>OY755085.1:3220613-4614970 GCA_963576655.1 Gastrophysa polygoni
AAACTTTCCTGAATCCACTAAAACGGGAGCTAATATCAAGCGACACTTCCATCAGGAACCTAATAGAAACCTAGAAAATCAATCGAGGCCAATTGTAGTGGAGTCTAGACGAAAATAAACCAAAACAATTCACACTCGCGAGAAGAGATCCTGATGGATACGGTGAAATGAATGAATTCGCTTTCTACGTTGATGGATTGTATGTGGGATATCATACGCGTATGAAAGTTTCATTTCATCCATCATTCAATCATGTGGATCATGGGACAGATAGAGCACACTCCAACAATAAATCTGAAAGTGGCCTTTGTGCATCACCTGCTGAACTATAGTTGATCATTTTCGGAATCTTTTCACAAACGCCGTTTGAATATCAAATTCACCTAAGGAAAGCAGTATCGCTATTCCTGGGCATCAGAATTATTCAGTTCCGATCGATACTGGAACTTATCAGGTGCAAACTTTCACAAAGGTCAAGTGAACTTTGCAGTCAAGACCCCAATCATGTCTTTCGAGCTCTATGTAATCGTTTGAATAGGAACTTTTCACCCAATTATAGCAAATGTCACCAGCTAGCTATTTGGAAAATCAGACATGAAAAATGTCACTAGGTCAGTACTTTCCATCTCAATATTCATGAACCCTTATTGAGAGTTCTCAAACTTTACTTACGCCATTGAAGGTAGCCTAGTTAGGCCTCCTATCCATTTCTTTGAACTGTTTTGCCTTCGACTCGTTCATCGAAATATGTGTATTGTTCTTTTCCTCTTCCTGATTCTACTGTTTTGTAACTCCTCTTCCTTCTCTTCCTCCCTAATTTTTCTGCTTTTCCGTTTCATCTTCCTTTATATTTCATTATATATTCATGACGATATTGCATTTCTATTACGATTTTTCTTTGTAGTTACTTGTTGAATCGTTCAATCATAGTAGGATAGTTAGTTCAGCTCGGAGTAAACATCTCAAATTTCTGATCAAATCTCTAAATTGGAGGAAAGACAGACAATACTGAAGGAATGACGTCATTGAGGTTATATCTGAAACGCTCCATAATAGAGTGAAGTCAGCTTTATATCCAGAAAACGATATATTCATTGACAACGCATCATTACAATGTTGTTTTATGTGAGCATAAATTCGTCTCTTCGGATATAGAACCAGGAGAAATGATAATTTACTGAACCGGATAATGATACTGGGATTTATCCGCCATTATGTTGGAAAATCAAACGATTTCATTATTTATTCGACAAAGTATGGAAATACTAGCATAATTCAGTGGTATATCTCATTGGAAATGCTATTTGATTTGCCTGCATATGCCTGCACTTGGTAACTTCACATCATTAGTGATTATAGATTTATAGAATTAGTGAATTCTCTCAGTATATTCTTGCCAAAAGATTATAATAAACGTGACTTTAACTATGTTGTAAAGTCATCTCAGTATCGGAATTTCCAACCAATGGACGTGATAACTTCTGTTCTCTATTCATTGGGGAGAATGAAACAATGCAACTAGATTATTCATGAACCTCTATCACGAAGAAGTTCTTTCAAAACTCTACCTTCTCTCACCCAGTCGAACGATTACTTCCTCCATTTCAATAACTTCATAATTCCTACCGAGGAAAAACAATGCGTGTACGTGAATGCGTGAAAAGAAAAGTACACGCACTTTCCAGTTTACAGATGGCTCTCTGAGTTAAAATAACTATAATAAAATGTGAAACGGGAGTCACGTGAATGCATGCTAAGCTGCTCGAAGAGACTATATAAAATTTCCATTTTATTTATTTCCTCACCCGTTAAGTTATATACACGTCGTAAAGGTATATTTGCATTCAAATAATACTTCGACATCATGCAGACTGTAGACTGTAGACTTTACTGTGGTATTAACATATTTAACTGCCCTACAAAATTTCTTACGGCTACAGTTCGAATTAATTACGAATGGATCATGAAAATCAAATTAAAATTGAAACCAGATCGAAAATGAAGTTTATTGGTCAATAAATTACCGAACTCAACATCACTCATTTTCAGCTCCAGAATATTGAATTACACAAGATGATTAGTTAACTGTCAATGGCTCTCTACTAGAGCCTATTTCAAAATCATCCCGTCCCAGACGGAGTTCTTTTGTTAACGGTCAATGGACCTTCGTAAATATCATCTTGACTGAAAAAATACGTCGAGATATTGGTCAGAAAATCTACGATTACTAATAGGTACCCAAATCTAATTAAATCAACTATATTTTGCATTATGAAAAGCCAAATTTCCGAGTTTGTTTTTTCAAAGAAAGTTATACCTGATATTCAATCAGGATTTCGTCCCCATTATAGCACTACTAGCGCATTGCTCAATGTTGCTGATGACTTATTTAGATCAATCGATGGTAATGTGGTAATGTATGCTGTCTCATTTTATTGGACTATAGTAAGGCCTTCGACTGCGTTGATCACCACTTGCTCGGCAAAAAAATGTCATACTTCGGCTTTTCATACGAATCTATGAGTCTACTAAAAAGCTACTTGAGTGATCGCAGACAATGTGTTATTTCAGATGATCGTAAGTCGGACCCCTTACCTGTTAGATATGGAGTACCTCAAGGTTCTATTTTAGGACCACTGCTTTTTTCAGTATATATTTCTGATTTTCACAAATTCTCTAGTCATTGTAAAATATATCATTATGCCGACGACACACAGCTCATTTATAATTTTGTTTTCGATGAGTATGAAGATGCATGCCACAAAATCAACTCCGACTTAAATTCACTTTTCGATATCTCTGTTGCGCATAACTTGAACTTGAATGTCAATAAATCTTCTGTCACCTTTTTCGGCCCTAAGAGTAAGAGATTAGCAGCCTCACAAATGATGAACATCTGCATGAATAATGAGATGCTACCGATCTTGAATGAATGCAAAAATCTTGGGCTGTGGTTTGACTCTGATTTGAGGTTCAGTAAACATGTTCGCTCGTTATGTAAAAGTTCCTGCGGTACTCTCAAGAAACTATTTTCTCAGCGCGACATTCTACCTAAATCGATCAAAATAAAACTTTGCGAAACTCTAATTTTTTCCAAGATTGCGTATTGCGATTCTGTTTATGGCCCTGTTTTACTTGCCTCTGACGCGAACAAACTTCAAATGATACAAAATTCTTGTGTTCGTTTTTGCACAGGATTGCGCAAGTTTGACAGGTTCAGCTGTCACACTCACGAAATCGGTTGGTTGCAATTAGATAGGACACGTGACTTACATTCTCTCTGCTTCATCCACAAGGTTCTAAAAACAGGAACCCCTATATATTTGATCCAAAAATTAGTGCTATCAGTGAGTAATAGAGTTAACACTAGAAAGAGAGACCTACTCATCGTACCTAAGCATTCCACGGCATATTTCACCCGCAGCTTCTCCTATCGTGCTTGTAAGTTGTATAATAATCTGGATTCAAATTTCCGTCATTATACATTATTCAACTTCAAAAAAAACTAAAAGAGCTTTATTTCAGAAACTGCACGGATAATTGATTGATACTGATATGTTCCACCTTTCTCGGTTTACTGATTTTTTCAATAATGACCACGATGTAGTAAATATTCACATGTATTTACATTAATCAAGTTGAGTTTGTTTGTTTTGTTTTTTTTTCTTCTATTTATTTTTCTATCTTTTATTTCTCTTCTGGTAAAGTTTAAAAACAGCTTAAGCTGACACTTCACCATTTCATCATAAATATTTTTCTTATAATTCAATGTATACTTAGTTGATTGTGATGAATAAAGACATTTATTATCATTATCATTATATGATTATTCATAATCAATGGTAGAACACAAATTTCCGAATCATGAACTTATCTCAAAATGATGTCGTCGCAGAGGGAAAGTTTGTTTGTTGACTATGAGTGGACCTACATGTCGTCTCGACTGAATAGATACAGGAGAAAATAGTCAGAAAATCTTCAATTAGTAGGTATCCACATCATATGAATATCCGTAATACTCATAAAGGCAGAGCACGAATCATGCCTCTCGTTAAAAGCCTATTGCAAAATCATCTGGTCCCAGACGGGAAGTTCTTTATCGGTTTGGAATCGAATGACAATGGTATCATGGCAACAATGGAGACTGGGTGTCAAAAGAGGCCATGATTCAGCGCACGGATACTAGTAAGGGTTTTGTCGTTCCTCCCTTCATCGATGAACTTGTTCTCACGAGTATCATCACACTCTCGTGAATATGTAGAGGAAGATTCAATTAGCTGGTGTTTGCAATCGGTATAATTATGTTTTTCCACCACCAACTCATGAATACCTATCAATACGAATGATGGAAAATGGAACATGAACTAGCAATAGGACGAAAAATCTAACAAACTATACTTTTCACTAAATAAAATAAAGGAAAGAAATGATATAGAGAGAAAAAAAGAGTGAGAGAACCCCAAGTATATAACACAATGCCAGTGAGAATTATCATATTCTACTGTTATCTTTATTAGCAGTTATTGCTCTTAAAACCAATATACAATTTTCATCCAATGGAATATCACATGAAAATAAAAAAATACATAACATTTGTGGAACAAGAAGAAACAAACAGAATGAAAAGACTTAGTCCAGAGTTCAGTGCATCACAGTTCTTCAGATGACCAGGAAGATTTACTTGAATGAAATCAAACCAGAACTGGAAAGATGAATCAGTATTTGATGCCCTCTTTATTGGGTTATGTGTGTGGACACTGTGTATGTAAAACTGTGTATGGCAACATATCACTTCTGAGTGTGAATATGAATATGAGAACATTCATTATAATTATTTGTTTAGCAGACATTGGAGACAGTGAATCCATATTATGTATTTCACCTAAGTAGATACGTCTATTGCAATTCAATATTGACCTCATCGCCCTATTTTGCAGCTTTTGTAGTCCATTCAGATTCTCATTACTAGCAAAATATAGCAGTGAACTGCAATAGTCAAAGTGAGTTTCTATAATCGACTCATAAATGGTAAAATTCAGCGTATTTCGAAATTTTGTTCTTCAATCTATTCGAAAAGTGCATTCTGGTTGCAATTTTATGAGTAACTACCGTTATCTTTCAAATTCAGTTCTTGTTCTGTTGAAAATCGAAACTCTCTCGATATTTTAATTATCGATTGATTGATCTAATGATATATTTCGTTCTTCTGGTTGCCTAATATGATGTTTACTACCCCTGAATTTTGTTCCATTCATTCCGAAAGATCTCAGTAGTAAAATAAATGCATTGAAGGTGATACTTGAAGAAAATAGACTGGGAAAGAATGAGCAACGCAACGATAAGAAAAACACTGAAACAGGAATCTATAATGAACACATGATGAGGATGGATGTGGAGAGAATATTGTTTCGGAATTAAACCTCATTATATATGAATCTTCTCAACTGTGACCTGAGCTAACGCTCTCCATTCACAAATTCCTGTGAACTCATTAGAGTTTTTGTGACGATTAGGCATGCATCCGTTCTTGTAACTACCCAGTGTCAGCAGTTAAGAAGTTTTCGCATTTCCAATGCATGCGTTTTGTTGAATCGGTTGGAAAGCATCTCACTCCACTCATTGAGACAATTATGATCCCACCAAGTACGAGATAAATTATCAAGGACATAACTCCCAGTGACAGCAAAAATGAGGTCACCGACCACGATGGTCGACGATACTGATATATTTATATTTTCGATAAGGAAGAAATATCCAAATCGATGATATATGTATGACATGAAAATTTTACTCCCCTTCTTGGAATGTAAGTGCTAGAGTGAATATAGTATTTTATAGAGAGTATATAGGTAATGATATATACGTTCCTAAGTATATATTTTTTTATATCTCTGCACTTGTTCTTCATAGATTATTCAGAGCAGTCCTTCGAATCAGTTCGTGCTTGACGAAATAATGATTGTCATAGATATAAGGGGAATATATCCACGATCATAAACAGGTCTGAAGCCCGAATATTTATCTGAACATTATTATCTGATTGAATATAGCAAGTCATTATAGTTTCTTCGTCGGTTGTCTTTATATATTTCCACTAAGTGAGATAATCAACTGAGTATCGTTTGGGAATGAAGCTTTTGTTAATATGCCTGAAAAACAATTATTGGAGAGAAATCCATATTCAATCAGGCGAAGAAACTTCATTCCACTCTTCCTTGCCTGGCTTTAATTGTGTTTCCCTCCGCTTTCAGATCTCATCGAATGAACGCTACCTATATTATCGATCGTATCAAAATAATCCGAATCTGAAAAAATATATATCACTCGAGTAGATGATAAAGGAGCAAAACCATATTTATATTGGATGAACCAATTCAGATTGTCTACGATAAGTGTATCGGAGGGGTGGAAAACTAGGTCGGACATTCCCTATGAGGTCAGTTGGTAATGTGAGTAGACACAAACGAATTCAACTAACCGATTTCAACGTCACTTCGAGATCTAGAAAATAGTTTTCAAGATGATAATCACTGTAAGGATAAAATGACATCATTACAAAATCATCTATCCTGATGTCCTGAATGAGAGTGACTTGGATTCAATGAAAAAGATGTGCAATAAAATTATTGATGATGATACTTATAGAAAAATAGACACGATGAGGTATAGATTGAGCAAGGAAAACGCTGATATATAAATCGATAACGCCCAAAAGAACCAAGAGACAACGGAACTGGTTTGTCACATGATGTAGATGGAACCAGGTAGGAATAACAAAGAAGATAAATGGAGCAAGGAACATAATGAAGGAAAAAAAAACGAGTTAAAAAACAGCAAAAACAGAGGAAGAACAAGGGATGTCGTTGCAGGAGTTGAAGTGACTGAAAGAAAACAGTGAATTTTGAAAGCGGTTTAGACATGATATAATAATAAACTAAGAGGATGATAGAGGGAGACAGAAAGTATTAATTTGAGTCCATCATTATGGCTTGCAATGGCTCGAGATGTACTGCACACCTCTTCAAATCACTCAGGACAGATGGATCGTGATGATATATCGAATGGAGCATGGAACCTATTCAACTACCTATTCATACAAAATGGTAGATGAAAAGAATGTCACCCTTGGAGTCATTCACCGACTTTCGAGTTATACTATGGTTTGACAGGTAATTCAACTAGAAACTACTTCATAGCAGTCTATGAATGATGCAAACATTTTCCCTGTTGATACATCTTGAGAAAAACATTTTCGAAGGAAACTGATCAACAAGAGGCCTTCCATGAAACCAGTTGTGATGTTCTCGGAATATTAATTCGACTTTCTTTCAATCGAGATTATAGCATGATATCAGAGTGCTCACCTTAATGGCGATGGTCAACATCTTAATTCAAATTCCAGAGGCAGCGGATTTCACCGGCTCGCACGCGAGTTCGAAATCAATTCCAAACGTACATTCCTCCCTTGTCTATATTCGTTTCTCTGAGCAAAATTCACCACTAGTATGTATAAGAATTATTCGAGTCTTTCAGAAAGATGTCGTCTTCGATCAAGAGCCCTACGTGTCCAATAACTGGATGGAGTTTGCAAGTATCTAGTTATTTTCAGTCAAATATATGCCCTCGTCTGTGAGAAGTGCTGATAGATATCATTCGAAAAATGGTTTCAATCCTGACAGAGGCCGAGAAGAAATACGATATTTCTGCTTGGCTTTCCGCATCGGAGTGAAATATAACACTCGTATGTCAAAACCATATTCGACCTCAGTTCCCATCAGAGAACGATCCAAATGAGTTACCTACAATATACCTTTGGTGATTTAATGCAAATATATGGCAGACATAAGATATCTCAGGTGTCCCTGTACATGTTCTTTCACCATGAGATACTTTATGCACTCACCACTGACTGTACTTTCCTAAACTTAATACTCCTGGAACGAAATGATCTAGGGGTGCATTAGCAGCTATATCAACTACTTAGGTGAGACAAGGGTTCGCTTGAATCATTGAATATCCTGTCTGAATGATATTTTCGTATACGAAACATTTTCCAATTATCGATAAAACACGCCTGGTGGCAGGTGACTTTGGATTATCCATCCAGTTGAGTTGATTACAGTATCTTTCGTTATAAATTGATTTTCTTCGTCAAGGAATGTTGCTTCGTTGGATGGCTTCAATATGAAGTTGACGCATCTGCTCGAAAAAGTTGGAAGAGAGTTTTTGATTTTATATGCTTTATATGCACGAGACTACAGTGTTTGTATTGGCTTTTTAGATGAACGTCCGGTATACCAGACGTTCTTGCCAACTTGCTGATAATTTTACTTCAACTAGCACTAGTCATTATTCGGAGTATGTACCATAATGTAAGATAATAATCTATGAAGATAGTACAAATATGAGATGCATAACCAAATAATAATTCAAAAAGACATCAGTTGAAGTATCTGAACGTATACAAAAAGTTGAAAGCTTTTGCAAGCCCAAGATTTTTCAAGGGTCCTCTAATTTTCCTCTGATCACTTTCATCTCGTTTTGTGGTCCTGGAACAGCATCATTTTTCACGCAACCACCGGAATTCTCTTCTGAGGAATTATCTTTCCGTTAAGGAGTTCATTCCAGGAGAAAAACCAGTCCTGACATGTAATGACCATAAATCAAGCTACCCAGGAACTAATCAAGCTCCAATCGATTTTTGTTGATGTCATTGAGTAATAAATATCGAACTGCCGGAGGATTGTTACTTCATTTTTAACTCCACTGAATTAAATTCAGATTGCCGACAACATGTATTTCTTTCATCAATAACAGAGGCATTGAAATGACTGCAGGAAAATTTATAATAAAAAGATTTAATGGTTTCCTTTATGTTTGAATGAATAGAGGCAGTAAAACCTATCGTATACTGCCAAGTTGTGGATATATCGGCAGCAAATTGTCAGGTGTACCGTGAAATTCATTCCACATAAAAGTCCAGATATTTGATAAAAATGGTAGCGCCTCAACATACTGAAATATATTGATATACCGCGTGACGACGAAATCGTTTTCTAAATGCCAGTCATTCTTCTCCAATTCATTGTTTCCTTCAGTAATTCGAATCAGACAGGCCTACCTTATCCAATCAAGTGGATCTATCTCCCGGTTTTTTCGGAAATTGGAGATATTTATCAACTTTCAATGGAATCCTGAATTTTTGAAATTTTTGAGTTGAAATTTCTGCCTCAAGACATTTCACATGTTGTTGATTGTTCTCATAAGTTCATAATGGATCCATGGAATATATGAATATTCATCACTCATCTCAAAAACTTCGGGACAATTTGAAGAGAAAGATGGGATTCCAGAAGATATTTCAATTAACCTCTGTTTGTATAAACGTCGAATTGCCGATATTCCCATTTCCTAAACATCGAGGAATATAGAGGAACTGATTAAATTTACATATTCAGGTATCTCGGGTTGAAGTACATCAACAAACAAAACAAAATTAAATGAAATCAAGAAACAATGACTAGTGTCAATGGAACACCAATAAATTCTTCAGAAGGGTTATATATATATCAGATGACATGAAAAAAAGTACACCCAGTATAGCTTCGACGGATGTGGAATATTCAAAAATAAGTTGATGAAAATTCGAAACCCATAATAGGGAATCTAAACACCGTCTTCAAAAACCAATTCCTTCACTATTAGTATACGTATTAGTATTCTATTCCATTCGATCGATTGTCGAATTTAGACAAGTCAAACCTGATATATATTTTTCTTCTTTTGACATTTCGATGTAATTTCTTTTCAGGGTAGCTATGACATCTTGGCGAAAGATCATCAATCTTCTCTGAAATATGTATAATATAATAATAAAGATTGGGTACCTTCCTATATAGTCATTGATAATATCCGGTAGATGATATAGTTCATGTCCTTCACCGAAGGGGGATATTGCGGGACATTTTTAATAAATCGGGACAATCCCGTCTGGCTACCCTTGCTACAGTGTTCGGGATTCGGATCTTTGACACTCATTCAATACAGATAAGTAGAAATATCACACATCAATAATTCGTCCTTTTTCAGTTCCGAAAAGAATTTTATTTACCGAAATGTACTTATAAACACTGACACAAATATGAGATCGATTCCGAAGTAATTATTACGTATTTTTAGAATACTCCCCGTTAATATTTTATCAATGTAGTTCCGACAAGCCGTCAAACATGTTGAACCTTCACCTGTTTTATGGCATACACCTGAAACAACTCATTTTCCGTTATAAGAACATAATTGGAGCCAGTTCAGAAACATGAATTTGACCCAATTCAAGTTTCAGTCAGGAAATCATTTGAACTCCTTCGTTCATGATTCTCACTATCAACAATTCTTCACCGACGCACATGAATATATTAGATATAGAATAATCAACTCTAGTCTTTTCCATCTGGACGCTGAAGAATATTCCGGACTTAGGTCAACCGACAATCATAAGTAATTAGTAGATGTTTATTTTGGAACTGATTTTTTGTACCCACATTCGCTATCTATCGTTTACCAGAAATATTAGAAATGCCAGTTCTAAAACACGTACAATGGCAACTCACTCCCTCAGACATGTTTCTATGGCAACTTACTTCCTCAACCATGGTTGATATCAGTTCTTCAATGAAATTCGAGTTTCTCGATGTCGTAGAAACAGTATTGTATATCCCCACAAGCCCCATGTGTCCCATAATTAGCCTGTCAAACTTCACTTCAAACTGTCAAATTTCGTCTTCTTTCATCTTCTACGACCAGAAATAGAAGAAAGGACTGCTTGGAGGAAGCTCTCGAAGATGTTATTTCCTGAATATTCCCGAAACCTCATGTAATCAAATGATGCTATCGGTACAAGAACTGATTGCCCTGATCAGTGAAATTTATATGTACCTATATCGACAAGAAATACTTTCCGCCCAGGTCGTCTTCTCTTCGGAATACATAATATACAATATTGTTGAATAATATCCATAAACCATGAGTTTGATTGAGTATGATTCGATGCCTTGACAACAATTGAGTTGGTCGGGTTCATATTACAAAACAATATATCTAATCATTTCGTAGTCACGAGCGTTATTTTTGGATACTTTTATGTCAGTTGTTTGGAGGCCTTCACAATTGACATAGATATTCAATACAATATTCCTGCTATCGAAGGACATCGTCACTGTTGAATTCATTAACTTTGGATGTCGTCTCGGAGAGTTACAATTTGACGTCTCTCGCGGGAAGGATCCACAACGGGATTCACCATCATTCGTCCTTCAATGCTGGCAGTGCCTTCATTGGTAAATAACGTGTACCCATCAGAAAATAGGAGAATTCAAATTGTGATAGCTTTTGTTACATCCAATATTGCAGCAGTTGTTTCTCGAGTATACTGCATATGTAATCATTGTTTTCATTCATGTATGTTATTCAAGGTAAGATAATATTGAATCCGGAGAGAAATGAAATGAATATGTATTAGTGATCCCGGAGGCTCATTGCAAATACGATGTGTTTGTTATGTTTTTCATTTGTTCTTCTCAACGGTTCCTTTCCAGCATTCGGTCGACTTGCGAATATCCTCATCGAAGAAGGAACAAGTGAGAAACAGGAACAGATAACGATTCTGCTGGCCCCTTTCTTGGAATAAACAGCAAAGGGTAGTGTGCCTGGTTTCATATATTCCGAACGAAAGCCCTCAGATCTGTTCGAAATGTTGTCAGGGATTCTATACAGCTGGCCTTATCATGCGATTGGGGACAAGCAAGGAAAATTGTATTTCTCAAATCTCCCATTCCTTCTTTATGTATTCCGAATATTGATGGATGTGTCCAAAAACCAAATATCCCTTTCATTTCGCTCTGAGACACTCCCTCATATATTTCGAACCAATTCATTGAAAAACTTCTTCCATGGAAACACGAATTGTAGCTGAAAAATTAGCAATGGCATTTCGTGCTATGAATACTTGTTTTCAAACCGTCGTTGGGACGAGGTTCAAATTAATAACTGATTTAAATAGTATGATTGTGAATCCGTATGTTCTCCGCAGAACAGGAACGTTAATTATTCAATTTTTATTAACTTTTCTCTCTCCATTCTCTGAAATCATAAGGAAATGTGTTTACCTGGATGTCCCGCTGGGAGGAGAAAACAGACGATATGTCCCCTAAGACGTTACTGCTTCAATAAATTTAGCTTCCAACAGTGCTGAAAGAGAAATCTCCCGATGATGAGAGGCATTGATATGAAAAAAGTATGGATAATATGATATTCGAAGTCAACTCAGCATTATTTTCATGTTCGAGGAAGTTGTCGTTTTTAGCATGTTCTCTCAAACGTCTGGATGCTGAATTTATTATCTCAGTGGCATCTTGAAACAAATCAGCGCTACGATTAATATTCTTCTCATTATTATCATACTCATTATCATTATATTCATCTCCGATAAGTTCAACAGCACTAAAGCATGAATAACCATTCAAAAAAATTGTATATATGAGCTATCACAATAACAGAACATCGTTCTTGCCAATGGGAATGCCAATTTTAACATAAACATATATATTTCCTCTCTAGTTTCACCAAATATCTTGGAAAACTTCTACTGGGGTTTATTTTGTATGTATTGAGTATATAGTTCAGCCACAGTCTCTTTACTTCAGATAAAAACATATTCCATAAGAATCAACAAATTAGGAGTAATACCTGATGGTGTCGATGGTTTAGTTTAGTCAAAAACGAATACGATTCCAGGTTCATTAAGATGCAATAATCATTTCCAGCATATCTGTATTGAAAATTTGATTTTCAAAAGTTAGTTTTCTCTAAGAGGGGTCGAAAGGCAAAGATGTGCATAATAATTTCCCAGTCCCTTCCCTAGATTCACGTACAATGATTGAGAGCATTTGGAAATTATGGTGAGTGGGCATCAACTTGTGATCAAACAAGACTGAAGATGATTCATGTATCTCGAAAGTGATGGGGTGGTGAATGGATGGGTGCTCAAAAAACATAAAGGAGGCAATATTGATTTCACCAACATCGGAATAATGCAATCGATAATTTCTCTGGAATCGATCATCTCAAGGCATCAAGTCTACGATGAATAGAATCAAAAACGAAAATATAGCCTTGCTCTTCGCAGCTAACGTCCCAGAGAACCAATTCCACGAATGCACGTAACCCAATTCCATATATAATAGAATAGCGTGAGGGATACCCATAGCACGTGAAGCATCACCCACTTCCAAGGGAGTCAGTCAGGAGAGAAAACGTTCATCGGGACTGCTGGGTGAGATACGTGAGGACCTGTCCGACAGCTATTTACCTTCATTCATGCCGATCCGATTTCGGATATCCCCTGGCGCGGAGAGGAACATTTCGGTCGTCGTTCGGAGGCACTGCTCGCAGCCCTAACATAACGTTCGAGATCCGACGGACTCTTGGAAAACCGGCTGTGATATGTAGACGTGGGAAATGCGGGCCGGCGCGCCACCTTACGTTCGTCGACGGTCCTCGGAACAGACTACACGCTTTCCGACGCCGAATGCGCTACGTCGACGTCCTATTTGCGCCGCCTCAAATCGAGTCGGCCAGTGGCGTCTGTGGCGAACGCGGGTGCCGCGGAAAATCCTTCCGGATAGCATGAGGTCTCCAGTGAAAGAGTACGTCTGGGGTGAAAAACGTACTAGCGAAGCTGAAATTAACGAATTGTTCATAGAAATTCCTTCAGGCATCATTCAGAACAGTCTTTTATTATATATATATATAGTCGAGATCGGGTGCGGATTTGTATGTTTCATGAGTTCTTCAAGAAAGGAATAACCTAACCTGAAATCAAAATTCACAGGGTTACGGGTGTGGAGCGAATAGGAGTGCTGGGTGGGGTAACAACAGCAAAAATTTCTTTCTTCCTCCATGCCAAAAAATACAATAAAATTCGATAAAATCAGTATAAAGTTTCGATCAAAAACTTACCAAAAAACATGTAAAATCGTAAGAATCTTCAGATCCTCTCCTCGGCCTTTGACTCAGACCAATGAATAATAACTATCCTCATCATGCAGCCTACTATCACTATCGCTACAGTATAATAAATCATAAACGAATCACTCACACCGAAAGTAAGTGAGCCTACTAACTATAATAAATACGCCTATGCACGTCACGAAATAACCTATCAGGCACGCTCAAATTACTGCGCGTCATAAAATAGTCCAATTTTGAATCATCGATATTGAAAAAAAATCATCCTCAAATTTTTTCATCTCTAAAAATAACAAAATGCGTGCCTTGTTAAAACGTTCCACTCCCTACACCTGGATGCAGGCATTCCCAAGAGAGATGTGCCTGTACGAAAATCGTAGCAGAGCTGCTAAGTCACCCTCAGTTTTCATTTGTAAGTAACATGGATTGAAAATTATGGTTATGATTGAGAAGGTGATGAGTGAAATCTAGAAAAGTGAAAGATGAGGTTACTCACTCAAGGAGTGTACAAGAAATCCATGAGACAGTGCCTTCCATAAGACAGTGAGTGATGAGCAATACATTGAAATTAATTTTTTAGTTCTCGTGAGATTTCCTCTCTTGGTTTCTAAAAAATAATGGAAAAAGAAATCATAATAGTCATTTCACAATATATTTTTAGTAGGGACAGATTCCTAATCTGATCAAAATGTCAGAATACAAAATGAAAATCAGAATTATTCATCTAGTTCCATCTTCATTGAAAGATTCTATAGGGTAGATCTCAGATCTTCCAAGTATTCAGAAGTTTTTTGTGCTATCTTCAGCGGTAAAAACCAAGCTCTTCGCTTATAAACTCTTTCGATGCGCAATGATTCATGTACGTATATTTGCCTTAGCTCATTTAATTCTTGTCGTCTTCAGCTTCATATGCACTGCATCTTTCTTGAACATTGCTCGTTGTTTTGATGATTTACTTACTCTTTGATGTTGTGAGATGTTTCGAAGCAGAAGTTTTCGAATCAGTTCCTGGTGACAAGCAGGGAATTTATTCTGCTGAAGCTGAGTGCTTCTTGGCAGCTTATCGCCATGCTCATATTCTAGTTCACCAGAGAGTTGGTAGCACGACAACCGAGACTGAGGTTTCCATTTTAGGTTTTAATTTAACAACCCGACCCCCTAGTGGATTTCCGAGCCATTACGTATGCATGATGAATTCTCAAGGCAGAAAATTAATTCACTTTCCCACTCTCTCTTTGAGAATAGAACTTTCGAAGGCGTTAAGGGTATATGTGTGGGCAATGTGTCTGAGACAGTTCCAAGAGTTCGATGTTGATCCCCATTCCGCTCGACATTTTGGAATGGTCTGAATTTTCTCACACTCAGTTCAATTCTGCATTAACAAGTGTCTTTGTGAAAACATCTTCCCTTCCGAGAAGACATGGGAAGGTGATGCATATTTTCCCTTGAAACATTCGGTAATTGCATATATTCAGTCAAAACCAGTGTATTCGCTCACTGTCCAACTCCTTCAATTGAAAGCCTGCAAACGACGAGGCTCAATTATTTGAGGAGTTTTTCTGTTCATTGAATTCTCAAATAATGTTAATTTGTGCACAAAGATTCTGATTTTTTCCATTTTCCATCGCCAATCTACTATATTTCGCTATAGAGCACACTGATCTTCTGAATTGGTTTCTGAATGATAGTTCACAATAAAATATTCGAAATCTCTCTCATTTTTTTTGTATAATGTATCAATTGGGCGATACCTGAATACAGGTAACATGTTTCGTTTATTCAAGTACATAAACTATGCAGTATTACGAAAACATTTATCTTTTAGATAGGCTGGAAGCAGTTAAATTTCAGTTTGTGGACTATAAATGTTCAATTCTCGACACACTCCTCACCAGATGTTCATCACAGCATTATTTTTTCAAGAGGTGGTATATTCTCTTCACCAGATTTTTTGCGAAAATTATAATTAGAAATTATAATAATTATTTCCATATATTTGTAGTGGGAACAGATTTATGATCTGCCATAAAATGTCACTGCGCTTGTAATTCAATCTTTCCAGGTATCTAAAAGAGATTTTCTCTATTTATCATTCACAGTGTTTTTCAAATAATATGGAAGATCAATATATTTTGAATGAATATCAAAATCACTACTTATTAGCTCAGCCCCCAAACATACGCTGAAGCTCTTAGATTCAATTCAGAAGAGAGCTATTCGCCTAGTCGATGACACAACACTCACCAAATCATTGACCTCTCTAGATCATCGTAGAAAGGTCGGCGATCTTTGCCTATAATGCCACCACGCGCGATTCCTAGTAGACAAACCAGACGAGCTCAAGCTGGTCACTCCTACACTGTCAGGCTCGAGACCTGTCGAACATCGCTATACCAAGCATCATTCATCAATAGAACGGCAAAGTTGTGGAATTCTTTGCCTAGTGAAGTCTTTCCTGATGCTTACAACCTCCAAACATTCAAGAAAAATTCCAACACCTTCCTTCTTTCCCAAAATTCCACTGCTGGCTAACACGATGTTCCTCGAACATCATAGGTTTCCCTTTCGTGTTGTCCAAAGATAAAAAAAAAAATATTATAGTGGTAGACGTTTCGGGTACGAATCTGCTCCCGTTTCAAGTGTCAAAAGACGAAGCCAAACGATTATAAAGAAAAATATTCTCCACTGTGTTGAAATTAGGAGCAGATGGAGACTGTGGAGATTTTTGAATTTGGAGTATTATATTATATTATCTTATATAGATATACTTTATAACTAGCCAATAGACAGTAAACAGCTAGAGAATTTCTCCTTCAGGTATCTTGAGGTGAAATTTCAAGCACAGTGACAAGCACAAATCTGTCCTCACTACGAATATAGAGAAATAATTATTACAATTTCTGAAAAAAATCCAAAAAAATATGGAAAAATATATTTTTTTTGTTCATTCATGTTTTTTTTTCTGAATTGAGTGAATGGATAATCACATGAGATTGCAAAGAGCTTGGCTATAAGCCACGCCATCAGAGCCATTACTGCACATCCCGCACAATCCGATTATATCCATCAAAGGAAAATGAGTAAAACTGAACATTGGATCTCAACCGGTAACGGATAAGCCCCGAAAGCCTCCCAACATTTGGCAACTCTGGAAGGATGCAAAGAACATTTTATGAATATGCATGCGGCTAGCCAACAAGACACGGCAACG
Source organism: Gastrophysa polygoni (assembly GCA_963576655.1). NCBI lineage: Eukaryota > Metazoa > Arthropoda > Insecta > Coleoptera > Chrysomelidae > Gastrophysa > Gastrophysa polygoni. Next base: position 3,237,850 of record OY755085.1, read on the forward strand.
AAATGGTCGGCTGAAGCTTATTTGCTTGACCTTCTGTCTCTGACTTGGGGACATAATACACTACCGGGATTATCACTCGATCTTTTACTTCTAGAATTGTGTATGTTCAACCAGCCAACGTTACATCGCAATCTAACTCATCATCGTTACCATCTGAATATGTATGAGTACACGAAATCAATGTTGTCCCGTACATGCCTATACTCATTCGATCTAGGAGACTACGAAGTCGTGATGCTGCGAAGTGCTGATAGCTTGTACGCCCAAAATCAATTGACAATTTCAGCTTTAAAGCGTAAAACGTTTTCATTCCGAATATAATCTTTCCTATAATAACTACAGTAAGAGATTGATAAAGTTCTGATGAGAATCAACATAAATGTTATGTATGATCCTTATTTCAAAGGAATATAAAAACTTCAAAATCTTCTTCCAGTTTCTCCAGTGGATTGTTGATTGTACAGAAACCGGAATGGAATATTTTGTTGAAAGGAAACAGAAATTGTGGATGGATGTAAAAAAGGATGATAGAAATGTCGAACTTAAAGTTCTTTTGTGTTCTTGAACTACTTGCCCATGAAAAACCCTATTGATGAGGTATTTTTCCTTGGAAATCTACCTACCACCAGGTGTTTGGTTATCGAAAATTATGAACTAAGTATGGGATAATGCATCATTCGAGAAGTTTATTTTTGTAGAAGGAAGTTGTTCAGATATAATTTCCGAATCTTGATTTCTGGAAATTCTAGTGGAAATTGAAATGAGATATTCATTATATATCACATGCACTTACACAGAGTAATAGATTCAAGTCACTGAGAGTTGACTCATCCTCAGAATCAGATAAGCACCTGTCAAAATAAAGCAACATGGTGCAATATCAATCATGTGTGAAACTTGAGATATTCAATCAAATATGGGAATGGTTATTAATTATAATAAAAGTATGCATTCGAGTATGAACAGTGGATCAATTCATTGAGAATTGAGAGAACATTGGGAATTCACTCATCCCTAGAACCAAATGGAATCAAGATATCCACCTGTCAGAATTCTGCAAGTTTATTCATGTATCAAATTTTAGACATTGAATACGATAGCTCCGGATACTTTTTATAATGACGTATGCAATTAGGTATTCAGAAAAATCAATCCGAGAGATTAGAAATTCAATCATCTCCAGGATCAAAAAAATCGCTAGAATAACTGATGTTTCAAGCGTAGAGCCTCCGAATTTGAATAAATGGCAGATGGATGATCGTAAGAGCTGGGCTCGAGCTTGCCCTGTAGAATATGAATGAGACAAATAATTGAAAACACTCTTACCTAAGCCCGGTATCAATCCCTGACAAAATATTCATCACAGTTTCCAGAGGGTTCTGAATTGACTGCTGTCATCTCATCCGCGGAAATGAACTCGTTACTCAAAAAACTTCCGAACTTCGAAACTCCGACATAATCGATAAAGAAACTTCCAGCAGGAATAATAACTCTTCCATATCAGACATCTTTATCTTTGGAATATGTATGGTCGAAATTCAGAGGTATGTGAAATCACCAGCATAAGTCATGGGTAATGGGACAAGTGTCTACATGAATTTCCTACCAAGAAACTGTACTTGTTCCACTTCATAGGCTGACCTTCTCTATTGAAATTAAAACCAGATTGTAGAGAATATTATGAAACGCTGCGAAAAAGATTGATCCAATGAGGCATATCGATAACGCAGAACAAAGTGATGAGGATTCTGCTGGTAGAATAATGATTAATGACTCTCTCGCAAATAGATAGAATTCCTAATAAACTCAGCTCTTCGCGTGTTCAGTCCCATTTGGTGCTATCGCTCCTGAGAAATACGATTCGAATGCTGCATTAGCATATGTCAACTACTTTGAATTCCAACAGACGAGAGCTAATTTTTTATCAATGATTCCCCACTTATGAGAGTACTAGCATGCGAACACACAATTCTATAAATACCTAGTAAGGTCAAGATTATTTCTCCTGATTTATTTTTCGCAAGGTGTAACTGACCGATCGATATACGTCTCAAGATGTATTATCATCGTCCAAATCGCATGGAAACATCACTCATTTCAGGAAAATGATGAAAGTACTCCTCGATAATAGATCTCATTGTGGTCTGAGTTTTAGGACGACAGTTTTTTCTGTTGTGATTATCTCGACTGTTATTGGGCATCTTCAATTCGGTGTTTTGTATCTCAAAAATTTTATAATCGATACCTTACACTGTTCCATGTCTACATATGCATAATGGGACATGGAGGGTGAGTTATTGAGGTTCGCTCATGAGCTATTATGGTTCCCCCGAACTCTTTTCGAAACACGGTTGGGCACATATTGATATATTCTCAATTCTTTCCCGATTATTTCGACTAACAACTATTGGATTCGCAACAGTGATTTAGTTTTATTTTTGTTACCGTATCATCGATCGAATACAAAATAAGTGAAGACCCAAAAACCACAATAATATTCAGAGAATCCTAAATTTGTATTTCGGCAACTAGGTTCTTCAATATACCTGAAAAGGAAAAGAGAATAGTGGCTCCTCAGTATCTATTCTCCAGAAATCACCTTCAATAGTGGATTATTAGTATCATAGATAATCTATAAAAGATGAACTTCCATCAGTGCTATATTTGGACAGATTGAATGGCCTCTTTTCAAAAGATCATTCAAAATGAGACTACACGTCAAATGATGTCCCTGTCCGATAAAAAATTGTTTCAGGAATGTTTCATTGCCGTCTTATTCTAGGAGATATCCGGGGTACGTGAAAAAACACCGTCTGAAGTTGCATGTGGCTACAATAGAAGAATGACTTAACATGGATTCAGTTCATGTTCGTGCAACTCAAATCAATAGTTCGTTGCACTACATGATTCTCTCTGCAAAATCGCTTAGTTGTCTGTTTTTCGTCTCGCGAAAGTTGTTGTATTTGCTGGAGGATAACGAACTCTACACGATTGAGAAATATATTTGGTTTCTGCAAATTTTATTTTCTCAACAAAGGTATTCATAAACTGTCAGCTACACGTCTGATATATGCTATCACACTAATATCTGCTGATATACAAATCTTACTTGGACAACTCCACATTGGGAAATTACATGATTCAATCACAGACATTTGGGCTACTTTCATTACTGCAAACGTTGTGCTTCCCACTGCAGCCATTCCAAGAAAAAATCTCACCAACATTCCTTTCATTATATATATCAATGCGTCACTTCTTTTGTTTTTTTTATCTTTCGACAACACATGGAACATCGTGGGAGCAAACATTGGAATTTCAGGAGTGGAGGGGAGTATTGCAAGTCTTTTCGAATTTTTAGAGCCCGTAAACATCAGGAAAGACTTCACTAGACACTCGCTGTTAACTAACTCTCAATGCTCGATGATAAATCAACAGACACTCTCTGAATGATTTCAACTTTGAGATCAATTCTTCTTCTAACTCTCAAAGTAAATGTCAGATTTGATTTGGAGGTAGATCTCATGAAATCCTCTTACATTTTCACGACTTTCCTTCAGCCTTAATGCATACAGCTCCTAAGAAATCGATCCGTAATCTCCAACTGAATTTGTGAACAGATTCATCAGCAAATATTATTGACTGGGAAATAAAAAATTGTTTTATCTTTTGAGATTCAGCTGCAAATATTTATATAACTAACAGTCTTCTCTCGAGATCGCTCCAAGCAGATATCCGAGGATTTGATATTTAATCGATTGTTCCGTGTTTTTCCAAGAGTTTCTGAAGTGAAGTATCTATCATTCCGTTCAGCTATGAACAATTCATGATGATTTTATGAATAATTCGTGTATGGGAGTGAAAGAAAGAGATTGGAGGTGAATGGGAGGTAGGAGGTGTTCTTTGAAGTTAGTTCAGATGTTTCTACCAGCTTGTATAATATATTCCATATTACAGTCAGCGTAGCCTAGGAATTCTTCAAACCACTGTCACAATATACAAACTCGATGAATATAAAAAAAAGAAAAGAAAGAATAAAGAAAGAAAGAATAAAGAACATATCGCCCACTTCAGGTATAGTTGTTTCGATGAATCAGGTGTTGCCCAACATATTCTTGAGATTTTTTTATCTCTTGACAGCACAACAGAAAAACCAATGAGAAAGGTATCAGGAGAGATTTCACTAGGCAGAGAATTCCACAACTCAGCCGTTCTATGGATGAATGACGTTTGATAGAGTGGAGTTCGACAGGTTTCGAGCCTGACAAGTTTGACAATGGTGGAATGATAGACGAGATTTCCTATGAACACTGACCATGGAAATATCTATAAAATGAAAAAGATCGTCCACTTTTCTACGATGCTCCAGAGAGGTCGATGAATTCGACTAGTTAGACTGTTCGACTGGTTAGAATCTACGATCTTCAGAGTATGTTGGGTGCTCCATACATGTGGACAATACTCCAATATCAATCGGATTTGCGGTTTGAAAATCATCATGAGCTGCGGGGGTAATAAATATTGACGACCTCATGAGGTCGTGACACTGACATCATCATAACGGACATTGTGGATCATACAATGTCCAATATGATGCTTTTGTTGCGTGTGAGTATAGACCTGACTCCGTCTCGCACACTTGGTGTAATTAGATGTTCTAGTCGTCTTATAACCGTAGCTGGAACTGAATAGTTTTCCTACTGAATCTGATTTCTGACTCTTCTAACTAAGTATTTTCATTCACAATAATAGTAACCAACCAATGCCAGGACTTGTTCGATCTCCTCGACAATGATCCATGGAATAATTTCCACAAAGAGACTATCAATTATTTACACTCCCTATATGATTATTTCTGGTGAATATATTTAGTCTACTGGATTCTTCGAAAAAACTATTAGGGTATGTGATATAAGCTTCACAGTTTGTATCCCTATGCATCAAACTAATGAGCATCAAAGTTATTCTATTATGCCCAAATAATTATAGACACCCCAAAGCAGCTACTGCCCTCATCAATCCTCCGAAGTTGGGCAGGCGTTATATGCATTATAATGCAACTGAGCGAAGTAATCGGGGGGTGAAACCACCTTCATTATAGTACAATCGATCCTCACCATCATTTTGTCGATTAGGCCAAAGTACTTGATAATGAAGTCGAAACTTTCACTAGTTAATGAAGTGATTTACGATCGTGGAAATGTATAGATGGGATCGAAATATCACCAGTACTTCATATAACTCATTTCCTAAAATCTTTCGACATTGAACCAGTCACCAAATGGAGATTTGCTTTTCTTTGATCATTTTTCAAATGACTATTGAGAGAAAGTCCAATGGATTCGAATCTGGAGACCGTGGTGGCCATGAATATGTTATAAATGTTGCAGAATTACCATTATCAGTGTACTTCTTTCAAAAAATCGTTGATCCCATCGACTTGACTCACGAGTACTTTCATTCAGAAAACTGTCCAGGAAACCTTGATTCATTGAAAAATATGGTAACGAAGTATATTAGGAAGAAAGTACTGGTCATATTTCTGTACCAACTACATATACATTCCAAAGAAGTAAAGAGGAAGTCTGGAGACAACCGGTATAGCTCCTTATTTTCGTCAGTGGACTTTCACTCTCAACTTTCATTTAATGCAATTTGATGCAATGCGACAGAAAACGACAATATCGTGCAATAACCTTTCTCCGTTCCCTACCATGTTCGGTAGTAATTTTTTTCTCTCTATCGACAGTCTGCCACGATCTATCCTGTAATTACACGTGAACTTCCAGTGAGGACGGACATGCGATGCCATTTCCTTTGGGAAATTTGTCAAATGGACTTGAAAGTGATGTGCTCAGTGAATTCCGTCATGACTCTGCAATATCTACCCAATAAGTAATGTTTTCCATTCGCAATCTCCTGGCACGCTAGAACTTTCAAACTTCATCTTGGGTTCCTTCCCCGACATGCAAATCCACACATTGCGTTTGAGTAAGTCTTCCGAAATCCATAAGTTTCTCTCCACTGCAAGATGAGTTATTCAGATCGATCAGTCTCGCAATGATCACACACTGTATACGCTACAGTTCACTCCTTCTAGGATATTTGGTGAAACATTATCCAGGTTATCGATCCCCAGAATGAAATATTCACTGCCAATTAACAAGGCCGAACCTAGCGCCATCTAACCGTGTGCTATTGCAGCTTCCCTGGACTCACACAATAATCAATAGATTATAAAAGAGAGCTGAAGATAACTGTTTCTAGACATCGAAGGCCTCAGCTCGTTTCTGCCAATATCACCACCACCTCAGCCACTGTCAGCACAGAATACTGTACAAACTGGGATAAATGCTGCATAGTGGCGCCTCCTGCAATGGTGGCAGGTAGGGGCAAAGACAGTAGGATCGGAAAACTTCGGCAAATACTGCAGGACCCGCACTGGTCAAGGTCAATTGATTTTTGAAGTGCCATCTACAGCTACTTTAGAAGATGAAAAGCTCCTATGAAATGATTTCATAGTTCCACAGGAAGATCGTTTTTTTATCTTTCTGACAACACGAAAGGAAATCCTATGATGTTCGAGGAACATCGTGTTAGTCAGTGGTGGAATTTCGGATGAGGAATTGGAATTGCTCATCTGGGATATATGATCATACAGGATATTAATCACTGGGAGTGACGCCACCTACAACTTCAAAGATAGACAAGGAGCTAGGATTCTTCGGAAATATAAAACTATCTTTAGAAATATACAACTATCGCAATGTCTCCTCATTCCAAATGAAACTTTCCTTCCGATGATGCGATTTTATGTTCAAGTTGTGAATACGGGAAGAATTATAGTTGCAAGATGTATTGAACTCCTTCAATCTGAAGCCAATCATCTTGTAAAAGAATCGTTGTGGCCTAGATTGTCTCCTGTGGCGTATCAGCAGATCTGCCGGTTGTTCTAGATCGTGCCGGCATCGGAATAATGGCGTTGGCACGCCTGTTCAGCTCTCTATTGATCTGAAATGGTGGCGGACAGGCGTTTGCAGCAACTATATAACGGCAGTGGCACCGTCGCTATGGATACGCCATCCGCAACATTACTGACTGTATGACGTCACTAGCGCCACCACGTCTCCTTAAGAAAGGGTTACGGCCAAATGGAGAGGTTCAGCTCAATCGTACCATTCACCAATCCGACGCAGCCGCCTCATCCGAAGCACGTGCTGCGCTGAGCATGCGCCGCACTACGTTCAAAATTGTAACCTCTGAAATGCCCAGTTACAGTCCTGACTATATTCAATGCTAGATTGGGCAATCAGACTGGGGCATCAGCAAGTGTCCGTGGTGGAGCTTCTTGCATTTTCTTGGTGGACTTGGGCTGTTGTTGGAGACCTCAAGAAGACATTGTTGGGTTGAAGTTGTGAGGATCACCTAGGGATGAAACATGATGCGTGAAGGAGTAGTGTATCGGAAAATGAATGGGATTCTGCAGACTGTACGCCACGTACCTATGTTATGTTTTCCACAATGACATGAAAAATAGCCTTCGGTGGTCAGGAGAAGTGTAGTGTAAGGCACGTGAGTAACACGCGACATGTGCTCTACGCCTGTCCTTCGCCACACCCAGTAAAATCGTTTTCCTCGAACAACATCAAGCAATAAATGAAGACTAAAATTCCTCATGGTCTTTCAGGAATATATGTTCATAATAAGCTGTTTTGATGTGAGTAAAATGTTTTTTTTTACCTAGTATGTAGTTATACCCTGCGATTTCGTGTTAATCTTGAGGCGTATCGATCTGCTTTGTCGCATAAGGGTATACGCTGTAAGGCTCGTTCACGTCAGGGGAATAGGGTGAATTTAGGTCTATGTTACTTATTCTCGCCTTCTATGCAGTGGTTTTTCATCGTCGAAATCCTCTGCTTTTTCTGGGATTCTTCGTGCCAATTGAACGATAAAGAATCACAATTCCCAAGTACTCTTCAATGTTATATAGACAGTGCCATGTGATTACTCTGTCAGACTCAATGCAGGTGTGTTGCAGCCCACCAATTACTTTCAGTTTCGTATGACAGCTGTTGAAATATTCGCCATATTTGGAAAATATGAAATGCTTCTGTGACGATCCTTATCGTCATTCCCAGATTATCTATAACTTCATTCTCATCATTTTACTTCGGACCTCAGATTGGGCTCAGACTGTAGGAGAGGATTTCGTTGACAATGTTCATATTCAACTTCAAATAAATTTAGGAAACTAATGTGAATACTCCTGCATCATCAATAGGAAGTGTAAAAATTAGATAGCATGTAAATCTTATCATTCATTCAAGTCATTATTTTCCAAATCAAAGACGTTCATTCGCAAAATCCAAAAATTCAATTCCAAAACTCAACTGCCTCTCGTAGTTCCACAACTGGAAAATCATTAGAACAGACAGAAATGTACCTTGTTGTCGAAGAAGCATTTTACCATCTCAGTAGGTGATTGAATAGAAATAGGTTATTCTCATCCAGTTCCTTCGAATTTTTCGTGCCAGCTAGAAATAAAAGATTTTGAGAGTTCAAGAATGTTCTGAATCCAAAGTGGCACTTCTCCAATGTAGCCAGATCCTTTTGAAGTTCTCCTATATTTGCACGCTGCATGTGAATCAAATAAATTGTCACTCTCGAATATCGCACTTAGTGAGGAAATTCTGGAATATCACCTCATTATCTCAAAGGAAAACAAACTGTAGATGAAGGAAAAAGTGTGAGTGTTATTATTTTATACGCAAATTCCTTTCGAAACGCATCTTTGATCTCCTCCTCAATATTGTTATTACTGAACTGTCAGAAAAATATATTCAGAATTATTCCATATAAAGTGAAGATATATCATATTAACAATACTTCGTGAACATTCAAGCTACTTTCACACGAGTAACTCCATTGACGCCTCCTATAAAATTGAATAGTCATATACTATATTTTATATCCAGATTTCATTGCTGCATAAACTACTGTGCTATTATCTGCTTGCCTGTTAAGATATAATGTATTCCTAAATGGGAGAACGTTATCATATTATTAGTATGTTCGTCTACTAGAGACAAGTATATACTACGAGAGTGTAGAGATGTTCCATTTTTATTGCCGGATATAAAACTGAAATTTTCTTTGATGAATTCAGACTGCCAATTCAGACTTCGAACTTTGGATACAGACATTTCGAAGTTCAAAGATTAAAAGTTTGAATTCGTAGAAATATATCTGGATTCAGGCCAGTCCAGAGACAATATTGTCTAATGATGTGATATCTTAACATATCTCAACATTTCCCCATGTATTTTGTCTTATTACTAAAGATATTTCATGGTGGAGTTCAGACTGTTCATTTACCCTGCGAGTTCAAAGATTAAAGTCTGAATTCAAAGAAGAAAGTTTCAATCTTGAGACGAAGAATGTATAGTCCTTATCTGCTTCCATTTTTGAAATCATTTGTTGAATGCATCCTAGAAAAGTTGTTCTATGTTATGGCGAATACTTCTTTCGAGCCGGATCGCTTTCACCATTAAGAAAGTTTCGCTGTTGAAAGAACGAGATGATCGATATGATAATTATTTTTCTCATAATAGGAACAATATCGAAAGTTCATCGTTGAAACCGCACAAGTATCTTGAACAAAGCGTGAACATACAGGATGGTATTTCAGAAAGGACCCACCGAAAAATTTCAACTTTCAGCATCTCTTGGCAAATCATTGAAATGCATATCACCCACCCCCACCCCCTTACACACCACCCTTCAGACTCAGAACTCTACAATGATCCGCCTTACGTTTGGCGCTTAAACAAGGATTCAGCTGTGTAATTTCGACTATGTAATTTTATTATGTAATTTCGAATAACTCACAACTTCTGTTTGCCAAATTGTCGCTGGAAAGTGTCAAACATATTCACAGGCAAAATATTGGCGAAGGGGATTTTTGTTGAATTGTTCCCGGAACGTTAATCTCATCCATTGTGATTACTCACATTTTTCAGAAATAATTGGTCATTACATTTTCAGAGGTATTTCTCTATATCCTCAAATTGGCGAGTCTGGCTTTGTTGACATTGAAACATAAAGAATTACAGTCACACAGGCGGTTAAATTTTGGGGAGAAGTGTGGTATCACCAATCAGGCTGAATATCTTACCTGAATCAAATCTAAGAGCTTCAGCCTATGTTCGTATCGTAATAATTCATTCAATCGAGCAATTTCTTAAGGAAGTGTTACTGGAATTTTCGAATTCAAGCTGCCAGATATCGTTCACAAATACAAAATACTCTGTTTCCGAATGGATTTCCATGTAATAAAGTAATTGCAGTCTGCCCTGGTTTCATAGTCCTGACGAAACACGCTAACTTGGAAAAATATGTGTAAGGATACATTTGCCCGGGCCAAGAGTCAATTCCGCCACATGCTAATAATTCAGATATTTTAACACATGCAATGCTGGTTTTACTGCCTTCTCGCCAACAACATACGGTGCATTTTAATGATTTTTTTACTTCATTCTCGACAGCGAACTCCTTATGAAAACCACCTACTATCTCTATTTCTTATACACTGTATCCAAGATGAGATGACTATCATGGGGTTATCGGAAACTGTGATAGTTACAGTTTCGATTGAATAGGAAAAAAGGTGAGTTACTGAAGGGCCGTTAACATGAGAGTGATTTTTTTTCAACATGAAACTGTTGAACATCGTCTATGAAACGATTTTATGAAACGGTTTGTTTTCGACACAGTTTTGTTTCGGACACATTTTGCCCATTATACAGATCTCATTCATATATCTCCATGGACATCTTTGAGATTTTTTTTTAGCGAGTATTTCTAAAGAAGTTAATCTAAAAACAATAAAATTGTTATCACGGAAATGTAACACATTCACATACCTATGAGGTTTTGTCATATTATAATTCCATGATAGTAAGTTATTATTGAGTCTATATGTATAGACTTCCTTATCAGGCGAATTATGGTTTTCCAATGTATACACCCGCTGTAATAATGCATGTGCTCCGACAAGGAAATATCGATTTTTCTTTTCGTAACGATTTGTCGGAATGATCAACTCAGAATTATATACAAATCGATCATTCATTGAAGAGAACACTAGAAAATACCATAGGTGCAGCGGTTGATTCCAGCATTGCGTGAATGAATTACTTGTGTTTAAAGAGAAGAGTAAATATGAATGTAAGGATGAGAATTTGCAGGTCTTATTCCCATATTTCTCTCTCTTCCTTCAGATCCTCATCTTCTGAGAGTATATTGTGGATAATCGGTGGAGAAATCTCGATTATATTCAAAAATGAGATTCTTGGAGCCATTGTCACATTATTCCCTCTTGTGGGTTCCATTTCTCGGGAAATGTTTGAGGTTTCCCAATAAAAAGGGGATTTAAAAAGTGAAAGTGCTTCTTCCCTCCAGGCACAATTCAAGATACAGATTTATAATACCATCTGTCTTGTCAGAATTACATTTCAAATAAACTGAAACTGGAACTCAATGACCCAGTTTCCAGATATTGGTAACAAACGACTTTCCAGTGACATCAGCTGAGAATCTATATTTATACAGTGTATCCTAATTGAAAACAGAGCACATTCATGGCATTCATTTGCCAATTTCGAAAAACTTTTTTTCAAATGTATTTAGAGCTAGAAAAATTGTGCTCGGACAGAAAATCATTATTATTTTAGTACCGTCTATAGTTCATTATTATTATTATTATTATTATTTCTACAGAAACCCTTGGACCCTGGTCTTCCGTACCTAATTTAATAGAAAAATATTCGATATTGACTCAAATAACTATTCGAGAGGTCACTCAATTCCTTTGGAAAAAAAGCTTATGTTTTCATTAATTTCAACGTCTCAAAATGTATGCAGCAGACCTTGATTTTTGTAGGATGAAATCTCGGAGAAAATGTTATTCGGTCCTAAAGTACCTATAGTTCTTCGAGATCTACACAATTGAAACATAAAGTTTCATCATTTGAGGTAGGTGTCAAACTGTATGGCTATTTCTGAAGGAAAATCAAGAAATATTTGATGATAAAAATTAAAACTATCACATATTCTTGTCATCGATAAAGGTATGAAGCTACTCGAATAGATTATCATTTGTTATTCTCATTTTCAATAACAACAAAAAGAAGCGAACGAAGTAACCGAATAACTAAAACTGATGTTATTCAAAATTCTTACTGTACTCAAATTCTTATTATTATTATCATCATTATTATTATCATCATTATTATTATATCATTATTATAATTGGTGGATCATCTGATACAAATCTGATACTTTTCGAGAAAGGTAATGCTGAAAATTATATTTCGCAAAATTGCGTCACTCGTCGTATCAATCATTCAAGTGATCTCCTGTCGTGGGGAGGTGTTGAATTATTGAACAAGCTCGAGGCCGAATATCGAAATAGATTCAATAAAGCAGACAGAGTTGTGACCTCATGTCTCAACTTCCGGTTCCTGGGTCTCAAACGAGCATCGGAAAACCCTCCTGAAATGAATTTCACTTATCGATTTCTCATTTTCCATCTTGGTAATGTATCTCAGGAATATTTCTGCCATATAATTTCGAAACCATTCCACACATTAGAGTAGCATCATCGTATATGAACTTCTACACATTACAACTCTTTCACTGCCTGTTTTCAGCTTCTTTGCTTCGTTCCAGGATTTGTTTCTATTTGGATAGAGCTGCATATTCAAATACATATTTTTTTCGACGTTTCTAATGATTCTGACAGTTTTCATATATGGCTTGACAATCAATATTCATCCGAAGCTTTCTCATCCAATGCCCCCCACTTAAACAATCACTGGAAAACTGCCTTGCATCATTTTTACTTTTTTCACCAAATTTCTCGGTATGGTGACCCTATTATCTGTCCAAACCATATAATCAGGTGCTCTTTTATCTTAGTACTCATCAGATACAACTCCATACACAAAATGCCGAGAAAACAGAAAAAATTTAATTTGAGGTATGATTTTCAATTTACTCCAATGGGGAGAGACCAAATCATTCCCAAATTTCACTGACACTCAACAATGGAGCCCATCTCATCTTTTGTTTCAATTGGTTGTTCGACAAATTTCGAATCACTCACATCATCCTATCGGATTTTCAAATCCACATTCAATGATTGGCGTCTTTCATGTCATCCAATATATTCGCTTATATACTTCTACTGCTGAGGAGCTACATCTAGCTCATTTATGGCAAAATGTCTTCTGTTTTTCTTGAGATATTTACTATTTCCATAGAGTCTAGAATATTGATTGGATACGATCCTCAGGTCTCCTCATACTGATAATTTCACCCTGGATCACTAGTGGAGAATTTGAAAGCAAAAAAAAAAAAAGAAATGAAGGAGCAAAACCTCTGTCCAACTTCAAATTCCATGCGAATGTGGTCCATATAAAAATGACCTGTACAAATTGGAAAAGGGATTTAGATTATTGAAGAGGCGTCACGAATGGCGGCTTTTCCGATCGCCAGTATATGGTGAGGTGTTTCCAATTTTCTCCCACAAAAAGGCGACTTTCGAGTTTTCTTCTGAGTCTACATCTCCAAGATTGAACGAAATCTGTTCTTACAAAAGTTCAGTTGAATACGATGTATTCTCTCGAAAACCGTTATATTCAACTGTAGTCCCAAATTCTGGTGACCTAAACAAGTAAGCAAGAGTATATGTAATTCCAGACACACCCACTAGCATCTCCAACCCAATATTCGACAACTACAGTGGTCTGACATGGCCGATTCCAATGTATCCATTACCAAGGGGCTGTTCATTTAACTCCGTAAATACTACCAAACAAAAATGAAGTATAACGAACATATAGGGTAAATTAATATAGCAACAACGGCATAGAGGACGGCCGCACGCCTGCGCACACTTGCCCTGCTGAAAATTCACCTGAAAGTCCTGAAAGCTGACAGTTCCACATTGTAACCCCCAGCTCGAAGCTGTTTCACGTCGCCCTGTTCGCTTCTCTCTTCAATTATGCGACAAAAATGTCGTTGTTGGATAATGTACGGTCTCCCTTCGGTTCTGTGATTCGGTCGGCAATGAGTGGTGTGTTACGTTCGAGTTTGCAACTTAGACTCGGGTGAACTGTGACATGTTGGAACTCTGTAAGTAGAATTCCTCGAATGCCTACTGCAGGGGTAACCTAATTTCGGAGTGTCGTGGAGAGAAAACTATCGAGCGACTTTTTCCTCGAATGCGAAGAGTTGTACTGCTTTCCCAATGTAGTGGTTGATTCATCCTTCGATATCATATGTTTCATAATAAGCTCTCGAGCTATCCGACTCCCATCCATTCTGAACATAAACATCGATTTTCCCCGAATTTCTTCGAAAGAATTCCTGTTTACATTGCGTGGTGATCCAGAAAGGAAACCAGTGATTATTAATCAAACCGGAGCAGAATCTTATCCCTAATATTTCTGTTTTCATCCATGATGGCTGTATATGCATAATTTTGGAGGACTAACGCATCGAAGTTTGTTGATACAACGACCCTATGAATATTCATATGATCTTCATCTCAATTGGAACTAGTTGCTTCGAAAGCCTAGCGATATACTCAATATACATCCACGATTATTTATTCAGTACCAATATTCTATCCAGAAATCCTGTTACCAATAAATGAACACAATAGAATCTATTTTTGACTAAATGACATCCGAAGCATTCGTACTGGAACCATGATACATTCCATGGTGAAGGGAGCCCTATCGAAATCAGCAATAAATATATATATATATATATATATATATATATATATATATATAATGAAGGGATTACTGGCCTGGCCGAACTTCATATTTATCTGGAACACAGGAAATGCTTGGTCAGATAATGATGGTTGATTTCTGAGTCGGACACGTATACAGAGTGGCAAAGAAACCGTTTCACAAGACGACATTGAGAAGTGTTTTGAGTATAACTAGTTCGAAAATCTATTTCTGGTGCGATACATAAAGATGTAATTAGTTTTGACGTTTCTAATTTAACTGAAAATCTCCATAACTGGAATCCTCATGAATATTCACCCAAAAGCTTCTCATTTGATGCATTTCACTAAGATGTAAAATCACGGGCAAATTGGCTCTGACAGCAATACAATTTGAAAAGCTGTCAACAGCATTTTGGAGTTCAGGGGCTTGTATTCAGAACGGAAACTTGTGCCAATGACAACATCAATCAAACCAAGAAGGACATCTATCTTGAAATGTCCCATAATGCCTATTTTTTCGACTGAACGTTATTACTTACATTTGTTCTCAGCAATTCGTTGTATCACCAGAGAAAATAACAACATAGAAGATTATTGATATTACCCTATTTCCATATGAATTCCATCTCAGTTGGAAAGTAGAAATATTTCGAATATAGATACTCGGATATTTTCTTAGTTGTAACATTCGATCCAGCAATCCTTGATGTTACCAATACTTATATCATCCCTCATCATGAATACAATGGTACCTGAATATATTACTAAGAGCAGAGTCTAATGAAGAAAATGATACATATATGACCCCAGTGAAGAAAGCATTCGTATGAAGTCTCACAAATATATTTCATCTGAAAATTCAACTCATATGGAGTTGCCAAGTGACAGTAGTGATTCAAATCAAATTTTCATGAGACCAACCACCAAAACCATTCAAATTCGGAGAATTTTAGGAATAGTACATTCCATACCGTCGGAAGCACGAATAAAATCAACAATGTGTATAATAATAGGCATTATACTGGCCAGGCCGAACTCCAAATCTATCAGGAACACGTGGAAGGATCAGTAGGATAATGATGGTTGACTTCCAATTCAGAGCGTATAGCATAGTCTGCTGAATTGATAACATTGCATTGTCCTTTTTTCCATATAACTGTTCAATTGGGTATGATGGAGAAGAATGAGATGTTTCATTAATATTCTAATGAATGACATCAAATGTAGGCGTGAAATATTCAGTTCATGTACCTATAGATTGATTCTCTATTGTCTGCACCTACATATTCATATGTATTCTGGAATACATAAGACCTAGTATGTCTGCATGATTCAATTGAAATAATAGGGGTGAATACTTTCTCCTTGTCACTTAAATTATCAGCTACACTGGCTTTGCAGATACAAATAATTTGTTTTTTGCAATTTATCTGAAACTAGTGTGAACCAAGTTTCGAGCAAATTTTGCTGTATTCTTACTATTGTTAGCTCATTTCTTTGAGTGAAATCATTCAGAATATTAACTCGTAGTGAACGGAATGAGCGATTTTTCGATTTTTTGTGGCTTAGGTCTACACGACGAAATTAACCTTCACCAAACATATTCATTACTCTTTTTCAGTTCTCACTTTTTCACTTTTAGTTTTCACAAGTCATAGCTATAATTCGTTTATGGATGTCAGCCGATAATAATGATTAACAACTAGTTAATGTTTTATCTGGGAACATTTTTTCATGATACCTCAATTCAATTATCGGTAACTGTATGCGTGAGTTTTGTTTTCGCGCAGTTAGTCATAAAGCCTCAAATTAATCATTCTAATTATGTAACAGCTCGTATATCTGTCATCAGGATCGAATTCAATGTGAACAGTATTGGCAGTAATGAATTATAATACTCACCTCGATGGAATGTTCGAAAGAAATTAATGAGGGAGAATGTGATTTTGTGAGAAATATCTCCATAGAGAATGTAGAGGAACTAAATATATAATGATCCATTCAATTTGAAGACTATGCATTTCAATAGAAGGGAAGCATTCAAATTGACTTTCATTTCCAATCGAACAAAAATATGCCGGGTTGGGCAATATTCCCGCAAAGGCTCAATTACAGCCAAAACATATTATCTACACTGTGATCAACGGAATCTTCTGAATTCCATGACGTTCATTCTAGATTATGTACCTACTACGCGAACGTCATTTGTTCTTATGGATCAACCTATAATTCCTCCCATCTTCGGTTAGGGTTCATCATAAGAAACTCAACGATATCAGATTTGATGCTGTTATTTCCAAGAACTGTATGGACATATATAGCAACATTTTACCAGAGAAACTCCTCAAAGTCGTGAACCCAACGTATCCGTCATCTTTCCAGATCTGAGTCTCGCAATCATCTCAGTATAGCCTCATCTTTAATACAAGACTCCAAATGCAAATCTTCAGATCCTCTATCGTACTCATATGTTCTGACTCAGTTCATATTAGTTCATACTCACTATGAAAAATATGGTACGTCACTACTTCTTCATAAGCCTGGGATTTTTTTTTAGGAGGATAATTCCAATATACAACTTTTATCCTTTAACATTATTGGTATATCTTGCTTACTTTTATCACTATACACTATTTTGATAATCCCAACAATCAAAGCAATTCCACAATTGCGATGTCTAAATAATAAAATTGGTACCCAACACGAAAACTTTTTCATGACAAAATTCCATAATTCCTACCAATACCTTGTATCCCGCTCGAACTTACAAAAACAATTCCAAGACTTCTCACCTACCAACATTCCACCAGTGACTTATACACGATGTTCCTCGAACATTATAGGATATCCTTTCGTGTTGTCGAAAGTTAAAAAAAAAATCTCTTCTAGTTCTATCACCACCTGAAACAACCTGTACATCGCCTTGGTGAGTTTCCACCCTCCCTTCCAGAAATAGAAAGCCAATTCACCCTGTGTTGGGCTGTTATCGAGCCGTTCCGTACTTCTGCCCAACCCTGTGAATGGAATTGTCGTTGTATCAAAGGAAAACGGCCACCCGGTATACAGCTCGCTGCGGGATAAACAAGGGAACAAAATATAATGGAATCAAACACCAGTTCTCTAGGAAGGCTTTCAACGAAATCGATCAGTATTCCTACAGAAAAAATCCTTGCTGACGTCGGCGTACTCACAATCGATATCGAAGTGGATTCTGGTATATTCAGAACAGAACTCAATTATTATCAAGTATTATCCTCGTTGCATCCGTTTTGTTGTTATTGACGCTTCCAGTTCTATCATTCCATTCTGTCTATCAACTTCCTGATGGATTTACAATTAGGACTTATACAAAATCGATAGCTATTTTCGTCATTGACCACGGGACGGTAATCGAATGAAGGTAATGAAGCTGAAGCTGAGCGGTAATGTTGGAAACGGGAGCAGATTCTTTACCGAAACGTGCACCATAAGATAAATAGAAATCTTGGTATTTGTTGAATATATTTGTCTTCCAAATTCTTTGAAAAACTTGGTGTCACTGACAATCTGGAGTTTAAATTTCAAGTCAAGATCGTAAATCTGTCCTCACTACAAATATATTGAGGTTATCATTATCATTTTTATTTTTATTTCTAGAAACGAGGAGATAGCATCCCAAAAATCTGTGAAATATTAACAATTTGACAACTATTCCGCATGGAAAGCTGTTGACTAGTCAGATATCATTACTGATAAATCAGTTGGAACCATTCAAGCGAATTCGATTTCCCTTCACACATGGACATTGAGTATATTACCCGAATTCAATCAACATGGCTAGCATGTCAATAAACCGACACAAAATTAATCGAATCTGAAAACAACGAATTGATATCTTTAAATGGATTGTGTCGATCACAACAGCAATAGCACAATGAGAGCCACTTACATTGAGGTGATATTACAAACTCTGGGAGATGATGGTACTCATAGAAATCATAGAAAAAAAAATCCCAAAGGAGGATAAAAGGAATAAATTGTAATAACATAAAATGTGGATAATTCATTTAATGATTTCTTCAGCTGTGTCAGACAAGAATTAGGTTGTTGTGACTGTCATTCGAATAATTTATTCGCTATGAATATGTCGTCCAAATACTTTCTTCAAAAACAATCTTCTGAATTCGCATTTTCGAATATTATCCTAAAATAATAGGCGTCGATATGGGAGTTTGTACCTCTCCATTCGACTCAAATATCCTACCGCCCAGCCATTTCTTAAGATTTGAAAACAGAAAACAGTCGCAGGAGGCTGAATCTAGAGCATATGCTAGATGGGGTAGGAGTTTGTAGCCCAATTCATGGATTTTTCAATGGTTGAGACACAGTGTGCACCCGCGCATTTTCTAGAGCTCCCTCTTCTTCACCAAATACTGTCGTTTCTGCTTCAGAACAGAGTCGAAATGACCTAAAAGAACGTTCTGTGTCAAATATGCTAATACAACCACAACGGAAATCAGTAAACCACATCTTAACCACTGAAATTGATGGTTCAGAATCCTCATAAAACGAATCAATCACCTTCCCATGGTATCGAAGCCATAATGCCTAATCAAGACACGAAATTCAGTTTTTTTCCATTTTCGTTGAAATTCGCGAGGTTGTTTGAGCTATCAATGGCTGTCAATCACCAACTGAATGGCGCGTCTTGCTCAAAATTTCACAATAGTCTGATGGAAGATGACAGTTGACGGGAGCAGTATTGTATTTGAAATTACTGCGCGGGATATTCAAAAGTTCACGGACTTATCAAGCAGCCCTCGTAAAATCCTGAAAGGGTGCAACAGAAATTCCACGCCACATTTGGATCGATACTAGGATGGAGGTCTCTCTTGAATATTCAACGGAAAGAAGATGCTCATCATCTGTCATGTCAGATCAACAGTAAAAGCCAGAATTATAATAATATGACAAATTTTCTGAAGAGTGTCTAGGGACCAACGAATATTTCCCACATGCCCAACAGAAATTCCTTGCATGGTTAACCATTCTTCGTTCTCTCAACGAACGAAATATTTTCGATTCAACTCGGATTAGTTATGTTTTTCTCGAGGGTAAAGCAATTATGAGAGTGCTTTTTGTTTGACATCTGATCGCGAGAGATCTTATGAAGATGATATTCTGTGAAGGTTTCGTAAAAATAAATTGGACGCTCCATCAAATGGTACGACGACTGGATTTCAATACTTTATCGATCTCAAATATTACTAACAAGAGCTGTTGAATGATATCTTGGAGTGATCTTTCGAATTAAATCATTCACAGTGTGGCAAATTCAGAAAACACCAGTGGGGATACCTCGGAAATAAAAGAAGATTAGATATCTAACAGCACTAGATATCAACACAAATTTCCTCCACTCGTAGTTGCAATTATCTATTGTATGATAATATACTTTCATATGATACTCCAGATACATCTAGATTTTCAGATTGATCAGTTGTAAAATTACTCTTTGAATTACATATATGTTCATATTAATCTTCAGTGGTTAATATTGGAATTGATATGAAAATAATGGAATGAAAAATTGGAATTGAACTGAGGAATTATCCTTAACTCTCACAAAAAACACAACCAGATGAATATGTTTCTTCAAAAATGTTATGTTGTTACTATGATTGAATGTAATGAAAGTAGCAACAAGATTGACTGGTTGTGCCAATATCAACTATAGAAATATTGTCAAGATGAAAATAATGTTTGTCTGTGAAGAGAAAGGGAAGATCAAAGATGAAACTTGGAGTGTGTGGAGCAACTGAAGTCAAGCTCATCAAACAAGTGCCTTCGGCAGAAATCTAAAAAATGTATTGATTCATCCACTTTCCTACTGTGAAATAGTGTTGATCATTTAGATCGACGTGCATGGTTGGCCCCTACCCAACTGCAACCACTCAACTCGAGTGATAATATTCACAGAACATTATGAGTAAACGAATCGCATAATTAGAATCGATCAACTCTCTGCACAAATAGGTACGGCAAAGTTCAACTGGGTTTACTACACACTAGGAGGAACAGCCAGCAAGTTTATGATGTTTTGAAACTCGAAACTGAAACTTCCCAGACAGGTTTTTTATTAACTCATGATCGAGCGGGATAAACCAATATCTAGCTGTCAATTCATCAAACTAGTGTTACCCAGGCAATACATTGTTGCACAATCATATTCACATTGGTTAATTGTACAATATTATGCAACTTCAATAATTATAATCAATAACAGACATAATGTCTCAAATCTCATGATCAGGTAGATGTTTTTTCTTCAGTGAATTTAAAAGATTAAAAAGAGAATATTGAATACTACGAGTACGTAGAAGGAGAGTGTAGAATTTAACTGCGGCGTAACTTTTTCGGAGTAGATGCTGAATATAAAAGTACACACATTTCTCTCCACTTTTTACTGAACTCCATGAGAAAATGGAGAACATTTTTTTTATATTGGAGTTTTGGGATATCTGCTGCCCCACTTTCGATTAACATACGTCGAAAAAACAGGCATACCTCATGGAAAGTAAGCCGCCGCATACACTCGCGTTATTTAAACCCAAATAAACGACCATTCTGAACATAACATGATATGCTCAGTAATCTGAAGGGATGAAAGAGGAATGGAACTATTTGACAGCGAAAATCCACATCATCACTTCTTCTTCTGTATCAAAAAATGTGGCGAAATTGGGCTCAGAACAAATTATACGGTAATCACATCCGACAGAAAAACAACCAGTCAAGATAGTTTGATGGAGGAGCTTATGACTATACTCAACCTGAATTTGTGACATTCAATTCGGGTAATGGGATTTTCTTTTCTTTTGAAGGCATATCCTTTTGAGTTCGCCAATTCATCTGGAATAATACAATAGAATTTTCTAAATTATTTCCTTGTAATTTGATATCTCCATAGGAGTCCCGTGCTTATGAATCTTCATTTGCAAGCTAAAACTATTTCAACACTCTAGAAATGGGGATTTTACGATAAATAGGATTTTAGCTCATGACTATACTCAACTATATACCTGACTATAGAAGGCATATTATTTGGTCGAAAGTCTAATGGAGGATCTCATGATTATACTAAACCTGACTTTTTGGCATTCAGTTCCGGTAATGGGATTTTGATGAGAACAAAAAACACATTTTCTCGAATCAAAAAATTCATCTTGCATAATGCACTAGAATTTTCTGGATTACTTTCTTTGGATTTCTTCATTGGAGTTCCGTGTATGAAGCTTCTTTTACAATCAAATACTTTTTCCACACAATAGATGGATAGGATTATAGGATGAATCGTCCAGAATATGGTCCAGAAGTTGAGGCGGAATCCAATCACCCTTTTTGGAATAGTGGTCCGCCTATGAAACATACAGCGTGTCTAAAGTTTCTCTCCTGGTTAACATTTGAACTGAACGGTAAAACAATTTGAGTAAATTCAGGAGTAAATAACGTTTCGGCTAATTTCCATCTCGTCTCATAACAAAAGTTATAGGGGAAGAATTCAGATCCGCAGATAATAGAAATGATGTATCGAAATTATATGTAAGCTGATTAATTAATATATTCTCTCTTAACACATGCTCTTTTGTCTGCAGGTTAGTTATGTTTTTGGTTCCCGAAACAATCCGATTTGATATCCAGTAAGTACTAGCAATTTAGCTGAAGCATTACAACTGAGTAGTTTTGCACGTTCGAAGAGATTCGAACCGTAGATTGTGAAGTAGTCAGTAGATATGCATTTATTACGTATCATTTTATATCTTCCTCGAATCTAAATCAACATGTGACATTCAACCTAGGAACATTCATCAATATTAACATACTATAAACGGAACATAAATTCACTTATATTAGTAGATACAATATTCAAATTCAAATGTGTACCTAGGTTCTCTCACAAATGTGATGTGATGGGCAGATATATATTGAATATATTCTGTACGGGTGTTCTCCAAGTACTCAAGGCTTTATTTCACCATAGTTGATCCCTCATAATAGACCATAATGCCTGAATACTGGATCTCGTCCTCTTTGAGCATAAATTTCCATTTTTATTGATAAGGCTGTGTGTATATATGAAGAGGAGAACGTGCCTGGATTATGAATAAACAAAATTAATTCAGATGACTCTATCATATGGGCGTATTATAGTGAATAAGCCACTTGAACAGGACTTTTGTCATGGTTGAACAAGAGAACAGGCAAACGCGATAGAGTTATGAAAGGAAAGATGATGCTTCTTCCAGATGATAGTTTCAGTCCTCGTGAGTGATGAATGCTCAGAAATGCGTAATCTACCGAAAACGAAAGTGCAGGCTGTTACAAGTACCAAGGCAATAATTTGCAGGCATTTGGCTTCCACGAATTTGCTCAATTCGGTCCGAATCGTCATTTCTAGAGTCATTCCGCGATGGAGCCAAAAACAAAGACCCCACAATGATGTATATCAATTACTGAGAAGAAACAATGTGGAATCCTGTCAGTGAGGCTTCCTCGAGATCATAAAAATTGGTTCTTAAACAGTGAAAGTTGAACAGATGAAGCGGACAACCTTTCGAGAACATCTGAACAATCAGGTCTTGTCGTGCCCTTCCTCCGTCGTTGACCTAATTCTGTTATCATGGGAACCTGTGAATGAAACACAGGAAATCCCTCACCAACAACTGACTTCGTCTCACCATCGTCTACTAAAATAACTTCATCGAAATTCATCGAATGGTTTCAGATAGATAGATGAAGTATTCAACTATGAATTCAGTTCCACATCAACTAATAATGTCAATAAGATTCTGATAAACCTGTAAAGTTGGATCCTTTTTCTTCGCAATATCTGTGAGTGATAGTATCGATTCATTAAAAGCTATCTGATAGCGAAACATGTCATCAGGAACCAAAACCATCAATCATGTTGCTTACAAGCTGATGACGCATTAAGGCTGATGAAATTCTATCCAATATCCTAATAAGGTAGAGCGGATGAAGCACTGTGTCATATTCCCACCATTATTATTTGATACATCGCGTACAGTATATACCGGGTGATCCAGAACTAACTTACCTCCTATATTCGTTGTAATTCTGATTAGATATTTCAAACTCCGTACATCGATTTGATGTTATAATTGAGCAAATATTGGACTGGATATGATTGAATCGGCCTGTTATCTTCAAACTCAAAAGGATGAAATTCAACAAATTATGTATAGATTGATGATGCAATTATTCAACAGCACAATAATTTACAACCTCATTGAAACTTGGAGTAGTCTACTCAGTTATATGAATAGAGTTGTAGTAAGAATGTAGCAAAACAACTCGATATAACTCCTCGTCAGTCATAAATAAGATAATTTCACATGGTTGATTGAAAAGCAATATGAGAGGAACAGGCCCATATATATTCATTCTATTGCGACATGTAGGTATATTCCTGAAGGACGGATATTTCTCAGTTGTCACGTTAATTACAGAAAAATCGATAGCTTTACTGTTCTTTGATCGGCGTATCTACACATTTACCTAGTGGTTCGGCACAAAACAGTCGTTCCATTCGCTATTGGATTTCTTTGAACTTTCTTTGAACTCTGTATCGTCAAAGAGGAACAAACGAGCAGTAGATCTTCTCAAGACATGGATTGTGTTACAGGAAACCTGAGACCACGCATTCGAATAAGACACGATTTGGAAAAATGTGATTTTTGAAGTATCCTGATTTTCATCATAACCTTGTTTCGGAATCCTACCTCGTCCTTTCATAAACAGCATATCCAATAAAAAAAAGAGAAGAACTCTTTGTGTACATCAATTTGGGATTTCATTCTCCAAACAGGTATTTATATGAGGCCAGACAAAATTCCGTTATTGTTTTCAAGGAATGTGCCCTAGTTCTTTGTAGGTTGTTTTCTCTTTCATACAAACTTGGTGTACTTCCTTCTAACTGAAAGATAGCTAGAGTCTATCTATGATTTCTGAGAGCTTTCTGATGGAGTCTCATATGATACGTTGGCTATCAATGCTCCTGTCTTGGCACCAACTTTGTTCTTGCTCTAAATCAACGATCTGTTGGATATGACCTCCTGCCCTGTCCATAGCTTTCGTAACGCCAGAGGTATAAGACGGAGACAGGTCGACACTATGATCTGGCAAGAATTTTGGAATGGGGTTCAGTGCTACGAAAAAAAACTAGACGAGCAGCTGAGGCTGGTGTTCACTACTTTGTCAGGCTCGACACCTGTCGGAACTTCGCTATACCAAGCATCATTCGTCAATATAATGGCAAGGTTGTAGAACTCTTTGCATAGGGAAGTATTTTCTGGTGGTTACTAACTCGGAACCTTCAGGAAGAATTTCAATAGCATCCTTCTCTTCCATCATTTAATAGTTCCAGTCTTAGTCGAACACGTTACTCTTTTATAGAGTGCGGTAATTTTTATATCTTGGTTTCATAGTCTGTTTCCTCTTATAGACCTCGATGAAAACAGTGTTATCTTGTATCATTAAATAGAGAAAATATTATCTATCCATGATACTCGGGGACATGGATTATATAGGAGTCAAACTTCTTGATCTTCCATACAATAATCATTCTGTTTTTTTCATTTTCGAATAATACTCCTGAACCTCCTTCAGAATAAAGCGAAGCTTGTTCCACAAAATTATTATGACAAATAATTTTTTGCTTATTTGTGGTCACCGTATATATTTTCCTGTTTGTCTGAAGAAACTTGAATATGGCCTTCAGTTAGAAACAGCTCACTTGCCGTAGTGAAATAATTGGAATCCCATTAATCTTCAGAATGACTGTAAACACAATGTTTTCCATTCAGTATTCAACTCATTCGAACCAGAATGCGCACTAATTTTTTTGTTGTTTTTTTAGAACACATGGTTGTCGTTGCCCCCCCTGGGAAACATTTGTATGGGCGCCCATGGTACAAGGTGAGTACACATCGCTCAATAATTTTATTGAAGTTCATGAAAAGATGAATTCTTGATTATCAGTATTTTTAGAACATACATTCTTAATTGTGTTTCTGGTCATACGTTATCGATTTTCTAAAAATATTCCCTTCATAATCCCACCTCGAGGACGAGAAATTATTATAGGACAAGAAATTATATAATAATAATTACAATGGCACTGAGTATCGAGTATATAAGGCGATATATCGACTATTGCAGTTCAATGCTATATTGTGCTAGTAATGAAAATCTGAGTAGACTACGGAACCTGTGAAGTAGGGTGATGAGGTCAATATTGAATCGCAATTTGGCGTATTAATCATATCAAATGATCATGAAAGTTCCAGTTGATCTCGTATGGTCTCGAATATTGACAGTTAATTTTTCCATCCATATGACTGTATACAGAAAAATAAACTATGAATCAACAACTATCATTCATAGGCTTATACGGTAGGAAATCCCTACATCAAATGAACACAACCTAGTGTGTATCGATACAGACCATTCTGGTGTAGATTCAACACCACAGAAGCAGTAGGGAAATTGCTTTCACTACGGTGTTAATTGGTTTGAAAAACGAACGTTTGAATGAAGTGAAAGTTCACACCGGGAAAATTTCATACTTTGTTCATGTAATAAAGGCGAACCGTACCAAATAGAGTTCAGAACACCCTTGCTGTATATAAGTAAGCTGAAAACCCGTTAGGCTATCATCATCTACTTTCCCTATATGATTAACGTATAAACATATCTGTTAGCCTTCCACTGACTCCTTCTCAGTAATCCATTATTTACTTGGCCGAGTTTTCTCAATAAAATCCTCTTATTATGTTGGCCAACTTCAACTATACATTTCCCTGAGAGAAAATATCTGATATCAATCATGTTTCTGACGACCATGACCCAGATGCTTCTATTCAGACGCTAGTTCACATTCACAAGAAAAATTCGATCTGAGCTCGAGTTCCTTTTGTTTTGTCTGGAACCCCATCATGTTTCCGAAGGGTATGCAGCTTCGCATGTGAAGCAACGACTTCTTGCATTAATGAAACCGATCGTCAATTGAAATCAATTAGAAGTTGAAGAGTTTCCCAATGGAATATGAAAATATTCCAAACCATACGCGCCGGTTGATTCATAATTGAATGTAACCGTTTACCATTTTCCCCAGGCTGTTCAGTAGATGAACATAATGCTCAATTTATTTCTGTTAACTATTTGTACGGAGTACAGAACCGAGTTGTCATGATACCCGTGCACTATAGATTTCTTGTGACGTCAGACAGGTCATACATGCTATTAACTGAAACGCCGCATTCGTTTTACTGCCGATAATTTCTTTCACTCTCGTAATCCATTGGAAGGTGTTTCGATCTATGGAACTTGAAGCTTAAAATAGTCGTAGAAGCAACTAGAAAAGCATCCTACACTTTTAGATTTCACTATTTGATTAGAACATAAATGAAAGAAGTCCCAGAATAGACTGGCGAATGACTTCCATTCAATCGAAATATTTGGAACTTGAATAGGGAGTACCTGAGTGAACAAAATTTCCCAAATCGAAGAACCCATCTCAATATTTCGAAAATAGATCGGAGAAAACCAAACACACTCTACTGGACTTTCTCAGAAGAATATCAGAACGCTTTCTTCCATATGAGGAACCCTGTATACCGAGGAATTCTGTCGGAGCAAATTTAAGGTCCAGCGGATAAGAATTCATGTCTTCGCAGCTTCTGGTCGTCGATGTTGGTCGAGAGAGAGGTCCCGTTTGATTGAATCCTCTCCCCTGCTTGCCCTGAAGGCAGATCGTTAGAAAGGAGCAAGTGCAGGATGAGCGCATCAGCACAGTACAGGACGGACCCGAATGGCAAGGAAAAAAGTTCAGACCTCTTGCCCGCTTGATACTTATTGGGTACACCCACTTCACACAGCATTTCTCTCTTAGGAGTCTTGAGCCCCTTTCTACTCTTATATCGATTTGCATTCGGTAATAAACATTATTATCATAAGCTAGAATTCAGATCGCCTGACTCTCTGGAGGCTCTCGGTTTTCTTTTCCAGTGTTAGAAACTTCAATCTTCGTTTCAACATATTTTTTTTTTTAATTTCATTCCTTTCTTGGATCAGTAGGTACATGTTTATGAAACTTATCAACGGTTATTTGATCGACTGAACTCTACATTCTCGTCCATCCAGAAACTTTCTTCCTCCTAATTTGTCAATAAATTCTTCCTTGCCTATATGTACTAGTACCTATACGAAGGGTCATTCTGTCAGAGATTGTACAAGTCTGTAAGGGCTAATTGAAATGATCCTACAAATTCTACCCCAATACTATTCCTTAATTATAGTTTTTCAAGAAATTGCTAAACTATTGCTAATCAATATCAAGTGAACATGCCTGTCGTTTCTGGAAAGTTGCTTCAACTTCCAACGGGCTAAAATATGAAAAGTCGATTTTTTTCCTCTTTGTTGCAGAACTTACAGTTGAACTGGAGGAAAAGTATGGAATTGAAACATCATGTACCCTCGCGTGCTTAGCTGTTGATTTTCTTGAAATTATCAACTGGAGATCGGCTAGATTTGTCTCTCTGAAAATCGGTACCTCTGAGATGGATTTTTGCCTCGAAATTTCCAGTATTGCTTGATACGTTCATATGGCAAACGTTGAAATTAACTTTTTTCAATTCTCATTACTTGAAAACTCCATGAGGAATACTGATAGGCACTTCAATTCCACACTGTATCTATTCGTCTATTCATGAGGTCTTCGGGCACCGCACCAAATACTCCGAAGCAAGAAACAATAAAAGTAACACAATGGCATACACTCCCAGGACTGAAGAAAGCTTGAATGTCAAGCAAGGTCAAAGGCACTGCATGATTAACCTTGGGGAAAGAAGTCTGGATGCAATAACAGAATACCTAACGAAGCAATGCAGACTCAACGAAAACCTGAGGAAACTCAGGGTAGGAGAGGACAGTACCAGTAGATTCTGCAGGGAAAACCATAAACACTCCATCACATCCTGATGGAGTGGGATGCTGTACATCACCAGAGATTGAGTTCATGAGTGAATCCTCATAATCCCGGAATTGGTAAAAGAATTGAAGCTTGAGGAGCTGCTATGAAAGAGAAATTAAAAGATATCAAAAGAGATAACAACAGAAGATGAGGCATGATAAATCTTATGATTACGTACCGATACTAGCATCAATTCATTCATTCATTCATTCAATTCATTCATTCAAGATAAACCTATCGATTTTTATAATAGGGTAAAGTCTGTATCTATAGTATGTCGCCTCAACCAAGCAAAGAAATACTTTAGCTCTCGAGATAACAGGTCATGAAGGTCCTATGAATCTATTCGGATACCATAATTATCGATCAGTATGGGATCACGATTCGTGGAATCTACTTTCGCCAAACTCTCAATATACGTCCAACGACGTATGTTGACTACGGCTAGCTGAAACAGTACCTCTAACGTTGAAATCTGAAATGGAAATTGCTGTGGAAAGCAGTGAGAGTAGTGAGAGACAGAAAGCGCGGAACTTGATTCATTCGAACCCAATTTACTTCGCCATGTTCCGAGGAGCCTCGTGTCTACTGGAAAATCAATTCTGTCGAAATATTTTCAAACCAGCTAATGTATTTTTAGTGTAGCTCAAACAAGAGGACCTTTGTACAAGTGTTACGCTGATTACACTCGATCAGTTAGGAGCGGATCCCAATGGGATGTCCTTTTATGGCAAATAGTTATGGGGTCTGTGAAATACGTCTTCGCACGGATTAGAAAGCCAAGTAATTGTGATGCAGTTTTCGCAGTAGACCTCACATGAGAGAGTGCTGTTGATGGTGATACAAAGCATGGATATTGACGACCTCATAGGAACAGTGGTACCTGATATCATCGTATCGGGCATTGTGAGATCTGCCTTACTGCTTTAAAAGCTTGAGTTTGTGTTGCATTAAACTCTACTAGATTTTCAGATCTCCATTTCAGAATTTTTGACAGATCATCACATGAAGCATCGACTCGAGAATGAATTTCTGATTGGACGATTGATATCTTTTGATATGAGCTCTTCCCATTCTTGTGCAATCAAATTTGGCTTCTGAGTAAATATTGAAACAATCATAGACTAAGATAATAGGTGTATGGAAATAATATACCCGGCGCATCCACCATCTCTATGTAGTTGGCGAATAGTTGAAAACAGTTTGCATGAGAAAGTTTCTTCATTTGAGAACTTCTCGAAAATATCCAATAAATCAATAATTATTGTCAAAATGTTATATACAGAAATAAAACGCTCTGAATCATTAATAAAATATCAATATCGAATGATCTGAAATCCGACTAATATTCAATGTTGTTTCGATACGTTTGCTAACGGCAACATAATGACATGAACAAGCTGTATAAAACAAATTTGAGTGCTTCCAGTCAGAATTCGATACCTAATGGAAATATCTAATAATTATTCTAAGCTCTTATCATCATTAAGACCTCAGGCACGAATTGTTTTTGATTGTGATTGATGATGAATAATTACAAGTTAAACTTTTCTTTTTTGTACAAGTTAATAATTCTGGAGAATAAACATTGATTAAAGTATCGTAAACAAGGAGAGTATGAAATTGCTTCTAGTGATTGTTCAGTAATGAGAGAAGTTGAATAATGGATTGAAAAAGACTGTCCCAGAAAGAGTCAGTATATTAGGGTCGAGCATTTCCCAGTCCGTTGCAAGAATTGTGAATATGGCAGAACCATACATGAACATTAGAAACGTGTGTAGTATTAAAAAGATAAAACAGTTTTGTATCGAAAGATTTTTCATCAAGTGTGGCATACAAAATTTTCCCGAATGATATGGTGATGATAATTGATAGCCTCGGAAAATTAATCAGCACCATGCAAATAAATCGATTTTCGATAATGTCACGTTAGAGAGACAGCGGCAGGTGGGCCATTGCTGTACTATTCACTAATGTGATTAATTCCGACGATGGCGCAACAATGCCGCATGTGTACTAGAGGAAATATAAGCATATACACCAGGCACATACATGTGGTAACGTGCATGTCCAGAATTAAAGCAAATTGGCTATTGAACGAAGAATAAAGCAATACTAATTAACCACTAGGCAAAGTTCAACATGCACGCATCATTGTTGACCACATTTTCCTTAGTAAACCTGATTATTTTCGGCCCTGTCACTCCTTCTGTTCGTTGGATGATCCCCGAACTGCAGCCAGTGTGACATTTTGTATTATATTTCATTCATGATGAGGCCTCACCTCGAAATGTTAGGTTAAACCTGTAGGTTGAACATCTTTCGGGTTCTGGTCCAGCGAGAGGTCCTCAAACTCAGAGATAAATCAAAAGCTATCAATGCTATTATAAAAAACATATCGAGCGTTTTTTCTACCATTCTCCCAATATTCCATTCCACGAAATTCATCATTTTCTAGTGAGATGCAACCTGTGGAAAACGAGGTGGAAAGAATAACACTTTGAGAGATACCTGAACATTCTGCAATATCCCAATAAGTACCTATTCACGTTCACGTAATGATTGCTGCGTCGAGTGAGGCAAATGAAACAAAATTACTACCAGAAAGCAGAACGTGCAATTTGTACACACTTCAGAGTTCAGACATAGCTGCGAGTGTGTATTCGGCAACTTCTTTATTCGATTTCAGATTAGTACTCGGATGAGGTATACAGGAGACGTTCACGGTTTTCCATGTAATCTTAGGTCGAGTGATTCGTCGATCAAATATTGGATGTCGCACCATGTGTCAGGTCGACGATCAACGCGAGGTAGTCGTCAGCAAAAAATATCTCTGAACGAAGGTTCCATTGGTCAATGCCCTCCAAGGAGTCCAAGGGACTCACTGATCAGTAAATTCCCTTCCTCAAATACACCTGAGTATATTTTGGAACCCATTTTTTTACCTAGCTTTCCAAATGCTGCGCGATGCTGACAAACATTTTCAGTGGGGTTCATATGGGTCTTCACCTACCTCACATCAGCACTACAACTCACAGACATGTTGAACAAATTCTCAATGTTGGACTGTTCAATGAACTGAGTGATGAACTCTGTATTTTTCTGTTATTTTCGGTATGTAGCTTTCCAAATGTTACGCGATACTGCTGAGTAATGGTTACAATGAGGATCATATAGTATCAGCCCAGATTGCCTGTAATTCTTTAACGTTTTTTGCCGTCCCCTTTTCTGATACAAATGTGTCTACATTTTTTGCATTTCCTCATTGGTACCTCCTTACAACGTCCCTGCAACCTGCATGCTGGGTGATTTCTATGTACTTGATCACAGACCAGCATGAATGTAGTCTATAGAGTGAGTTCTTCATTTTTGATTGTCCTACGGACACCCTAATTTGGTGAGCCTTTCCGTTGCCCTCTTGAAACCCACGCAAATCTAAGCAGTGAAGTTTTCATATCTGCCCTCATAAATGTTGTGCGATACTGAGAACTGGTTTCAACGAGGTTGATTATGTATACCGGCGAATAGACAACAAACGTGTGAGCTTCAGAAATGCTTTGATCTTGAAAAAGCCGACAAATGAACTTGATTCATCAAGTGGCATGGCTTTCCACCCTAATTTATGGGATTTAAAATCAAAATTTTGGAAAACACTCGAACACATAGATTTTCCATTGAAGGAAGAACAGCTTTTTTCACCCCCGTAGCGTCGACCCTGTACCTGGGAGTTGAACAACCCTCAAAATTTGCATATGGGACAGGGGTTCGTGCTATACCCATACCTCTTTTTGAAGGTCTCATCGAGTTCTTCATGACCCTATAATTTTGCCTTATTATTTCCATCGATAACGAAATGGCTGCTTGTCAAGATCTTGGAACTAGACTACTATTTTCTCAATAAGAATACCAAATAATTGTATGCTATGATAATTCACCCCGGTTCGTTTCGTTCGGTTTAGAAAGTTTCGGATGACATTGGATTGGCCGTAGAGGATCTATTCAGTGGCCTGCAAGATCTCCTGATCTTTCCTCTCTTGACGTCTCTCTCTGGAGCCATTGGACTGTATACTGTGGGCATTTTCCAGGTTATCAAAATTTGCATAGGAGAAAGGTGTTCGTGCTATACCCATATCTCTTTTTGAAGGTCTCATCGAGTTCTTCATGACCCTATAATTTCGACTTATTATTTCCATCGATAACGAAATGGCTGCTTTCAAAATCTTGGAAATAGACTACTATTTTCTCAATAAGAATACCAAATAATTATATGCTATGATAAATTCACCCCGGTTCGTTTCGTTCGGTTTAGAAAGTTTCGGATGACATTGGATTGGCCGTAGAGGATCTATTGAGTGGCCTGCAAGGTCTCCTGATCTTTCCTCTCTTGACGTCTTTCTCTGGGGCCATTGTACTGTATACTGTGTGCATTTTCCAGGGTATCGTGGGGGCCTAGGCGTGAGGAGACATGTCCGTCGCCTCTGACTCATTCTCTGAGGAGGAGCGCAGCCTATTCCGTCCATTCACACGCGAATCGCTCGCAGCTATCGAGGCCAGAATCGCAGAGGAACATGCCAAGCAGAAGGAACTCGAAAAGAAAAGAGCTGAAGGAGAGGTATTTTACTCAAAGAATCCAGGCTTTCATTCGAGTTTCATTTTTTCTTCCTCACCACTCGATATCACTTTCTTTTCTTTTATACTTTTGTTTAGATGGAAAAGCACTAACATTTTCAGGATTTGTAAAAGAGCTTGATGATATCAATGGAAATATATACTTGCCAAACCCTTGAGGATATTCGAGGCTACATACATTATATACAGAGCATTGGTTACCTCAGATATAATACTTATTAGTGGAGTCAGAGGTAACTTTTTGAGCTAATCTCTGATGGGGACATTTGAGGAGAAGATTTGAGGAGAGTCCCTGAAAACTCATTCAATTTTTTGTTCCGACTACGCCGGTTGTTGGTCAATAGTCTATTCATTCACATCATAATGTCCCAATATTGCATTCAATAAGAGAAATATCTTATAGGCCGCTACTTTGAAAATGAATTATAAGTTCCAAAATACCATCAAGAACGGAATTTCAATCTCCACCAAAATATTTCACAAAATTTACAGGGTTTTATCGAAAAATTATGGGTTGTTTCTACCTTGACATCACTCTACCTTCTACATGGAATTCGAATTTTCATCTCGAAAGACATTTTTTTTGCATTAGTCATACGAATCTCTTGAGTCTTAAAACGGTAATATTGACTTTCCAAATGGAAACTAATATGCTCCAGCTGTGCTAGTGTCGCTATAGATATCCTTTCATCAAAGGGAAAACAAAATCTTCCACGAGCGACACATCCACCTCCAAAAACATACTAGACAGCTTTTGTTTGAAGAAGAAAGAGCTTCCTGTTGTTTTTCATTCGAGGGCATCTAATGAAACACCCTGTCACGGCATTTTCCGATATCATCAGCCGGATAACTTGAGATGAGATGAGCCTCGTGTATAAATTCAGGATAGACTATACTGTGTCGTGAAATATAGTAGCGTCGAATTCAAATGAAGATCTCTTTTAGTTCCACTGTCACAAATATAATCGCTCTTTCACTTGATTTCAAGAAATTTTAGTGTATTTTCTCAAGTAATTTTTACACCATATCTCTATTTATTCGAACAGGTGTTAATCTTCGGAACGAAAGTAATCATAGTATATTTAATTCCGATTGAACAGATTAGACATCTCTCCTTTCATGAGCTATACTGCCTACACGTGTATATACCTATACCTTTTGTATGAAATTCTCTCTTGTAGGTACAGGGTGATTGTTTCCAACTAAATTCATAAATTTTATCCATTCTTCTGGAGGTCCTCATAAAATTTCAATTGATGAAACTGTTAACATTCCTTCAACTCCAAATGAATATTAGTAAAGAGTCACGAAACAATCACCCTTTACATAATGTAATCTGTGCCTGGAAATTTGCATGTTTGTGTACTTATCTGTATATTCGTAAGTTGTCAATTTTCGACGTACCACACAATACCTATCGTACTCTGAAAGGCTATATAGCAACCCAGAATTGACGGTGATTCAATGAAAGAAAAATCGAAGCTGTTGCGCTTTCTTGTGTTTGAATAAACCGTGACATCATTTTCCATTTCATTTTATTCACATCAGAATCAGAATGAAAAACATCATCTGTCATGAACATAACAAAACTCTCTCTCTTAGCTGTTTTGTTCTGATCAGTGGATTTTTGTCGCCTCAAGAGATTTTGACATTCTCTCATGCCGCATTGTCTGAGGAAAATGTTTGGGGATGCGGAATGTGGAATGGCATATCAAATGGTGTGAATCATTCGAAAACGAATGATTTCTCGGATGATTCAATATACAGTACAGGTCTGAAGTCTCCAACCACCCCCCCCCCCCTATATTGTTGGTTTTTGAACCAGGCGAGATATTTCGAAAAATTCAGAGTTAGATAAAATATGTTGGCAGATAGTGCTGCGGACACTATACCAACGAGAAAATTACAAATGGTCACCCAAAATCACTGTCCAGCCCACCCCAAATTTCCTATTCCTTCTCGGACGAAGCTCCGTTGACAAGTGGACATGATATGAATATTTTCGATTTTATTATTTGTCTGCTCTTTGATTTCAAGTGCCAATCATGCACTTTCCGTCAAATAAGTCAATACCTGCGGGTCGGGTCGATTCAAATTGTCTGCGTTGAAATGGATAAAGGACGTTGTCCAAATAGATCAGGAAAGATTCAGTCGACTGTTTTTTCTTCACATACAAAGAAATTTAACGAAATAAATCAACTCCGAAGATATTTTAGACATAAATAAGCAAATTAGAAGAGAAAACTGTCATTATCTTTATTTTGTTCGCGATGAATCAACAATAAGTTCTAGAAACGAATAGGGGGATTTTTCTCAAATTGGAACAACACAATATTCAATTCCAATAATTATGACACATGATGAAATTTGTTCCGTTCCTGCTCCTGGCACTTACCGAAAGAGGTTTTTGAGTTGGTATAGTTCCCACATCGCCATAATGAAATAGTGACTTTCAAACCAAGACATTGTTTCACAGAACAATTTACCCACTTCTGAATTCTTCAAAATTTTCATTTTGTGAATTTCAAAAGTTTCCATGGGAGGAAATGTTAAATGGGGTTAGTCCCAGACTCTTTACCAGAAACTCACTAAAATTCAACATCTAACGACAACTTCAGATTATTTTTCATTTTCAGTTTGATATTGAACATTTGGCATCCATTCCGAAAAATTAACTGTTCATCATTTTGATGGGCTACTCATCTTCAATAATTTTGTCTATAAATTACAAGTGACCAAAAATATAGCTAAAACTCTTGAACTTGCCTTTTGATTACTACAAAGGTTCCAGTACTATCGTGAATATCCTGAAATCAACTTTTTCATATTGTTTTTCTTAAATAGATTGTTAACTGGTGTGAGTATCTACCAGATATTCATTGTTGTATTTTACTGTAACAAAATTCCACTGATACCATGTGACGTAGTATAGTTGAAGTGAAGCGATGTTTGCTTATCAATGTTAAAACAAATGAACCTTTCTTGCAGACCGGTTTCGGACGCAGGAAAAAGAAAAAAGAAGTAAGATTTCTCCAATAAAAATGCTCAAACCAGAGTTGCTTTTTTAGCTGACTAATGCCTCTGACGATTTGACAAAATTATCATTGGAGAAGCCATATATCTGGATATGGCGAAAACAGAATATACTATACTATATAATATATATCTATTTCTTGCGTTTCTTCCTTCCCCCTTCACTTATCGTCAGTAGCATATTCTAAAGGCTTTCCTTCGTTATTGCTTGGTTAAACGATTTGATGCATTTTGAATGAAGCATTGCTTTACACACTATCAATAAATCACCACCAAGTTTTCACTAACAGGTAGGCTTTGCATTGCTCAACCACACAATTATTCAAGGAATGATATAGAACTTTACCATTCTACTACATAAAATTTTCTCTTCTCTCACTTTTATCTAATACGTATACCTGAAATGATTCTCTCATGACCGATGACAAAATAATGTATGTATTAAGACGTTGTTGTTGAGACGTTTGCATTGTTGTAGTCCAACTAAAAAATTGGATGAAGAGCATCTTCCATAGAAACAGTCGCTATATGGACAATGAAATTTTGAACTACCGCTATGATTCTGAAGTTGAATAGATAGGTAGTTCAAAATACTACCACAATTCCAATAGATACAAAGGAATACATTAACTTACAATAACAAATACAATACTAACACGCATATATGTATAGGAATGTATATAATTTACGCTAGTATTTAGTTTATGGTTTTACATCTACCATTCCAAAGTGCGCTTTGGAGTGCAGTTTCCAACCTCATAGATATTTGATAACAATTTAGCTCTATCATTACCGTCACAATGGCTTCCTGTTTTCTGCATTTCTGTTGTTTTCAGCGAGGCTCATCATTTCAATGGAATGACTTGCAAAATAACAATTAAACATAAGTTGATTCAAATGTTCAAAACTAAGGAAAACGGAATGGATACGCCTTGTTGGAATTTCATTGGTATTAGGAAAATACTTTCTTGAACTTGATTTCATTGCCAGGTCATGAATGTTGAGTTTCGATAACGTATTTTCTGAAATAAATTGTAGCACACATGGTAATATTTCATATTTTAGTCGTAGGGTATAGATATGAGGATCACGTGACCCATTCATGCCCTACTCTTAGTAAATGCATACCATGTCTATTCGTTGATTCTGAAATTTTCGAAAGTAGATCTAGAATAGTTATTGATGTTAGAAGTTATGGTATTCATGAAGAAGCTTCTAGCTGACCTACACCAAATATG
The DNA here is from genome assembly GCA_963576655.1 of Gastrophysa polygoni. Lineage (NCBI taxonomy): Eukaryota > Metazoa > Arthropoda > Insecta > Coleoptera > Chrysomelidae > Gastrophysa > Gastrophysa polygoni. The sequence goes on from OY755085.1 coordinate 3,275,588, forward strand.
ACACTGATTATCAAGTACTTACAACGGACAATAATAATTCTTTGGATTCCATATTTTCAATTCGATAAGTATGAACTAATACCCGTAAATCAAATTTCTTCACATATATGATGGACTTCTTTGGTCTACATGGCCAGACAGCAACATTAGAGTTCGAAAACTCCCTTGTGGATTATTTTTGTTTTCAACAGAATGATGAAATTGAATCATAAGAGCAAACTACTTATAGGCTGTAAATATTTATCTATGCACCTATAACAGATATTCGATCACTTGTTCGTTGTTTTGTCACCCTTTATATGAAACACAAATTGAACGTTTTGGTATACAATGCATGTTATCTCAGGTAGGCATTTGAAAGCATTTTGAGTTCAAGTCTGTATCATGTTCAAATGAAAAGTGTTTGAATATGTATGACATTGTTTCTGATACGAATTGTAGTGAAAATGCATTAACTCATCCAGGAGAATATTGACTCGAAAATTGCTGCAAATGTCAACTCGCAATGTATTATTATGTACTCAATCATTGGACGTGTGTCAAAAAGAAATGACCCTCATCCACACGAATATAAAAGAGAATTTTTCGCCTGGGGGTCTTCCTGGTATCGTTAAATCCCGGGGCGATCAGACACGGTAATTCTGCAAATGCAAATAACATGTAGGTAATGCAAAATTCGAATGAATATTGACCGATCCGCTTCACCACAGATTCGGTATGAGGACGAGGACGAAGATGAAGGGCCCCAACCGGATGCGACTCTTGAGCAGGGTGTGCCCATACCGGTACGACTGCAGGGCAGCTTCCCTCCGGAACTTGCCAGCACACCACTCGAGGACATCGACCCCTTTTACCATAACCAAACGGTAAGATTACCACCATAGAGAGCAAATCGACACGTTTGGTTTGATTACCAATCCGAAGGTCCCTTCTACCATAGCCTGAAGGTGATATCATCCCCTTACGGTACATAATGGTATGATCGATAACCAATAGAGGTTTTGATTTCTTTAACTATAACTAAATACTCGATAAACGGTAATCATACACTGGAACTGACTACATAGAGCAATATCGTGAAGCTAATAATCAAATTGAATAATCTGCAATACTCCATAACAAAACTAATCATATAGGTACTGTGTAGCAGGCATGGCAGAATCTCAATTTCTACAGTCAGTAGCAAGTTTTACTTCATGAAAAGTTAGTTCATTCGCTGGACTAACATTGATTATGAATCCATAACAGAAGACAATCGAGAAGACAATCTTCTATACTAGCTATACTACCTGGTTCATTCAGCCAGGTACATATGATGAATCGTGCTTGTAGTTCAATATGAATATGTTCTGATTGCAATTTACTATAGTTAGGAGACCAGTTTCACAATATATGCCTTCCAATGGTGAATGCAGAATTCTGCACTCACGAACAAATAATTCGTGTGTTGATTCCTGTTGTTTGTTTCAGACATTTGTAGTGATAAGTAAGGGCAAGGACATATTTCGGTTTAGTGCAACAAACGCTCTTTGGATACTCGACCCCTTCAATCCAATACGACGAGTGGCTATTTACATTCTTGTACATTCTTGCTTTTCACTTTTCATCATAACAACCATCCTGGTCAACTGCATACTCATGATCATGCCCACAACTCCCACCGTAGAATCAACTGAGTAAGTGAATTGGACTTCCAGTAGAAAATGTGGCTCCTAATGAAATAGTGCAAAACTTCAAATCTAACTCTTCTCAAATTGAGGCATGAATTTCTTTAGGTCCTACATTTTCCAAATCAAACCTCAATACCACCATATTATGAAGCCTCATCTCAAGAACACAAGTCTGTTGTTACGTTGATGTGAAAAGTATGATGAATAAACACATGGCACAATTTCAAACATATTTCGGTATCCAAAGTTTGAATGGCACCAGCATTTGAGAGACACAGAAATATGGTGGTACTGTCTTGGCATGGTTGATCATCAAGTCGTTCTGATTATTTCCAGAGTTATATTCACTGGAATTTACACGTTCGAGTCAGCTGTGAAGGTGATGGCCAGAGGTTTTATACTTCAACCGTTCACCTACCTTAGAGATGCATGGAACTGGCTCGACTTCGTAGTCATAGCTTTAGCGTGAGTAGCTTAGTTTTAGAACATAGAAATTCCAATAAACATCTTGTAGATTCATTTTTATTATAGTCGACAAAATAATCATTCTGTTGATTTCTTCACAAGCTGTCATAGTTTCAAAACTGTGCGTTGGTATCCAGTTCCTTCAATTACATAGAATATATTTCCTATGAGAGAAGTTGGAGCACTTCTCCTGAATCGACGAACGAAACAAATTTTTGTTGAAAATTCAAGCTATTTTTCTTCAACGGAATATCTTCTCTATCTCACTAGTTGGCTGAAGATTATCAATATAATATATCCAAGAAGAATAACTGATCCATAAGTGCTGAAAAATAAACAAATATATAAGGTTCAAATATAAAAATGTGAAGAAAGCATTATTCTACAACACTTTTCTCAATTCCACTCTTTCCATTTTTATATTTTGATATCTCTCTCTCTCTCTACTCATGTATTCTATTAATTAGGATTCATTCTCAGATTTTGAATTTTTAGTACCTTCCAGTCGAACCTTTTTATACAGGGTAATTACAGATTTATGGTAACGATTTTGTAACCATATTAAAAAAAAATTATCGTGAATACGAAAGAGTCATCTATTTCCTAATCCAACTATATTCAGTCATAAGGACTGTACCTTTTCAATATATGTATTCCATAATAAATCGCGGGTTGTTATAAATCCGAACAGGTGTTGAAATACAAATTACATACATTATAGTGTTGATTAATTCAAGGATAACCTACTTGTTTCTGGATATCATTAAGAAATCGATTTCTTCATGTAAATTTCTTCGGAATAAGTGACTGTTATGACGAATGGGTCTGCATATTTTTTTCGACAACTCCAGAACCAAATGTAGATGATAGATGAATTTCATATGAATTAGGAAATTCTGAAGGTGAAAATATGGAATTTTTTTTCGTATATTGATCTATTTCTTTTACTATAATAGGACAGCTAGTAGAAAAACTACTTCCGAATATTATAGTTGAGGAATTGAAATGAAATTCAACCTCTTGGTTGAAACAATTCGTTCCATGATGATTCTTCTAGCCATTTCATAGTTTCATCAAGTTTGTAACGCCCTGTATAATTATATACCGGGTGGCCACGAGAACTGGGCAACCGCTACTTTTGGAGTCTAGTCTTGTTTCTCGATTATTTTAAGTTTCAAATGTTATGAAGAATTTATTTTGTTGATAATTAACAAATGTATTCACCAGAGAAGTCCTATAATGATCGTGTAATAAGAAACAGTAGGTGTGCCACTTTATGCCAAACCTGTGCAGATGCAATGATTGGTTGGTGTCAATAGTGCTCTGAACATATGAAAATTGTACATTGATGGACTCATAAGGTTGCTGGCTTAGTTTTCGCCACCATTCGGTATGCAATTTTATATCGGCTTCGAACAGACTGTAATTTTGGTAAATGCTATTGAAAATTCAAGTGAGTTAATTGTGGTTGCAACAGTTGTCTTCATGGATTCAAAGTAGAATGAATTATGTAGAATCGTCTTAGAAATTTATCATTATGTGTAAAAAATGTTAGTCAGCAAAAAATAATTAGATAATAGTTTAGAATTGTTATACTTACAATTTAGAACCGTCTATTTTTGATAGACTTTTATAGAACTTGATAGTAGTTCCCTAGTACCGAAATACGTAATTGGCCAGATTTTATAATGCATTTGAACGTACAGTGTGTTGTCCAGTAAGATGTGAAAAATTAGCCCGAATAAAATCGATGCTTATTAGTGAAAAAACATGTATCATATCGTTAAGCAGAGAGAATACTAATTATTTTTCTAATTCTAGTTATGTAACAATGGGTGTTGACCTTGGAAATCTTGCTGCCTTACGAACATTTAGGGTTCTTCGAGCTCTAAAAACTGTTGCCATTGTACCCGGTAAGATACCACTCGATGTTACACTTGAAGATATATATATATACAGGGTGGCTCACCTATCCTCGCTCGGACCGTAACTGCTAAGCTAATGGAGATCAAGAAACAATCTCTTTCGAAGTTATTAGATATTTGATGTGCTGCAGTTGGAAATTAGATGAATAAATTATTAAAAAATGACCAGATTTATGATATGATGGAAATCAATTCTCAATTGCAGCACATCAAATATGTAATAGCTTCGAATGAGATTGTTCTTGATCTCCAATAGATAGCAGCTATGATCCGAGAGGATAGGTAGATGTAATGAAAATGTTTTATTGTAGGTTTGAAGACTATCGTTGGAGCTGTAATAGAATCGGTGAAAAATCTCCGAGATGTGATCATTCTAACAATGTTTTCTCTTTCTGTTTTCGCACTGATGGGTTTACAAATTTACATGGGAGTTCTCACGCAGAAATGTATAAAAAATTTTCCGACTGACGGTTCTTGGGGAAATTTAACGGACGAGAACTGGGAACGGTTCAATAAAAATGAATGTAAGTGTGAAATATTTTTTTCGGCGTGTACGGTGTGTCAAAGATAAGGATTCACAACATGTGTATCTCGGAAGAGGAGGGGATGAAACAAATTCGGTCAATTGAAAAAAAAGTTGCACATTCAGAGAGCCATTTTCGAAATTATTCATAGATTTTCAGTTAATGTTTTAAATTTGTATTCCTCGTATTATACTGAACTTATCATAATCAGATTTTTCAAAATAATCATCCTACTACACCTATTGACTGAAACAAATTACATGTTGTTGATGTGCAGAGTCATTTTCCTTCAAAACAAGTAGAAATGATGATATTCACGAAGCTTTCAGAATCTGTAAATGCCTAATCAAGGCCATTTCTGAAAAAAAATGAGCTCATAATGGTTTCAACCACGTTGAATCATAACAAAAGTTGCTATGAGTTGCTATCAGTTATTTCTAATTATAACGTTAAAAAATAATGGAACACATTTTTCATATATTCACTCTTCGAGATAACTGAAAAACTGTTCGAAGGCTCTTGGTATGGCCCTCTGAATACGCAACTTTTGTCCCATTTAATCCACCCCCGCTTCGGAGATCTCCATGCCGTGCAACCTCATCCCAGACACACTGTATACGTTCTCGTTCTCATGGCTGTTTGCAGCTAGCTGGTATGTGGACGAAACGGGAGCAATGCCACTTTGCGGGAATTCCTCCGGAGCAGGTCAATGCAAGCCAGGCTACCGCTGCTTGCAAGGGTATGGCGGTAACCCGAATTACGGGTACACAAGTTTTGATACATTCGGTTGGGCCTTCCTATCTGCCTTCAGACTGATGACTCAGGATTATTGGGAGAATTTATACCAGCTGGTATGCGATACTACCGTATGTGCGTTTTCAACACTGAACTGACATCTAACAATTACAGGTGTTGCGATCAGCAGGTCCATGGCATATGTTATTTTTCATCGTTATCATATTTTTGGGATCGTTCTATTTGGTTAATCTCATATTGGCTATTGTCGCAATGTCTTACGACGAATTACAAAAGAAAGCCGAAGAAGAAGAAGCTGCTGAAGAAGAAGCAATCAGGGTGAGATACCATTTACAATATAGTTCTCACATGAACTGTTCACTCTGTTGATGAATGAACATGAATGATCATTGAGTTTATCAGATTCCCAGGGTGAATTTGTTGTTACCGATTGCGTGGTTAGATTTTCCTTTATTTTGACGCATTCATCCCATATATTGTGAATTATGATGCTGTAAGCAATACCAGGAGGTCACTGGAAGTTGAATGTATCAATCTGTGTGTTGGAAGGGTAAATGTGCTTCGCTACTCAGTGGCTAATCTTTGGGGTTTCATTTGCTAAAATTCCACAAATCCACTTGGATTGCTCAGAAATTTTGCAGGCACCTTCTCTAATTTTTTTCCTCGTATTCCATAGGTGAATCACCCTTATTACCCAGAAATAATTCTGCTAGATATATTTGAAAAGCAAATGAATTTGTGTCCATAGATTAACAATGTCTCAGTTGCCAACGTGATAGATATCGCAAAATTCACCCTAGTTTGGAGATGTGAAGGTTTTCTTGTATATTTTCACACTCAGATAGATTATTTCGAAACCCTCTTTATTATCTCATTTCTGAAACGAACTATCTGATCCCAACATGTGGTTGTTCATCAACGGATGGATGAAATACATCCATCCATTTTCGAAATATAAGTGTCCGAACATTTCATGAGATGAAAATTCAAGTGCACTCAAACATAGTTAGTCCTCTTTTTCTTGTTTTTTTTTATTTCGGATCGTAGGTATTTAACTGATGATTTCAACTTCAATCTGTGAAGTACGGAATACATAACATTACACAATTGTAGATGTAGAATTGTGTTGTCAAACAACAACATTCAAATCATTACACTGATCAAAACACACAAATACCTCGGAGCACTTGCACGAATGAATGAGAATATAAATTCTACACGGTTAGCTGATGCTAGCCATTGGCCTTGGCAGCTCTGCCGTTCGCCTTTCGCTTAACCCCTACTCCACGGCCGACTGTAACGCGAAATGACAAAATTTTAGGCGATGTAATAAAAGTTGACAACATGTCGAAATATGACATTTGCCGAAATAATTTGGAACAAATTCTGACACTTTTGTATAAATAATTTTCCGATAACTTTCGAGAGAATATCTGAAGGCGGGGTGCAAAAATATACAGGAAAACCCTGTACACAATGTACGTCCATGTTTTAGGAGGCAGAGAAAGCAGCCCAGGCGAAGCAAGACCGAGCAGATGCGAGAGCAGCGGCAGCCGAAGCGCGGGAAACGGAAGCGGCGAATGCCTTAGCGGCAGAAGCCCACCACGACATCGTCAAGTCTTCGTCTGACTTCTCCTGCCACAGCTTCGAGCTGTTCATCGGCCAGGCCAAGGGCCACGACGACAACAACAAGGAGAAGATGAGCATCCGGTCCGACGGACTAGATTCAGTGAGTGAGCAGCGAAGAATCCCTACTAATCCCACCAAGATGCGGAAGGTCAGCGCTGTAAGTGTCCTGATATTTATTGAGCCCCAGTCGAGAATTAGATACCATCATTTAGGGTGACAGTAACATGTTGGCTCTCTCTCTCTCTCTAGCTCTCTGTTGAGCTAGTTCGAGATTTTCAGAACTTATAGTTAAGTTCAGTAGATCATTATTAGTCAAGTAGATTTTAGCAAACGAGAGCACTCGACAGTGCATCAGCTCAACATTTCAGAGCGTTTCTTCTTAAAAAGTGCCAAATACGCATAAAACGATAGGTACCAAAGAAAAATAGAAATTATCAAATAACTATTGAACCATCAACAATCGGAAACGACACAAATGGTTATTTTATTCGATTTGAAACTCATGGACACCTTCCACCTTTATTGTCCACCTAAAGACAACTATGAGTTTTCATTTTCAAAAACACTATTATAGCAGAGTGCTTCAAGACAATAAGAAAAAAATTGAAATCACTCATGATTAACCTTATCATCTGAAATATATGGTTCTCGATATGACAAAACTAATAAACAATCTGTATCTTGTACTCATTTTTTTTCGAGATATCGAAATGAAATTTAAATGTCGAATCCGAGTCTCTACCAGAGCAGATGGATATACGAATTCTATTACGGATAATCGAGAGCAGTAGTGATATGAAGGTATTCACCATGGAGTATCAGTAGTGCCTGTATCGATAATTTCAAGTTCGAAGAATAGATATATAGGACAGTTAGTGCCAGTTAGAAAGAAAAGTATGAAGTCACCAGCATTGATGGTACAAAAATCAAATATGAAGAATTCGAATTAAAAATAGATGAAAATAAAAATCATGACAATTATAGTGTTGTGACTTTTGTTCAACCTTCATTATGTAATATAACAACAATAGTTATGCACTTTGATTTTAGTTGAAGCTGTCCAATTCAGAACATTTATTTTGTTTGCAACTATTTGATTCAGCTGGAGGATAGGTATATTTATTTTGCTCACACTATGTGCCACTTAGCAACATGACACGAACACGTTCTCAAGCTATTTCAACAGAATTGCCAGAAATAAAATGACAAATATTTCATTACAATAATCAACTTCGTCAGCGAACTCATAGCGTTATACAAGAACTAGGGTATATTCTAAAAGATTGATCTCTATGCTTGTCAGAAAATATTTTCATCTGAAACCACACTACTACAACTTCAGCTTTTGAATTAATATTGTTTGTCATTTTCGCAGTGGTGTGGTTTCTTCTCTTGGCTGAAAGAAATCATACCCAGTTTCATTGAAACAATTTTTGTTTCATTATGGATTGTGAACATCTATCTCTGGCAATTCCAACCCAATCAATCAGTAAATTTTTAGCTATAACACTTGAATCCAACCGCATAGCCTTGTCCTTACCTTAATTTATTTTTCCAACATACACATCATGCATGTATAGACGATATCCCGTGTTCAGGCAAGTCTCAGTCTACCTGGATCTCCTTTCAATCTTCGCCGTGGTTCGAGAGGTAGCCATCAGTTCACATGTATGCGTAGTAACCGACGCATAGTAGCACCTCCTGGTGACCGCAAACCCTTGGTCTTGTCGACATATCTAGACGCACAAGAACATCTGCCTTATGCCGATGATTCGACAGCAGTTACACCTATGAGCGAAGAAAATGGAGCCATGGTCCTGCCAATATACTATGCCAACCTTGGTACGTACCATCACTTTCTGCAAACAATATAGAATAAAGGCAATTCCTGGTTCATTCGGCCAATAGAACGAGTTTATATTTGCACTTTTCCTATTATCCAAATGAATAAGGAACTGTCAACATTTGATCTTGGATCACCAAAGTCATGATAAAGAAGTGTGAACAGCAGTGAGGCCATCTGTTACTTGAGATAACGAATAGTTAATTCAGTGGACAACCTAAAAATTCGTCGTATTGGTTCTTGAAAAAGGACTTGGTAGTTGTTGAATAACACCTGGGCGTGATAGAAAATGCATTAGTGAATGCTCGTCATTTCATCAAATAACGCCCAGACGAGCTCAAAGTACTCCTTACTACAGATATTGCGTTGTTCACTGAATCTCAATTTTCAGCGCCACCTATCCTTCGAATTGTCTAGATTTTAATATCGTTAGAACTATTTGCATATAGGAAGGAATAACATGTGTTCGAATTTTTGAAAATATCCGTCCAGGTTCACGTCATTCCTCATACACTTCGCACGCTTCACGAATGTCCTACACCTCTCACGGAGATTTGTTAGGTGGTCTGGGGGGAAATGGGAAAGTCATGACGAAGGAAAGCCAACTGAGATCACGATCAATGAGAAATGGCCCAGCAGCTCCGAACAGTAATTACACGGAATGTACTACCAGACCATCTCATCGAGGAGACTATGTAAGTTTGTGTAAATTCACCATCATATCCTACAGATCTATATCGAATAATGTTCCGCAGGATGGACCTACTGGGCAAACATGTGAAGGAAAGTTGAAACATCTAGACAATCCATTCATCGATAGCAATCAGAGACAAACAGTGGTAGACATGAAAGGTAATTATTCACAATTTGTTACAAATTTATGAATAAAATTGTAATACGACATTTTTTACAGATGTTATGGTTCTGAATGATATTATCGAGCAAGCTGCAGGCAGACAAAGTGCTAGTGATCATGGCGGTAAGTTATCATTTCTATCAACTCCAAATATGTTACTTCCTTCACGACCCCCATACACCATCGCAATTTGCTGTTCTACCTACTATATATCGGCTAGCAACTGCACCTATTATTTATTTCGATCATGTGGTGCTAGGACAATAACTAATATATATGTTTATCTACTACAATTGTTCCTATGTGGAGGAAAAATTAACGAGAAGTTTTTCATTAGGTAAATAAAATAAATTCTATGAAAAATTAGGCACTTCCCATTGTATTGGAGCACCAGATTTGGTAGGGTTGTTTGCTTATAAGCAAATAGAGATGTAGTGATGATTTTTCATGAACTACTGTACACCACAAATTGAAATGATTATTCATTGTTCGACAACTTAAACAATGAACTGGGCATCATCATGTCTGGTAAATCAACACAAGTCATTAGTAACAGAAAACCACGACTTTCTATAGCAGTTCAGATAATTGACGTGAAGTCATATGAAAAATATTCTTCAGTTAATATCGACCTTCTACAAATTTGACTTACAGAGAAGGGTAGTTGATGCTTCGAATTCAGCTTCAATATCTATTTGCTGATATGTTATTCATGCCAATTTTCAACGTACAGAGTATATCAGAGGTCATCATGCAGGTCTCTGTTTGGTGTTCATCAGTTTAGTCATCATAGAACATTCAACAGCGATGGACACGAATTTGTTTCAGATTCACTCACAATCAATATAATATCTCGTCCGAATGAAATTCCAATTGATGGATATAAAAACTATTGTCAACTGTAATATCATTGTGTCCGTTTGCTCAACATATTAAAACTAATAGAAACCTGTAAAATTTGGTTCATCTAGTCATAAGATAGTAAAGTATTATACCCTTACATCACGAGGCAATAGACTTATAGAAATAGAAATAGAATTATAGAAACTAGCTACTTGCATCATATGATTACTCCTCAGGCTGCGAAGTGTTTGTAGTATGTAGCTTCCAGAAAACTCTACACTGAGACGCTTTAAATGTTCTTAACCAAAACCGAAAGCAACTTTCGATGGTGTCAAAATATTTCTGCTTGTGCTTGAAACAGTATTCGTACAATTCTCAAATGAAGACTGTTTAAAGATATCCACTTAATTTTCAATTATCTACGGTCGTCCTTTGGAACAGTACGAAGCTCAAAGTAATAACACTTGGGTGTCCTGAAAATGTGTGCACAATCAATTTCAATACTGTCCTGCATTTTGAGAATACCTCGTGACTGATATGCTTGAAGAAACGGCAGGTACAAGTGAGAACTTAACCACCAGTTAAGAACTGCTGTCGCACTATCGCATATCGCACAAAACCTCTTTCCCCAAAAAAGAGTGTGTCAACTTCACTTATACTAATTTTTCGTACAGTTTCCGTTTATTATTTCTCAGCCCAAAATAATGACGATGAAGAGGAGCCTACAATGAAAGAACGATTGTTGGTTTTCATATTGAGAGTCATCGATATATTTTGTGTGTGGGACTGTTGCGCGACATGGTTGGCTTTCCAAAGATTTGTGTCTCTCATCGTGTTTGATCCGTTCGTTGAACTCTTCATCACCCTTTGTATCGTGGTCAACACTCTGTTCATGGCACTGGATCATCACAACATGGATAAGGATCTGGATAAAGCATTGAAGAGTGGAAATTATGTGAGTAATGGAAAATACTTGGAGATTGCTTGTCTTCATCAAAATTATTCAACTGAAACTGTATAATTCTCACTTCGTATTTGGTCTTCCAGTTTTTCACGGCAACATTCATGATTGAAGCTACTATGAAGTTGATAGCGATGAGCCCGAAATATTATTTCCAAGAGGGGTGGAACATATTCGATTTCATCATTGTAGCCTTATCGTTACTTGAGTTGGGTCTAGAGGGTGTTCAAGGTTTATCCGTTTTGAGATCATTCCGACTGGTGAGTTACTATGTCTTTACTGACAGAAACACATGATAAACTGAGGTACTTTCTTGCAGCTAAGAGTGTTCAAATTGGCCAAATCCTGGCCAACATTAAATTTACTAATCTCTATAATGGGTCGAACTATGGGTGCTTTAGGTAACCTGACCTTCGTGCTGTGCATTATTATTTTCATTTTTGCCGTTATGGGTATGCAGTTATTTGGCAAGAATTACACAGGTACCAATAATCAATATAAGCTCCCATTGAAATATTTTTTAATGATTTTGTTTTCAGACAACGTTGATAAATTTCCAGATCACGAACTTCCGAGGTGGAATTTTACAGACTTCATGCATTCATTTATGATAGTTTTCAGAGTGCTATGTGGAGAATGGATTGAATCTATGTGGGACTGTATGCACGTCGGGGATGTTTCCTGTATTCCATTTTTCTTAGCTACAGTTGTTATTGGTAATCTTGTGGTGAGTAATGTCTTTTCTCTTTCCACAATATACATTTCAGCGTTTTATGCCGAATCCCCTGTTTTTTCAGTACAAGTATTCTCACTTGCCGTACCTGTAAAATTAAGGCTGACATGCATTATTTCATTCTCTTGATGTCATTCAAAAAAATGATATTATGTATTCTGATTATTATTCTAGGTGCTGAATCTCTTCTTAGCTCTGCTTTTGAGCAACTTTGGTTCCTCAAGTTTGTCTGCCCCGGCAGCAGACAATGATACGAACAAAATAGCAGAGGCTTTCGACCGAATAGGGCGTTTCATTAAATGGATAAAGGCTAGTGTTGCTCACATCGCAAAATTGATTAGGTTCAAATTAACAAACCAAATATCCGACCAGCCGTCAGGTGAGGGACCCTCCAACAGTTGGAACCAAGGTTTTTATCCAACAATCTGAATAGCTCGCTAATGAATATGTGCTTGTTGCTCCAACTTAGTGCTTACACTTCTCTACTTTCGCATGAAGATTAGTTGAAATTACCTGTTCGAAATAACTGTGCGCACATGGACCTGTAGATGATTTCACATGGAACATGTCTCAACTGCAAGTTGAAATAATATCGTTTTCATGCTTCACATAAATCATAACTTTCTTCACCGTGAGCTATTCTTGTATTTATTATGTATTCTAGTAGGAGTCAAGTGTCATTTAGGTAGATGGCTAGCATTCAATGCATGAATTAGGGAAAAACTGAGTACTATTCCAACTGTTAAATATTCCAATGTCGACATACCAAGAATACAACTACATCCATATAAGGTTCGAAAGTAATGGGATGTAATAATAGTAAAAGTGAAAAATAATGGCCAGCAGCTGTCTAGTTTTCCATGAAACCTTGCTGCTGTCTAGTTTTACCTTGATTTATGCTTTATATTCGGTATTTAACCAATAATACCCACATTCCCATCTGTATTCAAACCATTTGGACTGAGCTGTAGTCGGTGTTCAGATATAAATTACCCAGGAAACTTTTTAGATCCGAGGGATGGCGGCTTGGATCTAACAGGAGATGAAATATTAGCGGACGGTATGATTTTCAAAGACAAAAAGAGTCCAAAAGATAGATTAGAAGTAACGATAGGTGATGGTATGGAATTCACGATACATGGTGATTCAAAAACGAATCTAAAACGTGGCAAGAACCTAAATAACATCAATAAGAGTAAGACTATTGGGAATTCTATTCTAGACCACGGAGATTTTTTGGGGCACCTGGATGATGACGAGATCAGTAATAAATCCTATGGCAGTCATAAACATAGGTTCAAAGATGAGAGTCATAAAGGTAGCGCCGATATTTTAGACGAACAGGAAGAAAAACGAGATGCCAGTAAAGAGGAATTGGGAATAGACGAAGGTAACATCATCAGTCAATTATTTCTCACCTGGATAGTTTATAAACAGCATTTAACCTTTCAGAAATGGAGGAAGACGAGTGTGACTGTCAGGGCCCGCTGGACGAAGACCTCATAATAGATGCAGCAACTGAAGATATTATAATTGATGAATATTCTGCGGATTGCTTTCCAGAAAAATGCTATAAGAAATTTCCGTTTTTAGCGGGAGATGATGACTCCCCTTTTTGGCAAGGATGGGCCAATCTGAGATTCAAAACCTTTCGTCTCATAGAGAACAAGTATTTCGAAACAGCAGTTATAACAATGATTTTGCTCAGCAGTTTAGCACTTGCTTTAGAAGATGTCCATTTACAATCCAGGCCAATATTGCAAGATATTTTATATTACATGGATAGGATATTCACAGTGATATTCTTCTTCGAAATGTTGATAAAATGGTTGGCATTAGGTTTTCAAAAATACTTCACGAACGCATGGTGCTGGCTAGATTTTATAATTGTCATGGTGTCGCTGATAAATTTCGTAGCATCATTATGTGGCGCTGGTGGTATTCAAGCATTCAAGACAATGAGAACGCTGAGAGCTCTCAGACCTCTGCGTGCCATGTCTCGTATGCAAGGCATGAGGGTAAGTGAATATCAGAAATTTAGACATTCATTACATATATCTTTATTCCATAGGTTGTAGTAAATGCCCTGGTACAAGCTATACCCTCTATCTTCAATGTATTGCTAGTGTGCTTGATATTTTGGTTAATATTTGCTATAATGGGCGTACAGTTATTTGCGGGCAAATACTACAAGGTAAACTGTTCTCTCATGAACATGAATTTTCAAATACTAACACCTCATGTTTTCCAGTGCGTAGATGGTAACAAGTCAACACTCAGCTATGAAATAATCCCAGATTTCAATGCATGCATAGCTGAAAACTATACGTGGGATAATTCTCCAATGAATTTCGATCATGTTGGAAAAGCATATCTGTGCTTGTTCCAAGTTGCAACATTCAAAGGATGGATACAAATCATGAATGATGCCATCGATTCCAGAGAGGTGAGATTATCTCGAACATAGATGATATATATATATATATATATATATATATATATATATATATATATATATATATATATATATCAACTTATTGCAGATGAACAAGCAGCCTATCAGGGAAACCAACATCTACATGTATCTCTATTTTGTATTCTTCATCATCTTTGGATCATTCTTCACCCTGAATCTGTTCATAGGAGTAATCATCGACAACTTTAATGAACAAAAGAAGAAGATAAGTATCCTTATACAGTTCGTTACTTATAATCTTGCAACATTTTCATTCAGGACAACAATAATAATCGAAAAATATTATAAGCAGGAGGATCACTGGAGATGTTCATGACTGAAGACCAGAAGAAATACTACAATGCGATGAAGAAGATGGGTTCAAAGAAGCCAATGAAAGCCATTCCTAGACCTAGGGTAATAAACTAATTATAACTTGTTTAGCAGGAAAGTAATTTACATTTTTCTTTCATTTCAGTGGAGACCCCAGGCGATAGTATTTGAGATAGTGACAAATAAGAAGTTCGACATGATAATCATGTTATTCATTGGTTTGAACATGTTGACGATGACGATGGATCATTACCAGCAAAAAGAGGCATTCACGAAAGTTCTGGACTACCTCAATATGATTTTCATAGTTATATTTAGTACAGAGTGCCTCATGAAAGTTTTTGCTTTGCGTTATCACTATTTTACGGAACCATGGAATCTGTTCGATTTGGTGGTCGTCATCCTGTCTATTTTGGGACTGGTGCTCAGTGATATTATCGAGAAGTACTTTGTGTCGCCAACCCTACTGAGAGTTGTTCGAGTAGCGAAAGTAGGCAGAGTTCTTCGATTGGTCAAAGGAGCCAAAGGGATTCGCACCTTGCTTTTCGCACTAGCCATGTCACTGCCAGCCCTATTCAACATATGTTTGCTACTCTTTCTCGTCATGTTCATTTTCGCCATTTTTGGGATGTCATTCTTCATGCACGTTAAGGACAAAAGTGGCCTTGATGATGTCTACAATTTCAAAACCTTTGGACAGTCCATGATTCTTCTATTTCAGGTAATATATATATATACTGTGCAAAATATATCTTGTTCATAGGTGGTCTTGCAAATAAGCACAATGGTGTCAGCTTGAATCATTTGCAACTGATTTTCTGAAAGGTTCTCAACATAATTTCCATCTGAAACGGTCGAAAACTAGTGGACTAGTAACAAGAATGACAAAATTTCACTATATATGCTAGCATGACTACCTACGATCTATCCAAACCTAGTTGAATGAGTTGTGAAATTAATCATCAATACGTGATGATATAGTTCTGGAAATACACCAGATCACAAAATGAAACACTATCGATATTTTGGTTTGTTTTGATTCGATTCTTTTCTCTGATATGAAGCCTTCGACTTTTGTGTTTCTAACTTGATAGAAAACATCGTATTTTTCAAAATATGCGACTACACTCAGATAAAAGTTCAATATTGATAACTCAATCGTTCATCTTTATGGATATTCAAATTGCAAATGATGAAAAACAATCAAGGTAATTTCTTGACAATATCAAGTCACAGTAACAAGTCGATGTGGAAAAATATATAGATTTTGCCTTGGAGTATTTCCAGGACTTTCAATATTTGACAATTTGGATGAAAAAATGTTTGACTTTACCTGTTTGATTGTAGATGTCCACGTCTGCTGGTTGGGACGGAGTTCTGGATGGAATTATCAATGAGGAAGACTGCAAACAACCAGACAACGAAATAGGAGAAACGGGTAACTGCGGCAATTCCACGATAGGCATAGCTTTCCTGTTGAGTTACCTAGTGATTTCATTTCTCATAGTGATAAACATGTATATCGCCGTTATCTTGGAGAACTACTCGCAGGCGACGGAAGACGTACAAGAAGGTCTCACAGATGACGACTACGACATGTACTACGAAATCTGGCAGCAGTTCGATCCAGACGGGACCCAGTACATCCGCTACGATCAACTGTCGGATTTCCTGGACGTGCTGGAGCCACCTCTGCAAATCCACAAGCCGAATAAATATAAAATAGTTTCGATGGACATTCCGATCTGCAAGGGTGATCTTATGTTTTGTGTAGATATTTTAGACGCTCTAACGAAAGACTTCTTCGCCCGCAAGGGCAACGCTATAGAGGAAACAGCTGAGCTGGCGGAAGTCCAAGGGAGGCCGAACGAGGTGGGCTACGAGCCCGTCAGTTCCACCCTCTGGCGGCAGCGCGAGGAGTACTGTGCTCGGTTGATTCAGAACGCGTGGCGAAAACACAAAAAGAACCGCGGAGGCGGCGGGACCGATCAGTCAGACGACGGGGAGGCAGACGGGGACGGGGAGCTGGAGCCCCGGCAAACGGCCGTCCTGGTGGAGAGGAACGGGCACAAAGTAGTGATACATAGCCGAACGCCCAGCATAAGCTCAAGAACCGCGGATGTATGAGACTGGCCCCGTCCCTTCCCACCAACGCCATAGTCTGGTCGCTGTGCTCGTATGGCCACATAACACGTCATTTTTGTCTCGGATAAATTCAACCCGTTTCGTTGCTGACACACATACATCGAAAACCGAACGTTCTACCATAATTGTGTTTTGATCATTTTTTTTTTTCGACGTTAAATCCGAATATGCCCGAGATAAATTCATACGTGAACGAGTTTGTGCAGTGTAGTTTGATGGAGAGAGTATCGTTCACCTATATGTGTCAACTGCTTTGCTGCTCATATCGCTATCCGAGTATTGATAGAACACCTCCACTTTTATGTGAGAAACAGTATCAACTAGGGACAATACGGATTATGTATGATCAGTAAAAGACCGTGAATGTGAATTGTTAAATAACACCCGGCTAGATCATTGATACGAACTAGTGTCCCAGCACTAGTTCTGTCAAATTATTCAATACAGTGATTTTTAGCAATCGATAAGCACAGGTGAGACAGTTGATTCGAGTTCTTCACTTATATATCTCACCAGTTCTTGTCACTCGAATAATCAATGATTTCACATACAATCATTTCGTGAAAAAAACATGACACATTATCTGAAATGACTCAATATTCTCAAGTAATTGCATATAGGTGATATTTCATTATCAATTCATATCTGAAGGAACAAAATTATTGATAGATTTCACAGGTATTATCAGGCTTTTTACTGAATTCAACATTTTTGCTGTTGGTCTAGTTGGACTAGACTCAAGAATTATCGACAAATCGGTTATGTGTCATGTCTTTCATAATTCGATTGGTGAGTTTGATTACTTTGACATTTATATCATCAAGAAAAACGAACTTTGTCTATCGTTGTTTATATGACAGTTCAGATTATGTTCAGCTTAGTAAAATGAGTCTGAAGACTGAACTGAACCCTGGAAACCCATGAACTGATGAGTTTTATCAAGAATCCATGAAATAAAAATAATTGAGAGCAACACTTCCCAAGATGCTCTCAAATTACTTGGGTAAAAGAAAGAAAATCATCTATATCTTATTAAAACTCATATGGATCGGGATCTGATTCGATTCATTGAAAGGTGCATATTTTTGAACAAATCGTTTTTACTTAGTGTTCCGTTCATGAAACAAATGCACAACATGAGAATTAAAAACGTGCATTTTTCTGAGTTTTACATATTCTAAATATGACTTGATCATTGAACAATAATGGAAGATGAAGTGGACAGTAATCACGAAAAATTATACTCATAATGGTGCTTTCTTCAATTGCTAATATTCAAGCTATCTTCACATGCTACATGGAGCGCTATCGGGGAAGGGGCGAATGGGAAAAGTTTGCATAATTTACACATTTTTGTATGCCTCATAAAATACGAATATTGATAGTGTATGTGTGACATTTTTCAATACTATCGATGCCTTTCAGACATCCCTTATCTCTGGATATATGTATGTAGGTATATGACTTTATTACTGTGGTCACTTGTTTTATGTACAGGGTATATTTTCCCGAGTCGACGCGATCTATAAATATATATAGAGAATTAAAAGAAGCATGATTTTGAGAATTTTTAGAGTCGGTAAATGAAATATTAGGAATCCAACTAAAATATTTAAGTTATTGTGATTCTTCCGGTTCCTTCGAAAGTGATATCATCTTTGTTCTTTTTAATAGGACACCCTGTATTTCAAGAAAAAAATTCTATTCCTCATGATTGCAAATAACTCAGTAATTGTGATTATGGTGAGTGATTCTTTCAACCTTCACTTTTCATGATTGAGTAACTGCACATCACTAAAATTTTCCAATTCACATGAAAATTGCGCACGTTCGATATGCTGCGTTTTTAAACACTGATAACTCAATAACGTTCACAATTGAACATGAATTTCAACCAGAATCATGAGAGGAATCCAAATTTTTTATAAAATACAGGGTGTTCTATTGAAAATAACAAAGATGGCGTCGCGTACGGAGAAACCGGATTCTAAATGTTTCTACAGAATTTGGGAATCATGGCACTTCAAGTTAGATCGCGTTAACTCATGAAGATGTACCCTGTATAGTAACTGAATATTTCATTCTACCTATAATTGAAATGAAAGTTGAGTTTCCTAAGGAATAATTGATTGTTCCCATGTAGATAATAGACAAAATTAACTCGGCTCCATTCTAATATCAACACTTCATATGATATATTCCATCCATTTTCAAATGCTCATGAGGATTAAAATAGACAACGGAATATGATTGTATTTTCAGATTGTTTTGGTTTCGATCTTCATGTCTCTAAGGGCAATGAGCGTTGCAAGATATTTTATGATATTCAACTGCAGTAATAGGATATTGCATTTTGCGTCGATGAAAAATTTCCTAAAGTATCTTCTTCATTGACATGAAATTGAATTTCAAAACACGTTTGTGAAGTTGATTGTTCCTATATTGAGTGCTAAGGTTGCTAAGACATACACTTTTATGTATAAGTTAACGACTTACGATATCAATAATCTGAATTCATAAATAAATATATGAGTTAAAATTGGGCGTTAGTTTGATTGAAGATCTGTTTTCTAGAATCTTCATAGACAATTTCTTCAACTATGTATCACTTTTTCTTTCAGAAAAATTCGATTCCGTTTTTCAATTAATATTCAATGCAAAAGAGAGGATAATGAAGGATTTTTGAAAATATCCATGAAAATGTCAAACATACCTAGGCAAAAATGTATCAATACATTTTTATATAACAAGAAGTACTAGCAATGCTGTAGTTCTTTGTTATAAATGCTGTTATATTATTTCGTTAAATTAATTAATTAGTATATTATTGTTGAAATTTTATATAAATATTATGGTGGTGGAGAGTGTTTGGTTGGTATCTAGTACTGCTTTGTTATGTTCGCACAATCTGTGTAACCTCAGTTAGCTATACTGCCATTCCCAGACAGTACACTGACAAGAGGAAACCGAAAAACCTGCTATCAAAATATGTGCTCAGATTTTCTTCTAATAGCATGTTTTTCAACAAAGATATATATCCTTATCGAACATTGAAGATTTCACTTGATGAATTAAGAATACAAATAAATAAAGGCAATAAGAACATGGTTGTTATCGTTGAGTATATTAGATGTAATTAAGTGTTTGTTATAAATAAGTAGTTGAATATCTGAGACATTGTTGCCTTATTTGATATTTTGCTGACTGGAAAAGATACATAAGCAAACACTTTCCATCTGCCAAGAAGCAAAGTGATAAATATATTTGTACAGGCAATCGCTATCATACAATTTTTAATTATCTTTTAATTTGATTACCGAGCTCCATAGCCTTTCTTATTTCATTGTCAAACATTCACTAATTTTCCTAGATCGCAGTCGAACATTTATTTCTCAAAATATGTGTGTACTGCATTCTTGAAGAAGAGCTTTTCATCTGAAAAAATACTATTTTCCATCTCATATGGTATACAAGAATGAACGGTATTTTATATTTAAATATATAAACATATAAAGCTCATTTCTGATGAAGAATGCAGGATGACCTTATTATTTGAACCCATTAAACTTTGGAATGTAAATTTCTCCAAAAAGCAAAAATATATTCAGTTAGTTATGGCTCGAATTTTTCAATATTATTCCAAATGAATGGAAATGAGCTACAAACACAAAGAATTAAACATTTTGCACATGACTGTATACATGCTTTTTTATATTTTGCATATAATTTGAAAAACAAATCATGTTGATACATGTAACTTACACGTGAAACAAATACAAAGTGTTCGAAACATAGTATCTACATCTCCAAATAACTCATTAATGTAATATAATGAATAATCATAGTATTACAACATATATACATATAATTTTTCTAAGCAATCGTTGTTTTAGGGTAGCTATTGATATATTAAGATTTAGTTTGTAAGCTTTGCGAAAAATTAAAGCGATCTCGATTTGAATTGGAAATAATTATTGTCCATTTACCATTTTGTTACATTTTTATTGTTTTGTTATCAATTTGTTTTAATAAAAAATGATAAATATCTACATACCATTTAAATTGGCCACAGAAGAATCGCAGCTCTCCATTTCATCCGAACAGAACCATCGAATCTATCTTTGATCAGATACACAGGATAGGAGTGAGCAGTGCATGACTGGTCTACCATTCAAATTGACCACAGAAGAATTGCAGCTCTCCATTTCATCCAAACAGAATCATCGAATCTCTCTTAGCTCAGATACTCAGGATAGGAATGAGCAGTTAATGAATGGTCCACAAGTATCATGTCTTTATCAACTTTACTGTTTGAAGAAAAAAAGTCAAAAGGATTTCCATGACTCACGAATAACGATTTGGTAGATGACTGACCATTTTATTGTTTCAGTAAAACATTTTGTCATTTCTCCCCACAGAAAATAAGTATAATATTGATATAACAAACAATGTTTTGCCATGTTTTGCCATTCGAAATTAGGTGATATTTACATCATATTATGATGAGGCTTTCATCTTCCTACATAAACCATGAATTGAAAATCTACATTCAATATACTATTCAATTTATATTACACATTCAGCATTTAGAGAATTCATGAAAAGTTGTTCATACAGAAATCAAAATATTCCTTAGTGATGCTAGCCATATATTTGTTGAGAATTATTTTGGAAGTAAGTGTAAATGAAAGTGATTCTCTTCATTTTGAAAGTACATGTAGATCTGAGATGTACCAATGGAGATTGAATGAATATATTAATCAATAATAAAAGGTTGTTTATTTTTATAAGAATGAAGTACTTCTTAAATCAACTGTTAACTAATTTGATGAGAATATATTCAAAGTCCAAGACAAATTTGCAACTTCTTCGGAAGGTGGGGTACAGTACTTAGGATCTGAAAAGAAAAATCATTAAAAAAACATTCAAATGGTCATTCAATTGATAGCTCACCTAAATCTTGCTTATTTTGTATGATAGCTAAAGTTGTCGAATCACTGAAATCTGTACCTTTCATGAAAACTTCTGACCAAATCTCTGGAATTCTTGTTATCATATCCTTCTGCAACTGTTTCAAATTATTATGCAGTTGTCTCGACTTTTCTAAGTTAGTATATTCAGCTATCAGGCAAATGTCTCTAACATCTTGTCCATATTTGAATATCTCTGTATACAAGTTATGTAATGCTCTTATGAGGGCAATGTCTTCATAGAAACCACCTTCCCGTAAATCAATCTTTTTCCTTTCTTCTTTACGGCGATTTTTTGATGATGCCGTCGACCTAAAACCCAAAAGCAGATAAAAAAATCGGACTGCAAAACAAAAATGGATTTTTTTCACAAACCCTCTTGATCGTGAAGTGGCTCTTGATGAAGCCAAAGATGATATTGTGCTCCCAGATTCTGAATACAAATCATCTTCACCTTCGTATATTCCTAATGAGGCATTCTCCAACTCAATTTTCTTTTCTTTTCTAACTGTAACCAGACGATCTGCATAATTCTCGAATGTGTTTTTGAAACCATCTATTTTATCTGTCAAGTCTGACACATAGTTCTCCAATTGTGGTAAAATTGTACCATCTGTATGAAAGAACGAATTCATGATTGATTATCTTATAAATAATGACAATAATAAAAAACCTCTTCTATTACCATGACAAAAAAATATAACATAACTGATAATTACATAAACTGATGGTGAAGTCTAGCTTGAGCTATTCTACTCCACCATCAACTTGCAACTATTCAAAATGAGTCAAGGGATTTCTCAGATGAATAAAAAATTATATTCAATCTGCTCTTACTGAATGCTTGTAATCTGAATATAAATGCTGATGAGAAATCACATTACTGATATTCAAAGAAATTAAACTACTTGAATACTACTACAGTCATCCTGTTCTTTCAGAAAAACAAAAATACTCAATGGCAACAATGTTTCTAACGATTCAAAGTTCCTATATTATAGTTGTTCACTTACTTTTTATTTCGATAGCTCCATGAGTCTGGGCAACACAAATAGCCTTTCTGAAAGATTTGTACTCCACTAGAGTTAATATAGCTTTATCATAATCTTTGACATAGTGTTCTATAATTAACACAGCATCATCCACTCTATTTGCTCTCAATAATCTGTCAGACAACTCTATCAGAGTGTGTTCTTTCCTTTCATCGTTATAGTTTAATAATGTCATCAAACTTAATACCTCACGCCAATCTAAAGCATGAGTATATTGAATCATAGCTTCCTGTAGTAATTCAGCTTGTTTCAGTATTAAACCAGCTTCTATGTATTTCTGTTGAAAGGACAGTCTCCTTGAAAATAACCTGGTAATTAATTTATAGTGTTCATGAAAAGGCTTGAGGGAATGATAAGCTTCTTGCTCTAATTTGTTATTCACAATGAAATCAGTTATATATTTTTCACTTAATCCTGGACATCTCAGAACGTATTTGACAGATTTTTTCAGATCATCACCTTTCAGACACATATGAAATCTTCGTTCAATCGGAGACATTTTCCGTAAATTTTCCAGTTCAGGTTCGTAGATTTTGGGGTCTTCGGTACTATTGTGGTATACAAGAGATAGAAATTCCAAACTGAAAAAACTGAAAGTTGCATTCAGAATATCCTTGAAGTGTTCTTGAATGAGCAACTGATTAACAGCCTTACTGCAAAGTGACTCATATTTTACTGGATCAATTTCAAATATGTCCTTTATAGATTTCAAGGCTGATTTCAAAGATATGTGTTTTTGTTGTATAGCTATTATACATGACAAATTTGTCAAACAATCTGTAGAAATCAAATATTTCAAAATATTTTCTACAATTTCCCTCTTACTGTATTTAGATACAGGTAAAGATGTTGTCAGATAATTTCTATAGAATGTCTCAAAGCAATTCTCAGCTAAATTGAAGTCAGTAGCTATAGCGCTCAGGATTCCTGAATTTCTGGCAGCAATGACAAAATCTTCTATGTGTTCACAGAATCTGCTTGGATTCAGATCTATCAAAACATTCCAGTTGACTTTCTGTGTCCTCAATATATCCAATGCACTAATCCAATTGTTTTGCTGCAGCATGCCTTCTATAACATCAATTGTCACCAATTTACATCCAATACTCTCCAAGTTACCTCTTGGAAGCTGAAGAATTATTTGAGGAGGCAAGGCATTTGTGCAAGTTACGATCCTACTACCCTGTTCAATTTCTCTTGAAAATATTTTGGACAAATCCATATTTGAAAAATTGTGGCACTCATCCATACGTATACAGTATAATTTACAATTGGCATGAGTAAACATAAGATACCGTTTGAATATGTAGTAAGAAGTTACTCCAGTACAGACTAGATCATCATTGACATAAAACTCTCTATTCTTGCTAAGGGCAATGTTATAATGAACTTCAACATCTTTTGCATACAAAATCTTTCTTGTCAAGAAGATCAGTGGAGACCCATCATCTTGGACTTCATCAGTCTCTGATGGAGTGGAGTGACTGTAACGCAAAAACAACTTCTTAGACCCTATTTGGGTAGTTTTCAGTTCCATTGCTATATCTTTCCCCACCATCATATCATCTGAGATATTTACATCTATATAATCACTTTCATCCCAAACAATAACATTACTATGTGTGATAAAATTTTGTTCCTCTGACAATGTTGATAAAAATATTTCATGTTCACCAATTACCAAGATTCCAACTTGGAACGCAGAATCAATAATGGCACAAACTGGCTCTTTTGGATGGAATAGTATTCTGTTGATGGGTTTCACATGTTGGAAACTGTTGCAACTCATTGGAGGAGGGATTATTTTTTTGTCAAACATAGAGAATTCAATAGTTCTTCCATTCACTACTGCTACTGTAGAAGACACTGGAGATCCATTTATAACAAATCTGAAAACATGATGTTCAATTTTCTTGGATGTGAATATGACAATTTTGCATGTAGTGAACAGATTTTCTTGCAAATTTACCCATTTGAAATCAAAAACTTTACAGTTAGATGGGTATGCTACTTGTTGTTTCAAAAACCACCTTGCATTTGTGTATAAATATATACTTATATAACTCTGGTCTCCATCAAAACTTTGTATAGCAAGAAGGTTCATCAGAGAATGGTACTGCAATTTTTGTATATCACCCTGAAATCAATAAGTCAGTACTATACAAGAATTTCTTTTTCATGTTCACCTTTATATCAGATAATTCATGAACTGCTTTCACTTTACAGTTCTTCTCAAATATAATCAAATCATTGGCATCATTCCTGGAAGCACAGCATGCAATGCACTGGCCTTGTCCCATGAAAGCAACTGGTTCAAGTAGGTTAGGATATTCTTCAGACTGATTCAAGGGTTGCAAATCACAGTCAAACACTTTGATAAACCGATTGTCATCTCTAAAGTAATTCACAACTAATGATTCACCATTTCCTCTCCATGATATTCTAGGTGGTCCATTAATAACTATTTTTTGGACTGAAAATGAACAGATATAATATTTCATTAGAAATATTAGGTATACCTATCTACCTTCATTGTTTTCTCTGAGGTCTTCAGCTTGTCTCTGTTTAGGTCCTTTGAACTGAGTATTTTGTGAACCCCATCCAACCAGGACTGGTATTGGAACAGCAATATCCATAGATACATTATGTTTCAAATCGAAAGAATGGGATATCTTTGAAAATGTGAAAGCTAATATGTTATAGCCACTATCAACAGCAACTAAGATGGTATCGCTTGGATTCCATGCTATCTCTATCAAGGCATTCTCCAAAACATAGCCTAATCGTGATATTTTCATTTGAAGATCAAATGTTAGTAGCTGTTTTTCTGTCGCCAGAAAGACTACATCATGTAAGGATATATAACTCACATATTTGAGGTCATCAGTTATTTTGTCAATCTGTTGTACAGAAGAATCATTTCTTCTGGCATCATATATGATTAAAGATTTACCACTTATGATAAGAGTTCTACCATCAGCATAGCAATAGGCTCTCTGATTGTCACTAATATTTTGAATAATGTCAATTGACTGATAATGGAACAGTTCTAAATTATCCATTTTGAAAATGTAATGAGATCTCTTCCAACAAGTAAATTGAATGTAATGTAAATTTTAATTTTCAGACATAATCATGGCATAACATTGTGAAGAACTTTATAGGTTATGTTAATTATCAGCACAGATTTTACATATATCGAATTATCAGCATTCTTGTGAATGTAGCTTCCAATTCCGAAGCCGTGAGCTGAGAATTTTTCTGACAACCAGTTGAGGTTGAGAACAGGCAGAGAGCCAGAAAACGAGAATCATGAAGATAAGAAGTCGATAATAACATTGAGGTTGTGTTGTGGTTTGCGTTTGGAACTTTTGTACCTGTCTGGTAATTAACTTACCACCTGCAAATTTTAGTAGTTTTTCTCGGTTCTTTTCAATGAATATTTCAATTTTTCATTGTATATTGGTTGAAATATTCTTTTGATTGTAACCGTGTGGAAACTCAACATCACATCATTGTGCTTTTGAAGACATTTACTTCATGGAAGATAACTCAAATGGAATCGCCAATAAATGGGGCTGTCCAGCAAGTAGAGATTCTTCATTCCATTTCGTTCCACCTGACTCTATACGAAACGGCACAAGTGAAGTCGATAGCTTCCACGTTCTTGATGAGACTGATGAAAATGAGGAATCTGATAATGCAGTTGATTATGATTCTGATATTCCCGATGATGAGATCGAAAAGATGCTTGAAGAAGCGCTAGACAGAAAAAAAAGGAAAGCTTCTGAAGCAGGTTTAGAAACTGATGATGACATCCCTTTTGAAGAGAAAACAAAGATTGTATTAATTGAAAAAGGTCAAAATCACTTTGATATTCTTCCAGAGGGTTGGATACAAGTAGCACATAATAGTGGAATGCCTATATATCTTCACAAAATCACTAGAGTATGCACCCTTTCTAGGCCTTATTTTCTAGGTCCAGGGTCTGCACGCAAACACAATATACCTGTTAATGCAATTCCTTGTTTAAGTTATAAGAAAGCATTGGAAGAGGAACAACATAAAGTTCCTGATGAAGTCAAGTCAAATATCTCTGATCAGACTTTTCCTAATGCAAAAATTGAAACAGTACAAGAAAATATTCAGATGCAAAATCTTTCTCCAGAAGAAGTCAGGGAATATTGCCAAAAAGTGTTTCAATTCCAGTCATTGAAAGTACTGAGATTCAAGTCCTGGTCAGAAAGGAGGAAGTTCACTAAGAAACGCAAACATGAGAAGCAGCTCCAGAGACCTACCTTGCCAGATGGAACTAAACTTATAACCTTTCCCATTCGTAATTCTGAAGCATCTGACAGTAATCCGAATTCAAAGAAAGAATGGATAATGAATCCCAATGGAAAATCATATGTTTGTATCTTGCATGAATATGTTCAACATGCTTTGAAAAAACAACCAAGTTATGAGTTTGTTGAATTAGAGAATGCAGCTACACCTTATTCTGCTACTGTTATTATAAGAGAAATGCGCTATGGAGTAGGTTATGGGTCCAGTAAAAAGCAAGCTAAGTCTGAAGCAGCTAAAGCAACTTTGGAGATTTTGATACCTGAAATGAAACTGAAAATAATACCTGACAATAAATCAGGTAAAAAGTACCAACATAGCTCATTGTGTATTGAATTGCCTCCACATCAACTATTGTTTCAACTCTAATCTTTGTAATATACCTTTGTGATGATAAATTGCAAATATTAATGAACATATCACACACATCAACTAACATTAATTTGCTAAAGCTAGACAAATTCATTGTTATGGAAATGAATGATGAATAATAAAATCTGTATTTACATTTCTGTCATGATTTGTCAATGATTTCTGTAGTGAGTTTATTTACAGGTGATACAGCTAAGAAAGACAAAGATCAAGATCTCTCATTCTTTGATGAGATAAGAGTGGAAGATCCTAGAGTAGCAGAATTTTGTGCTAAAACTACTGAGCCAGCTCCATATGACATACTCCTGACATGCCTGCAGAGAAACTTTGGGTTAGATGATCTCCACATTAGCTACCAAGGAAATACATCGAAAAATCAAGGAAATGAGTTTACAATGACAGTAGGAAAACATACTGCTACTGTAGTGTGTAAGAATAAAAGAGATGGTAAGCAGAGAGCATCTCAAGCTATTTTACAAGCCTTACATCCCAGCATAACTTCTTGGGGTTCACTTTTGCGATTGTATGGCAATAGATCTGTGAAAAGCTTCAAGGAAAAGAAAATGGAGGAACAAGAAATAACTTCTTTACAAAGCAAAGCAGCTGTGAACCAACCAAATTATGCAATATTGAATAAGTTACATATGGAATTAGGTAAATTGCGCGATAGTCGTTTATTTGCAAAACCTGTTAGCGCACTGAAAACTAACAAAACTGGGATTGTTCGTAAAGCAAATAGTAGTATTTTCAAAAAACAAAATTTATGATGTTGTGTGATAAATCTTATGTTGAATTATCGTACTGTACTGATTGAATATTCATCCCGAAAATTTGTGCCACAAATTTGTTAGGTTTTCATGCACCTTGCAAATTAGTTTAGAAATTTGCTTCTCATTACAGATATGTGTTCGAAATGGTGTATGAGAAAATATGAAAAGAATTCTGAAAGATTAGTCCTTGAGATAAGTGAGCGTTTTTTTATACAATAGATTGAACAAAACTATCCACTTTGAAACTCTCAAAGATTGTCAGAAAAAAAAAATGATAACAGGAGTCACATTTGGTGATAGTTATAGTCTGTTTATTTTTTCTTATGTTGTATGAGTGACGTTGCCTTTGGAATAATTTTTGTTCAAGCAAAGTATATTTAAGATTACAACGTGTTATATATACATTCAAGATTTTCACGTATTTTGTAGTTTCCATATACATTGCATAATTCTATTTGATGAAAACCCCTAAGCACTGAGAATATAACTAATGTTCACTATCGAACCCAGTATCGTTGAATTCCTCATTATGAACCTTAACCGACGATGGATTGAAATATAGGGCGTATCGAAAAAACCGAGTTATATACTCTGTGGGTGTGGAGGTAAATGTAACGCCGAGTAACAATGGCCAACTTTGTCCCCCTGTATATAATGATCATTATATCAAGTTATTCAGGGTGGATAGTTTTCATTGGAATACTGTGTTTGAATATTTGTTCGACAGTAATGTTGACAGCGTTGAATGAGATGACAATTAGTTGATCTCTCAACACTGTGTCATCCATTCCAATCAGTATTTAAAAAAATTACCAAGTTCTGATGAAACAAGAAGTGGTAGTTGGCTAGTCTAGGTCAGTACTTTCAAATGATGAAATACATTTTTTCGTATTTGGGCTCGTACACCATCTATATTCACATCATTCTACGAACAAGGTCAGTTGTTTCCTTTCAGAAATAATGTATTTCTGTAATAGTTGGTAATCTTGATTTCCATAAAGAATGTATATAGTAATAACGACTGTAAAACTAAAAAAAGGTGTTTAAGTAGTATACAGGGTGATTTACCTAATTGTGTGGATTATACAATGATGTATTGACATCTCACGGGAGAGAGTGTATGTAAAAGTTCAGAACAATCTGAGATGATTTTTTATAATCATTTGTACTTGAACCTCCACAGTGACGGACGCCAAATTGTTATTTGTCACATTCTTCCTTATTTTGCGAGTGACAACCCACTGATTATTTTTTTCCCAACCTTAGGTAAATCACTCATATCAAATCACCAAATTTGTTCCCAAACTTTAGTATTTCATGAATAATGTCATGCATTGGTAATAAAAGCTATAAAATTGTATAGTTGCCATGAGTCCTATGTTATTATTTCATATTCTTTTCCAGAGATTCTTAACAAACAAGAGACTTCAGAATTTGTACTTCAGTAAGAACATATTCCTAATTTCCATAATTTTTTCCCCGAACTTTAAACGCACGAATAGTTTTCGTAAATCAAATATTTTCACACTCTTCGATAAAATGGCTTTGGCTCACATTCGCCTAATGAGAGTTTCATTTCTAGATCAACCTGGGTATTTTCTGAACCAGCTCGACGCCCTGAGTCGACTGATACTGTTACAGCTTCCGACAATGGCAGTGCAATACAATTCTACATGTTGGAAATGTATTTGCGCAAAGATCTCGTACGATGCTAAGGGTCGTGAGTTCGTATCTCTCCCTTTTTTTCTTATAGAATGTATACTCTCCATTTTCTTCATAGTCGGGAGATACAATGAAACGCGAATTTAGTCTAGAGGTTGTGTGCCTAGAAACCAACTTTGACTGCGTTAGCCCACTCCGTGCATGAGAGTACGGTCTGCGGTGCCTGTAGAGCGCAGGTCACTAGAATGAAGAACGCTAGGTACGTAACATATTTTTGAATTGATGACATTGAACTGTGTGTTAATGTCTTCGGATATCTACACCGTAGATGACGGTCGCCCACGGTAACTAGACAGAACGGTTGTCGCAACGCATAGAAAAGTCGGCGAGCTTCCTTATGTAACGACACTCTTAGTCCAGGCAGATAGACAGGCGATAAACGACCTTATAAAAACCTCAATAAAGAAAGCATGTGCCCATGAATGACTTATTTGGTTTTGATTGGCTGCGAGCGATATTCGGAGATTATGCCGGAACTGATCAATTAATCCCTTAACTCTGTGATATAAATCTTTGTTATTCATATTTCTTGACAAAAGGTTACCACTGACCTATAAACAATAAATGGAGCGACAATATTACGACCAAGTATGCCAGGGGCATCCTAAGGACGAGAGGAAACAAGTGGGCACAGAGCTACCAACATATGTAATTGAAAAGTACGAATATCCGAAATGATAATTCTATGCTATCTAGCTTTATAGTATTTATATATATATATATATAAGCTTTGGCCACCGTAGAGAAGTATGGTCATAGAATAAGGTGCTTTGCATCGTAAGCTGACTAATGACTGGTTCTATCACAGAATAGAGATACGTTACGCGCTTATGTCTATTCTGTGGTTCTATCATTTGTCATTTGAGTTTACAAACTGGAAACTTGTTTCTTTCACAGAATTCACTCCCAGTCCTTTCTTTGGTTTTGTACCGATTGTGAATGTCATCGGTCATTATTCATTCTTATAGGGTTATAATTCATAATATGCTCTGAAATAGTAATATGTTAATATTTTTCGAAAATCAGCTCAATATAAGAGGATCATCAAATCTGAATAGGGATTTGTAATATTTGTTTCCGCGAACATATAATGAGCCGTCACGAAGGTATACAGTGCACCCAACGATGATCCAAAAATATATTATTTTCAAACTCCTACCTGATTTGATTTCAGGTGTCAGCTGTGATTCATGTCTGAAGGGTAATTTCAGAGGTAGAAGATACAAATGCCTTGTGTGTTATGATTATGATCTTTGTGCTGCATGTTATGAAGTTGAAGCTACCAACACAAGACATACGACCGATCATCCCATGCAATGCATATTGACCCGGTCTGATTTTGGTGAGGAGATAGGTGTATCAAAGGAAAACAACATGCAAAACTTCAGCTGTAGTGCTCATACTTGATAGTTCTCTTGTTCATTGAAGTATAGGTTCCCAGTACAATCTGAGGATGGTGAACCTAAAGTGGAATCACTTTTCATTGCATAATTCAAGTTATCAAGATTCAGGTTTTGATGGACCAATTACAGCTGGGGAGAACAGCTGTATAATAAAAATATTTATTTTCTCCAGAAGTGTTTTGTACAATCATATTTAGTTCAGATATACTAACTATATTATCTTACTAGGTATAACTATATTAACTGTAGTTTCTCAAGTGATATTTTTTTTTCCATGAATACAATGAAACAGTGTGCTAGAGAGAGGAAGATTTGTTTATTTATTTTCTTCATAAATATTTATCATGTAGATCAATTCAATGGAATGAAGAACATTAGTATTGTTGACATATTTTTCATATTCTTTGTTGAGTCATCTTATTGATGTTTTATCTGGGAAGTGAAGAGATAATGAATATAATTCTTGTAATTTCAATAACTTACTGAAAATGAAAGTGGGAATCATTGAAGAATAAGTTTGTTCGAAATTCAGATGTTGAAAAATGTATTATCTAGTCTGTAGTCTGAGTGTGATTGACAATTAACATTTGTTTGGTTTTTCCTAGATATTTGAATTCTTGGACACATTCACTGGTAGAATTGAGATTTTCTTTTCTAGAACTGTATTATGGAGGAGAAGTTTTAACCAGTGTAGAATTGCCCCAATCCTATACATGCCCTTATTGTTCTCGAATGGGCTTCACTGATGTCACATTACAAGAACATGTAACTGCTGACCATCAAGATACCAATTTTGAAGTGGTGAGTACTTTTCCTTTCAAATTATAAAAGGTATTGATGGTCAAACCAAATTTCTAGGTTTGCCCATTGTGTGCTGCAATGCCAGGTGGAGATCCAAATTTGATGACTGATGATTTTTCTGGGCATTTGAGTTTGGAACATCGTACTGGCCCAAGAGATTTAATATCATTCTTGGATGAACCAGTAGGGTCCAGACATAATGTTCGGCGTATGCCTCATAATGCTAGTCACTCCACTACCCATATGGGTAGGGGTGCAGCTGCTCTAAGGCCTCGAAGAAGTAACATGCATTTCAGGTAGGTGAAAGTCAAAATGAACGTACAGATGGGAGCTAATTTTCTGAGGGAAATGAATAAAAATTCTTCTACTTACTAATGTTTGATGATCTTCAGAGTTTCATACTACATTATGAAATTACACTTCAACTAGATATGCACCCACCTATTCCTCATCCCCATTTCAATCTGATGTAGTACAGATATCTTTTAAAAATTCCTCATGGGAAAATTCATATTCCCAACACGTTGATGAACTCTGCAAGGTACTGATGAGTGTAGAATATTTTCTATATGTATACAGAGACAATGTTGATTACAGATATATTAATTTGATGTTCAATCATCATGGTATGAAAAACTTCCAAGACCTGAATACATTGCTACATTATCTTTATCATAATATTCTGATTATGGTCACTGATCTTTATGGTACCCAAATGAATTCAGTAATTGCAATTTGAGTACATTCTCCTAATGATCGGCGCATATTTTCATAAAAATATTAAATCTAAACCTGATTGACTCGAGGTGGAATTCTGTGTTTATGTGAATGTTGACTGAATAATTCATGAAATATCCGATTTTGGTGAGTTTATTTATTCAAATATATTTTAAATGTGCATTTACTTTGTCAAGAATATTGATTGAAAGAAAGAATGGCCAGTAGTATGATTGAAAAAAAAAACATTGACATGTTCTGGAAATATTTCAATTCCCTCATTATATTAATTTGGTCTGCAGGGGATGGAAAAACTAATATTATAATATCAATGAGAAAATATAAAACGTGTGTACTTATCTCAGTTCTGTCACTTCAAGTATTTGTGCTCAAACAATTCATGGTGTTTGTGAATCATCAATATTTATGCAAGGAACTGAGCAGCATTTGACCGGTTACATAATGTTGATAATTTTTCAATTGGATTTCATATTTTTGCTAAAAATGTTGAAATTTGGTATTGCAATATGAAAAATCTTATCTTTCAATTTCATTTCACTAATTGCTGAGGTTATATTCTGCCCATCAGCTAGTGTCTCATCAGGCTCATGCTAATAACTTTTCATTTTCGTTACTAGATTTGTGAAATATTTCTTTTTTGAAGTTCAACTTTCATTGGAGAGATTCATGATCGCCTATAGTTAAAACATGATGGTACTTTGCTTATTTTTTTATTCATGTCGTATACAGGGTAATGACAATTCGACCCCCACTATTAGCATCTCCGAAACTACAGAAGATAGTCACCTATGGCTTCACACTCTTATGAAATATCTTCATTTCCCTACTAGTTGCACAAAATTCTATTTATTTTTCAGCCCATTGAATATCTTGTCGAATAATGATGAATGATAATTAAAAAATTATAAATCTATAGTGTTTTCTTTCTTTTTTTTTCTTGAACACGGAATTGCTCAACTTTGCCCTAATTTGAACTTCATCGAATCTTTTGTAGTTTCCGAGAACCCAATGGTCTGGATCGAACTGGAATTGCCCTGAATGGAAGTGAAATTTGCTATTTTCTTTCTCCAGCCTTCTCCGTCATATACTTTTTTTTATCAATACAATTGCAAAATTCTCACATACTCAAGTGTTTTCAGGCAGGAAAAAATTTAAAAGTTACTTTATATTTCAGTGAGAACTACAAAACTATTTTTCATTGGCTGAAAGATCATTATCATGTTCAATGTTTCAAAGGATTCCATGAATTGTGAGCTTCTTCAGACCCGTTCAAAAATAGTTTTCTTGTCACATTTGATATTTCGAGTATCTCACTCAGTAGAACTTCTGATTTGACCTTCATAGATAAATATTTTTTTTTTGGCTCTACCACATGAATATAATTGGACTTGAGGATTATTGAGGATTGATGGGATGAAATTGCCGAAATTTTTATGTCGATAAAGATATTTGCTTTAGTGTTTTTAGTTCTGGGGGACTGTCATCTCTGTCTCCATCTTCAAGAGATTCCGTGGACCCAATTGCCGAATTATTGTCGCAACTCTCAGGTGAGTTTGACATAAGCAGGTAATGAAAATATCCTGGGATACATTCTCTCTCAAAGAAATTGTTGCAATATGATTTCAATTCATGAATTAGATGAACTTCTTCGAATGGCTCTATACTTTATCCAGTTAATCACGATATCAAATGACAGGTTGAAACTGAACGATAGCAGCTGGTTGACTGTAGTTGTGATTAACGTTGTTTAGGGTATTTGGGGTCGAAATTTGTTTCGCCAACATATTTGGGCTATATGATTCAAAATGTAAAATTTACGAACATAATGATTTCGAACTACTAACGTGGTATCGCTCGTGAGGGGTGCTGTCTCGAAAATCACCCACAAGTATTGTCTTTTCAAGGGTTGGTTGGGTTGGTTTTACCCTCCTTCACTGTTTTCTTGCGAAAATCTAGGGTAGCTACCACGCACGTCCAGCTTCCAGAGGGCATACGAATGACTGAAGTATATGATCTTACGCGGCAAATTCAAATCGATATTGAATTCGATGTGGGTGTAACGAACTTGTCTCTCACACAGGAGTTCGTAGAACAACTAGTAATACGAACAGCAGTACCCCGACACAGCTGCAACAGTTGCAAATGCAGCTGCAGCTGGAAAGACAACAAGTCAATGCTGCTCGGCAGCAGATAGAGCGTTACCCGAGAAGGCAAACTCAGTGTCAAACCATGAGGGAACCGAGTACTTCAAATAGCGGTACTTCTACGATGATGCTCAATTCTTCGCCAGTACCCGTGCCTCCAGCAGCCAGTGCT
Source organism: Gastrophysa polygoni (assembly GCA_963576655.1). Lineage (NCBI taxonomy): Eukaryota > Metazoa > Arthropoda > Insecta > Coleoptera > Chrysomelidae > Gastrophysa > Gastrophysa polygoni. Next base: position 3,311,214 of record OY755085.1, read on the forward strand.
CCAAGTGCACCATCTTCTCAATCTCAGTTCCTATTGACAGGTACTATTAACTCAATTGTTCACAAGAAATGCTGATAAAGTTGATACAACATCAAAACCAATGTAGGGTGTGAGTCACCAACTGTTCTCTCCCATTTTTTGACCTAATTTTTTCGATCCGAATGGATATGGGTTCACTCCCGGGTACAGAACTGGCGTTTCTGTCAATGTACATAGTCCTAAGTTTCGAGTTGCCACATTGAATCAATGTTTTTTTTAATAGGAAAACGCTGTATTTCTCACTTTACTGGAAAGTGGTGGCAAAGAGCATTCTAATCATATCAAATATTTGATATATCTTTCTCATGATTCCAGAGAAATTCATCTATGTGCATTGGATTTTGTTTTGTATTTACTTCAGTTATTATGCCGTTATAGGGGAGCTATTTTAGAATTTTCCACTCCAAAGAAAATTTTGGATGTTCGTAATATCATGTCTATTTCCAGGACTATTAGAAGAGTTGTCGCTCCACCAATCCACGAGTGAACAAACTAGATTGGAGCGCAGTCGATTCGTGCAAGAATTAGTAGTTTCTTCAACTGAACAGTCTGACGATAGTGATGGGAGTTCGATGCAACTCAAACCTTTATTGAAATTACTCACATCTAGTCCGCAAGATTTATTGTGTGAAGAGGAAATCGGGTCTAAGCCAGTTCCTCGACAGGGTAACGTAGTACTCCGCGGTAGAGCAAGAAGTGATGCTCAGAATGCGAAGAGAAGAGCAGAAGCAAACCGTGCTAGCTTAGAAGTGAAAAATAAAAATGGAAATGAAGAACCAAGTATTTCTAACACATAGTTCACTATTACACCATCAATACTAACATTTGTTGAGCCAATTTTGATCCAGTCATTCAGCTGATATTGAATCTGATGTGTCGTTCATAATCCTGGAGTTTTCTATGTTTGTTTTTGTGTATATTGAGTTTCTTTGTTTTTTCTGTCAATCAGGTGGCAGTTTATTTATTTGCTTCTACGAATATAAAATAAGATGTGTTACATGAAACATCAAATTTGTGAATTATTTCGTATATTTACATATAATAAAATATGCACTCATGAAGTGAAGTGATTTTCATTCATTCAGAACAACGGCTACATTGGTTTCACATTTCGATTGATGATGGTAGCTGTATTCGAAGGATTGTACTTATACATGTTGAACTACACAAATACAATTAGGTGAACCGGTGTTAAAGTTATAATACGATACGATAAACGAACGAATTTTTGTGAAATGATAACAATTATGGAGTTGTATTGAGTCAAGTGAAAATATTTCAGGTCCACCATCAAAAAAATAGTTGAAATTTCAGCTTGATATTTTTCTGATGTCCCTAATGTTTTCCTAGAATCTAAATGAATTGTAATCTAAAAATCCATTCACGGTGTTTGGTTCTATCTTGATCAATAACTCGTGTACAAAATGTCTGAATTTTCAAGGCATAGTTAAACTTGAGGGCATTTGGTTTTTTTCAGTCAGAGTTAGTCTGTGTGCTGGGGTATTCGAATCCATCGTTCTCTTAGCATACCTATGCTTGAAACATATCGAATGAATGTTAACACATTTTTGATCTGAAATATTGAATACTCCTATACATAAATACCAGGAGCAGTTAATATATTCTCATGTCTGAATTTTCCTCTACGTGCCTGTTTCCCTACAAAACTTGTAGAGATCTCTGAGAGTGAAAGTTAGGAAAATATAATCCTCATAGAGCGAAGTCAAACTATTTCTCTCTTTCTCTGGAAAAGTAACATACTGAATATAATTCATAGCAGACTTTGATTTAGATCTCCAAATATAGATTTCGGTTGATATGAATTCCTAAGAACTTTTTGTTATTCTTTAGTCGGGTTTTTTGTCTCAAGTTGTATGTCCTGCAGTATTTGTGTTGTTTTATCATGATTCAGAATCGGTTTTTGGAGAGGGCCAGTGCTGAGTCTTTTTTTGATAATTTCAATAGGGGATATATTACGCTTATGTGGGGTACTCCAACCAACTACTGACCCTCGGCGTCCGTCTCTATCGATTGATAGTTTTTGGAGACATGTTCAGAAAGGTTTGTTATCTTGCTAAGTGCTGTGCCTGTACTATCTGACACAATAGCCTTACTCTTCGAGAATGTCTTCGTTCGTCAATGCTATCAAATGACTTTGATAATTCCGGAAATGTAATTGACAAATGTTTGTTTTCATAACCCAAAATTATCTTCTCTGTGAAATCATAAATAGTTGATGATGTATCAACAACAACAAAAATACACCTGGACCACATAAGACTATTTCAAATAGTTTGACAGTGAGGAAATGGTGTAAAGATTTCCAATTCTAGTATTTCTTTTTATTTGTTTTTGTACTTGAACTCAGTACACTCAGTTTTCTGTTAGCAGCAGCATAAAGAATAATTCACTGATCTCGAGTTACTATAAACTAATGTACGAAAATGATCATCAAAAATATTATTTGTGTCAGGTATATTACCTGGAGAACAGTTTTGGTAGCTGATTCTCACTTGATTGAATGATTCCCTTATATAAAATATGATGGATGTTGAACATTCTGGCTTCCAGAGAAATGTTCCTCTTATCCTCTTGAATTATCAAAGGAGTTATTCAAATGCAAACCCAAGTTAGTCTAATCAATGAATACAGGGCCGGCATCAGTAATTTCAATTTGATATTTTCAGATGAAACAGCAAACCTGTATATTTCAAGCTATGGGATGTAAGAAAATGCGTATTTCATTTTTGCAACACTAATCAACTAATTTCATGAAGCATAGACTAGTATAGGCAATGATATTATTTCTGCTTAACCGGCGTAGTTTTTTCACTTTCAACTCACTTGTTGATGAAATAATATCCGAATATGTGATCTTAACTGTTGTGGCCTATTTAAATAATTTCATTATTTCACCTCAAACTGAATATTTGTATATTTTTCCATAAAGATTATTGTCTTAAAATTTTGCGACAGAAAATGACATCTCATTGGTGGATATGATTTGACAGTGAGTTCACTGCGCATGTGCATGCAAAGGCATGCGCAGTAGGTGGACATATCTCATTGGTTCATTTCGATCACGTGTTCTATTCGTCTAATGCTAACCAATGAAACGTGTTCTGTCACAGGAGGCCATTACGCGGCTTTTCTAATGCACTGTGCGCTGTAGTTGGTGAGTATCAATTTGAGTATAATTATGATGGATTGAATTTTATATCCATCAGAAAATAATAACATATCATTAAATGAAGTATTAGAATTGATAGTATGTTTTTTACATGAACGGGAACTTATGTGAACGTAAATTTACATTTTATATTCCAGTTTGAAGGAATTGGAAAGAAGTCACGGAAGCCATCTTGAAGAAAAGACAAGAGTCTTAATTGAGGTATCAGGTAAATACTGTCATTATTCCAGAAATGTGGTATTCCATTAGTCTTGAACTGACGATGAATATGTAGTGAATGTTCAACCGTATCACCAGCCCTATTCCAAGAAAATATCACCATCTTCTTCGATAATATGGGATTTCACCAGGAACAATTATTTTCAGATCGTAATTTGATATTCAAGCTATTACACAGGGCTTATTACGATATTTTTTCTCCTTAGATATTCAACATGCGAAAAAAACGAATTAAGGCGAAGAGCAGGGTCAAAGAAGAGGAGGATCCGTAAGTATCATGGTCATATTTTGATTGATCTGAAATTTGCCTATGGATTGACCTCACGAAACTACGAACAAGGACCTGCTGGTATAAATCTCAAAGTTTTCATCATACACTGATCAATATACAGAAAAAAATCTTCAAACCTCGATTATATTCACTCCAATACCCAAGTCTCTAACAAAGTATGTAGAAACATTCCGTTATAACAAGAAATACTTATGGAATAGTCTTCTGGTTGTTGATGCTTACTTAGTATCTGGTTACATGAGTAATCTGCACTCTTATATATGAATCTCTCTTGTAATAGCTTTATAGTTTTCTTGTATATCTGCCTACTTCCAGATATGCTTTCCATAGAAAATTTTGTGTTGACTGTTTGTTCTCGATCATATTCCTGAATGAATTTTATATTTTTTTAAAATCTATTGCATTGCGAGGACCATAAATCTTCATATGTATACATAAAGTTAGTTTCATTCATTCAACTACCTACCTAAATACATTAACTTGCGAATTTCTGAAGACTGACAATTTTACGAGATTATATTCAGGGTGTAACATAAGTACGTTAAAATATTTAAGAAGAGAGGCTATGAATTTGTGGCCGGAAATGATTAGTTTCTGAGATACAGGGTGTTCAAATTGATTTTCTTTTATTTTTTTTGATATCTTTTGCAAAAAAAAAGTTATTCATCTCACAAAAATTTGGTACCCAGAGTTTTTTGTGGTGAGAAATTTTAAATCATAATAATAGTAATAATAATAATATGCCTTTATTCATATTGTTAAATATTCGACATGATAATGAAAAATATGATCAATTAAAATCAACAATATGAATGGGCGGAATTCAGTCGCCTCTATCCGAAGATAATGGTGACTGTTCTTCCATCCTACCCACGATATAATCTTATTACATTTATATCAATTTTTATGTAGCGCCGAGAGGACGCTGCTAATGCTGTCATTATTTATTCAAAATTCCCCGTACTCTTCCGACAATAAATCTTTGGAACAAAAAAATTCAATTCCAACACCCTATATCTCCGAAACAAAGCATTTCTGAACACAAGTTCATTCAGTCTTTTTTCTCAGAAATAGTATCAGGAATATATTTCAATTATTTTGTTACAATTTTCTCCAATATATATTCTCAATTTCTCACAATTTGTATATGATCGATATCATGTTGAATTATACTAACAATTTGTTTCTATCACCGAAGATTCAATATGCTTGTTTTCAATTGTATTAATTTGGAATGTTTCCATAGGTATCCGGATTTACAGTCAGACGATGAAGCTGATGATGAAGCCAGCAACTCTTCCAGTGAGATCATCTATATCTCGCCTACAGCTACTGATGAAGCAGGACCTAGCTCGTCTTCAAATTTCGACGTCCCAGCTGGCCCGAGTTGTCCATTGGATTCATCTCTTGTTTTCAGTAGATCGTCCAACGTAGCAATCGAAGTTGATGGTAAATCAAATGAAGTTGAACCAATGGCGAATTCTAGTCTGTTCATTACAGATATTTTCATTGGACCTATAGCTTTATTAACAGCAATGATGCAAAAACACGATTTGCTCTTGATAGATATTCGCAGAACTTTTGATTTTGTTGAGACAAGAATTTTGGTTGAAAATCATTTGGAACAAGGACACATTTTAAATGTCCCTGGGGAATTGATCCTTCCTGGGTGAGTATAAATGTGTTAGTATCTGAGACACCGTTTCAACATTTGATTTTCTAGACTTTCTGCTGATATCTTCGGAGAGTTACTTGAACCAGAAGATCAAAAAATTTGGTTCATGAGAGAAACTTTCGAAATGATCGTCCTCGTAGATACCGATACTCAGAAATATAACTTTGCTGGCTCCAAGATCGAGCAACTCAGAAATTTGATCATAAAGGTAATGTATCATCTGGGAGATAAGTATAAGGGTTTCCCGTATATTTTTGCACCCTACTTGCAGGGGTATTTCGTGAGTTATGAGAAAAAAGTTGATACGAAAGATTTATGTCATTTTCTGAATCATCAGTACGTTTTTCGAAAATTCAAAATGATTTATTGACAACTAATAAAAATAGGTTTTTTTCTGGTTCCAAAAATATAAACATGTGTGGTTTATTTCATCTATCCGTTTTCGAAATAAAAACGATAAAATATTTTATGAAATGTGAATTATTGTTCACTGAATTTTTCAGTGGGATCTTCCAGAACGCCAGCCCCATTACCAAAAACCTCGAATCTTATGCGGTGGTATGAAAGAATTCATCGAGTGGTATCCTTCAGAAGTAGGCAACACCTACAGTTTCCTATCGAAAACCAATTCGGAGATAGATGACCTGCTCAGTTTGGAAAACATATCATATCCTGAAACTGGCGCTGGACCTCAAATGAATTTGAAACTACACTCCATCAACTCAATCGGCAATCTTGAGACCCGCATCCAACGCGATTTTTCAACTACTGATCTAGAAGAGCAGCCTTGTCCTCGTCAAAGCCTGTCTGAAGGCAATCTACCTGTGGACTACTACACTTCACGTGATAACCTAGCTGGACCATTCAAAAGCCTCTCCCACGAGTCGTTGGCTGTTAAATGTGGCCCTTCAGAGTTCGAGCCCATGCCTCTGAAAACAGAAGGAGAATATGACGATCAGAAGGAAAAACCTAAAATTAGGGTTGTTATTGTGAAGAGTACTGCAGCTGATGTTCCTCATCACTTGAAGGCTTCTGATAAAGTAAAGAGAGATGGCAAAGGTAAACCTTCAGGAACCATTAGAAATTCTAGATCAAGAAATCGAGTTCCTCGGAACATTGGCCATGAAAAAGTATCCAGGAGAGAATATTGCACGGTAAGCACATAAATCAGATTTTTTGCGTTTTCAATACCCTTTTTGTTCTCAGCTATATGGCGAAGGATACTGTGGCATGACGAACATCAACAATATTTGCTATATGAATTCCATCTTGCAGTGCATGAAAGTTGTGCCTGTTTTCAAAGCGACCTATGTGACAAGTGATCTTTATGTTGCTATTACCACATTGAAACCGCCAAATATCAACCCTCAATTGGCTCAGGTGAGTTGGGAATGAATTCCAGTTAGTTTGATTACATATGACTGAAGAAGTCTTGATTTATTTTCATATATTTTGGACTACAGCAGACGACGATAGCTATTTGATGGTCTTGTGCCGATAACATTTTTTGTAGTATCATCAATGCCAGATCATATTTGTATTTGTTAAGTATGTACAGGTTATAGTACCTATAATTCACTATTCGATGCTCCATCGGAAAATAAGTAGACATGCATAGTATATTCTTTCTCCAAATTTTTTTCTAAGAGAGATACAGAGTCGTTCACAGTTTAGTTTGATATAATTTTTTGGGCCATAACTCTCAGAACATTGAAGCGTTTTTGAGCAGGTAGTACAAGTACTCATGAAATGAATATTCGTTACTTTAAGTGAGTAACTTTTATCAAAATTGTACAGTGGTGTAGATACAGGAGGAGGGACAAAAAAAAAGGTTTTTGAAACTGAACTCAGGAAGCGTTTTGGGAACAAAATATATATTAATGATAAACATCATAATCGGCTTTATCATTTCCAGCACATTATATCATACAATTATATATATATATATATATATATATATATATATATATATATGTTAAATATATGAAATGAAGCTCATAGCTCAATCTTATGTTACTCACATCCATTCAACATAATGCATCTCCAAGTAGTTGAAGCAACATCAAGCGAGCACACATGTCCTTGGCATTCGACAATAGCAACTAACTTTCATCATTTCATCAGTGATAAACATTCATTGGTAAATCCATATATTCTGTACAATTTGTGATATGTACCACTTTTGTTTGTCAACATAGTGAATGTAAACTATTTTATATATTATCTCAGGTCCTAAGAGAAATCTGGGGCGGCACTACAAGTAATCCAAAATACTTCTTCATTGAGCAATTCAAGCAACGGATTTGTGAAATCAACCCAGATTTCAATAGAGGTGACCATGAAGACGCGTTCGAGTTCTTGATTTTCCTCCTGAACTTGATCAATGATGACTGTTTCGTGGACATGCCTCGACCTCCAGTCATGACCGAGAGCGAGAAAGCCTGGTTTGGACATCTCCAGGGTCGCAGTTCTTTCTTAGCAGATACTTTCTACCATCAGCTGAAGAATACTAAGATTTGTTATAATTGCCGTCGTACTAACTTGTCATTCGAAACTGATAATACTCTGATGCTATGTATGAATGAGGAGAAGTGTTCTTTGCAGGCGATGGTTGAAGATTACATGAAGGATAATCTCGTTCCAGACTACTCTTGCTCACACTGCAAATGTACTGCTACTATTGTCAACAAAAAAGAGATTGTAGTCGATCCTGAAGTTCTTGTTATCGTTTTGAAGAGGTGAGTGAGCATTATTGTGTTTGTTACCTTGAAATTCTACAGCCATCTGTTGTTGTTCATGAATTTGAGTATATTATTCGAGAATCGATTGGAAATGTTTCATGACTGAAGCAGCGAATAGGGAATAAATAAAATAAGATGCAAACTGAAAATGGCGCGGAACTTGCATGGTAGATAATACTGTCGAAATATCTGCGAGAGAAACTAGTAGAAACTTCTTATCTCAAGATGCGTTGGTCAACTTATTCGAATACGACATTGTCGTTCGCTACAGTAAGCTTCCACTCATTGGAGGAGTTGTCCAACACATCTAGCAACGAGAGATTTAACTAGTATCGCTCACACGCTGTTTTGACAGAATTGTATACTATGCAGATTTCGCGGCTATTTTAGCATGCACCTTCCTATGAAAGTGTTCTTCTTTAGTGTCTTTTTTATAGCGTGCACTTTCTTTTCCTAATTTCTCGTCAAATATAATACAATATGGAATAATCTTATTCTAGACATCTTATCAATCCTGACGGTACCTCCCATAAGAATGAGAGTCCTATTGACTTCCCCCTCAAGGATCTAAGATTTGGAAAGTCTACATACGACTGCACTAGTATTGTTCAACATGCTGGTAATACTGGGCAAGGACATTACTTTGCTACAGTTCTGATGGATGCCAAAACCAATGATTGGTTATTATTCGATGATGACCTTATTATGAGGCAGTGGTTTGCAGTCAATAAATTGATAGAAGTCAAAATGTTAGCTGCTGGGTTTTTCTATGTTCGCCGTTCCAAAGAAATCTGATGTTTAATCATTCAGTATTTGAATTGTTTTTTCGTTAATTCTACATTGTCCTGTTACATGCCAGTTTCTTGTTAGTTGTTGAGTTCCTGTTCATATGTTGTGTGATAATAAAAGTTACTTGTTTGCCGATCGTTATTATTGAAAATTGTATTTTGGAAATGTATCATTATAGTGGTGACGGTTCTATCAGGTATGTATTGTTCTTGTTCGGAAATATTCGCTTCATATTATTTATATTGAGTGTTTCAGCCTGCTCGAAGCAAAGTTAATAAATCATAAAAAAATATTTTTAAATATAAAAGATGCAGACTTCTAGCGTTTAAAAAATCAAAATGAGAAGAATATAAGAACAGCTCTATGAACGAGATTTTCTACAGCGAGATGATAGAAAGTGAAGGGAAAATGGGTCTAAAGGCTCCGTTGATCCTCATCAGTTAGGAATTTGAAGGATTCGTGCTTCAATTAAAATGAGTCGAAGCTCTTCTGAACGTCATTAAATAGGAATTTGAAGAATTGACTATTGTCATTTGCCACAGAAATTTGGTTTTGCATTCACACACTCAAAGAACCGATTTGCGGATCTCTAAGCAGTGCCGTGTTTTTTTTTGGTTATGTTTATGTCTTTGAAGTATGATGTGAAAGTCGAAAAATAGAGTTAATTTGTTGATTTTTGTAAACAATCTGCGAACAATAATGAATCATGAGACTTTATACTGAGGAAAAGTTTCACTATTTTTATATTTGCAAGCATGTTTACGAATAAATAAAAAATTCTCAGAGGACTACTAGTGTCTAGGTATAAATGTAGTGGCAGTTATGAAATTATGATATGATATCATATTTTTCGCAAAAATGAGTAAGCAATTAGTACCTCTGTACATAGCTCATGATATTGTAGCCCTAGATGCACTTGTTGAGAGAGATGATGCTATTAAAAATTTCAAGAAGGTTGATCGGTAAGTACCTATTTTGAATGAATTGAAGTACTTCAATATTACAAATACCATGTTGCAGTTTCCCGAATATTGCTCGCAAGATGATGTCTGAACTACTCCAGTCACAAAACGACCAAGAAAAGATTTATATCATAGGAAAAAGATACATTAATCTATTGGATCATTTATTCAAGATCTCTGATGATCAAAATTATACAAGATCTCTGTACATAAGTGACTATAATAAAGTACAAAAACTCGTAGCAGATCTCAAATCTGATCTGGAGAAAAGGTAATGATATTTCTTGAACCATTTTTCATTGGTTCTCATTCAATTTTCTTTTTCCATAGATATGTTGCCCTACAACAACTTGATAATGAAAGTATATCTAGAGCTGATAATAGAAGTGTATTTCCTGAAAGCTCTTTCAAAAAAATTGTTCATAGCTCTGCAGCAGCTATCAGGTCATTTTCAGTCAAAGATCAAGCTAGTTCTGAAATAACACCGTATAAACCCTCAGCTGGTCCTACCAAAACTCCAATTACGCCTGCTGATTCTAATAAACTCTTCCAATCAACAATCAATATAGAAGGTGGGAGAGTACAAGCACTGATGATGAAATCATTGTGGACTGTCTCAATTTTGCAGATACTTTCATTGGACCCAGAGATCTATTCGTGGTTCTGATGCAAAAACAGAATTTACTTCTAGTAGATATTCGCACTAGTGTTGATTTCGTCGATTCAAGAATCCTGATAGAAAATCATCTGGGACATGGCCATATCATCAATATACCAGGGGATTCCATTTTGCCTGGGTAAATAATGATATTATTTCCATTGAAGCTTTGTTACAATCAATTTTCAGATTATCTGCTAACACCTTAGGCCAAAAACTTGAACCAGAAGCTCAAAAAATATGGGAAATGAGAGATAGTTTTGAAATGATTGTACTATTGGATACTAGTACACAAAAGTATAATTATGGTGGATCAAAGCTCGAGCGACTTCGCAGTTTCATTGTTGAGGTGAAATATCAATCAATCATCAACCAAACATTTATTGAAAATTTTTCTTTCACAATCACATTAGAAAAAAACATAAAAATATCGTTAAATACTAGCTAGTTCAACAGGTCAAATAAAAATTAGAAATATACATTGTGTTGACATGTTATGAGAAATTTCATTATTATGCTTTATTTGGATGAATTTGATAAACTAATAAACTGAACAAAAATAATCAAAACTAACAGTATCTATATCTATATCATATATATATATCATATACCCTCGTGAGACAAACATTGTGGGGGTACTAGAACCCATCATTTGTATGAGAATATTATGGTTGTATTTTTTATATTTATTATTTATTGAATAATTATGAATACCAATTCATTATTTCAATACAACATGTCAATGTTTTGAAATGATATCTCATATTTTCAGTGGGATTTCAATAGAACCTATACACAAGAACCTTTTGTCTTATGTGGTGGAATAAAAGAGTTTATAGAATGGTACCCTACAGAAGTGGGTAACTCCCACATTTTCCTATCCCAAACCAACTCAGAAATTGATGAACTTCTGAATTTGGAAAGCATTTCTTATCCTGAATCAGGTACTGGCCTGCAGATGAACCTAAAACTACACTCTTTAAAATCAGTCGAAAATGCTGAGGCTGGCAACAAGAATAACTTCACAGCCATGTGCCCAGAAGTAGAGATGCCTGCTTCAATTGTGGATAACCTTGCTGAACCCTACAAAAGGCTGTCCCAGGAGACCTTGCCAGCCAGTAATGGTCTCATTGAATTAGAGCCAGTTCTGCATCTTAAACCAGAAGTGAACTATGAAATTCAAAGCGATACCAGCTCAGAAGATGGAGGGGAAGTTGAAATAAGAGATATTGTCGCTGATAGTAAAGCAGCTTTGTTACATCAGGCCAGGCAAGCTGCTAAACCAAAAACTTTAAGGGCAGCTGATGAAGATGGAGATTCTCATAAGAACAGTAAAAGGACAGTCATAATGAAAAAGTCTCGAACAAGAGTTCCAAAAGCTCCTAGTATAGACCGTTCTTTCAAGCCAACTATAGATCTCATCAGGGTAAGCAGAAAATATATGTTTTACCAATTGATTGGTCATCTCCTTTGTTCTCAGACATATGGTCAAGGATTCTGTGGGCTCAGGAATGTAAAGAACATCTGCTATATGAACTCAATCTTGCAATGTATGAAGGTTGTACCAGTGCTTAAAAGAACTTTTGTTACGAGTAATCATTACCTTGCTCTTACGACATTGAATCCCCCAAGGATAAATCCTCAAATGGCTCAGGTAAAGTTTTTTTTTTGCAATTTGAATGAAATCAGTAAAATGTTTCAATTTGTTCTTCATACTTTCTTCTGCTATTCCTTACCTAACCACCACAGTTTCTAGTAGGAAGAGCTTCACCAAAGTCAACGAAGATATTGAAGAACTGTTGATTTTGCTGTTATGGAAATGTAATTTTTGCACCAGTGTTATTCTCATGACATATTTGATTGAAATCTCTGATATTTTTCCGAGCGGTGGTATGTATATCACAAGCTAATTTTCATTTCATTTCATTATGCAGGTTTTAAGAGAAATCTGGGGTGGAACTCCAGACAACCCAAAGCACTACTATATTGAACCGTTCAAAAGAAAACTTTGCGAAACCGCTCCCAACTTCGACAGAGGCAATCACGAAGATGCTTTCGAGTTCTTCATTTTCCTATTCAACTTGATCAGTGAGGACTGCTCTTTTGACTTGCCTCGACTCCCAGTTATGACCGAGAGCGAGAAAGCTTGGTTCGGACATCTGCAAGGCCGCAGCTCCTTTCTAGTAGACAGTTTCTATTACCAGTTGAAAAACACCAAAACTTGCTGCAATTGCCGTCGTATTTATCTGTCATTCGATACTGATAGTACCGTTATGTTGGCCATGGGTAATGCTTCTTGCTCTCTCCAGCCGATGATTCATGACTACATGAAGGACAATCTAGTCCAGGATTACTCGTGCTCTGAATGTAAATCCACTGCCACAATATTCAATCGAAAGGAAATTATCGTCGATCCTGAAGTACTCGTCATTATCTTGAAGAGGTGAGTTCTGTAAATAACTTTTTGAATTCGTTGGTAATATTTGAAATGCTTTTGGTGCAGATACATGATCAATCCTGATGGGTCATCGCGAAAAAACGATAACGAGATTGACTTCCCCCTGAAGGATCTGAAGTTTGGAAAGTCATTTTATGATTGTTGCGGTGTAGTCCAGCATTCCGGAAGTACTACACATGGCCATTATTTCGCATCTGTTCTGCTGGATGCCAAGACTAATGACTGGGCGTTGTTCAATGATGACCAGGTAACCAGATACTCTACCGTTGTCAACGAGACATTTGGAGTGAGAGCGTCAGCAGCAGGGTTCTTCTATATTCGGCATTCTTGAAGATATGTGATATTCCAGCTCCAATCCAGAACAATGTGGTCTCTGTATGGGTTGTCAAAGAAATAATACTTGTTCGCCTGAGGAGCTTAACTGTCTATCATGGTTCAGGTGCTGAAACCATGCATTTATATTTCGAGTACTAATTGTTCCTTCAGTAATGAAAATGTGATCGATCTGAAAACATTGAAATTTCATCGAAATGTTCAACTGATTCTTCTGAAAAATTCAGTTTCATAACAGTTCATGCTATGAAGCTGACAAGTATCGTGCAGAGGTGAAATGAGTAATTTATATTCTCAAGTTTCCTTCATTATTATTAAAAGTGCCTATTTAGTATTTATCAAGTGGATTTTTGTGTACTGGCCTATATTCAAGGAGCTTAGTCATTTCTTTCCTTTATCAACTTCTCTGTTCATCCCTATAATGTGTATTTTCAATATTTGTTTCATTGTGTGTGATTTATTCTGCCATTTATTATTGATAGATATTTTGATAGAATTCAGAGATTCATGTGGGGCCATCTAGAACAATATAATTCAGTTTAGTTCGAATGTATCAAATCAACTACCAAAACGAAGAACGTTCTCCGAAATTTTCTTAGAAATGTACGAAAGCTTAGGCCACCGCATGTTTCATTCTCCTTCTTGAAATTTGAAAGTTTATTGCATACATCCTTTCCCTTCAATGCAAAATTCTTACCATCATTGACATGCCACAAATAACTTTGTGTATTCAAGTTCAGAGAAAAAAATGTATTTTTAATTGAAGAAGAAAGCCTGAAACCGGCGATGAAGTTTCGAATTCAAACAGGAAGATTCTTGTTTGGGGGATAAGAATAACACAAAACACGGTAGCCCCACTACGCTTTTACTGCTGAAATTTGAATTACTACAGTGTGATTTCATGGTTCCTCCAGAATTATTTTGATAGTAAAATACATACTGAATAAAATGTGGAAGGTTCGTTCTCAGATGAAAATATTCGAAATGTTAAGCATTTTTATTTGTTTTATAAGATTTATTCAGAGATTTATGTTAATGATGTCAAGCATTCCATAATAAATGTCTTCACTGATATTGATGTTTTTACAGTTTTAAAGTATAACATTCCAATGGATGCCTTAATTGATATACTTGTTATTCATAAAGTTATTCGAATATAGGATTTCGTTGGTACATCACGACCTCGGCTGAGTGTGAAAACATTCTTCATACACTTCTTGCCTTCTACTGTTTTACTTCAGCAAGTAATAAGCTAGGGGTTTTATGAATGTCATCTTATATGAAGATAAAAAATATGTATATACTATGTTTTCTTCTTATTAATGGGCATTCTCGAGAATGTGACTGGTGCTAGTCTTTTTATTTACAACAGAAGTGGATGAATTTGGTGATTAATTGCCCAGTTCTTGAAATATTATTACTATGTATAAGTTCTGGCTGATATAGTTTTCAATAAATTTTTTAACACATTTAGTCTATTTGTTGTCTGTCATATCTATAAAATATTCGGATAAGGTTTCAAGTAGTTTGGTCTTGGAGGGAGTACTTGTCGTCGCCATTATAGATTTAATTTTCATGTATGAAATGTAAGTGGAATAATCTATTGGAAATTCCAGAAACTTAAATTCTCAGAGGGAAGGTCTCATAAGTGTAGAAAGAAACAATGATTTGAGTATAATCAATACATTTATTCATTTCGTGACTTTACGTGATCATTGATTCTATGTTAAGTAAAATAGAATATGATAGTACAAATAGTACCTAATAAGTAGTTATATACATCAATGTAGGTATGTGCTCAAAGAACAGTGAAGTGCACAGTTTTTACACTACATGCGTAAAATTCACTAAAGAGATCATTGACAATAAAATGCAAATTTTTTAACAATTGCACACAACTCCAGTCATTTAATGTTTCAAAATATTGATGAGAATCCAATAAGAATACAGGGCAATGTCATATCACCTCTGATTCCACTGCAAAACTTTTTTTGCAAATACGGTATAACTGTTAGAACTGAACTAAGAAATTTGAAGAATTTGAAACTGTATAAGTATTCATTAGCATTTCATTTCTTAATGTACTGTGTTATTCGATCCTTGAGAGTAATTTGTTCACCATGCATACATTTTGATGTGAGTTTCTATTTACATTAACAGGATTATATCAATCTTCATATTTACAAATACATTTCCAGAGTTTTCGTCGTTTTCGGAGAGTGTAACTCCGCCTGTAGACTTGCATAATTCTGAATTCGCCTCAATATTTCAAAATATCATCCAATTCAACACACTCTGATGTTATCAGTACAGAAAAATATGTCTAATAATTAATAATTAACATTGCCTAATAAAATGACGAAGACAAATATTCAACTTATATCGTTACAGGACCTAATGTATACAACTTTCATAAATTAATAACAAACACAACCTTTAGTTTACGTAATCTAATATTATTCAGAAATAAATGGAAATTTGTTTAAAAATTAAGTAAGGGGGTTAACCTCTCTTCTGGTTAAACACAACAATAAAGTTTCAACTACGATGGCGCAAAATTTTGAAACCTCGAATGAACGGATCGTTCATCTGACGTTTGAAACATATTCACAAAGAATTAAGCAAAAAAAGGCTAATAACTTACTTTACTGACAATAATTCTAGATACAGTCAAACATATTTTAAATCATGACAATTAAAGCTTTCCATTTGTTATTCAGGTGACTTTGGATATCAATAAAATTTGAGGGATAAGTATGAACATCCAATAATCTTAAAATTAAAGAATACTCAGCCAACATTATAACCATATACAATATCCACTCGCCCATAATTGTGAAATACTTATATTCGTCAGGCCTAGATCTTATTTCAAGTGGATATTGATAGAAATAAAACGATGAATATTCACAATAAAATTCCACCAAAAAGACCAAAAAGTGCCTATTATAATCAAAAAATCACAAAATCTCTAATCTGATAGTGTATCATAGAAGAAGGTCTTGTATATGTAATAAAAATCTTAATACAACATTGAAACAAAATAATTTTATATTGGAAAATCTATATGATTATTAAGATATTATATGACGAAAACAATATACCTATTCATAAAAATCTACTCATTATGAAAAAATGTATCTGATTGTTAAAATTGATGAAATGTATTGCACTATTATATCAATCAATCGATCTAATTGAAAACCACTGGATTTATACATCTTGAAATAGGCCAGGAAATAAAAAATGTACTTTGGATTCGACTTCATCATCTGTAAATTTGAAATTATGAAGTCTCCCATGACATGATGTGAAAAATGATACGATCTACCTGGTAACCAATTTGTAAATATAAAAAGGGAAAAGATATCAAATGGGCACTTATTTTTATTTTCTTCTGAGTTGATTATAACTTCGATATTTGGGAAAATAATAAATTCCTAATCATATTTCATTTCATGGTCAATTTCAAAGTATTAGCTAAAGCATATGT
Source organism: Gastrophysa polygoni (assembly GCA_963576655.1). Taxonomy (NCBI): domain Eukaryota; kingdom Metazoa; phylum Arthropoda; class Insecta; order Coleoptera; family Chrysomelidae; genus Gastrophysa; species Gastrophysa polygoni. The sequence continues at coordinate 3,328,063 of OY755085.1, forward strand.
ATACGTTCATTTGACTGTATCAAAATAAATGAATCATAGGTCGATATCAAAATATGAGCACCAATAAAATAAAGGTTTCAAAATATAAACATCTGTGTACAAATGTGAACGTCTATGTATTTATTTTCACTAGTGACACGGTAAACATAGTCAATTTATAAAAACATATAATATAAAAAAGTATATTTTAAAACAAATGTATGATATTGGGTAGAATCATTCAAAGTAAATCAAATTCACAGTTTCAGTAAAACAAGTTTAAAATATGGGTACTGTTACAGACAGAATATTAATTTGATGCACTATATATCCTAGTTTTCTGAGAATAGGATCAAATCTACAGCTAATTTCGGTTCAAATAAATGTCAATGCATTTGTAATACGTTCTACAATGTGAAGTTTACATATGGAAAAACTGATTGTAATGTAATTGTATTATAATTTGCAACTCTAATGGATCACTTCGAATAGATTCAATGCTGAGATTCAGATAAATAGTAGGCATGTATAATACACTACAAACTAGACTCGATTTAATTAAATCTCGTGTTTTATCAATGAAATTTGTAACCAATATCAGGAAAGAGCAATAGATTTTTTCCATATAAAATTAACAATGTAATGCGATAACAGTATGGTTATCAATAATAGGGACGAGTAAATTGCACTACTATAACAAAGTGATTTTACAAAATGGTAGGGAAATAACACTGGAAATAATAGTGACAGACACTGAAAATATTTGTTGTAGCAACAGTGAACAAAATTCCGGTTTTTATGATTGCACCAACCTTAAGAACCCATATTAACTTTTTGAAGTGAACATTTTCTGATATTCATACAGTGAACATCATAAGTGTTATAGTTCCCCCCCTCCCCCTAATTCCCTTGTTAGGAAAATAGCCGAGACACGTCGACTTTTGATTTCTATTATTCAAATTCAAACAATTCATACAATACATTGTAGAGATCAAAATTTGACGTGTCACGGCGATTTTCCAAACAAGAGTCCAGCAACGAGTTAGAGGGTAACACTTATGATGTATACTATCTCGATCGTAATACTATATGAAAGCACAAAATGAAATAGGAAAAAATACACAATTCTCTTCCGTACCAGCAGATCGTCAAAAATTATCAATTTTATCCATAAACATTATATTTATCAACAATATTTTACCGAAGATATCGGTTACATAAATGATTGATATAAAACATCGGTCGTTCGTCAATAAATTTTATTCATCATCATAACCATAAGGAAACATTGGAATAATATTGAGCCCAATCTATTATATTCCGGAGACCAATTTAATTCCTCGTAAATTCCATATGAAGACATTGTCAGGAATTTCCTGCGATTTCGTTGATATGTTCCAATGGTCCCGCGGGTCCTCTTTCTATAATATTCGAGTATTCGTTTCCGAATTATTCGAACACTCGATAATAGGCAGCTCAGTTGGACTGCTTTCCGCGTCTACTGATTATTTGTATAGTTGAAGAGTGCTGCGACAGTTTTAATTACCAGTGTCATTTTCCTAAACACTTTTACATCAAAGAACCTTTCATCTACAAACGGTTTGGTTTCTCGGGATATCTATCTACACCACACTTTGTGTCAAATTATAAATAACTTCATAAACTATAAACTAAATCCTGTTTTCAGTCAATCTGACAATAACATACGAGACGGAAGACACGCTATTGCACAATACTAGCTAACTATTTGACGATACCTTCACTGGCTCAGCAGGGGTGACGGGACTACTGGCGCTAGAGGGCGTGGGAATGCTCTGTGCCATCATTTTCTGCCTCACCTCGCGAATCTTCAGCTGCAAGCTCGCTTTGTTGGGAAATACGTCTGCATGTTGCGCTTGAAAGGTCGAGGTTGCTTGAGAAGAAGGAAAGAGGGACTGCTCTTGGAACAGCTGCATTACTAATTGACGGCGTTGTTCCAATGTTTTGCGATGGCCTTTTTCAGAGTCTCGAGACGTGCCTGGAGTCCTAGGGGTGCGCGGGGAAGTGCCCTCTTCCATTTCATTGAGTTCCGCTGAAATGAAGATGAGACAACTGTTTCACTCCGTTGATAGTTCATTTGAAAATATTGATCCGTTCTCTAACCAACTGCATTTTACTATTACATCATTCTAGATGTTTGAACGAAATAATGTATGTAAGTAGTTTGCAGGATTCACTTGAAATTTACACGGACTGTTCTCTGAAATTTTGCAGGCACTTCCTCTAATGCCATACTAATACACCGAACCATGTTGATGATGAATGTGAAAGCTTACCTCTGACATTATCGAAATCTGGTCCGAAAAACTGATTTCCGACAACGATCGGTTTGGCCGAAGAAGCCGACTTGGGCACACTCTGTGGGGTCTCAGCTTCGGAATCTTCATCGACTGAAGATCTGTGAGTGGCAGTAAGAGGAGGTCGTTTCTTGCTGTAGTTGAAAAGCCCCGGACTGGGCACGGAAATGGCACTAGGGGATTGACCGTCCTCCGGTCTGAATTGCGGCAGAGCAGTGAATTTCCGTTCGAAGTTCACTTGCTCCAAAACTCTGGAAAGGAGGAAATTGACATCGAGATGTCAGACTCACCGGGATCCCTAATGCAGAAAATGAAAGTATGAGCAGACCTTGATTCGAACGCGATGCAGACAGTGGATGTCGGGATCGTTATTTAGTTTGGAGATCATGCAAATAATTTAGTTATAAACATTTCTTCGGTGTCCACGATTGATTAGCCTAATTGTCTAGCAAAATGTACTAGCAATATGTGACTCTATATGTGAAAATTCGACCGTGCGATGATCGAAGCGATGTAAAATTGCAACATGAGGATCATTACCACTATATATCATATATGAGGTATATTATTCCTCAACCTCACGATGCCGTAAATCCAAACAACGTACGAATGCCCAAGAAACATCGAAAACAAAATCAACGTATTTATGCTTGTTTTCCTTTCCGTCTATTCATACTTTCATTTTGCACATTATAAATGTAATCACCCAGTAAGTCTTCTATACCTATCCATCCCATCTTCTATATTCCTTTTGAAGAAACTTCTCTTAGTCGAAGGTGACACCAAGTTCGGGTCGTCAGGCAATGTCAAAGGTACTAAAGAGGGAGAGTTTTCTTGAGAGGTCTGCGGGGATGTACTGGCGAATGCAGCTGAAATTAAGATGAAAATAGTATGCTAAAAACCAGCAGTGTTCACGACGTATATCCACAATATGTCTGTCACATTCGAAGTTAGACGACACTACTCTTGTCTTATTCTCAACGAATGGAAAAAACAATATTGCTGTGTTTTCGGACGAGATTGGAAAATTGTGATAATGGTATTGAATCAGCTACAGTTTTCTATTATATATAACGTCATCTAGTCATGTCATCACTGCACACACATTCGGCAGTATGAATTGGTGGTGAAATACTAGTATTCATTTTCGTATACTCATTGAATTTCAAACTCACCCATGGATTGTCTTCTTTGCAAAGGCGCTTTGCCCAACTGGGCAGGAGTAGGAGCCAATTTGAACTCTTGATTAGGTTGTTCAGGCAGCTGTAGTGGATCAGAAGTTGGCGGCAGCATGTCTGACAGTATCGGAGATTTAACTTCCTTGTCAGTTTTTGTTTCCTTGTTATCGAAATGCTGCATTCCTGAAAAGAAACATAATTTTCATTTTCCACATAATAAGTTTATACACATTACAGCGGAAAATATTAGAGAAGAGAACATGCGTCACAGCTTTGCGCATCATGTATAATTATTTGCACACCAGTGTCTTGTGATTTTCATAAAATATATCAGATATTGATTAGATGTGGAGTGAATGAAATCTTTTCAACTAGTTTCACAAGCAGAAAAAATTTTTTCGATAGAAAGGCATAATTAATGACTATTATAACGCATGAAGTATTGAAATGTCAGTATTCCCAAATCTGAAAATTTATCAACTTTGTACAGTGCATCCCATTCTGGCTGAGACAGCCAGGTTTATCGGTTGTTATCGAAGATTCTCACGTTCCTTCCCTACTTTTAATTGAAACTCAAGATGGCCTGATCAGACTTTGCATATAAGTATTTCCGTTTATAATATACAGGGCGATTTTGAAATTTATTATTTTGGACCCCTTCTATATCTACGTTATTGGAAATATTGTGGAAATAGGAAATACGTCTAATACATCCAATGTAGGTACCTGTTTCACCAATCAGCATTCCAGAACATAATAGAATGTCCTTAAACCATGAAACTAGATGGGCACTTTCAATGTTGGGCCAGAACTAGTTTCTGCGCACACGTGAGGAAGTTCTCTTCTCTAAATAATCGCACTTTATGTCATATCGTAGCAATACTTACCAGAAACGTTAGAATAAGTTTTCGTGACGACACTATTATTAATGAAGTCCTGCTGCGAAACGCTCATTTTGTTCTGAGCTTGAGTGACGATAACAGATTGTGTATGGTTCGGCTTCGACAACAACTGAAGACTTTGCAGAGAGAGACTTCTTCCGTTCGCGTCAGAAACGAACGACGGCTGCATGTACAACTGTACCGGAATATCGGATGCTGTCGAAGCTACAACAACAAAAGGTTGTGAGCGTTCGGACTCGTTAGACAGACAAATGGCCGACTGACCACCGATGAGAACTGTTAGGGGCTGTGATGAGTAATTTTGGTTAAGGCCTTCGCTCAACTGAAATAAGTTTTGTTTAATTTGCGGCTTTAGTATGGCTAATGTGGGGTTAGTTTTGCTTGATACTGTGCTTGTTTGGATGGTAGATGAGTTGATCCAGTGTGATACATCGTTCGATTTACTCATTATTGATGTACCTGACCAGTTTTCGTGATTATCATTCATCTCACTCTTATGTTCGTTCTTGACTTTCGGTGATGCAGGCATCGTTTTGAACGCTCCCCCAGTCGGTTGGAAGCCTGCTATACCAGACGGATTAACAGGGGAATAGTGGAAACTCAGAGCAGCAGAAGTCGATACAGGACTATATTTAGGAGTATCTGTGGAAGGCATTCTTGCTTTTATAGGCTTGGGTCTACAAGTCACATCCACACAATTATTGCTCGTTACTGGACTGAAACGTTGATAAACGCGGTTTTCTAAAGACGAGTCCAAATCACTCTGAGATTCAGAATCTGAGTCTGTAACTTTTTCTTTGCATTTGAGATCTATTTCTACCACGGGGTCCTCGCATATCACCATCTGGTCATCGTCGGAAACATCCCCAGTATTATCAGCAGGTTCCTGCAACAGTCTAGCTTGCTGTATCGTATGCGGTGGAGAATGTATTCTGGGACTCATCGGCATGTCTCCAGGTTCACCACTGTCACCCGTCGAGCTCAGCTTACTGCGCCCTGATCCAGTAGAAGACTTTCTCCTGTCTTTATTGCACCTTGAACGCACAAATCGATTAGATAAAGCAAATTTTGTCGATAACGACCGGAACCATGACCAAAATTTCATAATATATATAGTTGAACTAGATAACCAAACATTCAACTATTACTGGCAAATAGAAATGAGAACCGATGATTTTGGAAATGGTTCATGTCTATCCAGTTGAAAAATACAAAATTACCATTTCCATTCGGGGTGAGCTTTGAAATGAGCTTCTTTCACCTCAGATGCCAACTCATGATACTTCTGCTTCTCTGTAGCGCCTAAGGCATACCACCATTCGCCCAAAATCTTCGAAACCGTCCTGTTATCCTGGTTAGGGTGCCTCTGATGGACTAAGCCTCTATGTCTTTTAGAGAATATCATGAAGGCATTCATCGGTCTTCGTATACGTTCTTTGTTCTGAAATGGACGAATGAATGAATTAATCAAAATATGCGCAATTTGTATTAATCATGTGGTCATGTAATGAACCAGCACATAATTCAAGTGTCGGTTCCCAAATTTAGAAGAACTTGCAGATTCATTGAGTGGATTGTCCCCACCAGATGAATTGTTAACCAAGTGAAATTAAGTTACTAGTATTTTTCTTAGCGTTATGTTGGTATAAAATATTCACTAATAATGATGTAATTCTCAACAAAGAGTAAACAAGGTATATTTCTAGATAATTTGCTAACACGCCTAATTTTCAGCTTTCTTCACCCCCGTAGGGATAAACCCTGTAGCTGGGAGATGAACAACCCTCAAAATTTGGGGAAAGAGGTCGTGCCATACCTCTTTTCAAGTCTCATCCAGTTTTTCATGACCCTATAATTTTGTCTAATCATTTTCATCTATGACAAAATGACAACTGCTCAAAATCTTGGACCTACAACTGTAGGATGTTCGGTAGTAAATAATATTTGGAATACTCTTCTTGAAACTCAAACTCACTATGGAATTCCAATCGACTTTTTCCCCAGTTGATATTTCTTCTGTCCCCATTTCCTTAACGTCAGAGCATAATCACTTCAGCAAGATATGTGGAGATATCCCAGTATTGCAATAAAGGTAGTAGAGTCCAACTTGGGATATTTCAAAATATCTTAGTGTTGCTCTGAAGGCAATACGGAAAATCGAATCGAATACCAAGACATGTTTTGGTAGATGTCAAAACCTCCAAAAGCTTTCATATTTACAAGATATCTCAAATTTGAGTTTCTTCAAGATATCTCACTATGAATTGGGCAGCGACATGTCGGTCTCACCTTCTCCTTGGCGCTCGGCAGCGCGCTCAACGACTGGCTTCTCCGCTTGCCGCCGCCGCCGTTCTCCGGCCCGCCGTCGGCCGCCTCCGCCTCGAACACGTCGTCGTCCTCCTCGACCGGCAGCGCTTCCGCCTCCGCCTCGCCGTCGTCGAGCGGCGGCGACGGCTGCGCGCCGGGCGGCGACGGCGCGCCTGCCGCCAGCAGCGGCACGATCGAGTGCCACGGGATGACAAACGCCGGCTGGGCGGGCGGGTTCGCCGGCCGCGCACCGGGCTGCGCGAGCTGCGGCGACGCTGCTTTCGGGGCAGGCAGGGACGACCGCTGGAGCGGCTGCATCGGCACGGGGCCGTGCTGGATCGCCGGCTCCTTGTGGGTCGGCACGTTCGGCGATACTGCGCAGAAATTTAGGATACTAACTGGATTTTTCTACTCCAACGAAAAAAAAATACAAATAAAAAAAGGAGCCATATCTTCCACGTACCTTGTTCTGTTTTAACAATCACAGGAGGTGGAATGGTCTGCTGGATAGTAGAAGTCGGAATGACTCTCTTCACAACGGACTGAGAGGCAGCCGGCAGTACGGGAACCAACTGTGTTGGATTAACAATAACTGGTAAGCCACCACCGATAGAGTTCTGTTGTATCAATCCTTGGACAGTGGAATGTGAGTGTATATTACTTAGATTACTTATACTGTTTATATTATTCATACTATTATTTGGTGTAACTCTTATCAACTGGGCCGAAGATAAATGATCACTTTGGATTACCTGGAAAGGAAGAATGTGCTTGTTAAAAAATACATAATTTTCGATTCAATCAGTACCCACCTGTCTTTGGTAAGATTTCGGTTCTTTCAGATCATTATCAATCTCCGACTTCACTATCACTATACTCTTATCATGAGACGGTGGTACTACACAATAGACGGTTCCTGCAAACATTTCAAATTCAACATAATCATGATAAATTTCCATATCAGTTCCTCACTTGTTGGTATGGGGTTGTTTTCTGGTTCTATAGTCTGACTTGGTGGACTAGCTAGAGCATTTTGCAGAATAACAGTCCGTTGCTCTGGCATATTGTCTATCCACTGTCTAGGGTTTGGAGACACTCTTATAACACTTGTGACTCCTTGTACAGGCCTAGCCTCTGGTCTATAAAAATATTCTGATGTGAAAATTAGGCCTGAAGTGAGTTTTCAATGCTGATCCAAAAATGATTATATACAAAGTGTTGAAATGAAAAAAAAATACTTTGGCTGTTCTGAACTTTCATCAATCACGCTGGAGAATTGCGCGGTTTGAAATTAGGATCGACGGCAAAAACGAATTTCATTGCGGATGTGGCGTATGAACATAACAAATTAACAGAATTCTAATAGGTTATTATTTCCAATCTGGGTAATGAGGCCAAGTTGAATCATGGATTTGGAAATATTGTAGGTTTCGAAAATATCATGATATTTATATAAATATCAAAATTTAGGAGTGAGAATGCTCAAATCTGCAGGAGGGAGAGATATACACTCGACGACTTAGTTTTTTCATCTTCAGTGACATACACTGCTCGCCAGCTGCAATGGAATGACCTTCTACTGTGACTATTTTCATCATAAAATGTCGTTTTTCTGTAAAACGGTCCACAGAAGAGCTTTTGACCAAGAGTATCTTAGTATCAATAGGAACTTTTTTTAGAATTCGCCAAGCAATGTTTCGAAACACCCTGTATAATAGTCTCCAAAATTGATATTTTTTATTATGACTTCACAAAGCATAAATAAGACTTGCTTTTCACGTTTAGGACTGAAAAATAATAAACGCAATTTACCCGCGCTTATTTTTCATTGTAACAATCCTTATATATTTTTGAACTTCGCCGCAAATTTTAATTTTTCAATAAATATCCAAGATATACAGGGTGTTCAAAATTCCAACAGTTTAGTCGGTACTACCTGTTGCAAATTGAAGCTGTAATGACCCGGTTTTTGTAACAATGATCTATAACAATACACCCTTGGGTTGAAAATTTCATTTATTTCAATGTGAAGAATGTACCTGATGACTTGTTGAAGATAAGATGAGTTATACCCAGGCGGGTCTGGAGAACTCTTTTGCATACCATGGGAATGGTTACTGGATATGGGCATGAAGACGTTTTGTCTGGATCCTACTGTTATAGGAGACTGCATCATACGAGGAGAAGACCCTTGGCCGTTCGGAGAAAACGCTGGTGTGGCTGACCTTGAGCTGCCTAATGATACTGAAACACATTGATTACTGTCGTGTTTTGGAAATTTGCAATAATGTATAGATTTTCGGACTACAAATAATGTGTTCTGAAATAACTTTCGCTTTTTTGTCATATTTTGGATTATTCAAATTTGTTGCTAGTCATTATTTTCAAAAAAAAATGTTTATATAAAGCTAGCAGAACCACTCTGTATGTTTCAAATTTTGGAAAACACGATTAGTAATATAATTTGTCGTTGATCAATTACATAAAGAAATTTGTCACAATATCTTTTCTTAAATTTTATGTTTCAACTAGTGTCGTTTATATAAATCTACTCTTAGAGATAAAATGATAAGTATGAAATTTCATGCTAATTCATCGCTTATTTAGCAGAAAAAATTTATTGCTCTTTTTTGAAAAAAAAAAAAGTATAAACTCAATAGATTATATCACAACAAATGTTTACCACATTGGGCAATTGTGAAGAAATTCCTAACCTTAATTTGAAGATCATCATGTATACTAGCGCTGGTAAAAATCTTTATCATGCTATTAAAATTTTACAATCCACTGTTAGCAGATTGTTAGTTGATTAACATAGCTTTATACGTGTATAAATATAATTTTTCATTTCTTTTTGTATTTTCACACACATACTTCTTGCTGTAAACCCGTTTTAGAAGCAATAAAATTATTATTATTATTAAAAATCTGAGAGAATCATACAAACTTAAAATTTTCAACAAAAATTGTAAAATTTCGAAAACTGTTGAAAATAACATATATTAAAAGTAATGATATATAGCACGTATTGTTTCAAGTTGATAAACAGCTTTATATAAACCTAGTGGAACTATAGATTTTTGAAAAAAAAAAACGGTAAACGCCAAATTTCTTTAATGTTGTAATAAATTAGTGACTAATTATAGTCAAGTTAAGAACTGGAAATTCCAAAATGATTCTGCTAGTTTTATGGGGGTCACCATTCTGCTGGAACCGTTCTGAGAAGAGCAAAAACAAACCTCTCGAGCTACTTCTCAACCATTCGTTTGAATGAAAGGGAGGGAATTCCTCACCTAACATATTTGCAGCATCTGTTTCTTCTTGATCGAATCTCCCAGCAACTCTACGGTCCCCACAATTCGGCGAAGTTTCGGAATACCTGGAGGATTCCTCTACGTCCCCCTTGTTCGCGGACAAAGGAAAATGCCCACTATGTAGACCGAGATGCTTTGAACAATATTCCCTCCGCTGACTTTCCTTTGTACAGCCATCCTTAGAGCAAAGCCTTCCCCACTGTTTCCCAATACAATTTGGTGAGGTTTCAGAATCCCTGGAAGTTTCTTCTCCGTCCCCTTTGCTATTGGATCTAGGGAAATGTCCACTGCGAAGACTATTACCTTTCAAACTGCGATGCCTGGAACAGTAGCCCCTGCGCTGGCTTTCCTTTGTGCACCCGTCCATAGAGCACAGCCTTCTCCATTGTTTCCCATTGAACTTTTTCCTGATACCATTTGGGTTGGCCACTACATCACCCTTTTTGTACTTATGTGGCGTTGCTGCCTGACTCCTGGGGGTGGTTGGTTGAGACCTTAATGTGATACTGCTGGACGAACTACCTCTGCTATGCATGCTGCTTCTTTTGCTACTTCCCGACAGTTTGGCGTCAACTTCGGAATTGAACGTTATATTATCTTGCTTCAGCTCATCTTCACTTTCGCAAAACTCATCGTAGTGCCTTCCATTCGATAATGGTGTGCATACTGAGACAGGGGTATGTAGCTGAGTAGGTGATGACTGATTGGGTCTGTAATAGTCCATTGTTGAGGGTTGTGTCGTCACATTTTCCATGAGCGGCTCAATAATCTCTAGTTCGTCCCACCATGGTGGGCGAAGCAATCTCAAGTCTGCTCTCTTGACCGTTACCTCTACGGATTTTTCACCTATCACTGCAACGACGAATCGTACAGGTTGCCCTTCTAGAATTCTGAAAACTACACCCTCTACAAACATGTTCTGATTGTGACGAACACAAACTCGAGTTCCCAATGTTATTTGGTTTATTGATGGACTTGCATTACTTATCACATTGTAACATTCGTTATCGAAAACATTAGCATAAGTTATTACTTTTTCTTCTTTACCATCTAAGGCTACTGTTATCTGCAATTAAAAATACATTTTCAACATATTGCAAATGCCTGTCAAAACAATCAACTACCGGCAAAATCAAAGTGAATGAATAGTTGAATTTCTTGAAACTTCTGAAACTTCAAGACTTGTATGCAATATTTATAAAAATAATAACAATAATTTATTCATCATTCAAAATCACACAGAATGATATGAGACAGTCAGGACTGCAGGTACAAAAATACATAAAGATAATATTCAATAGTGCAGTATGGAGAACTTTGACTTAGAACATAAAATTATTTGAAATTCTCAATTAAAAAATTCTTGAGAACTCTTTTGAAAAGATTCTCGTCATTAATGGTTTTTATGGATAGTGGGAGATGATTGAAGAATCATGTTCCATTGTACTATGGACTGTGCTCCATTTGTATTTGTAGATATATATTGACGGAAATTATAGTTTCCAAATTGTTCTCAACATGTCCGAAGTCAGAATTAAAGATCAATCTGAGAACTCAAACAATAATAATCAATCAATCCATCTGAGAAAAAAATACCAGAATCGAAATTTCATGCATGAATACATTTTAAATATCTTTTCAAATCTGAGTATGAAAATAGTAAATTCGAAATCAATTAATGAAAATCACCTGTAGCTCCCATTCCTGTATGTCGCCTTGTGACTGAAAAGCATCAATTAAAAAAAAGAAAAATAAATGGAGATACTATTTTCAAGTTCAAAACGGGAGCAGATTCATACCCAGTACATTCAAAGATAAGTAGAAATTGAAATTTAGTTTGAAAAACGAGGTTTTTTTGACTATGAGCAGAGAATTTCTCAGTATCTATAACTTCTTAAATTGAAAGCAGTTACATTTTGGGGCATATCATTGGATCAAACAAACTCCAATAGCGTGAGCGTGAAGAAATTACAAACAAAAACTACCAGGCAGGACAATCAATCTTTCATGATTGGTGTTGAAACACATCTCAAGGATAAAATCTATGAAAACACCTTCTGGCCCAAAAAAGTTATATATAGCCGCTTCAATTTTAAACTGGGTCAGCATTTTCTTGACAATCCTCATCAGGATCAGTTTCAAGTGGAGAATGAAGAGCGTGAAGGTTCAAATTCTTTTTTAGGAACAACAGCCAAGTAAAAGATGCAGAACTAGTTATAATGCATCTCAATATTCAAGGCTTGGCTCCAAGGAAAATTCATCAACTGGAAGTTCTACTGAACCAACAGTCACCAGATATTCTATGCCTCTCGGAACACTGGCTCAACCCAGCCAAAATAGCAAGTCTCAATCTTCTTGAGTATAGTCTGAGGAATAGCTACTGCAGAAAAGTGTACGAACACGGTGGTGTATGTATTCTATCAAAAGAAAATCTATCCCTGAAACCTTTCACATTCAACAGAAGTATAGAGAAAAGTTTTGAAGTAACAATTGCTGTTTTAGAAATCCCGAATAAGAAAAGTAGATTGTATATTATCACAGTCTACAGGACCCCAAATAGTGATCTCAATATATTTCTAGACGAAATCTATGATCTGATGTGCAAAATCTTCACGACAACACAATACTACATTCTATGTGGTGATATTAATATAGACTCTCTTACAGACACTTGTGAATCAAGAAAAATCAAAAACATATTCTATGAATTTGACATGAGAAATGTCATAACTGAGCCCACACGTATCAATAGAAGCATAGATGCAATGTATACAAACCTCCAGCCAAACGATTGTCATGTCCAAGATACGCATCTTTCAGATCATAAATTTCAAATCTGTACATTCCCATTACCAAGACCACATAAATGTAGTGAAGAAACTATTTATAAACGTAAATACTCAGATGATAACTTGATAACTTTCAGAGAACTGTTAAAGAGTGAAAAATGGGAGGATGTTTATACAGCGGATGATGTAAATGAAGGATACAATATTTTTCATTCAATTCTTCTGTACTACTACGACATTGCTTTTCCATTGGAAAAAATTAGAATAAATGAAAATACGAGGGCTAAACCGTGGATAAATAAAGAAATTAAAGATCTACACCAAATGGTATGTGATTTGTGTAGAATAGCTAAGTGTTCAACAAATGAAACAATAAAAACCAGATATAAACAACTGAAATATCTTTATGAACAATTGGTGAAAAAAACTAAAGCAGAATATAACAACAAAAGAATACTGAATGCAAATAACATAAGCAAGGAGAGCTGGAAAATTATTAATGAAAGGAGAAAAAATACAAATACCAATGACAAATTTGAGCTCACTATTAATAATCATAATGTCACAGACAAAGCCAGCATTGGCAATCACTTTAATGATTTCTTCATGGGAATCAAAAAAACAGAACCAAAAATGAATAATCTGAAATTGTCCCCCTTCTCAAATTCTACATTATTCCTGTACCCGACAACATATATGGAGGTACAAGATATTATCACAAAAACAACAAAAACTCCATCACCCGGTATAGATGAAATTAATGGCAAGGCTCTAAGAATTGTTGGTGATTTAATATGCTATCCACTATCTCACGTAATAGATAAATCGTTTGTTGATGGAACATACCCGGAAGCGCTGAAAATTTCTAAATCGGTACCTATTTATAAAAAAAAAGGGTTGAAAAATGAGTTGGCCAACTACCGAAATGTGTGCCTGCAATCGCAGATTGCAAAAATTATAGATTTCAGCTACTACCTAAGGCTTGTTAAATTTGTTGAATATTTCAAACTCATTCCCAGCTGCCAACATGGCTTTAGACAACAAAGATCGACTTCAACTGCAATAAACGAACTCTGCAACGACATATATATGCAACTAAATAACAAACAATTCCCAATTGTTCTGTTCTTTGACCTAACTAGAGCGTTCGATACAGTGAACCATAGCTTACTACTGGAGAAGTTATATCGAACTGGAATCAGAGGGGTTGCCAACGATTGGGTGGCCTCATATCTAAAAAACAGATCGCAGGTAGTAGTTATTGATTCTGTGAAATCACAACCTGCGTCTGTGTCAATTGGGGTTCCTCAAGGGTCAACTCTTGCGCCACTTCTTTTTATAATATTCATGAGTGACATAGAACTCGCGAGTATGGTCCAGCAAAAAACGATAATCTATGCAGATGATACAAGTAAAATATTGGCAGAGAATAAACTGTTGCTCTCTATAAAATCAGCAAACTCAGCTGCAGAAGAATTCGCCAGATGGTGTGAAAATAATGGCTTAATAATCAATAATAGTAAAACGGTCTTCATGGTTTTCCAACAAAAAAACATTTCGTATGATCACTGTCCCCTAATAAGAGTTAATCACAACTCCATAGAGCAAGTGAGTCAGTTTAAGTATCTAGGCCTGTCTGTAGATCAGAAATTAACATGGGAAGTACATATAGAAAACCTTGTCACGAAAGTGAGCAGTATGTGCTTTGTAATAAAACAATTACGAGAAACAGTCTCGCTACATGTACTTAAGCTGATTTACTATGGACTTGTACAATCCATTCTATCATACGGATTGCCCTTCTGGGGGAACTCGGCACATGCAATAAAAGTTTTTAAAATTCAAAAAAAAGTGATAAGATGTCTAGCTGGTCTACATTACAAAGAATCATGTAAGAGTACATTCATCCAACTGGCCATACTGAGTTTACCCAGCCTCTACATTTATACGATTACAATGAACATTAAAAAAAATGAAACACACCATACCAAAAATAATATGATCCACATCTACAATACTAGAAGAGGTAATGAACTAAGACTACCTTATTCTCGTTTGGCTCTGGGACAGGACTCTGCGAGTTATCAAGGTATCATCTGCTATAACCATGCACTCAAACTATTTGGAAACGCATGTAGCTTAGGAAGTTTCAAATCAGCTCTATACAATCATCTAGTCCAAAATGCATTCTACTCTGTTGAGGAATTTTTACAATCTAAATGAGTATTCAATATTATAAAACTCTAATCCTTTAACTTCTATTTTAAAATGTTTGTGTCTGTTCAAATGTTTTTATTCCTGTTCTTGACTAGTCTGATAAAATTTTATAAATGTATGTAATACAGATGTAGAATTTTCAATGATGAATAAATTTCTATTCTATTCTATTCTATTCTATTCTATTCTATTCTATTCTATTCTATTCTATTCTATTCTATTCAATATGTCATTGCTACAGATATATTGAAATAATTATCATATTCTTGATTTACATACAGACAAAGCCTTCTTGAAATGGTGAAACAAATTTTAAAATATGAATCATTACATAAATAATCGCACCATTACTAAAACACCTCGTAAAACACCAAAAGTCACATCTATCCAATGATGAGTGGTTAGATTTCACGTTTCAAAATTCAAACTGTTTTATTGATGAGTGAAATAAATTCAAATGAATAGTAGATGCAGGTCTAGTTATCACTGGTAATTTGTTGGTGTTGTCTATTAAAACTCATTGAACTATGTTGCAGGTATTTGATTTCGAATTTCGTCAATTTATATAGATTCACACATATATATCCTATAGATTCACAGAATACCAGGTGTCAAATCATGGTTTCTAGAGTTCCAAGGGTATCAGATTCAAACTTGGCAGAGGTGTTGGATTCAAGAACTGAAAAATATTTCAACATTTTATAGTCATCCATCACATCCGGTTTCACCAGGAACAACCCCAACTTGACATTTTTAATTAGAAACAACCTGCATATTTTTTGGATTCTTGAAAAAAAAAATTGCATCTACAATGCATTGGAATCACTTCAACCAATCTGATGGACAAGAATAATGTAATATTGAAAAATTCTTGAATCAAACATCTCTGCCAAGTTTGAATCTGATATCCTTGGAAACCAGGAAATCATGGTTTGTCTACAGAATATGTTGAACAGTGGTATATGCAAATTTGGTACCACTCATAATCAATTACAATACATACCAATGGAAACACCATGGAAATCCCAAGGTGCCATTTTTTCAAAAAAATGAAACAATTTATATCGATCTAAACATGACACACTAAGATACCTGTTGAGTATGTAGATCTCTTTCACTTTTTCTATCAATTGATCCAAAAATAAATATAACTTACAAATTAAATTTTATTCTATGTGAAAATGAATGAAAACCTTTTTGTATCACTAAAATATTTTTTGTGTTGAGTAGAAAATGATTATGACTAATATGAGACAGGGATGTACTTACATTAGAGCCACTTGCTTCTCTAATCACACCTGGATAGTACCAATCACCTTGCCTGGCTAGGACCCTATGATCACACCATTCACTGAGATCAACAACATTCTGTTTGGAGTTGATTTGTTTATACAATGATTCATCATCAGTTGAGATTCTCTGAGAACATGAATAGTCCACAGCAGTAGCCTGTGGTGCTGACATAACACTTGTACACTGTACCACTGATACTGGAATACACACAGCTTGGGGGTTACACTCCTCTAATTCCGAAGGGTCGAATTTACGCTTTTTTGGTAATTTACGCACCCCCATTTCCATTTTTACCAGTACTAGGGCCTAGATGAGTGTGAAACTATTTGATCTGCTCATGAGTAAGTTCTGAATGGATTCCTGGATGCATTATTTGGTCTTGTTTTCACTGTCATTTTATACAGTTTATGTGAAGAATACATCTGAATAGATGCATTATTTATCAGCATAAATTACACTTGCATTATATCTGATGATCGCAGGAAATCATTTACACATTTTGGTGATCCAGCTTCCTACGATGGAATATCAGAGATGAGTAATACAATACTTTATGAATGGAATGTTATAGTACACCATAGTAAATAAACATTTTTATGTCATATAGGTGAACTTGTGAAAACAAGTTACAATTGTAGTAGTCGAAGATGAACAATGATGATATTACAATAAGGTAGAAATGCACATTTTTCTATACGCATTACCTAACTTTGATTCAAAGTAATCACAACATTATTTTATGGACACCCACAAAACGCAGTGAACACAGACATCTCAAGTGACCCCCCCACACCACTTCATCCTTCGATACGGTAGCTCAACAAGATATCCTCTCTTCACGAACATGCGTAGAGTGAGCATTGGAGAACAAAAGCTGAGAACAAAGCACGGAAGGGCGTACAGGACGAAACCAGAGTCTAATCTCTGCCAGAGTTCATCATATTTGACAGTCGACGGAAAATCATTCACACTATACACTACAAACCGTACTATGGTCACAGATTACCCTATCTAGAAGGTAATCTAAACTATGGTCCTGCACCTGATTCTGTGATCTTTGTTAAGTTCTATGATTCTGCGACAATTTCACTGTTAATCATTTCAAATGAAAAAAAACTGTTACGGTCCATTTGTACGATAATATTATCTAATAATGAAGGTACAATTACGAGGTTATTTCCGATGATCCGTGTTTTTCAAAATAACCAGGTGTAACCTTGATTGCGATGAACCACGACATATACTCTTTGCCACAACCGCAGTATATGCCTTGTGCACAACTTTGGGTAAAACCACAGAAACTGACACAGCAGGAATCAAACCTAACCTAACGACAATTGACATTCCATTTTATAATTTTGTGGTTACAGCCTTTTAAATTTGAAATCCATAAATTTTCATTCGGGTCATTGTGTTTGCGCGATGTTGTAAAGTACCGATATAAGCCGGTGGCTGTATTTTACTTTGACTAGAATGATATCTTTGTTATCAGTCTTCAAGTACTGAAAAGTGAATCACAAGAATTCCGACAATGATCCAACATTGATCAGACCTTGCAAGAAGCATGAGCCTTCCATGGATTTTCTTAACTTTTTTTCTGTTTCCATTCATTTCAAGTGAGTATAAGCCGTAAGCAAGTTGTGTTGATTATTATTTCATCTCGTCTTTTTATTTCAGTAAGTAGGATAGAAGGTTTAAAATGTTATGTATGCTCTGATGATGGCGAAGTTTCTTGCAAGGATTTTGACATTGCAAAGGATATGTTCATTCAAGAATGTAGTTCAACTGATAAGGGTTGTTTCATGAAAACAGAAGGTTCCAGAAGAACAAGGTCTTGTGACTCGAATCAACTTGATGATTGCCAGGAGGCTAATGGTGCTGAATATTGCTTCTGCTCTTGGGATTTATGTAATGAAAAGACTAACAAGATTGTGGAAACTTCAGATGATGAGGATTTTGTAGAAGGTAGTGGCACCAGAATATTATCAATTTCAAGCAGTACAGAGGTTTCAGTGAAGATAATGAAATCTTGTTCTGATGAGTCAAAGTTCAGTGGATATATTTTTCTCATGTCAATATATGCAATGATGATGATTTGAATCATGAGCCAAAAATCCTAATCAGTATTATATAAAAATGGAAATTGAAAGTTCAATAATTATCTCTGATTTTTACATTTAGAGGGTCTGAAAATGACTGGAAAAGTGCCAAATCTAATAAGACATGTAATTGAACTTTATATAAATGTAGTATAGTTGAATTCTGAACTGTTCTTGGCCTACTTGAATAGTTTTCCAAATTCTTTGATATATATATTATCGGCACTTTGAGATTCTTTGATTATTTTATTTTGGAGATGTTAATAATTATGAATTAAATCTATTTTTATGATTTATTCAATGTCAGCTTTTCACTTCATGAGTGAATAATTTTTTGCTGGAATTCAGAAGGTTGATTTTTGCAGTTATTAGTACAAAAATCACCAAATATAAATGCTTTTGAAGTTACCTTTATGTGCAATTTTTGTACTTCAGAATAGTATTATTTTATTGTCCACTTTCATTTTCATTTCTTCCATTTCATTCCTCATTCAAGATTTATTATAAAAGGCACATTTTTAGAACACTCATTATATGTTATTTTAATTGGTATAACATTTTTTTATCTTCTTATCCTTTCAGTTATTTCTATCCACATATGCTATTAATATACCCACTACTGTAACCAATTAAAAATATTTGTGACATGTATCTAGTCTTCTATACATACCTATTACTTATAAGTAAACTAGTGATGTGAGTCAATTTTATATTTGTAATGCTTATTTTGTATAATATAAAGTTTTGAAAATCTCTGGCTTTCTCTCACACAATTTTAGTGATTTGATTTACAATGGCTACAAAATTGTGTAAATATTTATTCAATTGGAATTCTCGCTTTGTACTCAATATAAACACAACATCTGGCATTTCCTGGAAATCTTGTCTCAATTAATCCCAATTGGGTTGATGATATCATAATTAGGATCTAACTATTCAATGATATTCAGCCATAATTCCCAGTCCTGAGAAGTACTTATAAATGGAAGATTGGCCAATTAACATCACCCTAGTATAGTTTTTATCAGTTCTTTGAAGAATGAGTAATTGTATGTACAAAGAAGTACTCAAGAAGCCTACTTTTTCATCTATAGATCATATTGAAGAATATGAGCAAATATTAGGTATCGAAATTTTCATTGGTCGAACCTTGATGATGGTCTTCATTGGCAGAAACTCATGAATCAATACAGATTGTGAACATGGTTGGATTCAAAATGAAGTCATTGAAAAAATACAGGTCCGTATTTGAAAAAAATGTGTTCGAGGCACTCGAAGAACGAAACATCGTATTGAAAATTAAAGCATTGCAAATAATTGAAGAAAATTTAAACCAGTTTCGTAATGTTATATGCAAATTTCAAGTATTTCTAAGGATGAAGGCGCTAGAACAAGAAAAAAACAGTAAATTTTGTTTTCCTCGTATATTTCGAAAACGGTCGGTCATACTTACGATTTGACAACTTCATGATGTTATTTTGCCGTGAAATACGACACTTTTGTCCCATTCATCCAATCTCGTGTCATTTCTATTTATCTTTTGACAACACGAAAAGAAATCCTATAGTGCTTGGAGAACATCGTTCGAGACAGCGGTGGAATGATAGGATAGAAGGAAGGTATTGGATTTTTTCTTGAAACTTTGAAGGTCGTAAGCATCAGGAAAGACCTCACACCTCACTGGACAAAGAATACCGTTATATTGATGAATGATGCTTGGTAATGAGAAGTTCGGCATGTTTCGAGACTGAATATGTAAGGATTCTACTAGCGTTAACTCGTCTAGTTTGTCTACGTTATCGAGATATTAATAGTGCTACGACATAGAAAAATACAGCATCTTTACGAAACGGCTATAAATTCAAATTTAATTTGAGAGCTGTTAATATCTATTTGAATTCGACATTTCATGAGATATGGTAATGTTTATTATCATATTATCTGTATTAAAGACGTAGAAAAGAAACTGTTCATATTGTACTGGATATTCATGCATGAGATATTCAAAACATTTTTCTACTAATAACGGGGTGAATAGAAAATTCAGATACGTGTATTGTCGTATATTCCATCATATTTTGTTATAACCCTTTTCGTGTTAATGTTTTTCAGTATATATCGCTAAATCATCGTTGGAAAACAATTATCAAGATAAAAAACTTCTGCGAAGAGTTGAAAAGACCATTACCTGTACATTTTTATAGTGGAATATGAACCACTTGAAATTAACAACCACTCCCAAGTTCACAACCAATTCAAGAAATTTTACAATGAAAAAACATACATTCTGTAATTTTATTTTTCAGCGATAATTATATACATCGGAGTGATAAGAGGAGATCAACTGCCTACCCACCTACTTATTATTAACATTATCATTATCATATCACCTACTGCAAATCAAAATTAATTCAAGTTTATGACTGAAAATAACAATCTTCATGACATCACAAGACTGTCCTGACCTACCTGACCTATTAACAGGGTGTTCAGAAAAATTAGTAAGCAATTATTTTAGCAGCTCTTGGAAATGAATATAAGCTGAAGCTAGTTGAAGACATTCACCAGAGAAGTAACTCTGTTTCATTTCTCGCATCAGACATAAATAAATTAGTCCATGTACAAAATAGTCCAATGAAATTTTTGATCGCAGAAGATGCTAATTTTGGGATCGAAGTTAACAGCAGAGCATGTAACGTTAAGGATCGAATGTAACTCGTAATGCATATGGTGAATTCGAAGATGCAATAGGCAATCCTGACACAGTGAAAGTTGACTTGAAGGAGGGCAGGAACTCGGGCAATGAGAAAGAAATGAGCTTGAATAAGGAATGCACAAGAGGCTCGTTTGTTTCATCAACTTCGGATATTGGTTCTCTTTGAAGGGGCTAATTATAGCCTATTCAACATTGATATTGGAACTTGACAGGAAGTCCCGGGCCCCTCTGGCTATTTCCTTAGGAACGTCCCTGATCTCACAATGATAATAATTCCATAATGTAAAATGGTTCATCTGAGATTTTTCATTATCAAGAACTGAGGCTTCCTCATGGCTTTATACATTTCCTAGATACTTGACCAGTTTGAACCCAATAATATTAAATAATTATATGATTTGCAATTTCGCGTATAATATGTTCAGTATAATAAAACCAGCTCCCGGTTTGTGGTAGAGTTTTTTGGGTCCGAACCTTCGAATGATAAGATTTAGTGTTCCTGTCCATGACAAGAGTAAAATCATATGATTCTACTTCATCTTATTTTGAAAGACAATGAATGGTGACTGTTTATTTCAAAATCATACTGTGTTATTCTAGAAGTCACAAACTTATTATTATTCATTTTGTATTGTTATTGGTTGTTTATTCCATTACATTATTGAATCCAATAACATAACACACAAGAGTTAAAAATTACTACTATACCAATTTAGGAAACTCATTTGCTTGATTCCTAACCTGAATGAGGATTTTCTGAGTGGTTACGTTATTTGAATGCTGTTTCATACATAAACTATGCAGTGAATGTTAAGAGCAGTGAAAATCATTCGTTCCTTTGTCATGTGTATCTAATATCTATGAATATTTGCAGTTCTCAGTACTTGATTTTAAACAAAAAATTAATTGTATACAATTATAATCGAGTCTTTTCAGAGAAAAGATCATGCATTGAAAGCAATAGTGAACAGACCCTTATTTCTTATGAAATGAATCTCATACCATCTGATATTGATGGAAAATGATAAAGAAATCTTACTGGAAGATGCACAAACATTTGGAAAATTAAGTTTTTATATCTAATGTTCTAAGCTGTTTACAATTTTTTCATATTCAAGAAAATGAAGTATTTTGGTACTAAAAATCAATACAAGAATCACGATTCATGCGAATTTGTCTGATATTTACAGATTGTAATTTTGACTGGGATATTGAGTATTAAATACAATTGCATGCCACTGTATTGCAAAAGAAATTACTGATCTGAAAGACTACCAACTCTACCAAGCCAAAATTAGTAGGCATACTCAATATGCTAATCACTTACTACTCCTTTCAACTATAAAGTAACTAATTATGGAAGATATTTATATCATATGGAATTTCCAACAGATTCATAAACAAAAATAAATATATTTATTAAACTCAATAACAAAAAATCACAAACAGTAGATTATCACATCTGGAAAGAAAAATGATATAATTAACTGACATCTCAATACTACTTCCCAATGAGAATGACGAGTCAATCTAATTCTATTTTGCATTTGAACATAAATCAACTGCTATCTGTGAAAATAAGAATTGTGATTTCTCTGGAGTTCTGATGTATCATCAAAAAACATCCAGAAATCCCATATTTTAAATATATTGGATACTAACTAAATTTACAGTATATAAAAGGAGATGTGAATGTATTCAACAGTTAACCCTTACAAACAAGCATAAATAGCTAGATGGTAATCAGCGCAAGTCAGGACTTTCATTGAGTTGCTTCTTTATACGTAACAAAACTGTAGTATACCACTGGTCTAAGCGAGAAATAGAATCATACTCTTTCACTGCATCAGTATATCCCTCAATATTCTGTTCCTCAATGTGTTCTATCAGGGTCGTCACTAGCTTGTACTCACGAGAATCTTGGAAAGCAGGATACATTTGAATATAACGTTCTAAAGCATGTTGAGCATTCAATACATCAACACAGAGGTGGCACAACGCAGCTCTGAAGAGATATTCTTTGGCGCTGTATTTCAAAAGAGAGCTTTCCAGAGCTGTGGAAGCTGCATCTTGATAGATTTGTATTGCTTTGTCATAATTTTCAAGCTGAGCTGCATACTGGGCGACTTTTAAGAGACACTTATTAGCAGAAGAGTTACTCTCCTCACCTCTGAAATAATCAGCAGCTTGCTCATAATGCTGCACTGCCCTGTCTAGGTCAACAGCATCATTTTCATAGATTTCAGCAATTGTCTGATGATGTTTAGCTGCCATTGTAAATCTACCCATGTCAGTATAAATCTCTATGGCTTTCAGCAGACAGTTCACTGCCTCTGTAACAAATTTGATTATATATCAATAGGATTTGTATTCATGACATGTATAATTCTGACCTAGGATTCTAAACTTTCAGTTATGGACATATATTGGAAGAAATAAGCTAGCTCTTTTTGAAATCTCTGATATAGATCAATGCATTGACAGAATATTAAACAAACCTTTGATATCTGCTTTCTTATAACAGTTTGCAGCATCAACATAGTTTGTGGCTGCATCATGTCTAGCACCACTGCGTAAGTGAAGGTTTGCTGCTTCACAAAAGGCACTACCTGCCGAATCCCAACTTTTAGCCATTTTGAAAAGATTTGCTGCTCTCTGATAACATTCCACTGCATCTTCAATACGAGTGGAACCCCTGAATCAAGGACAATACATTCGTAGAATTAATAGGCTGGACCAATATAGATATTCAATTGATCAAATAATCCCCAGATTTTCAATACAATTGTTGATATTCTTGTTTGATTTCAGCTCGATGTTCAAAATGAGGAATGAATAGGTGAAATTAAAATATTAACTTTTTTACTTGTTTCTGAGACTCACCCAAATAAAGATCCAAAGAATCCCCTAGAGGAAACTTTTTTCTCTGCCTCAGCAATGAGCTGCTGAGCTTTTTGTTGATTTGTAGACATTTTTCTAATTTTCCACAAGTTGGCTCTTCAACTTTCTAATGACAAAGCTATTGACAAATTAATTACAAATATCGTGGGAGAGAGCGCCACTGTTCACGCTGTTGACATGATAATGTCAAAAATACTTGAATATAAAACCGAAGACGACAGGATAAAACGGCAAGAAAGGAATTCACTGGGGTGAAAACAGCTGATAAAGATAGCAACAAAAATTGTCAAGGTCGTCATAACGTCCATGGGTGTCAGGACATCAATTCTCTTGGGCTTGAAAAAATAATTGCTGGAATTCTTCAGAAAATGTTGATATAATATGTTATATAGGAAACATATCCACCCTCGAGAATCCGCTGCTCTGCAAAAAAAATACCTCCCTCCCAGGATGTAGGTCAGCTAGCAATATTTTACACTCTAAATTTCATGTAGAGGGTGCACCGGATTTTCGAGAATGAATATCTTTCCTATGATAGATACCAACAGTTACAGAACAAATTACAGAACAAATTACAGCATGCCTGCTCATTGCTAACACCTCTATTGTCAGAGTTCTGTTTCGACATAAATATCTATTTCTCTCAATAATATATAATGCAATATGATCTCATCAGTTTCTTATTTATATTGTCGATGACATCGAATAAAATATTAAATTAGTTTCCTTCTATGAATACGCGCTATTTCCATCCTGATATAAATCATAAAAACTATCTGAACTATATATCAAAGCACAGATACAAGACATTTTTCTCAGCCAATCAGGAAATCCTAATATACAAATACGTTACATGAATCGAATACATATTTAATTACCTGACTACTTACTAACCTTCAATTACTTACTTAACCTATCCTATTGAAAAAACACACGAGTTAACGAGATGCCCAAAATAACGGTAATCAATCATCAATCAATCAAAATCAAGTAAGGAAGCGAGGCGAGATTATTTCTCCTATGTCTATGTCTGACAATTGTCCAAAATAAGGGATCAAGCGAAGAACGCGAAACATGAATTCAGCGAGTAATCCCCGAAACCAACAATACATTTCCGTATCGCGTATAGTATGTGATATGCTATTATCTACAAACCTTGATTGTCTATGATGAGAGTTTGAGAGATGTTCGATCTCAATCCTCATCCATTTGAATAGTTGATTGATATTCATAAGTGTAATTTTTTCCATCTTTTCGAGCTCTCTAGATATCGGATGAGATCGATGTTGATTGCTTTTTTCACATGTCACTCATATCTGTGAAATGAATGATATTTCAAACGAGGATCAAATTCATGAAACGGAAACGCAGGTACACTGTTATCTGTTGTGATTATTGACTATCAGAAGAGAAAATTTGGAAATTGGCGTGGACAAAATAGATAAAAGTGATTTGTGTTCAGTAAAATTCAAACATAATATCCCGAATATTATCGAATCTCATTTTTTTTTCTCCCACGAGTTTTCACCATAGAAGTTTCGCCTTATACATGGAGAATCTGACATAAAATAATCATACAGCAGCTGATAAATGATAAAACTGGTTATGAATCACCCTAATCAAACCAATAAATACTCGTCCTCACTCACTTCAAAGTTCAGTACCAGCTGAGAAGCGCATCGAGGTAATCGTTCGATGTCTTAAATTCAAGACATCGAAAACCGGTCGGGATTGGAAAAAGTTGATCAAAGTGAGTTCCGTTAATTTGTGCTGAACAATGAGCGTTTGCGCAGTTGTGGATAGTGTTTCATTATCAATTATTCGTGAAATCAGTGAATGTGCGTTGCTACAATAGATGCTCCATAGCCTCAAAAAATGGGTGAGTACTTCTATCAATATTGTTTTCTATCTACGTCTTGTTATAGCGAAAGATAACCACGATGACATTTTTTGGTTATCAAGATTTTTCCTTTTCAATACTTTTCCGAATATAAAATCGAAAATTAAAACTATATGGCATTTTCTCATTATACAAAATACATTATTGAAAATATTATTTATGAGGGTTTTCGAGTTATCTTTTTCGGGCACTACGTTTTTATATACATAGTTATTCATTATTTTTATTTTTATGTTTTTTGAAAGACGAAAATTGTTGCAGATTAGTTCAAAAATTTCCTTGATGAGAAACTGTCATTTGTTTTGTTTTTTTTCGAAAAAATCCACAGTAGTACAAAGAATTCAATTCCTCGTTTATGTGGATGAAAATCTGTACGGTATTCACTGTGTAGATATGTTCCAAGAGATTCAGAATGCTTTATTTATTTTTTGTGAATGAAATTCTCATATTAATATTCCGAAAATATAACAGTTAATTCACTTCTTTGTTAATCTGGTACAATTCCAACAAATGATCTCGAATATTGTGAGATCTTGTTATAAAAATTGCATTTGGTCTGAATTATATAAATTATCCAGAAAACAATCATAAACCAGTTGTGAGTCAGTGATGATAAACAATGAATCAGTCAAATTGAACCGATAGACAGTCATTATTAGTCAGTTGCAGAGTAGACAGCAGGGAGTCGAGTTCATATATTCAGAGTGAATCGTGTTGAAAACGAAAATTCAAAATAAAATCAATCTCATAACTAGAAATCGTCGATTAGTGTTTATGATTTGAGGTGAACAATCATTGTTGTACACTTGTCACCATTGTTCATTCAAATATTCGTTGTATGTATGTGCCATATATAGCCACCACTAAGGTTTTTTCAATCTGTGATTACATGTAAGCATATGAATATGAATTCAAACTTTCGTTCTACGATTATTCGTTCATTAAACATTCTCCACCTATTTTTTTCCATCAAGATACGAGTTTATAACCAATAGAAACGCGACACGCAGCAATATTCTGTCAGTATCAACTATTTGACAGATCTTTAATGTGTATCAGTATATTATTGAACTACTGAGTGGAAAAAAATATATAAAGTGCAATTATTCATAACTCATATTTCATAATTCACATTCTCGTGTCTTGATAGCCATCATGATTGTACATATATTGTACAGTGTGTCTACCTGAGGACTAACCACCCCTGTAACATCGTTATTATTCGATCGTGGTGAGTTTTTGAGGTGGACACACTGTTTATGATCATTATTTACAAACTTGCATCGTTTTTCCAAACGCATTATACTGATATCACTTTTTGCTTCTTTCAGATGGCGTGTCTGAATGATGAATGAGTGTGCTTATCTTTGGTTATGTGTGGGTCATGTGACCGTCCATAGTAGGTCGGGCGGTCACGTGAGGCGTGAATTGACGCGTGATATGCTCCCCCCCATTCATCAAGTGCGAGTTGGGGGGGGGGAGAATGGTGATTTTAGTGGCATGCTGGGACCTGGGACAGGTTGGTAGATGAAGTAGGACCGGTAGAGGTGGAACTGAAGACTGAAGATCGGTGAGTAATATTTTCATCATGCATGACATGTCTGAAGAAGAAAGATGGAGCGTTGTCTCTTGGGGCCTAGCCTGGGGGTGGCAATATTTGTTGTCTGTCGATGCATACGCAACCGAGACTGACAAAAGGTCAGTATGGAAATAAATGGAGGAGAAGGACATGGGATTGATATATGTCTATGTCCTTGCATGAAAAGCTCAGGTTAAAGTTCAATACATGAATATCCTATAACTTACAATAATAGTGCACGGTCTCATCATTTTCTAATTCATATCGTTAATCACATTAAATGAGATATCGACATAGTTTCCTTCTATGAATTCGCTATTTAATCATTTTTTGCACCCAAGGAAATATATGTCCCGACGCTCATGAACGTTATGCTGACCTTGGTAATTTTGGCTGCTTTATTTGTCAGCTGTCTTCACACCAGTAAGAAATTCCAAATAGTGATTATACCACAGAGGCACAGAATGATTGTACCTCAACCGTTCTGTCAATAAAGGATTATTTCATTGTCAATTCGACGACTGGTGCTTGCACGGAAGCAAAACCATAGAATAATTGTGAAAGCATCATTGCTTTGAGATCGAGACCAATCAAGACAGTTTCGACAATATAGCAACATAGGCAGGCGTATCGTTTATCGTTCATCCATAAGTGATAGGTCGAGATTTATGGGAAGAAGGAAAACAGAATATTTTCCATCAGATGAACTTGATTAACGCGCAGGAATATTTAGTAATGTTTTTCTCCGTCTCAGGTGATCAACAATAGTGTTTATTTATGTTAGGGGGGTGAACAGTTGAAGCAAACATACAGAAAATGCCCTTATTTGGCAAAGAAAAGAAAACTAAGAAAGATGGAAAAGATAATGATAAACCTTCTTTGGAAGACAAATATTACTTGAAAGAATTGCTTGGCACGTACGTACACTTCCAATTGATTATTTATATTCTTAACTTCATATTAATTTTTCAGTGGTGCTTTCTCAGTAGTCAGGTTAGCAGAAAGTAAAGACAATCCTGGCATTCTACATGCTGTGAAAATAATTGATAAAAAAGCTCTCAAGGGAAAAGAAGACTCATTGGAAAATGAAATTAAAGTTCTTCGTAGGTGAGTATTCCATTTATTTGTTATCTAAGTTTGTTTGTGATAACTGTTACACCAGATTGTTTATAGTAAGTGGATCTAAGCAGTTTGATATAATTGTTTACAGTACATAATTACGAAACACATGTTCTGAAATGTATTGACAAGATATTTGTTCATATGTCCTTCAAGAAATGAGCTAAATTTCAATTCAGGGTTAGCAGAAATTGGATATTGTTTCAAACTTTTCTTTTATGGAATGACAATTATTATAATGTATGTCTATGTGTTCAACTAATCTATCCACTGTTAATTAGTTGGATTAGACAATTGCAGTTGATAGCTAGTTATCAGAAAATATAATTGCATATGCATTTTTATGAATTTTGACCTAATAAGGATATAGGTCAAAAAAGGAATGACATTTATAAATTATTCTTTTTGAATGATTCACATTGACTCATTCATATAAATACCCCACGTATCACACATTATGGAACACCAAGACTCGTATAGGGTTTTATTCAAAGCAGTCGAAGAAATCCCCAATGCTATTGGGTTAAATTACTAACAAGCAATTGAAATATTGAGAATGATGATAGGTGATCAATATTCTTGTGTAAGACAGACAATAACTTTCACAGTTTGAAAGATTAGCTACCTGAAAGTAAGTCCAGACTGAATTTAATTTGACCCTAATAAAACTACAATAATGTTTATTTACAACATTTCTAATACAATAATCTGATTGAAGATTGAGTTGAAGAAAATATGTGGTTACCTGCCAAAGAGACACTGAAGAGCGGACTAACCAACTGATAGTATTATCTTAAATATACCCCTTTTCCATGAATATAGAAGTGTATAGTCGCCCTCATGTGTAAACAAGAAAAATCCTATGGTAAAGCCAACTGAAATATTTGCTTTCAATGTTTTTGTTTCAGGTTCTAGCATTGAAGATGGCAATACTCTTTATGAAAAATAAACAGAATTAAATTCAGTTTTCGGCTTTAATCCAATTAATAACTGTTATCAAAATCCTCTTTCATCTTGTCAGACTACATAAATTTCTGATATTCACGATGGTTAGTTATCTAGCCAGAATAACTTTCACGATCTTTTTTAATTCTGTCAAGTCAAAAGAATGAATTATTCCCAATAATTGGATTTATTTTTTATAATTAAATCGGTTCTTGATCAATATAAATTGAATGATTTGAGTAAGACTTATCTTATCTCATTTTATAACGAATCAGCATTTCTTAGCGACTTCGTTCATGGTCGTTCACGTATTCCTTCATAGGTATGGAACAACATACTTATAATAGTAAATGAAGTTTAATGACACATTTCCTAGGAATTCTATAAATTTCCTAAATAGAAATCAAGAATGTGTCGAATTGTCTATCAAGATCTACAAAAAATCATTACATTTTTGATTACCATTGAGTACCAATCAGGAATTGTATACAACGCCTAGTTTTCGTACATTTCCAGTAACATGTTTTCAGCTTTGACATGAGAATATGGATATGAAAATTTCTCATGCAATATTCAATTTATACTCTCCATGTGTTCTTACAGGTTGAGACATCCCAATATTGTACAGTTGTTGGAAACATTTGAAGACAAATCCAAAGTGTATCTCATTATGGAACTGTGAGTATATCATAATTCTTCAATTTTTTAGTATGAATAGAAGCATTGCTTTCTTGGGTACCTATGTTTTCTGAGATCTGTCCTGTGATAATTCTTTATGTTTTGTAACGAAAATCAGAGGGGCAATTTTGAACATTTTACATATGTTGAAAATTGCTGATAATCTTCAAAACATCATCTTATAAAAAACATGGGTCAGTGATGTTGACTTATCAAAAAAATTCTCCATTTTCTCTTTCTTTTTTTCTTCTTCAATCATCCTCTCATGTTTGACACTGTAGGATTTTACAGTTAACACATTTGGTTGTTGACCTTTCAATTTTTCTATTACTTCAATGTAGTTCTGTTTATACTTTGTGACTTCATTATTCATTCACTCCATTTCAACACAAATGACAAAATTCAAGTGCAATGTTTTTATGTACTCTGATATTCTCAGGGTCACCGGTGGTGAATTATTCGACAGGATTGTCGAGAAAGGCTCTTATACAGAAAAAGATGCTGCTGATTTGATAAGACAAGTTTTGGAGGCTGTAGATTACATGCATGTGCAGGGAGTCGTACACAGAGATCTGAAGGTAAGAACATCCAGTTTTACATAGGAAAATCTTGAAAATATCACACTGCTCTTCAAGAATGTAACGTAAAGGGAATCGGATTAAATATGCTAGTGGCATTATTGTGTCAAGGCCTCAAGCCAACAAAACTTTTTGATGGTATTCGGACAGGCCATATTTTTTCATAAGTACATTACTGGTGATGGTGAACTAGTAGCAAATTTCACGTGATATCGCCCATGTAACCTAAAAATGTCACAATTTTTTATTTGATACAGCTACAAGTGAAAGTAGATTTTTAGTTTATGTTGAAAAGATACATATAATGAATAATAATGAATTTAACAATAATAATGATGACTCGTCTTTATTCATCTAACGAAAAAATTATACAAATTCATAGATGATTACATAATAATTTTAATACATGGATGATAAGGTGAAGTGTCAGCTGATGCTGTTTTACAACCTGACCCTTGTGATCATTGTAAGTACAATATTCTACTATAATTCATTAACCTAGAAAAATCACGGAAAGGAGCAAACATAACTATGAAATTCTATAATTATTTATCACGCAACTGAAATCTGTTGAGGTTGAGCATTGACGTGCGATTGATGATTATCGCGTTGAAGAAATTGGGTGAGATAAAAAAAAACATTTAATGAGTCGACGAATCATGCAATTGATCCTGTGAAAAATAATGATTAGACTTGATAGTGGCATTTTGCATACCAGGTGACTAGTTTTTCTTTTATTTAATTTATTTAATTTCATTTATTTAAAAAAACAATATACTCTGTACACTAGACAACATAACTCATTGGCCATATGGGAATCCCCAATCTTTCTTTCCATTATTGAAAATTTAAAGTATAGAGGGTTTAAATACTATCTGTAAGTTTTCGAGGAGGTGGTGCATTCATTTTTCAGCTTTTTGTGGGATTTTCTCTCCTCGTTTCTAAAAAATAATGTAGAAGTTATTAAAAATTATTTCAATATATTTGTAATAATGACAGATTTTGTGATCTGCCTGAAAATTCACTGCGCTTGAAATTGAACTTTAGATACCTAACAGAGAAATTCTCTATTTGTCAGTGACACCTAGTTTTTGAAAAAGTTGGAAATACTGCACTTTGAAAAATTTTATGAAGAATTGTGTTAAGAACGCGAGCAGATTCGTTCCCGAAACGTCTACTAAGATAAGTAGAAGTTTTATTCTTATTAAATATATTTGTATTTCCAAATTTTTCAAAAACAACGTGTCACTGACAAAAAGATAGTCTTTTAGGTATATAAAGGTTTAATTTCAAGCGCAGTGACATTTTGGGGCAGATCACAAAATCTGTCCTTACTACAAATATATTGAAATACTTTTTAATAACTTCTACTTTATTTTTCAGAAACTAGGAGAGAAAATCCTACAAAAAGCTGAAAAATTAATATACAGGGTTCAATATGCATGGAAGACATGTGATATCAATTTAATCAATGTACAGGGAGACATTTATTTCGTATTCTCTATGAAGAAAATAGATAGAACCTATTTTTGAGTACGCCACTGACCATATTTTGATATCTTTTAGAATGACAAACTCAATTATCCAAGTTTTTCCCAACTGAAAGTTTTCTTTTCCCTGTCTTCGTAATTCGTTTTGGTGCTTCTCCATAGTATCAAGTGATGATGTCAGGATTATCGTGTTTTGCAGGTTTATTCCTTATTTATGTTGAGTTATTGATTACAATAATCATGTTTATTAACTACTCCAGCATATGATAAGGTTGTTGGTCATCTTCGAATTCATTCTTTTGCATGAAAACTTCCTCAGAACCTAATAATAATCACAATAATTGAGAAAGACAGTAAATAGCAGAGATATAAATAGAATCATAATCGTAACGTGGTTATGCCAGAGATTTACAGACCGGTGGATTAGCACCCCGCGTTCTTCAGATTTAACGCCATTTGATTATTCTTCTGGCGAATTCATGAAGAATGAGGTATATTCAACAGATTTTGACACAGTCTAAGAGTTTAGCTAGAGAATTTTCACAGCAGCTACGAAGTCTCGAAATAATCTAGAAATATTCTCAAGTCTAGAGGATACTGGATTGAATGTCATTATCATTTTTGCAGTTATTATCTTACTATCCTTTGTCTCTGATATTCAATCATTGTAATCGTCATTACGTGTGATTGAATTTTTTATGCAAGCAAAAATTAAATTTGAGAACTCCCCAATCATATGATGAAGTGCTTGCGTATTGATGAACATTATTAATGTGGTTAAAATATCAACATAATTCTCTCAGGAATTTACAGCTCTAATTCAAGAGTCATCATCTTGCCAGTACATGTATTTGAATAATAGTTCATTACATCTTTTGATATATTTTTCTTTCTAGCTGGTTGTAACAAATCCATGATTATACTGGTGTGTAAGTTCGACAGCGTTTGCGATTTTGTTTCAAATGATTTGCTTAGCTCCACCTTGTACTAACTTTATTTCATAAGGTTTTTTTTTTTCATTCAGCATGGATTGAAGTCACAAACTTGATATTCTTTGTGATTTAATGTGTTTATAATCACTACACGTATCTTTTGAAAATAGAATTCTGCTCCTTTAAATGCATTACTTATTCATTCAACATATTTTTAAACCTTTAGTTTTAATTAGGTTACGAATATGGAGAGGAATTTCACCAGATGTTCAACGATGTTGTGTTGTTTTATTCAATGCTGTGTTGAACATTCTTTCTGCGGAATATTCGTTTTCATTCTTTGAGTTTAATTTGAATTTTCAGCCTGAAAACTTACTTTATTATAGTCCAGATGAAGATAGCAAAATTATGATCAGCGATTTTGGTTTATCAAAAATGGAAGACTCTGGAATAATGGCAACTGCCTGTGGAACACCCGGATACGTAGGTATGTTAATATTCATCTTCAAACTGGTGAACATTTCCGTTACTTGCCAATGTGAATTTGAATATGTACTTTGATTTCGAATGTGATTCGACAAATACTGATTTATTGTTTGCAGCACCTGAAGTTCTCGCCCAAAAGCCATATGGCAAAGCTGTAGATGTGTGGAGTATAGGAGTGATATCTTACATCCTCTTGTGTGGTTATCCCCCTTTCTATGATGAAAATGATGCGAATTTATTCGCCCAAATTCTCAAAGGTCAGTTAATACTTCCATATTCTGCACATATAGAATAAAATTGTATTTTCAGGTGAATTTGAATTCGATTCACCTTACTGGGACGAAATTAGTGACTCTGCGAAGGATTTCATCAGACATCTAATGTGCGTCAATGTCGAGAGAAGATACACATGTAGACAAGCTCTAGGGCATCCTTGGTATGTGGAGCAAAAAATATGCCGACTTCGATACTTACAGGTTTTATTGCAGGATTTCTGGTAACGCAGCCAGCAATAAAAACATCCATGGAACTGTGTCAGAACAACTTAAGAAAAATTTTGCCAAGTCTCGCTGGAAGGTGAGTCATGAAAGCTCAATTAACTTGTGTTTATTCTTTTGTTTCAATTATTGTTTTCTTCAGCAAGCCTATCACGCCACTACTGTTATAAGGCAAATGCAAAAGATGGCGCTTAGTAGCGGAAGCGGGAGTAAAAGTCCGACTCCACAACGAAGCGTGTCCAGTGGAACTCCGTGCGGTAGTCTCAATGGTGCCCAAGACAAGTAAATGTAATGGTTAAATCATATTGTTAATGTTTAAGAATCTCACTGCTGCGCAATTCGATTCAAGTCGAAGTCATCTTCTTGAAGTTGCGAATCGGCCAAATTATATGCTTAGATTCTCATCTTGAAACTCATTATTAAAAACATGAGTGTTAAGATAATTGAAAGATAACATCGAACAATGATAGGCTTTACTATTTGTACACCCAGTGTTCACTCTTTAATTTTTATGAGCAATAATTTCTGAAGATGATTTTCCATTTACTCTATGACTGCTTTTTTGGATCTTCAGAGGGCATTGATACCAATTTGAACATGAATACCAAGAAATAATTGAAAATGAGTAGCTATCAGATACTTATCTCATTGAATATAAATTGAAATAGAATCTCAATCAGACACATATGGATGGCTAGCAATCATCGAATCACTCCAACTCGAGAACATGACTTTGAAGCTGTTTTAGGCAGTCCTGCCGCAGCTCACTATTTAGAAGAATTCCATACGAAATGATCATGTGATGTTTATCATATCGTGAACTAAACATTACAAAATACTGAGCAACAAAATGCAATTGATACCATATCTAAAATGAGCTTCGAACTAGTTCCTTCAATGATTTTTCAGAACTAGACTTTGCCTAATCTGAATTGGATTTGTTTGGGGTCGAAATCGAAAATAATTTGAATTTGTTGCTCAGCAAAAAATTTTCGCTTAGAAGGTTTCACAAATCGAGGTCCAATTACGCAGTATGTTTTATGTAGTTTAATGGCTGATTCGAGCTGAAGCTTCTTTGATAATTGGTTTTGATATTGGATTTTATTTCTCACTCAAAATTGTAAAATCGAACGGAGGTATTGATTTTATATTGCCACAAGTAGAAGTGAGTTGCTTTAGCTAGAAAACTTTCCTATCTTAATTTTGAATGGTATAAGAGGTCATTTTCCTCATTATAAATGATATGTCATCATTGAATTATTATTGAAACTTCATTTATTTTTTCGACAATAATGATAAAAAAGAACTAAGTTGGCTAAGAAGAAGTATTCAGAACGAATTCATCTAAGGCGATCTCCGCTCACTTGTTGATACATTATTATTCATCTGTTGATCTGAAGCAATACTAAATGTTAAAATGGGAATTCTGAAGTGACACTTATACCAGAATAGCTTGCTTGAGTTAAGAAAAAAGTGTTGAATATATATTATCATACGGAATATTAGTTGATTTGTATATCATGTTCAAAGTGCACACAGTACAGTACCAGTTTTCAAGCTTTGAATCCAGGTTTGTATATGAAATATTTTCACGGATAAGATTTTTGTGATAATGCAATAGATTAAAGTTTCCGTGCATTCCATAGAATCTAAAGAATCATAATTTTAATTGAAAAAATATATGTACGGGTCCTGAGATCAATACTCGAATTTTGAAAATTTTGCTACTTGACTGGAAATAGAAATATGATGGCTACGTGTTCCTGGGTAATTTCGCAGGTTTACAAGGTGATTTATTTTTCACCTCTGTATTTTTCAAGTCTGTGGAGTACTAGTGTCCTGTGTAACAGCCTGAAATTATCATATTGGTATCCGTCCTACTGGATTCCTTTCGGTGGATGTCATAATTTTGAACATGATGTATGTTAAATACTTCCATACTCACACAATGTGATATATTATATAATGATTCATATCCGTTTTTGTTTTCAAGAGAGTACAGTGTAAATAAACATTTTACCAAGTGTCAATGTATTTACAGCAAAATGTATTGGGTGTAGATTCTTGTTTGGTTGATCAATGCATCCCGAAACAATGAAAATTGAATCTCAGTAATGACAATTTATTTTATTCTAATTGTATTGATTATTTTTTGATTATACCTCATTTTATTTTCGAATTGAATATGTTCGGGTCGCTTGAAAAAATTCCAAATCCTTTTGGTGTCTTATTGTGAATATCCTAGTTTTTTGAACTAAGGTATACGTTGTTTGGAATTGGAGATAGAGAAGATTCTCATTTTCTCTACATTGCATTGTTGAGTTGATGAAACTCTACTAGACAGTTTTCAATATGGATTGGGCATGTTGAAATGTTTCAAATTTGTTGATATCTTCTTTTATTATGAATGGATTTCTTGAAAGAACATGTTATCAGTTGAACGGGTGAGTCGTTTCAATTCTTCAGATTCAGAATAATTGTTATGGGTAGACATGACTACTGTATCCTTAAATTCAGGGACAATCTACCTAAGTGCCTTTTTACTCACTCACTTAGTAGAAGATATCAGTGAATTAATTCATTGTCAATAATTTTTCCGCGATTATCTTGTTATTATTTTAATTCCTCGATAATAGCAAAAAGCCAAAAGAAAGTGAAAATTGTGGGCTATTAGCGCTGAATACGATATGTATATCTTCTCTCATTCCAAATGAATTGCGGACAGTTATACGGAAATTGAATGACATAAAATCTGTTTTCTGTGCTTCAAAGATATTATAGAAGTCTTGTGACATGATTCCTAGTGAGGTCATCCCATACTCTGAGGAATATTTGAGCAGTTGTCAGAAGAGTATAAAGGATGTTTTTGTCAGACTTTGTTAGCAGTGGTCAGAACATGGAGTAACGGAACCTGGAACCAGTAATTTTTTCAAGTCATCGCGATTGTCAGATATTTCAATTACATACAATACCTTTCAGAATCATTGAAATGAACTTCATAGCTACGTT
Organism: Gastrophysa polygoni; assembly: GCA_963576655.1. Lineage (NCBI taxonomy): Eukaryota > Metazoa > Arthropoda > Insecta > Coleoptera > Chrysomelidae > Gastrophysa > Gastrophysa polygoni. The sequence continues at coordinate 3,365,307 of OY755085.1, forward strand.
CGTTTTCTTTGCATCACGTTGAAGAGACACCAAACTAGAGTTTCAGTTGCTCCAATGACGTTTGCTCCCTTTCTGTGAATGGTTTTCCGCCACTGTTTGATAGGCCGATAATCTCTCAACATTCCATTGTTCTACTCATTTTTTTTGTTATTTGATGACATTTGTTCTTGAGTAAGATTTACAAAATTGAAACATCGATTCAGAATGTTATTTCCGAAATAGTCTTCACAGTATTTGCAGTGCGTTTAATTTTTATATTGAATGGATATGTATATACAGTTCCGAGTCATTTTTACTTATGATTTTATTACGGATTTGGCAAGCGTCATTTATAATTGTATATTTTTAATGCAATGTTCAGAAATGTTAAAATTTTAATTAACGTTAATTGTTATCATTTTTCCATCATGATGTATTTTGTAATATTTTATTGTTAATTATATTATGGGTTTTATAATGACGTTTCATTTACTAGAATCACTGAACATCATGGATCAGTTTATATTTACATACATAGTGAATTCATAAATTATAAATATTGTTTTATAAAAGATTACAAAATGTCAATACACATATTTTAACAAGTCTGTAAAAATTCAAAATACGCAATTATATACCAATAAATAATTGCCACACGATAATTATGCAGAAATGACGAATGTACAATCATCTCTCTCAGCACTGCCGCAGATGTTCTGGGGCATGATAATGTTGCTGAGGATTTAGACTAGGATGAATCGGGGGTGGAAAACATCTCACATGCTCAACAGATAACTCGTCGCTCTCGCCAGATCTCAGAAACTTATTGAGTATTGCGAATATCTGAGAATTCAACACCTGGAACCTTCTGATGCGATCCACCATTCTCTTCAGATTCTAAAAACATTAATAATTTTTTTCAAGAAGAAATACAATGATTGACTGCATAAGTGAATCCCAGAATTCTAATGAACAATAAAACATGCTAATTGACTATCAATACGCTAATGAGATTACGTTTAATAAATTGTGCATTTATTATTTTGGCATGACTCACAGTGTTGAATACAGTACATGAGTAATAGTAGCTAGGAAATCAACATTTTAGGAAAAAATAAAGCGGTGACTTGCATTAGGAATGACAGTAGTTATATTAAAACTATACCAGCGGTTACAGCTATGCGCATGTGCAATGGTTTCCCGTACATTTTTGCACCCCACCTACAGGGGATATTTTGAGAATATATACATGTGCTTTATTCCATTTATGCTGTTTCCGAAATATAGGCGATCAAATATTTCAAGAAATGTAAATCAACGTTCTCTGAAACATAGATATTTGCAAATTTATGAAAATATTCTTAATCGATCAAAACTTAAATCAGTAGGTAAACCACAAAAATGGCGCCAGGTCCTGTCGTTCATCATTGCACCTTGGCATGGTATGTTTTATTTTAGAGAACATTGATTTAAATTTCTCAAAGTATTTGAATGTTTTTATTTCCAGAACTAATGGATGAAATGAAGCTTATGTATATATTTTTGAAAAAATAAAACAGCTCTTTGTAAAAATATGACCAGCCACCCTAAAATTTTTGAATTTATGACAAAAAATTCTGATGATTCATAAAAAATATGAAACTTTTTTGTCAATATTCCTCGATAACATGAAATAACCCCTGTAAGGGGGGTGCAAAAATATACGGGAAAACACATTAAGATTTTATCTCTTCGAGTTCATTCATAGCGAAATTCATCAAATCATATGAAATAAGACCAGAGAATGTACTCACGATTCCTTTGACTGTCTCATCTTTCATATCAACCCTCTGGACTCTTAGTATATGATAACAGAAATCTAGTGCTTCAAATCTTCTTTGTTGCCCAAGTAAAATAATCATTGTACAACCTGCCCAGTGCAGTCCTTCACCGAACATTTCCCTTGGAAATAAAAAAAAATTAATCGATCGCAAGTACTCGGAAGAAGCGTGAATGCAACCTACTCTACAGTATATTCATTTTCGCTGACCGGAATGCAATAAACAAATTGCAAAGCCGACCACAAACGATGGAATTCGGTGCATTCATCGACGTTCATGACTCCATTCGTAGGTGGGGGCCCAACCCAAACGGGGTCGTCTAAGAAACTTCTTAACCTATTCAATACGACTTCAAAAATGGAAAGTCCGCAGCAAAGCCTTTCTCTGGTTAGCAAATCGCCTTCACGAGATATCATAGCCTGTTTGGCTGTGCCTAATTTCTCGATGTTGGGCACTATTTGCAGTGCCTGGTATTTAGCTTCCAAGCGTTTCTGTTTGGCTTCTAACTTCTCACCCTCTGCGCAAAAAAATTCAAAAAGTTGATTCGCTAGTTTTTAAGATTGTTCTATTCGATTACCTTTACAATATGGTCTAGGAAGAATGTTCTGGAATGGTGCAGCTTGAAGAAGGTCACAAACTTCCTCCTGTGATAAAGCTTGCTCCATGAGTAGGCAGAACAATATGATATTTCCGAATTCTCTGAAATTATGGAAAAGTTCTGTCCTCGCATCTGGATATTGCACAATATCGTTGAGTTGAGCATGGTAGTATCCCAAAACTCCCGGTGACCCATAGTCATATCTTGGTAGTTTGCATATTTTTGGCATAGCTTCCATCAGGGTTTTGGTGAATTGTAGCAAGCTTCCCTGTATGAGGCTTTTGACGATTTTCAATAGTTCTTCCATGACCACAGCAATGCCTTGGTAACCCAAAAGTTTACACATCGTGTGGAAGTGTTGTGGGCCAACGAAACCTAAAAACTCACATGTCATCGAAAATTGCAGCATTGGTACCTTCAATCCCAATTGAAAATAAACCTTCGAAATTAATTATTGTATCACTCGAGAAAAAAGTGGTGGTTTGTCTACAAATTCCAATAATTAAACTGCACTGAATGGAAACATATACCTCTGAAGACCAATGTTATTTCCAAACTTCTTTTAGGACGAAGTTGAATCGCTACATTTATCCAGTTATTACTCACCTGAATATTGGCTATACTGTGTGGTATAAGCCAAATTTAACTGTTTGGTGCCCCATAGATAGTGGTGCGACATTTGAGGAGGCCTATCACGAGTCACAGGATTTGTAAATGCTACTCCACGATATTTAGTAAACCTACAATTCAGTTCAATTTGCTGTTTCCTTTCAAAACCAACAACCTAATAATTACCTGTTGGTAGCAGCATTGTAGACATAACTAGGTAGAAAATCATAGTTGAGTTCCCAAAATACATGTAAAGTTATCCTACCATAAGGCGCTAAAACGTTGTGATTTGCTTCTCTGTACATAGAATCAAAATCGTCGAGGGCTAGTAATTTACTCAAGAGTTTATGACACAGACGATTCACCTGAAAGTAGGAATGGTCAATAACTGATGAGGAATCTTATTTGCATGCTCGGTTCATTCTTTAAATCGACCTTTCCTTTATCTCAAACTTCTCCTGTGTGGATTTGTGTCACAACATTTTGTATCGTAAAAAAATATAGAATGACCTGCATCAATATGATTTATCATGTTGACAAAACTAAAATAAAACAAAAATATACTTCTTCAAAGAAAAAAAATAGCGTTAGTTTCATCTTGGTTTGGTTATGCAACAAAGCCAGCAGTTCGCTGAAGAAATGCAATGAATTGATTTCCTCGATTGGATAATACCTGTAATAATCCCTCCAATTCAATGACCCCAGTTATATCACCAGCTTCGAATTTGCTGATAGCTAAATCAAGAGACTTTTGCATGTCAGCATTTATTCGTTGGGTTATCAGCTTGTTCAAATCTATAGATCTACCGAGTAATTGCACATGTCTCTGTTTCAACAAAGTCTCATAACGGTTAGCTCTGGGGTAGGGCAACAAATAAGCACCGATAGCGGAGCATTCAACTCTGAAGCGCTTATCAAGAAATATACTAGAAAAACGAGGTTAATTTGTTAATAAACAGAGACAACATGGTTCAGAAAGTAGTTACCTTGCAGCTAATTGTTTATAATAAGCAAAAATTTGTTCGCTGAGCTTATAAACAAACTGGTCAAAGCATAAATTGACTTCAGCTTCAACTTCATCGTACAAGAACTGTTTCCTGAATATTGTCAGAGCATATAATGCACTGTCATTGTACAAGTCCAAAGGGTATAAAACATATCTAGAAAAGGGAGATTATATAGTTTGACACAGAATCGGTGGAGGATATTACTACTTACTCCATCATGGAGGGTTCTTTTGTCTTCAGGATGTGGTCAGTTAAAATCCATGGCATTGACATATCAATAGGGAATTGTATTCTCTTCTCCATTGTTATCAAATCACTACATTCTTCATTGTGGTGATGCCGTACGGTACATTTCTGAAACATTGAGATTGATATTGATGACTGGAGCAATGTAAACAGCAATACAACTCACATTTATTCGTCTTCCCATCGTCATTTCTAGATAAAATTCTCTGTACCAGAGCTGGGATAAATCACAACATTTTTGGAGATATTCTGAATGAAAAAAAAAAAATTATAGGTCGTCCACAAATTTACACAAATCAGCAATTGCAAAATTGAGATAGAAGACTTCATTTCAGTTGAAAATTTCCATGGGAAAATAATCAACAGGATTGGATACTTTTATATATTCAATAGTTTCGATAAACAATATGATCAGAAGAATAAAAATTCTTAATGGAATCCAATACTATATCTGTATAACAAAATATAGAAAATAGATGAGGCAGGATACTAACCACTGAAACTCAACAGGTAATTCCAGTAAAAAGATGTTTTATGGAACTGGTCTATTTGCATCAAGTACTGACCATCAATATCTTTCCTCAAAGTTTTTTTGCCTCCCGATTTATCAGCAATCAGTGATTCCAACATGGTACGTACCATATACAGCTGTGTAGAAGAAGGGCCTGAAATTTAACATTTTGCATACCATGTCGTGTGGTTGTGTACACATGTTACTCACCAACATTACGCCTGGGAACTTTTATATTGAATCCTGTTTCCAAATCTTTTTTACCCTTCAGAAGAGGATCCTGCACTGGATCAAATTGTCTTGGCCAATCAGCACAACTTTCTCTGACAGACATGATAATGCTGAAATCAGTTATCAGTTATTTGCCAAATTCGGTCAATGGTCAAAATTTATACCCACAGCATGTTGTGGAATTTGCTATTTACTTTACTATTCACTTTACTTTATTGTGGGTAATTTTTCTATCATTGAATCAGCAATATGACAAATAAACAAAATGAGACCAATATTCAATATTACTTACCTTCTTATGAGATCTTTTTTATTCTTGATTGCCTTTCTCAAGGGTTCTCTCAAGATCAATTGCACAAAATCTTGTAATTCTGCATAAATATTACGCCTGATTGCATCAGTGAAAACTGTTTCCATCCGTGCCATCAAAACCTGCAAACCTTTTATCATTGCTATAACTTCAATAAGAGCAAATTTTTCTTCATCAGTGTAGTTGTATCTTGTAGCCTGAAATCATTGGATAAAGTTGGATAAGTTAGCTATGGTAGATAAAAAAATGTTCTTTACCCTTTCATATTCCTCTGCTTCTTTAGGACATTCTTTATTCTGATGATGATCAGTTGGGTGTAATAATTTCCAAGAATATAGCTCAGTTACTACACTAGTCCACTCAGAGAGTAACTGTAGTCCTCTCAGAGCTAAATCAGCTGTTTCTTTGTTTTCAGTGTCACTACCACACTCCTTATATGTAGTTGTTACTTCATTACTATATCTTGATAACTCACTTATATATTTGACATGATCTTCACGTATTTGGGGCAGATGAACCATGAGATCTGCTTGGGGGGAAGGTGTATTGCTACTGGACAAAGGCCATTTATTTGCATCAAAATGCTTGCTCCTTTTTATATAATTGAAAGGAGCTATCTGCATGTCTCCAAATAATGGAACCACTTCTAAGTTCTACAAATTAATTCTATAAGTGCTATTTACCATACTTCAAGCAGAATCCTACTTACTTTGAAAATTCTGTCAATTTTGTCTAGTCTCAACTTTTTCTTTGTATCTAGTTTATTTATATTACACAATTCACTATCCATGAGGAATAGTCCAAAACCCATGACCTTCACCAACATATGTTTCTCACTGGGCGTTAAATACATTCTAGTCTCAAACATATGAACACAAATATTGACTACATCTGCTAATAATTCTTCATAGCCAGATATCTTCTCTAAATTTTCCTTGACTGTGTCTCGAATTTTATTTTGAGTAGCTAGAAACATAGACAAGTTCTGAGATTCTTGAAGAGTCTGTGAGTCAGACATAACTTTCAGAAACTGAGCAGCCCTGCAAATATAGTGATATATTGATTGATGGAATTAATATATACCTAATCTATATAATATATATTAATATCTGATATTCAATCTCACCTGCGATAGGTAGAATAGTCATTTTTAACACTAGATTTCATATTCTTGAGTTCATCTAGCACTGCAAACATATTTATGAACTTTCCTAGCGTCAACAGATATGCTTCAGACACAAAATCTTTACGCTTCTCAGTGTGACATAATCGTTTCACTTCTTGTGAAAACCTTTCTATTGCTTTTCTCTGCAAAATATTCACATATGAGATGTAGATTCAACAACACCATCATGTAAATCACTGATACTCACCTGGAAGTACATGAAATTCAATAACTTATTGACTTCAGGAGCAAGTACCTCTACAGTTTTTTCATATATTTCAACTCTGTTAGGCTGTTCATTGGACTTGGGTTGAGGAATAGCTCTGGAGCAACAACGCCAAGTGTAAAGCATAACAGCATGTTCATTTCCTTCCTCTAGAAGTTCATTCTAAAAGTACAAAATGAGAATTCCAGTGAATCATCAGGGTGATAAAAATTAGGAAACTATAACTAACCAGACTGGCATGAACTGTAGCCTCTTCTATGTATTTAGCAATTCCTGTGACAAACCCATTTCTGTCTTCAAAGTTTGTATCAAAATTAGCTTGATAAACTACAGAACATGGTTGGGCTTCTATACAAGGCTGTTCATCAGGTAGAGGCAATTCATCCAGAACTTCAACGTTGGATAAGGCATCATTCAGAGAAACTCGATCGTTCCCAGCCATAACTGTTTTAAAAGGAAATTGTTTTGAATGGCTGAAATAAGTAGGCATTATTCAATTACATGAAGTAGAAATTGAATAATACTTACTCTAATAGATCATTTCCGAGATATACGAAATTAGAATTATTCCAATATATCTAGATCCTCCACATAATTTCTACAAAAAGGTGGGGCAATTGTATTTAGTAGCCCTATTTTCTATTGAAGTAAACACAAATATGTACGAATGCAGACAAATGACTGACAAGGTGAGATGTAGACAAGTGACAGTTGCATTATGAAGGTGGATCCTTAGATCTCCATGATCTAAGGGTGGGATCACAAGAGTCTAGCGGTAACACATGAAGAGGAACGACAAGAGCCGAACGTGGATAGGGCGCCAAATAATTTATTTATTTTCCGACTGATGTTTTACGAGGCTTCTCACTAATATGTGGGTTGTTGTTTCAGCTAATTCCGATGGATCTCCAGTGGATGTCGAAAAGAACGCTGATCAAAACCTTATTCAATGTTTCATCTCTTTTCCAGTAGTATATATACCTCACTATATAATGAAATTGAACTTCTATCTTTCTGATTCACATATTTCTGACTGCTACAGTTCTTTATCCCTTTTGGCTGAATTTTGGATATCCAAAAGTAGTCCAAAGGATAGTATATAATATGGAATGAATAATTTCTGATTTTCAGACACAACTCTCAAGTTGATACCTCGTTTCCATCATCATATCCATCGAGTTTTCCATTATTTTCTTATTTTTTGTTACTGTTTTTTATGTTCATATTTTTCCACTACTTTCTTTCTCATTTTCTCACTATATTTTCGGCCACTTAGACGGCTCCGCAGGAATTGAACTCTCCGTATGTTATAGAGCGAATAATTTCTGATTTTTCGGGAACATTTTCAAGTTGACCCCTAGTTTCCTTCATAGCGTTTTCACTATGTACGCTCGTATTTTTTCACGATTTTCTTTCGTATTTGCTCACTTTTCTCGTTTTTTCGACCACTTATACAGCTATGCAGGAATTGAACTCTCATTATGTTATAGAACGAATTATTCCTGATTTTTTGGTACCATTTTGAAGAAACAGTACCTCGTTGTTTCGATAGAGTCCTTCACTATATTTTCTTTCTTATTTTTTCATTATTTTCGAATTTTCGACCACTTAGTATGTTATAGAACGAATTATTTCTGGTTTTTTGAGATCATTATAAAGCTGAAAAAGTGTCCATAATGGTGATTTCCTTCATTTTTGAACCATCATGTTGATAATAATTTTATTTCTGATTTTTTGAGACCATTTCTCAACTAGCATGACACTTCGTTTGCATCGTGGTGTTTTTCTTTATTTTCGAATCCTCAGACGGCTCCGAAAGGAATCGTGCTTGTGGTTGAGATATCAGAGATGATTCATTTCATCACATACTACGACCACGAATCCTTCGGAGCCGTCCGAGGTTTCGAAAAAACAGAAAAACACCATCAATGAAAATGAGGTATCACCCTGAAAAATCGTCTCAAACAGAAATAGTTCATTCCATAACATACTACAGTCACACTTTTCTTCGGAGCCGTCTGAGGGTTGGGAAATAGAGAAAAACATCATGATGGAAAAGAAATGCCCACGAGCAGCAATCTGAGGGTTCTAAAATAGAGACCATGATAAGAAATGAGGGGTCAAATGATGAATGGTCTCGAAAAATTAGAAATGATTAATTCCATAATATACTATCAGGCTAATTCCTTCGGAGTCGTCTGAGGGTTTCGAAAATGGAGGTGTCAACCTGAATGATCAATTGTAATTGGTGTTTCTTTAGTACAAAATAATACACATTACTTACTAAAAATTATTATTCAGTATATGAGTACAACAATAATGGTATAAATATATAAATATCTACCTACGAATTCTTATATCTACCTCATTCATTTCAAAGTATTTCGGTCACATCTGAAAAAAATGAGAAATCAGCGATATTCAATCAAATTGACAAAAAATGCTACCTTTAGATACAGCTTGAAACTGAGCAATCCACCCCGATCCACCATTATGTATTGATGATCGATATGAAATTTCTATGTACGATTCTGATCGAATAATAGCTCCAACTTGGTACTGTAAAAGAGAAGATTTGAATGGTTTACAAAAGCACAGTAGTTATTTGCACTCACATCATTGCAAATTTCGAAAGAATTCTGTATAGAATTGTCGCGACCAGCAGAATATGTATTCACTTTTATATTAGTTTGTTCACAGCTTCCTTGTATATCCACGGCTGAAAATATATGATAACAGAAATGAAAAAGTTCCATGTGCGTAAGCAAGTACATACAAGTGAATTTAATCACAGCTTGTAAGCCAACAGGTACTCTGATCTTCCAGATGCAAGTAGTATCATTCCTAAATGGTTCTGGATAGAGAGGACTGTAAATCTTTCCCCTGCTATTGTACAGTTCCCCTCCACATCCCCTTCCATCTGCAGTACTGGTGTAGGCAATGTCGTATTTAAATGAAATTCCATTCGATCTGTTGTTCCACAGGTGCATGTATAACTTATTGGTGAAAGAAAATACAGGATTTGGGACTCTGTATCCGCAAGCCGTCAGGAGTATTTTTCCATCAGGCGAACCATCTCTGATCTGAAATAGTTGGAAGGCAACTGAAATCAGCACTCAAATTCTCACTGGAAATGACTATTAGGAATGACTGACTGGTATTACATTTATTGAGCTGAGTGAGCAAAGCTCTTACACCCAGGATAGTATCTTGGTTATAACGGATAAGCAATGGCACGGCTTGACCAATTTCAACCAAATTTGCTATAATGATGCAGCTGAGCTGGCAAAAGGTTAAAACATACCTGGAGGGCTTGATCTGCGCAGTTTAGAGAGTGGAACATGTAGAATGTCGAAAAATATAACGATATCGTCAGATTATCTGGTACCACAATTGACATATGACATTCTTCTTTATTATAACCATTATAAATTCTGCCTTGCAATGCTGTATAATTCCTGTTACAACCTGAAACAACAAAGCGTTGAGTCCGAAAACTCACAGATCTATTTTACACTGTGCATTCCAGTTAGAGCTATCTAGGCTTCATAACTTTTGAAATGATATAATTTCCATGAGAAATTGGTATCGTTGAATTCCTTATGATTTGAACCCTAAACGATGATGGAATGAAAATGAAACGAAAGGAAATGTACCCTCTTAACCTGTTTATCATTTTTGAAATTAATCAGGGTGGACAGTTTTTATTGGAATGCACTGTACTTAACAAAATCTTTTTCGACTACTTATACAGGGGTGTTCACCAGTATAATACCAATCATATGAGTGTTTTGAAAATGTTGAGAGATCATAATAGAACATAAGAAAAAATCTATGCAAAAACCGATAATTTTCATTGAAATATTTCCTCCATGTTGAGATTATCATCATTTATGATCGAAATATCCATTACCTGCTAGAGAATATTCAAGTTTGAAACCTTTTCCTTTCGCCATTGAGTTGGAACTGTCGAGTGATATCGACAATGACTTTCCAGTTGAATAATAGTCAAATGGCTTTTCTTCATTTCCACAAAACAAATGCCTCCCAGCAACGTCATTGTAAGACTGAAAATCAACGATATGAGATAATTCACAAGGAATATTGTGTGACTTGGGCTGATGAAAGAAGTACCATTTTTGGAAACTCGGTTTTAGAAAATTCAAAAAATTCTCCCGTAAACTCGACTATTTTTTGTAAAATATCATGCTTGATCCCATATTTTCCAAGGGAAACAGACCATACAAATGGAAGCCACCACAATCCAAGATATTCTTACCAGAAATATAGACCTAGATCCACCATTATACATAGTATTCGGGCCTAAGCCTGAGGAAAACATCTTGCTGTTGGGGTCCTCGTAGATCTGAATAGTATCGCCAGTACACCCTGAATGTTCACTCTCTTTGGACTGTTGTGTCAAATTGAATTCTTCGAAGTGCAAAGATATTCTATCGAATATACCAGAGCCAGTTACCAAATAGGTACATTTAATGTTTGGTGGGTATGGGTTCGGATAGTTCGGAGACATCAAAGTCTTCAATTCATGGGTGGCTAAAAGAACACTGGGACCACATACAGCTGAAAAAAAATTGATGCAAGATATATACAGACAGTATACCTAATGATGTCATTGACAGAAGAATATTGATAAACAATATAAATTAGTGATGTTTCTCGTTCAAGTTCAACTCACACAAAATTGGTTTTATAGTAGCCTTGAAAGCATTTTCTATTTTTCCTCTCAGAAGAATTCGGATGAATGCTGTAGTTGCAGAAGTTGTAATGGGTCGATTGTCGCTGAGAATATTTGAACTAGGACATATCTTCTCTATTATTTCTGAAAATGGACCACCTCCATCCCTGACCTATAAAAAAAGTGTTTTCGTTGTTCACTAAGTCATATAGGGTGGCCCATTTATCTTGAGAAAACAATAAATATTGAAAGCCTCGTTTTCAGAAAATACATTTTGACCTCACACATCGATATTATAGCGTAGACTAAAAACTTCCCAAGTCCAATGTCCAATAAAATCACCTCAATATAAGAACAGTCACATGGAAGATAAGTCCTGTTGTTTCCTGTACAACTGCTGATTAAATCGAGCTTTGTGAATTCTATCTGAACTTGATAATCTCTTGGTGCTATAATTATCCATGTACAATCCAAGTTTTTCAGATTCGGTGACTGAATAAATTTGGTTTCTGTCAAATTGATTGTGCCCCCACAACCTTCAGCTGGACCTGAAAGTCATAAAAATGAAGCAACGAACACGTAGATATCATGCAGATCTTTTAGAGAATCTGGAGATCAAATCAAACAACAGAGTCAAATTAAATGTAGAACAAGAGTCAAGTTCCAGCTCACATTCCCATACAACACCGCATATCCTATGGACATCCAAATCAAACCACTTCGGATGTCCCAGTGGATATCCAATCTACCCAAAGAGGATACAGAAATGTAGATATCAGGTGAATCAAGAGGATAGATCTTCAAATTCACAGCTAATAAGGTTTGGATCAGAGTTCTTTTGGACATCCATAGAATATATATAGGAAATCTTTATATATAAATTTTAATGATGAATGACATCATTTTTTGATGACACACGCAGGTTTCATATCATCTGAAAACTATGAACGTGCTACTAAACACAGCACAATCAAACACATCGAATACTCGTCAGGATATAAATCTTAACAAGTGGTAAAGGCATCATACTGATCAAAAGGTTACAGGTTAAATTTACAATGATACCAGTATTTTTTTTATTTTCGGACGTCCATGATGGCCTAAGGACATCCACTGGACGTCCATGGGATATTCTTTGGATAATATTTGAACGTCCAGTGGTTATCCAAATTATCCTGAATGGATATCCACTAGATATCCACCGGATGTCCATGTGTTGTATGGGATTATAATTATTCCTGTAATAATTACCTTTTCTTCATTATCGCTTGGGTATGGAGAGTATACATAAACTTACTCACCATGTGAAAATCTGACTTCAGCTTTGAATTTTGAACTATTCGGCGTTGTTTCCAGCTTTACTAGCATTCTGTTGGTGGTTGAGGAAAGCGGTAATCCATTACGCAAACTACCGCACAACTGGGCCAGTCTAACGAGTTCATTCCCACGATAATCGGAAACTTCGACATTATGGCCATAGCACATCGGAGCATACCGCATATTCAATTCTATGATACTAAAAAAAATCGAGCTATATTCGAAGTTTCATCTTTGTGCTTGGTTAACATTGCATTTATGATTAATTATATGGGAAATATGAGGAAGGGTATTACGGAAGTTATGAAATATCAAGGTATTCTGAGAGCCCACCGGACCAGAAATCTTTTTATCCAGTTTGAAAGCGGAGCATTGCAGGAATATTTTTTTTAATATTTTTCATAGAGACAGAATACGTTCGATGGTTTCTCGACTATATTCGTTCGAAATATCATTCCTAGGTGAAATTTAAAATCGTAAAACACGTTGTGTACTTACTCTAAAATAACAAGTTGATTTGGAGGTGCTGTGATATTCCATGAACATTTTATCTTCGGTTGGAAATAAATTGGATATCTAGTATTTTTCTGAGACATTTCTGCTGAGTAAGCAATTAATGTTTCTTCGTTTATGTCACCACCACAACCTGGAAGACAATACATTTCATTATTGAACATTCAAGGAAGCAACAACCAATCCGGACATTGATTCGATTTCACTTAAAACAGTAGAAAACTACTGTTAGAAGTTACTGAACTGTTACTAGTATTAATTGACTGATAAATCATTTCAAGAAACTGTATATTTCAATGATAATGTGTGCTTTACTTTCGTCTACATATTCCAGTTTGAATCCCTTTCTGGTGAGCGACGAATCTGTCATAAAAGTGATGACAGCATTTCCTTTCATTCTGATTGATGGGGGAAGTTTATCACCACAATAAACTTGTGCTGACATCATTGCATATCTTCCATAATTGTAACCATTTATTGATAAGTTGTCGAATTTGCAATGCGGATCTACGGAATCAAATGAAGATCAATGGATATGGAACTAAATTTCATCAGTTGCATGCAAACTACAGATCGTTCTTCCTCGGACTTGGTATATATCATGTTAATTTGTACGTTTTTAATAATTCAAAATCGTTGGAGAGAATGAGAATCATATGAATCATATTTGTGGAAATAGTTCAATTTCAGCACTGGAAGTGTTTGTTTACCTGCTTCTAGATCAAAGTCTAAGAATCTCAGATTGACAACATCAGACTTCGTTACAATAGTATATTGACATTTGAGGTTGTTATCGTATCTCAATGGATACCCCGGACTGACAAGCTCACGTGGGATCCTAGAGGCCGTGAATGTTCCTCCGCATTGCCAAGTCCACATCAACTGTTCACACAAAAAAACACATAAATACATGAAATCTTCATAGTGACGACTATTACGGAAATTATTTCACGACTAATCTCCTCATACTCACCCTGAATCCACTAGCTGTAACTTTCTCGTTAGTTCTGAATAGTATTTTCATTTTTTCTGAAGAAGATTTCATTTTAGGTGGAATAACTCTACCACAATGCCGCCCCAAAGAGATCCACTCCTCATGTAGCCAGTCAAATACCTATTTTCACAATAATCAGTGATATTTGGGTTGGTTTCTTATGGTGTTGAACGTACCTCTAGATAATCTTCAGTACAGTTGGCACTCTCTTGTAAATGGAACCTTCCAGTGAAGTTTAATTCTATGTGATAACCTGGCGATAAGTTAATTATCCAAAGACATTCTGCATTATTCGGATAGTCGCTTCCGTAATTTGGCGTTTGAATTGTTCTTGATCTATCATGGAAAATACCGCCACAACCTACAATAGAAACTCTAGTTTCGACACAGGAATAATATATAGAAAATCTGACTGATTCATGAGTTCACTACTGAATCATTTTGGAACTATATATACTGGCAAAGATATATCAGTGGTCTTCCACAGTTCATAAACCAACTCTTCACTATACTATGACAATAATTATAGTATGAACTAATGACTAATGTGCACCATCCAGAGTATTGTATAACTTATGATATCCTGTAGCGCTGAAGACTTATCTGACCATTTTGCAAATCTTACCTGCACTTGTTGCTTCATATTTGAGCTGAAATCCTGTTCCGGTAGAACCTTGTTCCCACCTATATTCAATCCAAACCTCATTACCCTGAGATAATATCGGATCAGGTTTGGTATTCCTACAGTACTTCCCAATCCTGGGATCAGTTGGCAAGCCTCCATTATAAATCGATAAAAAGCTTTTTTCACAGTCTTCCCCCAATTCACTGGACAATACGGTGATGTTCAACGTTTCTCCTTCGTCCGCTTTCAGGAGCCACGCACATTCGAATGTTTTTGACGGTCTGTTAGGATAGTTAGGACTCGAAATCAGACCGGACTGACCAGATAATATTCCACCACAAGCGTGTGTATTGTAAAACACTGTGAAGAGCAGCTCATATCTTGGTGATGCTCTGGCCTGAGAATAATCAAACAATAATAATGTGCCTAGACTTTCTGAATGATGAATGAACTAGTAATACACTGTGTACATGTATGGAATAAATCCAATATTTTCTACATCAACTAAAGCTCTAAGAAATCCGATTATTTTACATTTTGTGTGCCTGACATTATTTGTAATTGAATGAATTAATTCCATGTATTATAAGTATACAGTGTATAATCGGGAATCAAGGGATATGAATTAGTCAGAATTAATTAATATCATTCACGGAAATATTATATTTGCATGTCTACAATATTTGGTGTTATCATTAGCAGATATTCATCCTTCAATACTAGGCTGGAACTATCAGAATATCTCTGAACTGGTCAGAAAAATCCAGTATATTTCAAAAATCTACCAGATACGCCAAAAAACTATGAACTGATCTATGTCCTGAGTCACCCAGTATCTAATTCAAATTACTGCTACATTCAAATTGGATAGATCAGCAAACATGCACATTTTTCACTTCCAGCTTTGCCGGGAAATTGAATTGGATGGTGTATGCAGATTGTACTTACCTTCAGCTTAGTTACTGCAAATGGAGATCTAGTTATGACATGAGACTTTGTAGTACTACATAAACTATTCAAATTCCCATTCTCCCGGTTGAAAACCATCAAAGATACGAGAGACATCCTACATATATACGGGGATGTAGTTGATTTTCGATAATTCGTATTGAGATTTATTGACATTGCTGTCGTTGTGTTCATCAATTTGCTTGTATGAGTCCATTCACAATTGTAAGAATTGTTTCTAGATTGTGGTGTAGCAATCATCCCACTTTCTTTAGAGAAATCACCGAGGCAGACTGAAAAAAATGCTTGGTTGAAAAAATGCAATGGCATGGAGATTAGAATTATTTCATCAAGTTGAATTACATCCCCGACTCATTCCCCAAAATCATTTAATCCTTTCACTCACTTGTTGGTTCATTTGAACTGAAATTAGCCTTGAATCCTCTATGTTCAGATGGAGCAGTGGACCCAAATATTATAGTCATTTTATTGGCGCTTGACTCGATTATCTGTCGTCCTCCTCTGATAATGAAAGCTTTTCTAACACTAAAGTCTTCCCCATCGAAAATTGCGATAGCCTGCTCTTGATTCGATGAAGTATTCGCAAAGTCCAAATCGAGGATGTTCAAAGTTATACGACGTCCTTCGGAGACAACCAATTTCCATCGACAATACCTGTTGAAGTGGTTCATCACTGGATAGCCCGGAGACATGATCTCACCTGATTCTTGGTTCAAAGTACCACCGCATTCTAAAATTGAAACAATAAACGGAATTTCGAATGGAAGAGGAAATTTTTTCAAGGTCGTCATGGGTTAATTTTCGAGAGGGTGTAATTAGAAAAGCCACTCTGATGGAGCCAAAAGGGCTAATATGCAGATTATTATAGATGAATTTCAATCTATGGTGGTGGTTTATATAATTGGATATAAATATGCTTGTGGACCAAATATTTCCTGATGAACCACACTAATAATATCTTGACTGATAACTTACGTGTCCGACTACTATCGAAGTTCAAAATAAACTTTCCATCATTATCGCTCACATAATTTACGAACATTTCATTTCCAGCTGAACTAACTTTCGGAGCGAGGTTTTTTCCGCAAAATTTCCCAAGTGAATTAACTGAAAAAAACTATCCATTAGCAAATGCGATTCAATAGTACGAAATAGTATTTCATTATATTTTTAACCTACCAGTGGTACCTTCTGCTGTCATCACATTTTCGTAAACTCTGACGTAATTTTTCGTGCATGTCCCATTCAATTCAATCATTGTAAAAGTAGCTGTTATATAATGATCTGTGAGTCCAATCAAGCGCCAGGTGCAATTGAGATTCTTCACATTGACAGGACTCACGAAAGACAAATCCCCTTTACTACCTCTTATAGTACCCCCACATCGGCCTATCGATATTTTGGCTTTGAATCCGGTCTTTGGGTCATCCGTATCAGTGAAAAATTTCACGAACATCATATTATCCGTGGAGAACTGAGAACTGGGTGCGGAGCTGCAGTATTTTCCTATGGGTTTCGAGAACTCTGTACCTCCATCTCGAACTTCAACATATTCCGTCTCACAACTAAAAAAAACGTTGAAAACAATAATGGTTCATTAGTCCAAACTAAGAACTGAGGATATTATTTCGAATGATAGGTGACATATTCTACGAAATATGAGAATGGAATGAAAGAAATCTGTCTTCCAATAGAGAAATATAAAAATCAACCAGCTGGTATGAGTGTCTTAAGTTTTTCTTTTGAAGTTTCTTTACTTTTTACTTGGCGTTAGATCGAATCTCTCTTCGAAATCTATTCTGAGCGATTCACCAGGGGGACTCCTAATCAACCATTGACATTCTATGTGTGGATTCGGTATGTTTGGATAGTTTGGAGACATTATTTCTGTGGAATTGTCGTACAAACTCAAAATAACTTCTCCACCGCATGAAGCTGAAACCTCCTTGTATTTCAACCTGAAGTCCTAGACGAGAGAAGATAGTTAGCCCAGTAGGAGAGTTTGCGACTGTTATATCTACCACATGTTCAGATCCCTTGTACTTTATGAACAAATTGTTTCCAGTTGATGTCAGTTTTTCAGGTAATTCTGTACCACAATATTTTCCAGTGCCTAGAATAGGAGAGTCCGAAAATTTGCCATTCCGTATCTATAATTCAAAATGAAGATTAGTCCATAATGTACAAAAAAAATATGTTTATTTATTACCATAAGGAAATTGTCACAACCTTTTGTTTTATCATGATATATATTCATTTTTTCGAAAGTCAACTCAACTGTTCTGGTAGAACGAACAGTTATATTCCATTGACACTGAAAAAAAAAAGAAGTTGAAATGATAACTTTTCCTGTATTATTTACGTTAGTAATTGATCAGTATAAACTACGGAGCATGCGTAAAATACAGTACAGAGTCCGTATTTATTGAAATAACCTACCTCATTACTTCGTCTAGTCGATTCATTAAAAACAATGTAACCTGTTGGATCTGTAAGTGTTCCACCACAAGCTGAAAAAAAAATAGGTTATTCAAGATATATTTATTCAATTTAGATGTTTCTTACTATCATATACAACAGCTTTGAATCCAGTACCATTAAATAATGCAGTGGACACAAACTGTACTTTCATATACTCTGTAGCATATATTTCAAGTGATGTATCATCTATCCCACATATGTCTTTGATAACTTGCCAGTCATTATCATAAGAATGCCTTTGATAGAGCCGTACATAATCAGTGAAAGAACTACATCTAGTTACAATGCGGTGGATACTCCTCCCAAAATCAACGTCCATGAAGAATATCGCCAAGTGGTTCATTGGTATAGTTGAGAATACCCATTCGCAATTGAGGTTAGGAGCATATCCACCTGGATATCCTGGGGACGTCAAAGTGAAATTATCTAGAGTATGAAGATTTATTTCTCCAGTGATGTTGCTGCAGTTCTTATCTTAAATGAATAACAGAATTATAAAACGTTCTTCGTGAAACGAACCATCCGTACTTTGGATCGGTCTTAACATAGGGCTGTCGGCTGCTATTTCCTCCCAAGCAACTCTGAATTTAGAGCCTAGTCTTGGGCTACTGTATTCCACCTTTATAAATATTATGTTTGATGTAGACTTCACAGGTTTTGGCACTGAGATCCCGCAATATTTACCCAAAGAAGTGCCTGTTTCGTCCACACCATCAAAGACCTGTGAAGTTACTCGAAATGATGAAAAAATGGGGAAAACTGTACTTTCTCATACCTCGAATGACGCAAAGTAACAACTCTCGTCGTCGGTATCTGTAGCATCTAAGTAGAATTCCTTGAACGTCAGTAATACTCGTTTTTTGAATGCAACAGTTATTTTCCATGAGAATACCTTGTATTCCAAAATTTCTCTAGGGTACAAGGGTGAATAAATGTCACCACTCGGACCATTCAACTCATTATATTCATCTAGAAAAGTAATTGGTTCAAAAAAAGAAAACGGGCACAATTGTTCACTCACTCAATTTATATTCTGCATAGAAACCTTTAGCGGCAACAGACGTACTTCCTTTATCAACTTTGCTGCCTCTGTACATCAACCATAAACTGCCCAAATGTGTCAGATTGTTCGGTTTATTTTTCCCGCAATATACTCCTAATAAGGGACCCGTAGCATTGTTGCTCCTTATTTCCAAGTAATCATCGTTGCAGTGCTCAGATTCCAAGATATCGAATTCGATGAAATTGAGAGCGACGTGATTACCTGCATAGAATGGAATATTCTTCAACGAAAATATGATGGGATGATGATCAAAATTGACTTTTGAGAAATGATTTGCATTGGATACAGAAGGCTCCTGGCACAGAAATGCAGAACATAGGAATTGGAAAGGCTGCTTAACGTCAATGGACGATGGATACCAGCTGGGATTGAATGCAGGATAATACAAAGAGGATCGAGTACGAAATTATTGAGCCATGACCCATTCAACTTCGCCAGAATCGGAAAAGGATAGTACTTTGATCCCCACATAAGTAATACCCAATAAAAGATGATTTAGTTCGACGTACCTGGTGATACTTGAATCGTCCATTCACAATCAGTATCCGAAGCGTATTTTTTCGGATATCCAGGAGTTGCAAAATATCCTTCAGATGAAGTCAAAGTGCCTCCACATTCTAAAAATTCAGTGATATTGATTGATATTTCTCAGGTTTCCAATAAGGCATTTTAGAATTTTTCTAAAAGCACTAGCAAACTTACGTGAATCATAAACTGAATATGTAGCGAAGAAATTCATATTCGTATCGAATTTGATAGTGAGGGCTGATCCGTCACTGACTAAGGTGGGCGGTACCTTCGATCCACAATATTTTCCTAACACAGGAGAATCTGTTGACTCTCCATTGAATATTTGTACAGCAGAATCGTCAAAATCGCAGTACAATAGGCCATGCATGTGGGTGATAGTCAGCGAAACATGTTTGGCTGAAAAACAAGTTATATCAATTGCGAACTAACGAAAATACTGAGAAAAATTGTTGTTTTCATTGATCTGAAAGCAATATCGTGTGAAAATTAAACAGAAGAGATCATGAAAGAAATGCTATTTCATCACACTTCAATGAATAGTTGTTTAAGAAAAATGTGTTTTATTGATCCGGAAAAAATGTGTTCTATTGATCAAAAAAAAATGTTGGTTTGAATTAAAAATAATGTGTTAGTCCACATTGGGAAACTCACTTGGATCCGTAGAAACAATTGTCCAAATACACGTTCGAAATTTATCGTCAAACTCTATTTCTTGTGCTTCAATAAATCCAGAGCTCTGAGTAGTGATTCTAGAGCCACAAGACTGAAAAAATAATGGTTCATTCGATAGAAAATACTATTCAGAATACCGAGAAATATTACTTTGGAATAATCAGCAAGGAATCCTTTCGAGGGAGATTCGGCTCTGAGTTCAATGAACATATTATTGTAGGTAGATTTCAGTGTGGTATTTGGAGTTTCACTCCCACAAAAAGTTTCTAATACAGGGTAACCAGCGGTAGGGCCATCATGTACCTGTAAGAACTCGTTATTTTCTTTTCAAAATGGTTGATAGAGCCATACTTTGATATAATTCCGTGAACAGTTCTCTGATTTCGGAAGATCCAAGTCTTTGAAGGTTAGTTCTATCGAATGACCTTCATCTACATCGATGAGATATTCACACGTTTCGTTTTTATTGTAATTCTTCGGGTAGTTTGGCGAAAATATGCTCCCCGCAGCAGCTGTGAATTTCCCGCCACATTCTATAAAAACATGTGTCATGAATATTATATAATTATCTTGCGTCAACTCATCACATACTTGTTGCTACAGTTTTATAATCGGCAGTGAAACCTTTTCCATGGTAACTTACATCGGACGTGAATTTTACAAACATGTAATTACCGGTGCTAGTTATCGTAGAAGACTTTTTCTGTTTACAAATAGTGGACAGTAAATTGTATGTATCGTCCATGCCATTATATATCTGAAATCAAATCATACTCACGACTGACCACATGAGAAAAATCCAAAGTGCTCGTACCTTCACAGATTTATCTATTTATTTCAATTCTCAATCATTCTTGGACGAGCATAAAAATGCATAAGAAATACGTGGTACAACAAAAATTGATTGATTTTACAGTATAT
Source organism: Gastrophysa polygoni (assembly GCA_963576655.1). Lineage (NCBI taxonomy): Eukaryota > Metazoa > Arthropoda > Insecta > Coleoptera > Chrysomelidae > Gastrophysa > Gastrophysa polygoni. The sequence continues at coordinate 3,386,791 of OY755085.1, forward strand.
CAATCAACAGATAAACAGAAATGAAAAAAAAACATATGAGTTGATGAATGATTCATTTGGTATCCAATATTCATTGTCAGACCAATATTTGCCATTCTTGAAATTTATTTTGATACTCATCCTCATGAAGTTGAATTTTAGAATTTGGCCGATTTTTATCGATACAGTGATACAGTGATAGTACTGTCCTGTACATATATGAGAAACTTCGGATACAATCCCTACCTCGATAGAATCGAATTGGCATGAGCTTTCTCTTTCAATATCCACTTCATGAAATTCTATTGTCACACTTGAACCAAAATCGACTTCAATCAGCCATTCGCACTGGATGGATGCTGGATACATATCGGGGTAGTTGGGAGATGTAATTGTGCCAGAATTTTTCTTCAGATGTCCACCACAACCTGAAGTACATATTATTTAATCGTTCATTAGATACTTTGAAATGTAAATTGTGTGTTACCGAAATTAGCCCATTCTAATCTGAACCCTGTACCAAGTAAGAGTCTGTCACTGACGAAGTGGATTTGAACGTGATCTGAATTCAAACTGAAATGTCCAGGAATCTCATCACCACAATATCTGCCATATTTCGTGTAAGAACGAGTTTCTTCATACTCCTGTGATTCTTCTGCATAACGTATCTGGAAGTATATAACAACATATATATATAACTCTTCTACAGTTCGCGTTTGTGTTTGAAATGCATCACCTCGACATAATCGAATAAACAACTATTATTCGCACTAGTTAGTGATCGTTCTAGTTCAAAATGGGAGAATGTTATATTGATTTTATTCCCTTTGGAAACAACAATTTCCCACAAACAGTTCTCGTCTTGCGGATATTCATTAGGAAAGTTAGGACTCTCTATAACTCCTTGGAAACCCTTCACTGTATTCTTGCAAACTGAAACAGAAATGATATTCTCACAAAATCGCAATATTTTTGAGTCTGGAGATCTAATTCACGTAACAAAAAATGATGTTGAATTTTTAGGAAACTCTACCTGTAGAGTAATGAAGCTGAAAACCTCGACCTTGGAAAGCTACATCAGATCTAAATTTCACCAACATTTCACTTCTTGACGACTTAACTGGTTCAGTTTCTTCGTAACAAAATTTGCCTAGTGAATTAGAATTCGTAGTCAGCCCATCAAATATCTAGAAATGATTAAACATTACATCTCAAAATGCATTTCATTATAGACGTTCTTACTTGCACATAATCTGCCAAACATTGTGAATGCTTTTCCAGATTTATATCAGAGAAGACTACTTGTATTCTAGATCCTGCGCTAGTTATTATTTTCCAATAACACTCAGTGTTCCTGCTGTACGGTTCTGGATAATGGGGTGATATGATAGAACCAGTTGGCGAATTGAGACTACCGCCACATCCTACAACATTCGACCATATATCAATCGAAAGCACATCAACAAATAGAGAATTCGGTATTGTTTATTTTTTGATTTTTTCACCTGTTGCTGTTGAAGACCATGTTATTTTGAAACCATGTCCACTTCTGCTCAAGTCTGACTTGAAATAGAGATATAACTTGTTCGTATGAGAAGGAATCTGTTTAGGAATTGAAGTTCCACAAAATTTTCCTATGAGAGGTGATGCTGAAGTTCCACCATTTCTGAAAACCATACGTTATCAATATGTGCTGAATATATCTTTTCACCACTCACCTTATTTCCAACCAATCATATCTACAACCGGAATAGGATTCAATATCGAAATCTGTTACATTCAGCATAATTTGCTGACCAGGATTTACATTTATAGTCCAACTGCATTCTCTATTCGTTGGATAAGAATCTGGGTAACCAGGTGATTTGATAACACCCGCTGACGTGAAATACTGCCCACCACATACTGAAATCACAAAAATTAATATCTACCTATGTGGATTGAATAAAGAAGGTATGTTCGTTGTGATCTTGGTTTTCAAATCAAATCAAAATCATTATCACATTTGTAACAAGCAAGCTGTTGCCTGTGATATTTGTTGCCTGAAAATTTTTCACTCTTTCAGACGGTAGAATAGATGAGCCATTCCAAAATCGGACGTTATTTGTGTCAAGAATCATAATAGGAAACAAAAACATTTTTCCTCCTGTGTCCGGGATATGAAAATTGTTGTGCGTAGAACACATCTAAGCGTTTTCCTCACCGTTCTGCTCTTCAATTGTGGTATAAGAAGCAAGAAATCCATCCATGCTGACTGTCACATCTGACGAAAATACAACTGTCATAATGTTCGACGAAGAAAGTAAGACAGGCGGCAACGTGAATCCGCAAAACTTGCCCATGAGTCCTCCCATTCCTAGATCAGTGTTGTTGTCGAATACTTGAACGTTGTCATAAGTACATTCGTGGCTTTGCTCTATATTGAATGTCATCCAAGTGAGCTGAATCACATGTTGGGGTGGAGCCAATATGAGCCAGGTACATTTCAGAGATGGAGGGTAGAAGCCATCTGGATGGGATGGTGAGGCGATATTACCGAACTTGCCTTTCATGATACCTCCGCAGCCTATTACAAATATAATAAAGATATATAGAGAAAGATGAAGATTTTTGAGTTTCCTATTTCAATGAAGTCAAGTATGAATTAATTTTTAGAATTATTTACCTATCTTCACAGACGTATACTGGGCAGTGAAGGGGTAGTCTGCAATTCTTTCTGCGTATAAAGAATGTCTCTGTTTGAACCTTATCCATAACGAATTATAATTCGACGTTATATTTATAGTCTCTTCGTGACAATATCTTCCAATCAGCTTAGCATCTTCAGTGTCCCCATCTCTTACCTAAAATATCAGGGTAGAAAAAGTGTGGTTTAGATGGGATTTATTTCAAAAACTCACTTCCACAAATTTTGAGAAGCATATATTGCCGTCTCCAAACAGAGGACCAGAGTTTTTAAGCGATACTTTCAATACTAGCATGATTATACTTCCAACGGGTCTCTCTATTTGGTAAATACAATCTGAGTCGCCGAATGGGGCTGAGAATGAACCTTTTTCTTCAGTATACTTCGATCCGCAAACTGAAAAAAAAAACATAAGCATACTCAACTTTTAATGTAGAATACACATCATTTCAGAAAGTTCGAAGAGAAAAAATTGTTTTTGACTTGAAAACGCTAACAGTATATTTACTTGGAATTTAACAGCGAGTTACTTTGATTCTAATTTTTTTTTTATCTGTGGACAACACGAAAGGGAAACCTATGATGTTCGAGGAACATCGTGTTAGCCAGCGGTGGAATTTTGGGAGAGTAGGAAGGTGTCGGAATTTTTCTTGAAAGTTTCGAGGTTGTAAGCATCAGTAAAGACTTCACTAGGCAAAGAATTCCACAACTTTGCCGTTCTATAGATGAATGATGCTTGGTATAGCGATGTTCGACAGGTCTCGAGCCTGACAGTGTAGGAGTGACCAGCTTGAGCTCGTCTGGTTTGTCTACTAGGAATAGCACGTGGTGGCATAATAGATGATATCTATATATATATAGATGATATATATTATTGATTATTTTTCAATTTTTTCAAATCGCATAAACTCACCTTTTTCATATCTGAACTTCCATTTGGCATCTGATGACATTAGAGATGACTGAATTGTCAATTGGTTGCCATACGATGTGTACGGTGTTGGTATTGTTTTGCCGCACAACCTACCTAAGGATGGGGACTCTTCATCTTCACCTTCGAATATCTGAAAATCATATTATTCGAAGGCATCTGAAGTGTATCAATATTTCATAAGTGGAAAATATTTTCATCGCCACGTTTATTATAGAGCCAAAGAAGTCCATAAAGTGAGAGTAGGTATGTGGTATAGACCACATTTACAACATATCGTACAGGTAGGTACAACTAATACTATGTCCAAGACTCACGGTACTATACAGTACAGTGCTATATGTTAATCCCAAATTCGTGTGAGATGGATGTTCGAAGGAAAATACATACCTTCAAGTAATTATAGGTGCAATCATCTTTATCTCCTAGTTCCACTACCACGAAAGTAATTCGTATTTTGTTGCCGACGCTTTGCTGGATTTTGTAGTCACATACCATTGAGTACAAAGAATATGCCTGCGCTGACTGGACTATACCTTCAGGTGCTGTAAAAACTCCTCCGCAGCCAGGTCTTCCTAAAAAATTGAAGAAATGAAGCATTTGCAGATTGAATTCTTCAATTTACCTTCGACAACTGAGTAGGATAGTTGGAATCCTTTATGTGTCGATTCAGAATTGGAATGGAAATGAATTTTCACACCTGATCCAGGAGAATAGAACGGCGCCGGTTGTGAACTGTTACAAAATGTTTCGAATGCAGTTCTCCCTGATATAGTAGATTGGGCAAACCAGCCAGACGTAAACTGAAAGTTATATTTGATATTTGCATCCTTCTAAATATGGTGAATATAGAGAAATTACAAGATGAATCTTAAAAAGTTTTATTCGTTACATTATCAGACTGGTACCTTCAAATAATCTTGATTACAATCAGCATTGTCTCCAATATCTAGTAGGAAGAACGTGAACAGAATTCTCTTATTATAGGGCGCCAACAGTATCCAATAACAGTCACTGTAAGTTTAAAAATATTAATAACTAGAGATTTCTGACTCTTGAGCACATTATGAATGACTAACCGATTAACTGGATAGTTTCCTGGGGAACCAGGAGATTGAATGGTCCCATGGCTTGTTCTATTCAGCCGAAGGTTTTGTCCACACACTGAAAGAGTTGTTTCGAAGTTGACCTATTTTTTCCAAAAGATGTAGGTACTCACATGGCTCAGTTGCATTCCAGGTGAGCTCGAATCCTCCTTTATTGATATAAGAATCAGATCTGAACCAAAGATATACTGAGTTGTGTGTTGTCACGAAATTTCCTCCTAACGGAAGACGATTTCCACAAAATCTTCCAAGTGTATGAGCAGCTGTATTCCAGCCATCGTGTATCTACAAGAAATATATTTTTTTCAAGTTCCTTCACACTTTCATATCGATATAATATTGCTAAGAAAACTATGGTTAGAAATCTGATATCAGAAAACATTCATAGAAACGTAAACGTAATAGAAGAACCTGAAAAGTTCAGTCAGAGATTTTAACAGTGCACAGGAGAGGGTGTAGTCAATATGGTATCATTTCCAATATATAGGGTATTCAAGACTACTATAGAACAAGCAGAGCTTCAAATAGGCCTCCCACGGTTCAACGGTGGATTTTCGTATCTTTTTTCATTCTGTAGAATTTAATGCACGTTGTTCTGTATATTAAACTAGTATCTAAATTTGATAGTCCGATACTTACTTCTAACCAATCAGCCTGGCAATTTGGATGTTCCTCGATGTCAAATTTTTTTATCGTAATATTCAAAACTCTGGAAGAAAAATTTGATGATATCCTCCAAGCACAGTTCGAACGATCGTTGTAAGCTACGTAATCGCCAGATGGGAATTTGAGAGTGCCGTTTTCTCCTTTAATAAGACCTCCACAGACTGAAACGTGAATAAGAATTATGTATTAATTGAGAGATATTATTAATCATTATAGAAAAATGAAATTTTATAAAACGATGATTAGTAGATAAGGAGTTCAATTCAGAAAAAGAAGGAGCCCCCTTGTCATTCCATTTTATCATCGAAATTGATGATGTTATTTAATTTCATGGCACATCTTTGTTATTATATCCAAGAATTGAGAACCATAACAGAAATCTAAGTATATTCTGACGGAAACATCCTTACCTTCCTTTTCGTTTTGGCAAAGCCTGCCGATGAATCCAGTCTTACATTTACATTGGTAATTGTTGTTGACATTCTGACATTCTCCATCGTTCAAACATGGATTCGGATCGCACGGATCTCTCGATGCTTCACAGAATCGACCAGAATACCCAATTCTACATATGCAGGTGAAATCATTCGTCACATTATTCACTTGACACGCTCCATTTCTACAGGGGTTCGGGCTGCAAGGATGGAGAGAACTGGACGAACGAACGCATCCATTTGGGCCAATGCCACTCCCGATATACCCAGGTGGGCAAGTACATTCCACATAGTATGCACTTATTCCTAATCACATAAGAAATATTTGTTTTTCCCACTATATCGATTCGATTACGACAAGTTACTTACTGGGATTTTCTCTACATGCTGCTAGTTGATTGCAGCCACCGTTATTTTGGCTACATACTCCTCCTTGATATGTACAAGTTACTCCATCTCCAGAAAATCCAGGAGGGCATAAACCGCATACTCTTGACCCCTTCAAACCCAGGGAATAGTCCATTGAAGTGTATTCAATTTCCAAGTGCAAATCAAATAGACGAGAATGAAAAGTTCAAAGACGACTTGACGGTTTTTCATAAATAGATTATACCGGGTGACACAGGGATCGGGCCTACACATAACCTGTACCTTCTGCATTCAATTTCTGAAAGTTGATACAGTTACATAAGCAACAATTTCGGATTTGATCACATCACGATCACGATTGAGTTATATCATTTTCTCTGAAAAACTATTTTCGTGTCACTTATTGTTCAATCAACTCACATGAGTCACATTTTGATTTAATTTTTTTTTTCAAATGGAAACCTTCTGGACGAGCAACCTGCCTCTCTGAAGAAAAATAACATCTCATTCTTTTGACTTCGTTTGACTTCATTTTGACCTGTGGAACATTTGGACCTGTGATGAAAATATACAAGGTGTTCCATTTGAAAATCGAAGTTGATGGCATTTCCAGTACAAATGGTCCACCATATTGGATTGTGATGTGATCAAATCTGAAATGATTGCTTATAGAACTGTACCAACTCTCAATTAAATCTATTGACGAATACAGAAGATACAGGGGTCGCCCGATACCCTGTGTCACCCGATATTGATGTATTTAAATCAATAATTGATCATTACCTATAGCTGAGGAATATGAACCCGAAAACTGAACTGTGAGCTTTCTTGAGATGAAGAAGAAAAGTAAATCTAACATCGTTGGATCAAAATTACAGTTCAGTCTATACATATATTTTGTTAAATGGTAATCTTTGTCCAATGAGTTCGAATGAAAAATATAATGCACTTACATGAGTATTGATACATAAAACCATCGGATTGGTACTACAACCGCCATTATTTGTGGCACATTCATCTATGTCATAGCAGTGGTACCCGTTACCACTGAAACCTAAAGAGAAAGAACATGAAGACAGATAATCAAATCACAAAAAAATCTTACCAGCAGGACATGGAGCACAATAAAATGAACCTGGTACATTGATGCAATCTACCCGAGGACTCACTGAACAGGATGGATGATTCTGCTTGCATTCATCCACATCTTTGGTGCAGGCGACGCCTGATTCGTCAGTGGTCCAACCCTGGAATTTGGATTGTTTTATTTTTTATCGTTCGATTGTTGTTATCGCCAAGATTATAGTAAGTTTTCAGCTGAACATACCTGGTTACAAATGCAACTGTAGCCGACAGCATTGTTCTGGGCTACACAAGTACCATGACCGCAAATTTCGGTTCCACTAGTGAGACAATCTGATTTCCTTCTGGTACAGTGAATCCCGACAAATCCTCCTACGCACACACAGCTGAAAGAAAAACTTTCAACATCCTTCAATCTTCAAAGTGTATTTGACTCACTCGTATGAACCAGGTTTATTATAACACGTGGCACCATTTTGGCATCCCAAATCAGTCCCGGCGAATCTGGCACATTCATTGATATCGGTAGAACAATCTTGGCCCTATGAAAATAATACGTTGATTGAATGATTAGCAATATTGAAGAGAATTTTAAGAGTCAAGAATGAGAAGACACAATGAACCTATTCGCTTTCATCACACATCGATTCAGTGAGGACTGATTCCACCTTCACGATTCTTTCGATCATCGATCTGACAAGGTTTTATTTATCTTCAGAATGTTATTCATTCATTATCCTCACGCATGATTGCAGGCCAGGAAATAATATAGCTACCAATGAATAGATGAGAAATGAAGAAAATACCTCTTAGGAATTGATACTGAAACTATATCCAACTTGGCTTTCAGAAAAAGTGGTTGTAGAATTATTTTTTGTACTGGAATTCACTTTATACCCCAATGTTGTAATTCACTTACCTCCCACCCTTCCGAACATTTACATAAGTAACTTCCAAACATATCCAGACAAGTGCCTCCATTCTTACAGGGGTTGCTGAGACAATCATTGTTGTATATCATTCTGTTGAAATTAGCCATTCTCCGTTGGAGTAATGCAACCCTCCTCGAGAGACGTCTGAGTCTCAAACTAATATCGCCTGTTGAATCTGTATAGTTGCTGAACATAATCGGCTCAGAACCTCGCTGCTCTAGAGCTTCTAGCCTGTCGCTATAGGTAGACAGCGTTTGTTGGTAATTGACTGTCAGTAAAGTGGCATTGTAAGCCTGAAAATGCAGAACGGCGATATTCAGGTTGTATTTGTTATGTCGTACCGTTATCGGTATCTCGAAAACGACAAAGGATACGAATATTGGTTGTGGGGAAAAAGTTGCGCATTTCAATGGATCAATAATTCTACAGTTCAGTCTATATATTTTGTTACCTATTATCTTCGTCCAATGAGTTCGAATAAGAAAATATAGAGTAGTTATCTAATCGCAAGTATCACGGACCGTTTTCGAAATTACCAGTCTTCTTATTATTCTAGCGTCTTAATTGCAAAAGCTACTAAGATTTGGTTAGAATATAATGAAACTGTTTTGCAATGCTTCAATTTTCAATAAGACGTTTCGTCCTTCGAGGGCCGTCCCCAACCAGATTTTCTCAAATACGGACTTCTGATTTCATCCAAGCATCAATCTGTATTGATTCATGTGTTTCTGTCAATAAAGACAATTATTTGTATTATTATTATTATTAAGGTTCGACAATCAAAAATTCAAAAAAGTTAACCTCGTATACTTCCGATTTGAATTGAATCCGATCTTATTGAGTCCTGAAATACGCAACTTCATGTCTGATTTTCCCAGTCTCGTGTCATTTGCCGTTGTATACAATCTTTCCAGACACCAATAGCACCTACTGAGTATAACGAATAGATATGCTTATCTAAACAGAGTAGAAAACTATTTTGCAATTAATTATACAGAGTGTGTATCCAAATAGTTGGACCGTATATTCAACTTTAGACTCCTGGGAAAAAAATAAGATGATTTAGTCCATCTTATCTCTAAGCCAAATCGTCTGGTCAGTATATTTATGCTAACTAGATTATTATTCTTATTGAAAAAAGTCAAATAATCAGAGATCAGATTGTTTTTACGGAAAATTCTATGCCCAAAATTATAAAAATCATAGGTAACCATAGATGATCGGATATAGGTGAATAGGTTTGAATCCTCATTCTGATCCCAGGAGTCTGTAGTTGCTGTCCCAACCTTTTGAAAACACCCTGTATAAATAGAGGAGTCATCGACTTCATCAGCTATCACAATATATTCTGGATTGAATTATTTACCTTATTCAGAGTTGAAAGTAGGTCAACATTGTTAATAGACACTCCAGCATGTGGACCATTCGTAACAAAATTTATATTTTTATCCTTTGGGGCCATTATCGTCATATGTCCATTTATGACCATGATGCGTGGCCTGAAAATTTCACTCAAATTAATAAAATTTTGACAAGGATAGATTATTAAACTATCATAAAATTGTTGTTGTTCATCGTTTTCTAGCTAGGTATTATTCGATTAGTTCAACAATTTAATAGAGATTGCTGATTAGTTCAAAAAATTGATATTATACAGTGCGTTCATGAAGTGTGGAAACGGTTGTCCGGATATACTCGTACTAAGTAATATTTCTCAGGTTTTCTTTTCAAAATGAGTAATGAAATGAATGTTGTTTGTATGAGCACTGGTGGGGGTAGAAATTATGTAAAATCGATCTGTCCGAGCTTCGCCTACGAAAATAATCAACTCAAAAATAAAGCGTTTCCACACTTTATGAACGCAATGTATATATTTTTTCAACAATACAGCTCAGTAACGCTTGTTAGAGCTTTAATGTTTTGTAGGAAATATCGAAAACAGACACGTTAATTCACCTTAGTCTTCTATTTTTGGGATTTTTCATGTTTAATATATTCATTATAACATATTGGCTCATAAGGCAGAGAACATTAAAAAAAAACGGCAGGAGACCACACTGTCTTTCAAAAATATAAAAGAACGTTGATCATTCTTTTAATGAAAAACCAATACGAACGACTAGCTCTAAAAGTTTGTTTACGTTTTAACAGAATTCGGAAATCAAATGACGAGAAAAGAAGAAAATGACGTAATTGGTTAATATGTGTCGGTAATTTCAAGTGAAAGAATTCATTGTTCCATCGATAAGATATCGTTCTTATCTGTAGAAGTAGGCAATGAGATTATGCTTTGATAAAATACACACGAAAATGTCACAAAATTTCCATAACATAATAAAGAGTATTATTTTCTGATGGCACGAATAAAAAAAATCGTCACAGTAGGTGACGGTGCTTGCGGAAAAACGTGTTTGTTAACCACCTTCGCATTCAATGAATTCCCAGAAACGCATGTACCTACGATATTCGATGCATATTCGAGAGAAATAGATCTTGATGGACAAATGGTGACTCTAGCTCTCTGGGATACAGCGGGAGAAGAGGACTACGACAGGCTGAGGCCGCTGTCTTACCAAAGGACGAACGTGGTGCTCATCTGTTTTTCTATAGAAGAACCGGTTTCCTTGGAAAATGTTAAACTCAAGTGGTGGCCAGAAATTAAGCACTTTTTGCCATATACACCAGTTATTTTAGTCGGTAATAAACTCGATCTGAGGAATGATCCAAAAGTTCTGAGAAATCTCAGGAAAATTGGTTCACATCCTGTTACAGAACGTGACGGTGAAAAAATGGCCAAAAAAATCAAAGCGGACAAATATATGGAGTGTTCTGCTAAACATCTGATAGGGGTGAGAGCTATTTTCGAAGAAGCCATCAGATTATCACTAATGCCTAAGAAGGACGGTAGTGTGAAACAATTTTGTAGAATGTTGTGAGTGTATATTATTTCAATACTATATATTCAGTTTTGTGAATGGTGTTTCGATGAGATGAATAAAAGGGAAAATTATATATTTTCAAAATCATCGATTCGGTTATTTTTGGTAAATCAGAGTAGGATAGGGAGAATTCAGCCCCGGAGTCCAATGAATGAATATTTTTGTTAGGCCCTCCAATCACAATTTTCGCTCTGACGATATCTATAATATCTACAGTACCAATGAATGTAGAGGGCATAGTGAAGAATTGATTGTATAAAAAAGTACCGCAGAGTAAGAAGTCATAATTTGGATATACCCTTCAATCCAATAAATAAAAAGCATTGCTAAAAAATATTACATAACATGCAAAAAATTCATTTTTGAAGATACATTTCCATGAAGTATAACAGTATATATCGAAAGAAGGCGTCGAATGCAAGACCAAATAAAATGAATACAAATATATTCTACCTACAGAAAAGAGAACTGTACTTATCTCCATAATATTCTTTGGTAATGCAATAATAAATCACAGCAGAAAAAGGGCAGTTAATAGAACAGAATATTATAACGGCGAAACACTCATATTTTTATGATCATTGATTTCCTTGAAACTATTTGGCCCCAGACTACTTAAAGTCCCTGGCAGACATATCGATTCAATTCTCGTGAATTAAAGACATTAAGATATATGCATTTCAGATAGGGTCATTTCTATATTTCCAAAAATTTTGCCTTAAATCGAACAATTCAATTCACCTTGAAATTCTTCATCGATATTGTTTCACTAAATCTACCACTTCATGACTTACCTATTATCATAACTTTTTTTGCCACTGTTACAAGTAACTTCTAGAAGAAGCACTAGGATTATTCCGATGACTCCCATTCTTGTAGATTATAACATTTTAGTGAACGTAAAGAAGCTGGAAACTGAACGGATTTCGTATTAATATATACGCTATTTCAAATTGGGGGGCGTCGTCAATATCAGTTACCTATGTGATATCAGAACTCCACCCCTAATTCATCGACGAATAATCAGCCACTGTTGAACATTATACCATTGAATAACAAACTTTATTCAATCCATTTTTCTTCTATACCTGGTGAATCTTCTTTTATCTGGGTACCTACACAAAATTAGAACACAGCTTAAATAGAGAGAAGTACAAGAAATAGCACCCAAGTGGTGTAACACTTGTGTTGTGCTACGAAGGAATATCAATTATTGTTTTCTACTATACGTTTTATTTTTAGAGGAAAAATGTTACAAGTTACAAGTAATGTATGAGTTAACAGACAGTGAGAAACATTCTTTTTAAATTTTGAAGTGGGCAGCAGTTCTTTTGTTGTGCTTTCAGTAATGTAGATTCTCGGAGGAACAAAATGAAGGAGTATTTCATTTTTTAAACATAAACCATGGAAATATTATGATAGCTTTCTCACCTTTTTTGTCAGGAAACATCAAGATTTTTTCATCAATAATAATGCTCAAATACTTGACCTCATTTTTTGTTTCTCTGAAAGAGCCTTTCATACCTTCAACTTCAATACTGGAAAAATCAAAGAATGTTGTACTGACATATCATTTTTAGGACAATGCTGAACAAAAAAATTCCAAGTTATGAACTTTCGTCCATTGAAGATGCTCTTTAGTTGAATAGCGGGTAGTTATGACCATGATAATAGGAATTTTTCGAAAATGTTTGAATCTCCTCCATATTTTTTTGTATTTTCGAGATCTTGGAATTGCCTGTTCTTCATGAAGGAGATGACCTCATGTTGTACTTCAGTTTTTTCCTTTGTAAGACTATTAGGTGTTCTGGTGGACGTAGAAATAAATAAGCAAATTTGAAACTATTGATTTATTGAAACATAGAGAGATCTATTCAAAATTGTATTGATTATTTGTAAAATACAGATTTACCTGTACGGCAATAAATCCTAATTTTAATACTGTTTTATTCTAAATAAACTCTGCCTTAAATACAATCACAGATTTCTTCAATGTACAACTTATTCCAAATAAGAGAAACAGTAAGATTATTGCGGAAATAAACAAATTTCGGTTAAGTAGTTAATCTCTACTCTTCACATCAAATCACTTCACACTTTGTACAGTAAGTTTCAAATAACACGAAACACCTACAATTTTGTACATAGATCTTGAAAGATATTCACTTTCACATAACAACCACAGAAAATTAAATATTTTGTTCAAAACGCAATTCGAACATGTTGGTCAAAAAACTAAAACTCAATTGAACAGAAATAAATATTATACATCTAAAATGTCATTCTGGCAGAAACAAAACAACACAATGATTTAATCAACTTTTTTTCCAACGAACAACATAAGGTCATGACTAGACGTATTCATAATACTAAATGAACTTGTGATATTCGCTATCAGTTGAGATACATAAAAAAATATATGATTCTTCGTGGGCTTCAATTACCTAGAAGTTTCTCTAGCAGAACTTACCAAATGAACGAATACAAAATAATGCCCTTTCCTTACTGCAACTTGTAGAAGACGTCAAAAATTAAAATAAATTGTCATAATTTCTCATATGAAAACGATGCAGTCGAAATGTTTACGATATGTTTTTCATCTGTTGAGACATTTTGGAGATATTGGCATTTCATACCGATTAGTTACCTGAATTGGAGTAACAAGTTAGTATTTTTCAATTACCTTAAATTTGTGATTCTAATGCACTGGGTCAAGTTGAAACACTCCTACTAATCTGTTCATTTCAATCTCAGATAAACTATAACTAATCTACATTTCAATGAAGGAAAATAAATCTGAAATATATTAGATTTTGCATCAAGCATTCAGACTTGGTTTCTTCCAGAATGAATTATTTATTTATTGTGCACCTGAAACTGGGAAAATTTGGGTGATCTCGCCAATTCCTTTAGCAGACCCCTCTCTGAACAATAACCTTTGCCCCACTGTTATATATTCCGGATGCAGCTTGAATTTGAACAAAACCGAATCACGTTCATTCGTATGGATGCATTGGGACGAACATATACCGATAACCACTGCCGTCTGTCGAATATTCCCAATATGAACTGTTGTTTGGAAGCCTGGACAAATGGCAGTGGCATGGAATAAAACAGACACATTTGCTTGAAAGAAGAGGCACCCTTTGGCGAGTTCCTCCACATTCAATAAGACCAATCCATTTCGCAGTGCAGGTATGTAGGTGTCAAGACAGATAGCTGCACTCTGCCCTGCCCGAACCATTCTACAAGGCACTCGGTTGCGGTGGATGGATTTTATCATCACTTTTTGGAATCCTCCATCTTTCATGGGGCCAATCTGCATCTTAGTGCCTTCGGTAATCACCCCTTTGGTCAAAAGTCCACCGAGAATTTGACCTACGTCGCCAGCTTTGAAGTTCTCGTCTATATGAAATTCTGGGGATTCCTGAAAAGCATAAATATATTGAGTTTCACGTACGATTATATGCACTTCATTCTCACTTGGTCTAGCCGTTCTTTCTCCTTCAAACTGATACCTGGCGGTAGAACATGTAGAAACTTCAATAATAATTCTAGTCCTTCCCCACTGACGCTGGACACACAAAATATTGGTACCACATTTTCAGTAAGTTGATTTGCACCAGCAGTTATGACATCGTCCAAATTCTTTATGATCAGAGGTACCCTGCGACTTCCCACTTGTTTCAGAAAAGATTCAAGACCTTGTAGGGTGCTGGTAGGCTGGACCAGATCTGTCTTTGTTATTACGATGAAAAATGGGACATTCAGTGCTATGGCAATCGCAAGATGCTCGTGTGCCATACCTACAACTCCCGCACTACTGGATATCTGAAAAAGATCATCTATTATAAGACGTCGAATGTTTAATACAAGACAAATTTGAATTGATTGGCAATTCAAGAATTCGCAAATTAAAAAATGTTCAGCGAGGTTCACAGTACTATTCTTATACTATTCTTATCACTAGACATTTCTTGGGAAATGATAGGAAACAGGATGATGTAAAATAGGATACACCTAAGTGAATGTCTACCATCAATAGAAATGGAAAAATACATATATATTTCAAGCTGAAAGCTTCGACTTTTACTTTAAACCGTTCTCCTTCTTTCTCATCAGTTACCACAGGATATACTCTCTGAGGTGGTAATGTGGATGAAAGTCTCTTTGATGAAGTATCAGATGATGAGAATTTCTTTTTGAATTATCTGAAGGGTATAATATGCATCACAAAGATAGGCCAAAATCAAGAAGTTTTGATACTTTTGTCATCATACTGACTTATGAGCTGCTAAGACACACTGCTGTAAAATAGATCACGATCGTGACAAATCGTGCCTTGTCAGAAATGTTTCTGGTTGGAGATGTTGGAAGTTCTGATTGTATTAATGTTCGAGAAAGTGAAAATCATTCCAGAGAGCCATTTTTAAAATTCTGCATCAGTGGAGCAGTCGGTACCTAACTGTCAAAATCACTTACATTAGACAAAATTAATAACTGTATCATAAGTAAAGGGTTATTCACCATGAATGTCCTCCACCCATTTACACTTCATTATTTTCCACCTGATTCTAGATTTATAAGAACATTCTGATTAATTTTCTAACAAGATGCCATAGAATCAATATATGTTCTCAACAAAGATATCATAGGTGAAAGGTCAATTGGCTCTTTGAGCTGTGTGACATTGTATTTCACCTCCTACATTACAGAGATGGTGAATGCGAAAAATTCAATACTTTGGCAATTTTTCCAAACCAAAATTTTATCGTACAAAGGAATCAAAAAATACATGTCAAAACTTTGGAAACTTCCTCATTGTACTTCTAGTCTGAGAACAAAGAATTTGTTTATGCTCTATCAATTTAATTATGCTCTATCTATTTAAACGTTTAGTTCTACTTACCACGAGCATTGCATGATGAGGAGAATAACCTGATAATCCTTGAATTGTTGTTCTTATATACTTTTTATGCCCAGCAAGATCCAAGAATGTAACAAGTTTTGTAGAAGAGTCACAAATTTCTTCAGCAGTGATCAATTCACTGTAACTATAGTTGATTGGTTGCCCCTGTGAACAGGATTCATGAGAGAGAGAGAGGTTGAAAAATATGTGTCTGTCATTACCTGTGAGTTGAACCCAAGAATTTCGTGAGATATAGAAGAAGTCCGTCCACTCTGTATTTCATGCAAATGTCTGAACATGTTCAATCTGGCTCTGCCTCTACCATTATCCAAGCTTCCCTGTGTCAAAACACCTAACAAAGTGGATTTTCCAGCGTCGGCATTACCTAATACAGCCACCCGTATCTCTATGTTATTCTGATCATCTGGAATTTTTCTGACAAGAACTTCTGCAACACTGCGTCCATTATCTAGGACTCTCTCTCTCAATATTGTTGTTGTGGCTCCCAGTTTCAGCGCCATTTGTTTAAGAGTTTGTAAGCTAGCAGTCATGTCCCTCTTTATTAATCCTGCTAAGATACCACTATCTTCGACTCCTATTTCATAGATGGCCTCCCCATTGCCTTCACGTAATCGCCATTTGAGCTTAATATCAAATGGTTATTTATTAGCAATTCCATATATAATCAATCATCATAATAAAACATATTATTTTCGGAAACAATGGTGTTATGACCATTACTTATTCTGATGCATCTTTCTACTGAGAATGTCAACTGAACCACCAAATATTATGGTGCAATGTTGTATAAAAACAGAGAACTTCTGAGAAATCCATATAATAGATAATGGAATGCATGTTGGATGGGTATATTTCAGTAACAGCATGGCAATAAATTCAATCATATACTTGAGAAAATTTATATCTTATGAGAATGCTGATTAAAACATCAATTTTGATGGTGTAATGTTGTGAAAAAACATAAAGAACTTCTAGGAAATAACAGATATCTGAAGTTTCAGGTATGAATATGCCAATAAACTCGATTATGTACATGAGAATGTTTTTTACAATCTCTAAACTGATAGGGTGGACAAGTTCTGCATTAGAAGCATTGGCTCACCTGTGTTACCAGATGTTCAAAACGTTGCTTGGTTGGATTCACAATTTTCAACTTATATTCTACATTTCCCAGTTGTGGCTCAGGGGGAAGCGCTAGTTGATTATTCATATTATCTAGTGCGAAGTCCTCATTATTAGTGCACTCATTGCAGGAGTTGGGATCAAAGAGACTGAAGAAAGAATCCATTTTTGCTGATTGCTGAAATTAGAATTACGTCATTATTTTCGACTACTGCTCACGATTATGAAACCAGTGAAAGTAATCATTTCTCAATATATTTCTAATGTGGTTCTTGTTTTTTTTGAGTATCATAATAAATACATGACAGTCATTGTTTACATTGAGTGTTTTCTATGAATAAAAATAAGGAAACTGACGAAATATACACTTACTTTTTTCTTTGAAATTAAAATTTTTCTACCAGATAAGGACTTATTTACATTTTATTAGATAGGACTGATAAACACCAGACTCGCACTTTTATTTTTGAACAATCGACATAATTATTGACATCTAACCCAAACAAAGCAAATGCCAGAACTAGTGACAGACGGACAGCGATGACACAGATTATAAACCAATCAAGATAGGGTAATCTGTGGCGATGACTCAACCGCAGTCAGTCATAGATAACCCTCCTTTGGCCAATGTTCCCGGTGTGTGATTTTTGGCATAGATCTAGATAAACGACAGAATAAAGACAGTGGTACAGAATAATAATAATAATAATAATAATAATAGCCTTCACCAGATAAAACAAAAAAAATACATATTACTATCTGGAAAGGGCGGAGTTCAGAGTACGTTCCTCGTTTTCATTGCTGGAAGGAGGGAGCGTTTTCTGATCTTACACTCAACCCCTCAAAGCCAAAGTCACATAGATTTATATTATTCCAGTATATTGAGGCTAGAATCCTCCTAGTAGCGCTGGATATTAAGTAATAGCATATATCAAATTTTTCAACACCACAGTACATTCATGCTTACATCTTATGTCTCATTATCGGGAAAGGATGTGTTCTATGATGTTATGGAGGTATGATTTAAGATGGTTCTATCACAGAAGTCCTGATCACTCTGGTTCTATGCTGCTGTCAAATTCGAGTATAACCTGAAAATATAGTTTTGATCGAGAAAAACTGGAGATTGAATTCTAAAGAATTAATAAAATGCATACAGACTTGTCGACTCATTTACATAGCGAACATTGCAATGATCTGATCAAAATATTGAATCGGTGTCATGAAGAGGTACCTACCTATACATTGTTCAATATGAAGTAGCTTCCTGAATTTTTTCTTGTAGAACCCATTATTGAGATTCTTTGGTTCATGCAATTCTGAAGATCATCAGATGGTGAAATGTTTGAAAGAAGAAAGACTGCAAAGAAGAAAACGAAATTACCAGAAATCATTAGAAACTAAGGATAAACTTCGAAGGCTATTCAAAGAGGAGAAACAGAGTGAAAACTGTGTTTAATATGAGCTAAACCGAATGTTTATTATAACTATGATAAGGCTAAAAAGTTGATAAAATCTTCGGATGACTAACTACCTACAAATTAAACATGAACTTAATTTATTATTTGGCATTACCAATCACATATATGCACCCAAGTACTTCCTAGTAAACTTTTACTCAAAAAAATGGGGAGATAGATACATTTTCAACATTTTATTATATAGAACATTCATCTAGACATAAAAATTTTAATATTAACTTACACTATTAGATGATCCAAAATTGAGCCTTCACAACTCTTGTAATTTCTGAGATATAATGATTTGTAAAACACAACAAAGAACTCTCATTTTCTTCTAGCCTCACAATTAATAATTTTGATTGTAACAAAAACCATGTGCTGTTCATACTTCTATTGAATATAAAAATCGGCCAGTTGTCGGAATTCATATTTTAGATCCCATGGTCAACAAAAATATAATTCTTTCAATAACATAGAATGAAACAGCTGATAAATTTTTACATGGATTTTTTCAAAACCATCTCCATGATTTTTTAATCAACGAGGCTTTGTTCACTAGAGAAGATCAACAGAAAATTGCTATCATAATGTTTCATCAATACTGAATATATTATAAAATCCAAAACATTAAAAAGCTTGATCATATCCATATGATTAATGTTCAAGCCTTCTGTCCATATTTTCGAAAGAGGTAAAATATATCTAATACCATCTGAATATTATGTAAATTTCACTAACAGGTAAAATTTTTTTCTGTTATTCAAATAGTAGACCACAGTGTAGAAACAAAGCAACTAAAAGTTATCGAAACGTGATGATTCAATATTAATTATCACAGTTTGAAAAATAAATCATAAGTCACATTTGACAGAATTTCAGTAGCTACTTCATTTAGTACATTGTGGTTGGTATTATGAATGATAATTCTTGACACACCACAGTAATAACACTAATCCTCTTAATCTATATAAATTTACAAAATAATTCAATGTGTGTACACTCTAAGGGACATTACATATGTTGTTATTTAGTAAAAGCAGCAAAAACAGCCCATAACACATCTGATGTATTTGGTTTATTGGCTTCTTCTTCAAAGTTTAGATCGAGCAGCTTTCTTACCCTCTTGGTCGCCAGTTCATAATCATCATCATTCAGTGGTGCGAAAGCATTTTCAAGGACATCACTAGCATGGGCCAGAAATATGAGTGCCAACATACGTTTATCCATCTGTTGAGGATTATTTACCCATTTGACCAGGACAGCATCTTGAATTTTTTTAATCAATCTGCTTTTAGTAATGTTATCAGTTAATGGGTGTGTGGTCATATCAAAAAATAGAAAATTCTGCTTCTCGGTGGTAAGGACACCTTTTTCAACAAGATTCTTAGCCAACCGTTCCCTGACATTTTTCAACTGATATCTCAATTTGAGAGGATTCCAAGTCTCACCACTCAGATATTCTATCCAACTTTGTACTGATTCTGGAGGATCCGTTTCTTTGAGATGCTTCAAAGCCTCATCCAGTAGTACATCTCCTATTGGAGTATCATGTTTCAGAATAAGTTTCCTGGCAAGTAGACTCCTTCTTCTCATACCAACTTTTTCCAGCTCTACACGCCCCCTTAATCCCAATTCAATCAGGATACATCCACGAAGGCCACTGGAAATGCAGTCATTCCAAAATGATGTGTAACCTTCTTTATCTTTCAGACCTAAAAGTAGGACTTCTTCCATCAACGTCAGCCTCGTTTCTTTGGAATCTCCATCATCAACTTCTTCCTCATGGCTCGATCTCTTTTCGAGGTGTTGTTCTTCCTTATTGATTCCTTCAGTATTTTCTCGAGTTATATTTCTTCTTTTAACAAATCCTTCACTACGATTCATCTTCAGTGTACATATCTAATTGAATACCAAAAATGTTGACGTTCACTATTAAACTGGTTGATGACAGAACATTGTATACACAGAATAATTGTCAATGTCATAGAAATTGCAAGCCAGGGTTGTAAAAATGATGATAGCAAAAATCGAGGCAAATGTCAATTGAAATTATATTCTATGACCAGAATGATAGAATAATGGTTCTTTGACAGAATGGTTATATGCCATGCAGCGCTGTGTAACATTTCCCCCTCGTCTTATGCTGTGAAGCTTCGATCATTGTGAAGTAACAGAAGATGTGTTTTTCTGATTGGTTCCAGGCTCTAGAGACCAAATTCAAGCCACTTCATTGGTTCAAGCAGTGTTCCCGGGCATTCAGTCACAGAACAGTATCTCATCTGAGAAGGTTAGAAGAAATCTCATCTATACCTCACATGACTGCTGCACAGATCATAGAATAATAATTGTTTACACTGTATATATATAGTCTTTGGCACAGATTCGCTGAAACTTACCATCCGGTCGACTAATCCCACTAATCCTGACTAATCACAATAACTTGTCAAATAATAATTCTTGACAGTTTCATTTAAACATAAAATCAAACATAACCAAAAATTAAAACTCCGAAAAGTAATAACAAAATAATGAATTTCAAAGATAGATCTGTAGCAGGACCAAAGATGAACTCTACTAACTTATATGTGACTACCACAAGAATCATAATGAAATCCGATCCAAATAATCCAAGTTCATGGCAAGACCTCTACAGACTGGTTCCTTACTTGAGAAATTCCTTATGTTGTGTAGTTTGTTCAAACTTGTTAGTAGAACCTTTCTCACCAAATATTGCCCAATGTCAGCATCACCTCTGTAGACGTTGCAAAGGGGGACGGAAAAAAATCAAACCTGCCTGTGAGGGATGTAAAGACTGTCAGGACTATTCAGAAAATCCAAGATTGCGTATACTTTTACAGTGCTATAAAAAAATGTGTGGCGCCTTGATCAATTCCCACTTGTTCAAGAGTATTACACAACAAGCAACAAACCTGGGTACAGGTTTTGAGAGTGGAGCTAGCAATCTCTTATTACTAATAAAAGAAGGGGCTGCATTTCAAGATGATTACAAAAGTAATGGTGGCTTGCCTAAATCTGCTTATTCTATTTTACCATGCATTTATTCGAACTCAGCAGCTGCTCCACAAGTTCACAGTGTTCAAGAATCTCCAAGTAGAAATGAGGAAAACATTTTGAATTCAAATGTACAGAATAGGTCAGCTTTTTATTCAGTTTTGTACCCTGGGAATGGTAGCAAAATAACACTGAAAAGAAAACCCAAAGAAGTTGGAGGAGTTACTGGCAAACCTCCAGCACCCAACAAACAAAAGGATGTGACAGATAAGGTACTTCAATATTTGGATATCCTGGAATTGCATTGTTAATACTAGATTATTTTCCAGTCTGTGTTCAAAAAACCCTGTACAGTGAAACCTAAGAAAGGATGCAGATGTGGAAATGCAACTGCTACTCCTGGAAAATTAACTTGCTGTGGTCAAAGGTGTCCTTGTTATGTTGATAGTAAACCCTGTATAGATTGCAAATGTAGAGGCTGCCGAAATCCTCATAGAATGGACGGACAAAAAGTAATTAAATTATGTGTTTTGTTGTTCTTTTTTTCATTGAATCTAAAACCAGTTGAACACATAACACATTTCCTGTCAAAATGACATCGACAATGAATTTTTATTGAAAATAAACATGTATTTTTTGTAGGTGATACCACACATACCTGAACTCCAACAAATTCATATAATCCCTCCAACACAACCACCACATTTACCTGATATTCAGGATGTTAAATTTGATGGACTGGATTTAGATACACAGTTTACTCCGTTTGAACCGATAGGACTGAATCAAACATATAAAACTTTCAAAGGTGAGTATAAGAACCAATAATCATTTCACAAGAAAAAAAACACCCAGAGGTCTGTTGCACTGAGGCTTGGAGGATTTCTTTCCTTGTTACTATATTTTGAGAATATGAGAAAATGCAACCTCACCACCTCACACTGTTTTACAAATTTATTTGGTGATAAGTTCAGTCTAGACAAGTCATCTCGATATCTGCACAAAAAGGATTCAGCCATATATTTATCATTCAATAATAGTTGTTATGCAAATATGAAGAGTATGGAATAATAAGGATTATTTTCTTTGCAGTTGTTGGTGGTTTTGATACCATGCCATTATCATCGGATCTGTTACCTCTAGGATTTAGTGAAGAAGAGTCGGAAATAAGTGTAATCTGACCTGCATCATTTCTATGGAACTTTTAAAATATAAAGGTCTCGGGACAACGTTCAGGAATCAAATAATTTTTATACAGTTTTTGTAATAGAATCAGTGCCACTTGGAGTCTGAGATGCATCTGGCCAAACTGGATTGTCAACATTTGTTTGAAAACACGAAAGAAATTGGTAATTTCATTCGAACTTTTATATATAAATGAAATAAGGTCTTATCAATATTATTATATATATACAAATCGTGAAATTTGTGCATTCACCTTTCTCATTAGTACAAATCATGAGATTTAAGCAATCGCCCTTCTGAAACAAAAGCAATTCCATGAAAAGACCTACATATTCATGATACTTCAATTGTGCTGTGATTTCTAATTTTTACTTCAAAGCATGTAGAAAATAATGAGTGTGACCAAAGGATTTTGGCATTATGTACACTGCAATTTCATCAATAATTGAACAATTTATTAATTCTTGAAGTAGTGATCTGCATTGTGATTTTTCTTGAATATAATGAAATAATAATTTCATTCATGTGTAATTTCCTATGGAAACTATTTATTTATTTTACAATTTTTTATCTATGAATAGTAGTTAGTTTCAACCTCTTGAGCACTTAGTCTGGATTTAGAAGAACTTTTAAATAAAATATTAGGTATTCAATTTATATTAGCATTTTGAACTAGAGGTAATTATTAAGCTGTATCAGATATGAGCAGCCACCAAGAGTTGAAATATTATTTGCTACTTTAATGCCGGTGACAGTGAAATTGAAACTTTGCTTCTGGACAAAAATCGACCAGGTACAATTCTCGTATTTGTCAATCCATGTTTGTGATATCAAAATAAATATTTATAATAATGGCCTTATGCATTTCCAGACTTTTATATCAATAAAGTGTTTGTATTTATTTTTTTTTTTCAACAACCTTTCTTAAATTTTGGGTAAATAAGTTCCTCCTGAAATAAAAAAAAGTATTTTATTAGTTCATTACAATAAATTAAGATGAATCAAACAGAGGAAAATGAATAAAAGAAAATATTTAGTAGGTACATCAGATACCCGTACAAATTGAAAGTTTGATTTGATCATTTCACTTTTCTTATAATTTGAATACAAACTGCATCATCTCAAAATGGTTTATGTGCAGTAGGGAATTTTGAAGGCAAAGCTCTCTGTAAATATTGAGCTACATGATCCCATTTGAGCATTTTGCAGTACTCAATAATCTTTCTCTCTATATCTTCATTCGGTTTTTCTTCTTGCATTTTCAGTATGTATTTCAATAATCGCCCAAATTGATTATTAACATAAGCATGCCAGATAGAAAAGTACATAACATGATTAGTCAGTACCTGAAAATATCACACCTGAAACACAGTTAAAATAAATTTTCAAGTGTCCATACCTTCGCATCTGAGGGATCAACAAATTTCACCAAGGATTTCCATACGGTCTGTATTCTTTCAGACACATTTTCTTCTGTCGATACGCTGATACGGCAAAGTGCTATGCCTTTCCTAGAGAGACATTCCAAATAGATGTTTTTTTGTTGTTCCATGATACTGAAAAAACATTGTAATGATAATAATCACACATTTGTATCCGAGATATTTTTGCTAATGATTATCCAAGAAATTGTAATAAAAAAATGTAGAAATATTGAGGCCGATTGACTATTTCGAGGCCGAAATGTAAAATTTTTCATCGAATGGTAGATGCTCAAAAGGTTAAGATGGTTAAAGACGATTTATTATAGTCAGTCAATTATTTGCACAGTGGAAAGAAAAAGTGTTTACCCACCAAATATAATCATGTACCAAATGAATGCAATATGCTACATACCTCTTGATTTTAGCAGCATCTTGCCTCAAATCTGTCTTTGTTGCCATGAAAGCCAGAACAGATTCTTCATTTATATCACCAAGGACTTTGTCACATAAGGTTATTACTTTATTTAAATCATCTAATGGATACGTTTGTTTCGTTATGCTTGGCAGAATGCGTTTATCTAGAGGATCAATGAGTTGTAAATATGCTGAATGAATCAGTAGATGATCTGGATATTGCTCTGTGAGATCTTCGTACATGGTTTCTGCAGTTGGAAGATCTAAAAAATAGGTCAGTTCATTTTTAGAACCTCCGAGCATTAATGATTCAGATCCCATTAGTGTTTCATCATGGTCAAATATGTATATCACCAAGAAATCGAAAAAAAAAATTCTTGGATTATGATGACTGTTTCCATGCTAAATTAACATTAGAAATTGACTCACCCAATTTTGATAACCATTGGGTCTTCAGATCTCTTACAGCTTCATTATATTCATCCAGCTTAGTTTTATCTTTATCAATAGCAGAACCATTTGTTGAGGATGATTTTTTTGAAATATTATCTGTCAATATGTACTTTATTTCATAAACATCAGCTTTTTTTCCGTTCTCGTCTCTAGCGTAGGTGATTGTTCCAGATAAATAATGTGCAGGGTTACTAGATTTTTGTGAATATCTGAAAAGGCCAGTCAATCGGATTTATAACAGATACTTTTCACTTACTTATCTGAAGACAAAGTACCAATATACAGTGGTATTGGCACATGGGGATTGGAATTATATGTTGTTCCGACTTTTTTTCCAGCCACAAGGGCTTGTGAGTACGACGAGTAAACGTCCAGCGTTATACTATTGTTCAGTTTTTGATACAAGAGCAGTGGGGCTTCGTTAAGCTTCTCGAGATATTCTTTTTTGTCGTGCCTCACTTGGAGTCTTATGGAGTAATCACCTTTTTCTAATTTTCTAGAATACTGGAAATAAACAACATAGTGTCTTTCTGAATGTTTAGATAGATTTACTCACCTTCGACGCGTAAGCATCACCACAGCCCAATAACTGCTTATTTGTATCATATAACATCCAAAATTGTGACTCATATTCTGACTCGTATAGCATGTCACTTAGTAAAGCTAAATTTGGTGAAACTTCGCAAGGTTTGTTCAAGCTGAAGTTATAAACTAAAACTAACTCATAAATTTGTCTACTCGGTGGAATTATGTCTCGCGATGTCAGTGGCGCTATCTTTCCCTCAAACGGCCTGAAACGAAATATTCATTTCATGGTATATGAGGACTTGATGTGTTTTTGAACATGAGTTTTGTTACATACATGTTAAATACATCATACTCATACTAACTTCAATATCTGGACAGAATATTTCAAGTTGATAGACGGAGATATTTCCTCTCCTTGAAGTGTTTTAACTGCCACACTTTGTATACCATTAGCAGCATGCATGGTTATAGATGGAAAGCTGGGCTTTACCCCATGGAAGGAAATGGAATAATTCAAATTGGCTTCGCCCAAGTTAGCCCAATACTTTGCAATCACTAATTCCAGTACTAAATCTCCTTCCACTGGCAAACATAACACTAACTCGGAAGAAGAATTTATTGGAACAGTCTTGTTCAGTTCCAGTGCTGTGCAATGTTGTCTTGGTACTACTTGAAGAGTGTGAATAACAAATCGACTATCGCATTTATCTGATGTCAACCTCAAGATAGCCCAAGTGGCCATATTTGGAACAGTGTAGTAATGCCTTCTGATCGTATTTGGCTTGAAGTTGACGTCACGATAGGACACTGTATACTTGGGTTCTACTATCGTTTTTGATTGTATGATAGTTACAGGTATTTTGAAAACTGGTCCTTTCTCAATGCAACTCACATCATATCCATAGATAAAGTTGGAATATAAACCTTCTACAAGAGTGGAAGTGTCGATTGTAATTGCAAACATTCTAGCCAGGTTTGACAGGTCTAAGTGCATGGGATAACTTATGTAATCAGCTGCACATGTTAAAACGAATTTCTGGTTGTAAAAAATCTTTTTATCAGCTGGTACATTATCGGTATCGAGGAAGTGTGGCTCAATTGACACTTTAAATGTATGAGATGTGGTGTATTGCTTCGAGCGTATGTATATGCCTTTAGAATTTGAGGAACCACACTGAATTTGAAATCTGATATCTCTGTCAATAGCATTGTGGTAATTCGTTAGGTATTCAAATGCCTTTTCAGTTTGTATCAATCCACTACCTTGCGCCGGTATTTCGACTCCTTCTAAGAATGTAGCAGTGTTTTCCAAAGCTCTGCGAACATTGTAGGGCGAGTAAGGCAAATTTTGCTGTATCAAACCTGAGACAAGAACACATACGACACCAGCTGCATGTGGTGAAGCCATGGAAGTACCATTCATTAGTTGCGAGTACCGCAATGTAAAATTCGGTACGGAGGTTATGGCTCCTCCTGGAGCGCAAACGTGTACACCAACACCACCGTCTATAGATGGGCCTCTAGAAGACCATGTGTAGGGGGAACCTGTGGAAACATCCTTAGAATATACCAGGTGATGCAGACTCATATTACATGCCATTTCCTTCTTTATTTTTATAACTACATTTCTGAAATTTGGAACTAAAAAAATATGCTCACTAAACGGAACTTTTAGACATATTCAAATTTTTTTGAAGTCACTGAAATTACATTAACTTTTGATTTCCAAATGGAACACCCTTTATATTATGAAATTTTTGAAATGTGAGCACACTTGATGTTCCAAATTTCAGAAATGTACCTATAAAAACAAACGAAAAGAGAGCATATACCACATCCTGTGTCACCTGGTATACAGTTAGAATCAATATATTTATTGTTTCAAATTTGGTGATGATCTATATTTTTGGGTGACAGGTGTGTATTATGATTGTTTATAGTACTCCAAGTAGGTTCCTAATTACTCTTATTTAATTTTACCTGGTAATTTTTGTCTCATGGCATATTCTGCTAACATCATTTCTGGTGACACATAGGCACCTATACTGATGATAGGTTCATTAATAGAATCTGAGGGGGTGCTGATTGTTCCCAATGCTGGACCATTGTTCCCTGCTGATGAAATCCAAATAACACCATACTTATTGACAATTTCATTTGCCAAATCACCTACTCTCCTATAAATAATCAAATTCAAGTTTCTTAAATGAAAGAGTATATATATACAATAAAATGTACCCTGAATCTACCCAATGAGCGAATTCTCCATAACTCATGTTTATCACATGCACATCCATAGTTTTCTTCAGTTCTGTTATTTTGATCATTGCTCTGATGAGTGCTGTACCAGTTTCCATGGAACCTAGTCTGCCATCTCCTATGGTTAACGAAATTATTTGAGCTCCCGGAGCTACACCATTTTGTTCAGGGGAATCAGGAAAATATCCACAAGCTATAGAGGCTACATGAGTACCATGACTTGCTAAAATAATTTGCAACTAGACTACATGTTTCCATCAACTAGGAAAATTACTCACAGCAAACTCCAACTAATTCTAATACATTGCCATTTTCATGTACATTCATACTAATATTGAGCTGATCCAAGTCTGTTAGAGGTGCATATTCATGTGTGACACTGTATTCCCCTAGTAGGGGACACTTTGTCAAGTCACCATTATTAGTGGTATCTATACAGCATACCCACTTTTGGCCATCATGAAATAAAATACAGTCATAAACAGGACCTATGTCATTGTACCTTTTCTCTAAATTATTCAAGATATCTAGCTTTGCCTCTAGGTTTTCTTTAACTAATTTTTCAGAATCTTTCAGATTCGTGTCTGAAAAAAATATGGTCAATGTAATGAATTACTATATCTGGTTGAAACTATACCTTTATGCTTTGAATCGAATTCAGCTAATTCCCTAGTTGCTTCACTAATTTTCAATCTGTGGGATTCATCCCAAAATTTTTTTTTGTACTCTGATTTCATGCGGTCTTTCAATCTTTCTGGATACAAATCGAAGGCATGTTTCACTCCTATCCTGTAGGTACCTGCAGGATTATTCCATTTTGATGGTATCTGCAGGATGATAAATTATATAACAAAGAGATTTCCCCACAGGAGCTATTCAACTTACCTTCAGTTTTTTGCCAGTAAGGGTAGTGATTACACCGTCCACAGGAGTCACAATATTTGTAGTATTAACATCACCACACCCACTGCAGTCAAATCGTTCCACAATTTTTATTTTACCATCTGAGGTTCTCTACAAACAAAATCTGTATAGTATGAAAAAAAAAGGTATTTATTTGACATCACTTGTAGTCCTGCAGCACCAGGGTCAATTCCAGAGTCCAAGATTGCTATAACAATACCTCTTCCATCGTAAGTGGGATATTTTGATAGGAAAGACAAAACCCCAGTTTCTTTCTTAGGCAGGAGACCCCAGACAGGAAATTCTGTTTCAGCCGGAACAGCCCTCATATTTCTAATGATTGCTTTGGAATTGAATGTAAGAAAGTTTACTCACGACTTGCAGATTTTTGATATAACGTAAATGTACGTTTTTTATCTGTATTAGGTAACCGTATACTTCAAAATTTTGATTTATAACTTTTCATGTGGCCTTTCAATTTAATTTCATTGTTTTGATTTTGAATGGAGATATTATTGAACATTGGCCTTTTTCACCAGTTTCTAACCTCTTCTCTGACACTCACCAATCACCACAGAAGTTAGAAACCGTGAATATGGCGAATGGCGACGAAGATATTACGTCATAACATTTCACTTTAGCCAATTTCAGTCAGTGACGGACTGGCCCACCATAAGATATTGATCAAAAAATGTTTTTATTGTGATTCCTGGTATGCATATATTCCGTAAAAATATAAATAATTATGTCTCTGTGTTTGTCCAAATCTATTATATGTGTGGATGTATCAATATCAAAATATGAGAAAAGTTTTTATATCGTAGTCGTCATTTGAGGTAATTTGTGACCTTCACCAGAGTATTCACGCCTACGTATACCCGCTGAAGTCGGAATTCGGTGAAATCAGCGTACATGTGAAATCATACAGAAAGGTGTCTCGAAATGTTCATGTATGAATTATGGATTGAATATTCTCGATGAAAAGTCCGCGGTAGTTATACCGGGTGTCCAAGTTATCGTTTACACGATATATCTGTAGATATCTACATGATATTTACGATACTACCAAAAACATAGAATTTGAATGGAGTAGTCGTATTTGTAGAAAAAAACAATGAAGTCTTTTTGAACTTCTTTCAGTATTAGCAGAGATAAGTTTTACTTATCTCTAGTATTATATAGGTACTGTAAGTAGGTAAATGTAGCATGATAAAATTCAAACTTCATCATTTTTCACTTTTTCATTTATAATAAGTCATCAGCTCTAATTCACCGTAAATTACAATTCTTTCATTCTTATATCGAAGAAAACTTATGTTTCATTTATCCTGTTACACAAATATGACATTCGTTTAGCCCTGTGATATGATACTGGTTTATGGAGAATATAAGGAAAATTATCGAAAGACTCAATCAGATGATAATCATCTATAAGTTTAAAAGGTTTGTTTTATAGAGATTTCGAAGCTAGATTACGGAAATACCTTATTATTTATATTCAATAACCCAGTCAATATGTATATTAATTATAAACAAAAAATCTCACCAGATTAAGAGCTTTCTTCTAGAGCACGTTCAGTTGTTCTGAATTTGAGGGGAAATTTATGTAGCAAATATTCTGAAATATCAGAGGCATATCTACCTATAACTTTGATAGGATTTTGTTATCTGGTGTACTAAAGCAGTAGGCAAATAATGTAGATGTATAAAGTTATATGAGGTGTTAGATTGGGATATGAACGAGTCCGTGTACAGGGTTTCTCACGGTAGCCGTTCGTTAGAAGTTTCCGTAGTAAGAATTCTCAATTTGGAACTTCCGGGTGAGTAAATACACACTCTCTTTCATTTGAGAATATTTCTTAGTGCCTTATTTCAAATGGAGTATCCGAAATATTATTCCATTTTAGAATTCTTGAGAAAATTTCATGATGAGTTAGTTCTATCAGGTTTCACCATACCTATCATATCATCAATCTTTCAAAATTTTGAATGTAGCCTTAATTCAAACACTCCGCCTTTTCCCATTTCCGACAGGTGGTAAGCGCTTCTGGAATGGACGAATGAAATACACATTGACAACTGATTTATCGCATACCGGTTGTCCTGTATTCATTGGATCGTCGGATGCAGATGGATTTGATTCTGTATCGATTTGCTGTAACTTTCTCTATATCTTTTTTCAACGGCTTTCTTATTGTTAATCCAAACTTTCTGTTCTGATGTGATTTTTGGCAGAAACCCAAGAATTTTTAAAAAATGAGAATGACTGAAATGGTCTAAATCCACTCCAATTAGAACATGAAAACAAAACAGGAACATTAGAAGATTTAAAAATTGATAACATGCGTTTACTAATGAGTTTACTAATCTAACTCCAGACGAACTTCGGAGGTCTGTTTCGCGAATAAATGACAGAGTTATTGTGTTTTACTAGAAATGGAAGAATGATTATTGAAATTCAATATTCATTTATCATTTCTTGTCATTCTGTTCCATTTTTTTTCATGTTTTTCATTTATTATTACGTTCTGAATTTCTTTATGTACCTGTTTTGTTTTCATGTTCTAATTAAATTTCTACCGTTTTGGTCATGCTACTTTTGTTTCGAAAGGAAGCGATATTTTCTGCTAAGAACCACAATAAAATAGAAAATATGGATAAACAAGAAAACCGTTGAAAATAGTTATAGGAAAAGTTATAGCGAATCGATGCGGAGAATCACATTCTGAATCCGACCATTTTCATGGAAGAACAAACGTCTTCAACTTCGAAAATGATGCATGTAATTTGTCATTCAATTTTGAAGAATAATTTTTTCTAATACTGTTCTAACATTACAGACTTTTCCGAGAGCTTACTGGAATTTTTGAACATCAACTGCGCATCCCTGCCCTGTTTTGATGCAACTTCCAGGATTGGAAAAAAATAGAAATGGTTCTGAATTTGAGCTCATTTACGGGCAATGTTGCATATTTTGAGTGATTTAAGATTGCAACAACATATTCATATGTTGGTGATCATGGATTACAATGATCGATTAAATAGTCATTACATTTGATTTATGTTGCAAGAACAACGGTAGCAAGCCAGAAATAATTTCTTTCTCCGTATATTTTTTCGATTTTTTTTAATAATTCAAACAAAGAAATAAATTTCGATTGTCGGAAGTTTTGAGAAATCACAATGAAAAGGCACAATGTAAGAACACCAGGTTTCTTTTCTAGCGTGCAATTCGTATTGCTTGCAATGAAGCTGCTGCAAAGAGGCTGTTTAATGAGACTGTCTGACTCTGAATACCCTGAATTTGGACTTAATTGTGTTTGCAGTGTGGCCCTCGTTACGACACTGAAAGAGCGATATAGTTTGTCATAGTGCAAGATAAAGACGAAATGTGTAGGATGGTTGGAAGCTGTGCTGTACCCCACATTTCAGTCAACGTGAATCTCAATCGTTGATTTTTACATGTACTGATGGTCTGTGTGTGCTCTGAAGTCAACCGCGCACAGTCTGCTTCCTCTGCTACTTCACTGTAAATGCCAGTATACTTAAGTCCACTATGACTATCGCGTGCGTTTTCATTATCATCATCGTCTTGGATGTATATTTACTCGCCCCGGTCGTTTCAGATTCAGATCAAATGAACGGTACTGAGACATGTGTTCACTTGTACGAGAAGGGTGTGGAGTCTTACCTAGAGAATAACTGGGAAGGGTGCGTGGCGAATTTCGAAAAGTCGTTGGGAAAATATCGGAAATACCGAAAAAAGTTACAAAATTGTAGACTGAAGTGCAAGACGGACGCTGAATTGTCGGAGCCGTTGTATCCTGTCGATATAGAAAATTTGTTGTTTTACGAAAGAGCAATACGACAAACGTTGTGTATCATCGGATGTGAAGATGAAAACCCGGAAATTATGGATAATTACAACGTTAACGCGGAAGCGGAAAAGTTATTCGAGGAAAAGAAGCCCTACGAGTATTTGCATATTTGTTATTTTCAGGTGAATATTATAAATTCAACAGAAGAATCCAGATATCAGAGGCTTCGCAACGCTAGAAACATAATATAGATCATACCTCTACCACTCTAATATGAACAAACGCTAAAATGACAAATATAGTAGGTATATTCATAGTTTGTGAACTTGAATATCATGAAAGTAGAATTGAATATATGTCATATATAAGTGATTCATCCATGAAAAACAAGAAAAAAAGAATAAAAACCCATTTTCTTGTTTTCTCTGTTGCACAGTAATTATTGCTCGAGCATTTGCACATCAATCTATTTCCGATCTTCGGTCTGCAGCTAAATGAATACCTCAAAAACACTCATGAAGTTTACAGCATGCTGGAATAAACAGAATTTTCTGGAGCTCTTTTTATAGATTTACGACTAAATTTGTGGAGAAATCAGGTTATTATATTTGTACACATATAAGCCCGATCATCATCAAGCACATGTTATTTTTTAGTTCGCAATAATCTCATGAACATCATATAGGAAGGATTTATGTCAGCATGTACCTATCTACCTTGGAGCAGAATTTCAAAATTTCTCCATTATCAAACCATTTTCGTATCTAGATAGCTAGTAGCAAGCGGTGTTTTCTTCCATATGAATGGCGCCCAACTCAAACCTGGAGATCACAAATTAGTTTGAAATATATTCAAACTTTTGAAATGATCTCCGATCGAGCTGATGAAAGCCCTTCTCGATGAATAAGAAACTTTTGTATGAACATGGCTTCTTAATATTATTTCCAGATGAAAGACTTAGTGAAAGCCGCCTCATCAGCATTCACTTATGTAGTGGAACATCCTGATGACAAAGTTATGCTAGCTAACCTGAAATATTACACCGAAATGAATGGAGTTGAAATGAAGGATATAGTGAATTTCGAAGCCAAAGTAAGTTGATACTCAATGATATCAGATACTCAAACCTCGTAGACGTTTTTGTCATGTTTTGCAATCATACCTGGATTATTTCGATAATTAATTGGAAGTTGGGGTAACTATTTCCAAAATATATATCTTCATATTGTGATAATAATATTATCCTCAATATGATTTGCTATAATCTGAGAGCTTGATGAGCTTTTCGATGATAACATATGGCCTCAATCCAGCAATGTTAATAACATAATTGATCACAAAACGTGGGAGTTGAATAAGTACGCGATTTATATCTACATTTCCATTCTAGAGTACCGAATGCAGATTCATATCTATGATTCAGATTCATCAAGCGTTTGCGGTACCTATTGTGGTGGACACTGGTGGTGACGAATGACACAATTTTTTTCAATCAGTGTGCCTAGCTTTATGAATTATCATTGAC
This sequence comes from Gastrophysa polygoni, assembly GCA_963576655.1. Taxonomy (NCBI): domain Eukaryota; kingdom Metazoa; phylum Arthropoda; class Insecta; order Coleoptera; family Chrysomelidae; genus Gastrophysa; species Gastrophysa polygoni. The sequence continues at coordinate 3,420,952 of OY755085.1, forward strand.
ATTGACGAATATGTTTATTTCTTTCGGAAATATAATGACAAATAATGTTATTTTAGCAATAGATGTAATTCTCTGCCTTCTATGTGATAGTGAAATATAATTGAACTCTAGTTCGCACATATGCTGTTTTATGATTCCTTGATGACTTCGGATATATCGTGGGCAGGTCCTTGACCAGAAATGACGACAATTTATAAGTCGAAAACCACTATCGTATTTCTTGTTTTATATATTCAGAACCGTAAAAATCTAGTGTTTTCTAGTCATCACATCACAGTTCAATTTTACAATTATTTATATCACTCTCTATGTATAGCGATCATTTCACATTCATTATTAACTCTTCAGTATAGTACCTATAGTATCTCAATTTATGAATACGAGTGTTCATTCCTTAAAACGAATATCCTTTTGTTTGGAAACTACTTCGATGGTTTTTTATGAAGAGGCTTCTACTTGTTTTAGAATTATAACTTATTCTCATAGGACTATGTCTATCTATACGTTCATGGAGCAGACGCATACGAAGCTAAAAACTGGAACACAGTAATCAACAACATGGAAGAGAGTTTGGTTGCTTATCTTCAAGCTGAAGAAGAATGTAGAGCACATTGCGAAGGGCCATTCGATCATGGATGGTATCCAGATTTCATACCATCAATATCCAGTAAGATAACCCAATATTTATCCGTTTTACATACTGCATAGATCGATTGAATAAACAATAGATAGGAAATCCATATGGGGTATTGTCTGCCGATCTGTGTATTGAATCTACGCCTTCTGTAATGAGAATCGGTTTTTAGAATTCATCATTTTCAGATCACTTCACCGTCAATTTGAAATGCAAGCAGAAGTGCAGGACAAAGTTAGGGTCTCTGAATGGTGAAATGCACGATGATCTTCTGCCTAGCCATTATCATTATCTACAATATGCGTATTTCAAAGGTAAATTGTTCATTGCATTCTGACAATTTGGATGCTACCGTTTTTTTCCTTTTTCGTAGTGGGCAACTTGAAGGCAGCTTGTCGAGCAGTGGCTAGTTACCTGATATTTTACCCTGACGATGATACAATGTTGGAAAATATGAGATATTATTCCAAACTACCAAAAGTCAACAGAGATTTTTTTCACCCCAGAGATGTATAATTTTTATGTTCTCACGAAAATAATTGTTGTTAATTATTTTTCATCGTAGGAGGCCATCCGATATGTGCAGAGACATACTTACGAGACAAGAATAATGAAATTCATCAAACAAGAATTCAAGTCTGACAAGTTAGCAGTGAGGTTAGAAAACGAAGTAAGACTTTATTTATATCTATGCCTCTTTTCATTACACATTTGCTATCTCAAAAACTATGTGGGCTGAGTTAATACTCTTCTTGTTGGTTATTCTAACAAAAAAATAATGTTGCAATTAAAAATTATCGATGTGCAACATGAGGAATTTGATAATGGAAAACAGGAATATTCAGTCAATATTCAATTCATGGCAAGGGATAATTCTTTCTGTTGTTGATTCAGAAGAAAACATTTGTGATTTTTCATTTGATTTAATTTCTAATGATCAGTTTACATTTCAATATAATTTGCAACATCATTACTACAAGCATTATGGTTTGGAGTAAACTGAAATGATCTCACGAAATTCAACCAATTTTGGTAAATTTCATATCTTTATTACATGAGCTGTCACAAATTCTAACGCATATACATATAATTCCAAACACTAAATTAACTACTCATCATTTGAACCTTTTTCGACAACTTGTATTTTTTTTAAGGACCGATACTTTCGGTATCAGATGTGATATTTCATTGACTTCAAGAACACCTAGAATAATTTGAAAAAATCAGCTGAATGAAACATTCACGAAAACCATTACATTAAAGTGGAACCATTACATTATGGTCTATATTTGCGATGCTGCCTGAACCCAGAAGAATTTTTGAAAACACACATTTCGATATATTGGATTCATCTGGGGATATTTTTGGATTTTTTCGTTAATGCGTCATTTGAACGCGAATGCTATTTGAACGGTACGCGACCATAGTGAAATGGTTTTCTGTGTGAGTTTCGCCCTCCTAACTCATTATTGTCCTTGAAGACGATGAAATATCACACAAAAAACAGGAAACCGCTAGTAAATCGAGACATTTTCAGAAAAATACAGGTTGAAAAAGTTTGAAAGAAGTTAAAAAATTTGATTTGTAAGTATCGCATTTACCAGCTGTAGTGAGTGCGTTGAACAAGGCAAAAATCTAAATTTCCTAAAACTTTTTGGCAGTTCTGGTGGAGGGGCAAATGAAAATATCTTCACGAACGAGTTATCGTGATTGAACACCTGTTATTCGCACTTTGTTCAGACGACAGCTGATGCTTTCATTGGGACTCAGTGTTTAATTTTTCGATATATGCGATTAATCTCCAGAGGGCATGTGGCTGGTCATTAACAACTTTAACTTAATTGCAGGGCCAATCTTCTGCAGTAGAATCTGACAGCACTGCGTGAACTTCAACTCATGCTTCTGCCAACTTTTCTGTAAATATTATTACCTTACGTTCCAGTTCTTGACATCGAAAAAAGTTAGTTAATCATTTCCGATCTCTAACTTTTGTCGACAAGTTTATTATTTTCTCGATGATTTGGGACATAATATTACGTACCTGTGTATCAACATGACAGTATATGAATAAAATTTCATTTACACCTATTCATTCAATTTTGACTAATGATTATATGATATATTTGAGTGCAGGGTAATACCAATGATATTCGAAAGATTCTGTTTATGAACCACAGTAACTGCTGTTCAATGATTCATATATTTTTATTTCCTTAATAGTTTTCATGCGAAATATTATTATTAATTCCTGATATATTTTGGTACTGTTGCTCAATATTTCCATGAAATTATTTTTGTTTCCTGATAAGATTTCGGCAGATAATGGTTCTTGTTTCAGTTCAAAGATCGAAATTAACACCAATTAAAAAAAGATAACCACTTAACGTTTATAACTGGACTCAAACACAAACTGAATGAATACGTTCTCAATGATTATTCTTTGCAGCTTCGAAATGCCATATTATGAGTTTCAATTTGTGCATGAACAGTTTTGAAGTTTCAATTTATTGATATTGTTCGATGTAAAGAACGATTCGAGTTGCTTTCTCATTGTCTACACTCCTCCGATTGGGATGAAATGTTCTCTGAGTAACAGTAAACGAGTATTCCTACTGTTATTTCAAATACAATATTTCCCTGGTTATTCAACATGGGCACTAGCCAGAAAAGTATTTGTTTCCTATTAAGTATTACGTGATGGAATTCCATCCATTTCATGGAATTTTCAGAACTCCGGTTCATATAGCTGATTTCGATAGTGATACACTCGGTACTAAATTCTACGAAAGCGTATACCGGAAATTCGGATATTCTTTTGCTAAAAAAACTTTTCTCATGTCCGTTATACGCCTTCATGAAATTCTGCTAGATTTCTCTCCACAATTTAGTTATATTTTATTATTTTTCATCCACCAAATCATCACCGCAACACAATGTCGGGTTGAATTAAGCTGACAAATTATAAACGTTTCAATTCTCCAGGCTCAAAAATCAAAATTTCGTATCACGATGAAAGAACAGCAGCTAGGTGGTAAAAAAAGGTTCGTATCTGAAGGACTGCTTTCAGAGGAAGAATGTAGGTCTCTTATCACAACAGCAAAGCTGTTTGCTAGAGTAGGCGACGGTTATGACGGAGAAAAGTCACCACACACTGCTTTCGAAAAGTTTGAGGGGATCACATTGAGCAGGATTGTATTCTTGACGTATTTCCAACTGCTCCCACCGAAGTACCTTGAAGTCTATTTGAGGGTAACAGGCGGACTCCTGAGGCATGTTCAAGAATACTTCGGAGTGCAAGAAACATTGTATTTTTCGTATACGCAGCTTGTATGCCGATCAGCTTTGGCAGGTGAGGTCATAGTAGGTTTAGGCAATATGCATTCCGAGATCCACAGATGCGACAAGTCTGAATATTCCAAATTCCAGAATCGCCAGGGAACAGAACTGATTTCAGTCACGAAATCCATGCCGATAATTGCAATATTTTGGATGATGGCACTTGCACGAAACTCCCGCCGGCCTTTACTTGGAGAGATTATAGCGCCATATTATATCTGAATGGAGATTTTGAAGGCGGAGAATTTGTATTTTCAGCTGACAAATACGGATCTCAAATACAGGTACACCATGGAAAGATGTGGATAGATCATTCCGCCAGAGTTTGACCTCTCATTCATTTACCAAATGGGTGATTTTTCTTTTCAGAGTTCTATCAAACCAAGCTGTGGTAAAATGGTGGCTTTCACTTCCGGTGATGAAAATCTGCATGGAATCAAAGCAGTGAAGAGGGGTTCACGCTGTGCCATAGGCATGTGGTTCACTCATGATCTACATCACGCAGAGCACGATAGAACTGTGGCGGAAAATGTTCTTGAAAATGATCTGAACTTTCATTCGGTTCCAGCAATTGATATAAAAGTACATAGCTTGCATTGAGGTTGGCACTCCTGAACGTTCATAATCATCAGTTACCGGAAATTCACCACCGGCCACATCAATGATATATCAACAACCCATGTATCTGATGTACTTAATTTACTTTTTTGTCGAGCACACCCGCTCAGTTATCCATCAACTAACTAGTCATTATGTACCTATTAATTTTTTTACTGATATTTCTGTTCAACGTTTTTGTATAAATGAACATTTTCCTCTCAAATTTTGGGTTTTTTGTAGTGCAACTAAGAGGCAGATGTCCTCGAGAATATACGGCAGCATCTCCTACGGCGTCTGTCAATATCGGGTGGATTTATTGTGTTTTTGAGAAGCTATAGATTATCATTGGAATTCGTAGTTTTTAATTGTTTGGTATAACCTGACAACAGTACAAAGTGGTCGGATGTCTACATTATTCCATGTTTGAGCCCCACAACTGAGGTAACATTGAAAATATATGATTTAGAAGAAAATACAGGTGTTTACGAAATTATATAGAGATTTGTTTACTCCTTCAGTCCCTCCTCTATCGAATTTAATCCAGTGCTTCTAAAAAGAGAATAACAGAAGTGATATTAACAAAATCAATGAAAGGGAAATAGATCGAAGTGTCACGTCATGTGTCTGTTTGGCGGCGTAAAGGAATAACTCAAATAGGAAACGTATCTAAAAACAATGCAAATGTATGGAATAAATTCGATATTTATAAAATAGGCAACTTTTGGTGTCAATAGAATGCCTCTGGTGGCCCTCGATAGACCTTCACAAAAAAATGACGGGTTCACTAAATCACTAATGATTTCATCCAGATGAAACTATACAAACTTCAGGTCAGTTTAGTAATCCAAATGGTAGTGAATTCGACCAAAGAAACATAAGTTCTGGAGTATCAAAAAAACTCATTCAAGACCTGTGATTCTACTCGAGATTTGAAGCTGCCGCTGAAATGCATAAACAACATGCCCACATACAATCAAAATCCCAAATATTTGGGGTCAGGTCACAAATGCCCTCAATGAGACCTGTACATTTTCAGACGGCTAGAAACGTAGATAATGGGCCAAGCATATCGTGCCGTCAGTTGAATCTGTGACGCACGTGCCGAACTTATAAATAAAAATCTACATTATATATCTTAATCGAAATCAGAATTGTTCATCCCATTACATAAGAATGACTAACTGGATCACTAAATTGCTGTAAAAAATCATTAATAGATTGTTATGAGCAAAAATCATCCCACCAGGTTATGGAACATGAAATTGAGAGTATCAGATTGTTAAGATCAGTCAAAAAGTTTTCAAATGGAAAAAAGCACAATACTATAAATATATGAAATTTTTGCCTAGTGAAGTAACTAAACAGCAGCAGTTTCCAATCATTCATACCTGATTTTGTGCAGTATTCAATGTTCTTGAAGTGATCCAATCTAGTTACTGGAAGATAAATAAAGGACTGACTCATTTCTCTTATTCTGTACAAGGGTACATACACTCTCGAAGTAGCTGACTATGCAGATCGTGGACACGAGTGCATGCATATTTTCGTGGAATACCAACTATTGGAGATGCGTTTGAATCAACGAAACACCAAAATTTTTCATATTTGGTTCCTCAACTCATACAACCGCGAATTTCGTCAACTTTTGCAGTGAACTCGTCTAGTGCGTCAACTCTGACCTATGGACCTTTCGCAGTAAACTCTAGACATATCAGTTAAGGGACAGGCTTCAATGTCAGTCCCTGGACCTACCTCAGCTATACACTTCCGTTGTCCCCCAGTGGAGAAATCTTGCGGGGGTTTATGAGGAACCGAAGTCCACAAGCTGAAGTCCAGAGGCTCAAGAGATTAATTCGGTGCAATCATTCAGTAATTTGATCACAACTAGTCGACCAAACCAAAGGTTCTCATGTTGGTTCTCATCTTCATACAACCGCGGATGTCGTTAGAATTCGTAGTTGCCTCAGGACCTATTGCAATTAAGGGACAAGCATCAATTTCACTCCCTCTGGATCTACCTTAGCTACAGACTCTCTTTGTCTGCAGCTCTGGCATCTCGCGGAAGCCCAAGGGATCCGAATTTCAGAGGCTCAAGAGGTTGTAACAGTGCCATCGTTCAGCCATTTCTTCACAACCAATCGAGGTGAGATCCGAACCTCTGTTGGATGGAGTGGAATATCTCTTTGGACCTGTTGCAATGAAAGGACAGTCTTTAGAAAAGTGAAAAAATATTGCGAGAGCTCGAGGGGTCAAGATATTGATCCACTGCTATATCACTCAGCCATCTCGTCACAAGTAATTTTTAGCTGAAATAACAAAATTAATATCACCAGAGCTGAAAATTTATTTACCTTAAAAAAATGATTCAATTATTAGCAAAAATAAAAGAGAATATAATTAATTCCTAACCTCAGCACCTGCTCCAGAGTCTTGACGACAGACTTGGAATTGGCAGACATGGGAGGCGTCTGTGATGTAGCGACCATTGAGGGCCTCATCACCAAAGTGATTCACCTCGGGGAACAATTTGTACTGCTGCTTCTCGATGGAGCTCTGCGTCGATAGCAGGTTGGAATCGATTTTTGGGTCGACGGAATGTTCCAGCGACTTGATGATCTTAGTGCAACCGGCGATGTAGAAATCGAAGCATATGAGGTGCATGATAAGGGTGACAAGCAGTTTTTTCAGCAAAACCTGCTACCACGCTTCAATCTCCTGATTCGTCTTGGAACACGTCAATCCCTCCAGCTGGTTCTTCTCCACTAGCAACTCTAATGCCTCTTTAACAGTATTCACTTCATTGATATTCAGTTCCAGAGTGAGAAAGGGCTGGATATTTTCTGTGCGATTGTTCGCCATCGCGGATGATTTTGGATCTCATAAGACCACCAAAAATGTGGCGAATCGGTGTTCTTTCGAAGTCAGTTAAGCTGCACTGGTTCTTCGAATTCTTCATCAGCCACTCCAGCAAGCGATCATTTGAGCCTCTCTCTAGTTCACTTGTGGACCTTCACTGTTGTTCTTCACCAACTTCATCAGCTGAAGCATCTCATCGTCATTGGCCATTGAGCAGGAGGTCGAGGAACTCTTCAGCGTCGTCCTCACTGCCCCAGTGTATTTAAGATGCCGATCAGCGTCTTATTCTCTGCCAGTCCAGATCACAAGTTGAATAGTGGCTGACAAGCAAGAAGTGCTTGGTGTATGAAAAACATGTAGAAATAGTTATGCTCTGATTTAGCAAACCTCTTGGCTGTATGGTCAGAGACCTTCCATGAATGTTTGGTTTCCCATCCGCAGATTTGGAAGTGAAATCTGGACCTGTTGCAACAGCTACAGATTTTCTTTCCTTTGCAGCCCCTAGCGGAAAAATCTTGCGGGAGCTCATGGGATCCGAAGTCTAGAAGCTCAAGAGGTTAATTCGGGTCCATCATTCAGCCATTTCGTCACAACTAATCGACGTGCGATCCGATTTTCGCAGATGCGTGTATTTTTGGCACGCTATCGCCGGCGCTACTGACCACCGTCGCGACGACAAGCGATGGTCCAACGTAATCTGGGCGCTCAGTGCGGGACTTTTATGTGACCGGTGTGGTGAGAAGAAGCCATGGAGGTCTACCGAAGATCCTCTGGGCTGTTGCTGCTTCTTGGATTGTCGCTCCTCGCCACTACCTTGCAGGGTATGTTTTCGCTTGAGCGCATTTTTTAGAAAATGTCGGAAAACTTCAGCTTGGTGACCTAGTGCTTGTGTCCATACGCGAAAAGGTTTGCGGCCCTCCGCTAAAAGTGATTTTGGTTTCTTCGTCTGCAATTATGTATTTATTATATAATAAATCCACGAGTGTGAGATTCTCAAACTCCAATAAGAAATGTTATTTTTGGATGAAGCGGGTTTCTAATTATAAAAAACCACCACAAATATATTCGTGCTAAAAATAAAGTAAAAAGTCATGTTATTGCACATTTTGGATGTGTTAACAATGCCACATAACTATAAGCTACTATGCTCGATATCTATATACAGGGCTTCACCAATGAACAGAACAGTATCAAATGACAAATTTGAAAAATACGAAGACAATCTTGCTCTTGTCATTTTGTAAAAATATGAATCTAAAAGTAGCTGAGTCGTACCTACAAGCTATTGCATTGTCAGATATAGGCATGAAGCCAAGATAGGATACCCTAGACCGTTACATATTTAGACTGCTTACGACCATGAAAACAGCAATTTCATTAACTAATAATCACTGCCCTTAGCCTACATTTTCGAGTTTGACAATGAGGTCGATTCGGGTTCCAAAACTGATTCGCTTCAGATTGGATCACTCTATGTTTGGAAGGCAGGCACCGACAAGATTGTTGGAAGCAACGTTCGAGAAGATATTTCAAATATACCTACCTCAAAATTGACAAAAAAATCAATTTCAAACCTACACACAATCCCGTTTAATATATTTTTATTGAAACCAAAAAATATACAGCTGTTAGTGTGGAACCTTGCCAGAATATTGAAATTTATTAGAATTCATCATGTTGGATTATTTTCCACCACAGTTTCACAATGAGTGTAGTCGAATTCGATTTGATCACTATACAAGTTAACAAATTATTTCGAAAGGTAAAGTTGGCCAAGATGAGTTTTCGACCTCGTGTTCGCAAAAAAAACCCTGTTAAATACTGACTGATCGGAAGGAATTAAGATGATTGGAGAGAAAGGGGGGGAAGGAAACGTAAATTCAAAAAAAAATCGATTGGAAATATTGCAATAGTATGGCAATTATTCATAGATTGTTTCAGGTAGAACAGCTATATTTCAAATGTGACAAAAGTTATTATACATAATAGATTTACTAACCTAAACAACAGATTACGAAACATAAGAAGAGGTACACAGATTATTGACCAGCTGAAATGTTAATCAATGGGTATAAACTTATATTATAAAAACCACTTGAATATTACCAAATTGAATGAAAATATTTTCGGCGCTATTTATGAAAAACCCTGATATACTTTTTCAATCCAAGATGATTTCCTTCAACATGACTATCAAACTCTTCGAGTAAATTTCAGGACTAAATAAAACCTAATATGTTCATGGAATATGACTTCACCAAGTCTTTCATGCCCGTAAAAAAATTTGAATTCACAAGAGTGACATCTCTCCAGTGACATTTCTTTTCAACCTCTCTTAAACCGGAATCAACCCCAACCATTTATTTCTTATAATCGTATTTGCCTTGAAATTCTATATACAATATCATGTATCACAAATTGGTATTTGTCCATTGATTGGTTGTTCAATTGCATTTTGTTGAAATACACCAAGTTAGCTGTAACCCGGATTCGAGGACAGTTCGATGCTTGGTAAGCTTTGAAATTCAAATATCGTCAGTAAGCCGATATTATTCCATGTTCAAACTCTGATCAATTCCTGCAGGTTGACATTATCTTCTTTGAGTATAAAAAAATATCCGTGCGTATGTCATAATAATGGAAAATGGAGATAGACGATTTTTTAATTTGGCTACTTGGAAACTATCTGTCTTTCATTTTTGCCATATCAACATGTTTTCAGCATAATCGGAAATATAAAATTGAAATTGTTACCCTAATACATCGCCATTCATAACAAGCCAATTAGTCTATTTTCAGTATTATTTTGCCTCGTAGGCGGTGTACTCAAAATGTATCGTGTTTGACAGTTGAAGGTTATTTGGTTTTATTGACTTATTTTAAACTAATGATTTCCGGAATGCATAACCTACGAAGCATCGAATTATCATCGAATTCGGGTCACAGCCAACTTGGTATATTTCAATAAAATGCAATTCAACAACAAAAAACCTACAGACTGCTACACATGTCTCGTGTATCACCCGGTAAATTTATTTTCTCAAAAGAAATGCTAACGAATTTCAAAAATTTTTACATTCAGAAATTCGTCACTCTTGTTCAATAAGACAGATGGTGAAGGTAGGTAACACATTCCCAACGTTTATGGAAAGTGATTCACAGTGGTCTCTTCACTCAGCATACATCATACTACTTTCAACTTGAGAAAATCTCAAGAGCGTTGGAACATATTTCCAAATGTCTGATAACCAAAAAATTCTAGGAAGTTTTTTGTTCAAATCGTTGATATGATCTGACCAGTGTAGTTTTCAGCCAAAAATCACTACGAGGAGTTTATTTCTTCCACTCATTTCCGATTCCATAATAACCGAGGGCGCTTTTGTTTGAAGGTGTGCAAGGTGAGGTGGAGTTCGAAGGTCCATCCGAGTCCGAATGTAGGCCATACATCGAAAAAGCACTGAAAAATCAATTGGAGACGGGCGACCCCACGGCGTCTTCCGAAGCTGGCGACAGTAAAGAAGACATCCCCACCATAGAGATAACAGACGACTCCAATGATGGAGAAGACGAGATAAACGAAGATGGTCAACAAAGCAAAGAAAATGTTGAGACCGTTTCCGAAACACAAGCCCAGCCAGAGGTACGAATCAGCTTTTTTCAAAGAATCGCCTTACTGGTGAGATTTTTTCAAAGAACTCCAGATAAAAAAGAAGAAGCAGCAAATGAACGACAGAGCTCTGAAAATAAGGTACATTAGAATCGTATGGAATGATTACATTACCTATTACTTTCTCAACTATACTAATCGATTGAAACGTGTAGAATGGAGTAGTTCAAGAGCACATGTAAACATTAAAAATCTGACAAAGCATATCCAATACCATGTCATAAAAATCAAAGTTGACTAGACTGAAGCACTCTATATCTATACGTTCTAATAACACAACCATAATTTTCATTCTCTATCATAGGCCATGTACGATGTTACACTCAAGGTATTTTCATGACTCCCGCATCAAAATATAAGAGTATTAACTATACCGGATTCGAATAATTGCTGTGAATTGCTTATTTATCACGAATTGAATTTGAAGTGATTAAATAAATAGGATACATTTTTTCATTGCTGTTCAGAAGATCGTTATGTAACTAGAACGGATTTGCTGCTTCATTGGAGTGATCACCATAAGATAATAATCAGCACTTGACTTTCGTTGATTTTTAGGGAGACAAAGCTAGCCTAGAGTATGAGCCTACTACGGATGACGACAATAAAAGCGAAGAAATCGAATCTCAGACATCAGAAGAACAAAAAAATGAAAGTAATGAAACAAAAACGAATGGTGAAGATCAGAAAAAACATAGTACCGAAGAGTCGAGTGAAAATAAAGAATCAGAAAGTAGAGTTAGAAGGGATGTGAGCAATGAGGAAACTACAGATGGCTCTGACGAAATCAATGACATTATTGAAAAGAGCCCAAATGGAGATATACAAAATGAAGAAAATTTAGAAAGTGAAGAACAAGTCCACAGTACCGAAGATGTAGCGCAAAGTATGGAAGAACAATCACAAAGCACCGAGAAACAGACTCAGAGCACCGAAGATCGAGCAAAAAGTGAAGAAGAACAAGAACACAGTGCAGAGGAATACGTACAAAATTTAAAAGAACAACAAGAAATTAATGAAGAAGAAGCACAAAATACTGAAGAAGAAGCACAAAATACTGAAGAACAAGCACTGAATACGGAAGAGGAAACACAAAGTGCAGAAGAACAAGTCAAAAATCAAGAAGAGAGAGAACAAAGAGATGAAGAACAAGAACAAAGTAAAGAGGACCACTTGGGTGAAATTCAGGAAGGAGTTGAAAGTCAGGATGAACAAGATGGTCAGGGGACAAGTGCAGAAGTTAGTCATGAAGTCCGTGAGGATTCTTTGGAGAATGGAGCCATTCCAGCTCATGATGTTATCAATGAGGTCGATGGTAGTGAAGAACAATCGGAAGTTGCACATGAACGAGTTGAAGATACACATGAACCGCAGGATAGTCTAGATTCGAATGAAAACGAAATACAAGACCATGTAGATTCAGGAGAAAACGAAACAGAAGCAGTAGTTAGATCAATTGAAGAAAATCAACCCCAGGAATCGATGGAAGAATCTACAGATTCCGGAGGTGATATAGGACGAAGTGATGAACAAAAGTCCATAAATGAGAGTCAAGACAGTGGCGAGACGAAAACTGATGCAGATGATACTCGAAGCGAAGATGTTGAAAGCAATGTAGTTGAAACTGTCGAAGAACTCGTGGCACCAGAAGACAGTACACCTGTGGAAGAACGCAAACCGGTGCCTGTTGAGGATTTGAGTATAGACGTCGATATTCCCAGTGAACGAAGGCCGAGAGAACACGTTGAACAACTACTGAAGTTAGATGAAGAATCTTCCGAAACTGAAAAATTAGTGAACAAAGTATCTGAGATCACTCTGAAACAATTGAAGAAGCTTTACGAAAATGCCATTAAACCACTGGAAACTCTTTACAAGTACCGAGATCTCAGTAACAGGCATTTCGGTGATGCTGAGATATTTTCTAAGCCACTAATACTGTTTATGGGACCTTGGAGTGGTGGTAAATCCTCTATAATCAACTACTTGGTCAACAACGAATATAATGAAACATCACTCAGAACAGGTATTCACAACTTGTGTGTGCAGGGTGACCTCAAAATACTTTTGGAACATTTCACTATTTTCTCATATTAGAAATCAAACCAATGAAACTTCAACCTAATAACTATTCCAAAAGTTCTTTGGGATCACCTGGTGATACAAATATCCATATCTGATTATCTTGATTTAGGTGCTGAGCCATCGCCAGCTTATTTCAACATTTTGATGCATGGCAATGAACCGGAAATCGTCGAGGGAACTGAACTCGCGGCTGATTTCACGTTCTCAGGCCTACAAAAGTTCGGACAAGGGTTGGAAGAAAGACTTCGAGGAGTCAAACTTCCAGCTAAGCTACTGGAGAAGGTGAGAGGAATATAAGATTGATTTAAGTATTACAAGGACAGATTCAAATTCATTCAGTAGTGATGAGCTGATTTGAAAGTTGCTCACGAGTAGGTATTCCATACGTTTTCAAATGATACTGTTTCGACTACAGGTTAACATTGTGGAGATACCTGGGATATTAGAAGTGAGGAAGCAAGTTTCAAGGGTTTTTCCATTTAATGATGCGTGTCAATGGTTTATCGACAGAGCTGATATTATATTCTTAGTTTATGATCCTTCCAAACTGGATGTTGGGCCAGAAACAGAGGCCATTTTAGATCAACTCAAAGGAAGAGAGCACCAGGTAATGCAAAGAATAATAATTTTTCTATAAGCCCCAGCTGGAGACGAAATGAACAAAAAACAACGTTTTGACTAAATGACCACTTCACGAAACTGATGCAATATTTCAGATGACAAATAATAGAAACAATATGCAAAGAATTTCTATAACATAAGCAGCCATGAAAACTTTGTTTTTCAGACAATTTGTTGAATCGGCACAGATGTCGGGCAGATTATATCGACCATACTATATCTTAATGACTAACCTGAACCTTATTGTATGATATACTTTCAGACTCGTATTGTTTTGAACAAGGCTGATCAAGTGAAGCCAGAAGAGCTGATGAGAGTACAGGGAGCTCTTATTTGGAATATTTCACCTCTGATGTCATCACCACAACCTCCAGTAATGTACACAACCTCTCTTTGGTCCAGACCATACGAAACTTGGGCGCCAGTACGGTTACTCCAAGCTCAAGAAAGGGCTTTCTTGAGGGATTTGAGGGGAGCCATAGAAAAACGGATTGAAAATAAAATAGCCAGTGCACGAAGATTCGCGGTAAGATATAAACGAAAATTTCGGGCAGAGCTGATCTCATTGTATTTATTCTTGTAGGTGCGTGTACGAAATCATGCCAAAATGGTGGACTGCTACCTAACAACCTACTACAATCACAAATCAGTTTTCGGAAATAGAAAACAAGTTGCTGATGAGATAACCGAGCATCCACAAGACTACCACATCTACGAAGGTCTTTCTACGTTGACGAATATTTCCAGATACGATCTCCCAGATCCAGACGTCTACCGGGACTTCTTCAAATTGAACCCGCTCTATGAGTTCCAGCAATTATCAGCGACATGTACTTACTTCAGAGGTTGCCCAATCAACAGGTTAGACATCGCCATCGCTTATGATCTCCCTGAGTTGGTGGGCACGCATAAAAGATTGATGGAAACCACCTTGGCAGAAGGAACTAGTCATTCGACCACCACACCAGGAAGTTGAGACTGGATGGAGCGAAAAAGTATTAACTTTTCGTAGGGCAAGTCCTGCATTGATGGATTTATCCCAGGATGTCGAGGATTGGGCCAGTTGGTTTTTGTTATTGCTCACCCAATTTATTTTGTTTTAATCTGATCGAGGTTCTGGGATACATATATCCTGAATATAAGACTTTGGACGCATCGCGCGTCTTCATCAGTTAGATTTTCGAAAAGTTAATCTTTCGTAACAGTGACGACTTTTCGTAAAATCCTCTAATCACTGAGTACTGAGGTTCGAAGTGTGCAATGAGGACATTTTTACTGACGTTTCATGCTTTCAATAGTCTCCTGCCACGTGTGTTGATCGCATTTGAAGAGTTCTTGCTATCGGAGTGTTCAAGCATTCATTTATCGACTTCAAAGAGAGTGGGTTTAATAATATTTTGACACCAGATGTACAATTCCTTACTAAACATTGCATAAAACTGTGAGAGTTTTCATTGTTGTTATGTGTATATTGTATGTACAGATAATGGAGTATCATAGTTGTGTAATTTTTTTTTTTCATTCGAATTATTTGTGAAAGGTATATGTGGGAAGATACATTAGGTTAAGCAACTGAATAAAATAAATATATTTTCATTTGTAGCTTGAGTTCATTCATCCAAACAACCGAACCACATTAATGAATTCGCTTTACATTCCTCATCACAACTTACCTCATCCTACCATTGTTTCGGAATGTATGGGCAAAATGAGAATGAAATGAAAAAATCACTTACAATAACGAAATTTATTGATCACGAAAGGAAAAACATCACATGTCGAAAAAAATGAAAATAGAGGATCAATTATCTTTACAAAAATATTCATAAATCTATTTATAATTCAACAAGCAGTTCTTCGAATTTGTTAATATAAGGCACTTGATTTGTCGGCATCAGAATACCGCAAAATATGACGTACCTACGATACAAGAAGATATTCAAGAACTCTATAAGATTATAAGATAAACAGAAAAAAGAAAACGTAGAAATAGAATCTCAAGTGCGATAAAAGTAATTACATTCCTGGTCCGAAATTCATAATCAATGGAGACGTATCAATTTGAAATAGCCATAATTATGATACTAAATACTGTGATTTCGAATGATATCATATAAAAACTGAATGGTAATAATAAAAATAATTTCAGATTCTTTCCCTCTTCTCAACTGATCACAAGATATAACTGCCATTTTTTCCCAAATAAGAGGAAGCTCCCTTATCATAGCACCACTAGAATGAATAAGGTTCGAGTTTTGTATTCCTATCATTCAAAGAAATAACACTAAACTTCAACAATAAAATCGCCGGAACCTGATAAGTTATGAATTTAACATAGGTACCTATCGACTTGACATTTGAAGTTGATGGAACTATCTGGGGGCTGAACCCTATACATTATCCAAATATGAATAATTTCCTTGGATGCAGCAGAATAAATTTATTTCCTAAATTTAGTCAATCCTTCTGCAGTATACCTACGATTTTCTCGAATGTACTGCGTAGGGAATCGATGAAATCAGATCCATTCTGATATGGTGAGTAACTTGTTACTAACACACCAAGTTCATCTTCTCTAATGATATACCTGAATTAAATAAAATATTTAATGTTAGATATGCTTCAATAATGCATTTGAAATATGTTGATTGGTTTGAGTCTTTTGGCACACCACATCAACCTACCTCTTCGTAGTAAATTTCGTAAATGTATATGAAAAAAGAGGGCGTTGTTTTATCAACCAGTGATGATATTTCAAGTGAGACTGAGATATTCTGAATAACTGAGCAAATAATGATGACATAGGTACTATAGGTACTTACCCAACTCCTAATCCATCTTTAAACACAGGTCCGAAGCCACCGGCATATATAGCAGGCGAACTGAGGGTACTAGTTGATAGTTTAATATGATTGATGTAGGCATAATCTGGATCATCAAAAATGTTGCATACAGTATTTGTCTTCTCAGCAAACTTCTTGAGAGCAAAAAGATGTCTGTCGAAACCCTGACCCATGGCAGCCTCTCTAGTTAGCTGATTGTGCACTCTTGAACATTCAGATATCATGTTTTTCAAATCTCTTATGGGTGGTTGGTTCACGGAATTGATAGCGAGGGAGAAAGCCTGGGAAAATTTGATGTCAGAATGAATAGAACATTTTTTAAGGAATTTGTACCTGTGTGGCTGTTGTGCAGGACCTCACAGTTTCAGTTCTTCCATGCTTGAAAGCAGCAGTACTGCAAGATTCATATGTTGGAACAAACTTGCCAGTCATTTTGTAGTAGCCAGCCTACAAAATTCCAATTAGTATAATAAATGTTAGATCAGCAACACTCGCTAGTTATACTTCCAGCTATATATCATCCTCAATTATATATAGAAAAGAAATTCTCACACAAATTAAAAGACGACAGCTCAATACAAGTATCGAATCGAAATTTTTATTAATCAATTGGCCGGATAGCCCAAGTAACTCTGTTCTCTGGGTCAGTTAGGCCACGTAGCCTGATAACACAGGACACAAAAATTATTATATATAATGAACATTCTATGCTTACACAAGTGTTCTGTCCTTCTGAAAGCACAAAAATGAAAAAGATTAATATATTTGAAAGTAGGTGTAAGGATTTATATGAAATTATGTGATTTTTTGATGCAAGCAACATAATTGTCAACTGTGAGTGGCCAACAACGCAACACTTCTATTTGAAAAAGAGAGTGTGAAGATTGGCTGGGAATGTGAGTACCAACAACTATAGTTCTCCTAAAATGAATAGTTGTATCCCTTGGAAGATAGAGCTACTTTGAAATATTTAAAGAAAAATTGACACTCAAGTCGCTCTTCAAATGGAATGTTTGGGACCCAAATAGAAATTGTCACTATGTAACTCTGTTTACCTGAAAACCTAGTTGCATCACAGCATCTGGACTGACACCTAGCTTTTTGCAAACATTTTTGCCTATTTGGTCATATATCAAATAATCTATATCCAAACTAGAGCATGTTTTCAGGTAATCCTTTTTGGCATCTTCAATATCTAACTTCATATTATCACTAAGATGCATATCTAACCGAACCACATTGCTTATATTTTCATCATATGGTTTGGTATCAGAGGAAACAAATGAGTTTTCTCTAGAGTCCTTATATATATCTTGCAAGTATCTCAATATTGCTACACCATCACCCCAAGCATGTTCAAAATTAAGTGCAGCTTGACCATCCTTTGATACTTGTAGAGAGAATGATTTGTCAAACCATCTGAAAAATATTTATTACAATCATCTATGATCATCATAATATATCAAGCTTCACTCTCGGATGATTACCATATACTCATCATATTTTTGATATATACCTGTTCTCCCCATTCCCATGTAAAAAATTCCTGGTTATGGCATATGGATCATCTCCCAGTGTTTCTGAATCGAGACAAACATTGAACAGAGCTGAATCAATGTATTTGAAATTCTGTTCATTTCCATTTTCACTAAGATGATGACGCAGTATTGCCCATTTGTTCCTCTCTAAAGTTGTGAGAATTCCAACTGGATATTCACAGCGTGTAACATTGTCTTCCAAAATGAATTTTACTCTCGCCAAGATTTGTTCAGGTGGCAAAATGTCATTGGTTTCACTCAAAACTCTAAATGCATAGAAATGACCCTTATATTGAACAGTAATGTGCTTCCCAGAGGAATTTCTCACTATCCTGTCTTTGTCTATTTCAGGGATTCTTGTAGAATTGAAAAGGCTTGGATACTGGCTCATATCTAATGGATAAGCCTTGAACATGTAGGCTCCATACCAAGAAAGGTGAGTGGGTAACTTACTACATACATTTCTGAATCTCTCTGTATCACTATTTGTTGGATTCAAATGATAAACTTCGGGCTCCAAGAGACCTGCTTGGAGGCATTTATAGAATCTCAAAGAACTGATTATCAAATTTGTTGTTCTAACTAGCTGATTATTATACTCTGGTCGGTCATCCTTGTGCATGACAAGCATAGGGTTATAATTAATTGGAATAGGTTTGCGATCTCTCAAGTAACTATCAAACCAAAACTCATTGATATAACTTGTGTGCTTGTTCACCTTATCATAGTTCTTGAGCATGTCCTGCAGCTGCTTCCCAGAGGTGTTTTTGAATTGATTCACATTACATTCGGTTTTTCGGTAAGCTTCGTCTATCAATAAAGGGCGTTGAGCTGCCAAGTATCGCTCACAAGTTAATTCTAGTTTTGGTATGGGTAACCGTGGTAGTGACTTCTGAAAATGCATAGTAGGTATCTTACTTTTTTGTATGAACTGATAATCAGCATATTCCTTGGCTATCAGGTTTTTCTTTAGAAGTTTAAACATGACCTGAGGGGAATGGTTGTGAGTTAATATATCTGCTTTCTGTCTGAGAATCGGCATTGTAGTTCGGTTGAAATTCAATTATTCGAGATGGTTGGACTAACTATAGAGTTCTTGGGTTGGAGTTGAAAGCTTCACAAGCATACATAACTTCATATATAATTTTTTATCGAGCATATGAGCAAAATCGTGAAATTATTCTGAAATGTATACATTCACTAATGAATAAACATGGCTGTGTATATTCGCACGACAGACGGTTGCATGGGAGCGGGATAGGTGTGGCTAAGCTGTGGCTGCTGTTGCTGTTAACATTATGAAGGGTGCTCATAATGATCGGCCAGGGCTCCGTATATTAGAAGTCTATGACTAGGACCCAATCTAAGGCCAGAACCCAGGACGAATAAAATTATGGTCAAGCCAGATAATATAGATACGTATATGTTTTCCTCTTTTTGGCTAAGAAATTAACAAAAAAGAAACAATGAACGATGGATACTTTTTATACATATGCATACAAATTCATAGAGCCAGTGTCAATATGATTTCGTTCTCATTAGTTAGATTGATCCCTCAGATTAATGATATAAAAAAAAAATGGAACACTAACTCGTTGACTTCATGTGAAATTCACAAGGATTTTTCACTACCTTCTGTGATCGTATTGGATCAATATTGTCAAGATCTGGATCATACTTTTATATGCTCATCTGTTGTTTTTACCATGTTGCTCAGGAGAGTTGAGCCAGGTTGACTGCACTTAACAGCTCTACCTAAATCTAAAATGCAACTCATGCAAGTTTCACTGCAGCATGTTTTGGTCAACTAGGGATGATGAAATGAAACATTATAAAGGATCAATTATTGAAGAAATGGCTCAAAGAAAATGAAACAGTTTTATTAAATACCTATTCATTTTTAATAATGGTATATAATACAATACAAATGGCAAAATGT
Organism: Gastrophysa polygoni; assembly: GCA_963576655.1. Lineage (NCBI taxonomy): Eukaryota > Metazoa > Arthropoda > Insecta > Coleoptera > Chrysomelidae > Gastrophysa > Gastrophysa polygoni. The sequence continues at coordinate 3,441,071 of OY755085.1, forward strand.
ATGAACTCTCTGCAAACTACACTAGGCTAATTACATTTACTAATACTAGAATATGAAGATACATTTCATTTATCTACAAATGCTCATTAATATGCTATTCATTCTCCATACAATCAAGTTCGCATATCGATTCAGAGGTAGAAAAAACAATGATACTCATAATTGTGGATCTGGAAAAAATGGATAGGATAAAAAAGATAACATATGGAGTCTCAAACACGAAAAAAATCATTAGAGTACAAAACGACAAACAATTCGGATAATTTTCTGGTGAATAATTGTGTAATGTTAAGACAAAGGTTTGAGTGTTGTATTCGGAAGGAATAAACATAGTAGACCTCCTCCTATCAACAGCGCAGTCACGATGAATGTAGGCGCTGGACAATACATATCTAGAAGTTGGGCTATCACTATGTTGCCGATGATGCCTCCCAAACGAGCTGCTACCATCGAAACTGCTATTCCAGTAGCCCTAAATAAATAAAAAATTAATAAATAATTCTGATCATCTTGTGAGATCAGACATCTCTCAAATGTACATTATAAATTAGTATTTTATAGTATTCACCTTAGATTGGTTGGGAAGATCTCTGTTATCAGCGAATCTAATGCTGCATTACCACATGAAATCACACTACTGAATACTGCAGAAACTATGAGATTGTGTGTCTTATTATAAACCAAATACATGCATGCGGAACATATTCCAGACGATACGGTACTGAACACTGAAATTAAGAAAAAAAACATCAGGTGAATGTCCAAAATTATTATCAGCAGAGGTACTTTTTATAATCAGATTCAGATATTGCTAGGGGTGTTAGGTAAGTGAAGGATTATTCAGAAAGAGTTTGAGAACAAAGAATATAAAAAGAATATTCTGAGGTTATTATCTAGTAGTGGGAGTAAAGTCTAAGGTTGATGAAATTACTGCTGGAGTTAGGGACGGGTCCTTATTGGTTGAGGAATGATCATATATTCGTGCATACGCACCTAAGAAGAACTTCCTGCCAAGCCTGTCCATCCCCAAAATGGCAAGAATGTTACTAGGTAATGCAGCAGACACCGTTATCAAAGATTCCATGAAAACTGTGGAAGATATTTTGTCGGAACAAACCCCTCCTGCAACGTGGCTTCCAGTATTAACAACGTAGTTGGTTACATCACAAACAGAGGCTTCAGTGCCGTTGTGGGCCCGAGCGTATTCATCAAATCTGTTGAACAGTTCTGGGAACCACATCATCAATCCATAATAACTGCAAAGAAAAACAAAAGCTATGTAATGAACAATATACTGATATACAAAGATTCTACAAAGTTTAGCAGAGTTCATTAGTCGATATTACTCTCTATGACCTATAGTTTGGTTCCTTTTTTTTATCATAGTGGTCATGTCAGTTCAATACTCACCCAATGTGGAATGTGAAATTGATAATTATGGAGATAATCGTGAATCTCAGAATAGGAGATACGAATAGTTGTTTACTATTGTCTAGGATATCAACGATCATATTCTGGAATTTTCCTCTACTAGCTATTTTGGCCTTCTCCTCGACAGTCAGTTCTTCTTGTTCGAAGATGAGATGTTTAACGGGATAGTCATCTGCATCGTTGCCAGTATTCACGTGATAGATGTATCTGAAAATAGTGATGGCCTCTTCGCTCCTTCCTTGACTAAGCAAGAACTTAGGACTTTCCGGAAGGAAGCAGAGTAGCGCTGCTACGATGAATGATGGGAATGAGCAAATCAAAAGAAATATTCTCCAGGAGTTGTATACGAAATATTGGTTCTTGAAGCCGATGTCTGCCGGAATGATCAGCCATGCCAAACCGGCTACAAATAGATTACCCAAAGTCCAGAAGGCCGCCATGAAGGAAAGCATGGAGCCTCTTTTGGACTTCGGTTGGAATTCTGCAAAGTACGACCATATCACTGGTCCGCTGCCCCCTAACCTGCAATGCAAAATCCGACTCTCAATACCAGAGATATACTAGTTTACAACATCAAATTCAAACAGCTGATTATGAAATGATAACTAGTTCCATACTCGAGTCTCACTGAAAACGACATCATCAAGGTGAACAAAAGAGTATCAAGACTAACTAACAACTAGTAGGACCAGGAATGGCACACTTATCGAAATTGATGGAGACCTCTCGGATACCTGAGTTATCCTGTTTTCATTTCAAATAATAATAATAATAATAATAATAATAATACATTTATTATCCACACGATACAGTGCAATGTGCAATCGAAGATTCTTCAAAATTCACTACAAAGATTTGAAGGGCGTATTTCTGAGCTCAACACAGGGCAATTTTTCTGACAACATGTTTTCTAAAAATCATAATGCAACCTCTCCTAACTAGAGCCATCAAACTAAACCTCTGTTTTACCAGAAACACTATTCGTTTTTGGCGTCAAGAAGGGCGTAGATGAGATTTGAGGCGCGCGTACACTTTTGATGGCCTTAGTTTCATTTTTCAGTTGCCAAATTTCATTGGATGAAATTGAATAAAACGGTGACACAAATGAAGAAAGAACATTTTTGTTGCTTGAATTCTCTATAAAACCAACCGTTTTCGAGAAAATCAGTGAGTATTTCAAAAATATCATACTGTGAAAATGTAACTGTTGTGTCAGGGTAAGTAAATAGTTTTCGTCATTGTAGACCATTTGGTTTAGTTCGAAGAGGTTCAAGGTCGCATCCATTTTTTATAAAAATCTTCGTAGTGACTTGTGATCAGAGAAATGGATACTTACGCCGCCCCATTTAAAAACCGGAATACCATGAACAGCTCGTATGACTGACAGAAGCTCGAGGCTACTATGCACAGAGCGTTCATGAAAGAGCTCACGATGAGCACTTTCTTACGACCCAAGAAGTCCGCAACCGATCCCCAGACGTACGCCCCGGCCATCATCCCGATGAAGATGATGGAGTTGAGCCACCCCTTGGTTTTTGTGTTGAGGTTTAAGTCGCATTGTGCCGAAGGAAGGATGAACGACATCGAGATGACGTCCATCTCCTCCGACGTGCTCACGAAGCCACATACTGCTAGTAGGAGAAAATGAAACTTTCCATATCTGTAACAGATGAAGACCAAATAATACACTATAGAACATTTTTATGGAAGTATTGTAACATGCTCTTTTGGCGCACGAGTTTCTTTATAGACGGAAAAATTAGATTGGAAAATGCATAAATATAATGCAGTTCACACGAGATAGCTCTAACTTCAAATATATATGATCTGCATGTATTATCAAAAAACATAAACATCTGATGCATTATTGGCATGAAATGCCTATATATTTTTTTGGGAAACTATGAGATTGATGTTCAAATCACAAGATGGAATAGTTGCAGACTGTTCTGGAACAAATGCTAACATATCAACTGTGATATCCTTGAACGTCCATGAATTAGTAAACAATAGCAATATTGCAAAACTTTATCTGTTTTGCAATAATATACATACATGAAATCGGATAAATCTGTATCATATATTTTCTTACTAATAATATTCATACATATCGGATAAATCTGAATCATATATTTTCTCACACGGACAGGGTGATTCAGCTAAGAATACAAAAAGAAGAATGGTGTATTTTTATGACATCAGAGAAAGTCCCTGCAAAATTTGAGAGCAATCTGAGTAAATGTATATAATTTTTTCCTCTCAAAACTTCACTTTCCCTTCAGAACTTCTTTTTCCCTTCAAAACATAGACTGAAGAACTTTCCTTCGCATGATCACCCTGTGTTGCCAAACTGCTTCATGAGCAACAAGACCCAGGGTCTGACAATCAAAAAAAAGGAAATTTGACCACGCAATCGGCTTATATCCTATAATTATCCTTGTTCGTTACTCTCATTTTCGAATGTGTTCACGTTTTCCAAACAGAGAAGAGCTGGTAATAGTTGTTTCCAGATATTGTTGTTCACAGTTTGAAGCTCGAGAGACGATGACCTCTAGTTCCCTTTGAAATGTCAAACTCATCGTTGTTATGAAGTGAATTTTAGATTTCGTCACGACGTTATTGAAAGTTCGCCGATTGGTACAATTCTACCTTAGATTAGATGCGTGTATCACAGTTCAGAAATGATTAATTTCACGAATACTAGAAAAGTTTTCCGATCAACTACCCACCACGACAATTGTGATTGGATATGGATTTCCATTTTTGATGTTACATAAAATTTCGATAGAATTCGATGTGAATTTCACTTGGTTTGCACTTCATTCGCTGGGGCCAACCCACAATATGAATATTTGCATTCCTAGATGAATGTAACTCATTTTGCGCTAATACTTATGGTTTATTGATGGTGAGCTTTTGAAATTACCTCTGATGGTAGGTTTCTTCGATGAGGAATATGGGTTAGAAAAATTTATGCTTACCTAGTTAGTTCTATTGCTTTTTCGAAGTCAGCTTTGTCGCTGTTCTTGTCAGCATCCGAAAAGACTTTGATCGGCAGGTCTTTTAGCGTTCCTAGGTTCGCTAGCTCGAGATCTTTGGATCCGCAGCCGTTTGGTAGGCGCTCGTCTTTTACATCACAGTACTGCTTGTGTTTTGATTGCGGTTCACCTTCTACCATTCTACGATATAGGCAAAGTTTGTTTTGTGTCTCGGCGACGGAAATTTGACCTTGAATGGGGCTGGCTGGGGCGGTTTTCAATGGGGGCAGCGGACGAGGGTTCTACACCAAGCGCTGAAAGAACAAATCAAGATCAATCATTTTTCTACGACCGGCCAGAAACTAACCGTTTCTGGAGAAAAACATTTGTGATAAATTTGAAGTAAGTCTATGATTTCATTTGAGGCAAGAAATTTTCCGATTGGAACATCTCTGCGATCTTTTCGAGTATCGACAATGTGGATCATGAACTGGTGGGACAAACGGCAGGCACATCACTTGCTTTAAAATGCAGGATAAGTCAATTCAAGCGATGATGGTGAGAACATATTGACCTGTTGAAAAGTTGCCTCTTCATTAGTTGGACTGTTATCCAATAATCAATATCAGTTGACACTAGCAATACGAATCGGATGAGTGTACCTAGTTGTAGGCTATGACTGTTGCCAAAAATCTTTGAACAATCAGGGAAAACGAAAAATACTTCTACTAATGAATGGGTATATCGTCATTAATGAATCGACTCTAATCTTGTTGATTCCATTTAGGAATGGGTCTTGCGTGCATCTTTTGTTTCATAGTCCTTATCATGTATAACCATCGTAAACAGTCATCTATTAAATAATGTTTTTCCTTGCCTCGACGAAAAAAATTACGGTCTCAATAGGTGTTGGAGTAATGATTAGCAAATTATATAATATGTGACTAGTTTTCTACTTGAAAGTGAAGGGCAAGTATAAATAGGAGGAATCATGCGTAAACCAGTGATCATTGCAACATGTCACTGAACTGAACATCTCGAAGAAAAAGGAAAGGGGTTAGCATCACACTTTAGTTTCTGTTCTCCATGAACCTCTTTATGGAAAGGTGCATGAAATTAGTGGAGAAACATTTGGACTTGGCACATGATTCAGTTCTCATTCTGCAACTATGTAGTATATTATATTTGTAATGAGGATTCAGGCTAGATTAAAGAAATATGTAAATGCCTTCATGTGCTCGAGTGGATTCAATAATTGTTCTTTCATTGTTCATCTTTCCGAACAATGAGAAATAATGCAAAATTTTCACCTTGAATTGGCCTGGCATTAGTGTTATCACGGAAAAATATAAACTCATCGGTAGTGAATTAATTTTTTCACGAACCATTTTTTGGGATTCATATTTGATGACTTTCTCCATCATGATCTTCATGGTATTTTTTTTTCTGAAATTCGAAATCATAAGCTCTTCAATATACCTTATGAAAATTGATTCGTGCTGATACAACCCTAAATTTTCAGTGGATGTAGAAAATTCTTATTTAGCTAGAATCCATTAATCAAGTGTCAATTCGTGGAACATAAATTATGCATAAGAAATTGAGAGAACTCATTATAAATCTGTTCAACAAGGTAAGATTCAGCACAAAAAAAATTACGAAACAAATAACAGACAGCAGACAACAGATTTCAAAAGTTGTTGGATTATCCTTCTTGTACTTCTTGACGGGGTATTCCCGCACTCAATCAGATCATCTGGGAGCGTTTTGAACACTACTAATTTCACCTCGAATTATAATATGATCTAAGAATTTCTCTTATCCCAAGAGAAATCGAGGTGATAAACATATGACACTTATTCATCATTGTTGTTTTATTCTATATCATGAACAATGTGCTTCCATATTTTGTAACTGATTTATTATTATTATCTATTGAAAGTATCAATTTCGATCTCAAAGAGCAATACCCTTCGGAGTAAATTGTAGACCGTTGTCACTGATTTTAATTGTATTATTTCAACATTAAGCCAGACGAATGATTTGATTGAGTTGTTTTTTACGTTCTAAACGAACTCAATTGGTATAGTTTTCCTGTGAGTGTTGCATTATGATCTGAAAGGGGCATACTTGTACGTCTCAGTATTCGTCACTATATATAGACTCACATGTTTGACTTTGTTATCGCACGAGTAAGATCTGATGAATTTCAATACATACATTTAATGATATAATTTATCCAAAATGCTGATTCATTCACTCTAACTGACTTGAAGAAACTGTTCATTGATAGAAAGCTCAATCACCTGAATTTGATTGATGGTATGGATGATTAGATGATCATTTGCAATTAATTCACAAAAAAATTGCAGTTTGTGGAATTAAATTGTGAATCGTGAAAAAAAATACGGAATATCATGCTAGAAACGCCTGCTGACCACGTGTCCTTGATGATGTTCGATAATGTATGAAAATATTTTTTCCGCGATGGTATGAGATTCACTGAAGATATTTCTATGTTTTACCATTTGGAGTAATAATCTTCAATATTAGGTCAAAACAGGAAGAGTTAAGATCAAAAGTACCCAATCTTGATAAATCTGAGGTAACCTCAAATGATTACACAAGTAATCCCAAATAATAATAGCGAATCAAGAGACAAGGAGGTTATCCCATTTCCTCTCAAGCATTTTAGGCAAGCACCTGATATTTGGAGTATTCTAAATAGATCGAAATTAGTCTCCAGTGATCATCATGACATATCCATGAATCTCGAGTACTTAATCATTCATTGAATTTGATGCTTGTTTTTTTTTTAGATTGTACTTTCTAATGTTGAGAGAGTTCGATACTGTACAAGAAAATGCCGATGAGTGCAAACATCGAACGTAGGTACAAATTTTTTTTTCAAATATCGCGAAGGTGATCAAAACTGATACTTATGGCTATGTTATTGATGTTAACCTTCACTTGTCTCACCAAAGATTCCGATAAATTGTCTCAAAGAAACAACTTCTTGTCATGGTTATTATTTTGAAAAAAAAATTTGAGTTATATAATTGATACTGTCTGTAGGTTAATCAAGGAGGTTCTATATTCAATTTCAGACTAGAAACGAGGAAGGAAAATCCCAGGAAGTCTAGGAAAATATATAGTGTGTTTCTTATATCTAATTTTTGATTGGAAGGCCAAAATGGAACAAAAAATTCCATCGATTAAATGAGCAAAAAGTGCTCGTAGGCCACTGGTACTGGTAATATCATTTCGAAATACTATCAATCAGAATAATTCGGACACTAGATATAGTGAATCTTCTCAGGAATCATCTGTATCAAGAATATACGAAATATTCATCAATATTTTTTCTCGAAGAAACCTGCTGGGTTCAAACGTTTATCACGATATAGCAATTCTTTAATTGTTTTTAATTAGCTGTCATTCCATAATGGTTTTCGATTCATAATCCACTATATTCACATTAGGGCATACTTTGCAGACAGAATTTAACTAAAAATAACTCATAATTGTTGCATGACGTACTGTACAAATTTAAGGGTAATGTAATTGAATTTGCCAAGAGATACAAATCCAAAGTAACAGCAAAATCAACAAAACTATCTTTTGTGTAGAATGACCAGGCGAACAGAAACAAAAAAGGCATTTTGAAAATGTCTGAAAATTATAACACATGACCACTGACGAAATTTTTGAAGTAAGCATCCTTTCTCAATATAATAAAATTACTTTTGAACTTTTGACGTGTATAGCTCGGTAACCATGGTAACCATTTTCTGCTGAAAATGACCTCGAAGACATACAACACCGGAACATATATATACATATAACGGAGGTTCAAAATATCACACAAAATTCGTACTGTTTCAACTCTGGTTTGATCTACAACCATCGTTGAAACTTATCAACGTTTGAACAATCTTGATCGACGTAAAATTAATTCTAGCGAAAATTATATTTGATAACACTCTGATGGACTCAAATTTGAAATCAAGTCCCGGTTCTTGGTATCAACTCCATTATTATTAAGTTTTGTTGTTTTTGAATTTGATAATTCCTACCAGTACGTTTCATTGTAGTTGAACCATTTTCACTGTATCTATCAAGGTGACAATAATAATATGTTGATGGGGAATGCCATCAAGTTCCTTTTATATCAGACCATTAAACTAAGCCATTCTGACTATATAAGAATAACGTGTTGATTATATTCAAGATCATGTTATTGAGATGAGTGTTCATATAGGTGAATAATTGTATTTGTGAAGCAGGACCATGAGCGCACCAGCCTGATTCCATTCGGTCAGTAAGTACGATGAAAACAGCTTTTGAATCACTAGATACATGTTTCGAATGAGTGTATCAGTCTCAAATAAAATGTCGTATGAATGTTTAGAAGATGAAAAGCCACTTGGAAGACGGCAAACCCCATCGGAGTGCCTGATCGGCCTATTACAACCGAAAAACGTGTAATTTAACGTAAATTTTCTGACAACATTATAAAGTTGTATCTACACATTGGTACCTCCCAACAACTTTCCTGTAGTTGAAACTGATTAGCTGGGATGTATATCTATGTATTGCGGGTGGCCAATTACGAATATGCAGCAGTCAGTGAATTCTCGGTTATACCCTCATTGATTTCTATTTGAGGAAATATTATATAGAGTTATCAAGAAAGGTATTATCAGCTAGGTATTGAACATTCGATTCACAATGATGGATTTCATTCCATTTTGGTAATATTATTGTAGGCACGTGCATGGTGAAACGCAATTTGGAATGGATTGAAACGAACCAAACTGTTTATTCTGACTCATTGCCATTAATTAAACAGACATTATTCTCAAATTAATTTATAATTGAAGTCAATTTGTTCCATAAGTTTCACATGCCCGTCTGAAATTCCGAAAACATTGGTATGTTTGAAAATAATTCATCTTCATTGAAATCTTCGTTCTCAAGAAAGATTGTAGGTACCTATATGTATATAAGAGGTGCGACTCAACTAGTTTACCATTTTTCAATAGGCATTGTCATTGAGATGATATGCACGAAACAATATTTCACATATTGAAATGACCTTGTGAAATCAAGTGACACGTCGTTACGGTGAATTTTATTGAAAAAATCTTGTTATATTGGTCATCGACTGTACCTACACCTGTTGCTGTGCTGAAATCGTTGTGATTATACTTCAACTTCGTTAATCGATAATGATTGCCTATTTAAATTTTTGACGGAATTCAAAATAGCTACTTAACCGCCATCGATCGTGGATAAGAATACGAATAATGACAATGAAAGCTGCTTATTATAGTTTATGCGTATAATAATAATCGAACGAAATGTCTTGTTGTGATGTCGAATGTAAAGCCGAATAAGTATGCATTGCTCAAAATACTGAAAATAATAAGTATTATAGTAGTATGCACAAGTAATTGTTTCTGAGATTCCGATTCCGATACACGAATCCGATGTATGGACGTTGAAAAAAATCGTATACCTCATGGTGGTTAGGATTCTCTTCAGAATATGAGGAAGAAGTCCAACCAGATGCTTCTCGAGCTCTTTCCGTCAAAAGTATATTTACCTTACCTGTGTTCAAAAGTAATTTCAAGCAAACTAGATTCTGTGAATGTCCGATTGTCAAAAATATTATCTCCTACCGAAAAATAGATGAAGCAAATAACCAATGAAACAGTATTTTTGCCCACATGGTGAAATTTTCCTGTTGCTCTGATATGTATTTCTACTTGAAGAGCCGTGCTCAAAAAACTGAAGAATGTCATATCAATACCACCTACGAGAAAAAAATATTTTGGATGTCGACATATAACAGAAAATATCCTCTTGTCAATTGATTACACAAGATATAATAATATGTGATATGGATGTTTTTGGGTGTATATTGTGTTATATTTATATTTACATCATACACATTTAGTGCTTTCAATGAATGTCATGTAGTGTTTTTCCATTGTATTAAATTTTTCTTCATATCCCTTGACAAAGGAAATAATACTATCTGAGGTGCCACTTCGAAAAAATGAGCAGGGAAAATACTGGAAGCTGCATTTGGAAGGAGTAACTTTGGAACACGAACAGCTGACACCAGGAGAATCTAGAAAATTTGAACTTCTAGTTTCGAAGTGACGAAAGATTGAATGAAGCCAAGTAGTTCTTTATTAATATGAGAGGAATCCATATTGATAATGTCTCGAAGACCAAACGTTAAGACTCAACCGACCAAAGTTTTACATCATTATCAGTATTAAGTATATCCTAATTATTTTTTTCATTATTAGTAATGATATGCATATCACCTGACATCACCTTAATGTATCTACCTTCAGTTATTGTACAGCAAGGTGAATTTCTTCCTTTCGTAAACTCAGGTTGTATATGCTTTTCTGGTGAATAGAACACCCTGATTTTCATTATTTTTTTGAAAGTGAAAAATGTATTATTACAGTATGTTATCTTTTAACGCTTTCATCTGAACTCGCATGCGGGTCCAAATCATTAATTCTTCACAAAATTCCAAATAGAAATCAATAATTCCACTTGTTTTGAAGGAAAAATAAATCGGCACAACAGTTTCTGATCTTTCAGTGTCGAATACTGATTGACTTTTGAGGTAATACTGTATGCCAGCGCAATCACCAGATTTTACACCGTTAGATTTTTTCTTTGAGGATGCAAATAATCTCTTTGATGAAGAAGGATTAAGAGAAGTATTACTGAAGCATTCAATAGTATGCCCAGATACGCTTGGACTTGTGTTAAATTCACTTAAATTTTTCACTTCAATTCAAATATTTATCATGAATATTGCTTTCAATCAAGTTTCGTTTTGTCAAAGTTCACTTATCTAAGTAATTTGGGCAAGTATTCATTAACATCAAATCATTTGAATCTCTGCGTTCAATAATTCAAATAATAAGTAGAATAATTGGTTCCTCCACTATCCAATATTACCTCACTAATAAATCAATAGTTGATACTGAAATATCAGGAATTATTGTGCTTACTCATTTTTCTTTAAAACAAGTAGAATTGATAATATTTTTGATTTAGGGTTTTGAAAAAAAATTATGATGCCTTGGTCGAAGTGGTCTAAAAATCATGCATGATGAAATCAAATGGAAATCTTCATCGCCAAATCAAAGAAATTGGAACAACAAAAAAATAGAATCGTGTTATCGAAAAAGATATTTTTATATTTCATTCAAGGTCTGGAAGACTTAAATTTAGTACATATTTTTGTCACTGAAAGTTTATGAGCAGGAACCTCAATAACATATTGGAGGCAGTCTGGAAATATCTAGAGATGAAAAAAAAATAATAATCTTTTTCGGATTCCTGGTTCAGTTTCAATAACATGAAGCTGCATGTGTCTGAATATGAATATCACCTTATCGTGAGGCCTCTACTGAAACAAGTGTCTTAGGTCTGTACAGTGGAGTCTTCCGGTTTTCACGTTCCATTCCTACTTTTTTCTGAAACTCAAGATGGCCCGATCAGATTTTGCATTAAACTGTTTCTCTTCATAAGGTACAGGGCAATTTTGAAAATTAATACATTTTGGACCCATTCTATAGCTACGAAGTTATTAGAAATCATGTTGATCTAAAAACTACGTCCAACAATTGTGGGCATGATCCAGTGGCGTACCCAGTTTTTTTCCGAGGTATGGTTTTGGTGATACGCCTCAAACTTATGTTTTTTTTAAATGAAACATCCTGTATGTTATTAATGATGCATGATACTATATAATTGGATTTTCAAAAATGCTAAAGAACACTAAATCATCACATTATGATGAGTCTTTGCTAGTAGGCCACGGATTTTCCTTGTATAAGATTTTCTAGTTCATTTGTGATTTATTCCGTAACAGAGTGATTAAAGAAGAAGAATACCAACACTAATTCACTAACAGGAATCGAAAAAAACGTAGATACTTACCTAATGTGTTTCGTGTTAGTGAGTTAGTGCTGGTATTCTTCTTCTTAGCTCACTATCTCATGAAAGAAATCACAAATGAAAATTCCTCAATTGAAACCTCTTCTATACGGAAAATCCATGGCCGACTAGCAAAAATTCATGACAATTTAATGATTTAGTGTTTTTTAGCGTTTCTGAAAATCCATCCTTCATTGTATTATAAACCATTTTGAAGAGAAAAAATAACGTATCCAACGAGATATCGGTACGCGTACGTTCGAGTACGCTTCTGGATTCTGCGTAAAATTCTCGGTTAGGAGTGGTTCTTAGTTCAACATCATTACTAGTATCTTCGTAGATATAGAAGGGGTCCAAGAAGTATCAATTATCAAAATCGCTTATCTTATGAACGGGAACAGTTTATGCAAAATCTAATTGGACCATCTTCAGTTTCAAGAAAAAGTAGGATATGAACGTTAAAAACGGAAGGTTCCAACCTCTGAAACAATAGAGAAACCTGGCAGTCTCAAAATGGGATACACTGTACATCTGATGAAGGTATTTCATTAGACTGCCAATTACCGGTTGCTATTGATTGAGCCCAAAAAATTTGTGAAATTTGGTTGTAGCAAAATTTAACGGTTTATTATTGAGCATAATTTATATCGGATTGACGTCATCCGTGAGGATACTACCTTGTTTATCCAGTTTTCACAGATAGGAGTGATTTGAATTTGCTCATGATATTCTTGGTTTCTCTCATGATGGTGACATGACATTATTTTGTACCTACTTCTCGAGAATTCTAGAGGTGTCTGAAATGATCACTTCTTGATGTGTATTTGAAATTAATAGAAATTTGTAGGTACCTAGACAATTCATCGAACGAATAAAAAACAATTTATCAAACTAATCATTCTCGAAAACCTGGCCAATTCATTTTCAGTCGAGGAAATTGTGAATAAGAAACCTGTAAACATGAAGATATTTTTATTGTTGCAGTGAATAAGATGAGCGTAAAAAATATTCTATTGAATCAGAGTGAAGTTATGATTTAGGACATATGCATGTGCATATCATAGTGCATTTCACAGTAGGTGAAGTAGGTAACAAATAAGAGCTTCAGATACGCGTTCTCATGGGTCCAATCATCCTTTTTTTTTCAATCAAATTTGTTTACAGTGAATTTGATCGGATCAATAAATTATGCGATTATATGATGCGCAATTTCAGATGTTCATGTTATTTGTTATTCGAATTATTATTCAGTTCACTCAGTGCTCAACAATCAATCATACTTAGTTAGTTTAGGCATCCTGTGGAATTCGGAGGAAACAATGCCGAGATAAAACCTTATAATTTAATTCGTTACGTTATTCAATAATTTAACAAAAACTATAATTTGTTCATTCTGTTCTAGGTCGACAGTCAACAAATTCGAAATTAAATTCACCAATTTCATCTCTGTTTGTATTGTTCTTGAAATGTTCTTGAATGTCACAATTGTGAATATATATGGAATAAAAAGCTATATTGAAATACGGTAAAATATTCAAAGCCTTGGAAGATTGAAACGAGAAATTGGGATTTTTGTATCGTTGGACTGAAACATGTAAATTCTTTCCAAAAATATTGATTCACTTCTTGAATTTTGTATTTGATTGATACGGTAGTGATGACCACTTGAGTGGTTCTGGTCCAATAAATATTGAAAATTCATGATCTACATTCGCGATGTGAATGAAAATTTTCAAAGAAATTCAACCTTCCCTCTTATTTGAAGTGGAAAATATGCGGATGGAAGCGAGAATAGTGTCAAGATTTATACACAAAAATGTGACTTTGGGATTTAATAATACTACCTTCAGAGCACACCATTAATCATCATGATTTGAACATAAGAAATCAATTGACATCTATGCTTAATGGTTTCGATTCTCATCCATAATTCCATTCATCTGACAGATCGATCTTCAACATTATACAATAGAGTGAAAGTTTTCGCTCAGTGAAAATGCTTGTTCATGAAGAAAATGTGCGCTATAGCAAATCACGTTAGGCACATAGCAAGTACAATAGGTATTCATTCTTTATATAGAAAAATGATTTCTGTACCTTGGCATAGGATTATTACTATTAGCTTCACTCATTTCTGAGATAAATATTTGCTTTTCTTGAAGAGTTACCATCCCTACCCTCTAAGTAACCCTCTACTCTAAGTCGATTCACAAATGACGATTGATTTTTTTTCCTTCACAATGCATAGCCCTTACACAAAATAATTATGGTACCGATTGAAGTTCCAATGATGTCAACAGAAATACAAACTCACTCTTGGGATTCAATAGGACAAGCTCGATTTTATGATTCAACCGAATTTCACCTCAATCAATTCATAATTATTGCTGAAATTCTTTCCAATTTTGAGGCACGAATGTACCGTTGTGAGACAAAAACTTGATGTTGTTGGCGTCAAGATTTCTAACATTGAATGAACGGGAATGTAGATATAAATAATATCCACGCGAATCCATAATATCCCAATGATAGCCAGTGATCAACATGTAGATTCCAAACCCCTGAAACGTTTAATAAACAACTTACATCATTTAAATTGTGAAGATATTTTTAACCATCACTTCGAATCAGTTCAATTCGATCAACAGTTCGTAGTTGTGTCCTTATCACAGTCGTTTTTGTAGCACTATCAAACATGAAACACCGAAACCGAAATTCAGTAAATAGCCCGATTTAAATATACCTGATGTATATATGACGTAGCTGCTTGAGCGCGAAATTCAAGACTGATGATCAGTGTGATACAACACCTTTCGCTAAGGTTAGCAGACTGGCTGACTGGCTGTATTCCTATATGGATTATCTATATAACACTCCAACCATTTGTTTATATTATTTTCTATAGCTTTTTCGACCGCACAACTTCTTTTACGAATTAACACTTATTTTAGGTGGTTCTTCTCTCTTGGGTCACTGGAGTACCACTGATGCTACCTTGCGTTCATGTATAACATTGAATATTTTTCCTCTTCTAATGTTAATATTATGATCATCAATGAACGGCTTCTATTCGAGCTGTTCGTTCGATAGTACTGTTTACAACATTTATTTATAATTGAATATTATTTACATTTCAATTCGAATTCCCACAAAGAATATTAATTAGTTTGAATAAGATAATACCGTTCGGTCGTGACTGTCCGAAAGGATAACAACCCTAATGATGCTATCGATGGGATTCTTCTTGTCACAGTGATTTGAGCTTCAGCTTCAGTTTTACATCAGATAATATGAATTCTTCGTATACAATGATTATAATGTCAACTGAAGTTAAGGAAAAAAATGTATCTTGCATCTTCTCATATTGAGTCATGAGCAGCTCACTATAATGACAGTTATTTCTTACTATTCAAGGTTTCTTATTCTAGCGGAAATATTTCAACTTCAGAGATTGATAATAGCTATTTGCTGTGAACTGAATATTATTGCGAAAACAATTATTTCCAGGTTTGTTTGTGTTATCGAAGTGGTCAATGAGTTTGAGTATGACCAAAGTTTATATGTATATTCGCTGTAAACTTGGTATGACAGAGAAAATCAGTTGACTCTGTTTTCTCTCTGATTAGGCATATGAAATTTTTCCAAAATTGGCACCACTTGTTTCATTCAATAATTTGTTGAATGGTTGGTAATAATAATAATAATAATAATAATAATAATAATAATAAACGAATGATGATGAAGACAAAATTCATTGTTGGTTTCTATTCACTCGGTTTGAAGGCTTGTGGAGAAATATTTTTGAATTTTCCCCCAAATTTTACCTTAGGGAGAAGAACTGCTACCTATATATATTCATTCTAATAGGACCCAATGCAACTCGTGTGATTTTCTTGTTTTTTTAGGTTGATGACGTCGATAAGGTAGATAATTGTGTTGGTTGTATTAAAATAATTCAACTAATTATCATCGTCTAATGAATTTTTCCTAGTAAAAATTGGATATGTAAGTAGACGAATGAAACGTTCTGTTCACAGTCCCAAAATGTACAGATGAATATCATTTTTTGTTGGTTTTGTGTAAACCATCCTATTCGAAATTGTATTTTCATGCAAACTATGTAGTAGGCAAGCCTACATTGCTTTTCGTTCGATGGAATATAGTGAAAGTTCAGTCCTAGCTATATTCATTTCAATGCTAACGTTAACAATGCATTCTTATCTTAGCGTATTCAGTTTATAGTACTACTTCAATTTTGTCATGCAAATATTCATTTGCTGGTATCTACTAGATACTTCACCATTAGGATCATCAAGTGACGGTTCAATGATTCCCCATAATTTTTTTGCGATGTTAACAATCTATACTGATTAAAAATGGAGAAACTCTGCTTTTTATGTTAGATTCATTAATGAGAGCCACTGAACTGATGATTCCAACGTTTGTTAGCAAAATCATCCCCAAGTTTCATATGAACCCATGGGACCCATTGTTTGAGAGATGCACCTTCATCTTGAGTATTTATCTATTCAAACGATTCAAAATTGTTACCATACGTATCATACCATGAAGAAGAAATATGGACTGATGTATATACTTCAATAAATGTCACTTGAATAGATAATATATCAGGAGATATCAATGTTTCTATCATTTAGGATTAACGCTGCATGTGCTCAGATTTTCTGAACTGTTTTCTTCAGGTTTTTTCAGCCCGAGATGAACATTATTTTGTTGAATTTATATAGTTGGGGCAGGGCCGTATCAGGGAACAACTGGTCAATCTTTCTTGAAGCATTGTAGTCCTCAAATAATTTTTCACAAAGTCACTAATTATCATCTGATTTTCGCAAAATTAATGATCTATCAGTAGTATCGAATTTTTTTTTTTTATCTGTGGACAACACGAAAGGGAAACCTATGATGTTCGAGGAACATCGTGTTAGCCAGCGGTGGAATTTTAGGAAAGAAGGAAGGTGTTGGAATTTTTCTTGAATGTTTGGAGGTTGTAAGCATCAGGAAAGACTTCACTAGGCAAAGAATTCCACAACTTTGCCGGAACTAGAGGGGCCCATATGAATCGCGAGAGGGGCCTTGTTGTAGGGTAGGATTGAGTTCATCGCAGTGATGAAGTGGGAAATTCTTACCTATATATGTGAATGTCTTTTAACAAAGTTTTTGGGTTTTTCGCCAAGATTTTGGTGTCATTTTGAAGATCTCAATTCTGAACTTTCTAATGTAGTTCGAAAGGGGTAAGACCAGACGGGGTGAGAACGAGGGTTGAAACTCAAATTGAATATTGAGCTATAGTTGGAAGTAAGTGGATGAATTGATAATGTAGAATTGACTTTTTGGTGGTATGTGGATGAATTTGTGGGTTTTTCAAAAACCCTTTGGCCAAGTTGTATTTGGAGGATGAAACAATGAAAAGAAGATATCATCGCAAATCCACTGGCAAATTCATTTCAAGGATCCGGGAAACTGAACATTCTTGGAAATTTCAGATTTTCAAAAATTTCTCGCTGTATGTCGATAAAGAGTACGAGTCATGAGGTCAGCAGCGAACTCGACATTATTTCAAACTGGTTGGAAAATATAATATTTTGTATGAAAATCCGTTGAAAGGGCTAAAAGAATGAAATCTCAATATCACAATATCTCCGTTATACGATGATATGAAACCATTGCAACCTCAGGGGCGTATTTTTTTTTTCAAAAAATAGCCGAAATACTTCAACTCTGAATGATGCGGGGTGTCATTGGGTAGTTAGAAAGCACAATTGTGCGACTGTAATTGATCATTTTACAAATAAGCCAAGTTTATTTTCAGAAGGTTGCTAAAATGCAACTTCTGTAACAATGTGAGTTAGGCCATATACATTTATATTGACGTCCAATTGAGATGACAAATAGTTGATTCGGCCATGTAAGCATATTCAAACTCCTTATCTGTCTATGGCTGGATTCTAGATAATAGCTTGACATATGATAGAAGGTCGCCTGTTGATCTCTGCACTGAAATGTTGTTATTTATTCCAATTTATCTTGCGATGTTTATATTGATAGCATTTTCCATAACTATTATATGCTGGCAGACATTTCTTTCTCTTCTCGAGAAGTAGTTGAACTCGAGAAACCTTCCTTATTGTCGAATTTGAAATAATTATGAAAGTGAGAGAGATCAATGGATGTATACGCTTTCGTATTCTACGTTTCATTTGTATAGACGTTGAATCAGTTTTTGTCCACCAGCCTCAGAATTGGCGCTGGAGTCGAACAGTGAATTAAACTTAGTCGCCACCTTCTGTGGAATCAATGAAGCATTGACGAGATGCAATTTATTGTTCTGATCGAGAGAAATTTCTAAACAACAGACAGTCATTATTTGGTAAGAGATTTTGAACTGCGGTTTAAAGTCAACTTTGATTTCCACCGATGACTGTACCACTGTATAACTGTAGAACTTGACTACAGTTTACTCGAATTGAATATAAGATATATGTTCTAACTGTGCATTTTCATTTCTTTAGATTTTTCGAATTCTCTGTCCTTGTTTCTATGAAAAAGAATGATTGTTTCAATAAATTTGTAATAAGGCAGATCTGCCACAAGATGTCACTGCCTCCAAAATATTACTTTTAGACAACTAAAAGAGAAATTCTTCATTTCAATTTTAAGTGTTGATGACACTGTCTTCTCAGACAATGAAAAAATGATGGAAATATGTATTTTGAACTACTTCCACAGAGAAAGATATTGTAAATGATATATTCCAGCACCCTATATAATCTTTGTATATATTTGCCAAACATAATAAATGAAAAAACCTGACAAAATACATATTTCCTTTTTTTATCGTCTCAAAAATCACTTCCTCAAACTCTTTCATGAAACTTCACAATAAAAACAATTTGATACCTATAGCGAAATAGTAGTTGAGCAAAATAACACTGTTTCACTTGGAATTATTTTCTTCATTCATCTTAGTCTGCTGAAGCGTTATCTGCTGCAAACATTCTACCAGCCATTAATTAATTATTTTGATCAAATGAGGTCAGATTCCTTTTCGAGAGAAATTTTTGGACCTACTGCTTGTCAATATCAAGAGAATAAACTATGTCTATGTTTGTGCACCGTTGTATTAATATTGGGATAATAGATAACGAACTAGATATATCATTGTGATATTGTATAACTGGTGAGTCGAAGTTCACAGATAGATAATATTTTTAGAGATAATATGGTGAACAAAGACTAAGAATGTGTGTCGTATAGAGGTCTCTTCATAGACTGTGATAGATAGATAGATACATACATACAGATAATTTATTTTGACTATATCGTATACATGTGCATATTCATAGCAGGTCATTTGTTTCCCGCAAAGAAAAGAAATTTTGAGGCAATAAATATCAGAATACACCAGTAGGTACAAACATATGAAGGTTAAAACACATATGAAGTGAAAAAAAACATATAACGGTAAAAGTGCATTACGATAATTTGAAAAACAAAATCAAGTATGTTCTCATAGGCAAAAGGTTGCACCTGGAATATTTTCAAGGTATTCATCAATAGAATAGAAACTATGATTTTACAAATACGATTTGATTGTTCTTTTGAACTTATTCATACCCAACATTTTCATTTCATGAGGTAATGCATGCAGGTAGTGTTATCGTTTTGCTCATATATTTCACTAGGTATCTTTGTTTTTGTGTATACAGGATGTCTCATAATCAATGGTATACAGTGAAACTGCAGTTCCCTTTGGTGAAAATGTTGCGACACTCATCTCAGTTCGAAAAGTTGATACACGGTCTCCCATGTGAAAATTAGATTGTCGATTCTGGTAATTGACCTTTTTTTTGAAACCGATGATTTCGTATGAAATTATTTGATTACAGCAAATTTATACTGTATTTCGAAGTGTAACATAAAATATTCATGACAGAATCCTTGATAAGTACCAAGCATGGTGATTGTTCCGAAGATGCTATCGAAATGAACACTCAGTATACAATGTTTGTTCAAATATCCTTCTACGGAAAGTTTCAGCACTCCCCCTTTCCCCCCCACCATTGAACAAATCCCACTGTCTTGATGAATGTAGCCAGGATTTATTTCTGCTAATATGTTAGGTACATGTAAATACACATCGTATTCACGTACTCTTTACACAATATCTTTGAGTGATATGAATCATGGATTGCTAATTTAGAAAATCTGAAACAGCAAGTTTCACGTCACGTTATTTTGAGAATCCGTTGTTTTGGCGGAAGCCATTTTGAAAATGTGATAAATGCTACTAATTAATATTTCAGTTTCACTAATATACAGTATGTCCAAGATAAGCAGGGCCACTATGGGGATATCGGAAACTTGAAGAGATACAGATGTGAGAAAGGGGATGAATGGAAAAGAGTCGCGTAATTGAAAGGCAAAGAAAATGACGTCCAGAAATTTCAATAAACTAATATTGGACACACAAATACGTTATGATCATCAATTGAAAGGATAGGTAGGTATTTATTATTCCATAAAAAGTGAAGTTGTTTCCCACTCCATGGCATTGACGATTGAGAATGTTATATCGAACGAATATAGTTTCCTAACACATTGATAGCAATTAATGGATTCCTAAATACTACGTGCAAAGAAATGACTGCCGTTTCTTTTGATGATGTTAGCAGTTCTGGTGGGAGTGTTATGATCAGTGAGATCTCAAAGAAAGACGATCTTTCGATCACAACACCGGTAACGGACATGTATTTATTATTTTTCTTTATATTCAGCACATTCTTGTGCATCTCATAGCCGCGTCCACCAATGGCTGAATAATATTATCTACTGGAATTGTATCAATAAACAATGACACTCACGCATCAACAGTGCATTTCAATTTCGTTGTCAGTTTGACAGTTCGCTTAATTTCATTCGAAATATCTCGAAAATCCAGCGAAAACAAGGCAACCTGATAGGTAGAAATTATAATGTTCAATTTCACATTATAAGGAATAGAAAATTTCGAAGAAAATTGAAAGGGTTATGCTTTTCCATAATCCTCTATTGTAATACATGAATCAAATTGTGCGATACTAGGCATAAGAGAAAGCCCAACTTGACTGGATTCTACGAAACCTTTGAACGGACATGATGACATTTTTTTTTTATAATTGCCAGTTCTGACTGTTCATTTGTAGAGAGAGAGAAAAATCTAGAGAAATTAACGTACTACCCACTCGATGAACCTATAGACAAAATTCATCCTCATATTCTATGAGGGAATTGAAACCGAACAGACCAGATCGGTTGGACTATGGAAGTAACGTTTCATTATCTCGAAAATCAAGCGATAAGGGAACATATTCTTTCCAAATGTTGCTGCGGTATTTATCCTTCGAGAAAAATTGAACCCGGGCATGAAGATTCCTGTTGAGAAGGTTTTGAGTGTTTATTGTATATTTCTGACACGTGTCCAAGATCAATGGGCCTGCTTTCATTCTGTGGTTGCCAACTTGTCGATATTCGTGATCATAGATTAAGAAGGCGCGTATCCTTCACGCTCGTGAGGAATTATTCTAACAAGAAAATATGCCTCAGAGTCCGTGTGTTTATGTGTTTAATCATGAGAATGTTTACCTTGAAGTGTAACACGATCTGTTTTGTACATCTTTCGTGACAATGACACTTGCAAATGAAGATCATCATATTTCACAATACGTGGTTCTCAATGAAGTTCCATGAATCCATTCAAGTTAGAATTAGAAGAGAATAGCATACAACCTTGTGAAAGTGTGATCAACATTTTTTCCCGAAAGTCAAACCTTCATTCGTTTCGAATTGGAAGAGACATCCTATTAAAAAGATTGATAGATACGCTGAAAAAATAGATTTTTGGACACGACAATATTTCTCACAAGACACACCCAAAGGATTCCGACTTTTGAACCATCAACAGCGTCAGCCTGTTTTTCCGGATATAGTTTTTTTATTTATTCGGTTTTTTCAAATCCATGGCATCGAGGAAAATTGACTATAAAGTATTACTTATTCGTTTCTTTGAACTGCGCAATTTGATACAGGTAATTATTATACATGTTATATCGTATGAAATGATTACATTTACTAATAATAGGTACATGCGTTGTTTTTTCTTCCGATTCATAGTTATGCTAATCCTTGTTCACTGTTTTTTTTTAAGAATATATGTATTAATATTCGTAATCTTGTGATAATTCATAATTGGTGTTTACTGTTTATCTAATTTACTGTAAATTCTATGAAGCAGTTCACTATGAATGGAGTGATACTGTTTTTTATCGACTATTATTTCATTATTGAAGAAAATTTTTGTTCAAACTAACTTTCAACCGCTTTTTAATCGATAAATGTGACTGACCCCTTCTTTTCACGTTTTCGGTCTGTAATGTTGATACCGCTTGAGTTCAAAAAAGCTATTACTACCTATGCATAATATGTTAACCAAAAGCCCAAACTAGGTTCTTCATTAATACCTAGACCCAGAATAATTATTTATTATGTACTTACGATCTTCTTATCCATTTACAACCTTCAAATACCCATGTAAAACACAATGGGTTTGATTAGTTCATGAAAGAAATGTTCCTTTTTATATAAATCTCCGTATCGCAATGTATACAGGAAAATTAACGAATAGAGGTGAAGTTATTAATGTGCATATTTTGACTAGAATTATTTTTTTATAATGGTATTAACTTGTTTACATAGTTATTATACTAATGAATTTACGATTGAGACAATGGTATCTCCATATCCAATAAAACGGAAAATGCAATCTACAGTGACAGGTTTCTTCTTGGGAACTTCTTTATTTTCGAAGATTAATTGCTTCTGAATTCTATTTTTTCATAACCTGCCACTGGAGAATAAACATATCGAAGCGCTTCGTCAAGTGAATCATCCAAAAATAGGATTCCCGTCCGCTAATTTGGTATTTATTCAATCCATAGGCAATTATTTGTTAGCTTCTCAAAAAAGCGAGTTGTTTTTAAATACTGTCTGTAGGTTAATAGAGGAAGTAGTGTATTAATTCTCATAGATTTTTCTGGTATTTTCTCTCCTCGTTTCTAAAAAATAAAAATAGAAGTTTCAATAATTATTTCAATGTATTTGTAGTAAGGAAAGATTTGTGATATGGAGAAGAGAAAGATGAAAGAAAATCCCAGTTGAGTTGTTTTTGATGAATACGTTGTTAATATTTCAAAACATTCTTTTGGGAGTCCTTTATTGGAACATTATTAATTTCGACTTTCTGTATTGATTTTTGTTTTATACAGTGTGACACTTCTCCACGGTACATTTTTTCAATGTAATCTCATGAAATGCCAGTTACTTCCTAGTTATATAGATTATTAGGCATAAAATATTTTTCCAACTCCGAGTTACAACGCAAACCTCACCGAATTCCGAGTTAGTTGCAACTCAAATAAATAACTGATGACCCTTCTACTTTTCCGAAAAAATGGCAAAACCCCTTCTTCCTCGAAAACTTCAACACCGTGTTACTACAGTAGGTTACTGGAAAAGGTTTATAAAAACGATTTTCCTATTTTATCGGCGAGGAATCTACCCGTTCATGATACGTGTATATATAATAATGAGTCCAATAAAATAAATTACAACCATTATTTTATATTTGCGACATAACTTTCAGATTCAATCTGAGTATACTTATCGATCCGTATAGAATGAGATATTTTCAGAAGTTTCCAAACATAAATGATCCTTCCATCATAATATAAGAAATACACTACTCGAAATATTCAAATTTTCTTCGACCATATCAATGTAAAGTATCTAGTTTCATCATCGTTGACATTGCGGAGTAGTGTATTCTAAATATTTGTGAAGAAATTCGCCAGATTTATGTAACTGGGCGTTTGTTGGTGTGCTATTAAATATCATTCGTCTGTAATTCAACACTACATACACATGATTATCACTTGTAGTCGTTTTTTAAATAATTATTGAGAAATATCATCAATTTGAACCGCTAATTTTCATTATCACTTTGTCATTAATTATCAGAGTTTGGTGTAAATGTATGAACAATTTATTATGTATATAACTCCTCCATCAGTTATCCTCGGAAATCTATAAATAACGTTAAATAACATTTCGACTAATGAGATCCAATTGAGCACTTACCAGTAGTTTTCAGATGTGACGTTAGTGAACACCACTGCAGGGCTCTAAGATAGCCTCCGCAGTAAAACTGGATATTAAAAAACATCGCTAAGTTTATATACTACTCCAAACAATGTGCTATAAGCTCGCTGATCGAAAAGTAAACAGACATGCGTTGGGATCTACAACTCGATCTTCAAATTAATTAACAATTTAATCCGTGTTATAATATCACCATACCATTTATTTATCAAAAAACCTGATTGCTTCATCGGGTGGCTCAACTATGTTTCAGCGATACTTGCGTACCTACTAGGTACTAAATTATTATTATTTCATTCCGGTGATTCAGGTATTTATAAAAATAATAACAATACCTTGAATCAACTGATTCGTTCAGATTCATTCTAGATTTTACCAAACATGCACCCAAAGGAAACACCAGGCGCACATTATAACAACCCATTCAGTCAACTGTTGAATCATCGGTCACAAAAAATATGTTGAAAGTAGAACCAACGGGAAGATCAAATTGAATTTCACACAAACGTTTAGGAAGCTTACACCACGATCCACGATAGTGTGTTTAGTAATTATCGAATATTAGTCATCACCTAGAGGGGCCGAAATGATGAGAAATAAATCAGTCACGATGAATGGCTCTCCATTATTACAAATAATATCTAATAATTCGTTCAAATATAACCGCAAGTCTCCTATAATCATGACTGGACTCATAGAGCTGGCGCAAATCTGAAGAGATTTTCGTCTTAAGAGTGCACAAAATAACCTATTCCACCACTTCTTGGTATTTCAATGCAAATTTAATCTGTACTCAATCGGTATTTAAGGACGATTATCCATATAGAATGATTATAGAAGATGATGATGAGACAGAGGATGTATACACGTAAACTTCCATCAGATCCATTATTTCATCAAAATTGTCTGAAAATAAGATTTCAGTGGTAATGAGGGGACCATATATGTGCCACCCTCTGTCCCATCTACCTCATTTTCAAATGGCTGCATTGCTTTTGCGATGCATTACTTTAATGATAATACAAGGAATTATTGTTTCGCAATGAGGGATAATACAAAAGTATCTGCGCTCATAGCGATGTCTGAGAACATCTAAGTAATCAAATCATTTTGTCTGATTATCATGAAATCTATTGAGATTAGTCACTCTGTGACGTTAACTGGTTTTACCAGAATTTCACAATGTTACGATTTGCTCGTGTAGATCGTAGATCAATGACTAACACACTTACCAGTAGATTTTCTTGAAATCTAGTTAGAATTGGTCCACCTCTACCGCAGAGAGTCGATTCCATTTCATAAAGTAATTGCAATAATAACCTACAAATGTTAATGCGAATGGATTTCTTGTTATTCGACCAAGTAAGACGTTATTGGACGGAGGTACTTTTTGACTTGATAAATATAATATAGTATCATAGTGTAAATGCAGTCTTCGTTCCTTCAGATCTACAGTATGAGACGCAAATGCTGATGGTTCTATGAAAAACAAAAAAGTTTAAAGGTACAAAACGAACAAAAGACACAATTGTATCTTGTGGACCAGCACCTCTGGGACTGGATTCTCAACCAACAATGGGTTTAGTAGTAGTGATCGTAAAAAATGGTTCTCTTAAATATTAATTCAAATAACATTCGAGGACAGGTAAGGAGGGCCAGTATCGGAAACTACGAGAGCTAGAGATTTTGGACTTTGCAGAGCTTGGATGGGAAAATTTCTCTATATTCGACTAATTCGACTATTTCTCAAAGGCATTGTTAATGGAGGTGAGGCAAAATTGAGGAAATGACTTTTGGAATACGGACCTGAATCTATCATAATTCTGTAAAAAATTGCATTCATTGAAATGGCTATCAAGCCATACATTTGTTATTTTTTATCAAATTATTGATAACTCACGTATACAGAATTGAATATTGATGTTGATGTAGTGTCATCAAATGTTCAATTTGATAAATGAAAATTTTTCCATAGAATTATAAAAAATTCAGGTTCGTATTGCAAAAATTAATTGATGATGCCCGAAATATGCTCTAAATATGCGTTGAAACCATAATATGTACCATACATCGTCGAAATAACATTGAAAAGGGGTATTCGTATCTGATATCAAGATATCAGGAACGTATTTGAAAAAATTGTTGATTGAAAAATTGATGGTTGCTCAAAGACGAAACGTTGGATCACAGAATAAACATCAAGAGTTACCATGTGAATATTTCTTCAGTTTTGATATATTGCCGCCATAAAAAAATAAAATTGAAAATCGGATAATTCGGTTTTTTTAAGACAATAACTCAAAAACGAAAAATCAAATCAAAGATTTTTGGAAGTCATTTTTTTAGCCCTCTAATCGCGTAACTTTCATCCCATTCAACCAAATTTGTATCTCTTGTAGTTTCCGAGACACCCATACTGGCCCTCATCCTTATCTTGGTCAGTGTATATGCTCCTTATCTAGACTCCAATCGATGTCATCTGAAAACATCTCCTAGTTGACATGGATCAAACATTTCTGCTTTCTTTCATATTTGGTACATATGAAAACTGGAATTGGATGTACGGTGAATATGCGGATATTTTTGTGCTGGTCATTATCTACTTTGTACTTTGGTGTTCTCATTATTGATTCTTCGTCCGAATTTATATTAGAAAATATGTAATCATCCTCCTGTTGATGCACCACTGATTAATTAATACATATTCAACATGCAATAATAATATATTAGAATAATTAATGTACCTACTATATGTCCTTCCCCAAGGGGATTTTTACAATATTTTATTGGTTAATTGAGTAGTTCATAAATATTGAAAATCATACTTTTATTGATTATCGTAGTTGATAGGTAAATTAGTTATTACTTCCTATCTGAATAATTTTTAATTCAAAATTTATGTGTCAAGGACACCACATTATAATGTGAGTTCAATTGGAACAACACTATGGCATCAGAAACTATCAAGTCACTTACCTTTTCATTATTCAGGACGAGTTTCTAGGATTTTTCTCTAAGAATAATTCTGTATTCTTCTCTGCACTCATGAGGGTTGAGAACTTCATAAAGTAGAATAATTCGCAGATAATATCACTGGTATCGAAAATTGAAACTATAATATTTATTCTCTAATTTTCAACACATAGTAGATCTTTCGGAGCGGTCAAATAACACTCGCGCAGTAGTCACAACGTCTCATTGTTTAACAATGGTGATAACTTTAAAATTGTTCATCCTACTTGTTAACACAAGGTCTTTATGGCCCCTATTCTTTGTAAATCGTTATTAGCTACTTACTTATGATAACTCAAACGTTACTGTCAAATTGTTAAAACGGTCGTGTAGGTAGTACATAATAATAGCTCTGAAAAATTTACTATGTTATTTTTTTCTCATTTCCTTTTTCGTCAGAGATCAGATGCGTAAACATTCAGTGATTGAAGGAGGCTCTTTATTTCATTCGCAATTATCGTTGAAGGTATTCACAAGTATAAACACTCTCTCCAAGATACTAACTTCCTCTGTTGCATACAGGCTGTTCCTTAAATGAACGTTAACTTCAGAGGTGTGCATTTTTTCCACGAGAATACTGAGGAAGTCAAATAAACCAAATATTGATAATGAATTGAATCACTACCAATTTGGTGAGAAATAATGCAGCTTCATTCGATCATATGTACTCTAATCTCCATATTTTCCACCATTTCAATTTGTACTCCAAGACAGGTAGATATCATGAAGTAGTCCTAGAGCCTCAATCATTATTCAATTCTTGTGAAAACAACTTATTGCAAAAATATTTACAGAAATTCATCAGAGGCGCTCATATGATGTACCTAACTAATTGATAATGGAAATTACAAACTAGGAGAAGTAACATTTGTACTACAGACAATCGACAGCTATGTAGTTTGTTCATTTGACATACAAGTATCTGTCTAATTTAGATAAAACTTGTGCAAAATATCAAATTGATTGATAATTCCATCTGAATAGGTTTACCTAACTCTATAATGTTCAAATCAGTATAATAAGTCTATATTAGTCAATCACACAGATTGTAGCGTCCAGTTGAACAAAAATACCGGCATTTTGACACCCACAAATGGATTCCATCTTAATTCAAAATAACGGGTTTCACCAACAAACAAATTCGTCAATCTTTCAGCAACGTACAGTTGAACGCACTCTTATATACATCTTGACAAAAGAAAGACCACTGGCCCAGATAATAAATAATATTCCAACGATTGTTTTTGATTTCTTCGCCTCAAGACCGGCTCCAATTTTTTTGCAATGGATCACAAATCTGAATATGCATTGCTGTTACATGATATTTTTTGACGCCGGTCAATTTGGGTCCACTTATTATTTTTCTTTCACCAAATTACATGACCGACTTCACTTTATTGTGTAGATGAAACTTCAGAGGCTGGTTATACTGAATCGGTCGACGACAGGAAGCAGGTATGGAATCGAATACGGGATGCTGCAGTTTCTTCAGAGCCGTCCAAATGTAGTTATTCATTGAAAAAATATCCAGGTTGTTTCTCGAATATCTCGATAAAGGGGAATGAATCGCAGAACAATTTATTCAGAGTGAGACAGACACAGTAGGCGAGAACACAAATTTCTAAAACAAATGAGAAGTCGCAAAAAATATTTTTAGTCAAAGTATATTTTCGAAAAGAAAAAACACAGGGATCAAGGTCATATGTACCTTCGCCAGTCATTAATTAGGCTCGAAAAGTTTTGAGGACAAACCGCAACAACAATCAACTAGCTTCAATAAAAATGTGGAAAAATCGGAAATATTCACATTTTCAAGGCCTATTGTTTGCTGAAGGTGTCAAAATTCCAAAAACGACTAATAGGCATTTTCTTTCCAAAACAATGGACAGCCTATTCGTTTAACTGAGCCCCAAACCAAATTTGAACGCAATATCTAAAATAGGATGTTAGTTATCCAACGGCAAAATTTTGAAATGAAGGAACGCATCGAATACTAAGATACAAAGTTTCATCGTTCTCATTTATAAAAGAAGATCAGCCGAAAAACAAAACTCAAAATGAAAAAAATATTGTTATGATCCCTATTTTTTTCTGAAAATATAGGGCGCTATCAATACATACCACACTGGGCTAGAAGAAAGCATTGAAAAATATATAGAATACTCACTTTGCGATGTCAAATGTGGTAATTTTCCTACTTCTCGAAATTGTTCATATTATTTAATAACGCATGATCAAGTCCTCCGAGACTAGCACTTTATGATCTCATAAATCGATCTGGTTGGCAGGCACTAAGCACTAAAATATTAACATATATGTCACTTTTACAATGCAGATTATTTTTCTTTTGATGGAATTTTTGATTTGCTACGACTTTTCAAGAAGATCTGATAAAATGAAAGGCCGCCAAGGTACAAATTTACAATATATTTATGATCTACAGTTTACAGTAAAAGAAGCTTTTATACATTATCAATCATCGCTCATATTGATTATAAACTATTCTTTATATCTCTGTTTCGATGTTGAATGAAAAAATAAACAACTTTCAACACTCAATATATTTTAATATCCTAGCTTTAAACCGACCGAAGTACCAAACTTTAAACTTGAAAGTGCAAGAAGTTTATTTGTTCATGTACATCACATTTATAATACAAATTTGATTCAATAATTCTTGGCAACCACATACAATGTATTAGAAATCGAAAATAAGAACAAAACTAGGAACTTCATACGAGAAAATGGATCAACTTTGAGAACATATTCAATCAGCTAGTTCATTCACTATCATGGAACGAATAGAAACTGATCAAATGGGTTTTAAATAATAACATGGAAGTTTATCGGCATCTTTTAATGTTAATAATCATAATTTAGTTACCTTGCTGTGGTCAACTGCACAAGATAAAGAAGGGACTAGAACATTCGAAAACCCCTACAGAAAAAGAATTTCATAAATCATTATATTTTTTAAAAATATTCATTCTGAATCTTGTACATTTGAAGAAACAGAAGTAGTAGTTTGAGACACCACAAAATTTGGACCGATTTAATTCACTGCCGCACCGATTTCCATTTTTGTGTCAGAATTCTTCATACTTCTAGTAATATTGACCTTCTATAATGATGAATCGAATTTTGTCATAATTAAGGGTTGGTTCAGAATTTTTCTTACCGCGTTTGCAATCGTTTGAATAGGTATTCCTGTTTTTTTTTATCGAGTCATACCTGCAAACTTATTTTAGGCCATTATTTTCAAGTGAGCTAGGTTATTAAACGTGACCAAAATAATAAAATGAACACACTGTTGCATGAAATATTTCTCAAAAACCTAGAAACTCGCTGCCCTCATTATTTGTGAAAATTTCAGTTATCTCTTGTGAATCTCCCTCTATTTTCAAAACAAGTTGAGGTATCCTCATTGTGTTCGTGAAATTGGGTTTGAACTTTTCCAAACCACATATAGGTAAATATATATATAAAGAAAATTAAGTCCATGGCACTGCCTTGGTGCTTTTATATGTATATAATGCAGACCGAATAGCATTATTAAATGTACCAAAATTTTCTGAATTCTTGTGGTCGCTAGTGATGTGAATTATATAATCAATATGATGATCAATACCTTTGGGAAATTCCTCCCTGGTGAAAATACAGGAAGTAGAAGAAACCATTCAGAGAACAACCCTTCAATATAAAATAAAGAAAACACTCAACTGCAATATATATTAAAAATTGAAAAATGGAGAAAGACTCCAAATAACTCAGAGATGGATTTGAAAATAAAGTTTGAAAATGAAAAGCATATATATATATATATATATATATATATATATATAAATGGATATTGTGCGGGAAAATATAATAAAATCAAAATAGCATGTTCAGAAAACAAAAAAGCCCGATATTCATTTCCAGTAATAGTTCACCACGCTGACTTCTGGATTATTATATATTCTCTTTGACACATTAAAAGATATAATTGTAGTTTTATTAACAAACAAAATATTTTCAATATTTTGGAAGAAACATGGAAATCGGCGTTGTTACTGGAAAAATTCAGTCAAAATTCGTAGATATCTTGGTTACATTGTTAAATTGTTCATATTTTTCAATTATTAAAATATATACACATCTTTCACATCAACTTTCTTCAAGTCACTCAAGGCATTTATCTATATCTAATTTTTCCTCAGATCCTAGTTCCATAAATTTTCAACAATGATAATTTGAAATTATATTCATTGTTATATAAATAACTCTCTAGAACATGTACACTATATTTTTATATTTCACTGTTTTAATTTCATTAAGACTGTGTGAAACAGTAAAATTTGATTTAAAACCACATAACAATCTCAACAAAATAAGTAATCATCAAAAGAGAATAAATAAAACTTCAAAAACGGAAAATCAATCATGGTGATAATTCTTGAAGTATGCTTTTCGTTCCCGAAATCAAGCTAAATACAAGTACTAGTATAAAAACAGTAATAACTAAGTATTTACTTAAATTCGAGTCAAGTTGTTATTCAGAAGAGGTAACTAGGCATTACGATCTATGCATAAAATACTAGTTACGGAACGGATATCTTGGACACATTTTATTCATTGTAATCCCACCATTCTTTCTCGTACCCCTCGTGGACATGTTCTAGTAGCACTTTTCTGCGACTATCGCAGTACCTAAAAATTACAGACAACAAATTATATGGTGAATTCAAGCTTTCTTCTGAATAGCGAACTATGTGATATATGACAGACACTGTTCTTGAATCTTTGAAGTAAAATTCATAGTTATTGACTCATCTGAATGGAATGAGTTATCATTTCCATCAATACATAGCTGGTTTACAAATAATCAAACTTGTGAAATCTACTGATTTGAAAGGCAGTACAGAAGAATAAATGAAATTTTCAGTAGGATTCTCTAAATTCCATGCATCTCATGATAATAGAGCAAAATATTATTGGGCCCTACACATTCAAAATTTTTTGTAGTGTAATCAATCGGACACAATAGGACACTCTCACGATATCAATGCGGGTCAGAATAAGACACGTAAAAGGAACTCCGCTACGCCGGCGGAAGTCGATAATTAAAAAATCTCTAGGTACCGCTCCCACGTTGACAACCCAGTAATTATGGTGCCTCACTCTCTAACCTGCACTGATCTCTGTGCCTTTTCACTTGTGGGGTTCCTGTCAGTAGATTAGGTACTCTTACCAGATATGTATGTTTTGATAATATCGAAGATATGTTGAAAAAATCATTGTTTTGATGAAAACAAAATGAATTGAAATAATTCTCACCACTATTGCTTTCTATATATTCTATATTCAATATATTCTATATTGCTTTTCGATGAATTTCGAGCAATAACTCGGAATTGAGGAGAAAAATAAATAAATATCATCTCATTAATTTCCGAGAACAACCATTACCAATCCAAAAACTCACCTATATTTGTCCTGAACTTTTTGCTTGATGTCAGCAAGGTTTTCAGACGTAATATCCCTCTCCAAATACTCCGACAGAGTTTCGGTGGCACTCTCAAGGTCTTTTTGGTTATCTTCAAAGATCACAGACTGATTATTCTTTTGTAAGTAGTAGGCAAAAACGTACGTGTACATCAAAGTCTGCCTGCACTGACAAAGTATATCAACAGCTCTTTTCAAAAATTGCACTTCTATCCAACTCATGTTGTGCTGCTGCATTTCTTCCATTTTTTCCTTCACGGAAGCGTACAGCTTGTTTTCGAATTTCAGTGAAGCCATATGGTTCATGTATCGATTACAATAGAACAAGTAGCGTTGCAGAGCTGATCGAGACTTTTCTTGAGCATCACGAGCTGCTTTAGCCTCGTCCTCGTCGTATCTGTTACAGTTGTACCAAGAGCTGCCATGGGGCTCCCAGGGGCCTAGGCAGACCCAACAGAAGTCAGCTTTGCAATTCTGGTTTTTGCATACCATATGGTTGCAGCCACCGTCTTTTTCTATCGTTACATTACATCTAGGACACTCTTTGGTGTTAGCAGCTATCCAATTGCTTGTTTCCGAATCATCGTCACATTTTTTTATCCACTTCTTCAGCAGATGACATTTGACTGGGTCATGCCAGTTTTCACCACAAGCAAAGCAGAAGGAGTGTGTACATTTACAAGTTACTTTATGTGGTTCCACATACTGAACTTTGATAGCATTACTGCAGTCTGGTGATGGGCACCATCTCAATAGACGATTGCACTGAAATGAGTTAGTTATTCTGTAAATTGCATCTAAAACACTAAAATGTGGAAAAATTTATATAGGGTGTTTACAAAATTGGAGCGGTAAAAAGACGAAAAGACAAAACGAAATCAAAGAATATACTCGTGTCGAAAAAAAAGAAGCATTTTGGGGGATAATGAATTGAAAAGCTTCACTATAACTTTTAACGACACGGCCTAGTCAAACGCATCGGAAATATCAATAACCTCAACGGATTTAAATTTGAGTCAATACACTCCTCGCGCTTTGGGAAATCGCCCCAGGCATCAAACAGGTCGTAACTGCGAAATTCAAACAGAAATTTGGTACGTCAGACCTTCAGTCAGTTTTTGTCTCTTGCGATTGCTTGTATGACATAAAAAAGCGTTATTTCAATAATGGGGACAGTTTTATGAATATAAAAACATTTGTGATGCGACAAAAAAATGGTTTTGAGTTTTCATGTGAATCTCTAATACATCATGCAAGACTCTGCATATACAGGGGTGGTGAACACCCCACTCAATTTATCGCTCCAATTAAGAAAACACCTTGTACACACAAATGGAAAATTTGCAACTATAAGTGTTTTGAGCATACACATTAGGGAGTGTTACTCACATGGAAATGAACAAGTAATTTAGTTGTATGTGTCTAGAAATGCTGCAACTTTTGCAACTAAAATCCATTTTTTACATCAACTGAATGGATCAGAAAATTTCATATTCATTTTTTTTTTATTTTGAACATACTGACAGATAATGTATGAGCTTTCATTCAATGGGAATAGAAAAATCATTGCTTGCAATTTCAGAGCCGAAACATTGCACAAAAAATAGCTTCACCCAAATCATATTCATCTTTTGAATAAATAAGCATTTAAGAATCATGCTCGTTTTCTCAAATATCTAATAATGTGACCTTTATTTGTCCTGCTGTTGACAAGAAACTACTTTTTCAGTCTTTGCCACGCACATGTAAATAGAAAATGAACAGTCTCCTGATTATTTGGATGATACTGATTAGATAATACTATGGACTACAGTGGCGTATCTTCACAGGTACAGACTTTCACATTACATGATGAAAATAATATCCATCTACTATAGTTCATCTGGAATCCATGAAATTACGGACTGATACAAAAAAAATATGATGAAGAAAAAAACAAATATAAGGGCAGTCATGATGTCAAAATCTTAAAGCTGAAGAAAAATAATATCAAAAGTTCATCGACCTACAAAAATGAGAATCAAGAGTGTGACTTTGACATCAAGAATTCAGTTTCCAAAGGTTCAGCTGAAGAACAAATATCTTCACAGTTTCATCCTGTTTCCTTGAGGAAAATGTCCAAATGTTTCAGGAGCCCCTTATTGCATGAGAAAATTTGCATTTGATAATCCCTGCTTCATCAACTATAACACATCTTTTTTGTTGACGAATAAAGAACATAGATTACAACCTTGCTACATAATCAAATGTAAATGAACCTCTGTCATGAGGAAAGATATCTGATGTAATACTATTGAAAAAAATTGAAATTGGAGGAAGTTGTTGTTCCCAATAAATTATTTTACAACAACTAGTAAACCATTGGATAAACTATTTTTACATACCTCCACAAAACTATTAGTTATCAGATGTTGGTATTTGAGTCTAACTTTTGAGTCTTTCACTAATCTCATAACACTAGCATCATCTACTAAAATGTCACAACCATGAGCTGCACAAGCAATTGTTTGACCAACTCCTTCTTCTATAATTTTGGTAGTAAGGTATTCACACCAACAGTGAGTACAGAATCGGTGACCACATTCCAATCCAGTCATATGCTGAAAAAACGTTAATAATGATAGTTAAACTTGTCTGCACTACTAGAAACAGCTAGCAGAAAATGTGCATCAATTCTGTTGAATATGAATTAGTGAATATCAGTAGTGGTTATTTCTTTAATAATGAGAATAATCTACAAGCATTTTCATCAAACACTTGATGTCCTAAAATTTATCTTATTATTATGAGCATTATTTATAGAGTATATTACAAACATTTTAATGTATTCACTAAGTCAGGTCCATTACTAGCAAAAAATAGAACACTAGAGCACTGAAGACAAATGAACCTGCAAGACATGGAAAAATCATCTTGACTTCAAATAATATACAATTAATCAAAGTAAATACAGATTTGCAGTAGTCAAATTTTCCACAAACAAAAAACAATATTCATTATGAATCAAGAAACTTGTGAATTATACACAAATATGCTTCACAATTGATAGAATGACATTTTGAACCATCCTTTGTATTTCTACAGTCTGAAATCCAACCTTCAATGCACTGAAATAGTACTTACTGATGAAGGTAAAACCATAAAACAAATCTCACATTCCTCTGTACCATTGGATGCTTTCTTTTGTGGCTACAAATGAAATATACTTTTTATATATCTAACAGCTAGAAAACCTAATGTTTTACCTTAGCTTTAAAACTAATATTCAAATCCTTGAAAGGGTTAATAACTCTAGCTTCTGAGAATAACTGTTCTTGATCACCATCATAAAATCGTTCCATAAGTTTTTCTCTGTCCCACCGAAAATGATTCAAGAGTATCCTTGTTGTTGTGGCAGGTATCTAGAAGAAAATGAATTGGCGTTATTGAGGTTAAGGAGTCCAGGGTAATTGAGTGACTGGCATACCTCTACCACAGAATTAACATCTTTTATAGAATCGACCATGTGTTGTACAATTTCTTCTGTACTTAGGACTTCGAAAGGGTAGTCATCTGAATCTGTTTGCATTTCTCTATGGCCAGAACCTTCAACTTCCATTGCAAAATCAACGTCGTCCCCACTGGATTCATTACCTGAGTCAACATCATCATATGTTTCTTCTTCAGAATCCATTGTGTATATTACGTAGGGTTTTTGTTTAAAATTTCAATCTGCTAGCTTGGTATGTGCAATCAACAATAATAATTATCTACACTTCCAATCCATTTTCTGTGCACTGTAGCGATTTATGCGATTTAGCGAATCTAGCGATAAAAGTCATCACATTACAGAATGACAAAGGCCATTGACTAATGACATAAATCATAGAACATTCGAGGATAAGAGCACAGAAGAGGGGTATTACGAGTATCTTCTCTCTATGTTCGAGTTCGTGCTACTTGGGCTATCCCATGATGTAAATAAAGACTGGTGTCTCAACTCCCTATACCCAGCCACTAGAAAAAGTTGTAGACCTTCGCCTACTTGATTCTGTCGGATTTCAATACCTTACTAAGGCTTCCCAAGATCGAAACTAGGTGGCGTCACCTATGCCGATCTCGAAGGTTATCTTGGAAATGCTGGAAACACGATGTGGATTTGAAATTCAACATAAATGTGAAAACTGAACTGTTAGCTATCCATCACTGTCAGGTATCCGTCATTATCAGTAAAAGCGGATTTGACTTCACCGGATCGACGATCGTATCGCCATCTATACTCGAGTGGTGCGGCCTTAGTGAGGTCGTTTGACAGGTCTACATGTTTTGGAAAGAAACAATTGAAGAGTTATTTCACCATCCTATATCCACCTTGGGCTATCCGGATAAAAATCTCTGAAGTCTTACACAGGATGATGTAGGCCATCCGTTTTTTTTATGGACGTTTTCTAAAATCTAATCAAAATGCCTTTTCGATTAATAAATCGAGAATACGCTGATATGCAATTTGGAGAAAGTTTGAATGCACTCGTAACTGTAGACTTATTATAGAATGGTGAATTATTGATTCTATAACCTGGATCACCCTGTATATGTATACCTTTCCAGATGGAATTCATATTTTTTTCTACTCCCACCCGTTATTCGATTCAATTCTTTTGCGATATGAAATAGATGAGTAGGCAATTCCATTCGGAAAAGAATTCATTGCTAAGCATACAGTGAAGCTATAAGTTCAGCCAAGGCAGTGTTTGGTAGTGCTTCTTGCTATATGTATATTTTCTAGTATTCTGAACTACGAGGTTGAATCCTGGGGAAATTTTGTGAATCCAAATTTCACATTCATATACTCCAAAAAAAAAAACTATCCGAGCATTAAAAGGTTCAAACAACATGTCAACATCAACTATAGCTGATATACACAGCTATAATATTTTCAACACCTATCTTTATTCAGCTTTCTCTTCACATTTTCGAAAAACTTTCGCAAAGATTATATTAGCTTTTCACAAGTTTATAAGTTTGGTCTATATAATCCAATCTCAAATATTCTCAGCTGACTTCGATGTGTAAAAATGTATTTTTTTACATTCATCGTAATGAGAAATGAACATATCTATCTATCCAGTTCGATTCCAGTCGGAGAAAAAGAATACACCTACTGTACATCACTCCACATGTACCAAAATCTTTATCTTCGTGCAAACCTCCGGAACCGGGTATACTTCAATCTATGGTGCGCCTCTGACTTTTGTTTCAATCTTTTCTGATGAAAAATGACCTTTACATTTATTTTTGGTTTGTTCAATCATTGCCATGAAATTTTTGTATCTAAACTTCTATCTATTGGTCCAGTGGTGGGATGTATTCCTTGTATCAAGGGAAGGTAGTAGTTATTAGGTGGCAATAATACAAAAACAGACCGAAGATTCCATCACTGAATGAGGCGAAGGGGATCACCAATGGCGTGCATCAAAATATTAGCTTCGATATATGTGGACAATGAAAACAAACCGGCGCCTCGGACCGTTAGTCACAATCGGTGGGATTGAGGTGGAATGGAATACGGGGGTCATAATCGAGGCACGATTTATATTAGGATAAGCTGTAAAGTAGGCTTATATCATTTGAATTATTCAATTTCAATTGAATTATCATTATTGAAGCATAGGCATCAAGTATCTACATACCTGGTTCAACTCTATACCCTTCTGTTGCCCATGTAATAGGTGGCTAGGTATAAGCACCGTATATAGAGTACGGTGATCCACCTACCTACAGAGGGTGATTCAGCGTGATTCGTGAGCCAAATTTTGCCTGTTTCAGGCATGTTTGCCCGGTACTTATTATAGGGTGGAAGTTCTCTCGTCGAGCTATATATTGTACAGGGGACACTGTAGAAGTCTATTAAAATTTTCTCTATACATATCTTATGATTAAATTTAATATTATTTTTTTTTTCATTTCGAAAATTCTAATGATAGGTGAATATATGATAACATCCGATAGGCTGGGACGTGCTTCCTTCAATAACTCACTTTAAATAATTTACCTATCTTCATTCTTTCATATAGAAAAAAAAATGATTGTCGCTTATAACCTATACAATTTTAGCTCTAGCAAGTCAAAAACAATTGTCACTCGTAGGTGCATACTATTTTATTCTCTAGTCTCTAGTGAAACAACATAATAGTTACGCTCGAACATTGAGATATGATCGAATTTCGCCAACACGCGTAGACCTAGGACATACGTCACACGAGGAAAACACTTTTCCAAAAGCGATGCGGCAACCGTTAATTCTATAAATCGTCGGTCAACTCAACGCCTGTTATAAATACGTCTGAATATTTGTGACAGAATCCCAGATATCTTCTGTCGTCTCTCGACATAACCCTATGGATATCTTGGATAG
The DNA here is from genome assembly GCA_963576655.1 of Gastrophysa polygoni. Taxonomy (NCBI): domain Eukaryota; kingdom Metazoa; phylum Arthropoda; class Insecta; order Coleoptera; family Chrysomelidae; genus Gastrophysa; species Gastrophysa polygoni. Next base: position 3,480,563 of record OY755085.1, read on the forward strand.
GAAACCTGGATATCTTTGGATTCGTTCATAAAAATCCCTATCCGAATATGAAATAAAATACCTAACTACAGTGGTTTCGATTTGAAATAAATAATAAGTGACTTTTTCATTACTCGAATACACGTATATCATCCTGTATATTTCTGATATAACTGGAACAATGCGTCACTGAAAAATTGTCCCGAGTTTTTTTGATAACACTCTGTACAAAGTATTCATTTGAATTCATTTCATTTGTGTTCAGCACTGTATGGCTGAACCACCCTATATCGATGGTCGTGTAATTTTAATGTAGTTATTCTTGATATATTTATTTAATTTATATTGTAATATAAGATATCAGCTCGAATTAAGTTACCCATACAGCATATACATTGTTACTGCAAAATTATCTAGTCTTGCCAAATTATACTGTATACAATTATACATATACAGGGCGTAAAGCGAAACTCGAAGAGCAGAATGTCAACCCGATCGTTAACGAAGTGAATCATTCGTGCTGTATCATAACGGGCGTTCAGCAAACAGCCTAGCAACGACCTTGAATGATAAATATTTTCCCCCACCCAACATTTCCATAGTTGCACCGGATGGGCGATGTCGGAACTAGCGAACAAAAGTTAGAAGTTAGCATTTCCCGCCAAGCTTCGATAAGAGGCTCTATGAGTCATCTCTTATCTTGTATACTCATGATCAGATAGCCTTTAAGACTTTAGAAAAACACTTCCCAATATTGTTACTAGGGAAGAAGGGACTACACTTCATTTTTTTTTGAAGTTCATTAATATATACATGCAAATTGACAAGCGGCGCAAGCGTCGACGGCCATCTTGTCGTTAAAAGATTAGTCATCTAAAAGCAAAGATTTATTAATTTGCCAAGAAATGGCTGAAATGTTCTTGAGAAACATCTTGTTTTATCTAAAACCTCTATACCCCCACTGGTTCTCTTCGAACAACCTTATTGCGAAAATATCAACAAAAACAATGAGAAAGTTTAACCTTGAATTGCCATAACGGTCATGTTAGGTTGTGAGGAGCCATCTGTTTTACTAATGAACATAGTACGTAAGGGTCAATTTCAATGAAATGACAGAAAAAAGTAACCCTATCGAGGATTTTGCTTTCCTGCAACGTTTCGGAAATTTTTCACATTATCGGTTCCGCTCGAGCTTTTTCATTCAATTGCTAATTGATGATAGCTTGTTATTTGTAATGGATCTTAGAAATTGTAGTTCAAAATCATATCCTTGAAATGCGAGAGTTGAATTAGAAAGACCTTGGAAACACTGTACATAGCCTCTGTTGGGACCCTGTGACGTAATAAATGTGGTGTCGTCACATCGAAATAACAACGTTTCGAAGCCGTTGATTGGTCGGGAACAGGTTTCGGCGGCCATCTTCTAAAGAGGCCATAAATGAAAATCCTTATAGTGGTATTGTGCCCTGCGATTGAGGCTAGCAGACCTCGCGCCACCAACCATCTAATACTGCTTTCGACTCTACGTACGGATCTAACGATACGTCGAGTGGTGTCGACGACTGTGTGTCAAGAACAGAACGCGCTGTCTTTCCAAATAACGCTTGAAAAATTGGAGTTCGGTGTATAAATATGCAAATAAAATGAAAACTGAGTTTGTGGCAGTGTGAACCGAAGACGTTATATTCTCTTATGATACGTTTTGTAAGAACAAACAACAATAATCCTAAACACCGAATGTTTCCTTCTTATGGCGCTATGGCCGCTAAAACAGGAGAAAAATAATCCGCCTTAACCTCATTCGTGCACTTCTTAACAACAAATTGAAAATAAACTACATACTGCATTATTAGGACATGTAGAAAACAAACAGACTATGTGATCAACATGAAATATTCTGTTGAAGAGGAACTGCGATGGAAGAAGTTGAATGGAATAGGACTCCTCTTCTAACCAGACAGTTGTAATATTTTATGAAATCCTTGTTGAGAATTCATCATGAATGTGAAGCAGGAACGTCATGATGAAGCAGAGATCAGGGAGCTGGCAGCAAAATTTGTGGAAGCAAATAAGGCTAAAATGGCTTTGCCCCAAAGACCTCCTCAACCACCTGGACAAAGTATGAACATTCTAAGTTTCCTGAATAGTGATAAAAGTAAAACAAAGGGAAGTGGATCTCAGAGTGATAATGAATCAAAAAACATTGATGAAGAATCAGTAAAAGGCAGGTTCGGTTGGACACTGATGGGTAAAGTGCACATTCCTTATATTCTTCGTTCAGGAGAGAGTTACTGTGCTGTTCGCATGGTTGAAATGAAAGTTCTAAATAAATTATTAAATTATTTACACCAGGACCTTTACAATTGTACTAATATACGAAGTTATTACATTACTGATGCAGAGGCAAGATTATTGAATGAAATAAACTTCAAACATTGTGACTACCAGTTTGGCAGGGAACAATTCACTTCAAGAGATCTCATAGTTCGTTTAACTGATGCCAACGAGTTTTATCAATTCCTAGGACATTGTTATGCTAAATTAGTGAATACTACAGATGCTGAGAATTTGGATCGGTGTGGATTCATTAGGATAAATAGGGAATCAGTGGTCCCATACACTGTATATAATGACCAGAAGTATGTACCATTGTTTTACTTCGAAGGAGAAACTGACAATTTGAAACAACGTGCTGATAAATTGGAAGGATGGGATTTATCATATTTGAAGTTCTGTTGCAAAGTTCAAGGTATTAGAAATGAGTTATTTGCTCATGATTCATGTTCAGTAATTAGTTTGAATGATATAAAGAACTATTTCCCTCCTGGTACATTGTTTGAGGACTATTGGCCAAAAAAAAACCTTGACTCACAGTTACTCATCAGCAGAAATTCAAATCAACAGCAACAGATAGTTCAATGGACAAGACAGCCAATTGCTCCTCCAATATCTGCCCATCCTTCACCATCTCCAAAACCAGCTACACAAGCTAAAGCAGCCAACAACAGCCATTTGCACAATGTGCATGTGTATTCCAACTATGGCATGGCTGGTGGTCAACCAACTTATCATTCTACACAACCTAGGACAGCAAGCAGTGCATCAAGAGCTACTTACCCTTCGGCAGCTTCTAGAATGAGGCCCTATTTCTCCAGCATGGGTCAGCCACCACCTCCATTGGTTCGAGCGAATTCTTCCTCATCGTAAGTTTTCAATGAATATTCTACCAAATTTTCATGAGGGTTCCTCATATCATATTGGAAATGATTGCTGAGATGATGTATGCTGATACCTGAATCTCTAGATTTCTCATTCAAATGATATAGATTTAGATGATGAATAACATAGTGAGATATTGAAACACTACAATAATCAAATCCAGACTCAAAAGGTTATTGACCCCATTATTGTATTATTGTGACTATTGATTACATAGGTATATTTATGTATTCTTCATGAGACAGATATTTATTCATTATCCTGATTGAAACAAATAATTTTTTCTTGAATCATTTCATCTTCCACCATATGTATTTATGAAGGGTTAGGGCCCAACTGATAATCATCCTCCTGCATGTATCAACATAACTCTCTGATTATTTTAACTTGTTTGTTTTTGTTTGGCCAGGGTATGTCTCAGTTTTGGGTGTTAGAATCTGATTTTCATTTTAATAGCTCTTGAGGAAACAGTGAAGTATGACAATATAATTGAAATCTGTCCATTCAGAGTTACTGTATAATTTGTCTGCAAGAGTTTCTGTGCTTTTTCTGATTTGCTCAGCCAGTCCCAATGATATCAATATGAAGTAGCAAGAAGAATCGACACTTAATATATGTGGAGATATATGTTAAATTATATTGAAGACCAGGTGAAAGTAGTTTTGAAACATATTTCAGTATTGTCTTTCAGCTACATAATACATAATTTTCCTTTCTGGGAAAATTCATGAATTTCCCTCCTCATTCCACCTATTGATTTGGGGTATTGATATGGAATGGATGCTGCAAAAACTGGCAACTCATTCTAGCAGTTTATTTTCTGATGTAGACATATATTTTATTATTATTTTATTGACACCAAGGGATGTAAAAAGTTGTGCAACTTCAACATAATGATCAAGTTGCTACAATTCCGATTTAATCAGTTCAGTTAACATGCACGTGTTGTACCTGAATACATCACTTCATTGTTTTTCAATTTTCCAAATTTGTGCACCAAGTTTTGGCTGTGTGCTGCATCTAAAGATCTTTCTGTTGGTACGACGTTAAGTGGCATTAATATATCCAAACCACTAATAATATGAAGTTCAGTTAGTTGTTTGTGTATTTTGACGAGCGCAACTTTTAAATCGAAAACTACAGGAGCAATATTATGAAAATTGACAGGATATATAAAGAACTAACTAATATATTCCTGTTGGCGTGACACTTCCGGTTTCACAGGAAATGACACCTTTTCTTTATTTTTCCAAATTCCTTCAATGATTTTTCTTCTATTCCATAATTTATTTTTCATTCAGTGATGAAGTCTCTCCTGTCATTTCTTCTCGAGAATCCTGTATAACTCAAAAGTGGTTTATTTTAGGTAAAAAGTATGGTACTCGAAATTGAATCAAAATTAGGAAAAAAAATCTGATAATCAAATCAAATACAGGGAGTTCCATTCAAAATATCAGAAGACGTCATCTCCGTGAAAACTGAAACTGTCACACTGACAAAAATATTTTAGTTGTAATCTTCAAAGTTTTTGATTCACTGATAATAATAACTGAAGATACTATTCATAGACATATTTCTACCATACAAGAATTGCTCATTTCTAACAGTAACAGCAGACCCGCTATCCCTACAGGCAGCTGTTATGATTTTAAAAGGAAGATTCCTATTTTCAACATAACATCAGTTGTCATTCAATACTATTATTTAGAATATAGTAATTCATTTTGGAAATCATAACTAAATATTGAAATGTGTCGAAAAAAAAAAAGAAAATCGTTATCGGTAAAAAATAATCTGAAGTATGAAGTTCGTCATAATAGTTCTCTGGAGGAACTTCCACATGTACAGATTTCGAAATGATGGCGTTCTACAAAATCTTCTGTAAGATGTTGTTCTAGGTGCATAGATGCTGACCACATAGGGATGGGACACCTGAGCTAGTCTAGTTCGGCTTACAGTGAATCCGCGAGGGGCACCAGCTGTCAACTATGAAGTAGTATGACGTTACGGTTGAAAAGTACCAGGTCTGCAATGGTTTTTGTGTGATGAGCTTGATGGTTTCCCATTGAACCAGCTTCATCAATCCCAGCGTGTGCTTAGACGCTAATTCACTTCCTTGGGATGCTGGATTCATCAGGCTCATCAAGTTCTCTGCAATACCTGCAATGTTATGCATGCAGACCTAGTACTTTTTTCAAAAATGATCAAGACCCTTAAGAATTGACCTTCGTTCGCCGGATTCGACTGGTTTAAGTGTGTCAAGATTGTAGAATTAACACATCTTCTTTTTCGAGTGTTCATCCTTCAATTTTCGCAGCACTACCATAGTATACCATGGTATCCTAAGAGTGCCCCTGCTAGAACTTTTTTGATTCATTACTAATTCATTACCACATTCCTGAATCTCCTTTTCATTTGTGAGTCAATCAGCATTTGTACATATTTTAAAACAAAGGGTAATTAAATTGGGTATGTAATGATGTAATGAATCATCATGGACTGAATGAAAATTGAAAAACACGGTTTTGTGCTATTTTTGATCGCGATTCCTATTGGTCGACTTCGATATATTTTCTTGAGATAATATCAAGGATAACATTGGCATTTGTATAGTGTACTTATGCTACATTGGATTCAACATAGCAGCTCATTTGTTAAGAAAATAAATCATTCATAAATTCAGGAATCCTGTGAAAAGTAACAGCTTGTTTCAAAATATTTTATTAAGTCTAGTATTCACTGTGTATATTTGTAAATATGGGACAATTAAATATTAAACTGGATAATTTTAATCATTTATTAGTTTGAGAACATCCAGCTAGGGGTGAATCATCATACAAGATTTGGAAAACTAGATTACCCATGTCAAATAAATTCTTCTAAAGGACTACCTTGAGATATCCCGGACTGTCCAAGGACTATCTGAGGAATTCCCTGTCTTGTTGAAGAATTCCCAATGGATTTCTGGATTTTTCAAATAAAATCTAGGAATTTCTTGAAACTGCTGATGAAATCTCCTGAATTAAACGTAAAAACAAAAATTTTCATATCATCTGAAATATTTATGATAACTTATTACTCTGAAATATTCTTTCAGTTTGTATGTGGTAATATTTGATTAGGAGTTCTGAAGTATGCAGGAACTTTGGATAATCCAAGAAGGCTCATGGTTCAATCAAAAGTAATTTGAATTGTGAAACAGATTTTTACGGAAACAGATTTTCACTGAAATTTTGTCGAAAATCCTTTCATTTTATCATGAATGATTTTGAATTATTGTATTGTGTTGTCTGAGTAGGGAAAATATTTAGGTTATGTCACAAACAATTCAGAGGATATTCATTTTGTTCTATTTGTTTATGAAACTCATTTTGAATGTGCAGGAATGATCACAAGATTTGTATAACTATCCAAATACTAATACACTACAGGCACTACAGGTGCAAGTTGAAGTGGCTCTTGTAGCCTCTCTTGTAGGCAGGAACCTCTAGGAAGCCACCAGAAAAAAAAATGATAGTCAGGCCATTTGATGAACAGAGAAATGGTCAAATTGAATCTGTTTGACCGAGGTTCACCTACGGCTTTCCAAAACTTCCTGAAAAAATTCCAGTAACTTGCAGACTTCCCAAAGACTACCTGAGGAATTCCCAAAGACCTCCCGGCCTTCACATCGACGGTCTTATTCCTACGTGATTTTTCCCTCTGCATCTAGTAAGCTTTTAGAAAAATTGGTTCTTGAGTCAAGCGATCATCAAATATGCTATTGATTTCGTATCCAATTCGAAAAGCATGAATCAGCTCCTATTTTGACAACAAGAAACATGGATTGTTGTAGTCGTCTTCTGGATCTATCTTCGATAGTTTCTGTTTTATTACGTCTGAACCTGACATTGGATATTGGGGGATACTTGTATTTCTTTGTTTGTTTCCATTTCACAGCAGTAAAGGTAGATGCCTATTGGAGAATCCTGTTGTTCAGTTAGTTTTTTAGGTGATTATGTTTACTATACCTTCCTTTCTCATGACTTCTAGATGCACTCTGTGGTAGGTATATCCAGATGATGCTCTTTTTTATTGACCTCTAACTGACTTTCTTGCAAGTTGTTGGTTCCCAAGACAATGTGGTTTCATTCTTAAATGCTGATTTTTCGAGTTCTTTCGTGAATTCTTACTAAGATACCATGATATATTCTTTTGCCACTTGTGGAGTACTATATCGGGTCCGAAATCAGTCTGGAGAATTTGATGAGTGATGAGATTTGATGACTCCATGAAGTATTACTAATTTGGGAGACGTATCTTGTAATAATACTGTAATGATAGTAATAAAAGTGGCTCTTGTTTCACAAGAAAAATCGCGTGTTAACGCTTCTGTCAAACCGAATGTGACATATCAATGATAACGACACTTCCAATGACGAGTGAATGTAGAAGGCCTATGCACCGTTAATATCTGCAGGATAAGAAGTAGGTCCTTTTTTGTAGTAGGTTCACTAAACACAGACGGTAGCAGCAAAAACTACTGTTGATTTGGTATTACTTATAATTTTGTTTTCAGAAATCTATGTCTCGTTTTTTTCTCAAGAACCGATTTTGAAATATTCTTCTTCTTCATAGATCCACCTTCCAGCTATGATGATGGTGAAGGGTAATGTGAAGAATACGTTTCCAATCTTTGAATCTATAATTGATTAAAATTAATTTGAAAACAGTTATTATGGATAATGTGGATGTAATTTTGACTATGTTGATGTCTCATAAAACCAGTGAGCTGTTGCTCGTGAGACAGTGACCAGTGCTGATGAATATGTTAGGTTTTGTTTTTGTTTTTACGAACGATGTTTTTTCTCTGATTGTCCTGCCTCTTCGCACCAATTAGAGACACCACAAAACCTGAAGAAACACATCACATCAGTAAGCCCATGTGCTAATTTGCCCAGTGAGCTAATGTGGTCAGCGTTGATATTGCTTGTCTTATTAAATATCAGACTACAAAAACTACCGTTCATGGGTCATATGCTCGACTCTCTAAATTGTGTTGATGATGATGTCTTGGTTACTGGACTGAAGTATCAGTATCCATATTTTGGTGATACAATGAACAATACATACAAACAAGTAGGAGTGAAATATTAGGGAAGAGGTTTATTCGAAAAGGTATCTGAACAATTTTGATATACTATCCATTTTCGGATCATCAAAATTGACTCTATGTGGCAATGCTCCAAACATAAAACCGCTACTCAAGAGCGACCACAAAACTTGAGAGTTTGCTTTCTGTTTTTGAACGATTGAGTATTTAGTCACTACGTTAGGTTTTTCTTGTAAATTTGAATACGAATGGAATTTACAGTTTACTGAATCCGAATTACTTTTTAGTTCTTCTGAGTCACAAATCATTGTTTATATGCCACTCGTTTATGAGAGATTACCCGTGTATTCAAATTGATCTCGGCACCTAGGCCATGCTCCTTTGACTAGAAGGTGCACACCCATTGAAGTGAAGCATTCTCATTTTTGAGCGGAAAACCCCCTAGACCGATATATTCGTTCAGGGCTCTCCATCGCGAACTCTTCAGATTTATTTCTTGCCAACAGAATCATTCAAAGGTCTTCAGCGCAGTCCTCTTCTCTTCTTGTCACGATGCCCTGTAAAGGAATTCCTTCATCCTAGCTGTCCTACTCCTTCCCTGTCTCAGTCGATGGGTTTTGAATCGGGGCGTTGGTTTTTACATTCTATTCTTCATTCATATTCCTGTTGTATTATTCCACCACATCTACATGAAACTTTATTTTCGTACCTATTATATAGTTTGAAGGGATTTGGAGGTTGGGGACACTTCCAAGGAAAGAGGATTGATTAGACTCAGTTTTCGCGGGCAGAGTTTGTGACTCCATCAATGAAAGTCCAAGAACGTTGTGAATATGTACTCTGTAACCCCGAAACAATCAACTCCAGATCTTGAGTACATATTTGTCATCAAAGAGAATCTGAAGAGGCAAAAACAGGGGATGCATGTACCGTTGTATAATTTATAAGTCTTTTTCATCGTTCTGCAAAATCTTACTGCCATGAGTTGAAGGGTGATTTGTTTGACTAAAATACACTGAATAGAGAATTTGTTCGAACTTGAATTGTTTCTACTTCATATCTATGAATCGGAAAGTGATCGTCCGTGAAAATGGAAAATCTGACGATGAAAATTAAGTGTCAATGTGACAGGGCTCGCATTACATTACACCCAGTGTAATAAGCTGTGGGTGCGCGATTTTATATTTCACGTGTGGAATAATGTCAACATGTTCTCATATGTTTTCCTGTTACTTCAAAAAGTTGTTTGTTGTAGTTTTCGATCATACCCTGCCTATGGGAAGGATGATCACTGGTGAGTTTGGCAAATATGTGTTTGCAATCATTGTTTGTTATTTCTGTTTTATGGTAGATGAATCATTTGAATGGTTTAAGTCTTCAACAAGTGTTGGTATCTGAAACTTTCATTGAATGTCTATCTGGCGCCATTTATCTTTGATTGCATCTTTTTCGAAGGCAAATTTGAAATGAACACAAGTCCTTCAATGAATTCAGAACATTCAGCCACTATAACTCGATACATTTTTTTTACAGCAGATAGAGGCAGAGGTAGAAAGAGATGCCTGATTTAACGATAACATCTCTAGGTTTCAAAATATTTCAAAGCAAACATCACTACACTCTTCACTTTTGGAGTACCTACTTTCATCAAAACTGTTTCATCACAGAATTTCGAATTATGTTAGTAATAATCAAGGTCCGTATACACGAGGTTATCTCATATGGGGGCATTATGGCGAGGGGTGCGCGGCTAGCGAGGAGTGAAACTATGACGAATTTGATTTCCGTGGCTTGTGTGTCACATTTGTCATTCATTTATATTCATATCTGTAATACCACTTTAGATATTTTCATGAAATTTGGCATACATGTACTATGTATGCCAGTAGCATTATTTCCAATCATTTTAAAGCAAATTTGATCTCTTGGCCAAGAAAAAAATGCGATAACCTTGTATATACGGACCTTGAGTAATAATGTCATCTAAAACTTCCAGAGATTTTCTCATTAACCGATATATAATCAACATCTGACTAAATGGGAACTGCGAGGAAAACTGGACACTGAAAGTATGATAGTTTTCAATGAGTGTGGAGCCCTTCCAAGTGTTTCTTGCTCCTACTTGTTTGTGTTGTTCAACTGATTCCTTACTGAAGCTTGTTGAAGACTTTGCTTGTTCCTTATTAGAGTGCTTCCAAAATCTTTCTTCTGAATTATGACAATAGTTTTTATCTATCTACTGCTTCTGAATCTGCTGATCTTTATAAATTGGTACTGGTGATTATGTCGATGAATACGGCCAATTAACAATGTAGGTTATGGAAATTTTCGGTGTCGTTTCTACGTTTTGATATGCCAGGAGTGAAAAATCCTGTTGGAATTATCCCAGAAAAACACTACTTTACCGAAAAATGCTTTTCAATTTGCACTGAATGGCATGTACTCTGACCAGCATGTGTTATCACATAGACCTCATGTGTCTTTTTACCATGATTTTTGTGAAATCTGCGCATTTATAGAAATGATTCACTGAAGAAGTTGCAGAATATCAATGCCCCATACGTCTTTGTGTCTGGTGATATCGATACTATTTGATAGCACATTTATTCAAACAATGCATTTCGGTGAAAACTTTTCGAACTGAACAAATTTTGACGAATAATAGTTGTATAAAATATAGAGCAGAAATTATTATATGATAGGAGCATACACGTTTTCCACTATAGTATTAGTAGTTCCCGTTTGACCAGAAATGGTGCTAGTCAATCTTCTAGAATTACCTTTTGCGACAACATGAAATCACGAATTCAGTTGAATATCTACTAGGGAGTTCGGTAATAGTGGTAATGATGAGTGAGTGATTCACTCGACAAAACGTCAGCGGAGAACAAATTTTTGAATGGATTTATATCAATATAGATGTAGAATACGAATATCGAAATGATCATTACGGTACCTGGAATTGGAGACATAACTCGGTTATTACTTAAGGAATATTCCCATATTTACCTTTGGGGTTTTAAAAACTGCGATATGATGGATATCCATTTCATATTCGAAAGTGGATATAATATATTCACCAAATGGGATATTTTTGATGCAGGCCATCAAATTTTTTAGAATTTCCGTTAGGTATCTAATGTCTGGTGGTTTGCTAAAGATCTTGAATTGATTGCTGTTGCTGAGCTGGAATCTATTGAGTACATGATAATCAAACTAAATCTAATAGATAGACAAATTCGTTAGTTATTAGGAATTTTCTCATGATACATTTATTTTTATTTCATCATCGGCATTTCGACGTATGCATGTGAAATTTTCTGCATGGTTTTTTGTGATTATTATTACTGGTTGATCACAACCCATCAGACTTGATCAGGTTCATACGACATTTCGATATGTTATTTGTATGTTTTATCAACTGGTTACTATGGAAATGAGCTACCGTTTCCATTGCTTAGTCACCATTTTTCATCCATTATATTCCCACATTCAGTTGAATTGACCTAACATCAATTTCTTCAAATTACTACTTTTCCATATCTTATTGTTTTGATCCTGGCTGCTGTTAGTTTCGAGTTGTGTCTCACAACCTGTCTTTAAATCATGAGTTGTTAGCATTTCTGAAAATATATCTTTTGCATTCCTCACAGATGAATATGGCACCAGAGTATCAAAGTCGATTCACAGATCTGGAGATTATTTTCTACGTCAATATCATGAAATTATCCTATCCAATCCCAGTGCGCCAGTGGTCTTTGAAAGAGGAAAATGAGAAACGGCGTGAATTTACTTTGAGGTCGACTCGTAGCCTAAATCTTGAAATCATTTTTGGAGTACCCATTCAATTACATCCTTCCATATAAATTTTTTCTATTCACAGAATGCATTTCTATTTATGTAGTTTTGCATTGTAGTGAATTTGATGTATATCCTGCATGTACTTCATCTGTGTTTGCTAAAAAGTGTGATATTTTATCCAAATTATAATTCACAGATCTGCAAATGAGGTCAATATTTCCGTCTCAAATACGGTCAAAAGTATGGAAACACATTTTTTTTCGTAGTGCGGGAAGGATATATGATTGTGATCTCAAAGATGAATATTTCGCCAACTTCAGTCATACTGAATTCCCACCAGTTAGAAAAGTAGTAGTCGATCAAAATTGATTGTGCAACAACGGCTTTCATATCGAAAACGAATCGATCAGCTATTTTCAAAATCTAATATTTATCGGCTATTCTATTCACGCCTGTTGCAATGAGAATCATGCAACAAGTCCATTCAAGGGTACATTATTTTTTTCCAGTATCGTAATCTCAGCACCAATCCAAACATTATTTGTTCTCCGTGAACAAATTTATGGATGTTCCTATTTGATGCCTTGACTATAGGCGAAGGATTTTAATGTATAACGTTTTTGTCTATTTCGTGAATATAGTTCAACTACCTTAATCTTGCTCATGTGTAGTTACTACGAGAAAAATATAGTCTATATAATATAAACTTGCAACCTAGTTGCCATGGGATAAAACACGACGGAATTTCGAGTGGAATTCTAAGTCTACATCTCACGAATGTTTCCAATCGCTTGTGGTCGAGGATTGGTCAATTATGGGGACTCAATATCAATATTCCAGAAGAGTGAACAATTGTATTTGAAAAATTCACGTCCTGAAGTGTAAAAGAGTGTATGCAAAAACTGAGTATTTGGAGAAATTCCTCAACTCTCATGCCAATCACTTCTTTTTCGAGTTCGCCATCACGAAGTGGGATAAATTAGAGCAAAGTTGCGTACTCCTTTCTCATGGGTGTTTTATTGGATCTTCTTATTTTTGCTATTATCTTGGTCTAAATAAAAGGATAACATTTTTTATTAAAGTGCATTGGGAACAATTTTGTCGATTCAAATTTTGACAGTTCAGTATCATTCTTTGTTCAAACGTTGACCAGCAGACTACGGGACCTAACTCTTCATCACTTTTTCCAGGCAGCTCAGAAGACGAGAAATGGAAGTGCAATTTCCAATGTTCTCGTCGATGAAAATTTGAATAAAATAAATCTGGTGCACTTGTTTCCAAGGCACTCTTGTCAAAAAAAAAAAAAATATTTCGAAATTTAGACCAACATTTGAGGCCAAAACATATCCATAGAAGATATTGTTATTTCCTAGAATGCTACGATGAATCTTAATAATGCTGTGTTGATATTTCAGTCAGATATTTTCAAGTGACTTTATATATCAGTATGAAATCGCGCAAATTTGTCCTCATAAACTTACTTCGTACCACTTATGATAACAGAGATCCTCATGTTTGAGCTTGAAGAACAGACACCTGGTATAGTTACATACAGTTTGTCAATTTCAAAATTTCAGATTGGCTATTGCTCTAAGAGTAGCCATGTTGGATTTGGGACAACCTCGTTGTTCTGCCGAAACGATTTCGTTTTATTCTAAAACAAGATTTATCTTCGAAAGCCAATCCCAAGTTTCGAATCTGACACACTGTATATGATAATGTAATGTGTATCATAATCTATAACTGCAATGCAGAGTTTTTGAAAGATACGGAAAATGGAAACACTAGAAGCGGACATTACATCCCCATGAAAATTTGTACACAGCCTTCGAACTTCTAGTGACTTTGATCGACCAATAACTTCCAATGCATAGGCACACCAGTCTAACGATGGTGAGGTAGCGAAAATCCCCTAGAAATGTTCGTTTCCGCTATCAGCAAAGCTGCGAGCTATTGGAAACGTTCGTCGGATGTATGACCGGCCTAAGTCACGTGCTCTAACGAATGATTGGTCCCGTAAGTTGCCCCCGAAGGGTAATGGTGTATTGAGATTTGCTATTGTTTGTGTTGCAGGCTGGCACAGTACAACGCGCAAAGTAAGGCGGCAGCAGGGAATTACAATATGCTCATTGATCAAAATAACTATCATCAGGCGTCGCAGGCGAATTATCCGCCACCGCTGCTCCATATGAACGGAGGCATCTCGAGATACGAAGGACCTCAGTCTGCAAGGTATGCCGACGAATCGGGATGCATCGCATTGTCACGTTTCAGTTAGCCTTTACAGGCTTCAGCTTTTGGCAACTGAAAAACCGGCTATCTCTGCACACAAATTCATCTTATTTTCAAATATCAGCGTTATTTTCCCATTATATGAGCACACAGAGACGAAGCAGAGACAGAATGCCGTTCTTTTGTAAGTTTTGAAGCTTTTGATTTAAGAAGCTGGTAAGTCCACTTTTGCGGTGGTCTTCATTTGTATGTAAGCGGTCGTGCATTATCGTGTACTTTACTTTTACTAAGATTATTCGGTGATCTTTTGCAGTTAGCCATTGGTTCACAATGAACGCTTGCTGTTATTGTAGTGATCACACACACACTTGAATCTTTCGACTTGAGTCAGATTTCGGTGTCGGTATCCTGTTTCTCCAGCTTCCCGGCACTGGCGCTTTTGCGAAAAATTGCTTTTTCCACTTTTCATCCCGCATAATAACATCCCTCGGCCGCGCTATGATACGACTGGATCACAGCAACTCATGTGGAATGCCAGACAGAAATTTCCCATGATTTCTCTAAAGCATGCAGTTGTTTTTTTTTCTGCCGTATGAGGGCACTGGAGTTCAATATGGGATCCTTTTCTTAAGAATTTCTGAATTTTCTTGATTAAGATTCTAGATACCGATAGAAGAGAGTTGCAGGTTTATTAGTTGCCAACTTGTTCGTCGAGATATTCCTAGTGTTTGCCTCATACTTGTTTCGCCACAGAGATTCAACAAAGAGAACAAGCTTCTTGATGGATCCCATGTGTCCAAAAGTAGAGTTTGATTGTTATTGTTTCTCATTTCCTTAGTTGACGCAGCAACCCTTCTAGACCCTTGTAGTCTACAGCCATATAGCGTACCATCACTTACTGATTTTAAATCGTGGTATTTCTCTTCCTAGATGAATTTTTTTTTTCATTTCAATGACAACTAATTCATAAACAAATAGAACTCACCTTCGTGATGCCAATGTGGCCACATTGCTGAATATTTTTTGCTAGTGAAAAAATCAAACTGAATAACAATTTATTGTGGATTTTATTTCAATGATGCTCGCGGTGATGGTTGATGGCCATTACATTTTATCAGAATCAAAAAGAAGTGCCATACTCGGTAAACTCATTTCAATGTATTGTTGAGTGGTGAAAGGTGAAATTAATTCAATAAGCACCTTGGTATTATTGAAAAATAATATCACGGGACATTTTTTTCCTCTACTGTAGCCTCGAAATATAATTTTAGTCCTTGGGTGATTATGATAATCCGTTTGTTACTACAGGCAATATCAAATAAGGCACGTAGTAGAATTTAAAACGGAAAACAGTTGATGAATATGATTTTCCTTTTTTCTCTCATAATTCCACTTTGTTTGCATGCATGCATCTGGGGATTGATGAGCAACTGGAAGTTGCTCATGATAATATCGAATGAGAGTCATCTAGGATATACTTTGGTTTTGGTAGTAGTTTGTATACCTCTCTACAAAGTAGGTATTCTTGGCGTAGTCCCATTTCTGAAAGTTTTCTTCTTATCAACACGGTATCATCCTCGGACGTCATCTTGCAACAATTCTCTAGGAAATGTGGGAAGGCAGAAAACAATTATTACGTAAGAACTCGGTATGGCTTACTTCTGGCCACAGAGGAAATGCTGCTCAGCTATTTTTCCCTGTTTGGGTTCTATGGGTTTAAGTTCATGTAATGATGTTTTTTTTTTTGAATGAACCAAGTTTGTGAAGAAGAGTGATGCATGATAATTGAATTCGAAGACTGCAAACTGTTTTTTGTTGTTTCAAACTTCATTTTCTTAATAATGAACAAATGGCACACGTTATACCACTCAATGCAACAATCAGTTGACTTTTCTACAGTATCAATGCTCACCTCATAAAATGATACAAGAAATTGCAGGAGATTCAGAATTTTTATTTTTCGATCAAACTGTGTGTATTGTGAACCAACAAACGTTCCGAGTTTTTATCCTGATAATGTAATTCGTTTTCATTGTGAAATGATGGAATGTCCGTATTATAATTCACAGAATCTTTAATGAGAAATGTCGAAGCAAAGAATCTCATTCCATAGTAGATCAATCAAAGTAATGTTATTCGATGAATGTACGAATACATTATCTATCAATATTTCAACTGCTGAAACAATCTTCGCATTTTTTTCTAGAATTTGATGCAGTTTTAAGAAAAAAGTAATAGTATATAAAGGTCAGTGAACCGCAACAACTTGCCAGACCAGAATTTGTAATGACAGCAAACCGTGTCTAGTGTCTATACACTTGAACTGTTTTTTACTTTTACGCTCAAGGACTAAAATATTGCTCCACAGTTTCGTTTCACAACAAATTGCTGGTTACTCAACTCAACAATCCGAGTCTTTGCTTTGACATCTTAGAGGGAATTATTGATGTGAAAATATCGAGATGTGTACCAATTCATGTCAATATGGTAGGGTTTCTTTCGCCAACTTTTTTCATATATCTGTTCTGCGTACCCGTATCACACACAGTATCGTCGAATAATGTTGGTATTATATACAGGGTTGACCAAGCCAGCAAGTTCATACTGTATGGTTAACTCTTCCTCTACGTAGTTAGGATTCTCCGTGTGCGTTGATTTTGAATTGAAATAATTGATTTACAGCTGTTCTGTTTTGAACTCTTCTTTGTTGAGGCTAATGTAATCAAGAGCAATTCGGTAACATCTTCTTATGTGGTTTGTTGTTCTGCTTGCCCCTATAAAATCTATTCCGATTGTAGTTCCTGTAGCTCCTATTTCCTATAGGCAACAAGGACAGACCTAGAAACTATTTTGAGAGTTGAGAATTCTAATCAGCTTATTTTGGCCATTCGAATCAGAAGTTTTCGACTTTCCATTCAGAAATGACCTTGAAATTTTCTTTTTATTATGGTCCCCTTCATAAAAGTCGATTTTTGCTGTTACATTGCAACCAGGAGTAGTTTGGAGCAGAATGAACACTACAATACTCCCAGCACATCTTCGGTAGTGGGTGAAAACGGCCTTCATCAGCGCTGTTCTCCAAACTACCAAGATGGCAAAACAGATGGGGCCCCAAACGGTGAATATTATCAGTATGTGTCACATTTTCGTTTATTGTAGTTGTCAGAAATTGGATGTATACCTATGAGAATGGTGAATCTGTTGTAAACAATACCTGTTACCCAGTGGCGGATTATCCCTAAGGCAAACTAGGCACGTGCCTAGGGGTGCGACATTTCAAAAGGGCGTTGTTACGTATATACAAAGGGCGATGTTATTCATAGTATTATTGTTTTTATGTATTAAATATCAAGTTCTACGTGAATAATTGATTCTTCATAATATTCACGATATCTGTCCCTCTTATTTTCTTCATTTTCAATTTCCAATCACTATCTTATCTAATATAGAATTCAATTGCCATGCAGTCTCGCAAATCGCAAAATTAGGAACGCGCCACGAGGTTTGCACTGAATTTTAACTGCATTTATCTTTCATGTAAATGCAAGACATTGAATTTATTTGAATGACGAACCAGTTCAGACTGATAATCGCTTATGAAGAGTTTAATCAAATCAATTTCAGTTTACCAGGTCATTTAGTATACATATATAAATCAATTACCGTGCGTTTATCTCGCAAAAACTCTAAAATGGCTCGACAGATTTGAAACTGTTTTTTTTTTTAGTTTTGTTCATCTCAATACTTCGGATTAGGAAAACTCAAAGGAACAGCCAAAATATGTAAATTGGTAATTTCGTGACGGAATTGCACCTTCCGATTACATTTCATAGATACCATTCGTGGCGGGTCTATTGTTTGACAGCTGTGCTATGCATAACGGTGATATCTATTACATTTAACATCGTTTTTTTTTTTTGTAAGGAAAGGTATAGTGAATTTTGAGGATAGATATGGTTGAAGCGAATGCAAACATTTATTTTGATCAGCTAAATTGACCTTGCAGGGTTAGACATAACCACAAATCCATTCAAAGCGACACTCGAGGACATAGTTTGAGGAATAAAATCGATTTCAGGTAGTACGAAGTTTACCGAGTGATCTAGTAATATATGATGTCTCATGACCACCAGAGGGGCGTCAATGAGGGGTTTGCCTAGGGCGCTGTGGATATTATATCCGCCACTGCTATTGCCTGAGAGAAGCCCTTCTTGGTTTTTCGTGAGACCGAATAGTAGAAAATATTAAGCCATTTCCAATAAGGGGTGGGATAACGGTAACATTTTCGTACTTTGAAGAAAAACCAAAATTCTCCTATGCTGAATTCCTTACAACAGATGATGCCATAATCGTAATTTACCTAATTTGCAATGGAAGTATCCTATATATTCAACTACATTCCCAATTTGAGTATTTGTAGGTAAAATAATAGAAAACATATATATATATATATATATATATATATATATATATATATATATATATATATATATTTCCCCATCCATTTGAGGTCACCCAGCGAATCTATTTCGCTACTTTGAATGATAAGATCACTCATATTAAATACTCTCTTTTCATCTTTAAACTCGTTCCATAGTATAAATACCTATTATAATGCAAAACTACGAATACGCAATTGCTAGTGCTGAATTCGTTGGGCAATTTTGAAAAAACTCTTTTTTTACAAGAATGGCAATTCAAAAGTTGTACGCTCGATTTACTAGTAGAATATATCAATCGGTGGTTGAGTATTACTATCGAAGTTCTACATCAAGGTAGGAACAGAAGAAGTTAGTGAGTGGATGCGCGGAGAGTGGTGGGTCCTTGCCTCGTTAATTCATTTACAAATCTTGGTATCAAACATTTTCAACAATCTGACGAACGATACAAGGTATATTGACATCACTCATGAAATTCAATGGTTCAGTCAGTTGCCTCGTGATCACAACTCTGTCATAAAAATGTCAGTGGCTCCGGTGAGCTGCTGAATCGGTTCACCTCAAAGATATATTTTTGAGACGTGAACCATTCTGACGAGACAAACTGAACATAACTGATAAAATCCCATAATGCAATTGTTGACTAAACGTTACTCATGAAATCTTCTAATGCAATTATTGTTGTCTAAACGTTACTCATGAAATCTCATGATGCAATTAGTGGTCTACTGAGCGAGACTTTGCCATAAGAGATGTCAGTGGATCCGGTGAGCTGCTGAATGGTGTGAAATGGGTTGGGATGGGATGAGATGAGATGGGAATTAGTAGAGTTGAATGGGAAATGTAATGGATCATTTTGATGTCATCAAATGTAATCAGTTGTATACTGAGCAGAACTTTGCCATAGAGAGTAAGTGGCTCCGGTGAGCTTCACAAGAGATACACAAGCTTTATATATGATACTTATGAAATTCCATGATGCAATTAATTGTCTAACTAAAATAAGCAGAAGTTATGCTTCTCACAGCAGATTTTTGTAAAGAAATATATTTTCTTGATGCATTCTCGATGCATTATTCAAGTTCATAATTCCTAAGAACGGAATGAAATAGTGAGTGATATTCGGTCAGAGCAGCATTTTGATTCACCTGTTACTAACATTATTAGTATGTTCTATCTATGTTGAGAGTTGTATTGATCTGCACGCCTAAAAATTTTACAGTATGCTGTTCTTTTTCATTTAGATTTCTTGACTGAAAGGTGAGCGATTCCGTTTTTCTTCAAACTTTCTCTAATATTACTGTTAGAATTTATTGGGAGTTCTCTGATGTATCAAAGCATCTGCTCAAAGTTGCATCGTCTGCATTGTGGTTTCAATACCTGCTGAATCCATTGTATGTGGCAAATCATTAAAATGAATGAGAAACAATAATGGCCCTAAGATTGACATATGCATCCTCCAATCTAACTTTCCATCAAGAATACACCACAAGAATTTATTTCACCCTCAGAAATGCGATTGAGCTGAGTTGAGATGTATTTTCGGGCGGCGTAATTCCCTCGCTACTTTGTCCGCAGGGACTTGCAGAACAACTTCGCCTCCTCCGGCCAGCTGATGAACCAGCAGCCGGCGCACCAGGCGTCGCGCCAGCCGCCGGCGTCGGAGGACCGGAGCAGCGTCACGAACGGCCGGTCGACGATGAACAGCGGCGGCGGCGTCAGCCGCAAGGTGACGCCGCTGCCGGACGCGCCGTCGGCGGGAGGAGGCGCCGCCTACAAGGTATAGTTGGATGGATTGATCTTCATTTGGAATAGGAATCCTAATGAACTTGGTGTAAAACTAAGAAAGGACGCCGGCTGTATCTCCGTAACCGATCATCGTATAGATTTCGGATGAAAAAAATTATCAATAAAGTAGCCAAGAAAAATCGCTGGAAATAACTTTTGAGTTCGTAGAAAGACCGCTAGAGGGCGTCATCGCGTTGGGAATTTAAGAAAACGGGTTTTAATCGAAATATGATTCATTATATGTCAAAAATACTTTGTTCGTGGTTTCCAATCGATTCCAGACAAATCCGATTGAAATAAAAGTTCTCTAGCTCTTCAAATAATTGGTGTAGGGGAGGATGAAGAGCGCTAAGAAGGAATGATTATAACTCCAGTTTGATTCTATGGAATTCGACAAACTTAGTCGCATTTGAAAGAGTTTCTTCTATTCTTCGAGATATATAACAAATCTAGTCAATTTTAATTTCATAGCGACCACTAGAATGCGCCGATGGAACAATCTGACAGTTTTCTCTTCTTTTTCCTAAAATTACAAATGGAATAATTTATTTTTTCAATCTGATATGGAAGTAGGGCAAACGAGTAGAATACTGGTGAAAACTGCAATCAGAATTTTTTATCCAAAATCTGTATGATGATCGGTTCTCGAGATACAGCCGCCGTCCTTTCTTAGTTGTACACCCGGTCCAACAAAATACCATTATTACATAAAATTACAACAATGAAATGAATCACTAATAATCCTAGTAATAGTAATAATACTATATAGATAGATATACATATACAGTTAGCACGCACAGCTTGAAATAAATTCAGTAAAATATCTATGAAGCCATTGAATAAAAATCGCTCGAACACGTCAACCTTGATTTTATATTGCGCAAATTTATATTCGCTATGAGTGCGTCATGTGACGGCGTCGGTGCCGTAGATATGACGTCATCATCATTTTTCAAATGGTTAGCCCAACTTTTCATAGTGCCATTGAAAAGGGTTCATTTTTCTGCATACCTAACGATGAAAACTCAGATGGGGTGCAATGAGGAAAAATTGAGAAAAAAAATCAATTATTTTCATAAGTTATTGAAAATCGCTCAAAAGGAAACACTGATAAGATATTTATTACTATGCAACTCATTGTTGAATCAACACATTGTCTATTGTTGATGTTCTGCAGGAATATTTTCTCAAATCTTTTTCATTGGAGGTATTGTATCTATTCGTTCGATTTCAAAGATCTCCACTTCTCTTTGGGATTAATTCTTTATCTGATTATGATTATCTGTAATTCCAAGAGATTAACAATATTTTTTCTATGTTTTCTGAATATTTCCGATTGGTTCTATTCATTAACCTGGTGATGAGATTTGAAATATTCATAGGCTATATCACAATGTCTTATTTTACCATAAACTTCATTGTCAAACCATGGTAAGTATGATTTATATCTACATGTTTCAACAGAGGTAATGATATTCAACAGTTTCACAATTTTGTATGAGCTCTTCATATAACATTCTTACATGGATAGTAATTGAATTCCAGTTATACCTACATGATGAGTTTAGTTTTGATGAAGTTGAAATTGTTGGAGTTGAATTTTCTGTAATGTTTTTCATACGATGAACTGAATCATTTTCATTGTGCATACTGATAGACAATCAACTACTGTTTCACTGATATCAGAAACCCGTGTTGGTTCCTTCACATATTGTGTTTCACCATGAGTTGTAAATCTTAAGATTCATCTCGATCTCAATTCATCAAGGTCCAAAAGACGATGGTCGAGGGCAAGATGGTGCACTGCATCAACATGAAGGCGAACGTGTGGACGGAGATGCTCGTCTCGCTGCAGGACCTCGTGGCGAATTTCTTCGATAACGTGCCGGTGCAGTCGTGCCAGGAGGTGATGCAGGTTTTGGGGATCGAGATTTTCAAGCCGAACGCGTAAGTCCATGTTGAATGAATGTTGTGATGTACCCAAAGATATGATATACCGGGTGTCCCAGAGCTTTTAGGTCAGCAGATATTTCAGTTATCTACAGAAAAGAAAATTGAAAAAAAAGTGTCGTAGGACACCATAAGCTCGTTCATGGAGCATAGCAAAATCCACACCTTACATTTGTAATTCAAATTGCACCCCATGTTTTTTTGCTTCAACTTAGTCCATTTAATTCTTTATTCAACGATACATCATAAGGCATTAGATCCCAATGATGCAGAAGCACTATACTTTGGCTTTTCTCCATTTATTCTGGCGCTACCACATTTTTTTCAAACACTGAAGGAAATCCTATAATGTTCGAGGAAAATCGTGTTAGTCAGTAGTGGAATGTTGAGAGATAAAGTCGGAAATTTGGAGCTCGTGAGCATCAAGAAACACTTCACTAGGCAAAGAATTTCATAACTTTGCCATTCTATTGGTGAATGATGCTTGGAAATGAGACGTTCAGCATTTTTCGAGCCTGACATTGTATGGATTATCTGCCTGAACTCGTCTGGTTTTCCTAACTGGAATCGCTCGTGGTGGCATGATGGACGAGATTTCCGTTGAGCACGGACCGTGGAAATATCTATGAAAAAGATCGCCCACATTTCTGCGATGTTCTAGAAAGGTCAATGAATTCATGAATGAAAAAATAGAGTGTGTAACCCTCCGAAGAAGAGAGGGCAGGAGACTAAATATAAAAATAAAATATATAATAATATAATAATAATTCCAATGCCTTCATTCATAATATATAAGCAGATGTAATTACTGCCAGATGTGTCGCATCTCTGAACTGGGAGGTGATGGCTGACGTCCCTCTTGAATCGCCAAATATGTCTGCGAGATATCTTTGTATTGGGAGTTAGCGTTAACCCCTTCAGCTCTCTCTCTCTGAGCCATATTCCCAACTGGAACATATGACAATGAATTTAATGAGAACCCATGATATAAATTAATCTAATGAAATTCGAATATATCGAGGGTGTCATATCAGTACCGCGTAAGCACCACTAGGGTAATTCTTCAGATTTCTATTATGTGACCATTGAATCAATTCGTATAATATACAGTGCTTCTCAAAAGTCCCCTCCCCCTCTTATCTTTGGCACGATTATACAAAAACAAGTGAAATTTTGAAACTGAATATTACTGAGGCTTATTTGACAACTATCCAGAGGCGAAGCTTGAATTTTGAATCTTTGATTTTGAACACAATCAAAATTAATATAATTGAATAGGTTCTTTTGATACCTTTTAAAAGAGGCGTCGCTTGTCATAGAGTTCCATTTAAAATTATTGGCCACAATGGCCTTGTGACGTCATCTTAGACGATTTCGTCGTCTGTCATCAGGGAAGTTTACAATCTTTGATATCCAGTTTCCAATTTTCACTTGTTCACGTATAATCCATCCTAAGATAAGAGGGAGGGGGGGGAGGGGACTTTTGAGAATCACTGTATATGACAAGTAGATAATTATATATACTGAATATCGAACATTGAGGCATTGAGACCATCAGAATTGAAGCTAGAAAGAAACGTTATTATTGAATTAGAGAAAACTGCGAATTCAAACAAGTATATCGCTTAAGAAAGGTTTTTTTTTTTACAAAAATCAGGTAGGAAACGAGCCTTTCGATAATTTTCTGAAAAATTTGAAGAAGCTGATGTCATATGAGTTCGAAATAATAATTATATCATATATATTATATAATTTCAGTCCATATGAGATGATTGAAATCATTCGACCTATCGGTTGCGCGTATTGTGCGTATTGATTGAATACAAATCTGAGTGGTGCTTACGCTGTTCTGACGACGCCGCCAATATGGTGCATTGCTTGTACGGGGTGGAGCAAAAGTCACGTACATAGTTTCAATGTGAATGCCATTATTCTCTCATAGAACATCCTATATTTTATTCCATCATCATCTGTTAGTGTTCATCATGAGGACTTCAACGATACCGGGTTAGATGTTGATATCTTCTGAAATTCAAAGTCTCCTTTTGACTATTTCACGATTAGGGTGAATTCGGGTACGCTTATCACGTTTTTCATGCCTTTATGTTTCTCGTTTCAGTTCCCAAATGCGATTGCTGATGGACACCACCAGATTTCAAAATGCTAGCGATACAATTGCTCTAGTACAAGTAAGAAATGTAGTTGACTTCATGCCTCAATTGAAGTACATGTTGTTGAGTGGATTGTTAACTGGCGATGTTGCGGCTAAAAGACAACGGAATAGCTAGGAGTGGGTTACGTGGGGGGGCACCTATGACTATAATATTGACTTTTACAACTATTAGTGAAGTGCAACAGTCCTTATTTATGAAGAACTTCTCGTTTTAAAAAATTGTTCCTACTGTGTACGAAATCTTACTGAACTGAAAGTGAAACATTACATGAATACCTACTGTTAAATTAAGGTAATGTTTTATTTTTGTACGTTTTTTTGAATGTAAATCCACCAATCTTGAACATGTGTGACATTTTTTCTGACATTTCAGCAGATATTTAAAATTAATTACCTCTTGCATTGTTGCCACAAAAAGCTAAATTCTGAAATAAGTTATTGCATTTGCGTCATTTCTTTCAATCCTGTCAGAAAAATGTAGCGGGAATACTCTGGTTTTCTCCAAGAATATGGTTTTCATAAATTTGTTCCCAGAAATATAATTTTTACAAGTTGATTTGAAGAATTAGGATAATAGAGTTACATTATCTGTTCAGTAGTGAAATGACAATTGAATCAACACCTCAACTGTCAACATACAATACAAGAAACAAACACTATCACCATTCTCAATTATCTAAGACACACAAGAATGCTTCACCTCGATTTTTTTAATGCTATTTCTAGTCTAATACTACTGGTATTAATATAATTATTATCATCGTCAAAAATATCTGGCAGCAGAAATGAAAGCAAATTTTTTCAAACCGCTCCCGAAGTTTTATTGCTTCAAATACCGCATGATTGAAATTTCATAGTCCATTTGCGCTATGCAGTACGAAAAAACGGTTTCATGCATATTCTTCATAGTTCTTTGGTTTCAAATGCGCATATTTTCCAGAAACAATATATATTTTATCATTTGAAAGATTACGTTCAGCTAGCTCATAATCGTAATTCACGATATTTCGAATCACTGACAATTTCGGTTATGGCATTGATAAAGACTTCAGAAAAAGATGACTGCGTGAATGAATTCAACCCTGAACTTCTGTTTCACGTATTACACAATTATAGGGTGTTTGTAGTGTTATGTAGGTGTTGAACCCTTGGCACATTTTAGGACTGAAATTTTATGTAAACTTTGTATCATAAAAGCAAAATGAGACATATGATTCTTTGAAATTTTAGCCTTCAAATAAGCCAGATAATTACCTCCTTCAATATAAACATACTTTCAGGAACATAGATATCTCTGTGAACTTTCCGTTTTCAATCGTTTGAAATATCGTGAATACATTCATTATTTGAAAAAAGAGCCCTGTGATTTCAGTGAAAACTTTCAAATGATAAATAACTTTTCACTCTGTGACCATCTGCTTCTGGACAGAAAATTGAGACTTGGTGTTCTGTTCGTTATATTTTGAGGAGTCAGCAACATTATTTTGTACAGTGATAACTCAACGATTCTAGAACAATGGCAGCATTTGTAGGATGTAAAAACCTAAGATTAATTCTTCTGCTTCTTTGAAAAGAGCCGCAATAAATCAAATATCCGTATTTGAGGACAGTTTCCCTTTAGAAACAACTACACAAAACAACCCAACTTATCTTCCAAATGACATCTTGGTATGATGATCCCAAAAATACTGATTTCAATAATTCTTGGTGATACTTTTATATGGCTATGAATCATATATATTGAGCTAGTAATGTTGGTTCCAAATTTTTGAAATTGAAAATGTTCCTACTTAATCCGAATGAAACAAGCCTCTGATCGTTTGTGAATCTTCGAACTAGAGAACTATCACAAATTTCTGTGGAATATTTGGAGAATTCTAGGTGACTGATGAAACCTATTCTTCAAACCACTATATTCCCAAATAATTGAAAGTCATACCTTCTATCCGAAGGTTGATGAACTGGGAATTCTTTTATGATGCTGCTATGCTATGATGATTAAATTATCATCTACAGCTATCACTGTAGTTTTAGTACTTCGTTGTATATTATGTACTTGCCCTAAAGAAATGATCTTTGACTTCAAAAACAACTTGGACCAAGCTGGATTGATAACTCTTTTTGACTGATATTCTGTAACGTACTATTGTCAAATCTTCGAGAAAAAAATAGAATAAAACTAGCGAGGTTATTGGGATTTTCTACCAAACAAGTTTCTCTGATATACATAACTAATCATTTTTCAGTAAAAATTGCGACTAGTTTCCAATATATTAGTACTTCTTTTATCACTATTTCCATCAGAGATTTATCATGTTCCTTCGATTGATTATATCATATATTGACTCTTTCATATTTTGTATGAGTACATAAATTGAATTTATATCATCATACATTCAGAACAGTGACGATTTATGCTACAGATACGTTCCTTAGTACAAGGAAATGGAAGAATCAATAAATGCATGTTGAATTGATTAAATCTTTATAAAACAAAATGAAATTTCAATAAAGATGTGTATGTAGTCAGAAAAAGTCTGCAATAATTCGAATTTCGTTCTTTTGCCTGTTATACCCATTGGGGATGTACTATTTCGTTTTCCACTACTGTTATCTAGTAGAGCTTCTGGGCAAAAAATTTGTTACCACCATCAGATTCTCTCAAATACAAATTCATACTCTAAAATACAAATTTTGATCAAAATTGTATCAATCATGATATGACAATCATTGTAGTTATCAAGAATAATCGTTTGGAATATGTTCCAAGTCTCCTCAGGTATCTCTGAAATGAAAGATAATAATACTGAATGACTTGTTTCAGCAATCATAGTTTACTCTGGGAATGACAACTTTCTATTTCTGAAGCTCTAGAAGATAGCAATAGTGAGAAATTTGGAAGTGAACGTAAAAGAAAGGAAATATAGTTTCAATGAATAAGATAACCAACTGATCAGAGGAAAGTTGGTGATTTTTGAGATATATCGATAAATAACTGTTTGAAATTTCTTTTCACCCACGAGTAATAATTTAGAACATCAGAATGAAATATTTCAGAAGAATTCAGCTCTGACGTTTTCTTTTCTGAAATCCCAACAATTTCAAGTTTCACATTACTGGGCTATGTAATCATTTTGATTTCAACGTGAATGAAAATGCCTGAGAAGTTTTGCTCGATGAAGTTGTAGGCAGTTGTAGGAACTTAAATTTCGGTAGGAAATCTCTCTCTCTATCTCTTATTGTTTTCTCTAGTCCCTCTGTTATGGTTGAAGTTTCGTTTCAAATCAGTGTTAATTTGAATTTAAAATGTCTGTACATATTTAATTTTTTTTGTTACTACTATTTATTTTGACATAAAATATAAGAATATAGCTAGTTGTATCAATGTGAAGAATCCAGGGTAGGGGAGTAA
The DNA here is from genome assembly GCA_963576655.1 of Gastrophysa polygoni. Taxonomy (NCBI): domain Eukaryota; kingdom Metazoa; phylum Arthropoda; class Insecta; order Coleoptera; family Chrysomelidae; genus Gastrophysa; species Gastrophysa polygoni. The sequence continues at coordinate 3,508,648 of OY755085.1, forward strand.
TTTAGATTACTTAACATACACGATTTAGGGAACATTAGCCAACATAATTTATTCCTCCAGTGATTATTGTACATTTTTTGAGATTTTTGATGTTGAGATGAAAGCGTAAAATATATTATTTCAACGTTTCTAATTGTGTTGCATTTGACTTTTTTTTCTCCTGCCTGTCATGGTGTTATTTCTTGAGGCATTTTATGATTGGAATTATGCATGCATACAATATCTGAGTGTGTCGAACCGATATTATGACAGTGAAAGTGTTATGTTCTCACCATTTCTTGCCAATATCTGAAGTTGTGTGCTATTTGGAAAAATCTCAAAAAATGTGGCCGTATTTTTCAGTGCGAAAATATAAACAGGAAAGATCTATTCCAAAATATTCATTCTGAGTGATATATAAATCCAGTGGAATGTTTTGGAAACATGTCAACGAACAATAAACAATTTTTTTCTCCAGACATGATTGTGCTAGAAGATCAAAATGATCTATCATGATATTCATACAGGGCACTTCCAGAATAGTTCACGAATCAATGATCTCTTTCTCCGGGATTTTGGAACAATAAAATCCGCCATAAAAAAATTAGTTGGAACTGATGGGGAAAATCTTTAGTGGTCGTGAATCCTTTCAAATGACTATATAAAACGTATCTGAAATATGGCTATTGCTTTCTCTGGAGAAGGCTATCATCTCTGCTCAGCGATCGAGGTAATACATATATTTGATTCACAGATGAAAAGTAAACGGTTTTACTTCAACCATACTTTCAAATTGAAAAACGTTTTATTTCTTTCTCAATCAGTGATGCAGTAAGAATTCACTGTGTACTGGGTCAAAAAGTATAGTTTTCATCAATTTTTTCTACAATGAATTATGAAAGAGCAAAATGATTGAGCAAGAGATAATGAATAAATAATGATGAAATAGTTCCTGTTGGTTCAAAATGTTTATTGAATGAAGTTGTTCTCGAAATCATATATTCGAATATTGCACAAACAACTGTTTCACAATCAAAACTGTGACTCGGTCATATCCACCTCTATGGTATGTTTCGTCATACATATTCGAGAAAACTGAGTGTTGCTGATATCAAATTTGGCTGAACTCAGATGCTTATCAACTCTATCATGGAATTACCCTGTATGATATTATGGACAATCAGGAATCTATATTGTTTTTATTGAGGTAGTTATGTGTCAGAGAGAATGTGTCTAGATTTGTCGCTTAATTGATCCAAAGAAGATAAAATCATCTATATAAGTGAATCTTATTTTGAAAGTATTAATAAACCGAATGTTTTTTTTAATAATTTGTAAATTCATTTATTTATAACATCAAGTAAGTTTTACCAATGTCTTTTATAGTATAACGAAGTTATGCAATAAAATTATTGTAAATAACCGATAATTATTTCTATCGGGATCCCGAACCTGATAACAGGGAAGGAAGCAATTTTCACGTTGCATTTCTAAATATGATGAAGTGTTTGTGGAACTAAAATCACTCTCAACCAATCAATCTCATGATACAATTGTAATAGTGAGCCAGTCAGTAGAAGCAATAAATTGTTCAAAATCCAGTTATCCATTGAAGTAGTTCATATTCTTGAAATCTTTCCTTAGTGTAGGACATTCCATGTGCTCTTCAAATTACTTTAATATCCTTGTAATACCCACGAAACTGTGAAATATTGCGTAGATTTCTGAAAAGTTATCAGTTGTACAATTCATTATTTATTGTTTAGCATTTCCTCTCATGAAATTGTTCCAAAATGTTTTATATAGAGAAAAACAAAATTATTGTTCATATATGGGGTGCCCGTGTTTCAAGCTCAAGAAGAATGAAGAATTTATTCTCGCTTATCTTAAGAGATGAAGTTGGTTGAATCGAGGCGGAGTGCATGCATTTTCATGTTGATACATACTATAAAGAGAAATCTGACCTATCGTGATGAATTTTGCATATTTTGAGTTTTTCAACGGGAAACATAATAAGCATGTTAGTTATTTTCAACTAAGCATTATCAATCTTGTTTCCGTCAAGGAATTGAGAAATACAATATGATTCATTCTATAGCATCCGTGTAATTAAACCTCACACAGTCAACTTCATTTTTTCTTATGGATACTATCTTAATATAAGAGAGGTACCCATTCTTGAGTTCGAACAATGGGCACCCTGTATAGTTCATTCCTGATTCCGTGAAATTTATATTGTTAAATATAACAAAATAAGCAAACTCAGTATTAATATATGAATTGACACGTCTCACACTTTCAAGATCAGATGGCAACATCCACTTCGCATAATATATGCTTTAGGATTAATATAAAAAAATGGAGCATATATAGTCTATAAGAGCATTTTTAACTAGACATTCTGTCAATATAAATATTCTGGGATACTCAAGAGAAATGTCTATGTTATGTTCGAAAAAACGATTCACAAACGTGAATACTAAACGACACATTGCTACTGGAACTAATCCTTGACTTTTTATATCATTTGAATGTTTGCTGACAGTGAAAGAGATTCATAAATGATTTGTTCCTATAATTTTTTATTTACTTCACTACCCATGAGAGTTTGAGGAGACTTTTCCATGTATGTAATAAAATGTAATATATCGTATCGAAACACGATACGGATGTTCGAGAAGATCAGGAGATATTGAATGTCTTCATTTCAACTGTATATTTGTAAATATATTTTTTTTTAAAACGAAACATTTTACTCAAACGCTTCTGATCATGAAATGCCACTAGACCAGTCATTCTATACACCTTACATAAAACAATGCATGCATGTATCATACGCCGTATGCCGTACTACTAAGGTATTTCAAGATATGTAGCATAATTTTTAGCTCTCTTTTCCCAACAAATATCTAATTATTGATTCCCATCTGCAATATCTGAGAAAACTGTTGAGTGTATAGCCCTGTGATGGGCCTTTTGGATTTTTTGTTTCATACCTACTCTTAGAGTTAATTGAATGTTATATGTAAATATGAATTACTCAAATAAATTTTTAAGTTCTAGTTGTTATTGTCTCATTATTTGCCTAATGATTTCTAATAAACCGAATCCAAATATGGATATAAATTGATGATCTCTAGTATAACTCGAACTTTTCAATCTGAATTTGAACCACATAATGAATTGTAAATTTCACTGATCATATTTTAGTAGACGTTTTTTCATTTAACTATTTCAGATGCCTCAGCTTGAAATGTCCGGATTCGTTGAGTAAATCGGAGGAATTCAACAAAAACTTCTCAGAAATTTGTGAATTGTCAATTGCATGTTGCACAATTGACTATTTTTGCGCTTTGATGAAACATAGGTAGGAAAGAGCACACTTACTTGTTGTTCATGTTAATTCTGCATAACTTTTCCGCATCATCCTTTAGTTATTAGATATTTATAGTTTTTAGGAAAACTGCTGTCAGGTCTTGATCTACAGCAAACTTCTTTCCTAATCCTCCTTCTCGAACATCCGTGACCTTATGATCAATGTCCTGTATGTCCCTTTCCAAATGAATTTAGCAGCGGTAGAGCTGAACTGGAACATGAAAAAAAATGGGGAGGATTATTCTTTTTTGCTTCAGCTTTTGCTCTAGTGGTGCTGAAGTATCTGAAGTATAGAAAGCTGCTATCCGGAGCGTTTGGGTCAATTATTCTAGACCTACGAACTCCTCACGTCTCTTTCTCAAATCGATTTCCTCTATAGTCAACTAGTACATCGTATGGGGGACCTTCTTGGGTGCGGAATGGAAAATACCGCTCTATATTCCTTCCGCAGAAACCTATGAAGTATTTCAGGGAAAGTAAGTAAGATGACGAATATGACATACCCACAAGCTCTCGCAGTCCCTAAGACGAGGTGTCTCTAGTATTTGTGAGGGGATATCGAGGAAAAAACTCCAGGTGTTCTAAAGTACTAGACAGAAGGTCTGGACAATCCACTCTTGCAGCAGTTCTAGACGTCCTGGTTCCAGTCTCTCTCGAAAAACTCATTCAAGGGGATTGCAATCCTCTGATTTTCTAGGAAACATTGATTTTTCTCTCCTGCATTATTATAAAACAGAAAGTTAATGAATAAAACATCATTGAACAAAAGGAGAGTATATTTCATCATACTCCGGAAGAATGTATAATGTATTCGTGTGTCTCATATCATTTCCAAAGATTCATATCAGGTCAACAAAGTGGGCAGGTAGGTATCAATTCTCATATATCTGATTATAAAATGGTTTCAAATGATAAAGATGGTAGAAACTAATAGGTATGGTAATTTTCGTAATTAAGTTTCGTATGGTGAACAATCAGAGATGAGTAATTTAGGGCGCATTAGCAGGAATTGTAAGGAAAATGTATTAACCGGTGAATTTGATAAAAATAGCGTAACGAGTGTATCAACAGGTATGAGGAGTAGGTTAATGCGTTGATAAGGAAGCAGGTACTCCTCCTCAACCAACGGTTAATGGAAAATACGGACTCTTTCAATACACATTCTCCCCTATCCCAAAAGAAGTCGACAATATTATTGAAATCCTAATAATATCTACTCGGAATTTACCTTTTGTATATCATTGTAGGGTTGCTATCTTGAAAAAATTATGATAATCCAGGAATCTGAAGTATGAGCGAATAAAAACAAAGACCTCCAATATCATTTTTGAAAAGATAATTCTAGTTCTGTATGTGCGCATCCACCAATATTTCAAAACTCATCGAGTCTCAATATGGACTAGTGATTCAATTTTTGCATCAAAAAGAAAGATCTCAGCTTGTAGGGGCAGGTAATTATTTGAAAAGACAATTAGCTATACCGTACTGATGAAAGTTGGCCAAATGTTTTCAGACACTTCATTTGAAGATCAATAAGTAGAAAGGAATGAGAAATTGAGAAATATTCATAGGTATTGAAAACAACTGAATATATACATAGACGAAAAAGGGAATTTTCGGTGATGAAAGTGGTTTTTCCATATACATCCATATCCAGCTTTCTCGATCTGTACATAGCTATTTAACGCACGAAAATGATGTCACATACACGTGGAACGTATATACATACATATATGTTGGGGTAGTGAAATTTGCATTTACCCCAAATCGAAAGCAGCTGACTGCGCGCTTCGAGTGCGCAAGAAATGCCGTATTACACCAGTTACAATTTCACCGTGGAAATGGAAAGAGTGCTGAAACGTGTTGGACTATCTAAAAGAACACAATCAGAAGTCGAAGTTAATATGACGAACCCCGAGGGCAACGGGCAACTAAGACGTAGAAGGCGCAGCAAATCCAGAAGGAGGTCAAGTCAGGAAAACAAAAAAACGCTCGGTTTATTTAATATTGATTGGGATTCTGTAAAAGATTGCAAGTCCTGCAAATCGCGCGCTATCACGAAGAGATTTTGCAGTAAAAGATCCGACAATGAACTGTACAGATCCAATAGCTTCAAATTCGAGAGGTTCATCAGAGGCAACGAGGAACTTTCAACCCTTGGCAAAAAGGTTAGTACAAACATCTTCTACACATTTACATGGAACACAGAAGACGAGAAAACAATGAAAAGTAGGTTAGATATCTACAGAGGAGAACTCCTAGTACACCTACAGGTGGGCAATATCTACCGAATAATCAGTATGTATATCATCATAAACTTATAGGTTGTAACAAAAGTTTATATGCTATCATTGATATTGAATTAAAACTTTATTTCAATTCTATCTTTCGTACTAATATATATATACTATTCTACCATTATATCTAGCGAAAAATTGCAAGGAAAAGCGAATTCATATTCAGTTGTTTCGATATCGATATCTCAAGCCAGCATCAAGATTCACATCGCCAACTTGTAAATATTTGGAAAGTTCATCAAATAAGATCTTTATGTTGGAGTATGGATATGGATAGTCCCCATGGCTATACTCTTTGTTCTCTGAATCTGTTTTGATCTATCGCTTCTTTGAACTTAGGTAGCTCTTAACTGCGTCAATGTACATTCATCTTCATCATCACTGGAAGAGCTCTTCTTGACGAACTTATCGAAGATAGTTTGTTTTCGACTAATTTGTTCAAAGTCAAGCTCTGTATTTTCGTGAATCATTAAGAAGAGAGTCATAAAACGAAGGACTCAATGTCATTGACTGGTGGATAATTGAACAACCATTCGTTTGTCTGGATATTTATAAATCTTGTAATTACTCATACCGATAACCCTTTGTCCATGGTGAGATAATAATGAATAAACACTTCCTAATTTAATTCCAATTCCATCTCACAATGAGGAAAGATTGAGTAATTCGTATGTCAGCTATCTTTCAATAGTGGAATCTTGAAGTCTTGGAGATCTTCTAGATTATTTGGCACAATAAGCTCCAATGTCAACGGATGTCGGAAAATAATTGGTATCAGATCTGGTGGAGAATCAGAATGGATATCTCTTGCCCCACTATATATCTATGAATTTACAGTTCAGTAGAATTGTCACTGAACATAATATATGTGTGTATCGAAATAGACGAATCTGATTAGTTTGTTATACAGAGAAGCATTATTTTCATCACTTTACTTGATGCCATGAAAATGTAGTTTCATTGATATGAAAACATTCCTATACTGCCATTGGCAAAAATCATCTAATAGAGGATTAGACGATCGATTTCAAATGGCAAATTCGAATGAAATGGTTCGGTAATAAAAGTAGACGGGCCCGGAATCTGTTCACCAGACTCGTGGGTAATATAATCCACAATTGTATTAAGTGAGACAAGTATTTTATCGGCAATGAAGCATTTCATTGTGATATCCAGAAGATGGGAATGCTGGAATAGATGTATATAGTATCTTATACCATCGATAACGGATTTTTCATTTGATAGTTTAACGATAGACATGAGCTCCATTTTCAATGGATGATCACACCAGAAGTTGAAGTTGAAGTTGTAATTTCGTCCGTCCTTTCCATAATGACGATTTCAGATTTTACAGCATCAGTGATGAAAGGAACATCAGAAGACTTGATTGTCAACCGCAAGGAACATTTCAAATGGCACTACATTATTTTCATCCAAAAAAATTCGTTTCCGCAGTTTTTTCGGCGTTTTCCCATATTGGTACTTTTCGTGATGAATTTTTGTTTTGTTTATCCATATCTTCGTGTACTTTGATCATGGGGAATGAAGACCTATTTTATCATTGAAAATATATCTGATGTCTATATTTTTGACTTAGAATTAAATGAGGCCTTACTATTTTTTACATGTGTTGCACGCGCTTGTACTTCTCACCATTCGATCCAGTAAACACCAAGCATCGATCATGATCATGGCACAATGACTCAAATTCAAATGCCTTCGATGTCGAAATCTTCAGTCAAGGCTTGTGACATCTCTGCCTCGCGAGATTGTCACTTGCAGAGTGGCAGCCTTATATACCTTATAATATCCTATTTTTTTTAACTGTGGACAACACGAAAGGGAAATAATGAAGTCCTCACATTTGAAGGTGCAAGCCTTATTTCTACCATGCTCAAAGTATCTGGATCTGATCTGAATTTCTAAACAATATGTCGTGAATATATTGTTCGTTGGCCGAACGAACCGTGAATCCAGATAGACAAGAAAATCTAATCCATGCATGGAGTTCATTAATGTGTATACGCAAATCATTCACGCAATCAAGGAGAAAATTCAACTTCGCCAAGTTCAAACTTACGAAATTCGTGATCAACTTTTATCTATGTGCAGAGTTTATAACAGATACCATGTGAACCAAAGAATAATTCTTACATCTAATCCAATCATGGAGTTATTCTGTATACAAAAAAAATCTCTTCTAAATTCAAATTTATAAAATTGGTAACTTTCGAACACGAGTGGTAACGTTCATGGCGTTATAGGTAACACAATCTGTTGTCGTTATAAACAGTATTCTTCAATCACATCAGGTAGGTATATCGGTATTTATCGTAGGTACATACCTCAACGAAGTTTCATAATATCTGTTTGGACTATGAACTTTTTTTCATTACTACAATCTTCATGCAGCTATATTGGGTATTGTTCCCCTCGCGACTAATTCTCTCTTTGGAATGATTCACACCTGTGTCGCATTTGCCCAACTCTACCATCTTTCCGTCACGTATCAGCCAACATTGCCTGAACTCTCCTCTCATTTTGTTTACGAACAATGGCCATCACTTGTTCGGTTCTCATACTTTTTGTGCCAATTTTTTATTGAAGCTGCGATCGGCGATCGTTTTTCGAGCATAGCCGGCTTGATAAAAGTATAAATGGGTTTTTGATGGCCAGCAGACTGTGGTAATCCAACTTTATTAATGTGAAAATAAAATGTTTTCTTGTTCGCCATTTCCTCGTTCCGTGCACGAGAACCACTACGAGGAGTGGGAATGTTCTCCAGAACGTAATTAGCCCAAGACATTCGAAGTTATCTGGACATGTGCCAGGTATTCGATCCTTCGAATCGAAAGCTTTGATGAAATTATTTATTAACATCCATCATACCAAGACTCGGTTGATTGCAGAAAATATTCATGAAGTGATATAGCTTATCGGTCATCAGGTATCCTGCTCAGGAGGTAGATTGAATCCACTGAAACTTGGTTCAGAAAACATTTGGTAATCCCAAGTGTGGCAATTTAACCAAAATAAACAGATGCTTCGTCATTGACTATAAACGTTATTCAGTGGGTTTTCTCACGAAAACGAGTGAAATAAAAGAAAATGGAAATGAAAATCACCTAATAATTATTGAGTGTTGCATGCCCATGATGGGAACATAGACCTTGCAGAGACTTCGGCGACTGCCGATACGTGATGTAGGTATACGTATGCATTTGCGTACGGCTGATTCACATCGAATTTGATTCCAAACATTATTACTTTCTAGGCCAGAGTCACAGTGTCATGCAAACGGACACAATTGTTTTCATTCGTACGGTGACCTTTTTTAACGGATTCACTGGAACATTTTTATCGTTATGACGACTTTTAAATGAATTAAGATCATCAGAGACTATGATAAAAAGCCATCCATTGAAACTTGGTTCGGAAAACATTTGGAAAATTTAAATTATTATGAATTCCAACTGCATCTTTAAGCATAACAAACAGATTATTCGTCATTGACTATATAAGGTTATATAGTCGATATATAGTCAATGCTTTCGAATTCAAAAACAATCAACAAGTCGTTGTTCAATGAGCAGCACGCTGAAGAGGTGACAGGAGGTTTTATATGATTAATGTTCGTGCCATAGACAAAAATAAAATCGGCACAGAAAACTATAAGGCCTCCAATTCCCTACAGGCATGAATCTCCTTGATTAAATTAAGTTCTTCATGTCTATTTGGAGCCCAAAACTGAAATTCTCATCCTATAAATATCTACCCGATACCATAAAACATGAAAGTTGTTGGGTGATTTCTCAATTATCTGTCTTAGATAGGAAAAAAGTGTGGGATATCCGCCGTAAAACACACCTGTAATACTAAATCTGCGGAACTTGGAACATGAAAGCTTTATGATCCAGAATCCTGCGGATTTCACTCCTTCCTCATGCTGTTCGATTGGGTTTTAGATTTAATGCCATTATCCCGATGGCCACGGCGGATTTAAAAAGCACCTATACCAAGGTGAATATCGACAAACCAAGGAGACAGGATCTTCATCCATTACATTCATTTATGGGAAGGGTTTCCAAGCATAGACACAATTTTATAAGTACAGTGTATGAGTTTTTCGAGGAGGTGGTACATTCATTTTTCAGATTTCTGTGGAATTTTCTCTCCTCGTTTCTGAAAAATGAAGTAGAAGTTATAAAAATTATTTCAATATATTGAACCTTTAGATACCTAAAAGAGAAATTCTCTATTTGTCAGTGACACATTGTTTTTAAAAGAATTTGGGAATACAAAAATATTTTTAATGGAAACAAAACTTCTACTCATCTTGTGGACGTTTTTTCAATGTTGGTTGGTTTTAACACTGAATAGTGACAATTTGGCAGTCGGAGGAATTTTGGTTACAAGGTGTTTTTTATCATTTGATATTTAATTTTTCATATTCAATTTTCAGAAGTGGGTGCCAAGTTCTATCTATATCATCTGAACAAGAAGCAATATTATTGTCTCCGTTCAGGAGAATGCAAGCAGGCTCTTTGATTTTCTGTTTTTGGTTGTTGTCTTCTTTTCCTATGATCTTAATATTACTCCAATCGGCCATATGTTGTCCATTATCAGTAACGATGTGTTTAACTGATTTTGATTTGTCAGTATATCTCTTCTTTATATCGTTCTTATGCTCTTTCATCCTTACTGATAGAGGCCTGCTAGTTTCACCGGTATAATATTTTCCACAAACACAATATTTTGATGATTTTTTGATGTTCTTCATTTTTTGGTTTTGTATGAGTCAAAATCGATCTCGAAACTTGTCACCAACACGTTCAATTTTCTCAGATATTCCGGGAATGTATGGGATTACATTAGTTATCAGTGTTGGTTGTATTTGTGGTTGTTGTATATTCTGTCTGCTCTCAATTTCGTGTATTGTTTTATCAATTAAATGTTTCGGATAAGTGTTGAGTTGTAGAACATCTTTCATATGGTTTATTTCGGTATTGAAAATTTGGAAGTCCGATGATATGGATTTGGCTCTATCATGAAAAAAACAACAATCTCTTAAGGTTTTGTGAGGAAAATTAATGCGCCTCGAATAAACACATGCATAAATGATTCAATTGCTATTTGTAAAAACTCGATCTCATAAAAATATTAAAAGTATCCAGAAGAGAACTGAAACTACCCGATAATTAGTAATGCTTTGTTCTAACTACATTGATATATTGTCAACAAAAGAAGGAGATTTCTCTCCTTCCGTTATCTCGTTTGTTCTGTAAATCACTGGAGTAGTGACCTCGAGGAACCAAAGTATATCAACGTCATCAGAACTGGAGGAGATCTAGTGATGCGCCTCAGAACTTATGACTGCTAGTTTATAACATGCCAACTTTCCCGAGACGAGAGATCGGAAAATCAGTTAATTTTTCGTAGCCCGTCTCTACTGATTAGCAAAACTTTGAAGCTACACGGAAGCGACTTGAATGTCTCTTCCTACGACGGAACGATCCATAAAAAAGGGAAACTCGATTTGCTCTCAGACGAGTGAAAAATCCAGTCTCATATTTTCGGTGTCCGTTTTTTAGAAATGCCAGTCAGCAGAATGAAGTTTCCACTCAACGATGTTTCATCGGTTGATCCAATTTGAATGAGATTTTGGTCAAAGGAAGAATGCACCAATTTGTATGAAGTGATCTAGTTGATAATAATCCTGAGATTCAGACAATAATTTTTCAGAGATCCTAAATATTGAAAGTTTTTGTGTATAGTTCAGAGTTAGAACAGTGCTCAAGAATAGAAACACAGTGAGATCAATCCTGACTCATATGAAACCAAGAAATGAAGAACAATCATGAAGAACAATGTGCAATACATGCAGAATATTTGATACTATACCACAACAACTATTTCGATCAATAAAGTTGGACATACCATCATCATCATTTTCGAATTGGAGTGTAACACAATGCGTTATTGCTCACATGTATCATGTATGAACGAGAAGGAAACCATCGTTCAAATGTCCATTAGTGGGGTGAAATGAATGTATACCGCTGGGAATAGACGCATCATCGACTGGAACAGATAAATGCAAATGACGATGTACCTACCATAAAACGGGGTTATCAATGGTATATGACTCAACGTTTGTAATTTGGTAGCTTTTTCCCTCATAGGAAGAGTCCAAATGAAATAAGGGGTAGAAAAGGGCTTGTAGTTTGGGATCAGTTTCTCATGCTAAGACGAAATAGCTTGTTATATATCTTTCCCAAATCGTTTATTTCATAATAATTAGCTAAGTTCACGAATAATAATAAATTTATAGTTTATGTAGGGAGAAAGGAATATGTCAGATTCTTCAAATAGAACCACTAACAGTATATTCCTCGATGGAGAAAAAGTAGTAGGCACGGGAAGAGAAATCCGAATATATGGTGAATGCGCCGAGGTGATTGGTGAACAGATATCGAACATTTATTGGATACTAAACTAACTCAGTCAATCTTTAGATTAGAATAGAATTTTATTGGTGTTCCCGAAAGTTCGTTCATTGCACACGTCAAGTACTTAGTTTGGAACATGTCGGAACAGATGGAACCAACATGTTATATAATCTGCACAACATATTATGATCCACAATTCTGTTGAAAATAGTGAGCTATAGGTGTATTTTCATATATCATGGTGTTACGTCACAAAATATTATAGTCTGTGTGGAAATACTTTACAGGAATTCATCTACCATCTGAAAGAAGCTGTTTGACAGCTCGTTTGAATTCATAGAAGCTTTTTGAATGATCTTAGCACTATACTATATATATACTATATATATATATATATATATATATATATATATTCAGGTAATTTGCTCTGATAGTTTTGATGAGCTGGAAGATATTCCAAACAGTAGTAAATGAAAAGTGCAAGAAGTGTAAATATTGCCAATGTCCTGAATGAGGATTTGCAAGAGTCTCTTCAAATTGCATTGGCAACTACCGTAACTGCTGAATGAAGGTACGATTTGCGTGGGTAGAGTTACCCTATGCCATATATAATATATATATATATATATATATATATATATATATATATATATATATATATAATCATGCTCTAATATGAAAAGGTAGAGATCGCGAGATATTTGCGACATTCTGATAGGTCGATGAATTCGTGAGAGTAGTATCACCGACTAGGCGAATATAATCTAAGAGCTTCAGCGTATGTATGGGAGTTGGCCTCCTGGTGATATAAGCTTGAGTTTTTGTTGCATCGAACTTTGATAGATCTTTGTCGATGAATTCGTGAGAGTAGTATCACCGACTAGGCGAATATAATCTAAGAGCTTCAGCGTATGTTTGGGAGTTGGCCTCCTGGTGATATAAGCTTGAGTTTTTGTTGCATCGAACTTTGATAGATCTTTGTCGATGAATTCGTGAGAGTAGTATCACCGACTAGGCGAATATAATCTAAGAGCTTCAGCGTATGTTTGGGAGTTGGCCTCCTGGTGATATAAGCTTGAGTTTTTGTTGCATCGAACTTTGATAGATCTTCTTCAGATCCCCATATTGTGACTCATGAATATATTTTGTAAATATCCAACTAACAGGTGAAATAGGAATAGGAACAGGAACTCGAAACCAGAATTCAACAGGAATATTCAAATCCATATAGACAAGGTCGCGGACAGAAAGCCAGTTCATTTTATCGTAAGAATTCATTAACTCCATCCTAATTAGAATTCTCTTCCTCTGAACTTCGGCTACCATCTTCCCTAAATATCCTGGGCTCACGATGCAATCGGCTCGAGTTGTATATTAACGCAAGGTTATTTATAAAGGCAGAGTTTCTAACGTGACCCCAGATCATAATAAGGGTCCGAGCTACACTCGATAATTACTTCATTAGTGGACAGAGTGGACAAAGGACGCATGAAAAATGCCGATATTCATCTATCTACGGTTCCATCCTCTGGGGTTTTGTCTTAAATTATTCACTATCGAGACAGTCAGGATACGAACAACCTGTCAATTACGGAAAAGAAAGAGTGATCTGATTGAACAAGAAGTTCAGGAATCGGAAAGTTGGATCGTGAAACACAGAAAAACTCAATCTCAGAGTATCTATAAATACTTACGAGGATGTATAAAAATATAATTGACTGTATAAAGATATCTTCCGTTCTGAACATAACTTTTCTTCGTTAATCTTCATCAACATCATCAAGTTTTGAGGATATGGTGAAGTGTTTAGGTTGCACAACTTCATTGGCTGTACTGAACCAGTTACTCTTTCGCTCTTTGACATCGATTTATATATTCAGTAATGAAAATTTATTCAGTCAAATAATTCTGTTGATGGAAACAAAAACCACGGATACGATAAGAATGAAGCAGTTACTAAACAAGATACAAAATTCGTTTCAATATAGTTCATTCACGCACATCTTGATTTGAAATGCAAAACTGTGTTTTAATAACATTTAGTCTGCTGTAAAGGGTGAAGTTATGCAAATTTTGCATCTGCCTTGGTGGAGGATAAAAAACTTTGAATTCGCCTTGATTGCATTCTTTGGGTAATGGAAACGATTGTTCTCAGACTCGGATTGAATAATTTATAACGACCGATCACTGAGACGAAATAATCGGAGTGGGTAACATATTTTTAACTGAAGTGAAGTACACACTTCTTTTGCAGGAAAGCATATACAAATCATGATTTGATTTGATCCTTTTCTAATGAGTGTTTATTTGAAGTGAGAAGGATTGCTTGGATCTAGAAATTGATGGAATCAAGTTAGTGGCAATGTATTGAACTTGTCGATGTCATATTCAAGACACAGAGTCAATGTCGGTCGATTGAAACAGATATAGATTTAGGTGACGTATTGTGATATTTGCAGATGATGTATCACTCGCTACCAATGCTTATTTCATTGAGGAATACTATAGTTATCTAAGCATTCTCCATATGAAGTTCAATAAGTGGTTTGAAGAATCGATACGAAAATCCAGAATCACTCTGTCCCCATGAAATTCAATATCATAACTCTGGAATATCATCTATCTATCCACCGTAGCTTCGGTTATGTTTCGGATACCATCGGTAGCCAATTACAAAAATTTCACTTCGATACGTGAACAGCACATTCACGATTGATGATGGCTTCATCCTGTGAATTCCTACAATGACTTAAGCTCTGATGATAATATATATTCGTGGATTATCGTTTTTTGTTCGACTGATCCTCAATAGAATGCCCATAACACAATGCTGGGGTTCGAATTCGAATTCGAAAGAGATTTCATGGTGATTTGGACGACAAAACATACTTGCCCTGAGTTGTCGGCGTTAATTCATATTTATCTGTACGTTTGATGCGTTGATCTGCTTTCCAAATGTGAAAAACTGATGGAGCACAATGGGTATAGGTATTAATATAGGCATACATAATCCTACAAATATTTTTGTTCATATGAACAGTGCGGCTATGGAATGAAATTGTTGGTTCACTGGACAATTTGGTGTTTTGTACGCCTTCACATCATCAATTCCCATAGCATTCTTTATTTCGAGTGAGATGAGATTGTGGATGTGTAGCATTTTCTTTATGAATTTGGACGAATCTCTTGTGCTTGAGAACTTCTTAGATCCCGATCTTCCATTAATATGATCGGAGATGACAAATTCACGATAAAAAATTGAAATAATTCATATTTCGGCTCATCAATCACGTGAGGATGATCTGAAAAAGGCGTTCCTCGTGAATTTTGACGTCTCTTTTGTTCATAAAATTTTATTGATTCCAAAGTTACTAACCATGGGTTCAAAAATCAAGTGAGGATGATTTAGAATCAACAAGACTTCTTTCGACAGCATAAAAACTCGTATTTCCCAGTTATGAATATTTATCGCAATGAAAGTTCTGAAAATAGTCATAGCAGAATTGTATTTCCAGCATATTTATTTTATTACCAATATAATAGGAACATCGTGATAATCTGAATAATAAATTGAGCCCTTTGATTATTCATTCCAATGTTTCTATTGTGAACTGACAAAATTCTACCCTAATAACGCATTATTCGGGTGTAATTGATTCGAATGTTGTGAATGAATTATCTGATTGTGCAGCGCTTCGTCTATTATACATCTGTGTGGAATTTAAATTTTTTGTTCGTCGAATGGCGGTCAGTTGATGATCTGAATGGAAATGGCAAACATTTGCAGCACAACGTAATTGATGTTCATTAAATTCCGCAGATTTGCATGTATTGGCAGAGGGATTTATTGAAAAATCCACCAGGTCATTATCGATAGACAACTCGTGTTTTGATAACAGTCTCTCACGTGGAGCTCCATTCATATATCCCTGATGCCTCAAACATCATAATGGATATCTGTGTAGGAACGTCTCTACCTAGATAGGTGAAAATTACGAAATATCGCACGAATTGCTTGATGTATTGCAATTTCTCCAAATTTTCTTGTCTTTCCTCGTTTCAGTATAATTGATTCGTCAGTGAAATTAGGAGTGAAAAATCATACTGTATATCTTAGAAGAGAAATCCGTTGCTGATAGTGACTCCTTGTTTCACAAAATTTCATTGAGAGACAATTATATATAAACAAATATCACTCTCTACTTCTTTTTGGAGTTCTGGAACGAAACTGCTCTCTTTTTTGAGAACCAAAAAAATAAATCCTACGCCTACCGCGCATTTTGTCTTCGACTTGATTGATGAATTTCAAGTTGTGTCTATATGAATTGTACAGGAAGCAATATAATTGTCTCCATTGCAAAAAGTGCAAGCATATTGATTGATTTTTCTTTCGTGATGTAATCTTCTTCTTATGATTTCAATATCATCCCAACCAACTATATGTTGTCCTTCTCATAGAAATTCATAGAAAAACAAAAAAAATGGAGAACAATTACCGAAAAATTGTTTTCCCAGTACACCAATATACTTCATTTCTTGTACAACTACTCAATGATGATATTTCTACGTGAACATCATCGACTGATGGTTCTTCAATATGCTTCGATTCACTAGGAATTGAATGAAATTGAGCTTCCTTCCCGCCACTTGTGTTACACTGTTAAAATGATCGCAGGTTTAACAGCCCTCGACGTCCGTTAGACACAAAACAAGCTGGCTTTGATGGCAACCATTTTCATGGCATATGCACATTCAAGCTCTCTCTCCGCGAAGTTGACCGCTTTCACCATTTCATTTTCGGCAAAGCCGGAGGTTTCTGCAAGGACGAACAAATTGCATCTTTCCTTTCGGATGGGGTTTGAAAATTTGATGCGATCGGCGAGAAGAAGTCTCTGCGATTGTACGCTGTGGAGATTTTTATTGGGGGTGCGATATACAGGGTAATATGTTGATCATATTACGTGGAACTCGCCGCCGCAGGGGCTGTATGAACAACTGACGCCGTCAAAAGTAATTCGTTGATGAATGTGGAGTGCTTTAGTAGCGCATCAATCGGAAATCAGGATGCATAATGTAAACAGGGGCTTTTCGATTCCATACTGATCGGCCTAAAGAAATCAAGGGGACTATATAATAATTCTTTCGATGTAAAGAGGCTAACAAGTGGATGGTGCTCAAATTTCCCTCTACAATAATATATTGAAAATTGTAAATTGTCTTAGCCCCAACTTTCTTGTGTGGCCCCAATGTGATCTCATGCTCATCCTACAGCTTTGTGTATGATAGTAAACGTCACGCCTCCTCCTCTAGAGCCCTTATATCATCTAATGAGGCCAGAGGTGCAGGAAGGATACAGGTTGATACTATAATTGAAGATCTGTCAAGGATTTCCAAATGGGGAGCTGAATATCTACTGGAGTTGAATGCAACTCAAGCTTGTATCTCACCACTATACCTACGAAGTCGTCAAAATCCATACCCGGTATCACCACTAGCTGTGCTCTCATGGGAAGACCATATGAGGTCTATTGGGAGAAAAACTTCTGTTCCGTGTAAAAAAACACCTCAGCAAAGCCTCAGGATCTCCAAATCGCAAATTCGACATGTCCTGGAGTCTTGTCCACATGTTTGGAGTTCAGCTCCCGAACATGAGTTGGATTTCTTAGGTTCTATCCAGAACGGAGCTGTTCGCCTATTCGGTGACACAACACCCACTAATTCATTGACCTGTCTTGAACATCATAGATGAGCACAGGCTGGTCACTCATACATGGTCAGGCTCGAGACCTGTCGAACCTGTACGCTCTACCAAACATCATACCTCCTCCAATACATTTCCTCAATTCTCTTTCTATCCTCAGATCCTCAATTATCGTTTCCCCAAACTTCAGATTTTCCAGCATTCACTCTCTTCACATTAGTGATAAATTCCGATTCACTTCCACCCTGGAGAGCTAGGTTCAAATATATCAGCTGAACATGTAAAGATTTTCTTCTAGTTTTGAAGATAGGAACAAAAAATCGATCAATTTTTTGATATATTCTTTCTTCTTTCCAAGACTTCTGAAGTTGTGAGTGAATCGACGTTGGGATGCTTTATTATCCCTTTCCGAAACTGCAGCATCACTTCAGCATCCACATTCTTCGTTTCAGAAACGAATACTGAAATACTTTCACCATGGAGAGCAGGGTACAAATATATCTTCTCCTTCTCCCGACTACCGAGTTCGAAAGACAAGAACAAAAAAATTAATCAAAAGCAATAATGCCCTTTCAGGATTCTTGTTAGTATACCTACTTCTCTCTTGTTCTACATAGATTTTCTTGGGTTCTCATAGACGAATCTTAGCCTGTCTAAGCTCTTGGAGGTATTTCCAGGTGTGATATTATCTAGTAAAAGCACCACTTCTGATCTCATAAAAGAGTCTCAGGAATCTCTCGTACTGGATTCATTTCTTGCTACTCTGGCTTATCCCAGGACTCACAGGAAGCGAACATTATCTTTATGAGCATAACGCGTCTTGAAATTTTCTCACAATAACCAACCTACTGGAAGCTGTGATAAAGTATGCTTGGAAAATGCAGGAATGATTCCGTATGTTGTTCGAATCACATTCCGGTCCTGGAGTTTTCCTCTCACCTCGCGAGATTCCGACTCCGGGCCTGTTCAGCACATGGCTTTCCCATCGATTTCCCGAGCTTTTTCTCCTGCGTCAGCGCAAGCTCTCATGAGCGACTGCGATTGGAGCATCCTGATGTCATCCTCAGATTCTATATATAGCCTATGAGTCATACTCTCCACAGTATTCCCCCGATTCTCGCAGAGAAAACACGTTGCACCAGCATTGTTTGTATTTGTGCCGTATTAGGTTAAGGTTGTTTCGAGGTTGATAAGCAGCTTGGGGGTGAGTAGAAATATTGGATTTGTGCTTTTGTCGATGTGGTGTGACAGGGCCGATTGGACTTGAGAGATGTCACTGGAAAATATTCGCTAAAACGTGACCTTGACCAATTCAAACGCGGGAGTTTTGAATTCGTTTGCCAACAGATTTATCTTATCGCAACGAACACTGATAACTTTTCGATTTCTGTAAAAATCAAAGTGTTGGCACAGAGACAACTATCCCAGTTTCCAGAAACCCATGATCCCTTCTTGCATGACAAAAACTGACATAGTTCATGAACCTTCATCTTTTTTTTTTTGAAGTTCGAGTTTGAATTGTGAATGAAAATATTCTCGATTGCTTAACTTAATATAGAATTGAGTTCTTGAAAAACATCAGCGAATATTCATAATGACTATTGCGAACATATAATTTTGTAGGTGGAATTATCCCATTGAAAACAAAATGTTTTCAAAGATTTGAATTTCTGTTGCACACAACTACTTTTATGAAATGCTTACTACCTTTTATTATATTTTTTTTTCAATAAATTATCACAATAAGACATTTCGAAATAGTATTAGGTGATGCAAGGCAATATAGTCTGAATGTTGAAATTTCAGTGTGACCTCGAATTTTCGGATCTCATCAAACTAATCTCCGTGATTTGAATTGATGAAAAATTCATGCTCAAGTGGACGAAGGTGAAGGTATGATTTACACCTCTAGGAGCGAAAGTTATCGTGGAATAGAGGATATTAAATATCAATGGAAGTTTACTTAACACAATAACATATATCAATATCGTCACAAAAGTAAAGACAGAACTAAAGGAATATTTTCTATTAATTCACCTGTCTCCATAATATCAACTAATTCTGATTTAACCGTTCAACTTCCATTTGACTCAATCTTTTCATGCATGCAACTTGATGATTTAATTTTTCTATTTTCTATTTTCTGGTTACAAGGTGTTTTCATTAATTGATATTAATAACCAGAATTCCTCCGTATACCAAACTGTCACTTTTCAGTGTCAAAACCGACAACATATTGAGAAAAATTGCGAAGAGAAAAATATTTTAATTGTGTTGAGAATCGGAGCAGATTCGTTCCCGAAACGTCCACCAAGATAAGTAGAGGTTTTATTGTTATTGAATATATTTGTATTTTCAAATTTTTCAAAAACAAGGTGTCACTGAAAACTGGAGAATTTCTCTTTTAGGTATCTAAAGGTTTAATTTCAAGCGCAGTGACATTTTGGGGCAGATCACAAAATCTGTCCTCACTACAAATATATTGAAATAATTTTTATTACCTTCTACTCTATTTTTTAGAAACAAGGAGAGAAAATCTCACAGACAGTGAAGTAAAATCACATTATAAGTAGTAAATAAACGATATAAAGTGAGCCTCTACGAGAGACGTGTACTATCTTGTATATGCATAAGTTAAATGTCAAAACCGATTCACACGGTCGAAAATTTGTAAGATAAAACCTGGGAGCACGAAACTATGAGTAGGTCGCAACTTTTACGATCATAAGCCTCCCATTCTCCCAGACATTCGCCATAGAAACTTGATTTTCACGAAGCAGAAACATCTAGACAATGAAAACGGCGAAGGGGATGTGTGATACGGATGGTTAATAAAAGAAATGTAATTCAGGAAGCGCACTTCAATATAACCGAATGAAAATCGCATCTTGGAAAAAGAGCGAGATTTTCGTAAAAAAAGGGATCAGGTGTCCTATACATGTTTGCCCATAACAATAATGGGGCTTGAGGGGAGTTTCGTCTTCGATCCATCCATACACAACGGGCACAAGGTGATTTATTCAGCCAAAGGTGGATATATAAACTTCAACCATAAAAATTCCACTTCGTGAATTAAAAACACATTCATCTTAAGAGGACCTAGCACATATTTATAGATAAAAATCCTCGATGAGTTACCTAATATGATGTTGAATGGAATATTTAATTTTTCGTATGTCTTTCATATGAATTCATTGTATATTTGGAGTCATTCGATATTTTGGTGTCTATGTCGCACTCATTCTAATTTTCCCAGGCCGTTTGGCTGGTTTGGCCAAAATTAGGCGGTGCCAAATACCTAGACAGGATAATTAAGTCACCAACTCGAATTGAATTGTGGATAGTGCTTCAATTTGAATTCGAAATTCGAACGAATGATGAGAACATTACGAAGGCGTCCAGTTGCACGTCCAGTTGCAGTTGCAACTAGATGGGTGTCTACACCCCCATTTCTCCTCGTTGCGACCTGGCTGAAGTCGAAGGCACTGAATGTGGAAACATTGTATGCATAACCGCGTGAAGTTTAGCTAATGTGTAACCGTAGCTGAAGTATCTGAAATTTGTGGGACCATGAAAGAATCCGCTTCTTCGCTGCGAAACCTTTATAGATTTAAAGCCGTAATAAAAATGTTGAACTACTGCATCCCTCCTTCGGTGCTGGATACGTTTCCGAAGCCACTGGGAAGGAAAAAGGAATAGCCTCAGGATGCGTCATCATGTAGGTGAAGGATAAGGATTAAACTTGGCTCGCGAATCAAGAGGGGTTGAGCTTTTTCCCTCTCAAAAGTTACAGGGGGTGGGAGCTTTCATTTGACGTATAATTTAATGTTGTGCAACTCTGATTGCATTAACTGCATACCGGATCGATACGAGAAGACAGACTTGATTTGTTATTCATTTTCAATGAGTCTTCATTGTATCTGTTGAATTTCAATTATATCAAGTTTTCTTTAGATTACATCACATGAATCTTCGTGCCGTTCAACTACGGTTTGAAACTGACTATGCCATTCGATGTCAGCGGAAACCAATCATTTTTATCATTATTTTTTCGGTATAGACTGTAAATATTACAGCAATATTTTTTGATCAACCAATCCAGAAGCCAAATTGACTAACAGGTGACCAACCAATACTGTTTCTCAGCAAATATTTTTTGACACTCAACAAACATGTCTGATACGTCAGACATTTTTTGAAGTTGCTTGGTGTTATTCTGGATGTCATTCGAATTTCAGTACGAAACTGCAGGACAGTTAGAATAGAATAGAATAGAATATCCTTTAGTCATTTGGAATTTGGGGTAAATACGATGATCTCACTGAAAATAGCGTGTTTGTCATTGGTCGAAGTTTAGTGAAAATATTGATATCATTTATCATCCTGTGAAAATCAATAACTACATGCATTCAGTACTCTGAATTTTCAATAGAATCCTATTAGCTCTTGAATAACCTGTTCGTAACGAGTCACCATGACTTTGCAGTTTCTCTCGTGTTTATTTTCTGCTCAATTAAAAACACCAATGGAACTTTTCGCTTCATCAATCAAAAAATCATGAAAGGCGAAACTTTAAATGATTTCGTTTCTTCAGGGAGGGTGACAATTAAAGCTGAAGTCGATTTTCACCTCGATTCGACAGCAAGCATGCACGTATCAGGAATGATTTTCCTAAGGGTTTTCAAGAAGAATTTGGGAAGAAAAATAATTATCTGGGAATGAGCAGGAGAAATTTTTCTTCATGGAGGAAAATCATGAAAGGCGAAACTTTAAATGATTTCGTTTCTCCAGGGAGGGTGACAATTAAAGCTGAAGTCGATTTTCACCTCGATTCGACAGCAAGCATGCACGTATCAGGAATGATTTTCCTAAGGGTTTTCAAGAAGAATTTGGGAAGAAAAATAATTATCTGGGAATGAGCAGGAGAAATTTTTCTTCATGGAGGAAGTTCCTTCGAAACGAATAAATGTGCATATATTGCTCACTTCTATATTGATACACAGGGTTCTCAATAATGAATTTTTCTTCACAAAAAACCTTTCCTTATTAGAATTGCAATTTGGAATGCTCCATGCTGTTGGGAAAGTGCTCGAACTGATATAGTATGTTCCGTTAAATTCTCCTTTACATTGAAAAAATTACCAAGATGGCGCCCATTTGTCATTTTGACACTATGAGCTGTCGTTCACATGTAAATAATACGCTCGAAACTCAGCTTGTTTCCTTCTATATAACTATTCTTGCCAATTTCCTCGAACACTCTGTATGTTTATTTCTGGGCGATTCCTATTCTATCGTTATTCCATTCTACTTTGGAGGAATCTCAAATCTGAATAAGGGTTCGCCCTGAACATCACAGAACCGTTCGTGCATAATAAAACATGAGAGAAGGTGTCTTATATTCCCACTCTTAAATATCCAGAGGGAATCTACCTCTATATAAAAGAAATATGGCCACTACCATGATTCGAATGAGGGGTCTCGGAGTATGTGATTTTGGCATTGATTCATTGGGATATGTCAAGAAGGAAGGCTCGAATTTCTCAACTATAGAATGTGTTCACCGAATGAAAGTTTGTGGGTGTAGTATCATCAACTATAGACGGTCATGGTGCTCTTCTATAGTTCTCTTCTCGGAAGAATCTGAAAAGTTGAGAGAACCCTCAGATGGGACTCAATGAACCTTCCTAAGGCTCCTGAGTGCTGAGTCATCGCGTGAGATGGAAATATGAATTTTGAATGTTCAGAGTCAAGGAAGAAGTATGGGAATCCCTGAATATCAATGAAGTCATCTCAATCAAATTCAATATCTAGACGTTCTCTAACCTGGCGAATTTGAAAATCGCATCGACAATGTTGCCACATGTTTACCTTCTCATGTGCATTGAGCAACTTTATTATTTTCAATGGAACACCCTATTTACTTCAATAGCATTCGATTGATGGTGTTCCATTTATTTAAACCACGAAATAACATAATTCAATTCCGAATATTTCCTGAGATCTGGCAAATTAGCATTTTTGGAAAATATTGTGAATACCTCCGACTTCACAAATATCACGATGACTGCCAAGTGATGATGAGAGTGACTCATTTCACGTAACCCATATCTCCCTACGAAATTGATCTCAAGTTCTTAGAGTAGTCGTTACTTCGTCAAAGTGGCTGAGAAATTACAGAGCTCAAGTGTGATTATGCATCACCACATTATCATAATAGAACAGCACCAATTATACGCAGGATTGACATCTTCGTTGTGAATGTTAAACTCTGAAAGTTTGATGTCAGTAATTATAGTGGCTGAGTTACAGAAGTTTCTCGTATATTAAAACTCAATCATAATCACCGACAATCGGAGCACAAGCTTCAGATTTAATGGGAAGCAAACGTTGAGGACCAACTCAGTCTGACAAAAAACCTCACACCAAAAACTTGACGAGAGGTGTTTCCTGCTTAAATTGATAGGGTACACTGTGTAAAAGGCTGTTACACGATTGAATTTAGTAGGAAGGGGATGGAGAGTGGTTTGGGACCTCAGGGTTGGTTCCACTTAAAATGCAAATTATACGTTCTCAACTTACGTGTTGAAATTATATCTGCTCATAATATCCGTTATATTTCTCTCTCGATATCATCTTTCTCCTAATATACTGGAATTCGAGCATTAGAGAGACAGTCACGGTCGGATTATTGATATACAGGGTGTTACACAGGGCTACGAAAAGGGCTACTACACATCGAAAATTGAGAGAATTACATCTGGCGAACTTTAGGAACCTTTTTTTCTGTATATATCATAGAATTATTGTAGAAAACAACGAACATCTGCAGAATATCACTAACCTGACAACCAGCTCTATATACGTGATATTCAATCGAACTTGATGATGCGGAAAAGATGTGAGAATTAGTATTTTCTTTCTCATAATGAATGGATACATAGTTATAGGAAGTGAGATATAAACTCACGTTTTTCAAATGTATTTCAATTCCAGTTCAGGTTGGAAATTTCTTTTTGATGAAGTGTTTTTGGAAGGAGATCCATTCTCTCCTCGTCTTTATCTGACCTCAATATCCATTGTGTTTGCAACAGTATAGGTGGCAGAAGAAGACGTTATCGTAAATCAAGCCATCGAGAACACAGAATATGCTTTATTCATTTTCTTTGCCTCGAAGGATCACCAAGGACTCAGGACTACGAATGATAAATCTTCCACCATTCAACCCGCAGAATGTTCAGACCCTTTTGTTGTATTACCTACCGTTGGTAGTTGAATGAGACGAAGATCTGAGTCCGAAATGATCGCGATGAACGAGAATTCAACAACAGTGAACTGAAATTCTCTGAAATACATATAACCATCTCTGATGAGCTCCGACTTACTTGAAATCATCAGTGGATGTTAGAATTCATTCCAGCCTGTCTTGTGTTTGATCGTGAATATTTCATGTTGATTCGGTGGTTTACCCCCTCATTGCGGATACATGATAATCGCATGCCTGAATTCTGACTATTTCACAATTCACTGATTAATTCGATTGATGAGACGAGTATTCAAAATTTTCATGTGAAGGATTTTTCCGAAGGGGTAATTTTGAAACTCATCAGAAAATAGTAAGTACGATATTTTCATATTTTTTTCTGGAAACCTCGTACCTGATTTCAGTAACTACAATAATAGTAGTAACTACTAATGAGGTTTCAGTAGAATGACGTTTTGAAACAATGGATCCGTCTTGTAGAGCAAGAATATTCAGTCATGAAATAATATCTGACTAGTTTTTCAAGTCTTCAAGCATAAACCAATTTTCTTGCAGATTTTGTGGAAGTGCTTGGTCTGTATCCAAAATTAATGCAGTATGATCAAGATATTATGTCGTCTATATTGTTACCCTAGGAATTCGTTGAAAATTCATCAAAGTTTCTGCTATACTGAAGTCAGAGCGTTCAGAATCTCCCCAGTTGGACTTTTTTGTTCTTTCGTCCCATTTTATCTCATGCAGGCGTTGTGGAGAAACCCCTTTCACGATTCCACTACATAAATGATGTGAATACAGCCATCCAATAGTTGGAAGCTCAAGATTTACCGAGCATGAAGAATAAATCGAAAACAAATAGAGGTGTTCTTCGTTGAACCCCCTTTTTCATAGAGTGAGGGTGAAATGTGATATAACACTGGAAACAGTATGCAAAAAAGATATCAAGTTCTCCTGCATGTGAATTTGTATCACCCGTTGCTATTTGTTTTATGTTTACATTTACTGGATGTATCTAACACTCACATACTTCAAGAATATTCATAATTAGGTTGTATTCGTTTCGGAACTCACAATATCCGTTCGTTGTATTTTGCCACCTATGAATATATAAGTGCAAATGAGTTTTTGTGAGGTGTCATGTCATGATAGATGTCAATAGAAAGTAGCAATTTGGAGTCCTGGAGTCGAAATCTACCTGTTTCCACTTATCGTATCGGCGACAGAGAAAATCACTAGAGAAAAGAAGATCTGAACTCGATTTATCCACTTTGATTGAATTATCACTATGACTTAGTATCGTCAGATAGTTAGATCATTCATTATTTGCAATTTGAGTTTCTCATAATGATTGTTGATTCCATGAGTATCTTTGAACTTTGATTCTGATTATAGCCGGTTATCTTGAGAATGATTTCTTTCAAGTTCATAGAGAGAATGTTTTATATCATCAGATCCAACAAATTCATTGATGACGATGTTGTTGATAGTTTTCAAAAAGGCCGAAAAAACAAAACCTGAGGTGAATCCCACAGTTTTACAAGCTTCACGAGAAACTGTTCGATTCATGTCAAAAGAGAACACCATGATTATCATAATTGTCAAATTCTGAAATATTCAACAATACACATGTGAATGGTGAGCAAAAAACCGCTAGTGTTTTATCACGTGACTTGGTGTTCTTCCAAGACTATACATCAGACCAGTATTGGTTGTGAAACGTCAGGTCCCTGTCATGTTCTGCAACTGTCACGTTCAAATTTCCTGAAGTAGTAAGAGGAAATTCGAGGGAGGATTTCCGAGACGGGTGCCTGAAAAAATATTTACACGGTATAAAACTTCTTCATTTCATTCAATTGTCAGGTATGCGAGTATATTATATAGGAGAGGTGATTTTGAATCGAATCTGTTCTCCTAGCGCATGAGGTAATCAAGCTGTCCTAACCAAGCAGCGCCAATATTGGATGGAAATCCAACCCTATTCTCAGATTGCGATCCCAGCAGTCCTTTTGTGGACCGATTGTGGGGCAGTCAGCAAACACAAAACTACGACAATCCGGCAGTCCGAAGTTAAATTGATTTAATGGTTGAGGAACTGTGTGCACACAGTTTCATTAATGCCCGATATCGAACGAATAATGTCTAGGATGTAGATGAGGCTGTGTACTCCAGTTTTGAAGTGTGTTCGGGATATAAATCAATTTTCTATCTTCAATTTTGGGTAGTATCTAATTCATATAATGATTATGAATAAGTTGAAGCACGTTGAAGTCGGAGAGATTCTCGCAAAGCCAATTCATATAGAATCTTTGATCAACTCGGTGAAAGAAAAACAGGTCCACAAAATTCAAATATATTAGTCTAACATTGCAAAAACCATTACTCAGCTTCTAAGGAGGTGTGGAAATATTGGCGACATGAATGGCGTGATGAATGCCTGGTGCCATTTCTGGTGAAGATATCTCCTTTTTTTTCATCTGTGGACAGCACGAAAGGGAGACCTATAATGTTCGAGGAACATCGTGTTAGCCAGCGGTGGAATTTTGGGAGAGAAGGAAGGTGTTGGAATTTTTCTTGAAAGTTTGGAGGTTGTAAGCATCAGGAAAGACTTCACTAGGCAAAGAATTCCACAACTTTGCGATTACTCTGAATAGTCCATCCCTTCCTTAAAGCCAAAGTTCGAACTTGTATTGGCATGATAATCCAAAACTTGTTCCTCTTCGTTTACAATCTCACTTCACGCTAATCTTCGAGAATTCTTTTCTTATTGGTCTTTGGTTCACATTGATTATAATAACTTCAGCGGCATCTGCGTTATATATTTCTTTGTTAGCAATTGCCAATGAATATAGCATTCGATAACTTGCAGAGGAAAGTTGTTTCTTATAAGTATAATGGCTTCTCACCGTTCCATCCAATCAGTAACCACTGACCTCAATAACTTACCTACTGCTACTGCAATCCCGAAAGAGAATTGCCTAGAAAATAAATGAAAACCAATTCCCGGAATGATGAGTCACAACATTGAAATCGATCCTGGACTTCGTCTCCTGAAGGTCGGCACTTTGTTTGCATAAACAGCTAATTTTATCACTCAAATTAACATTATGGTAATATCGAATAGCAACACATAGGGCTGGTTCAGAATAACACTGACGACGCATGATAAACTGTTTCCATTTGAATAATCACGAAACAATGCATTTAATCAATTCTGAAAGAGCAAGTTCAAGGTATACCTGAAGTGAAGTGAATTTCGAAAGAAAACTTCATCCTGGACGCTACTTTTTTTTGTGTTTTGAGCATGAACGAATTCAGTGAAGGAGGTTTCATGATACGTTAACATGTTGATCGAGGTTTTCATTATTGCTAGGATTCACCAGTCATAATTCACCTGTGGGTACTGAAAAAAAATTCCATCTAGAGAGAGGTTTCAATCTGCCATTGAATCCTACCAAACCTATCTTGAGAAGATGATCGGATATTGAGATATGTCAAAGTAGATACGCTAGGATGTGAACTGGCTACGGAGTTGGTGGTTTGTAGTCATATATAAATTCCGTCCAACTCGAATTGATCGCCTCATACCCCGAAGTCAACTCGTATAAATAACATCATTACTCTCAGAACTCGACATTGTAACTGACCCTTTTGACTGGTCCTTCATTATCCTGCCGGGGCCCTTTATTATTTACTTCATTAGAATAATGGCCCGACCTCAAAGCGAATTCACGTTATACCATAGAAGCAAAGTGGAAATGTCATCGGGAACTGTAATTGGTATAATTCTGGCTCCTACTGATATTTCTCTAACGATCAAAATGGGATTTCAGATGGGGTGAGGGGATGTCTCCGAGTTTTTCTGAGGCGCTGCTCGACGATCCACGATGAAGCGCCTATGGCACATCTGACGAATCCCATCTGCATATTGGAAGTGATAACACGGGCGAGTTTATTGGAATTGAAATTCCGGTTCGAAATCAACAGGTATACGAATTGCCCCACCATGATGTCAGATGTAGAGTCGTTTACGGCTCCAAACAATGAAATCGTCGAAATCAAGAATGGAAACTTTTTCGAATGATGATGGACCTGTGAGGAAGGTTTCGGAATTTTTTCTTGATAGTTTGGAGGTATTCACAACATTGAGGTTCCATTAATGAATGTTGCTGTACTGCGGAGTTCGAGAGGTCTCTAGCCTAACGATGGGTAACCAACTTGTGCTCGTCTAGTTTGTCAACCTGCAATTGCTCGTGGTGAACTGATAGACGATATTACCAATCAATACCGATATTGGTCATTCTTTCTGATGGAGCTGGAACTTTAGTTATTGTTGCATTGAACTCTACTAGATTTTCAGATCGTCCTTTTGAAATTCTTGCCAAAACTTCATTCATGGTATCGACATGTCTCCGTACTGGATCTCTGGCCTCATTAGATGATATAGGGAAGGGACTTGAAAGAAGAAGGCGCTATGAAATGTACAGTCAGTCATCTGCTGGACTGCTATGGACTGGACGGGTAACATCCAGGTTACATCCAATAGATATATAAGCATAAAAAATATATCGAATGATGATTGGATTGCCTAGAATGTATCATCTTGTGTGAAATAATGTTTTCCGATAGAAATGTTAATGCTTATTATACAGATACAGATACACAAAATATGTTTGTTTCATGTGGAAAATGACTCGAAATTAATGCATCAATCAGGATTCCCCTTTGGCTCATGTAGATTCCGCTAAAAAATGACAGTAGGAAGTAGAAATTGCCAATTTTTTACGGAATCGCCTCTCAATGGAGATAGAATGCAAATACGATGGCTTTTGAGTGAGGATATGTCCCAAATGGCTTTGGTCAGAACGCAGAAGTATGAATATAAAGTCGAAAAGATTTCACGAACTCCAAAGGATAGATAAAAAGATGGCTATCATGAAAATAATCAATACTTCGAATAAAAATAAAATTTTTGTCAAATGAAGACTAGAATATCTGATGGAGAATTTCGATCACGACGAAGCAATGCTTTATTCCAGCATAATCATACTAGATTGTTTTCTTCTCTTGATATTGAGATCATGCAAATATTTCTATGGAGAAATGGTCTACATCGAATTTGTTCTCATCTTGAAGTGAACATCTGGAGATTGAGATTCAAATTATGGAGATTCTCCCTTGCTGGATGATTAATTATACAAGAGACTCACGGTTCAGTACAAAATATTGCACTGATAGCTGGTGATGGAATATTTCAGGCTGTTTCGTAGTATTCTACGACCCGATAAGCATTTTTTTGATCCAATAAGGCATTGATGAAGGGTAATCGAAATCAGAACGACTCTGGAAAAAGTTGACCGCCACTTTCAATTATCTTCTTCTCGACTGCCTCATTCGTTATCGATGAAGTTTCATTCGATATGAAATTTTATTCAATACTTTCGCATCGGATACCTTGATTCGAGTATACACAAAATCACAAAATTTCAATTACAATGATCAATACTAAGGAGATTCAGTTCTTATCCACGGAAACTAAAACTGGATTACTTTCTTTCATTCCATGTTACCCTACCATGCCAGATCTTATATTACTTCTTTTCCATCAGTGTTCTCAAAAGATGAAAAAAACGCATTGGAGAATAATAGTGTCCAGTTCACCAATTATGTTTCATTTTAAATACTTGGAGTTATAATCCTTTCGCAAATTATTAAAGTTCTATTTGTCGATCGTCGTAAGTTGTTATTGTTATATCTTTGGTCTTTCCGAAGTTACCAGTCTAACAGAACCGCCCCATCTAGTCAAAATTTGTGGTATCCTACATTGTTTTTCTGATTTCCTCGTTCAATTTCTTTCTTCCATCAAAGTTCTTTCAATTCCTCTCATGTCATTTCGCACTCAGCTTCTTACTGTTGTATAGATATGTTTTTCATTACTTATACTAGTGCAACTTGTACTTCAATCCCCTCTAGACAATTCCATTTAATCTCTCTTTGTTTCAAATCAGAGGCTGCCATGATGTCAGTGAATTCTTTGAATGAATTGTTCTCATTTTCTACATTTCTCTGAGTTATTATCGAAAAAGAAGTGGACTTTTCAATTCCGTATCGTCTCTTTAACAGGTTTCTGTCTCTAACCACACACATTTGTTTCTCTGTTATCGGTCTGTAAGAGAGATTGCCGAAGTTTAAAAGTCAATAGGACCGTGGAAAAGGGCGTGTAACGTATATAACAAATCACAATCGACGGAAATAAAAAGCTAGCAGTCCCCAGAGTGTTTTGCGAAGCAAACAAAACATAAGCTGGAACTCCACACCCCACGATGCCACATCGCCCATTTTCATTATCGGTAACTGCGGTCTTCTGTCAACGCAAAATAATAAATGGGCCTGTATTTACATCCAGATTTGTTGTCGTTCTCATCTTCCATTCCACTGTTTAGTCTCGTTATATTCCATTATCGATTTTTAATTGAAAAGTGAGATATTCCATGCTTTGTGCTCCTCTATTTACCAAACAGATATTTCAGTGATGATGTCAATTATTGTCGTCAAAATATACAACCGAGCATGAGAGCGAATAATCATACTGAGCAGTGATATATCACCAATATATATTTCGCATAGCCTACGATGACACTGAAAAGAAAACGATACTAAATGAGTGCTAAATATGTTCCAGAAAATGGTATGCCAAAAGACGGATGTTTAGTGTGGGAGAAGAATGAACGTGCGTCAAAAATTAATTGCATCAGATGTAAATTGAGATAAAACGAATACAAAAAAGCCTCGAATTAAAGAAAAAGAAGAAGAGAAGAAATTTTAGTGTCAAAAGCAAATATCACGAACTTCACACGTAGAGAAACATTTTAAATTCATTGTGTTGAAAACGGGAGCAGATTCATTCCCGAAACGTTCACTAAATCAAGATAAGTAGGAATTTTAATATTTATTGAATGAATTTGTCTTCCAAAAATTTTTCAACTGAAAAACAAGGTGCCGCTGACAAATAGATAATTTCTATTTTTGGTATCTGAAGGTTAAATTTCAAGCGCAGTGACATTTTGGGCAGATCACATATTTGTCTTTCCTACAAATATATCGAGATAATTATTATAATTTCTATTTTCATTTTCTAGAAAAGAACTAGAAGAATGTGTAATCAATATTTGTGCCAATTTCGATAATCCAATCCACAACACATGTGGGACGGAAATAGTTTCTGACAGTAAAATGAAGTAGACATGTGGAATAAATGGTCATGGTGTATGAAATGCACCATATATTAACATTATATATATATACAATATATCAGCAAGAAACGCAGGTTTCTTCAAGAAAAAATTCAAATTCGCTAGGAGCGTAAATTTGAACACATAACGCTATGCAGCGAAGTGAATAAAAAAACAGTATTTCAGACGGCACCACGCAATTTCGTGAAGGGTAAAGGGCGTGAAGAATATCTAGCTGAGTGTATAGAGCTTGCGGTATTTGACGTTATGAGCAGCGGCATAAGAAATGGAAGTCGCGATGCAATAACGACAGAGAAGATTGCTTTCACAATAGTAGATTCGAAATCCCGCAAAACGGCTTCCGCTTCAAAAGGATGATTCATAAATGGATAGGAGACAAAAAAGGATCTACACAGGAATGGAGAATGGACTCTCATATACACCCTTTATTAGAATTCCTTTGTATTCAGCTGAAAAAACACTCCTATCTCCGAATCGATATTGGCAAAATGAAGGAATGAATGAAGGAAAAATGAAAAATCCTGCCATAAATCAGGAATTCCTATTCCTTTGTTATACAAGGCGACTCTATCTCACAATATATAGATTTCGACATATTGGTATTAGAGAATTAAAGAATGAAGAAATACACAGACGAAAGAAAGTATATGTGGTGGAAATGATAGTGATAATACTTCTATAAGTTAGTTAGATACCATGCATGGTGTACATGATACATGAATTGAAAAAATATTGTCAGATCAGTTCGAAATTGAAATCTGCATCAGAATGGTAAGCATTGGCTCTTAGATGTTCTTACAATTTGATTTCAAATGATGATACAGGGGCACATACACTGTTTTTCCTGAGGAAAAACAAACTCATGGACCATCTGTATCAATAATCAATGATACTACCAGATTAGTTGGTTCAGAATGATTTCAAATTTCGTTTATTTCGAATTACTTTTCGAGTAAAATTATCTGTTTGACGACCTCAGTATTAGGTATTACCCTCAACAGTCTCTAACCCGTTTCCATCCGATTTCGGAATATCAGAACCAAAACAGCCAACTCCTTCTGCATTGTAGCTGCGAAGTAATGCAATTTAAGGATTATGCTAATGAAAAATCGATTGAGTGCACACAAAGGACATCGCACGTTGAATTCATAATTCTACTGAATGTAAAGAGTGTATAGCAGCAATTTTATGTTGGACCCGCATACAAAAAATTTGTATGCACGTGCACGCTCGGATATTACGGTTCAGATCTTTTACCCAACATTTTTTTAATTGTTTCAAAGTCATTTTGGGAGCCCCTCCTCATGTTACGAAATACCTATACTATTTTCCATTTCAGAATGAAGTGTGTGGAGAGATAGATACTGTTCGGACTCGCTTTTTATTCGTCTAGTAACGGCACAATATTTCATAACTCATCGAAATGAGTTGCGGAAGGCGAACTACTAAGATGATTCGAATCAAACCCGTGAGACTCGATCGAGCAAGAATCTCCTCCATAGTTTTTTTCTGGGATAGCATACATCACAGTTATTGCAGAAAACATTACTGTTATTTCATGGAACATAACAGTTTTCAGACACAAATTTTCAGTGGAGCTTTTGTGCTACAAGAGTAACATGCATCTCGGAATAGAACATTTTCAGACATCACAAATATGAATGCTCTCAACATTCAAAATGTGACTGAAAATGTTTCCATGCCCCATTTTCCTTGGTTTTGATTCATAACTACGGCATCATTTTTGAACTGAAAATATCCATTTGAATGAATTCTTGCAAAAATTTCGAGCAGTATTTTCATAATATCGAACAAAAACATGTTCCTATAGATATTTAGTGAACGATATCAGTAGAATGATAGAGCTCAGTATGTAACAGTTTTGTCAGAGTTTCGTCAATTTTTTTCATGTTTTTTTCGTGAATGTTGAAAAAATGGCTAGAACTGAAGAAATTTCAAATATGATCCACAAGTGGACAATTGGAAAAAAACTTATTTTCTTCGTTTGAACTTTTCGAATTCAAACAAATAACCTATTTGAGTATTCCATATTCCTTCTTTCTCTAAGGAAAACCTAACTCTGTAAATTTTTCAGGATAATAATCAGTAAAAAAAGTAATTGGCTGTATTTCATGTAAGCAGTCGAATAGAGACCTATTCGAATTGGGTCTGAATAGCAAAAAATCAGGCGAATAGAGACCTAATAGAACGAAATTTGTTTCCTCTGTTTGTCAAACTTTGCTCAATAGTAAATTAGGATTATCTGGGAACTCGGATCGCATTAACAAGCCTCTAGCACCAACACTGGACGGAGTTGTGGAAGTTCTTACGAAACAATATGTTTCTATTTTCGACTGCCAAGTTGCCCTAAAACTTTTCCGGACCGAACGAGATTGCACTCGAAGCATTATAAATATGATGGAGTCATTGTCAACCCACCGTCGGCATCATTTATCTTTCTTTAACGTCAGAAGTCGAGGAATCACTTCTTGGAAATAAATTTCACTTTCAATTTATTTCTCGCGTGTCAGTTTGATGTATCGCACACTATTGTGATTCATTTTCTGCCTCAGCTTGGAATTGGCTAGGAAAAATGAGATCTCTGTCGGATGACGAATGTCCCGAAGAATCGTTTTGCACAGGATACTATTCACGAATGTTATCTGGAGTGGGTGCGACACAATGCTGAAGAATTCAAACATTTTAATCGAAATCTGAATGTCTGCTAATATTTAGATAGAACGAGATGGATTACTTTTCCAACTAACTTGCAAGAATTAGTCGAATTCAGGATTCTCAGTCGAAAAAACAGTACACTAAGCAACAAAGTATATTATGCAAACTCGATGCGAATTCAAATCAACAGTTTCTGGATTTCTCTCATGGAAATAAGATGTTTTTGTTGGGATCAACAAGTTTCAAATAGGAAATCAATTTCTACTTCCTCTCTTCCAAATTTCGAACAGAGATACTGAGTTGCCTAAGGCATTTCAGATCTTTTTTTTGTCTCTTCTGACAGTACAAGACACTATGGACGAATCAACAGAGCTAGAACATGATAAATAAAGTCACTTGACTCTCATGACTCGACCTGCATATTTATTCTGAGTGTTCTTACAATCTTCGATTCCTTTCATATTTGTTGATAGATAGCAAATTATGAATTTTCTTTAGACTCTTTCACGAATACATTTCCATAAAAAATTGACGTTATTGCTTGATTATTGTTGAGTCAATTCCAAAATTTTCACTTCGACACTCTCAATCTCTCTCTCATCAATCATGATTGATATTTTATATGAGCAAGTTGGCACACGTTATATTTCAGAATAACAGATCTACTATACCTCTATGGACAATTATTCAAGCACCACACCCTTTCCATTCTGATCATTATTGCCAATTCTCCCTTCTTCAAATTTCGATCACGATCGATGTGAAATTGGAGTGAATTCAATAAAACAAGTTCTTAAAAGTATTGAAGAAAAAAAATATGGTTCAGTCAGAAAATTTTACAATTTCAGTTATTTTGTACAAACTCATTCATCACCCTGCAACAATTCTCACAGATAGTATTAGATGTGACTTCATAAATGAGTTTTATAATTCCTGATCTAGCACTTTGTATCTCTCTCATTATCAATACATATAGTGTATCAGGAAGATTGAAAACTCAGCTAACTTGAACTTAAAATTGTTTTCATTTCCCCATCATCTAAAATCGACTCAAACATGATTCTGTTCTCGAATACACATGAGGATATTTTGCAACCATCGAAGAAAACATTTCTGAAGTGTCAGTTAGGGCGGGATTCAAATTTCCTCATTGTATGTCCTTTCAGTCGGAATCCAATGATCAACAATGTTTCCGTAATAAGAAATCCGCCGCAGTCAACACTCGACTTTCACGATGTGGGAGCGGGTTACCGCATAGATTGGCGGTTAGCGCTCTGAGTGGGAACACTGAATTTGACAAGATTTCTCGAATTCGCGGAACCATTGTCTAGTTTCTGAGACGGCACAATAAGAAACAATGGAGCATGATGTTGATGCATGGAGTAGAAGATTGAATTGTAGATTACATATCATTCGCCGGTCGCGATAATTTGTCAGAATATACGACAATATGATTTGTGAAACATCGTCAAATTATCTGCAAATGAAACTTTGGTCTACCTGATCTCCTGTCTCAGACAGCTATGTTCAGATTTCAAAGTGACTCACAAGGATATCATCAGTACTTGTGTGTTCAAGGAAACGGATTATGAACCAACAAGAACTAGGTATCAAACCAGAAAATGAACAGACACATTGGATTGGTTACAGATAGAATTTATGACGCATGCTTTCGGAAATTTAAACTTTTGGCGAACTCGCAAGATAACATTTCAAGTATTGGTGGATGGTCAATTATAAATCCAAGTTTTGGCGCACGCGCTGGCTACATATATTCGAAGTTTTGGCGGAGGAGAAAATTATCAAAGCTGCAATATTTTGTAACTGATGATCATATTCGCATTCTGAGTGAGTTTCTGCTTAACGGGTTCTGAAATTGGGTGAAAATTTTCTATGTTAACGTACGAAGTACCTAGAGAAAAACTATTTCCACCAGAAAGTTAGGTTGGGTGAGTACTATCAAATGATGGAATACATTTTTTTTTTCTGAACATGCCGATACCACGATGGAAGTCTATCCAGTCGTATCTCAACGTCAACCAGAACTTCCGTGTGTGTGTTCATTGAACCATACCCTATAAATTCACACTCTCGTGGCGAGTCGACCAGAAAAACTCGTGTGTTTCACCCAAGAAAAAACACCCTCCCATATCCGATTCACTCTACGTTCCTCTCTGAGGTCCCCAACCTCGCGATCCGGAGTCCGGAACACCTCATTTGTCCCAGCCGCTTTTTCCACGTCGACCGTTGTGTAGGGGCCGCAGCGTACAGCCGACCAGGGTCGAAATTACAAACTGTAATGTGATCTAGCGTGCCGGCTGCGAAACATCGGTTGCTACATACGTGATGCGCCTATAAATACTTTATATATTATCCATATATGACCGATGTCACGTGCCTGGTAACGATGCGGGCGTCCCCAGTTCGGTGTTAAAGTTCGCGTTCAGTGGCACCGCTTTCGAATTAACTCTTCGTTATTGGCGAAATCACTGGGGATGTTAGAGATGTTTCCGAGGCTCGTTATCAAACACTAAAAATCATCGGATTGGTCAAGATAAAATGGCGCTGTTCATTCTAAGGCCTGTTATCAAACAATTTTAATCATCAGATTGGTCCAGATGAAGTGGCGCTGTTCATTCCAAGGCCTGTTATCGAACAATTTTAATCATCAGATTGGTCCAGATGGAGTGGCGCTGTTCATTCCAAGGCCTGTTATCAAACACTGAAAATCATTGGAATGGTCCAGATGAAGTGGCGCTGTTCATGCCAAGGCCTGTTATCAAACACTAATAGTCA
Source organism: Gastrophysa polygoni (assembly GCA_963576655.1). Taxonomy (NCBI): domain Eukaryota; kingdom Metazoa; phylum Arthropoda; class Insecta; order Coleoptera; family Chrysomelidae; genus Gastrophysa; species Gastrophysa polygoni. The sequence goes on from OY755085.1 coordinate 3,546,432, forward strand.
TTGCATTGATCAAGATAAAATGGCGCTGTTCATTCTAAGGCCTGTTATCAAACACTAATAATCATCAGATTGGTCCAGATGAAGTGGCGCTGTTCATTCCAAGGCCTGTTATCGAACAATTTTAATCATCAGATTGGTCCAGATGGAGTGGCGCTGTTCATTCCAAGGCCTGTTATCAAACACTGAAAATCATTGGAATGGTCCAGATGAAGTGGCGCTGTTTATGCCAAGGCCTGTTATCAAATACTAATAGTCATTGCATTGATCAAGATAAAATGGCGCTGTTCATTCTAAGGCCTGTTATCAAACAATTTTAATCATCAGATTGGTCCAGATGAAGTGGCGCTGTTCATTCCAAGGCCTGTTATCGAACAATTTTAATCATCAGATTGGTCCAGATGGAGTGGCGCTGTTCATTCCAAGGCCTGTTATCAAACACTGAAAATCATTGGAATGGTCCAGATGAAGTGGCGCTGTTTATGCCAAGGCCTGTTATCAAATACTAATAGTCATTGCATTGATCAAGATAAAATGGCGCTGTTCATTCTAAGGCCTGTTATCAAACAATTTTAATCATCAGATTGGTCCAGATGAAGTGGCGCTGTTCATTCCAAGGCCTGTTATCAAACACTGAAAATCATTGGAATGGTCCAGATGAATTGGCGCTGTTCATGCCAAGGCCTGTTATCAAACACTAATAGTCATTGCATTGATCGAGATAAAATGGCGCTGTTCATTCTAAGGCCTGTTATCAAACACTAATAATCATTAGATTGGTCCAGATGAAGAGGCGCTGTTCATTCCAAGGCCTGTTATTAAACACTAATAATCATTAGATTGGTCCAGATGAAGTGGCGCTGTTCATTCCAAGGCCTGTTATCACACACTTGAAATCATTGCATTGCTCAAGATGCAGTTACGCATTAGCTATTTCTAGGGAAAGCTACAAAATATGCTTCATCTTCACATTGATATAAAACAGAGATAGAGCATGTTCAGCAAATACAATTTATTCCATCATTTGATAGTATCCACTCAAACCAGCTTCCTGGCACAAATAATTCGTTTTTCTCTAAGTACTTCCTACGTTTTCGAAATATTATTGAAAGTCGCAATTTTCATAATAGCAGCATGATGCTTACAACTTCCAAACTTTCGAGAAAAATTCCAACAGCTTCCTCCTCCCCCAAAATTCCACCACTAGCTAACGTGATGTTCTTCGAACATTATAGGTTTCCTTTCCGTGTTGCCAACAGAAAAAAAACGAACAGATCTAGTGACGTCAATATCCGTGCCCTTGGGCTGACACTCTCGATCAGAGATGAGCTAATAGATTAACCACTCAAAATCAATGCAAAAATTTCTCTTTCATCACGACATACGTTTCGACTATACTTGTATGTCATACTCATAGCTCCTGATAGAGATAACAATTACTCTCATGCATAAACACGGCTGGTTGAAAGAGTCACGAGGCGTTGACGAGAGTCTAATGTCTAGCGTTAACACATGAAGACGAACGACAACAGCAGGATGATAACGTCACCAGTTTGAATGAGTTTTTGGATAGTGCTGTGATTTGAATTCGAAAATAAAGCATGTCAGTTGACTTAGAACGAACTTTCATATCAGAACATCATTACAAAGGTAGTATCAGTTAGATATTCGATAGGTGTGCACACTCCATTCTGAGCTTGGCCGATTTTCAAAGAAGATGATGAACAAGACATCGAAAATTATGGTTCAATAACAATTATCAATAACTGTTTGAAGGGGTTGAAAGCGGAGTATTTGAGTGCACAGGTGATGATAATTTCTAAAGCTAGATCCCAGAGTCCCATGAGCACACCCAAAATTTCAAAAATATATTTCCCTCCGTTCTCTAGATACATCTTCTAATACGCCATCGAGTTTGGCGTACCCTGTATAGTTGACTTGAATGCCTTCTTTATATCCTATCGAAAAAATATTTCACTATATTTGAAGTGAGTCATGATCAACCACTTTTCGAATCTACTTTGACAGCAGGCGTTCCACATATACAATGAAATGTTATAAATAAATATAAAGATTAAAGAGAGATTTCGTATAGCCTCTGTTATATAGACCTCGTATACTTGAGGCATTATTACGTCGTAGACCTTTTTTGGGTCCCTTCCCGAACACCTAGTTTGTAAATGACAGCAGAGTACCTTTAAGTGGAATACTATGTCCTCCAACCTCCGGCACAGGGGACATTCAAACAAAGACAAAGACACAAAACGAGTTCGGACCACTCACTCTCTCGGGCACTGAAATTTCCGTCACTTGTGAGCTTACTTAGCAACTCGACAATGGGAAAAAGCGCAGGTGCCCTTCCAGATGATCGTGAAAATTTAATGTAGGAACTTGATTGCAGATGCAAAACATGTAATCCCCACTCCATAATTGACTATAAATTCATGCCTCGTTGCCGAATATATTGCAGGGGTCTGTCTGACGCCCGAAGGCAACTAATCTTTGTGCATCGGTATCGGTAATACCTTGTTTAATCGGTACAGATATGGGAGCGTTCCATTCGGAACATCTGGTTACCACATAATCCCAAGTTTCAGCAAATTCGTTTCTGATATCATTCAGATCATTATATATTATTATTTTAATTTTTTATAGGTATACAGTATAACCCACTTCTGAGACCGGAGCACTATCATGGAACCAACATATTTCAACCAATTTCAATTTATGTTCTATCAGCAAAAATAGTATAGAAACTACGTTGGCACAAGTTTGCAAAAAACAATTCTTATTACCATAGCACGTTATGTTTTTTTTCTCTGTCAAAAGTTGTTGAATGACATTTCTTTTCGTGACATTTCGACTACCCCACTGAATCCAGGTTGATCCCGATATTCATTGGTAACAGGGTTATGGTAAGATGAATTTTGATAAAATTGAGAGACATCGCATTCGTATTGGATTCACTGATGCATACTTGAATAGGTAGATGAACAGTGGTTTCACTATCAGCTAACACTCAGTTGACCTTGTTCCATCAATCAATCATCCAAAAGACCGAAAAGATACATCAAGGTTGATCATTCGATAATTCTTGAAGATACTATAGATTTTCATCACCAAAGCCGTGTCAGCTATTTGTAATATTGTGGAATCAATCATAGCTCAACATGGAAAACAACTCTGTCATTAACCCAGATACCAGTCAATGAGGAGATGGTGGAATCACTGATTGGTTTTCCATTCTGTCTGGGGCCCCACAATGATCTTTTCAGAGATAGCGGTCAGATCCTAGTCCACGTTGAAAAAGCATAAATTACTGAATTCGATCGGTTATTAAGAAGTATCTCATCCAGACTACTTCTCATGAACTACGAAGAGCAGATTTGACTCTCCTGGAGTACTGTTTACATCCTCTTCAAAATATTCCATCCACCATTCCAGTTTCCGATTATCTCAGATAGTTGGATAATCTTCATAGAAAAAATAACTTTTTTGTTCGAAATCATTCGTTTGGATATCGTTCACAGTTCCATCAGGTGGTCCATTTCAAACTCAGCAGTAGTGAACTCCTGACTCTTCACTCGTCCGTACTAAGAAGTGAAAATTGGCAACTCTTTGCATATTTCACCACGACACACTCTTTTATGACAAGCATGAAAGTCGTTCTCTGAGCAACAACCCTATAAAATTCCCTTCCACCTCAAGAATTCATCGCTAAAGATATCTGACCATTATGGATATTACTCAAACTTCCTCCGGTAAGAGGTTACAAACAGGCGACTGTCACGAGGTGTAAGTTATGCGAGCTCTCGACCAAATCTCGGGGGAGTTGCAACAGAAGCCGTAAACTTCGCATATTTGATGTAACTATTTATATTGTGCCTAACGCGTCGCGATGAGAATGGGTGTTCCTCGATGACGTGCAATTTGTTCTCGTGCTGATGCCACTGGGGTTGTTTTGTATTTCGCCGGTGGAGCAGAACACAGCTGCAATGTGCGGGGTGCATTTTCACTTCCAGACCGCGCGACAAAAGTGGTACAGTAAATTCGTCGGGATTCAGGAGGCGAATAATAGAGACGATGAGAAAGACGTTCTCGAGTGAGATAAATCTGCGACGACAGGGTTGTCTCTTCTCGGGATGGAAATAAAGCGACTGGATGATGAAAGAGTTATCCATACAATACCGGGTGTGTCAACCCGGCCAATCAGTTTCGCCGGCTGCAGGGAAGTTGTGGGAAAGGTATATATACCGATATGGAAAATGCGACTTACACTGTTTTTTTTTGGCGAATACTCGATTTCCCCAGCTTCCTTCATCCTTCGTGAGTGTTATATCACAGACTAGGTTTTTGCCATCTCATGTTCTTTACATTTTACGTTGGAAAGTCACCAGACTGTCACTTCTTTTAAATCACGGTAATTCCATCCTAATAGTTATCAACTCAGCACTGTCCATTCAGTAACTCATTCAACTGAATGGAGCGGTTATTGTTTACATGCAAAATCTATTTTCATCGAAAATCCAATAGCCTTCTGATGACGTTTGTGAACTGAATTCGTTTTCACCATCTTTTGAGAACTACCCCAACTACTTACGAAATATCAGGATTATAAAAGAATAAGTAATTTTACGTTCCTAAGCTTAGCTTCATATCTACTGACACCCACTCACTCCTGAAATCAATCAATGATTAAGATACCGCTTCAATTTTCAATATAGATTATCAAATATTCTTCCTAAGAATCAATCCAACGTTCAATGATTTCTACTAATTCTGTTTATTAGTATAATCCAAAATAATCTAGACCCAGGTTGGATTTTAGAAGTACTCAAATTCTACTATGTATGTCTTGTAACCTGTACAATGTTCCTCAGAATGTTGCTACGGTTTCTCTTATGTACTTGACCTGAGTAGGCACTGAATGACTCAACAATTTAAAGCGCTTTGCTATGATTTTGTCAATAAAATTTCTTTCATCGATCATATCGGATCGTGCATACTTCTAGAAATCCAACTCATCAACCATATCGGCAAAAACAAAGGTCTGTTCTGCAACTCATTGTCAATGTTGATGACTTACATGCACAGAGACATCATCCATCTTGGTGAAAATTGGTGAAGGAGCTACCTTGGCGATCATAAATAACCACGGAAATCAGTGCGAGAGAGGTGCACGTTTCGGCAAGAGTAACACTCCGTTCTCCCATTCCTGTTAATGAACATGTCACCAACAGAATGACTAGTGGTCTTCATTTCCTACGAGCCGAAATACAAAATGCCCTTGCTTGCTTTCCACCCGCCCGCTGTCAGCCATGCCGTTTATTAAAATACCTCCACAGTCTGCTTTCGGGACGAGTTTCACAACGATGAATGGAATCAGTTTGTTATAATCAGTAGAAAGAGTTTAATGCAGAGACTCGCTCATTTGCGGAGGACTGTCATAACGCAAAATCTGAAAAAGTTTTTCAAGTCAAGTTAGAACAGTTTTGTAGCTATTATGAATATACATAGTATTTTATGCGAATTTTGAGTTGTGAAACTTTCATCACGTATGAGCGATATGCTTGTTTCCAAAACCAAAAGTGAACTATTGTAGTTTGGCATACGGATTTGTGATTTCATCAATTGGTTTCTTATCAAATTGACCAAATTGATCGACACTGATTTGATAATTTAATAAGTAAATTGAATGAGTCAAATTTGGGGAGAAAATAGTAGTACATAGAGTGTATCAGTTTCAAAACTAACTAACACCTTCCTTCTTTCCCAAAATTCCACCGCTGGCTAACACGATGTTCCTCGAACATCATAGGTTTTCCCTTTCGTGTTGTCCACAGATAAGAAAAAAACTGAATTATGGAACAAATAGAATTGAAATAGACCGTTTGTAGGAATATTCTCAATGTACATTGTTGCAAGATAAAAAGAGTACATTATCAGTAGGATTCCTTCATTCTATGAGACAATTACTCAATATCGACAGTAGAAATATTCAACCGAAACTCCTTCGTGGAAGTGGATAATTTCAAATCTGTAGTATGAATATTTATAGTCAAACCATTCTAAATAGTTAACTACTTCATTTTTCAACTCGAAGGTTTCATGTTAGGACGCCAAATTGACTATTCTTCGTGAAGTTCATGGCAATGTCAGACCACCAGAACCATCAAAATCACTCTTCAAGCGAACATCACAGTTTGGATAAAATATTTGTTCCATTCGCTATGCAGAATAGAATACACATTTTTCATCATATTGATTCAACCAGGATCTTCCGTGTATTCAAATAATGGTTAAGGCAGATTTGACAGAAGATGTTGGGAAGATAAATTGAGTGCAACACTCGGAGAATAATGGCCGGAGATTTGCGGAAATGGACCAGGGATTTACCACACTCCTATGTGGATATGGACACACACTGCGATATAGCATAAGTCGAATGCAGATCTTATTCGGACGATGGAACAGAAAGCAGTTAGGGTCTACTTTTGCGAAGGGAATACAGGGAGCATCTAGAAAACTTCCCAATAAGTTGCATCAATGCATTTGAAGACGATCCATATGAATTATCGTTGAAGTTCGTCCGATGATTTCAGGATCACTCTCAATTGGTCGTGCGTATATAAAAACTCCAGAACGAGAACAGAAGTTTTTCCGTAGGTATACGCACCCCACATCCATTTTTATCTTTCACACATTCCTCATTCGGAGAGAGAATATACAACATTGAATAGGTGGATTGTTAAATGTTTTCCATGCAATTTAAATTGAATGTCGATGGTTTTCCTTTTGTGGAGCAGAGCCAATGGGAAAGCTTTCGCGAGTAGACTAACTATGGAAATATCGGATCTGGATACCGGGGGATACAGGAAACATGTAGCAGGCTGTAGTTTTTTTATTGGAAGAGATATAATAGCGATTTTTTTCAACCACCTGTTCGACTGTAAGTAACCCCAACTGTTCGTTTATATTTCACTAATGTATCTTTTTCTAGCCTCTCGATTCAACTATGTATGTTTCTTGATTGGCTGTTGAATTGCATTTTATTGGGATACACAAAGATGACTGTGACTTTTGCTACCTGGCAAGAGCTCCATTATCAATGAATAGTAGATTGATTCTTTCAATTTCTAAAATGTTCACAATGCAACTGTCCACCATTTTTCCATCAATTTACAAAATTTTTGGAATTGAAATCCAACTGTTTCCTACCAGTAGCTCAGGATAAAAATTCCTATAAAAGTATCAAAATGATGACAAAGTCATCAATCGTAAACTCATCAGATTACTTCCTATTTATTCAACCAATTGAACTATGCAATCGTTTTCTAGAGCTATTCTTTATGAAAGATGTAACTTTTGACAGGTAGCGAGATCCACGCGTAATATAGACCATTTCTCTTCTTTTTGCGTGAGCAAAACTCAACACCTCAGTTGAATTTCAATATAAATCATCATTGACACAAACATTTCTCAAAACGAGGATTACAAACACTCTTTCACCTACATTCCTTTTTTTTCACACACGTATCAAGTTATGGACCCAATATGTGGGAAGGAGAAGAGAGAGATTATGACGAGAAGTATGTGATCTATGGCTCACAGACTGGCCCGAAATGAGTGCCGTAGATCATTTTAGGGTGGAGAGATAGAGCTAAGCCACACGATCGTAGGCTGCCATGATGACGGCCACTCGAACTGTTCGCCCCCTGGAAACCGTTCCTTTGGACTAAGAGTCTCTATAGATACGTGAATATCATGAGCGCCCGCTAGGAATTTCCAAGGAGCATGATGCAATCAAACACTTCACTATACTTTTTCTACGACCACAAATATAGCTCTCAGAGTTCAGTATGTGAATAGGTGTATAAAGAACTTCTTACTATTGTAAAGGATATTTAGTCATACGCGCAAGCAATCAAGTATGTGAACTTAGGAGGTTGGGTTAGGTTTGATGCGAATCCTAGAGGTTACAGTTCACCGCACAATCTGGTTCTTGGTTGTACGAGGTGAGATTTTCCTGAAGTCGGTAGGTTCTAAGTTGGTACAACTGAACTCCTAAGCCAGGACATGATCATAGTACGTGTTTAGCTGTTTCGTCTTCTACGAAGAAAAACCGACAGTCCATTTGTTGGTTCAGACCTATCCTCTCTAGGTGGTATCTTAGTCGACAATGTTGTGTACAGTCCCGTCAGAATTCGCAGGACGTTTCGACTCAATCCCAGGTTTTGCTCAGTTGTATTTTCTAAGGGTTTAGGTAGACTAGGTTAGGTTATGTTGAGTTGAGAGTTCGAGGAGAGAGGTCAAGGTTCACGGGATGCCAATCTATCCTGTATTGCAACAAGAGGAAAAGCATATCTGTTTGTGGACGTAAACTTCAATGTGTCTTCATGTGTCTATCGAATGAACGGATGAAAATGGTTGTACGTAGGGATAATCTTTTTGCGATTGCTATATTTATACATAGTTAACAAATGCTCACATGGGTGGTTGCATAGAAACTGTACTCACATTGATTGATCGTTTCGATCGATTCTACTCATTCCAGGAACGAGGTAACAGGCGGGGTAATGATGAATTCAGGCAAGCAGAACTGCTGCCAATCTCACTCCAGTAACCTGAGAACAATATGACAGAGTTAATTGGGGACACTGTTGGATCACTTTCATTCCATAAATACGCATTATCAGTGTACGTTTGAGGGAGGTAATTCAATTTGGCCCTTGCAGATGTTGCATATTACATTATCTACGCTACGCTACTGTTCGTTTCAGTGGAACTTTCCCTCTTCAGTATAAAAACCATTTGAAGCTTTTATGCGTTGGCCCCACGTTATTATAGAAGAATCGTTAATACAAAACGTTCATTAAATATTATTTAAAGTGCAATAAGTCTACGTTTTTGTATTCTCGAGTACGCAATATAATTTTTATTAGCAGTAGGGTGCTCATTAGGTATTATGTAGGATTTTCATTTTGTTTCTCGTTGAGGCTCTGGTTCAAATGCTTCATTACCCAATAAAAAGTATGCATAATCTTCTTCCACAGCTGAGAGTGACTGACCCTAGTGAAACAATCACATTGTTCATTGTCATAATTTCAACATCAACGAATAACGACATATTGTTAGTTCATCTCAATTTGGTCCATCTGGGGAATCCAAGAGAAAATCATGGATACATCTTGACTTAAGACTTGAGACAGTATATTGTCATATATTCCTTCAGAAAGTACCTTTCTGAATGTTCTGCAAAATGATGAATTATTGATTCGATTTTGGAAAATCACTTGTGGAGCAATCATGACAAATAAATGAAAGAACTATATCGATTTTTTCATAGACAGTATTAGAAATCAGTACCATCCTGTACGTCGATCAAAATCATGGACTTTTATCACAAATGTACAGGCCCATGATCGGAATAGCAAGACATGAATTTCATGCAAACTATATATATATCAAGAATTGCCTTCGCGTCCTAAAAACCTGTACCATCCTGTGTGAATCTTAATCAATTTTGTGCCCAAATAAAGATGTACTTCATAAAATTCTTAGGAAACGAACTTTATAAATAATGAAAAAAGCAATGAAAGAAATGTTCACTGCATAACGAGAAATTAACGAACCTCAAGATACAAGCTTTTGCCATCGAATATCTTGAGAAATATCGATGTTACTGAAACATGGAATCACTGACTTCACTCTATATCGAAATTGAACGTTGAGTTTATAGTTCCTAACTCGTTGATTTCAGTGAAATCAAATTTCACACTCAACAGTATGACGTCTGAATCTTATTCATTGTTGAATGATCATAGGTATACACACTCTAGGAAATGAATAATTTATAATATAATTTATAATATTCACGTTCAAATATGGAAGTGAAAAAATTAAATATTCTAGTAGTAATAAGTTACATGTCAATTTTATCTATCATCTATCAGTAGATATTTCCTCATTCCATTTCAATATGGTACTATTGGAAACCTATTATATCGTAGTTCAATATAGTACTATTGGGATTTGCTTTCAGAAATTAAGATATCGACATTTGTACTACAGTTTCTCTCATTCCGTTTTTATAACATTCATACTCGACCAAATCTTCCTGTGAATGTTGACTAGTAAATATTATTCATCCTTCCAGTATAATATCTGTAGTTGAATATCGTTTTGTGAACTCGTCTCGGAAATCCTTCCGGTGCAGAGCCCTTTGTGAGACAGAAGACGATTATCTCTCCTCACAACTTCAATTTGCAGTCTGTGCAGTTTGTAAAGCGCCTATAATTCCTATATCTCTGATTGGAAACGAATGATTGGTTCGTGTTGTGGATCGAAATTGTTTGATCAGGATCGTTGAGCAGGATATGCAGAGTAGAATTCATAAACCAAAAATCCGCGAGAAATGAAATTATATATGTAAATAAGTCGAGCTTCACAAACATTAAATGAATCTATATTTCGCCAAATTTCTGCACACTTTTCGGCTGATTCATGTTCTTGAAATCGACTTCTTTCTTGAGTTTTCTCAGAAAACACATCATCAACATCAAGTCCAGCAAGTCGAAAAAACAATGACTCATTTAATTGAAAACTAATGTTTCTTCACTCATAACATGATATGAGATATGTTTCAGAAAAAACGAAATGGATGTGACTTTTGAACGTAAAACGGCACCACCATCAAGGGTAACTTCTAGAGTTTTCCAGACTAAATAGAGCGCCCAATACTTTTTATCTTTTCTATTGTTGCTAAAATTAGTTCTTTCAATTCATCATCATCATCATCATTGTTGAAGTTGATTTTTATGTTGCTCAAGTAGAAGAAACCCTATACTTGATGTTACTTTGACACTTTTTAAGGGAAAATATCAAATAGTGAGGGGGCTTTCTTTTGAATCTGATGGAATCCAAAGGACACGGTGTTCTGGTGGAGTTGAAATTCAGTACTTTGGGAAAAAGTAGGTAACCTACAAAATACATCCAAAACCTAATCAAAGTAAATGCGAAAAACTGAATCGTGTCTGTATTGCTGAGAGTTCCCGATGATGGCTCTGTTAGGTCTTCGTCTGGCCACCCTGTATATCCAATGGGCGGATGAGAAACAACGGTCAGCTCTAATCCAGACCGTACGTGCTAGGTTGATTTCCAATCGGTTGAGTGTGGATTGGATTGGTTAAAAGTTTCACTGCGAAACCTATCCTGTCGAACTGCGTCGCCAACGACAAAATTTAATACTGCTCCAATTAGAGGGAACATGCCAGAAGTATATACCCCTGCTAGATTGCATTAGTGAATGAACCAGTAGCGTGTCCAAGACAGGGTGGTGCTCCTAGAAACAAGCAAAAGATTTAGGAACAGAGTTAATAAGCTTCACAGCGCTGTTTTTGGTATCCTTTCTTATAACAGTATATAATTATACTAGTTCCATAGTCACATACGGCTTATATGCTCATCGTTTTGTTTTTACCTCTCTCACCCTTGGGATGTTGTGAACGAGAGATACAGGTGGCCAACTCTACGAGATACAGGGCTGGTCAAATTAGAGTTTCGGGTTTTGATGCTGAACATCAACATTGTACGAAATTTTTTGAAAAAAAAACCCATAATATCAGTGGAAAATTGAAAAACCGTTTTTTTTTTCTTACGATTATAACTCCATTTGACAATATTGGATTTTAGTGTTATCAAAAAGAGTGAAGAAGTAGGTAGAAATTATGGGATTGAGACTATCAGATGAAGGTGGTGAGCAGAAGTGTCACATAGATTTCAGAGCTTGTAATTATGATTCTTTGTGGGTATTCAAGGAATGATATTTTCTAACAATGAGAAAACTGACTAGTCTGAGTGAAGAAATTACGAGGGATATGATTGTTAGTTAGTTAGTGGTTCAAAATATGGTCCTCACTCAATGTGATGTCGGAACAGTCAAAAACTATGGCATCTCAAGCGCCAACCGAAAAAGATGGTAGTACAGTCAGTCATACTTTGAAAGTGACGTTATTTACAGTAATCGATTAGCTCCTGCTCGAAAGAATTGGAAGATGAAGCCGTAAAATTTGAAACAGTGGTGTATATATGGAATGAAAAAAATAGGAACGATAATTAAATGCACTTTACTGATTTCATCGCAACATTTTTGATACCATTTTCTTGGGTTAGACTACTTTGCCCAAATTTTCGATCTAGTTATGTTTCAGTACTATTCTAGAATTATCTGTGATATCTCATTTATATTTCAGCACACAAAATACTTATAGAGGCTAACACGATGGATCACTGTCAAATTTTAAAAGGAAATATTCCACCAATGAATAATCCCCTGAGGAGAAAGTTTCGCGTGCAAAGTGAGACAAAACGTGAACAAAATTAGTTTTTCAAGTATAAAATGGTAGACAACCACAATTAGGGCTCCGCCACTGCCCGAACACAGACTTGAAGGGGTGAATTCAACCACTTAATCTTTGCCGTGTATACTGTTTACCGAAAAAGTTTGCAGTTATATCACTCGCCTAATTGGGCCTGAGAAGTAAGCAGTTTTTTCTTGTCTCAACTTCGACATCAGGAAAGGTGCAGCAGGTATGAAAAATGTATACTAGGAAAAGTTGAGTGAAAAGTTCGGCATTGAATTATTCAGTGAATATATGAAGTATTAATACTTCGGAAGGAAGTATGAGAATGAGTTCAGTTGATTCTAGTTCAGCGTCCAATAAAATCATTTGCTAATGACGATTTCTTATGAATTCGATGGAATCTGAAACCCACTGCATGAGGAGATTTTGCTCCATGAAATTACATCAATCATCACTTCGTATTGAGAATGAGTTTGTTTCACTTCGTTCTTGCACCACCAAAATTCTAAATACTACGTTAAACTATAACTACAAGATCTGCATCAACAGCAACATTATTTTGACTACCAATTTATATCATATTTCGAGCCAACAGTGGGATTCAAAGTGCATTGCGGTATTCAACTTATGAACTGGATAATACCTGATTCATGTTAGATAGTATTCATCAATTTGAATATCTGGTTATTTTGCATAGTTGATTTCAGTCGAGACTCGTCATTATTAAGTTCTTTTTTTCCTGAAGATAATCTCACACATCATCATTCTATTTAGAGAAACTCTTAGTTCCATAGATTGTATTGTTCATCATTTCAGTATTCACTTCATTGTCTCGTTGAGTTTTCAGTGTCTAGTGTCAAACAATCACCCTGGAATCTATAGTAAATCTCAAACAGTGACAAACTTAATTCTCCTTCCATATCATTTCCTCTCTCCATCAGGATATTATTTCGTGATGAATCTAACTTGAGATATACTGAAAACATAACGACCTCTAATTTCAGAATAGATTGTGAATAAATACATCGATATATTATGTAGAATATTCCAGAGTTTTGTATGAATAATCAGTGTCCCAAAACTCTTCAACCCCTTGCCTCGAAAATCCCTTGGCCTTTCCTGCGGTTAGTGTGGTTCACTAACACACGAATAGCTGCTTTGAAATATTCATTTAACAACTCCTTTGGTTTCTTGATGGGGATACTATAATAGTTTCGCAGCTTAACTGCTAGTAGAGCACGTTCCTAGAATGTGATGTTGGTTGTAGTTCAAACAGAAAAAATATGAACATTTCCTGAGGAATTCATCCCCAATGCATGCTCAAAGAAGTCCACTGAAAAAACATACAGATGGAGCCAAATAGTTCATTCAATCATTTATGAGAATCAAGAATCGAAGTTCGAAGCTGTCCTATATGAATATTATTGTGAGTACTCCGGATTACCAAAGCATATGGAATGTGAAATATGAATATGTTGAATGTAATAACGAATAGAGAAATAAATTAATTTTCATTCAATATTTGTATGTTTCGAATTATTTTTATTTTCAAAATAAGTCAATAAATAGTTTGCCAGCTTTTTGTGGGATTTTCTCTCCTGTCTCCTCTGTCAAGCGCAGTGACATTTTGGGACAGATCACCAAAACTGTCCTTGCTACAAATATATTGAAATAATTTCTGATAACTTCTATTCTATTCTTTAGAAACGAGGAGAGAAAATCCCACAAAAAGCTGGCAAATGAATATACCACCTCCTCGAAAAACTTACAGACAAGTCAATAAATAATTTTCAATGTGACGAACTGTGACGTGTTCTGCGAACTTAGGTGACAAGGTTCACAGCTCCATATTCCATCATCTTATTTGATATAATCTTGGAGAAAGTGGAATTCATTTCAGGGCCATTTTCAGACCACTATCATTTTATTCATCAAAGAGAGGTAATTATTATGTTATAATGCATAGAGATATTTACCATAAATGCCCCCCTCTACTACTCTGAAGATAGTTCTCAACCGAATGTAAAAAAATTTAAAAAACATCCGAGATGATTTTTTATCATCTATCTTCATGAAGAAATACAAGATTCTCTACGTTCTAAACTTGGAGGAATCATGGTTTATAGTAGTCGGAGATTATTCATGATGATAACGAAAATCGTATTTTTTATGGATTTCGTGATTATGTCTTGACCTTCTATACTATATTGGTGTCCGGAATTGATGTTGAGCGCTGAGACATGCTTTTCTGGAACATCTCAACTATGATTACATAGAAGTCGATATATCTCCGCAGACACCTTGCATATCTTCTGCGCATCAAAAAATAGCATTCAATGTCGAGTCACTGACCCAGCATGATTGATGACGTTACCAGTGAATGTATAGAATACGTCATATTGCTTCTCAATGGGAGAATGTTGTCAAGCTAGCGGCGTGTTGGATAATTTCATCATGATGTACGAACATGGAAATACACTCCTTTCAAGTGAATCTCCAAGGGAATGAAATATCGACTGAACATCATCCATCATTTTTTGGTTTCCATAGCGAAAATACTGGAATCGATGATATTCAGTATATTTATCATTATTTCGAAATCAATATATGATTATTTTCCCAATGTATCACTCAGTTGTTGTTTATATATATGGTTCACTTTGAAAACTATCATTAGGTTTGGCAACAGTTCTCGGTCGAAGCAGATTGAAAAGTGAACTGGAGAAAACATTTCCTTGTTTTTGAGTATTATCCTGATATTCTAAATAGCTTTAATGTCTATATAACTATATATTTTTATATATCTACATTCCTATACATCAAAAGTTATATAATTCAAGAAACAATGATGCAAGCAGAATAGAGTTGAATTCATCAATCTCAGATCGCTCCACTTATAGTCTATCATACAGAGTGGAACAGCCAAATGGAATAAATTCGATAACGAATAAATGAGAGCGTGCTGGGAAAAACGCTTGGACACGTCGATTTGTATTTTTAAATGCGCATTTTCTTAAAAAAAAATAATTATATAGGGTGTGTCATATGACAGTGGCCGATACCAACTTTCCTATTTTGAATACAACCCCCTGTATATCATTAGTTTTTTGGATTCTTCAGAAAATTCTAGACATAATTCTTGTACAATGTCCCATACCTATCTTCAACTGTTTCGGAAATATTGAGTGTTTTCTGATGTATAACAAAAACCAACATTGAAAAAAGAAGATTATTTCATTTCATAAATAATGTACAAAAAATGAAAAAACAATAATTTCAATGTAAGAGATGTCCAAAATGTGCGCCGCGAACGTCTTGGCAACGTTAGAACGTTACTCAACGTTATCGAATTCATTCCATTTTGCTGTCCCACACTATATAAGTATCGAATATTGTAAAACAAGAGTTTATTTTCCATTAATGATACATAAATTGCATCATTCGTTGCAAGAAGTATCATCTGAATATTTACAATTCACAATAGAACATTTCAAATATCAAGCATACACCTACATATCTGTAAACACCTTGTACGTCATTATATCCGGGGGGCTCTGTCTCTTTCCTGACAAAAGATTGAACATTCATACGTTGTCCGTTCTTAATGAAAACCTTTTATTTTCCGAATGGAAACTTCCAAAGGGCAGTCACATGTGGAGGAATTTGGATTCTGCGAGTTTTTCTCTATCCCTGACTGATTGCCGTATAACCCACCAAATGAAGGCTATTTGTACACCTTATTTGCGAGGGGAGAAAAGGGCTACGACACGTTATAGGGTCTTTAGTAAATTTTCAATAAGGACCTCTCCGTTGTCCCCTTAATTAAACAGTTCGCTTTTTGTAGGAACCTTCCTACGGATAAAACACTAATTGGGAACCGAGGGCGATCCAATCGGAATCCGAAGATTTGTTGGATCGAATAATAGGACCTTGAGGCATTTATTGCAATTTGCTCGCAGACAACTTTTTCTCGAAGTGACTCTTCTATTTTATTTTTCTTATGTTGTTGCACTATATGAGCATGATGAAGATGATATTTGCCAATGGTATAAACAGAGCCAGAGACTGATGATTATTTTATGAATTTGCATTTTCATAAACCATAGATGTTACATGATTTTTTCGAGAGCATTTTGTTGAACTCATATTCGTTCACTGAAAAATATTTGATGCTCAGACAATAGACAAGGATAATTGTTCCTGCTTTCACTTGTTTTTCAGGGTTTTCCCGTATATGTTTGCAACCCACCTATAGGAGTTATCTCGAGAGTTATGAAAAAATTTCGAAGACGGAAGTTTTATATGTATATGTTTCTGAACCATCAGAATTTCCTATAAAAAATCGGAATTATTTTGGAAAACGTCACATTTTGATTACTTTCACTCTCATTAATGGTTTCTACCTAAGTTCATTCCACGTTGAATTGTGTTTGTATTTTAATCGGAAAGGTGGTGCATTAATTTTTCTAGATTTTTTTGGGACTCTCTCTCCTCGTTTCTTAAAATAAAAATGCTCTGCTCTGATAAACCAGAATCTGCTCCCGTTTTCAACACAAAGAAAAATGTTTTTCTTTGCAATTGTTTGGCTTCGTCTTTCATACCCGAATTGTGAGAATAGTTTCATACTGAACTTTCACCTAATAAATACCTCCATTATTATTATCATTATTACTATTATTATATTATCTTGAACAGAAGACTGATGCAAGAAGAGGAATATGCCATTGATATTTAGAGTTGCAATAAGGTGAGTTTCGCGAAGTGAAACAATATGCTGAATACTGTCTGTAAGTTCTTCGAGGAGGTGGTACATTCATTTTTCAGCTTTTAATGGGATTTTCTCTCCTCGTTTCTAAAAAATAGAGTAGAAGTTATTAAAAATTATTGCAATATATTTGTAGTAAGGACAGATTTAGGATCTGTCCCAAAATGTCACTGCGCTTGAAATTAAACCTTCAGATACCTAAAAGAGAAATTCTCTATTGGTCAGTGACACCTTGTTTTTGAAAAAATTTGGAAATACAAATATATTTAATAAGAATAAAACCTCTACATATCTTGGTGGACGTTTCGGGAACGAATCTGCTCCCGTTCTCAACACAATTGAAATATTTTTCTCTTCGTAAAATTTTGTCAATGTTTTCGATTTTGACACTGAAAAGTGACAATTTGGCAGACGGAGGAATTCTGGTTACAAGGTGTTTTCATTAATGGATATCGAATTTTCCATTTTCATATTCATTTCATATTCATTTTCATATTCACTTCTGAAACTTGAATATGAAAATGGAAAATTCGATATCAATTAATAAAAACACCTTGTAACCAGAATTCCTCCGTCTGCCAAATTGTCACTTTTCAGTGTCAAAATCGGAAACATTGAAAAAGGTTTACGAAGAGAAAAATATTTCAATTGTGTTGAGAACGGGAGCAGATTCGTTCCCGAAACGTCCACCAAGATAATTTTTCCAAAAACAAGGTGTCACTGACCAATAGAGAATTTCTCTTTTAGGTATCTAAAGGTTTTATTTCAAGCGCAGTGACATTTTGGGACAGATCCTAAATCTGTCCTTACTACAAAAATATTGCAATAATTTTTAATAACTTCTACTCTATTTTCTAGAAACGAGGAGAGAAAATCCCATTAAAACATGAAAAATATCTGCTGAAATCTCACATTTCCAGAATTAGGCACTTTTCCCATATTCGCAACAGAGTCTTCAATCGCTGAACTTGCATTCGACCTTTCGACCTCATCAACTGGCATTGTGTGATGTGTCAGGGTAGGCCATTAAGTTGGACACGCGAATGATGCAAATCAACACCGTTTCGACTCGAAGCCCATACAGCCGATTCGCATAAATATAGTTTCCGGAGCGTAACCAAAATAAGAACATAGTGTTGAGGCTGGTAGAACAAGCGAGGCAGCCGCTTTGAATTCTTTATAAACTGAAATTCGCACCCCTGCTTTCAAGCAGAGCTGTTCATGCAATCTCGTGAAAGTGTTCAGCATTCAGATGGGCAACTTCAGAAGGGCCCAACTCCTCTGCACAGCACACATTTATCAAACATTCATCACCGACGTAAGTATTATGAAGAACAGTACCCCATGTGTGCTACTTATTTTTGATGTCTCTTCTCCATAATGCATCAGCCTTTTGTTTTATGTCTGCCCTCATTTTTTTCCGCTCTTTGTGCATTGTCAACCCCCAAATGGTTATGGTGAATGTCTTTAGGCTCCGGGTGCGGTATACAGGCTATTATTGCGAATCCATCGGATGCCCTACGGTTTGGTCAACAGTGACTCTTGTTCACTATCCAACACCACGATGTTATAGCTATATCAGTCCAGAAAAACGGATTTAGGAGTAAATCTTCTCGAGAGGAAATCAAAGTGTTATTATTGAGAAGAGGACCGTAACTGAGCGGTCAGAGCATTCGTTTGTGTTGGAATGAGGCTGTTTTCTTTACATAAATTTTGATGAGGTTTGTTCTCACCCAATCAATACCTGTTTCACTATATTCATTACAGTCCCAGTTAGTTTCTAGTGAGAGCTGAAAATTACCTGAGGCAAAAGCGAGGCTTTATGCTGGATGAAAAGGATGTTGTTTGAAATCAACTCAACTGTTGAAGTCATGTACCTTCCTCATTTTGGATGCCATGGCTGCAAACGATATATTCATGGAAAGCCAATCAGATACAGCTTGATATCATTTGGTTGGAAGTATGAAATTTCTGATTCGTTTGGAACAATGTACTATAGATGTGACATTGTAGTTCAGGTGAAATGTTTCGTTCTATTACATATGACAAATTTGTTCCTAGATGTACATTAACCAAATGTAATACAAAAAGTACGGTCTCAATTTTGTACTCTTCCCTGAAATATCATTATCTTAAGATATTCATTTCTTTCCCATCACCCATGAGTTCCAAATTAAGTGGAATTGCATTTTGAAAATCACAACTACTAAGGCATATGTGGGTTGATCTAGAATGAGTATTGGAAATTCTCAAGTTATTCCCATTTCCAGAATGTTGCAATGAGTGGTTTTTGGTGTGGCAACCTTCTCTATTCTGGACATTTCCTGAAATACAAGTTCACCAATCTATGTTGTGTATGATGATGAGGCAGATGTCATTTCAGAACAGCACACTCACTCTCTACTCGGGAGGATTACTCCAAATATTAATGTTCACCCGATATTTTCACAGCCAAATGTGAAGTACACAATTCCCTTTCATTATGGATCCACAATCCGAACAGATTAAACAACAAGGGGCGGAAGTGCCGCAGATAATAATTGCCGTTGCAATAGCTTACTTTTCTTCTCAGTATTGCTCCTGATAAAATCAAAACCAAACAAACAGGGGTCGAACAACCCTAATGCAGAACCGGAATTGGAATTAGTTTATGCCGCATATTATTAGCGACCCCCGGCAAGACAAACTTATATTCAGAATTCCTCTGGACTCGATCATATCACGATGAAAATAATGATTCTTTCATCATGTTACCAGAAACGTTACCAGTTGTTTCAGTGATCTTGTGATATAAGAATATTCCGAAATATTGACAGGCACCAAATACTTACCATATTTCATATGTCAAGTTCATCCTCCATAATTTTATTTTACCTTCCTGTTACTTCTCAGGTAGGTTAGGTAGATCATGCAGCAGATTATAACAGGTTCAATATAAATATTCCACTTCTTGCTTCGAAAGGACTCCTTTCCTATAATCCCACCAGAAATGTTGGAGAGAATCTTATCATTCACTATCACAAAAATTTTGCCAACCTATGGTACAAACTGGACTGCTAAGTTCAATACCCATGAAAAATAAAGAACATCCTGACTCGTCAAAATATTTATCAAGAATTCCTGGATTGCCATTGAGTTTGATAGTTTTTATACATCAAACTTGACTGATAGTATGTCGCCCTCATCTTCTCAGCATTGATACCTATATTTGATGAACATTGTAATATCTATCTGCAGAAAAAATGCATGAACATCAGGAGATTTCCCTTTTAAGTTTTCTCTCGTATCTGCTGGGTTTCCAGTCCGGCCCTGTTCAGGCCTAATGGTCGGCCATAATGCCTCGAGATGTCTCTATCATTCGGAATGATTATTGATGAAAACGTAATGAGAAATGATGAACTTGCCGAGATTTATTGTCGTCTAGATGGAATATCTCGCTCACTCGGACGACATGAATTAGGAATATAGGACAGGTGCAGTTTGTCTTGCCACGGTTAATAGCCATTCTATTCATTTCAGTTGTTTTATATCAGCAAAGAAATGTCCATCTCCAAGTGAAGATTTCGTTGATGGCTATTATCGTTTTCATATTAGCCAGACTTTTTTTTCATGTGGAACAAAAATGTTCAAATAATACTGACATGAGAGGGGTAATTTCACGAAGGACTAGGTAAAGTGAAGATTGTTTCGAATCAACTCGAATAAAAATTCATTGAATAAAAAAAACAGACATTACCTTACGATAATCGAATATGGAGGAGTCACTTGCTATAGTTAGAATTATTGGAATCCTCATTCTGAACCTGTTTTCCCAAACCCAAGAATTGTTGTTGTTTTTCGTTCGTGTCTTATTATAACACCAAGCAAGTAACTCCATTATGTATCAAATCGAGGAATCTGAGTGTAGCAGGAATCTCATTGACGACATGATGACAAAACAATAACTAGTAGGATAGGAAAAAATGTGAGTTTTTCAATTGAAATGATCGAAAAATCAGATATTATAATTCTACATTATTATTAAACAGGGTGTTTCCCCACTAACCTTAGGAAACTCCAGAGATTGATCCATCAGGTCGTTTCAAGAAAAAAGTCCCCATGAACATATGTCCGGAGTTGCTTCTTTTCTGAGATACAGGGCGTTGGAGATTTTTTTGAAAAAATTGTATTCATAAAATATCCACGAACCGATTTGGTTCAAATTTGGATCATTCATTCGGAGCAATAAGGCGCTACTTCAGCCCTAACTAGTTTGGAATTATAAGGTCCAGTGGCGTATCAGTGGGCACCACACCAAACAAAATTGAGAAAAAAGTACGCCACTGACTTGTTGTGGTTTTCTATTCCTACGTATTGAGCAACTCAAGATGAAACTTTTCCTTCTTTTGTATTTTCTTCTATCTATCTAGCTTCGTTTCAGAGAAAACAAAATAAATTCTCTTCAACTCATTCTAAATATAAACCATATATATATAAACAAAAAATAAAAACCAAAAATTGAGAATGAACCATTTCGACCTCAAACTGAATGAGCGAGATGTCCACCACTGGACCTAAAAATCTCAATCAGGCCTGAATGAGCGCTCTATTACTTCCTATAACTGTACCCAATTCCAACAGAACGAATTCCAATTCGAACCGAATCGGTTGGAATACCTTTTTTTAAACTTCAACGCCCTGTACCACAGGAACGAAGCAACTGTGGTCATTTGTTGATATCGGCGGTTTTTCTCAAAACGACCTTAAAAATCACCCTTGAAGTTTCGTACCGTAGTCTGGAAACTCCCTGTGTATGTTGTATGTAGTATGTGTTGACAGATGCTAGAGTTAGCGGAAATAATGGATTGCTCGTTCGATATCAACGATTCTGAGTAATAATATTCATCCCGACCAAAATATCGTGGTCGAAACTACCAGTCAAGTGTCACCAGCTCTGCTCATTATCATATACCACCGATTTTATTGTGCTATTTACATAAGAATGCGTAGAAAATTCCACACCCATTTGGAAAGGTAAAGTTGAAGGTTCATTCCTCTCATTGTTCCACCTATGGAAGCTTCGAGCTCCAGCAAGACAATCACTACTGCTTGTCAAGAAGGTTGGCAGTCTCATGATCTCAGCGGATAAATAGATATGAACCGGTGGTACGCAAACATGAGCACTAAGCTGCGAATTCATGGACTTTTATTCTGCCTCACTCCCTCCTGCTTGTATTACATTTTTTCAAAGCTTTATCAACACTGTTATGCGGTGTGTAACCTCCGCGGAACTGCACTCGAATCGCATGCGGCTGAAATTGCCTGAAATGTTATGCAAATAAAGCGAGGTAAGAGAAAAATCGTCTCGAGTTCCGTATAAAAGCCCTTGTATAATCCCTACTTTAGATTCTGCGGGAGGCTCTCCTCAGAATATACTTTCCCTTTTAATCATTTACTTTATGTAAATACGAAAGAGGATTAGTTCCAATCAAGAAATATGAATTCCCTTCCCGACTATATATACAGTATATCGAATCCATGTTTATTCAATGATGATTGTGATGGTCTGGAAACCGGTACTTAATAATCTTGTCGCAAATTATGAATAATTGAGAATTCGGAGATTATTATAAAATAAACGAACATTTCAGTGATGAACAGAGGTATGTACATGATGAATGAGAACATCAAATTATATCTACAAGTACGAGTAGATATAGTTGCCATATCTGGTGCCCAATGATGAATTAGACTAAATGTTATAGATCTAGCGCAGCGTTAAATTCTTGCTTCCAAAATTCCCAAAACCTTTCAGAATTCACCATCATGTAGGATGCTCAGAACATTCAACAGCGAAGTTGTGGAATTCTTTGCCTAGTGAAGTCTTTCCTGATGCTTACAACCTCCAAACTTCCAAGGAAAATTCCAACACCTTCCTTCTTTCCAAAAACTCAACCGCTGGCTGTTCCTCGAACATTATGGGTTTCCATTTCGTGTTGACAACAGATGAAAAAAAGCACTTTTGTGATCACATAAAATATTTCCAGCTCAGTCCTGATCATTTCAAAATCAAAATGAAAAGATACTCTCTACATCAGTCATCTTCAGGCTACTGTTACAAGCTAGGGTCACTTATATTCATCCATAGTACATCATGCCATTCTCTGTAATATTGTCTCATACTTATGTATCTTCTTCATTTTATTCGGTCCTTTTATTCAGCATAAAGTATACCTACCAATAATTTTGTTGAAACCAATTGTGAATCATCTGAGTCTGGATTTTTCAGTCGGTAGCATCAAATGACTTCATTTGATAATTTTACATGTTCAGTATTCGTGTGAAGATTCATGGGTGCTCCTCAGAAACCAATTTCGGTCCATGGTCAGGTTGGTTCGGTGGTTTGAGAAATAAATCCACTCGAATTGTTCATAGAACTATTGGAAACCAGAAGGGTTAAGTTTAGAGGACAGCTTCTTTCAGGTTCTGTGCCTGATACTGTCCTTCAAGTAAGGTTAGGTTTTGATAGGTTGACTCTCCCATGGACTTGACATGACGTAATTTTTGCTCTAGTTGATTCCGCACCTTGGAAGCATGAACTCAGCAGGTTGATCGAAACAACTTTTAACAAAGTCCTACCAAATATAGCAATATATATTCGACATAAAACGAACTCTACCCCTCTCAATTTACTATTGCATGAAATCTTCTGAGTACCTACCAATTTCTACACATTTGAAAGAATCATTATAAACTTGAGATATTCTAGACGTTCTCAGCAACCGAAGCGAAATGGAAATATTCAAATAATCGATACTCATATCTGCTGAAGTAAAAAGACTTACTTGATCTTTTATGGAAGTTTAAAGACCCGAATGATGATTGACGAAACAATACCCGTCGATATTCTCCACCAACTTCAATTAAAAACTTTATACTTGAACCAGCTGAGCGTGTAAGCCTATAAGAGGGTCGCGTTTGAATTTTATTTCATGGACTAGAAAGAAAAAGTGAAATATCTCCATAGGCTGCACCCCTCCCTTTTCGCGATTTATGGGTGATTATTCTCACAATCTGAAGGAGAAGAATTCCAACATTGTTATATGTCGAGATAAAAGCGATTCACACAAGAAAAAATGATTTGATAAATTACCATAATAAATTGAATGAAGAATTCTTTTGTTTATGGTGCTCGAGAACAGAGGTATGTCCTCTCCTGTTTTGTTTTCTCAGCGCATGATGCTGGAAATGAGAAAATAGGATTATACCTCATTTGTATGATTTTTCACCGACTTTTCACTTCGTAACTTATTCATAGAGTTGGCTCCGCAGAATAAGAAGGAACAACGCTATTCTTTTCGTCGAAACCTCAAGAAACCCGCTCATACAGTTCATATACTTACTTGAAGAAAATACCACGAATCATGATTGTTTTCATCGAATGCTGTGGTGAATTTTTCAATAGGACCTCCTGAAAATCTCGAAATGAAGATAGAATTCTCCTATTCTTATCAAGAATGGGGCATCCTGAGATTTTCAAATGGAATGAAAAACATTTGATACATGATTTCATGAAGAATTCGGTTCTGATGAAATCACTTCGAATGTGGAAGAATGTGTAACTCTGAGTCTCACCCAATCATTGATCAGGTAATCTATCAAAACTAAAATTCACGAAAAAAAAATAAAATTCTATCGAAAATGAAAATCAACAGGAATACATTACTTCATGTATTTTGTATGCATAATCCAATTCAGGAGACATTGATAAAATTGAAGTTTTATTCTTTGTATAATAATGCACAACTTTGCTACAATGATGCACATTGACGCAATGGATGTTTCAACTTATGCCTTCAACACTGAGTAATTGTCATCCCAACGATATGTCAGCCCTCAAAAAACTTCACGTGTTCTTCAATTCATATTTTCTGAGATATTCCTGTATAAGAAATCACCTTGTATGGAGTCAAGACACTAGCATCATCAGGGATGATTCGACAGAATAGCCTTCCAAGTCGTGACTATAATTGAGAGGAAATTCGGAAAAGTAAATGGAAATCATTTTATATTCTTATTCTAATTTCGCGGAATCGTTGACGCACCCTCTTGAACCTGATGAGAAATCGACAAATACTCGAGAACAAATGGATTGTTCTCCCAATGAACGTATAAAAAAAACCTCCTCTGCCCTATTGACAAGATGAAGAATGTTTAACACCCAAGATTGCTGCTATTTACTTCACCGAATCGAGGGTAAAAAACAAATGACAACGCGCTGAAAGTAGGGTCGACTGAGAAATAATCAACTGAGATGAAATTGGAAGTCGATATCAACACTAGCTCAGGGTAGGTGAGAATAGGAAACAAGTAAAGTCTATGGATCATGGATCTCAGCCAAAACTCAAAATCAGGTTCCGATAATGCTCGTATCCAGAACAAAAAAAACAGGTATTGTTGCACTCATCATGTGATCCATAATTTTCCAAATTTTTTTGGTTACCTGGGAGAACGAATATTATAATGGAGAAGGTCGGAAACCTCTATTCATCGAGAAAATCCAGGAAAATTGTGAAAATTCACCTTCTTTTTGCGGCACTTTTTGGGTGGAGATGAAAGCCAATCGGAGTTTTATTCCTCACACAGGATACTTTCAATACATTCATTATATATTGAAATGAATCAAAAAGAAGGCAGAGCATCCTCGAAGAAGTTGAATCCACGTCGCTTGTAGAATCTTGTAAGAAGGCACTGTCAGATGAGAATTTGTGTCAGAACAACTAGTTCATTCGATAGCGCTTTCCATATGAAAAAATGGGAATCCAAATTCAACAAGGATGCTTATGAAGATGAATTCAACTCCTTCTGACGCCTCGAGTGTATTATTTATTATTTTTATTATTTTTTTATCGTTGTCACCTTAGACCGCTTCATACGTCTATATTCTACAATGAAAATCACAGAGGAATCGTAGCCAGCCATTCTATGGCCAATATCTGAGAGGAACTTCATTACTATTTCATAAAATATTAATGATAGTAATATTGATTTGTTACATTCAAGAGTTCAGTTCTCACCCTCCTTCTTTCTAACGCTCTAGAATGAATGTTTCACAATACTATCAAAATCTCTACCCCTACCCCTACCTCTAGTTCTTGCAGTTCTAGTACCTCTAGTTCTAGTAATGAGTTGTCTACCCCTCGGTATATCCCCTTCTATTCGAGTCAATGAAACCCCTGGCAGTCCTTCTGAGAACGCCACTGTTCTCTCTGATATCGGTGACATATCAAATTGCATCCTATTCGTGTTATCGTCCACGTTTAGTGAAATAGTCACTGAATGTTTTATTTATTACTCAATCAAAATGCAAATATCTTGTCAGGCAAACTGATCTTTCATACATACAGGGAGGAATCGGTGGAAATTAGCACAATACATCGTTTGAAGTGATAAATGGGCCGTTTTCGATAAAACAGATGGTTTTTGATTCGGAAGGATTTGAAATTGTGCCAGGACTGTGTGATAAAAATATCTTTATGATTCTATGATGCGACATTATA
Organism: Gastrophysa polygoni; assembly: GCA_963576655.1. Classification (NCBI taxonomy): domain Eukaryota; kingdom Metazoa; phylum Arthropoda; class Insecta; order Coleoptera; family Chrysomelidae; genus Gastrophysa; species Gastrophysa polygoni. Next base: position 3,573,095 of record OY755085.1, read on the forward strand.
CAGGAAACTTCAGAATATTGGTATGGAAGAAAAATAGGTTTGCATTTCGTTCGTATTATTTTTATATTGCGTACCGCTTTTGACTGTTCACTAATGAACAGTGTCTTATGTCAGGGCCAAAGAGCAAGATGAGATGGATGATGAATGACCGCTGTCAATCGTCAGCTGTCATTGGTTAGATGCTGAATCAGCCAGGAAATATTCATTCCACTGCTTTTTTTTTCACACATGAAGGAGTTCGAACAGATCAATCGACCTGCGAGATATTCAGGAAGTATGCGAAAAGAAGGAAAGAGAACCGTTTTCACATTCAAATGAATTTTCCTTCAACTAAACTATTTCCATGTTCATTGAATTGTGGACATAACAATCGCATCTATTATTATGATGGAAATAAGTTATGTGGGCAGTACTATTGGATTTTTCAATATTGAACAAAAAAATACGAGATAATAATGGAATATTTATTCATGATTAACCCGTCTGAATGAAAGATTTGCCGCCGCCAATACCAATGCATTCAATGGCTTCATTCACTACATAACATGTGATTTATGAGAGAAGTTTTGTTTTGCTGGATGTGTATAATGCTGTCCCAAGTAACACAGATAAATTGCTATGATTAATGGATCATTCTATCGCAAGGATCGAAATCCAAGAGGTTTGAAATGAACGTTATCCGAAGAAAGACGTATATTAGCTTGTGCTGGGCAAAGCATTCAAACCCGCATTTGACTATAATGGCGAAGTCGCCGCTTATTTCGCTGCTCAAGGGAATATCAATCTCACCGGCTATTAAATGTGTCCAATCGTGCATTGTTTACCACTATTATATCCAGTTTAAACTAACCGCTGAATGCCGTTTCTGACTGTTTCGCGGTGCCTGGAATCCGGGCAGATTCCGCTGAAATATCAAACATTTCCCATAAATATCAGGGGGCGTTAGTCCTGCGTTATGCTTTTGAAAAAATGTTCGGGAACATATAAGCCGGCTATTCTAGAACGTACAGTGTGGTATGTGAGAACACGGCCGTTTTTTTTTAATTCGCGAGTTTGTCATTTTTATGGCCCCATATTTCCACGCTGGAATTTAGAGTGACAGAATACAGGGTGGTCGAAGAGAAATGATACATGATTTTCGATATACAAGATGCATATGAAGTTCTCTCATTGGAGTCCTTCCTGTATGAATAATGGTGATGCGACAATAATAATAATTATACTCAAATACAGTGTGAACTGAAAAACATTGAAATTGATTCATTCTATTTCACTTGGGGCTGATATTGTGGATATTTCATTTGGTTACCAATATCTGAATCAAGCCATTTGAGATATGATTCATCAAAAGACATCAAATATGTCTGAAAATATCTTTTCGAATGCATGTATGGAATCAGAACGAGACAGAAATAGAGAATAGAGTAGAGAAATATATGCGCCTTCATCAAATTAAATTTGAAGTTTTGGCGAAAGCGGTATATATTCTGATACTCTCTGAAGAATATTTATTGTTTCAGAATTCTTTAGGTTACAAAATGACTGACTCATGAAGACCGTTATCCTATGAGTCATCAATTGTAGCTCCATATTCGGAAATATTAGTACAATGCCACAAGTAGTTGTTCTTCACAATTTGCCATTGATTATATCTATTTGTTAGTTGTTTACTTAAATATTTTTGTACCGTTTGCACAGTATTAATCTTATTGAAACTTTATTAATATATTCCTGTAAGACAGAAGTACTGCTCCAATGTCATAAATCTGCTGAAATTCCCTGGAACATTTCCATAAATATACAGTTATATATTCACTCAGGTTTCTATTTGGAGAACGTGCTAGAGAAGTTAAATTACTAGGAAGATGCAGGCATAACTCATTCTTAGGTTTAGGTCCAAGACAGTTTCGAAGATAATTAAAGGGGGCTCGGGTCTGCTGCGGAAAGCAGACTTAAAGGGCATTAATGACATTAGCATAATGTGCGAGAGCATTCCAAGATGCCACTACAAAATGCGTTTTTTTTTCAAACATGAACTTGAAAACTAGTATGCTTCAGATCAAACATGAGGCAATTATACAAGAAACCTGAATTAGACTGGAGCAGCAACCTCCGAGCATGCTAATACAGTGCTTGAAAACAGGGTGTCTATAAAGCAAGAGTTATTATAATAGCGGATGAGATTCTCTCAATGTGAGACACAAAAAAAAACTTCTTGAAATACTAGTCATCAGTTTTTTCATATAATCGGATGCGATGGATATACACTTATGGAGAGTCTTCAAACCTTATATTTTCGTGCCATATGAACTTATCAATCTTCTTGTGTTCAATTTCAGCATTTCAACATTCATTCAACAATTATTATTTTTATTTCCAGATATCCCTGCTTGAAGAATATAGTGTACCTGCTGATCATTTGACGAAAAAACGACCGAATAGTATAGCAGTAGCTAATCCTAATTCTGATATCTTCAATGAATGGAATTTATCCAGTCCAAACGAAGAAAAAGTGAGTATACCTGTCAATCACACTCACTGACTTTCCCGATAACCAATTACGTGTCAATGTTTTCTACTAGATGAAGAAACCATGAAAACATGCTGCCTTAAGTCAAGTGATCCAATATTGCTTCGGGTGGAAACAAAATCATTTTACGAAACACATTTCAATTGTGTTTTCAGTCAGGAGATTGAAATTCAGCTCGTCTTGTCTGATGTCTGACTCCTGTCACATTGAGTGAATTTTTGTAATGTTCCATTGATAATTTGACACCCTATTACTTGGATCAATTGATATTAATGCTATAACCGATTGATTATTTTTCATTATTTGGGCTTCAATGACAGTATGAAATCTGATATTTGTGAAAGAATGAAGATAATGAAAATCCACGCAAAGGGAATATATCCTTTTATTATGTCATCATCAAGGGAAATAATCTGGAGGAGATCAATTGAGAAGGAACCTGTGAGAAATACTAACAATATGAACATAATTGAACCCTATACTCTTGTTTAGATGCTCCAGAAAGAAGAATACTTGTCAGTTACTATCCCGAGAAAATATATAGGAATTTTTACATTATCCAGGTCATAACAGCCAATCAAAAGGCATCACTGTCACGGCAAATTCGATCGCTCGATAATAATAAGTTATTTATTTATTTAATGATGTGATAATTTTTGCTGCCGATTTCCATCATAGCTCATAGAATACTATGAAATAGATGTGATTGTTATGTTCACAATTCAGAGTTAGAATCAGAATGAGTCAGAACATTCAGTGAGTATGCAATCACAACGGAAATTACAAAAGTCAAACAGTCGTATATACATTTTCATCAAATTTGTTTCAATAAAAACTGAGTTATCAAGAATCATTGTTCAGAGAAAATTTCAGCTCATCTCAGATACCTCTGAAACAAAAGATGAGTTGGTAGATATAGTTTCCAGACGAAAACAATTTTTCTCCTATTCAAACGATTTTATATCTCTGGAGCTCTTTCGTTGTCACCCGGTATATTCCAAGAGCAATAAACCATCACCCCTCAGATGAAACACAATACATCCGCAATTACTCGTTCTCATACCAATGCCGAGTAGGTGAACGTATCCCTAACAATGATGGGATACGAAAGATCCGTGCACCTTGTCACACAATCGAAGGAATTCTAATTAGGAGTAGCTACAGGGAGAAGTATCCGCCAAGAATTCCACTTTCGAAATGCAAGTCTGGAAGTTCAACAATTTACATTGATTTAACTGTTTGGTATTAGACGCGATTGCTTTCCCCATGCTGGTCAAGTACAGGCAATAAATATAATTTAACTTGTAAGGGACTCGTGCCTCCCCTAAACCCTAGCGAAGACTATCGGCTTTCTTGCATGTTAAGAAATGTTCGATATAAATTATTGAGTGAGATGGGGAAGCGCTATATCTCACTGGAAATTACAATGAATCGCAGATTCTTAATCACTACCAGAAAATTGTACAGGGTTATTTCGACGATACAGAGATTTCTGATCCAAGAAGAAGAGTTCAGGAACAAAGAAGAACGACATCGTTCAAACTACCCACGGACATTAAGTAGCGTATCCAATGGGGAACTATATTTGCCATACTCAAAGCATTTGAATATGCCAAGAACAGAAACTATCAAAAAATGTTAATCCATCGCTTCCGACAAACTAACTGCTCTATCTGGACTGTATCAATCATATTCTTCCAACCCGATCCTCCCCCCGATAAGAAAGAAGTTCACACAATTGAACAAATTGACTATTTCATCCAATTCCTTTGGGATCGATGGTGATGGAGAAGCAAGCCACTAGCGAAATCAACAAACAACGCGGAACTATGATCGTTCATTCAGACTTCAAGTGTCAACTTCAGTGTTCAAGTGTCAAGTTCAATCAGTTCGTCCAATAAGGCCGATAAGACTGGATTCTGAAAAACCAAAAAGAAATATTGGCAATAAATCCGAGGAACAAACATGGGAAAGAATATATTGGGACAAAATATCATAAAAACTAATAGACTTGTTCAATCTGTCCTTCTTCTTCTGTCATTCTATCTGAATGTTTCTTGAGTAATAGTGACGTAGTCACGTCTTCTAGTCCGCATGAATAGATTTGAAATTAATTTTCAGTCTCACATGCAGTATGAAAGCTTAAGTAATTATTACGGGTACTTCTTGGCCAATACTTTCGTCACATCACAGCTGAGTTGTCCAATGTATATTGAGAATGTATGTCCAATTTAAAATCAGAAGTCTCAAGGTCTGCACATATTTTACATGCGTAAATAATGACAGTTCGAATGTCAGGATGTTAGTTTGGAGCCATCTTGGTAATTCACTCATATGTAACCTTTTTTACAGAGATTTATCCAGATTTGGCATTCATATGTTAGGAAGATCGAATATAGTACTGTATTCCAATGGAGGATATCATTGATGAAATGTACGTGGAACTTCGAGAGAAGAACCATGAATCGATCAAATCACTTAATATCACGAAAACAATATTGTTTCATGAGAATTCGATTGCTCCGAACATCATCGAATAATCATCTTATCCTACTAATGGTATAAACTGCCGAGGGGTGCATCTCCTCCAATTCTATATGAAAATCCTTATCTGCTCATTGTTTCCCCCTAAATGAAGATGATGATTCCCCTTATACCCTCATTATTGAAGTTTAATCCTCGGCATGAACCTGAATGGAAATGAGGATTCTCTCAGATATCGCTTGAAATCGTCGCTGAGCAATGATGTGTGTGTCGTCACTTTCACACCATTACAAACTTCCAATTGAAAACGTCTTATTAATTAGAGTAGAAAAACTCAATATATAAAAAAGTCAATATATATTTGAAGAAGGATACGTGATACATACACACAGGTTATGTATAACAAACAATATTGAAGATGCAAAATCACATAATTGAACAATTCAAAAGAGTGAAGCGTGAATCTGGTACAAGTTCAGCCCCATTAGGGGGGTTCAAAAATACAAGGCTGTCGACAGAACATGATGGAAACGAAAGTCGGATTCTGATCAAGCGCCAGTTTGAAATGGAACTGGAATGGAATTGAGTCTAAGTTAAACAAATTCAATAAAATTTATATTTATAAGAGGTTGGGAGTCGAAGGTTAGGAGTTCGTTCATTCAAGAAGAAAGAATTTGTTTTCTTGGGAAAATGAACACTGTGTACACCAATACGAATTTCCAACTGAAATATTCCTATCAGTATTGTTCCAACAGAGCGTAGAGCTTATGAAATATGGTTAACTGCGGCTCACCTTTCCAGCGTTCACGGCCTACCGCTACTAGAAATTGAATTATTCTTGGGTTTCTTTGATGTTCGCTTTTAATTAAAATCCATCAATATATGAATAATATGCTCACCAACCATTCAGTAAACGTAAAAGGCATTCTCTTTCACTCCCACACATACATTTTATTGTATGTTAATATGATATAACTTCTAGGACGAATCGTCCTTTGTACTAATGAGTACTAATACAAGATAACTTCAAGGTGCATTCTGAAAATTTATCTTGAGTCGACCTAATTGATTCTGGTCAAGTTTTTCTTCTCATCATTCCAGATGTGAAAATTCAATCGACACTTGGAATATGGCGCGAAATAGAGCAATTTTCACTACATCAAAAAGGACAATTCTGAATACGCGATGAATGAAAAAATCAGTATGGAGTTTTGGGAACATGATGATGCATTTTCTCTAGTATCTTTACTTCAACAACCGTTCCTTCTCTAACCGAAGACACTTGATATGATGATACCCTTCTACAAATCCCCCTTTCTGACCATTTCAAACTCATTTTTGACAGATATAACAATGCCAATTTAGGAGCAACTTCTCAGGAAAATGGCTGGAAATATTGAAAAACGTGACAGCACCTTGAGAGACTAATTCGAACTTTCGTTTGATGGAATCATCCCAATTGGATGAAAAATTCTTCCAAATCTATGCCAGAAAAAATAGTCGTGCAGCTTTCTGGATCACTTTTGGAGTAGTAGGAAGTACTACCTGGTGAGAAGTCGGTTTTATCAACAACAAAACCTGTGAATGAGTCGTTCCTCCTCTTGACTCATGCCATCGCCATCAGCTCTCGATGTAATTATTCCTCATGCCATCATAACTTTTCCAATGAAAACATTGTGAAGTGCCGGAGAATTCGATCAAGAAAGAATTTTTGGGGTACGTGGTGGATTGCCGAACAGATTATCGAAGACTCTCTCCCAAAGGGTGATGAGTGGATGAATGATAAGAGGATTTCATCAAGGCCATTAAAAAGACAAAATTTCGGCAGCTAACCTGATGCTCTTTATAGATCTCTAGGGAAATTCAGCTGCTTAATTAGAGCTATGGGCTTTCACAGTTGCTGAATATTACTTGAATTTTCTATGCCTGGAAGATATTTCATTATGGAAAAAGGAATGCCTATACACTTCGGATAATTATGTGGAAAGATGCAATGGTTATAATCAGTCAAGATATCGAAAGAAGTAGCGATAGATAATCGATGGTAATTTGAGATCCTTACTATGGATTCCATAAAAATGATTATTTTCTCAAAAAATTCATGATACAAATTGTATTGAAGGTATTCGTAGTACATTGACTTTTCGAGTTTTGTTAGATCCTGAATAGATTCGATTCAAAACAGACATTTTTGTTTTAGGTCGAAGTATTAGATGCATACTCAACGCCAAGAGATTCAACACAACATCTGATTCCCCAGCCTGCTGAAGATGACCAAAAATGCCTGACCAGTCCTGACAAAGAGTATTCCCAACCGTATACGACAGGTGAGATTTCTCGAAAAATATTTGATGATCTTCCAGAAACACATGGAAAGAACGGAAATGTTGTTTGTTTCACAACTTAACCATACGCAATATCTATACAACGTTACTGCAGCGAATAGAAGTAATGAATCTACACTCATGGACGATATTATCACTTCTCTTCCTCCTCATCACCGGTAATGAGAAATATTTTGAAATATCCCTACAAAACTGCTGATGATGATGATGGTATTCATGAAAGTACGTGAATTCGTGCATTGTTTCGAAACACTTCGTCAGTTGATTCATATTGATGACGTGATTGGCATTTGGACCACCTCAATTCAAAAAGACACACTGTGTGACACTGCAGTGATTTCGAAGCGTCACAAAATGTTCCTCTACATAAAAATGAATTATTGATTAGAACAGGTTCAGAAGGAGAAGTCGATCTACAATTTAGAACATTTCGAAGGAGTGGAATTTGGAAACAAACTGTACGCTAGTACGAAATTGTCAAAATTTTTAGACTATCCAATTTGAGTTAATCAGCAGAGTTTTTAGTGATTTGAGGTTTTACTTATATTTTGAAAAAGATTGTGGATGGATCCGAAATAGGGAATCGAATACCCATACTATTATATATCAGTGAACTGGTCTTCTCGAGCTCTATCAGAAAATGTGACAAAATACAGTGTGATCCATTTTGAAAAAAGGATGTTTGGTGTGTCACGGAAAAATGAATCACCATGTATAGTCCACAGTATCTGATAAATAGAGTTCAAGGAACTGTGAATACCTCTTTCCATCGACAATTTTTTGTATCTCTATCAGTTCTCTAGATAAGGGATGGCAAATTCAATCTGCTATGTATTGCTCATTCCATAGAGGCAGGATTGCGAATTTGCGAATACATGGGTATAGCTCATTTTTTATCGTACGCTGACGGTATCTCTTCAATTCACACAATAAAATTTCATTATGATAGATGCCTTTTCGATTCGCTGAGGTTTGATATTGCCACATGACTAAGCAATGCCCATCAATAATCATTGATAAGATGGTGAAACTATAACACGTGTGTGAAACGGTCTTTCGGATTGCTCGATGTCAGATATGTTGTGAAAATCATCTGCTAGGGTTTGTCATTCTGTATACTGTATACGGGTTACAAGATTCAATAGGTCGTAGACAGAAAAAGCCATCACAACTCTACGCTTCAAGAAAAATGCACGTCTGAAGCCAGCTTCCGAATTGAATTCATCTATTTTTGATGGTTTATCAAAGTCAGGAAAATTCACTTCTGAAACACCCTACCAACTCGTAACTGTAATGCTGAACTCATGAGCTGCTGGGAAGTTATATTGTTCCTCGTTCTCGACGAAAGGAAATGCAATTACGTTTTATCAAATCAGAATCTCATGTATCCCCTCCGAATATTGAAAGCTCTCCAAAAATTCGAATATTACTCTATAATTTGAGACGTTATGGAACCATGCTCTCCAACAATTCCCGAAGTTATTACGCCTTGAAGTGTTTCGCAGAAGAACTCGGAGATTTCGCTCAAATTGAGTGAACAACTATTTCCAAATTTGCATGCAAATTCCGAAGATGAAAGTAGCAGAAGTCAGATGGCATTGCATCCATGAATAATATTGTATCAACTTGAAAAGATAGTTATCAAGACAGAATAACTAATGATTATAATAGTGAGAGGTATGAATAAGAAATCTTATTTACAGGAAATGTCCCATACTTCCAGATTTGAATGCAGGCTGACTATGCATGTATATGGTTGGTATTGGATCGATTCCAAAATACTCTTTTTGGGCATATATTTACTGAGTTTTCCTTCCCAAAATATACAATACTATAAAACAAACAGAGGAAGAACTACATTAATTCGAGACAGTTTTGAAGACAGGAGAACAGATGATTCATTGGCTCCCCATTGAAACAATCGTTTCATGAGGTAGCGAATGAACCTCGTAATTCTAGTGAATTCCTGTTTCTATGCCACAAAGGACAATAAACAATATATCTCCACTTCTCATGCTGAGTATGCAAGCATTTGAATAGTATCGATTTTGGTTGTTTATATACTGGGTGGCCCAATGTAAACGGAACAAGGTCAAACGAAACAAGATCAAAGAACTAACATTAAAATAAATGATTCTTTATGTAATATTGGATATGTCAGGATTTGAAAAAAAAACCATCTCTGATATAAAACACTTCTCAGATGAACATCGTTCTAACTATTGAATGAGAAATAGTGATGAAAGGGAAAAGAGCGTTACTTTCCATCAGTATCCGATTATTTTCATAAAAGTGTTTTCTCGAGAACTACTGCATTGAATTCCAAAAACAAGGAAGCGTTGATAAGAGATTTCGATTACCTTCAAAATGATGTATCACATGACCGCTCATCCCATTCGAGATTCAAGGGTTGGAGCTCACCCCTCCGAGGGGTTTGTAGTGAAAAAGTTGAAAATATGCGCAAAATTTTTCCCCCTCAAAATAAAAATCGACCGGTTCCAGCGTTTTTATTTCTGACTTGACAAATCGGACTTGTTTCGTTTTCATTGGGCCACCCAGTATCAGTTGGGATTTCCTCTGTTACCTTATATGTCACATTATACGACACAAAGTATTAAAAAACTACATATATTCGAGAGATTAATATTAGATTTCAGGACAATGTTTCATGATTGGATAATTCTTCCGATTGCTTCTCTACGCCACAAAGTTATCATCAGGAAATGCCCAATACAGCTCGATGTTTATTTACGTTTACCTCCCCCATCTTCTCAAACTCATCACCTAAATCGCCATGGAAAAAAAAACACAGGCTCTCGTCGTAACAATGCTGCCGATTTCAATTAGAGCATCTTTTTATAGCAACATAATGACCGACAGTCACAAACACGATAAGCTCCAGTGGAAAATAACATTGCGGAAAAACCTGGATGAAAAATTCGACTCCTGTTTTATCTCGCCTGATGGATCGCCGCTGTAAATGACGCCTAGGCAGCGATATAGTAATCACGCATCTTTTCAGAGAAATACAGCGTTGCCAGGACATAGTCTCTTGGTTCAGAATTAGAACTGCATCTAAGACTCTTTATCTCTGGAGTGGTGAACCGAAATCTACAAACCTCCACACCAGAAGCAATGGGAGTTGTGCTTTCTTCCATTTGTTTTAGAGCTTTGTGAAATCCTCTGGAATAGTGAGAATGGATCAAAAAGTGGTGACAAAATACTATGGCGAGATGAATGATCTCTTGTATAGCACATTGATGGTCCAAAATAGAATGAAATGTAGCTAGTGTCCAAACATGTTTTCATGGACATGTTTGTCGGAACTCAAGGTCGATTACCAACTATATCGGAAACAGACTGCGACTTCCTACCATAATAGAAATACCTGCAAATACTTATGGAACCGGTAGAGATAGAATCAAGTTAAGATTGAAACTCCTTTCCAAAGAGATGGAGCCCAAGCATCCTTCAGTTCTGACCTTTCTGTGAAATGAGCAAACGCTGCCTGATATTGAGAGTTTTAGTCACTCAGAACTCAAAACGGATAACTACATAAACAAATCCAAGACCAATTGAATCAGCAAACCAGTGGTGAATAGAATCAAAGGACTCCTCACCATTTATTGCTTTTGGAATACTTCTTCAAAGAGTTTCAACGAATTACTAGTTCTCCAATTGAAAATAGTAGCCAGGAATTTAGAAATGAGGTAATGCTCTCATCAAATAATAGTTCGTAAAATAGACCAGAGAATATGCTCAGCCTGAAATTTATAGTAGGAGGAGCTTGAGATCATTGTCTTCCATCATTGATCTCAACAATATTCATCTTTATACCTGTTGATACGTGTCATATAACCCCAATTCTGCTTCTTCGAAAGGACAATAGAGAAAGAAAAAATGGTAAAACTCATAGAGGTCCTTGGCAACGTTGCCTTTGCACTGTGCATGCATACATAACCTGAGTTAAAATCCCAAGGGTAAGGTCCCTTGATCATTAGAGCGGCTCACAATTTACGGAAGCTGTTTTGTCATAAAACGAATTGTATATGGTGCCCAAAATTAGGAGGGATTTTTCAGGGCACACCATCTGTTAGGGCTAATTCTATTCAAGGTACTTTTCGGAATAAATTGCACGAGGAAGTTTGTTTTGCGTGAGCATAATAGAACTTCTCGGGAAGTTACTTGGTCTAACCCCCGGAGTTTCATTAGACACTGACCGAATGAATGAAAGCAATTTATAAACAACACGTTTGCCGTTCGTCGTCTGCAACTGTATCAGAAATGATGCAAATTGCTGATAGTTTTGCTCAGGTATAATCAGTCACCCTTGCTTCCTAGGAAGAGAAGTACATTCGCAGTATTTCTTTGATTTCATCAAGAGCATTGAAGAGAAATCATGTTGTTTTAGGCCAGATAACTATGGAGGAAATTATCAGAGGACAAAATTGTATAAATGCTTTCAAAATTCCTTTCACGTTCATTTATCACTCCTGGAAAATTCCCCAGTTTTGTCGAGATACAATGTATATGTATTGTTTTTCTTCGAATACTCTATTCGTGTGTTTCAGAATGATAAACACATTTGACATCATCGAAAGCACTTTTTTTTACTTTTCGAGAGGAAAGATATTACGTCCTGTATACGATACCCAGGAGCGATGACGTAATCAGTCCATTGTTCCCCGCGAATATGGCAGAGCCAGTAGTCGAATTTATTTTTCTGCGCTTGATTTATTTCCTTTTATGGTTTTGCTCCTCGACTCTGAGAAAACTCTGCTTTCTTTCTGCCACCACTAGTCTTCTGCAGACAAAAACAAAGATTCCTAAGTTTCAAAAAGTTTAATGGCATATTTTAATGCGGGGAGAACTCCTTTGTATACCTGATAAGTAATAACTTTCGGCAACTCTGGGCCGAAGAACTTCTTTGAATTTAAAGTATAATGCATTCATGGAGATATCACAGTGAAAACGAGAGAAATGGAGGAGACAAATGTTGAATAACTTCGATTCCTGATGACAATAACTCATCAACGGTGTTTTACCTTCCCCTGCCCTGATTCCGAATTCCTGATGAATTGGGTTAAGGTGAATAATGAAGTTTAGGAAACGATCCGCATAAGGAATGAGATGGTGATGATGTTATCAACAAGATGAATTATTCGTAGTGGTCCTGAATCCTTCAGTAGAAAACATAAGGCTGACTTTTTGACAGCAAAAAATTGTCATTGTGAAAGAAAAAAAAATAATTCATTCATTCCATGGTATCGATTGAGTCTTTTCATCTTTCCAATCCAAACATTGACTTGTGAAATTGCTGAACTCGTTCCCAATCGGTGGAATCCACGATGAACGATCCTTTTTTATTCTTTCAGCAGAAAATTCATCAAGCAAGTGGAGCATAATTCTTTTTTCATCAATTGAAAATGTTTGATCCTTCTATGATTGAATTTACATTGTGTGAAACGGTAGTATCGATTTCAACTAGATAATAGATTTTTTGCAGTCAGGACTTGATTTGAATTTGGTGTTCAATTAAAACTTCGAATGGAAATCTCCATCAGTATTTCAAAGCAGAGGAAAATTCGAAGGGAATAGAAATCAGTAGTTAGATTCAATTTTGATCGCTCATATTTTGGAATTCAGATAATAAGATTGATTGATAAAGATGTAAATCGATTCGTATCGAAGGTTGAGGTATCTTTCAATAATTATCAAATTTATTAATTTTGCATAGTATTTTGAAGAATCTAACTGTTCATGAAATATTTTCAAGCTGACATATCAGACATTTGACAAGTTTCAGTAATTGATGTTGTTTGAAATACGGTTTACATGAAGTTCTTCTAATATGCAGTCCTTATATAAGTCTTATAGACTTTTTTGTGAGATCAATAAACTGTGACACGCAGATGAGTTTCCCAAATTAATGATGTTGAAATGATGTGATGAAATGATGTTATATGTCATGTGAGAATATATAAGAGCGTAATACACATCAAAAAAATGTTGCTTTCATGATCCTCTGAGTTGAAACAACGCATAATAATTATTGGTAATCTTTTCGCTAATATAACTGATATTATTCCTAAACGATATAATTCATGGGTGAAACTTGACTAGCTCCATGGAATTTCTCGAAATCACTCACCTCGTCACATATATATATATCCTGCTTCAATATACCCAATTAGGTGAAATAAACTGATACCAATCGTCCTCTTGCAATTTTGATTCATAAAAATATCATATATGACGATTGGAGCACCATACACGTCTGTTTCGAGCCGACTGGTCATTAGTCATTTCCTTTCAGCCGGCAACACCGCATATTTTCACGTTATTACGTAATACCCGACTCAGAGTGAAAAACATTTAGTTGAATGAATATTTATCACGGAGGTTTGAGGTTAGTTCGAAAAACGAATATTCGGTCCACAAACATTCCGGTCTCCGGTAGTTTGCATATCGAGAATCGGCTTCATTTCGCCCATACCGAGTGAGGCATAAGGTGACGAAGAGTTGAAGAGCTACAGCGACAGGGTTCCTCACATGCTAATTTGAATTTCAGATCATCCGGTCCGAGTTCGCTACCGGAAGAATGAGAAATACATTGAAATTCAAAGGGAATCCCACGGAGGAAATGAATAAAAAATATGGGAGCCAGGACTCTTAATCCCTTATCTGTACAAAAACATTCCCTGGCGAATATTTCATGAAGGGGGATGTATACTGTCAACCCTGAAGATTATTCGTCGACGGAAACAAATCACCTACCGCGATAATTCATTGAATGTAGAATAATAACGAGTCTGAAGAACTCCCAGCAAAATATATCACAAAGAATATTAGCTATTCGCCACAAATGGACAGTTCAGTTGATTCTAGGTTTTTGTGGTAACTCATCAGCTATAGTTGGCATAACCACCCAGTTTCACTGGCTATAATTGAGCCATTAGGTTGTCATAACTTACAGTGATAGTTATGACATCACTAACACTGCCAATTACTCATTACTTATGTCATGTTGAATATTCCAGTTCGTTTACCATTACCCAAAATGCATTAAATCAAAGAAGGTTAGATCGTGTTCATGAAATGAACAGTCCAAAACCATCAGAAGCATAAGCAACTCTACGGATCTGACAGAATACGTTTAGTTCAGTGGAACAGTGCCTGGTTCTGTTGGTTTCAGAACTGGCTGTCCTTGCTGAGGTGTTTATCGAACTACCAAGAATAGGCCCAGATGGCCAATTCTAACTGAAACCTGCAGTTATGGTTTTTATTATAGTTCATTTAACTTGTGGCAAATAGAAGATATCTGTTGATAGAAATCATAAAATGGGACTTTTTTCATCCCAACAAGGAACATCAATTACTCAAATGAACAACACTTTGATATCTTCATAGTTGATAACATTTGTATTCATAATGAATGTTGGGAAAGTCATCTGTAGGAATTAAGGATATTATGTCGTTGTCAAGAAAATTTCAAATATTTCCAATTGTTACTACTGAAAAAATACTAATTACACGATTTGATTTTCCCAAGTGTGAGATTTCTCTAGAGAATTTCTCCCCATCACATTTCTCATCAAGAAAGTATCACCTCCTTTTTTTTCTGCAAGAATTCCGCAGAATATCGTCGAGCGTTTTGAGTAAACGGGCGTTTAATCAAAATTTCAGCTGATTACAGAGATTAGAGGTGCTGGAAACTGAAGAGGGACAAGTGGCGCGCGTCTAATTTTTATACAAGAGGGTGCGAAGATGGAGACATATATTTCCTGGAAAATGTTAAATTGAATACGTATTTCCGTGTTTTATGGTGCCGAGAGATAAGCGACACTTTAAAGTTCACTTGTTCGTTGGATTACGGGATCACGATGAAAAGAAGGGAATATCTCCAGAGGAGGAGAAACTGAGGTTGTTATAATGGCTATAATATTCTAGAATCGAACACGTATTTCTCATGAGGTCATATCAAAACTCTGTTTATAAAATATACTTCAACTAATCAAAAATATGTTGTTTTTATACAAATTCCAAAAATACCTTCAATACTCGGTTCAATTTTTCCAATTATTTTCAGTCATCATTCGTGTAGAGTTTCATCCACAGACACCTTTCCGAGTGAGAAAATGATAATATTCATACTATACTAGAATTATTAACTCTCAAATATATCACAACATATCGTCTATCTAGGCTCCTATTTCATTAACACCGATGCAAACTCCTTTGCATCTCCTCCCGCCAATTGTTGAACACCACACCCATAACAAATTAAGCGAACTTCCCAGCCCTACATGACCTCGTTGGGCCAAATTGCCGAAGTTTGACACAATCCTCCAAGGACACCCCCTCCATTTAGGTAGACGGAGACGAGTCATGAGACCAGTCGATTAAATAATGGAAACGACGTGCATGCTAATGAATACTGCCGGAATCTCCGTAGGTTTTAGAGCCAAATGGATACTCAGAGGGCTAATATACTTACGTTAACTCAGCAGCACACATAATCTGGAATTCAATCATAACGCTTCCTAGCGGTAGTCACGGACGAAGTTCTTGGAGGGATACAGGAGGGCAATCAAGAAGTGGAGGTTTCGTGGTTTCAGGGGTCAGACATCTACCACTACCAATCTACCTGAATAATCAACTACTGATAATCACGAACGAATTCTCATCTACGTCGCTTTTGAATTGTGAAAAAATATACTTCGGAGGGACGGGTGAATGGTGATAGCGATTTCTCACTTCAAGAAAAAGTGGCCACCAGATTGGATATTGTCCATAGCCTATCTACCCTGGAGGGTGTTAGGAGGGTGTTGACTGGTTTTGCCTAGTCTCCAACAATTTCTATTCGGGTCTTCTTTGGTCTTCTTCCATGCCGATACCATCTAAGATGACATGACTTCATTTCTTCCTCTAATAGCTCCATTTTCAATTTTTCGCAGAACTTCGTATTTCTTCTTTCTCTCGGTTCGATTTTTTCTCCAACTTTCCTTCCTGTTTCTATTTCTGTCATTCTCCTTCTATGTTTTGTCCAGTTCATTTAGTTCACAGTATTGTGTATACAGAGCATGCATTTTTAACATTTTGGAATTTTAAATCCGTAAATTTCTGGAGATTTCCATGATATTTGCAAGATTCACCAAGAATTTGGAGGTCACTGAGGATTTTCAATATTCTTGAGACCTTATGAATATTTGCACGATCAAGATCTGACAGTTGGATCCAGAAATTTTTGCTAGGAATCGAGAGATTGTCACGATAGTTTCCAAAAGCGATTTACGAAATCTCAAGAATGGGGCCGGGTTCCCAAGGGTTGTCCACAAACTTCCGGGGATTGTCAGATTCGATGATGGATTCGCTAGAGGTATTGATAGGTTCAGGGATTCATGATATTCGAGCTTGGATTGGTAACTTTACAGATCTGAGAAGAGATTCGTGGATTTCTCAGATTGGAGAAATGGGTATGAATAATTAGTATTTAAAACCGCACCACAAATATTCAAATTCCAGGAATAACTAGAAGATACTTCGAAAACATATAACATAATCATTTCCACAAATTTTTGGGATTTTCTCTCCTCGTTTCTGAAAATTAAAATAGAAATTATAAATCTGTCCTTTCTACAAAAATATTGAAATAGTAAAATCCCAAAATCTGTGGAAATGAATATGCCATCTTCTTGTTTACCTCAAGTCGAGTGATGGAATTCATACCTCTATGCCCCCCTCCAGATAAATATTCTGAGATATTAAGAATTTACTCACGAACTCTCATGACCTAACCAATACACAAATTTCTGGAGACTGAAATATTCCAATATATGATTAAAAAATTAGTTCTCTCTATTATGAATACTCAAAAGTATACCAAAAATCACAAAAATATTCAGTAATTCTAAGTACGTCTTCTCGTCCAAACTAGCTGGGTACCTCGGTGGAAGAATACTTCATAGCATTAATCTCACAGAATGGTATATTAAAAATAGTACTCAGCAGTTCCTGAATGTCAAATATTGAATTTTCAGGAGGACCATCATCTCTGCTTCGCTCAGCATGATTTTTACCAATTATTTGGCATATTAATCTCGTAATGATCTGATATTAGCAGGCTCGTCAATTCAAGTTCATCGTTTACGGCAAACTTTCCATTAAAAGTGGGTATTTTAATGATAAAACAGATACCCGCCGGCTCAGCAGCGTACATCACCCCTTGACCACAACGCTAAATTGTTATTTTCGACCCCTTCCGTTTTAATCACACTCGAAACCCTTCGGATACATCCCCAGCGAATCATCAGATATATAAAATAGCCTGAAAACTGCGATAGGCATAGTGAGCAGAACTCAAAATACTCGATAATCGAGACCAGTTATCCTAATCAGTATCTTCAGTTAGCTCCTGTTTTTCAATATCAAGATGTAACAAACCGGAGGAGTTCAAGGTTTGGGAGCCTATCAGTATGCCATTGAGAGAGTCGAAACATTCCAAAGAATATATAAACTCCATTTTTCAGCTTTTAATGGGATTTTCTCTCCTCGTTTCTAAAAAATAGAGTAGAAGTTATTAAAAATTATTGCAATATATTTGTAGTAAGGACAGATGGGACAGATCCTAAATCTGTCCTTACAGACAGATTTAGAATCTGTCTGTAAGGACAGATTTAGGATCTTACAGACAGATTACAGACAGATTCTCTGCCTAGTATATTTCCTTCCATGTTTGGAATTTTCTTTCCATCCATTCGTTATGTTGTTGACAATGTTGTTCAAAATAGGGAATAGGGAAGCAACACTATTGAATCATCTATAGTGATATCAGAGATGAGTGAATACATGCGGTTTGATTGTATCTAGGGGTAGATAGAGGTTGGTAGCATCCGACGTTAATCGAATGAAAATCGCCATCATATCTCTGAGGTAATGATATGTTCGAGGACTAATTACAGTCCCCGATCAATCAATCCCAAACCTTTTAGGATTACGAATTTTCCGAATTTCCACAGACCGTTTCCCTCAGAGCGATGCATTATCCAACTAAAATTCAATTAGAACTTAATGATGATGGGGGGCGAGTAATATTACACACACATGCTGCGTGTGTGGCCATCCAAATGAATTATTGCGGCCAGGCAGATTTCGCCATACAGGGTGGCTTGCCACCCCCAGCAAAGGTCTTCACAATTTTCCCACTCTGATGGAATCAGTGCGAGTTGCTTGGCTTCTTAAAGCCTTTCTTCAATTCAACAAGTGAATAAATGATAATCTTTTGTGAATAACACTGTCGTAGGCCTGATATATTGAAGCTTCTTGCGATGTTGAGAGATTCACCTAGAGAGGTAAATCGTACCATCTGTTGGGGTGCCTTTGATGATTGGGCTATGAATTTTTCAGTTTGGCCTTCGACCAGAAGTTTTTGTCCAATATAGGAATATCCCTCCAGACTCAAATGTCCTCTACAATTTCTCAAGAGCATCGGTAGTTTCGTTTCTCTTATGACTCCTCTTCTGAGAAGAATCTGAGAGCTCTTCAGCGTATGTTTGGAAGCTGAACTCAAAATATGTGAACAGTGCCACAATTGGCAGTTTGTTGATCTTTACACGGAACAGAAAGCCAAGTTTTTTGGAAGCAGTTCTGGCAATGGACACTAGAGAAAGCACTGTTGGTGGTGATACCAAGTATGAATATTGATGACTTTATAGGAACAGCAATGGGAATAGGAAAAACTAACAAGCTCGAATTCAATGCTTTTACCCATGTCACTAGTGGGCCTAATTTATTTCACTTACCATCTCATACAATTGATTATGCAAGATATTCATCTCTCTATATGAATCCAAATTCATATAATTTATACTTTAGTCACATTGACCTATTCAATAGCACCATTGACAAAATCAGAAAGGAAGCTACAAATTTTTTTGCTCTGCACTGATGAGATATGTTTTTTTTTCTACTCACTGATGAATGTTATTTTGATTCTTCATTCAGCGTGATGACCTGGACGACAAAAACTCATTGATAAAATGAAGACGACTAACGCAAACATTACTGAATCCATCTCATGATATGTATGCATACTGGGTCGTCCATACAATGAAAACCAATAAAATAAAAAGTTCCAAACAAGAGTGTTGTTTCATTTCAGGAGCAAACTTCAATAATATTATTTTGGGCCTAAGCAATATTTTCAAGGTTATTGCTGAATCATGTCCGACTTTCAGATGAAAACCTATAGTTCTTCTCACGGAATCTTGAGGTGCAGAAAAAAATCATGATTTCCACCTGAAATATTCTGAGTCGAAACATTGTTTCTTTGATTATGTTTTTTCCAAATATTCTTCCAATTTCAAGGTTGATATATAGTATCACTGTTCTGAAGTGAATGGACAACGCCATATATGAAATCAATGGATGGAAATCGATCAACAACAAGAAAACCGAAAGATCGAGACGAGAAAATCGAAAAACCAATTTCTCGTACCCTTCCATGTGCAGATAATTGTCAATATCAGTGAAACGAGCAACTTAATTCAATTGTACTATTTTCAAAAATTTTCCAATGGAAGAAAAAACAAAATAATCAATGGTGGTTCACAATAATAAAACTAACCCTGTACATGAAGTATCGATCACGAAGAGAGCAGTCGTTCTAATTCTGCCAGCCTTAATCTAAAACATGTCTCGTCACGCGGAACAGAAATATTGCAAAAGTTGATAAGAGCACCGATTGCCTTTATGTTTTGTGTTCTTCTAGCGATTGGTGAACGTGATCCTGTTTGAACGACCCTGATGAATCGTCCGAGTGCGAATGTTGTATTACTTTTATGTCTCATATGTGTCTGTTGTTCAGGACATTCGATATTTTATTCGCCGAGAGATGTCTGCATACGTGATATATACGACGTATTCGAAAATGTTTGCTGAAGATAATATCCAGTACCGAATAAACTGAACAGCTGGGATATGATGGTTTTGTCACATCATAACATGATCCATGAACACAACTAACATAATTATTTATGGGTATACTTAGTGGTCATCATTTATATGCAGTGAGTGACTCTTGCATCTAACAATCTTATTTTCATTTAATGTTTTTACTGCTGTTGCTGTGATAAAAGTATTCCCAACTACCGACCTGGAATATTTTTCTTTCATGATGGTCAGCCTCTGTCTTGGAAAACTCTTTCTCCATCCTTTTATCCTATAAATCAGTAGATATCTTTGTTCTTCCACTGACAATGCCGTCAAAAAGCTATATAGGGCTCAATCTGAGCTCTTACATTGTCTTGCTAAGTTAAGATTTCGTCTTTCCCCTTCCACTGAGCAGTCCTGATACTGTATTGATAGGTTAGCTATACTTCGTTCATTTTCTCTATCTTTTGTCATTCGTCGATTGGTCGACGAGGATCGATAAAGGTTGAAAGTTTCTTCTGATTATACTTAGGATGATAATACCTACGTAGTTCATGATCAAGTTCACCTCGAATGCGTGGTTAGATAGAAGATGAATGTGAAGAACTTATGCGCCTTTTTTTTATTATCTGTGGACAACACGAAAGGGAAACCTATGATGTTCGAGGAACATCGTGTTAGCCAGCGGTGGAATTTTGGGAGAGTAGGAAGGTGTTGGAATTTTTCTTGAAAGTTTGGAGGTTGTAAGCATCAGGAAAGACTTCACTAGGCAGAGAATTCCATAACTTTGCCGTTCTATTGAGGAATGATGCTTGGTATAGCGATGTTCGACAGGTCTCGAGCCTGACAGTGTAGGAGTGACCAGCCTGAGCTCGTCTGGTTTGTCTACTAGGAATCGCGCCTGACCACAAGGGTCATCTAAATAATTGCAGAAGATATTGAAGAATAGCCAAAAAATAGCGTCGCGAGCTCTCAAGAGAGATGAAAACACTCAGGGTGAATTTCGCTCTCGCTCCAATGACGAATCCCCCACAATTCCACATTGACTTCTAATAACATTTCCTTTCCCATATGTTGCTCTGGTCGGAAAATTTCGTGCTATATTGCCAAATAAGAAGGAAATCACTCAGATTCTGGGACATAAGTCTCCAAATATAATTGGAACATTACGCCCAGAGAATTTAATATAAAAGACCCTAGAAGGCATAAACGCACTCCAGAGGGAACGTGAGGAAAGGAGCATTATGCAAATCAAATCACCTGAAATAATCATGCAATTAGTATGAGTTGTTGATCAAAAGATTCAGGAAACATTTTGTTGACAGTTGGTATGTACTGACTCGAGTCGCGTAAGTGTAGCAATGGTTGCGACATAATTATACGTGAACGAGAATCGAGGAAGGACAGGAGAGTTTTGAAGTCTGGAAATAATTCCTCCTCCATCAACCAATTCTCGACCCTGGTCATACCAAAACATAACACTACAATTGAAGAATAAGATTTCATCGAGGCCGGTTGATTCTTGATGAATGAATTTTAGCTATTCTCTCATGATTTTTCTGTTTATTTATACATGCGTAGTTGGAAATTCATGGAGGCAGGTATACATTCCCTCTCAGTTCCTCTTTAAAACAGTAGGTTCCTACCGATATCATCATTCACAATATGAAATGTGCTCGAATCTATATTATACGGAAATGATTTGCTTATTCCTCTTTTTTTTTCGGTCGAGTTGGAAAACAGCATCTTGGTGAACTTTTCAATTCTGCAGATGTATTTTTGGGTTCACGTTTCTTTGTTATATTTTCGTTCATCTGCAAATTCTGAATGAAGACCAGTTATTATTATTACTATTATTGTTATTATATCAGATACAGAAAAAAATTGAATGAAAGTTACTCGATTGTCTTAATGGAACTATATCTTTTTTCCCCATATTGACTGATTTCATCCCATTCATACTGGGTGCTTGCCTCACCATAGAAAGGCATCATTTCTCAAATTGAATAGAATAGTCTATGTCAATTCAAATTCAAATTCCTCTTGACCGCTTGGAACATATTATGATCAATATTCTGAGAAAACAAAATAATTCGAGCAGTTATATAACTGAAAATTTCAGATCATTTTCAATGGACCATCATCTCCACTCCATAGTCCACAGGTATGAAGAGGTAAGAAATGATTCGAAGGCTGTTTTCATTGACATTTCCGTCACCTTTTATAGCTTTTCAGAAACTTCATTTACTCTCACCCCTTTGAAAACTACCCTGAACTTTTTTTATCAAATATAGCGACATGAAAATTTGATGGTCAAAAACATTGAAGATTTTGAAAGAAGTAGTTAATGTCACCAATAACCAATGACAGTGTCAAAAAAATGATTGGCCTCCCCAACTCTTCCAATTCAGAAGAGAGCTATTGAGTCTATTATGAGAGCACGAATTCTATGGTATTGTCAAAAGGTATAGAAAATAATAACTTGGGACTAAAAGTATGGTAGAAATACTAATTTGCTGACTCAAATGATGATGATTGGGTGAATAATATTTGCAATTCAGTGACTAGCATGACCGACTGTCGCACAACAGTGCCACAAAAAAACAAGACGACCTTCGCGCCATGAGTCCATTTTCTTTTGTTGCAGAGGAATCATCGGGTCCAATTTCCGACGATGAGTTCGCTTTCTGCGACCCCCTGCCGAGCGCCCCCCCGCAAGTGCTCGACTTAAACTCCCCAGACAGCATCAACGAAGGTGTCATTCCATCTCTCAATCTCCTGTCTCCGAACAAAGCCGAGACCAGCGTGAAGCGTCACCCTTCGCCGTACTATTACGGCGACCTCTACAAATACAAGACAACCGAAACGTCTGCCCTCGTAAAACTGCCGATAAACAAAAACAATGGGAACCAGAGTCTGAAGCCGGAGAGCAAGACAGAATCGAAGAATAATAATACCAATAAAAGGACTAAGAGCAACAGGAAGTTCCGGAAGAGTTCTAGCCTTGATAATCCCTGCGAAGGTAGAGCTAAAGCCGTGAGGGCTAGAACAGCTGCGAAGTACAAGAAGAGTTCCAGTGTCGACACTCAGAGCACTGATTCAAAGTAAGTACTCGTGATGGACCTAAGAAGTCATTCTCAGAGAGAATACTTTGATGTTTGAATGTTGATCGCCGTGCCCTAAATCCTCCTTGTTATTTCCCTACTATTGAATACCATAATATCTCCAATCAAGACACTGTCAACGTCCTCTGCCAATGTGTGTGTTCTCCCTCCATCTTCTGAATATCAGATGGTACAGACTAGTCTTCTACTTTTTCTTCTATTATATCGTCGTCTGATTTTTCCTGTTGAGCTTGTTGTTTCGAATGTTCGAGATACTGTGCGCATCTGATCAATCTGTTGTTCACTTCTTCAATGCTAGAAATACTCCAATGACATATTTTCTTCGGTGCGGATTCACTGACTGATTCGTCTTCGTCTGATGCGTTTCAGAGACGCACCAAATGGCACCTCGATGCCTCCGAATCCAGTGACTGTCACAGCCTATGACGAATATGGACTAGACGACATGACCCGCCAAAGGCATGTGTACGAAACGGCCTTCGATTGTCGCATCAGCAAGTCCGACGACGATCTAGACCAGATCGACAAGGTGAGCAACCACCCGGTGCTGGTCCAAGTCAATAATGCCTGGGAGACCCATCTCAGCTCGGCACCTTCCATCGACAGCAATAGCCTGAATAAGAGGAACAGCAGGCAGTCGAAACAGGAAGAGGTCAATTCTGTTCTAGCTTCGTTGTCGCAGGATATACAGGTAAGACTACAGCCCTCTATAATCTCAAATATGTAAAGCACAAAGATTTGACCTGATGGGATTTCATAAGGTTCACATAATTGCGTTGGGATTATACAGATGAGGAGGAAATGTGAAACTGCCAACGCAATCGATATTTTCGTTGATAACACCTCTATAAATGTCAAAATTCCTCCAGATGATAGGATACTATATATACAGATTTCATCCATATGAGATCTTTCGAATTTCAAAACACCTGAGCGCTCCTGCTTGCGTGAATAATTTCTTGAATCCCGACATGACAAAAGTTGAAAATTTCTTGATTGTGCTTTGTAACACGCTGATAACCATGAAGCAATGAGTGCTAGCAGTAGATAGACTGTCTCGATTCATCGAGACATAAACATATAAGTCATACTTCGTGATCAGACGTGCTAATTTTCGTTACACTGCAAATCTAGGAGATTAGAACAAATGCTCGGAATTCTATCAGGGCCGACCATAATTCGCCAGGATCGCAGGATGCACGGGCAGATAAACAGGAAACCTGGTAATTAAATATTACTTCGGGATATTTGATTGCGTTATAATGCTAAACGGAAATACGCACTAACGACCTCTTTCGACCCTTCCAACTGAAATACGAAGTAATCTGGAGATAATTTTTGATGATTCCAGAATGAAACGAGGAGAGAAAATTCCAAAAAAATCTACAGAAATGAAGGACCACAAGTTTTGAATTCATTCTGCAGTGAATTCAACCTCCTAGTTTGTAACTCTCTGGGGAAACATCCACAGGCAATTTGACCTTCGAATTCTTTACTTCAAATATCTGATTTTGTGAGATAATTGTGCCAAATTTGAAACTGAAACCAGTTCACATCCCAGTATTAATCCTGATTTGTAATTCTCTGGAGAAACATCCTCTGGCCAACAATTGACGATATCCCATAATATATAAGAAAACTCACTTCTCATCATATGACATTGTGATCTCTCAACTACAATACCGTTCTTCATACATGTCAACTCGATTCTTATAATAAATAACCAATTATCATGAGCAAGAATATGACAGGAACCAGCCGCTTAGGTATTCCACCGCAGTGCTGCTGTGTCTTTTGGATCAAGAGTGTTTCTTCTTTCCAGAAAATGCACCTGCACGGTACTGAAGAACCCACTTCTACCTCATCCGGCGCGATCCCTTTGCGTCGATATACTCCCTCGCCCCCTTCAACGGCTCCTCTTCCTGCAAAGTTCCGTGGCAAAGAGCTTACCATGAACAGCATCCGCAGCACTCCCAATCTGCCATCTCGGCCCAAATCTCGCCTCAAAGACCTCCATCTTCCGGTGAAGTCTCTGAGAGGCAGATCCCCAGCCGCAGGCGAAACACCGAGAGTAATGCCCAGGTAAATATATTTTCGTACTTTTTTGAACTTTGGAGTCACGTTTTCGTCAATCATCATTGAAAGCGTAACAAGAGGTGAGCAGATACTATTTTTGTGTACTAGCCCCAGTGCCTCAGTTGAAACTTACACACCGTGAAAATAAAGTAGCAGAGAAATAACTCTTTATTGGAGATGAAGAAAGAGATCTTCACTTCAATTCTTTTGGTAATTCGTCCATTGAATGAATTGTGGGGCACGGAGTACCATTAGGCTTTGTTCATGTGCTTCACCATCGATCCGTTTGTTGCAGGAGTGCCTTTGAAATCGAATTCGGTTCAGGAACGTCCAACCGCCTGATTTCCGAGTTCAAAGGCAGGCCAGGGTCAAGCTCAAAGGACGCCGACCAAATATACGAGATAAAGGGTAGGCCAAGAAAAGACTTGTTGTTGATGAATAAGCGGTCCAAGGATAGTCTGTTAGAGTTTAAGGGTAGAAACAGGATAAGGCATAAGTACTCAAGCACAGAAAGTATGACGACTAGCAGTAGTGGTGGCAGTATGGAGAGCATTAAGAGTAGTACTAGTGAAGGAAATAGGAGTACATCTAGTTCAGAGAGTAGGCAGTCACCATCACTGAGTTCCCATAGTTCCGATTCTGGGGGTGAGTATCCTCATTTACTGTTACCAGGATTTGTCTTAACCTCGTTCATGTTTTCTCTGTTGACATTGCAGGTAATCCAAAAAACTATACCGTCCCTCAAGGTTCAGGAGGCATCCTGGCCCAGCACGCCAACAAACTTCACATCCTGAGTCCGATCTCCGACAAGTCATCGCAGGAGCCTATATCGGAAACGTCCGACAACAACAGGAACAACAACTCACAGAAGTGTTCTCCCGAAGAAATCGATGAAAACCAGAAAACCAAACGCCGACTACCTCAAAACAAGAATCTTCTGAATTTGGGTGAGTGATATGCGAGTTCTAATCAGCAACCATTGCGGAAAATGGTCGATGCTCTAGGTTTCCATGGAACGAATCCCGCCGAATTCCAAGGATCGGACAGTGGGATCTCCATCCAATCTCGGGAAGGAGTCAAATCGCGATTCGGATTCACCATCGCGGAACTGTCAGCCCCGCCGAGTCAACAGGACTTCTCGGATTTGCCGTTCGACATGCCGAAACTGAGGCGCAGAAGGATGATGCCTGAGGCAGCCTGCACATCAGGTCAGTAATGCAAACATTTTCGGTGGCAACTAATGCACAGTGAAGATTTTAGCACCAATCTATATCAACAACACCGTAGAAGCATTGTGGAAGTTGACTTCACTGTAGTGTTTATATTTGGAGACTCTTATTCATGGTGAATTTTTCGTTGTTTATCAATTGTTCTCTGATGATGTACAAGAATTCCTTCATGAGAGCAGAGAGACGAAACATTAGATATCTGTTAGGTCTCATCTTTTTCGACGTAACAAATCTACGGAAGTTACGCTTCAAATTAAACTATTTATCTATATCACGTATTTCTATCTATATGTGACCAATTTTGTTATTTTTATACATAGTGATATCTCGCTGGACATTTTTACTCCACTATTGTCCAACTCAGGGATGTTTCAGACTAACAAATATGTGATGTGGTAACGTGCAAAGGCATCATCAATCGCGATGATTATAAAACTAATCTGAGGTAGGATTGGTCTTCAGGTTAATTGAGGAGGTGGTTTATTAATTTTTTTGACTTTCTGGGATTCTCTCTCTTCGTTTCTAAAGAATTCAAATAAAGATTATAATAATCATTTCAAAATATTTGTAGTTAGGACAGATTTATGATCAGCACTAGACATCCATCGGATGTCGATGTGTTGTATAGGTATACTGTTTTTCCATCCATTTTCGTCAGTGCATGGTATTATCAGAGTTCATCGTCGAAAATCGCATTTCAGGCAGCGCGACCTCAGTGGATCTGAGGGACTTGCCGTTTGACATGCCGAAGCTGAGGCGTCGCATGCGATTGCAGCAGCCCTCCAACTTGGAAGGCAGCGCGTCCCAAGCGTCTTCCAGTCAGAGTGTCCTCGAAGCGGACAGGAAAGGTTTGTTTTCATACCATCAATCTCCTTCCGGTCGTTCGCCGGGTGAACGAGCGGTAACGCCGGATAGAATATGCGCGCGATAAAATTGGCGGAACGTTTTCACGAAACCAGCGGCGGATCTATCGATATTTTGGACCCAAAGATATGGTATAATAAATAAATAAATAAATAAATAAATAAATAAATAAATAAATAAATAAATAAATGAATAAATAAATTAATAAATAAATAAATAAATAAATAAATAAATAAATAAATAAATATATATATATATATATATACAGGGTGTTCCATAAACATACCGACAAACTTCAAGGGATGGTAGAGGACATCGAAATGAACATTTTTGCTCCATAAACATAAATCCGGAAACTCTTCGTTTTCGAGATACAGGGTGTTGAATTTTTTTTTTTAAATCGATTTTTCATCAATATCGTAAAAACGATTTGGTCGAATTCAATGAAATTTTTACAGAGTATTGATACATTTATAAGGTATCTTTTGGAGCTATTAGAATTCGCCCAATAATTTCAGGGGCGTGCCCACGGGCTATGTCGGATAGTTTTTGCACAAAAAAAATATCGCCCAGTAGATTTTTCGTAATTATGATAATTTTTTCAAATGAACAACTAAAAATGCAATTTTTTCGTCGCTTGAAATTTTTCCGTATCTTGCTTCGTTTTGAAGAAAAAAAATAAATACCATATCTCTTACATCTATGAAAAAAAATTAAATGCTTCAAAATTATAACTTACATTTTACCAATGCGTTTATTGAAATATTGAAAAACTAATAAAACTTCCAATAACTTTCTTTTACTAATCATTAATTATTATTAATAACTTTCAATCATTTTTTGTTTTGTTTTTAATTGGAAAATATCCGTAATTTTCAATATCTCGGAAAGAGTATCCAAAACATACCGACAAATAATCGATTTTTTAAAAAAAATTGAACACCCTGTATCTCGAAAACGAAGAGTTTCCGGACTTATGTTTATCAAGCAAAAATGTTTATTTTGATGTCCTCTACCATCCCTTAGAGTTTGTCGGTATGTTTATGGGACACCCTGTTTATGAAACCAATGTATTGGGGAATGCAGCAATGTATAATTGAGAAATTCTTTAAAGTTTATCCAAGCTTTCGGAAATGATTATTTCCATCATCAGGGATGATCTTTTTTGAGAAACATGGGACACAATGACATTAGTAAAAATACATAACATTGTACAGTACAAAAATGACATTACATTGAGTTATTACCCGGTACGTTATTGTTCGAAGTTCACATATTAAAATTATTATTATTGTTGTTGTTCTTCGAAGAAGAACTTAACCTGACTTTCGGCCTTGTGTCGGAGGAGCATGGTCCCGAAATAAAAATTTAAATTTAATTCAACAATAATAATAATTTCAATATGTGAACTTTCGGAAATGTTTATTTCCTTTATCAAGACAATCTATAAAAAAAATGGGTACATATAAAAACTATGTCAATTCCACAAACAATAACGAACTACTTACTAACGTGAGTATGAAGATGAAGATATTGCAATACATAACGATGTAGCATTAGCAGAAATTAATCAGGGAAATTCATCTCGTGGACAATTACGAGGAATGAAAAAAAATTATATGTAACTATAACAGCAATGTGTCGTTTTCCGGACGGACGATACAAAATGGACGGTTGGTCGTTTCAAAACAGTAGCATCTATAACTATTCATTAAAAATAGAACAAAACAATTGCAAATTACAATATGGACGGTTGGTCGTTTCAAAACAGTAGCATCTATAACTATTTATTAAAAATAGAACAAAACAATTGCATTCCCAATAATTTTACAAGATTCTCACAATCAGCTCCTCAACATTAACATATTTTCACATTTAATTCCTCAAAAATTTTTCCAATATAAAATTTGAAGAAAAAAAATTCCCCGCCACTGGGTTGACAACGTGTCGATTTCCAAGAAAGTATCTGAGTAAGAACAATGCGCTAGGAAGAGCCCCAATTGCCCAACCTTGCGGACGCCCCTGTTAATTGATACATTATTTATAACACCCGGTCCGTATGACTGATGACAAATCAAAATATTTATCACAGTGTCTGGGAATTATGACTATAGCTACATGATATTTGGATACATTTGACGCGGTTTTAGGCTCATAAGTAATTTGATCGCTATCTATTAGTAATAAGCTTTGAGTAACCGTTTGTTTCGTAGTGTTGTTAGGTATATTAGAAGAATTTAGCTCGATTTCAGTTCTTTACAGTTATGTCAATCATAAGTTTGATAATACTTTGATTTAAAATTTCTCAATTTCAAACATTTTTCATATTTTTATTCGATAAGTAGTATTCCTTCCTCTCGTGTTGTTTTCATAATAAAAGTTATAATCTTCACATATTGGAATAATTCAATGAAACACGTTTTTAATTGTTCTGAAGGACATTATTCATAAAGCCTCGCCAATTTGAATATTTCAATAGGTAATCTCATTGGCTTCTGATATGATTGCACGTTTTTTCAAATGTCTATTATTATGAATAATGTCTAATTATTCACATTATCCATAACAGATACATGAATTATGATGATAATAACGTTTAATCACAGGTAAGAATCATTATAACATACAGTAGAAATTTTGCATTTGAGACAAGGTTCCACAATTATTGATTCACCTTGTACAACTATGATCCACACTATCAGATTGCATATTTTGTAAGCTTTTTGATGATGTATCACAAGTAGGGGTTTGCTATTGAAAATTTTCTAGTTGAGGTAGGTGGGGCCTCTGGGGTTTATGGTAGTGAGTTCTCTTCCATGTCATTCCAGTTCCCCCTTCCTATCCTATTTTTCAGGCATTTTTTGATATAATCCTTCATATGTGAGATATAGCCCATTGTAAGTTTTAAATTGTCACAACGTTTGTAGTCTCATGATACTGTTGATTCAGTCGAGCCTAATTCTCTGTTCTAATCAGATAACATTTTTTTTTGTTTCACTTTAGGCTTGACAATTATACTTCAAACGTTCAAAAATCGATGTTGGTGGTTAATTCACTGGAAAAAGTCTCTCAACAATTGCTGGGGTGGGAATTGATATACCTGGCAACATCACCACCATAACTATAGAAACTAATTACCGTTCACTGTCCATAATTTGGACTCTTGAATATCTAACATCATTTCGAAAATCTAACAGTGTGCTGTTTCAAATCACGTCACACGCCTGAAGAAATAATATCTTGACCAAACAAACAATATCTATATCAACAGCTTGAGATTTCAACTGCCACTCATATTATCATTAATCAGACGTTTCCTCACTCTCATTCGTATTTATTATTTCTATTCCGTTTTCATTCATCTATGTTGAAGTGTACGAGTAGTTTCATAACTACTTCCATCTGAACTCATCATCAGCAATAGACATGCACATTGAATTGGTGAAAAAGAAAAACCTAACATTATATGTAAATTTATTCGATATACTTGTATATGGCCTTGAGTATAGTGTATATGATCGAGAGTATGGGCCAAATGTTGGGATTTAAAGAACCCTTAAGAATACCATCACTAATGACAAATTTTGCTATCAAGTTAAATTAGAATAATGAATGAACACTTTGAGCAATCGAAAACGATATTCAATACTTGTTGTGGATGAACTTTCCGTTAGGTGTATCTCAAACTGTTCATCCTGTAGAACAAACATCGGAATTTTCTGATGTTCAATATTGTCATGACAGATGATTGAAAGATCGATCTGAGACGTACTGCGAAAACAGAATGAGAATTGGTTTCGGAATACATGATTAATTCCAAATTGAATTCGAGATAATTTTTTTCCCTCCAGACGTTCAGATTGATCGATTCATCACCACACCTCTCTATAGCCGTGAACGTATGGAATGGGCAAAAAACTTCCTATACAAGCTCAGAAGTTTTTATCTATGATGATCGAACGTAATCTATCGAATATACCTTTGTAGTTCGAGGGGTGATACAAAGTTAACAGCTCATTCGACTGAAAATGTCAAACAAGATTGAGCACACTTCTTCTTTAATTAATTCGTAATCGATTTTCGGAACACATTACTCGACAGAAAAGAATGAGAATCATTGGATTGTACACATCTGTGTAAACAGATCGCTTATCTTCACCGAAAATGATATACAGTGAAGTGTCAAAAGGTTGGCACCATATGTTTAATAATTCTATCTGCATCTACAATGACACTTAAAAAGGTTCTAGAAAACAAAACAAGAACAAAATGAAACACAATTTCGGTCAACTGGAATCGAATAAAGTTAAAAAAAAAACATAATTCCAACTTCGCATTTCAAAAATCCTCTGAATGTTAAAAATTATTCATTCTCTTCTTATTTGGTTCCGCAAGGAAAAGAATCAAATTTTCAAAATCGAAAATCAAATCAAAATCCGGGGCGGTAAAAAATGTACTGTTTAAAGCAGCAACATACTCAATACGGCCCTGCTGTACCTACCGTCGGCATAGTTACTCTCACCTGTGAAATAATCTGTATGAATTTCTAAGGTGAATAAGTATGAATGAAAATTCTTCAAAATCTGAGTAGCTGATAATCTCTGAGTAGCTGATAATATCCATTTCTCTAGATTTCAGTCGTTTTCGCTAATCTTTCCAGAGATCCTGTATAGAGGGCATGTGGTATCCTCCTGGTGCTGATGTTTTTCAAGACTCTCGAACTGCATATCACACAAGTATATGACTTTGTCCTGTTTTTGCAGCCCTATGTCGACCTAAGCTGACCCTCAATCTAGGAGAACTGGGAGTTCGCCAGCACCCTGGTCTAGGGCTAACTTTGACTGGACTCGGATTGGCACTGAATCCCGCAATTGCGGCTCCCACTTCAGACACTATAGATGTAAATTTACCGTTGGAAAAGCAAGGGTGAGTGAGACCGAATAAAGCTCCACAGGACCGGTTCAACAGATTCCTAAATATAATGATGATAAAAATAATTCGTCTTCATTTCTCAAACTGAATAACCGAAAGAACCTCAACGTTGTTCCTATACCTACTCGAATACGTATCATCCTGCATCATCAAAAAACAATATCGACGGGTTCGAGGGTTTTTCGCGAATACTCTGTATAGGAGAAATATCGAATCTTTCTCAGTCGCCTCTGATTCTACACGCATTGTTTTGGTCCTTCACGATATGCTGAGTCGATATGTATGAAAAACTGCTCTAGGGTAACATTCCTGAAAATTACCACACGAGGTGGTTTTCCGAAGAGGGCTGAATTATTTTCGTTTCGGCTGTAATATTTTCCGTTCGATTTTTCAAAATATTTCTTTACAGATGGTTTCATGGATCGATAAGCAGAGTAGAAGCTGAAAACGTCCTGAGGGTTCTTAGAGAAGGGAGTTTTCTGGTTAGGAACAGTGAATCCATCAAACATGATTTCTCCCTATCTCTCAAGTGAGTATGGGTTTCTGTGATTGCAGTGGAATCCTAGATAGATGGATGAAAAAAGCTCATTAATTGACGAACATTATTCTTTCAGTCTTGTTCAATATTTTTGGTCAGCACCCCATTAGATAATATGAAATTTTTGTTACACTGACCCTGACTCTTGTACTTTATGATAGAATAGCTATAATGTAGGTAACTTTCCTATCTACAGTTCAACTATTTTTTCTCGAAATTAATTCACTCAAGTCATATTTTTCCTTGTAGATTTAATCTATGTAAGCAGAAAAAATATCTGCACATCTCGAACAATCATTCCTTCGACAATTCCATCAAGCTTCCACATCTCTCCAAACTCAAATACACTCAAAATGGCTATTATTTTGAGGGAAGTTCGAAAAAATACGGTGAGGACTAAATGTCCGTCGCCGCCTCGTAACTTCTTCATTTTACATATAACAAGAAAATGAAACCCTACAACTTATGCATTTTCTCGTAATATGTAAAATAAAGAAGTATACTTACACTTTCCTTTTTACAGGAGTGCCAGAGGATTCATGCATATGAGAATCCAGAAAAGTTCAACCGACGGTAATTTCATCTTGGGCCAGTTCAGTAAACCATTCAGTTCGATTCCAGACATGATCAAACATTTTTCCATAAACCGTCTGCCAATCAGAGGTGCAGAGCACATGTGTTTATTGCAACCAGTGATAGCACAACTCTTGTGATAGGGAAATGTCATATGTATCTCGATGCAAAATGTTGCCACAACGTTACAATAATCTCTTGCACAAAAATGTTGAGAATTTTCGAATTTGAATAAGTGAACACATTAGAAGAACAGATGGGGACACACTTCGTCGTATTGACATTTTGTGTAACACTCACCCGATATTTCAAAAGTTATTCGGATTCCACTATGAGCTGTCCCGTATTTCTTCAACTCGCACAAGCTTTTACTCATGAGACGTACCGGTTCAAAAATTTATAATATTCGACTTTACTTGGAATGTAAAATGACTCAGTTCGTGATAATGATTTTGTTTCGTTCTCAACTGGCCACGATGAATAATTATGATTGCACACGCAGATATTGAATCATCCGTTTTTCAAGATTCGATCTTCCTCATTATCAACAAATCACAGATTTTTCCACCATCGAACGTTGTTTTCGCTCTGAATCTATATGCACCGAAACAGATCCCAGATCATATTGTGGAGCTCAAGATAAATAATAGTGCTGTTTTGTGTTTTGAGAAAGTAAGTATAAATATACGTTTGCGAAAAAGTTAACACACTAAATAAAAAAATTCTACTCACCAACTGTCATCCTGAAAAATCACACTACGTAGACACCAAGCACCTTATATTTTGAACAAATACCCGAACGATAAAATCAAAATCAGAAGCGTTTTCCAAAAAGAAATTGACCGATATTAATCACGCAATGTTTGACAGATTAATTTGTTTACAATCGTCCAGTATTATTTCACTGTCGCATGGCACAGATCGACAATTTCGATCAAGGAACGGAATATATTATAGAAGAAACTACACAAAAATCTACTGAATCTACCAGTGCCGTGAGGATTATCAATAGAACACAAAGGGAATGAAAATAAATATGTAAGGTGACTACTAGGTGATTATGATGAACAATATATCAGTTGTTCATCATCAACATAAATTGATATTTTCATAAACATTGATGTCATAGAAAATATCAATTTGGTGGTAATTCGAAAACCTGTACGAAATATTTTTGTGTAAGAGTTATATATGCCACTGGCTCCCATGAATCGATATTTTTTTCATCAAAAAATCATATGAAATATGAAGTAGGTATTTTTAAACATGCTTATAGTTACGCACTTTTACGAATTTTTTCAACAAAATTACCGTACTATTAGGTATATATCATTAAGGAATGTGCAATATCTTCTTGTCTACAATTTGTTAGGATGCTGGGAGGTGAAAATTGATTTGAATCAAAAATATCCCTGTCAATATCTCGGATCTAATTTTATGATCGTCTTCCATAGTATTTAGTTTTCTTTCTGATACGTTGCATAAAAAAAATCTGTTATCTTGTTTTATTCTAATTAGGAATCTAACGAATAATTTTGTATAGAACATACCAGAACTATAATAATATGAAAAATCTGTGGAGAAAAATCACGAAAAAGTCACTTCTTCAAATAATAATCAAATTTTTCAAGAATCCATTCGCTAGTTACATTCAATTACCAAATTCAACAGATGCAATAAACTCCAAGAACAAATTTAGACGATAATTTTTTTACCTATCGAGATTATTGCAATGTATTCTTATTTGTAGCTTCTAGTCATTGATATTGAATATCTTGTCAGCCAGAAAGACTGACATTTCGTTGAAAGGTCCATTTCATTGTATATACACGACGAGTCACTTTTTGGTGACAAAGGCAATTGTTGAAAAAGTGGTAAATACAAAGGACGAAGGACAATATTTTTTCATCGAACTTGAACTGTGCACACATGAGCAGTAAAAAATCTTCTAAAATGTCATCACCCACCACTCAAATACTTCAAAATACTGGACTCATCAATGAGCAAAATCAAAATCTTTTTTGATTTCCATTCTCCCTTAGGAGACGTTTTCAAACTTTTCATGGTGCTGATGAATTCTGATTTCAATAATATTCAAGCCTGCTGCTGGAAAGTTATTTTTTGATGACAGGAAGTTCGGTGAAGAAAGAATTGATATTTTCTCAACTTTCAACCTGCAGGCCACAAAATATCTCTTCCTACTGTATATCTAATGATGGGACCTCATTTTTGAATTTGTAAAATAAAATGTCAGTTCGTTCTTTCCATTGTATAGGATTAGTTTTTTGTATTTTTCCAGAGTTTTTCATTTGAAGGCTCTAGGATCGATCATATTGCCAAAGAAGATGACTGTGAATATTTATATACATACCTACCCCCTATACTTATAAATTTCGAAAGTTATAGTTAGATTTGAGGTAGATCTTAGATGATGTAATTCATTCTGATAGATGAAAAATGATAAAAACGTTATAAAAATTAAATATTTTGAAACGATATTATTACATTCCCTCACATGTTATGGCTCATTGTAATATAATGATTATTACCTATATTATATTTTGTTCGACCAAATTTCTAAAATTATGACATTTAACAGTTTCTTCTATATTGTAGCATAATGTATTATTGAGTATAGTACTCTATTAGTTTAGAACATTTTGTGATGAATGTGTCAATAATGGACTGAATAAAAACTGAATAAAGAAAATCAATGATTATTACCTTTCTCAAATTGTGTGCGATGTTGCTGTCTCTTTAAAAACTGAATAATCAATAATAATTCGATTTCGGAATGCATAAACATGCAAAAAAATAGATAATTCATAAAACTTTATTGTAACAAAAAATAAAAAATCTCATGTCACGACATAAGCCACATTTTCAAAGTAAATGTATTTGAGTTCGAAACTCGTTAATACCTAGTTAAGTAAAAGTTTCTATACAGAGTGAGTCTCTAAGTATATTGTTATCACTCGGTGAAGAAATGATATTTGAACACATGCCAGTAATAAATACCTAATGATACATTATTTTAGAATACCAACTGTCAGTCTGCTAATAATAAGGCTATCAGTACACGACATGTAAGTCAAAAAGGATGTACATTTCACAATGTACAACAATCAAATTTTTAACACGACTGGTGTATGCGTGTTATATAGGGCGGCACTGTTATAGTTATACAAACTTATAGTTGGGTAACTAGTTGGATGGGCTACCCTGTATAATGAACTATCAGGTTCAATAACAATAGAGACCTTCATATTCTTCAAGACCATTGATGCTTATCAGTTCAATTTCGTGATATAAAAAAATATTTCGTAAAAAACAAACTTAATAATTTATTTTTTATCACACGGGAAAACCACTCTGAAAGCAGATAGTATGGCACCTCATACATGAGAACACGAGTCTATGTTGGCGTAGGAGTTATTCATTTTCATGTATTTCTTCTCAGTTCTTTCGAAGAAATGCATCTTGCAGATGTGGTAACAGTTGGATCCATAAATGGCAGCGGCGAAAAATATTACTCCGAAAACGATTATCAAAATCGTCTTCCAATGGCTGGGTTCTTTGGTTGGTGGGGGACCTACAAAATTCACCGAAACTGAAATGTTCAGACTATCTTTTACTTTTCAGTTAATTTTTCGAAGGGGTACAAATCCATTCTGCAACCACAACTTTGGTGCAGATAGGTATCGTTATTACCTTAGTACGTACAGGGTGGTTCACAGAGGTCAAGAAAATAGTTGGAGTTCTCTGTATGAACTTCATTTTCAGAATGCGAAAAGTTACTTGGCGATATTCGAATTTAAAAAAAAAAAATGATTTTTTCGAGTGCATGCATAAAAACCGTTCTGGTCGACATGCAGAGAGATCCAAAATTTCAGTAATTTTGATGAAATAAATAAATGAATAATAAATTAATAAATGAAAGAACTTATGACTGTGTGGATCTGGTCGATGAGTTCCTAAAAAAATTATATGGCTCTGGATGAATGGAAAAGTCAAATATTCTGGGATATTTCAAATTCGACACTCTATGTATCTTTGTTATGAGGTTGTTGAAGATGAAGTTCATGATAAAAATCCCAATAACCTACTATTTTCTAAAAAACAGACACACAATTTATTTTTTGAAAAATGCTGTTAGTCAAAAAAAATTAAAAGCGATATGAGATCTTAGATTCCGGATATTATTATTGTTGTGACCGTGTTATTATTATCATTACAAAGTCTCTTTATACGACATCCGTAACGAAGAATGATGGAGTTATTTATGAAATGAAATATTCCTGAGAGAAAATAACTCATATTTTCCAAGGAATTTTCCAACTGACTTATTTTTTTTTTAATGAGTAGGTACCTAATTATATATGCTTCGTGAGTAGATGAATAATTGAAATGAAAACAGTAGCAACCGCGAGTATTTCCCAATGATATGTACAGTAAGAGATCACAACGAAAATCTCTTTGATCTTCATCAATGATAAACTGCATTGGGTCCATCAAAGTTCAAGAATCGAAAGGACGTTCAGACAACCTCTGTTAGTTCACTGAGAATCATGAAAAATATCATTTCCTATAGCCAACTTCTGAAATTCCTCATCTCATGAGGAACAAAAGGTCTTTGTCTTCGTCTTTGTTTTTGGACACACCCAAGTATCTGGAACATTATTTGTTACCAATAATGACTACTTAGCAGTCAAGTTTCGCAATCAGTAATATCGTATTACCTGCCTTCTTGTGTTGAGTTCCTTGGACACATCATTTTTATAGTATATGTATAGTTTCAACTCATTCGCTCATTATTCATGAATTAATTAAAGATAAGTTGACTCGTTAAACGGAAAAAATAAATGAATGTACGGTAATTACAAAATATTTAATTTATAGTTCATTTCCTTTTTTGTTGGAGGTTAGTGATATAAATGGCGAATAACGAATAAGTAGACACATGTATCCCAAAGTGAAAAATTGATTGTCAGAAAATAATAATACATGTAGATCAATTATTTATTTCACAGGAATAAATAGTTGGTACTCCTTTCTAATCAAAGACAATAACAAATGATTCACACCAAGGATTTTATCAAAATTTCCGACTGGAAATTGATAAATCAATGACTAATTCCTGATATTTCCTAATTCCTTATTTTTCTACATGGCAACTGCTAAAACCAAAAACAAAAAAAAAGTACGTATACCTACTATGAAAAATGAGACAGTTTGTCATTGTAGACCATTTTAACTTGGGAAATGAATCAAAGAGCATGAGTATTTCTGAATAAACCAATAGGTGATGTCATCGGTCTTGGGAAATGATGTTCAGAAGGAATCTGGATCCATTGAAATAAACACGTGTTTGACCTGTCAAAATTCTTGAAATGTTGAAATCTTCAATGTTGTGTATCAGTCAGCTTTACATTTCTTCATCAGTAAGTGAACGAATACAGATAAAGCTACCTTTTACCTTATCCTTTCTATATACATTCATATAGTTTCTACTTCCAACCGACCACAAATGCCGAACTATGTTTATATGTGAGTTTATCAGTTACGGAAGAAAAAATATGGAAAATTCAAGAAAATGTTTGAGGTTACAATCAATCTTGTGATCTGAGGAGTATTTATTCGTAAACACTCACCGCTATTGCCATATCTATCGTTCGCAAGGGATTTGTCACCCCATGATTGTTGGTCGCTCCACTCAGGGAATGTGAGACCTAAAGAAGTTGATGAAATCGTACAGATTGGAAAACAAAGCAGAGCTATTTTTCAATATTGATTTAAGTTTCACTCCATATGAAGCATTAAAAATCGCTAATATATTTATATATAAAAGACATAACATATCGTATTTGTGAACTCCACCAAAATCTTGGGAGCTGATTGCTCTTAGAATGAGATAAAAGAGATAAAAGTTCATATCAACATTGGTCCAGAAATCATCCCTTCATGATGAGCTACAGCCCCTAAAATATATGGGCCAATGAGGAAGTTTTTCATTTAATATTTCTGCATCAAGAAGTGAATCAAAGTACTAAGGAGGGAGAAAATCAGTCCAATTTTTTTTTATTATTTTTCTGGGAATCAGCTCTCGTTCGAGTTTACAAACCCCCTACGTCTATCCATATCATCTGACCATTTTCAAATATGAAAACTTTATATTTTATGGGTTGTCCGTTGTTATAAAAGAGATACGATGTCGGTTAAGTTAGGGTAAGGTTGCGAATTTTCATGCTGAACGCAATTATCTGAAAAAAAATTGATATGACATCATTAGTTTTTGAATTATCGAAAGAAAAAGAGGATTTTCGTTTTTATTTCTTCAAGTGGAAACCATGATATGTAGGCAGTGAAGGGCAAAGTGTGAAACCAAGTGAATATCTCGGTAACCGTTTTTTGACGGATTCGAAAAATGTTATCGCCAATGGTGCCACGTCTTTCCACAGTTTCTCTATCCTCCGAAATTCTTGTCAACTCAATCATTTCAAATGACACACCCTGTATATGTTTATGAAATTTGAAAGAGACTCTTTCAGCTAATCCACTGATGATATATCATTTATTATTTTTAATTTCAATAAGAACAGAAATATCCCAAAAAATCGCATTGTTCGAGATCGCTTAGACAGGACATAATATTTCAATCACTTGGTTCCACACTTTTGCCCATCACTATATATATGAATATATATATAGGATCCAAAAACTATCAGCGGACTTTTCATAAACTAGTTCAGTACTTACTCAGGAGCAGGACGAGAGCGATTCTACGATCCATTTCAGTGAGAAATCAGTGGAAAAGATCGAGTAAAACATAAAATAAATACGTCTGCAAAGCGTTCACCTACACCGCAACAGCATACTGAGAGACCTGTTTGATTGTCGTCGCTCGTCGCGTTACTTCTTCGGTCCCCACAGGCCGTAAGCTGCTTGAGAGTCCACGGAACAAATGCGCTGATGAATGCATAATAAAAAGATTTAGAATAGGCATCCACCGGATACCAAGGAATATATGGCAGGACCGTACTGGGACGGTTGTAGTCCCACCGATATGAAGGAATTCATGCGAACTGTCCAGCGACCGATTCAGTGATGGTAACTTTTCAATTTCATTCTCCCTACACATATTAAATTATCAAATTTCAACACTATCTTCAGAGATTACTTGTGGAAACACTTGTCTGCAGTACTCTCGTACTGAGTAATTCTCAGGTTTTCATTGCAAGATGAATGATGAAATAAATGTGGAGTATGAGCCTGATGGGGGTGCACATTATGAAAAATCGATCTGTCCGAACTTCACCTCCGAAAATGATCAACCCGCGAGATAATGGAGCGTTTCCACACTTTATGAACGCAGTGTATAGCTGATCTAGTAAATCATATCAGCTTCAAACGAATAGTTTTCATCTCACTCTTACACCTTGGAATATACAAGAAGCCGAGATATCACAAATCATAGTTCATAGAATTAAGGATCCACCACTCTGGCCTCCAAGAACTTCCTGATTCCTATCCGGCCGCAGTTCCAGTCAGAAATTCCTCAATATGGTGGATCACCAAACAATCTGTCCCTAATACATCCCCACACACCCAATTATATACACAATTATAGTTATCCAAGATTATGAAGAGATAAGCAGGACGGTTTACTGAGAGATGAATCAACCTCCACTTATTTACAATTGACAGTGACAGTGAGAAATTTCGAATATTGAAAGACATTGGCTCAATTCGAATCTGTAGTTTTTCAAACGGCTGCCAAAATCCCAATTTCCAATTCACAGAAAGATTACAACTTCATGAAGACTACTCGAAGTGTCTAGATTGACTGATTTCTTGCAAAAATCTCAAGGGGTAAGTACAAATCGATACTTTAATTCAAATGAAATTATCATTACTACGTATAATGAATGCTAAAGTTCAAACTTCCACGGTAAACTTGTTATATATATGCTGTCACTGACATTTCTGACAATCAACTGTTTTGACCAAATAAATGGCCCCAAAAGATATTTTGGACATGAATGCGCAAAGAAGAAAGGAAAACTGTTATTATATAGATAAAATATTTTGATCAGAAATAAATATTTATTATGGTTCCGGACCTGGTAAAGCCGGCTTCGCTAACGTAGTTTCGAAGTTATGGTGAACGGATATGACCCAATAGAAAATTAAGAAGGTTGCAAAATCAAATCAGGAATTATGAAGACACTTATTAAAATATGATATCTGATAAGCAAAAACTTCGAACTATATGATAACTTATTATTGTAACTGAACGATAAGATACTCCACCATCAGGACACAACTTTGTTCAAGGATTGCAGCAGAAGTAATTAATGCACGATTATCAACAAGAAAAATTCCAACACCTTCCTTCCCTCCCAAAATTCCACCGCTGGCTAACACGATGTTCCTCGAACATTATAGGTTTCTCTTTCGTGATGTCAACAGAAAAAAAAAAAGAAAATTTGACGATTATTCAATACAAAACCATCATCCTAATGAAACTATCAATCTATAGCACTAGAACTATATAAAACTTTATTTGTTTCTTTATTATAGCGGAGGTGAATATTATATACGATTTGTGAATATCCTTTGATTATATATATCTCTAAATAATATATTGATATCTCAATTATTCTTCTGAAGCATGATAACGATAACCCATACAACACATGGACATCCGAGATAGATGTCCAATGGATATCCATCCAGGATATTTTGGACATATATAATATAATATCCATAATTGGTCATTTTTAATTTAGAAAAATATCTCTCTGGAATTTAGAATTTTCTAATCCATTTCTAAGTATTCCAATTGATTCAGTTTCATCACTTTTTTTCGATACCTCATCTCGTCAATGATGTATTTCACATCAGTGGTACATTTTTTAGAGAAACGACCCATCACGCATATTGGGGGGTTCTCATAGGAATTTCAGAAGAGTTTGATTGGGCGGAGGGGTTGAAAGTGTAAAGGTTCGATCATATATGACATTTTGGCTTCCACGGTTATTTGGGCCTATTCAATATATCATTTCCGAGATATGTTCACTGGCAACTTTTGAATTTTATTATTTCATGGTTTTCACCAGTGTTCAATAATGATCTGCTATTCAATGTCGATATGTAGATTTAAATGAAGGGGACTTCATAAACCATCATCGAGTAGCGGGGTCCTTCAAAATCTTTTCACATATAACTAAAAGTGGTTCTTTCTATCGAACATCACAATATTCGAAAAAAAACGAACGAAAAAAATTAAATTATTTACATTAATTCATCACTTTTTTCAAAAGAAAAATTGGCACGAATAACGAAATCTCACGAGGTACTCATGAGCACCATTTGTGTTCATCGGTTGGTAATAGTGGGCCCACTTATTTCCCCTCACCTCTCAGACCTTCTGTACAGTACTCATATATGCCGTTGCCACTATTGGCATTCCAATAACGGCCTGTTAATAAGTTGTCTACACTGGTTCTGATTGTGTTTATGTGTTTCATGTTTTATCAAGGAATATGGAATAATCGTATGTGCATAAAATCACTTTTGAAATAAGTATCACAATCCTCTTTTTCCGTATATTAGTAGTCTATGGTATAAAATGTGTCAGGTGTCAGGTTTCACCTTCTCGTAGTTCCTATTATCTTATTTCCAGAATTACGAATATTTTAAAGCTTGATAAGACACGTCCAACAAGTTGTATAATACTCACTTCACTTCATACCGTGCTGGTGCTCCCTTTTTGGTGGAACTTACGTTTTTGTTGTGATCCTTATTTCAAGATCAGTTCACTATGGCACCTTTAGCAGCTGAAAAAGTATCACCACTGCCTGAAAATGATGTACGGGGTATAAAAGCAGTCCTCTTGGGACCGCCTGGATCAGGAAAGGGCACCCAGGTGAGTCTATCTGAATTGCTTATTGAAAGGTTTTTAATTCTAATTATAATTCATTACTAGGCTCCTTTACTGAAAGAGAAGTACTGTGTTTGCCACTTATCAACAGGTGATATGCTTCGAGCCGAAATTAATTCTGGGTCCGTATTGGGCAGCAAGCTCAAAAAAGTTATGGATGAAGGTAAACTTGTTAGTGATGACCTTGTTGTCAACATGATCGACAAAAATTTGGATAAGCCTGAATGCCAGAATGGCTTCCTTCTGGATGGATTCCCGAGGTCTGTAGGCCAAGCAGAGAAGGTTAGTTATAAATACAACTTATTGTTCAATTTTATAATACTGCTTTCGTGTTATCAGCTAGATGATATGCTGGATAAACGCAATACTAAGCTAGATGCTGTGATAGAGTTTGGGATAGATGATAATTTGCTTTTCAAGAGAATTACTGGTCGTTTGATTCACTCACCTAGTGGTAGGTCTTATCACGAAGAATTCAGTCCTCCAAAAAAACCAATGACAGATGATGTAACTGGTGAGCCTTTGATCAGGAGATCAGATGATAATGTGGAAGCATTAAAGAAGCGTTTGGATACATATCACACCCTGACCAAACCCCTGGTGGACTATTATCAAAAACGAGGGATTCATGAACTTGTTGATGCCTCAAAATCATCAAGTGAAGTATTCAGAAATATTGATTCTATCTTTCTGAGGAGGAAAGGTGTTTCAGCTAGGCTTTGAATGATTTAATAAATGTTTCAACAGCAACTTTCATGTTGGCCATCAGTTTTCAACATTTTTCTTCCTGTTAATTTTGTATAGTTATTTCATCCAATTTTTAAATTCTGTAAATCATTTCATGT
The DNA here is from genome assembly GCA_963576655.1 of Gastrophysa polygoni. Taxonomy (NCBI): domain Eukaryota; kingdom Metazoa; phylum Arthropoda; class Insecta; order Coleoptera; family Chrysomelidae; genus Gastrophysa; species Gastrophysa polygoni. Next base: position 3,617,509 of record OY755085.1, read on the forward strand.
GTTATAAATCAATAAATGTTACAAAAAGTTGAAAAAAAAATCTGTATCATTCCACGGTATTCAAGTAATTAGAGCTCGAAAAAGAAATCACTGATAAATTTTCAACAGGGGAGTGACAGTTGATAATATAAAATTGTTTGAGTAAAATCTTGCAAGTCATTTTGTTCACGTTTATAATAATTGATCAAATATCCACATTTATTTTTAACTTCCTATCACTCATTAGATAAGTTGCAAGAGATCATAATGTCACATGTATTTATTGGTAAGTAATATCCGAGATAAACATAATTTCAATGTAAATTGGAGTGATCTATGTACAATAAATAAATGATGACTTGGGACAGATCAGAAACCAATAGAACCTATCTACTACTAAGTTATTAGTGGAGGGATCAGGTAAATAAATCACATGAGCCCTATTGTTTTTCATTCATACAATGACACAGAGGACAAGCGTTTAGTAATGAGATCTTTTTCTCAATTGCGGGATGACGACATGACTTGCAAAACCATATTGATTGCTTAATGATTGATAGTCCCGATGCAATGCAGGTGGGGAAATGGACTTTACACTGTGGACACACTGTGTTCCTAAAAAAAAGTAACTTGATAAAAACACATAATTATTCACATGGTAGTTTATACTTGATGTGATTTATGCTGCAAGATCGTTAATTAGCGAAAGTATAGTTCATGAGAATTTTAATGGCAAATATTGTTTTTAACTATTTTTGACCTGTTTTCTTATATCAGTCATAATTGTAGTATTCTGTGAATATTCCTGTAGAATGTTTATTGTAAATTGGGGAAAATAAATATTACCAATCTTGAAGTGAATTGTCACAATTATCGCACTGCACCATTTTTTTCTTGACGTTGACTGGTTCATTCTGTCGGAATATCTCCCAAGCTAATTTGTCATACTGGGATCGTTCTGTTGCCGTTAACTGTGAAAGTTGCACATGTCAGCTAGTTCACAACATGGAATGCCATGCTCTGTATAACATTCTTTCAACTCATACTTACACTTTCCAAAGTTTTCAATTTCATCAGAGCTTTGGAACATATGGCAAAAGACCTATCAAGGCAAGCAGTTAGTGCCAATAATGAATAAATATCAACTTCTGGAATGAACTCCCCATAATCCTGGAGTTTATAAGCAACACACAGTGCTTCATGTAGCTTTCCACTGTAGAGTAGTCTTTGGGCTAACATGTAGTAGTGATATGCTTCAGCTCCCTTCCATGCATTTTCTATGAACATTGTATCTGAACTTTGCCAATCACCTATAAGTAGCACATATATATTTATTTTTTGGTTAATTTATTGATTGCTGATTACAGGAGATCTGCCATGATAACTACTCACCAGATTCTCCAGGTTTTTTATGCAGTTCAACTAGTTTGGCAGCATATACATAGTGTTTCTTAATTTTCATAAGATTTTTATTTCCATTTTTGTGTACTTCTTCCTTTGCAAGCTGAAGCATTAATTTGAAATTAGTTTTACCAGAGTTTATTGAACCAGAAGTGGATGAACCAAATTACCTTGAAGGCCAATTCTGCAGCATATATATAATATTTAGCTTGTATGTTCATCTGGATAGCAGTCATAATTTGACCTTGTTCAACCAAATGACTTGTATATTTCATCAAGAGGTCTGATATCTTGGATATATTATATTTCTTGGCCAATTCAATTGCAACATCCCAACGATTATATGTAATACATAAGTTTATAGCTGATTTAACTTTTCCCAACTTGACATAAGCTTTGACAGCTTCAGTATGTACTGCGTTTGCCGCAAACATGTCACCAATCTTTTCTAACAGAGGATCTCCCTCCGGTAGTACGTCGATCATTGATTCCAAATTCTTCCAGTCTTCCAAGTGGAAGTAACATTCAATCATTTTCGGAATGTTCTTTCCTAATTCATAGTACTCTACTGCAGAAGACCAATTGTTGAAATGCGCAAAGTAATCTGCAGTTGAGTTATAAGCTGTTTTTAGTAGATAATCAGGAGCTGTCACACCGTTTTTGAGAATTTGTATCACTCTGAACCAGTCACCTAGAGTCTGTCTCAGATTCAAAGCTAGATCACTGAAATGATTTTTTATATTTCTATGCTGATTTCACTGGGTGTTCAATGAGTATACCACCAAACTCTGACAAAATATAAAGAAAAATTCAATTCGAGAACCTTGTTAAACAACCTGTCTAGAAAATCAAATACCATTTCTTTGATTTCATTCACGGGGCTGGGAACCCTTATTCATTTCACTTCATGTGTTGATATTGATATAAATGCAAATGGAAGTATACTTATTTAAGACACTCTCAGTTTCGATAATAACAAAGAGAAAAAAAATATCATGGGGAAGAATGTTCCCGATGAAAATGGACATAATAATTTGGTTCTGCAAGAGCAATTTTTGAACAGCCAGTAATTTTTTTGGCTGTACATCACATCTCCGCTACAAAATGTATATTTTTTTCTGTACAACTAAAGCACATAAGTTATCTCGTATTTAATGGATCACTGAAATTACCTTCTGTCAGCTTCCATGTAGATTTTTTCCGCTTCGTCAAAATTTTTGAAATACGTAGCGATCCTAGCACGTTTAATTGCTTCGTTGCTAATATCTCCCAACCTTTTAACAAATACTACTTTCGAGTAGTCTCTCGATCGGACGAAACATGCGTCAGCCACCGTCAAATTCATATCTTTCAGTGCTGCTTCAGCAACCAATCTCCTAGTAAAAAAATATTCGTGAAAATTGTGTTGCGTCCCATATTCACTAATTCACCATAGTCTCGGGTGACGATTGTCTTCAACGAACTGTGAGGCTTCATTTATGCCAACTTTCTCAAGTAACTGTCTAGTATCGCGTAAACTTTTCACCTCCAGTTTGATGAGATGATCTTTGCTAGGTTTTTCAGGAGACTCCATGACTTCATCAAGAAGAACTGCCTGGATTTCTAAATCCTATATTTTTTTTTCAGTTTTTAATCCTTCACCCTCAATTAAAATAATTTTCATATTGCAAGAAGTTTGGTCAATCGGAAATATATTCAGTAAACACTACTGGACATCATAAAAATAATTTTGATATCATCATTATCATGAGAAATGGTAGCAGGAATCCATTATAGGTGCATGAGAGCTTTCAGTACCATGAAATGTGGGAGACGAAAATAAATAGAGTTCATTCCGTATGCCACGTTTTTGTAGTTTTCACGAAATGATAAAAATAATGAAATGAGAATTCTCAAACAAGTAACTCACATTGAAACTGCAAATATATCCAGAACACGCAACTGGCTCCTCTGGATATATCCCCTTGAAAATATACATTCTTGTTTTTTCCATTATAGCCAGCAGCTGAGGATTATCTGAAGCCCAACACATAGCCCAAACATCCTTCCGTTCTAATTTGTTACCTTCGACAGCAGTAGTAGGCCTGCCTACTCCTTCTGATATGTCAATCACAGTCATCACTCCTGAGACATCGATGACAGACAGTCGTCTAAATATAAGCAAACATTATTACGATCGTTACAGAATGTGTTAGTGCAATTTCATTTCTACAAATGTAAAATTTTAACTGAAATGAAGCATATATGGCATAACATCAAGGAAAGTAGAGAATTATGTCAGAATTCAAGTCTACATGCAAAATGCTCAGTAAATGTTTGTTGAAATACCCTATCGATGCTTCGTTTCCTAAGATATTTGACTTCTCTCATTCATAATTTGACAATGACATCGAGTTTTTATGGCGAGTAGCAATTTATACTATGCTTACGTAGAATTGCAGTTCATGGCCATCTTATGTGGTCTCAGGTTAATCTTGTACCTATTTGAAAGAACAATATGCGGCAGCGCATAGTACTGGATGAGTCCAGAATCTCTACCAATCACCAAGCATTTGTCAGTCGCCGCCAAACAACATATAGGATCGAATGTTTCGTGCAAACTGACTGGCAAGCTACTGGCGTTATCTAGTTCTTGAATAATTTCAACTGCTCCTGATGGATTGTCATCTATATGGAACATTTTACATCTGGCACTTCCCCCTGAATCAGAATAAAAACATAGGCATTGTTTAGTATTAGTGTTTTGAGGATTTGCAATTGATCATGATATTGTTTGAAGACATAGAAGACAACAAACAAAAAGTAAACGAAACTGAGTCTCTTGATATATTTTGGCAAAAAAATATTTTCTTATGCAGCATTAGAATTAGATCTTACTCAATTCTACCTGTAATTGATTTTGGAGTTTTGTAATGCCATACAATGAAATTGCTTTTAGATGCAGCAAAAACTTGATATGAATTCATAGCTACTGCAGTTGGTTCAATATTGATGTATTTCCCTGAAAATAAATCCATGTGTCAAAAAGCAACTATCGAGGCAATTATTATATAAAAATGTTATTACCATCAATGGGCGTTCCTAATGTGTTATATAGAAGAAGACTATATTTTCCCAAAGTTTCAGTTGCCTCTGCTTTTGTAGCTACTATACAAAAGTCTCCATAACCTGCTATTGCTAATAAAACAGCTACCCATCGAGTGTGGCACTAAAATGTATGATATTTTTTTCCTGGGATATTGTGATTTGTATTTCATTTATTAGATATACGTTTATATAAACCTATGATGTACTTGATGAAAAGATGCAGAAAATGAAGCATTTACTATCAAATAGCGATTATAAAAGCTGCTAATGAATGCCTTGACTATGATATGAATATGTTTTTCTTTTCATATTATTAGTATCAAAATATATATGGCTGCTCCTTCTCCTAGTTCACTCAAGATACAAAATTTAAATGTCTGATCATGTTGACATTATCAGACGACATAACAGTTTATATTGTAGCAACAATGAAAGGAACATAACATTTCATGTCTTTTCAAATGGTATGAGGATGGAGATGACTGAAATTTGATTCACTTGATGAGTCAATATGAAACTTGTCTCAAGTGAAGCAATAATAGCATACCTGATTATTACTCGTATCCCAAAATGACAGACATATGCCTGGTTTATGGGATCTGCATGAAGCAAAAACAACAGTTTTCTTGAAATAGCACCATTTGTAATCAGGGCGGATATTAGCAAAATAAACAAATGAGTCTACAGCTAGGGCTACTCTCAAAGAACCTCCTTCCCATACACAACAGGCAATTGAGTTTCCAGGAACTTTCAAAGTACGTAAATGCTTGAAATATAGATATTATTATGAATCATCAACTAAGATATTTCAAGGCTTACTTCTCCAAAAGGATTATAGAATTGTACAATATTGACTTCCTTGTCATCTGCAAATTGTTTTCCACTCACTGCTAGCAAAGAACCATTATGGTTCCAAGAACAGTGTACTGCAAACATTTTTGAATCAAATACTATGGGGTCTAGAAGACAACAATGTTTTAGCACATATTTAATCCACTCAAGGATCTGTTCTTACTCAAATCACTTTCATTTATCATGAGCTGTGTTTTCCCATTCTCAAACGTGATAGCCAAATTCGGACAGAGGGAATGAAAGTTACTAGTAACTCCATTGTACCAGTCAAGTCCAACAATGGGTACTGAGTCAAAATTTGCATCATGACACTGAATGTTCACTCTCATCTGAAATAAGTATGAAAAGAAAATGTTTGTGAGCATTGATGAATTCATTACCACAAAGTTCCCTTGGTTATCATATAAATGCAACTGTCCATTTTTGAGACTGAATAACAGCAATTTTCCATCTGGAGACCACTGTACACCTGACAATTGCACTTGTTTCAATTCTTTACCCCAAATTCTGTTTCCAGCAACACACCCAACAATTACTGCACCATCCTCATAGATGATGCAGATTTTTTGACCATCTGAACTCCATGCCATGCCTACCACAGTTGATTTCTTACGATTATTTATCATCTCTTCATACCAGGCTCCCTTGAAAAATGTCCAACATTGAAGAGACATTCCTATCCATATAAAATATTTTACGCACTTTATATAGCATCCAAACAATTATCACCCCATTCTCATCACTTGTAGTTAACTTCTTGTGTAGCTCATTCCAAATTAAAACTTGAATATTTTCTGTATGTCCCTCTAATGTTTGATTCATTGACAAGTTACTAGTGGCTGCTAGCCCTCTGTTCCTGTTATTTCCTTCATTATCAGTTGCTGAAACAATGTTATTAACATCTACATTGAATAATATAGAAGTTGAAATTTACAAGCATCTAGTTTCAGAACTTTGAGCAATCCATTCTCTCCTCCAACTGCAATGTATCCATCCTGTTTGTTCCAAGCAATTGCATTTATTTTGGTGTTGTTTGGAATTGCAATCTGTAATAGTTATATTTGAAAAATATATATAATGCTATAATAGAGACTCTAATAGAGACTGACCTTCTTACTCAAGTATATAAACATGTTGAATTCCTTTCCCAAGTTTCAATTTGATCAAAATTGCAATGAAATATATGTTGTGTATGTTGTTGCTATGGTAATTTTCTGATATTCTTTCACAGGAATTTTATTCGTTAATTAAATTTAGGCAGGCCGATGCTTGGATTTCTTTTCCGTATACAAAATAATCATTGTTCTTCAATTATTTCGTCTCATACCAGGGTCCAAATATGTTTTTGTTCCCTCAAAACTCAAAATATTGGTTATGGCAGAAACTTGAATTTTTCAAAAAGTGGCCGTTCACGAATCTGCGTTTTGTGCGTGTACGTGTGGAAAATCGGTGGAAAATGACAGAACGGGACGGAAAGTGAATGACACTGACAGAGACAGTCTGTATGGGTCTGTATGTGTTGATAATGTATTGTTGGGTTCGAGGTTCGAGCTCGAATTTAGGCAAGAAAGTCCTTTGATACAGATTCAGCCATTGCGTTTTAGAAGGTGATTAAGTGTTTAGTAATTTAACTTTTGTTTATTTTGAACAAATTCATGGTGATAGTTTTATGACATTCTAAACAATGTCGTCTCCTAGTGCTGGAAAAAGACGTATGGACACTGATGTTATAAAGCTGTATCCTTTGTGTTTGTGGAATATTGTAAATAGGAGCATATTTCCCTTAAGTTTCTGCTAATTACCTTATAATGTTTTTCTAATACAGTTCTTTTCTCTGGGATATTATGGGCTCTCTTGTCCTGAAAATGATACTGAAAGTTCTATTTTTATTCAAATGGTATGTGAGAAAAACAGCTGATTGTCATGAAATGAAGATATTGTAGGTTCCTCAACAATTTATTCAGTATTGAAAGTAAGCATGAGGTAACAATTCTTGGTGGACTCAACGAGTTTTGTGTAAAATTTTATGGACCTCAAGGAAGTAAGTATGATCAAAAGGAAAATATGTACCTTCTGCACATTCTTTTTGTATAGCTCCTTATGAAGGTGGTGTATGGAAAGTACGTGTTCATTTACCTGAGCATTACCCATTCAAATCTCCAAGTATTGGATTTATGAATCGTGTTTATCATCCTAATATAGATGAAGTATCGGGTACTGTATGTTTGGATGTTATAAATCAGGCATGGACAGCTTTATATGGTGAGTTGAGTAAATAGGAATCTCACTATGCCCTTGAGAAAAAAGTTTTTATCTCCTCAAAAACATAGATATAGCAAGGAAATCTATATCCTCTTTCCTCATTACTGCTGATGGTAACAATAAAAAAATCTGAAATATCTTCACTGAATGGAAGGAGATATTTTAGTCTAATTAATTTAGGAATTTCATACCTAAAGCTACTTCTGAACTACTTGATGGCCTATGAAAGAATCACCTCATATAGGGCGGGTCAATATTTCAGGAAAGAACTAAGTTGGATTTTTGAATAGAACACAGATGTCTTCAATCATATAGTTTACCTTTGTAAGTTCCAAATTATGATCTCATCCTGCATATTTGTGATCATATTTAATTTCCAGTACTTTGTGTAATGGATTTCTCAAAATCAATTATACAGCTGCATTTTTTTCAATGCCTACCTATCCTTGAGATATTGTGTAAAATATCAGTTTCAGTTGTATGTATTATTTACTTCTGAAGGCAGAAGAAATTTTGTTCAACTTGCTCAACATGTGCTTAAATATTTGATGATTTCCAGACTTATCAAACATATTTGAATCATTTCTGCCACAATTACTAACATACCCAAACCCAATTGATCCTTTGAATGGGGATGCTGCTGCAATGTATTTACATAAACCAGAAGAATACAAAAAGAAAGTATCAGGTGAGTCAAATTTTTGTACCCATTGACATTTGAATAATAATGCACAATAACAACAAAATGATGTTTCTTTTCTAATTATAGTACCATTTTTTCTGAAATATAGTCTTGATTTCATCACTAAAGAATGTTCAAAGGAAAATTTTGGAATGATCTGAGAGTTCAATCTTTAAATACTATTTGAACTTGCATTGATAATAATTTGTGATATAATTTTTGTAGAATATGTGCGGAAATATGCCACAGAGGAAGCGTTACGGGGCCATGAAAACGTTAGTTCCGATAGCGAATCTAGTATGTCTGACTTCTCCGAAAATGAAGCTGACAATATGGAGTTATAACGCAGGCTGTGTACCAATACTAAAAGTTCGCTCAATTCAACTTCCTCGTTTACCGGCGAAAATATCCGTTTAGGGTTAAATGTGATGCTTAAGGTGTTATTTATACAATCTTGATTAACGCTCTTACAATATTAATATTCTATACGGGTTGTTTGCTAAATGCACCTGAAAACTTGATGGAGTAGTGACCCTATAAATTGAAATATCAGAGAAGAAAAAGAACCTCTGCAATTCCTAACTCGATTGCTATTTCACCTTTGATAAAATTGATTCCTCTCGTGAATAAAACTATGTACATATTCTTCATATCAAATTTCCTTTCAGCTCCAACAAAGAACTTTGAAAAGGATTTTGAAATTTGTAGTCAAGTTGTCTTGATAGATGAATATCAATAATAAATAATTTCTGGGGAGTATTGAGGTTCCACATTTTCTCAATATTATCAACTAGAGTGAAATCACTTGATCATCAAGTGCCTCAATGCATTTTGTGAATATCCTGTATATATTATCATACTGATTAATTCTATATTTCATATTATTCTAATTTCTTAAATTTATGTTATGGGAAATTACCTGAATCTCACAAGCTGATGACCATTAATGGTTTCAGTTTATGATCTATAAATAGTTTTATCATTTTTGTATTGGCGCACAATTTTTTTCTTGAAAGCCATCTTTTCAGAGCATTTCTGAAATGTGAACTACATCGACCAATCAATCCACATTATGAGTCATGAGGGGTGCCTATACAAGACTGATAACCCTATGCTCCTATCATTTATATATTTAGGTATATATATAATTAATTATTGAAGATACCTCTTTATTCACCAATTTAATTTTTTAACTTTTATGATGTTAATGAATTTTCTGTTGAATTTGGGAAAACGGAAGAAGAAATACTGCAGGATCAGGATTTTTGATTGGTAGCTCATTGATATTCTTGTCTCATACAAAAAAAAAGATCATTTTTGCAGAAATTTCAATTCATTTTGATCACTGAACTCAAGAACCTCTCTGCAAGAGCGAGTCTGAGATCAATTAAAAACCGTGAAGCAGTTCAGTTCAGGAATATTCCCACAAAGATATTTTCGGAAGCACTCTGGTAATATGTATCAATAAACAAGGTGTTCTGAAGTTAACTGTACAGCGGTCATGGGAATTCAAGCCATGCCAAACATCACAGGTAGACAATGCACATTTAACTTTCAAAATCATTATATATTTGGATCTCAGAACATAATGATGCATACTCATAAAAAAATCATTCATATGCGAAGACTGGTGCTTGAACAAAATAATATTGATAACATCTCAGCAAATGCCCCTGATATACCTGATTAGTTTAAAAAAAAGTTGAATGAGAAAACCTAAGATAATCATTCGCATGTGGACCTGATGCACCCCCAAGAGAGCATGGATATTTAATAGGGCATAAGGGATTCGATCTCGCGTCACATTGACGTATCCAGAATATTTTCTTGGGATGCTTTTGGCTTAGTAGATCATTTCAGTGTATGGACATGGCCGCCTCACCTAATCTGGGTGCGTCATGAGACATCAAAATAATTGTTTTCTTTTCAATACACTGTATAAACCTTCGGCAACGAAGGAATCTCTCATTGGTATTTGTTGAAACATATCATCATGTTGCATATTAATGTGTGACATGGGAACTATGTCTGTATATACAAAAAAAGCCCTTAATTACTTCAATATTCTAAATGGTATCCAACCTTAGATTAGGTATTCAAACTTTCGGTTAATTGAAAACGAAACGAAGCTTGTTCCGTGCAGCATATACCTTATCAATGAACTGATATATTGTTTTTCTAGTCTATGAAATTTTTGGAGAAATAAATAAGATACCTTATTTCTTCGGATTGCAATACGATGAGAAAGTATATATGATGAACATTCGTATGTATAAAAAATGAATATAATTAATTTACCTGAAGCTATATTAATTTATTGCCATCAATGAATAGCGCAACTATAATTCATACATACGGAGTTGGTGATATAAACCAAAAGGCAGTCCTACCTACCACCATTCTTAACCGTAAACATGTTTTCAGGCACTTTATATATCAAATCATGTACATTTTTATACATGGGAACGCAATAATATGTACCTCAAGTGCAAGAAATGAAGAAATAGTATTCAATGTTTTTTAGCATCATTGAACTGAATGTTCTATTTCAAATATAGTTGGTGTTTCTTAAAAATATTTTTAGCGCCGCATACCTGCAAATAATATGGCGTTTCCTAGTCAGACTTAACGATGAGTTGCAATCATACCTATCAAATCCACAGATATTCGTTTATGAATGGTAAGATATATTTTATACACAGTGGATATCAACAATGAATGGATATTTTGAAAAACAAATACAACACTAAAGGAGATCTTTATATTTGGTCGATATACGAAACAAGAAACGTTGAATAACACGATGGGTTACAAAAACTCACCAGAACAATTTATATCTTCGTAAGTTATGCCATAATAGATTTTCATTTTATTCTATTGGGTACCAAGTATAGTTTTGAGGTAAATTGAATTCATTGAATTTTTTTTTGGTATGAGAAAGTCAGTATTTGTATACGCACTGCCTCACCGGCAGGTATTTTGAATTTTTTTCATTTTTGTATATTATATTAATTAATCCGATATTATTAATCCGATATTCTTTTAGTCCTCTCCATTCATTGAATAATATTAATCAGAATTTCATTTTGTTTCATTTTATTCCTTCGGAGAGTTGTTGGAATTGAACGATTCAGAAAAAATATTCTTTTGTTATTTGATCTCTGGACTCTATTGTATCTCTTCTGTAGAAACGAAGGATTTGTTTCAGACAATGCAATAGTCATTCAATCAATGATTATGCAACATATATGAACTCAGTTCATTCGAATTTTCAAATTCTTTTTTTATTTATCCATGCGACTGGCCTAAATAAATTCTTGAGATCTACTATCGAAGTAATGAATGAGATTATTTTGGTTTGGTAACAAAAATTTCATTTGGAAAATTGAAATTTGTTGATAGTGAAGTATACCCAATAGAATGACCTTTCGGGCATTGACAGAAGACAATTGGTTTTGGCATTGATAATATCTTTTCAGATGGTAATGAATTTTTGCTGTGTCTTATATCACCAATGTGGTCCTTCGTTTGGCATATTGTGAGGATATCTGGTATTTGGTAAAACTAAAACTACGGCTACATGAGCCCTTTAAACATTGTTATTATGGCGTTTAGATTTTTGTGGATGTGAATGATCGTCTACCTATTTAATTTATCTGTATATGTTGGTAAGCATTGTACACTTGGCACTGCCAATGTTGATATGATGACCTGAACAGATTGCTTATAGGATAAGGTTTAAGTTTCATAGCGATGCCTTACAGAGCGAATATATACATATATATATATATATATATATTTATTCTTAGTCTAGTTATCAGTAGTGCAATAGATGTAATTATACAGAGTTATTTCATTATATCATTTTATTTCACTATGCTCGATAACATCCATGGTCTCATTTTTTATAATTGATGTACATATTCGTATTTTTATAATTTTCACCAACGTTATTAAAACTTTCCTTATTAAAATCCAAATTGATGTGTATTCTTTCTGAATATCAAATTAATGTATACTAACCATATTTTTATGTTGGTGTTGTGAATGTAATTTTATGAGCATTTCTCATTTATCGGAAAGTTTGTAACATGTTTTACTTTTACAATTTCAACCTGCCGCACAAAGCAGTTACGTAAATAATATGTATCCAAGACTTGTTGATTTTATAAAAATACAATTTCTTAAGAAAATAACATGATCTTTCTGATTGTTTTCAACTGAACAAGAAATATTTCAAGTGAAGATTTATCAATCAGCACCAAATTATCAGGGGTAAAATCTATTGAAGCGTCATATATTCTACTGCTACTTTAGTACTGTATAGCAGGACTGTAGATTTATGGGGAGAATTGGTTATATTCATACAATATTGGTGCTTACATGATATATTTTATAATATATAGAATGCATCTCAAAATTCAGCTGTTGAATTCAATGATCTCGTTCATGTGTGTACATACTGTATCTACGTACCTATAACTTTGTAATTCTAATGAATTAGCATTTCATAACCATGAAATAACCTGTTCTGAGTTCAGTTTAGACAACTTCCTCTCTATTTAACGTGAAACTCATCTATCAAATGAGTGATTCATAAAAAATAACTATATAATGGCTTTTTTGAATTCATTTTTTCCAAGGATTCCAAAAATATTGTGATCATCCTCTGTATTATTCTCATCCTTCATGTATATGGATGATACTGCTTGTTGACCTACAATAATAGTCTTTTGACTGACAAAATGATTCAAACTGATGAGCATAGAATATTATATACACTCACTAGTAGTTTTTTCCATTCTCATTACGACGTGCCTACTTTATATCAAACTGATATTTCCAATCAATATTTGATAAAAAGCATAAGATCCGTTTCTTTGGAACGACGTATTCATTGCGTTTTCTATTTACCTATATATGTATATATACATATATACGAATAAAAATAATCGTTTCAGGAAAGTGTGGTTGATTCATCCAAATAAAATATCGGTTCAGAAAGGTGTGGTTGATTCAAATAAAATATTTCATCAGGTGTACAGCGTACTTGTATGAATTCATGCATATTATTAAATATAATATGTGTTGAACATCTTTTGTGGTGGTGTGGTAAGTATCTCGTTCAAATTCAAGGTGGATTCATGCAACATCACCGAATTTATCTCAACTTAATTCAATAAGTTGAAGTATACAGAAATAGCACGCGTTTTTAAACAAGCACTTAATTTATCTTAATAAGTACGACCAAGATTATCTTTCTCTTGAAAATCTTCATTAATTAAATTTAATTAAGAGAGTTGCATGAATCCACCTTACAGTATCTATATGTCATTATAATCTTCATTTAACGAAATTTTACAGATTGCTGAAACCCCTCCATTTAACGGCATTTATGTTCTCATTTGGTGAAATATTCAAACTATTAAAAATTAACGCCTTGTTCATCTTGTTTCAGCCAAAACACAAAGTGTTTTTGGGAGATTGCCCCAATCAGCTGGAATAATATCTGAAAATATTTATAAACTTCAATTGAAAAATTCAGTGATTAAATCTCCATCTATTGCAATATCATATAAAACTCACAATTTATATCCAAACGTCAATGCTTGGAGACAACTATAAAGTGAAGAAACCAGATGTCTAAGGAAGAAACTGAACAACAACAGAAATATGTATTAGATTACTCATCTCTGATAGTGGGCATGATATAAAATGCATGTAAAAAAGATTGAAATCGGAGCAGGCGATCTGGAGAAGTTCATCCAATCTATAACTCACTTCCTATGAGGTGGCATTTCGATATCAAAAAAAACAAGAATAATTATCGGTTTGAAATATTTTAAGTTCGGATCTGTGGTCTCAACTTATCTGTCATTTTATGTCAACATATGTTCATCTGTCAATGTCTGTGATCATGCAGTAATCTGTCAGTGTCAATTGTTATTGTGCAAATGCAATGTAAGCAATTATTATTATCATTGATATGATAATATCTATAATGGCAGTATTAAAATTATGATCGAGATAAATAACCATCATAACAAAGGCAATATTACAAATATTTTGTGCCATTGTAGGTACACAATCCTTATATTTGTTTTTCTTGGAAGTACATAGTCCACCAGTAATCTATGAATTATTATCTGCTCTATGTATCAATACTTATTTATTATTGTTATTAACCTAATTGTACTGTTCTGCCAAGTTTCTATTTTAATCTAATATAAACAACACCAGCACTATATCACTCTGACACTTGACAGATGTTATTTTAATTGGAAATATTTTGTTTTAATTTTATTTTTAGTGAATTATACACCTACCTTCTCGCCCCATGGCACTTCATACACTTTCTTGAGATGCCGAGTCCGTATTATGCGTAGAATCTAGACATAAAAATGGAACTAGGAAGTTCAAGTCTTCTGCATTTGGGAGACATTGTATCCCTCTATGCAGAAGGCAATGTGAGCGGATTCTTGAGTACATTGGGGTAAGAATATGTCCACATGAATGCATGTGTCCCCTATTAATTCCTTGTTTTCAGTCTAGTTGATGATCGTTGTGTAGTATGTCCTGAAGCAGGAAATCTTAGTATACCTCCAAAAAAATTCAGAGATTGCCTGTTCAAAATATGTCCTATGAACAGATATTCTGCTCAGAAGCAATTCTGGAAAGCTGCAAAACAGAGCATGAACTCCAACACAGACACTGGACTGCTTAAAAGGTTACATGTGAGTAGACTACCCAATAAGTATTCTCCCGATAATGATATTTGTGTATATTCCTATGTTGAGGAGGAGCAATTTATTTGGCTATTGTTAATGCTAATGAATTATCGAAAAATACTGATAGTAGCTACTTTTTTTTATAGCATGCAGCAGAAATAGAGAAGAAACAGAATGACTCTGAAAACAAGAAATTGTTAGGAGACAATGTACAATATGGAAATGTTGTCCAGGTATGTTGAAATACACCTGTTTTGGTGCATATACAAAAACTCATTTTGATAATTTTTTAGTTATTGCATTTGAAGTCCAATAAGTACTTAACACTTAATAAACGCTTACCAGCATTGCTAGAAAAAAATGCCATGCGAGTGTACTTAGATAGCAATGGAAATGAAGGCTCCTGGTTTTATATCTTGCCATTTTATAAACTCAGATCAACTGGTGACAACATTGTATTGGGTGATAAAGTCATTTTGAACCCAGTTAGTTGTGGCCAGCAAGTTCTCCATGTGTCAAATCATAAATTGCCTGACAATCCAAGCTGCAAAGAAGTGAACATTGTTAATGGCAACACCTCCTGGAAAGTAACATTGTTTCTTGAACATAAAGAAAATCTAGAAGAAATCTTGAAAGGTGGTGATGTTGTGAGACTGTTTCATGCTGAGCAAGAGAAATTTCTGACCATGGATGAGTATAGAAAAAAGCATCATGTATTCTTGAGAACTACAGGACGTACTAGTGCTACAGCTGCCACTAGTAGTAAAGGTGGGTATCCTATTGACTTAGTTGTATTCATTGATTGTATCAATATTCATGCTGTATGAGCAAATATATCAACATTCATAATGAACTTTTCCCATATTTCGAAGATCACAAGAAAACATTTCTTATAATACACAAGTTATCTCTCAGATCAAACCATATGAAGATTGGGTAGGTAGAACAAAAAAAAATCAAAAATATTCCGGATCTTCCTACTAGTATGCACCCTACAGTTCCTATCCAGTCATTTAGAATCCAAATGTTCATGTGAAAATAATATCCAAAAAATCTTTCATAATCTGTATGGTGGAAAATAGGAAATCCTTCCTCAATCAAGCCTAGTTCAGTATACTGAATTTATATTGATGAGCACAAATAGAAAGATATCAGAAAGAACACAAATCTCTGAAATTCTTCAACCCCCCAGTATGATGAATGAAGTTGTGAAACAATTCTTTGATTTTTCATTCGAATTAGCTTGTCAAAAAGTAAATCCCAGATGAGGCCAAACATTCAACATAAATTATAGGGCTACGCTATTTTCTTATTGATTTTATTAGAAATTAATTGACTATAATTGAAACTTCTACATAAACCAATGATTTCATGAAGTATGTTGATTTCAAGAATTGTTCTCTTTTTCGAAAGTAATCTTGAGAAACATTATTTACTTGGTATTCCTGTGAAATATCACAACTGGCAACGCTCAGATTTATAATTGACAGCACATCTTGTCATCCATATATATATTAATAATTATATGGATAACACAATGACATAGAAACTGTAGTGAACATTATAGTTTAGCTGTTTTATTGAATAACATTTGATAGTTTTTCTCATTTCCAAACACCCTGTAGGATCAAAATGCATGTAAAATGCCTGAGAGTGAAATTCTTTCGGTGAGTGCTGGAACTGATAATATTTCCTAAACTGCGTCCATATGAAAGTGTTTTTTGGTTTCCGGGTACGATGTTGGGCAACCATATTATATTCAGGATATGGAGTGAATACTTCATTTGAGAACGGAGTTTTGATAAGTGTATATTTGTATGATTTAGTATAGGGACAGTCCGTCAGAATATTGCATTCAGTCTCCACGTTACCAATTTTTCACTTCATTAATTTTGTTTAATTTTCCCTTTAGCTTTGTGGGAAGTAGAAGTTGTTCATTTAGACGCATGTCGAGGGGGCGCTGGCCACTGGGACTCTGTCTTCAGATTCAAGCACTTAGCAACTGGCCAATATCTAGCTGCAGATGTGGACCATGATCACGTTGACACGGACGAGGAGAAGAAATTGAACGAGTGTGGTACTGAAATCTGTTCCTACCACTTGGTTGCAGTGGATTACCTCAACGATATAGCGACGCTATTTGAACTAGATCCCACCAGCCTCACCAGAGGTGATTCTTTGGTACCCCAGTCCAGTTATGTGAGGCTGCATCATATGTTGACAAAGAGTTGGGTACATTCAACATCGGAATCCATTGACAAAGATGAAGAGAAACCTGTCATGTCAAAAGTGGGATGTGCAGTCACTAAAGAAGACAAGGAGGCGTTCGCGCTGATAGCTGTGTCACCAGTTGAGGTTAGGGATCTTGATTTTGCTAATGATGCTTGCAAATTATTGTCGTCCCTGTCCGTCGAGTTGGAGCAAGGGACTATTTCTCACAATGAAAGAAGGTAGTGTTTCATTTTAAGATTCTCATAACATCATATATTAATTGTGGAATATCAAATAATACATTACTTCTTTTGGTACTATACAAGAAGTAGGACAAACTGTTTAATTAATTGCCTCATGATATTCTCACCATGTATACTCCCTCAATATTTGCTATATACTGAAGAAGGATTTTCTTACCATGAACTTTTTTACAGCATTGTGCAATTCCATATTTACCTTCATCAAGTCTTTACTGCTTCAAAACTATTCATTGTCAATGAGACAAGATGGGTTAACATTCGTACCTTCTCAAGAAAATCTGACCTAAGACCAAATATATATGTCAGTAATGGAAAAAATTAAAAATCGCATCGTTATTGAATTGATTTTGACATTTCAATTCGAGATGTAAAAATATTAAATATCAATATATTATGTACCAAACGGAAGTCGATTTCGAGTGTTAGAAAATTTACAAGTGTACAAATATTCATCAATAATACAACATCTTAGAAATGTTTATAGGTCATTAACTACGCTTTTGCATGATATCGTATATTTCGTCGCTGAATTGGAGAATGAACAGAATAAGGCTGAAGCTCTTGAGCTTATCGTGACCAACCCAAACCGTGATAGACAAAAACTTTTGAGGGAACAGGCTATCCTGAAGCAACTGTTCAGAATACTACAAGTACAGTATTGAAATTATGTTTTGGGAAAACGGAATTATGTTGACAATTTCCAGGGACCATTTTTGGATACCGGTGGCGACGGCCCATTTTTGAAAATTGAAGAACTTGGCGACCCACGTCATGCGCCTTACAAGCATATATTCAGACTTTGCTATAGAATATTGAGACTGAGCCAGCAGGACTATAGAAAAAACCAAGAATACATAGCTAAGCATTTTGGATTCATGCAGAAACAGATCGGCTACGATATTTTAGCAGAAGATACCATCACAGCTCTGTTACATAACAATAGAAAGCTCTTGGAAAAACACATAACTGCAGCCGAAATTGAGACTTTCGTCGGCTTAGTAAGGAAGAACATGAATAACTGGCAATCCCGTTTCCTAGATTATCTTTCTGATCTCTGTATTTCAAATAAAAAAGCAATTCCTGTCACACAGGAGTTGATCTGCAAGAGTGTTCTCAGCCAGAAAAATTCTGATATACTTATGGAAACACGAATGATGAAAACCCAGGTGGAATTGCAAGAGGTCAATGAAGACGGCCCTCTGGAAATTGAAGAAGAAATGGAGCCTATGATAACTATAGTGGAGGAATGTCAGATCGTCCTCTTATACAACAACCGCCAAAAATCCATGCTGTTGACTGACCTCTGCAGGAATGCCAAGGTGGGGTGTAAAGAAGATCAAGCTACTCTCGATTATTACAGACATCAGCTTGATCTATTCTCGAACATGTGCCTGAATAGGCAATACCTGGCACTCAACAACCTTTCACCCCATCTCGATATAGAGTTGATACTCAAATGCATGGCAGACGAAAATGTCAGTTTCGATCTTCGAGCTTCATTTTGTAGACTGATGCTACATCTGCATGTGGACAGGGATCCACAAGAACCTGTTACCCCTGTCAAATATGCTAGACTTTGGTCTGAAATTCCATCTCGCATGTCTATATCTGAGTGAGTATACCAGGTCAAACTTCAGTACATAACTTGATTTAACGAAAGGAAAGATTTACTCCACTGGAACTGCCTAGTGTGAATTATTCACGTCAACTTTTTATAAATTACCATTATATTTTTCAGTTATGATTTCAACAAAACTCCAAATGCAAACAAAGAAGCTGTCAGAGCCAAGTTTTCCTCCACAATAGCTTTTGTTGGAGGTTATCTTTGCAATGTCGTCGCAAAAATGTGGTCTTTTGCTGATCAAGAACAAAACAAACTCACATTTGAGGTAATATTAGTATTGTGATTTGTGATTGGTTTGGAATACTGATGATTTGAATTTTCAGGTGGTGAAATTAGCTAGAGAATTAATATATTTTGGCTTTTACAGTTTCTCTGACTTGCTTAAATTAACAAAAACGCTTCTTAGTATTTTGGATTGTGTTTCTGAGAGTGATTTCTTGGAAGGTCGACTACCAACCGTAGATATAGACTGTGAGTATATAATAATTTTGACTATGAACACATCAATATTCCACATTTGACTTCATTTTGTTGAATATCTGTTCGGAACAGCATATTGTAATTTACACAATCGTCAAAGGAATTAGAAATATTTTCGCTGATTGCATAATAATGTAGACGGACTCAAACGTTATTAATACTATTAGTTATTTGTGTAGAGTAGAATATGAACTGTTGAGGACTGAACTATCAAATGTGGAAAAAAAATCATTTGTCTAGACGCACATAACAGTCATCATTTGTTTTGATTCAGCTGGAGAACCACCACCAGATACAAGAGGTATTTTGTGTGGTTTGTAGTATGTGAATGAAGTGTGTTGTGTTTGGGAATGTTGTTTGCAAGTGAATTTCATTAATGTACATATGTGTTTCTTTTTGAATGTTGAAATGAATAATTCGAATGGAAATTTTATCTCCCCGTTTTCTGAAAACAGCTGAAGGTGGTGTACTGAGAACTATTGGTGATATGGGTGCAGTCATGACTTCTTTGACATTGGGGTCTGGTGGTAGGGCTGGCATCCCAGCTAATTCAGGCCAGCACGGAAAAGCTATACAGTACATGAAAGAATATCCGCTAGTCATGGACACAAAACTGAAGATCATTGAAATACTACAGGTTTGTATTGATTGATTCATACAAACACATGAAGCAATATCGATGACCGGGCAACAAGTGAGAATACTTTGCTTTTCTTTCGTTTAAAAACACATGTAAAATTAATATATCTACGTACTAGGTTAGTTAATTCTTAGCCTGTTCTTGAGACTCATACTGAGCTATTATAGCCATGAAAAAAGTTCTCAGTCTTTCGTGAAGCTTATCGAATGCCTGTATCGTGTTCATTTTCTTCAATTTTCATTGCACTTTTAAACTTTATACAGTTTATTCTGGATGTGCGACTGGACTATCGCATCAGCTGCCTGTTGAGTATATTCAAGCAAGAGTTCGACGAATCCGAGAAAAATGCTTCCGGCGACGTGAACCTCGGCCAGAAAAATATCGACCTCGAGCTGATAGGTAGCCAGGCAGAGGGAATATTCGGCAGCAGTGAGGAATGCGCCGTGCTGGACTTGGACGGCCATGGAGGAAGGACATTCCTACGAGTTCTCTTGCATCTAACCATGCACGATTACCCGTCTCTGGTATCTGGAGCCTTGCACCTTCTCTTCAGACACTTCAGTCAGCGCCAAGAGGTTTTGCAAGCTTTCCGACAGGTCCAACTATTGGTGTCGGATAGCGACGTGGAGTCCTACAAGCAAATCAAAGCTGACCTGGACGTTCTCAGACAGTCGGTAGAGAAGTCCGAATTGTGGGTGTATAAATCCAAATGTTTGGATGACCACACACCCACTAGTAAGAAAAATAAAGAGGATGAAGACGAGGGTTCATCGAACACCACAAAGCCTCCTGTGGTTAGTGTGTTGGAGAAAAAAGGATCGGCTATAAACTTAGATGTCGGTCCTCCTTTACACCCGGAACAAGCAGAGGAATACAAGAAGATACAGCAAATCTTGATACGAATGAACAAACTTTGCACACAGGGATCTCCTAGTGGAGTGGTGAAGCCACAAAAACACGAGCAACGTTTGTTGAGAAATGTTGGAGTTCACACCGTTGTGTTGGATTTGCTGCAAGTTCCTTACGACGAGAAGGAAGATATCAGGATGATTGAGCTAATGCGACTTGCTCATGAGTTTTTGCAAAACTTCTGTTTGGGAAATAAGCAGAATCAAGTTCTGCTCCACAAGCAGTTGGATCTTTTTCTTAACCCAGGGGTAAGTACCGTTGTATGGAATAGGCGAAGATAACATTTAGAGTTTAAATTCCCCAGATTCGTGAAGCTCAAACAGTTTGTGCAATATTTCAAGATAACTCGAAGTTATGCAGTGAAGAGAATGAAAAGGTTATACAATATTTCGTCAATTGCATCGCCACCCGTGGAAGGCACGTGCAATATTTGAAGTTCCTACAAACTATAGTGAAAGCAGAGAATAAGTTCATCAGAAAATGTCAAGACATGGTGATGCATGCTGTAAGTCGATGTGGATTTACGAGTTTGTTGAGTATTTTCGATTTGTTCTTTTAGTTGATTAATGCCGGCGAAGATGTGTTGGTTTTTTACAACGACAAAGCTTCTTTCAATCATTTCATAGAAATGATGAGGTCTGAACGTCATTGCATGGACGAAAGTAGCCCGTTGAAGTATCACGTAGAATTAGTCAAGCTCTTGGCGTGTTGCACTATGGGAAAAAACGTATACACGGAAATCAAATGTCACAGTTTGTTACCTCTGGATGACATTGTGGCTATGGTTATTCATCCCGATTGTATACCTGAGGTTAAGGAAGCTTATGTCGGCTTTCTGAATCATTGTTATATAGACACTGAGGTCGAGATGAAGGAGATTTATAATTCAGGTCATATGTGGACCCTTTTCGAGAAGTCATTTTTAGTTGATATGGCTGATATAGCTACGGCGCCCAACGACAGGAAAAATCCGGATAGGGCATTGGAAAACTATGTCACAAACTGTATGATGAACATTATTTCCACATTTTTCAATAGTCCATTTTCTGATCAAAGCACAACCGTTCAGGTATGTAGAACGGGTATATTTTCCTATTGTGGTTCCTCAATTCATTTGTTATTTTCTTTTTAACACTGCATGTGCTTCCCAATCAGTTCTTGCTAACTTCCTTTGGGTAGATATTTGAAGTCAGTCATTAATTTTCGTTTTCAACCACAAAATTATGCTTATTAGTTGAAATCACTTTTAAATTACCTTGCTTTTATGGTGTCTTTTTTGGGTATCTTTCTCATTAGAAACATCTGCATGAAGCCAGGGTATATTGGAGCGACTCTACAATGGATGATTATGATCCTTTCTCGGGTAATGTTCAACTCAAACAATTGCCCTTCTCTACTAACGTAAGTAATTCATCTGGTCTCCAGAACATCGAATAATTGGTGTCAGGCTTATGGTACTAATCATCATACACTGTATGGACAAATCATCCTAATCAATGTTTCAGTAATCATGCTAATACTCTTAAACTTCAGCGTATAGAAGTATCTAGTTTCACACTTCCAAGCAATCGATGTAGAAATTGCAGAAGATTGGTGTTTTTCTGGATATACAGGGTGTTACAGCTTTTCACGATCGATCAACGAGTGAAAAATTCTGTGACGCACCTAGGGTGATATGTCACCAAAACATCTAGATTTCTTTGATCTGCTGGCTTCTGTTGATTAAAATAGATTTATTGTGGACCTCAATTCCTTGTTAATAGATTTTTTTCTTTCTAAAACTGTCAGCTATCGATTCTTGAAGGCACTCGACTCCACCCTGTATAATGTTGCATTATTGATGAAAAATATTCATACCTGATTTCTAATGTTCATTTCAGTGTCACTCGAAAACTAAATTATGCTATTTCAAACTTTCCTCTCCAAAAATTATTCACTCACCTATTTACTATCTGGTATGAATAACAATTCATGTAAGATACTATGATATTGCATGGTTTTTCATTGAGTGTGCCTTACCATGCTTACTTGGGATTCAGATATAATAAAATAAATCGAAGAACTAACATCTTTAGAAATATTTTGTTTTTTTTATCTTCATGGATCATTCTGATGTGTCGAAAACTGAACTCACCTGATGAAAGTTAACGAACTAGAAAAAATATGAGGACCGATCATAATTTTGCAGCAACAGTCAGTGAAAGAACTTGTCATCGCGGATTTTTCAATATGGATATTTGTGCAAATTGAATATTTGTTCAAGAATGAGAAAGCTTCTGGGAATCAAAACCATCATGTTGAGAAACAAGGTGGTGCTCTATGTTAATTGTATTGTTGTCAGTTTTGAAGCTCCTTGAGAGATGACTTGAGTGATGACTTGATTGCATGTGCTTTTTCACTACACCGCAATTTTTTGAGCTACATCTCTTGCAACTCAACAGGTTACACCTGCCACAGGGTTCAAAATGGACCGACTGAACAAATATTCACCATTATACAATAATTATACTCAGAAATTATCAGCTACTTTTCATCAGTTCAATTTGGGGCCTCTTGAGAGAATCAAGCAACAAGTTTTTTCAATCGGTTTGTTTTTAGACTAGGACGCCCTGTATATTTTGTTTGAGATTGTTTTGTGTTATCCCTTTCGGTGTTTTTATATATTTATATTTTGCAGACAAGGCAACCCATTTTTGTACAGCTATTGCAATCAGCATTCAGAGTATCTCAATGTCCTTGGCTAGCAGCATCACAACGCTTTAATGTTGAAAATTGTATTCGTACCCTATCCGAAGTTGGTTAGTTTTCCGGTGGTTCAAAAATTTCAGCATTTTTTAAATCACAATTTCGTTCCAGCAAAAAATAGAGGAATAGCTATCCCTCTGGATTTGGAGAGCCAAGTAGCCACTATGTTCAATAGAGCTTCCAATTTGACCCGACAAACTAGTAAATGGTTGCAAGCTTCCAAAATACCAAAAATTGAAAGATCGCAGTCACAAGTGAGTCGAACACACAGTACATGCCATTGAACAAAAAATCTAAATCATCCGATTTTCAGTTGATAAGGTTAGACAGAAGTATAATTGAAGGATTGCAAGATATTGTGTCTGTTCTGGAAGATCAATTGAAGCCATTGGTACAATCCGAGTTGTCACTTCTTGTTGACGTCCTTTATAGACCTGAATTACTTTTTCCGCCAGGAACAGAACCACGAAAAAAATGTGAAAGTGGTGGTTTTATCCGAAGGTAAATGCATCGAAGACATTTTCCTCTGAAAAGAAGTTTTCTCTAATGAACTTGGTATATATCTATTTTGTTCTTATATCTATTTTATTCTTGGTATTTTAGGCTCATAAAACATACTGAGAAACTACTTGAAGAAAAAGAGGAGAAGTTGTGTGTCAAAGTGTTGAGGACTTTGCGAGAAATGATGGCAATCGATTGCGAATATGGAGAGAAGGTTAACTATGCTTTTGTTTTTATCAGCTGTAAATTGACGTATATTTCTTTTTAAATGCTGCATAGAATGATATATCTGAAAAGTCACAATCTGATATGGTACAGTATACATGTAAATACTTTTGGTGTGGACTTTGTTTTCCCAAAAGTGTATCCCCGATGCCCCTTCACAAAAATTTTTGAGTGTATATTTGTATTGTTCATCCTAAGTGTACATTCTGTTTCTAACACATGTTTGCTTTGCTTATTTTTGTTCGAATCACATACATTCACGCCAAATCCATATTTTATAGGGCGATGTTTTGCGTAACAGCCTCCTTGCAAGATACTTCGGAAAAGCATTCATCCACAATAATAAGTCTGTTGAACTGGGCAGTATTCTCATTTCGCCTGCTACTCATGGCCCTGGAGGTAACTAACATGGTCATGAATCAAGCAAATTTGTAATGCTGTACTTTACAGCTAAAATTCTGAACAGAGCTGGCAGAACTTTACATGAAGTCCAAACGCACCTGAATAGAGAGGGGGCCTCAGATTTGGTAGTGGAATTGGTTATAAAATCCGGAAATTCAGTCTCAATATTCAGTGAAGCAGTCGAACTTGGTATAGCTCTTCTAGAGGGAGGGAATCCTATCATTCAGAACAGTATGTTCAACAAACTGGTTGGAGGAGATATAAGTCAATCATTCTTCAAGGTGAGTGCTATATGTAGTATATATTACACACCATCGTTCTCAAGAAACAATTATACTGTGAATTCAAGAATGCTGAACAAATAATTAATCATCCGTGTCCTATCTTTACATGCAGTCTTCAACTTTCTCGGACTGATTATCGCTTATAGGTATTCCACGAAAAAATGATAGATTCTCATCAAGAAATAAAGAACACTGTAACAGTCAACACATCTGAGATGGCGGCAAAAGTTCATGAGGATAAACAGGATGGCAAGGACTCCGAGAAACTCTCTAAGAAGCATGGTAGCAAAAATAATGGTATCCTCATAAGTAATGAGCTGAGAGAGGAACTCACTCAAGCAGCAGAAGCTACTTCTCAAGCTTACGCCCATATACGTGAAGATGGAACAGGTAAATAGATCGAAATCGATTTTGTCTTGTATCGAGAGTATCTACCAAATATCAAACGACATGCATTTTATTTTCTGGAGGCATGTTGGTTGTTGAACGTCACCAAATATCTTTTTTAATAGGTACAGGAACTGCATCAGCTCTTGAAGATCTACTGGCAGAAAAATCAGAGAAACAGCGTGAAAGGGAAGAACAAAACGGTTTGTCAAATAAAATTTTGATCATGCAGCCTATCTTGAGATTCCTCCAGCTGCTCTGCGAGAATCACAATGCTGCTTTGCAAAACCTGTTGCGCAATCAGAACAACAAAAGTAATTTCAATCTGGTGTCTGGGACCCTGATGTTTTTGGATTGTATTTGTGGCTCAACAACTGGGGGCCTTGGCCTGTTAGGACTGTACATCAACGAAAATAACGTAGCGCTCATCAACCAAACCCTAGAAACCCTGACAGAGTATTGCCAAGGACCTTGCCACGAAAACCAGGACTGCATAGCGACGCACGAATCCAACGGTTTAGACATCATCACAGCGCTCATCCTGAACGATATCAATCCGTTAGGCAAATCCCGGATGGATCTGGTCCTGGAGCTGAAGAATAACGCTTCAAAGCTGCTCCTAGCCATCATGGAGAGCAGAGGCGACAGCGAGAACGCCGAACGAATTTTGTCCAACATGATCCCCAAGCAGCTGGTCGACGTCGCCTGCAACGCATTCCACCAAGAGACGGAGGACGACGATGTAGATGACACTAGTGTTCCGGAAGACATGGTGTCTCCGCGGGATGTCGGCCACAACATCTGGATATTGTGCCATCAATTAGCTCAGCATAACAGAGACTTGGCATCGTTGCTCAAGCCGTCCGAGTCGGGCGATCCGAAGACTCAGAAAGCGGTAGCGCACTACGCGTCTCACACCGCGCAGATAGAAATCGTCAGACAGGATCGGACGTTGGAGCAGATTGTCTTTCCCATACCGGAGATATGCGAGTACCTGACTCAGGACACCAAGATCAGAGTTCTGAACACTGCCGAGAGGGACGACCAGGGCTCGAAGGTCGTCGACTTTTTCGACCGTACTGAACAAATGTTCAACGAAATGAAGTGGCAGAAGAAACTTAGAGGTAATGAACAAGGCATCGGCAATTAACAATATTCTTCATAATTTTTTTTTATATTGACTTGATATTGAGAATCCCCATCCAGGGACCGCAGGGATTACATGAGGACGAGACATTCTTGTGTGCATGCAAAAACACAATGAAAGCTTAATCTTTTCAAACTATTGGAAAGGGCGGCAAAGAATTTCTGAGCCATACCTCATGCACACCGAAAACTCAAATCGCTTGGCGCTAAGAAGATAAGGTTGGCTCGTGAGAGGAGTGCAGGATTAAAAGGGAGTCGAAAAACACCGCCATAAAAGCATGGTACATATGCGTACTGTGTACTAATAGGGGAAATATTCAGTCAGTGATATTAACGATGAATTCCGTATATAATAGTAATAATACAAAGAAAAACATTATTTCTTTGATAGTTGTATGAAGTACTTGAACGTGAATAAATCCCAAATTTGAGAAACTCACTTGAAATGATGACTCACTCCAATACAACGCCAATCGATCCGTTTTCACGAATAACGTAGCTTTCAACATGTGACAAACGATGTGGCTGACTTTAGCACCATCATTTCTAGCTTGCGCTTGAGATGCCGAAGTTTTGGACTGTTCCAAGAAGGACCGCAACTTTTATATAGTGTCTTAGACAAACATTCAATCGCTGGACTACTTTCGCAAGCCAATCTGTACCAATATCTGATAGAATACATAGTAAACTTTGAAACAATCTCCTAGTTGGAAATAGATTCCCCCTCCACACAGATTGATTTCCTCATCATTTCTTCACTCTTGGATTGATCAAAGTCCATTTTCAATCTGGAACAAAATATATTAGTCTATCGTCACTTCCTGTCGTTATTTTTGTTGATAATTTTCTCCATATTCTATGTTTCAGCTCAACCTGTACTGTTTTGGATCAGTAACTATATGTCCTTGTGGAGCAATATCCTATTCAACTGTGCCGTACTTATTAATTTAATCGTAGCTTGTTTCTATCCTTTCGACAATGTTGTACCAAGTAAGTTTATCAATCATTTTTGAACCTCATTGATATATATCTAATATAATGATTATTGGTGTATTTTCAGCTATAAGTTCCACAATATCTGTACTCATCTGGGTTGCCATGTTATCTTCGTCAGTTATAGTAGCAACACTGCCTAGACAAACAGGCATATGGACTCTGGTGGCTTCGACAATTCTAAGACTGATATACTCGCTAGGGCCCGAACCGACCCTTTGGTTACTGGGAACTGTGACAATACTATTAAAAATCATACATCTAGTCAGTATAATGGGCAACCATGGTACAGTCACTAAAACATATCAGCAAATACTTACGGATGCCGAACTAGTCTATCACCTTGCCTACTTGGTTTTTTGCATGTTAGGACTCGTGATGCACCCGTTTTTCTACTCTGTTCTGGTGAGTGGCGAGCTTGAACATGTTTCTGATACAACGATGTAGTGCAAAATGGTGAAGTCAATGGTAGTATTCTGTTTCACCAAAGCGCTGACGCCAGTTTCCGCAATAAAGACATATAATTTAGTTGTGAAACTCCAGGAAATGGCGACATTTTTGCTAATTTCTGAATTTTTACGTTTTCATAATAGTTTCTTACATTATTTGTAATAGATGTTCGTAGTGACACACGTTCATCCTATCTCAGTCCCTCAATACTTAATTTGCCATCCTCTTGTACCTCTCTTATTTTGTTCCGTTTTCGTTCCAATAATATTATCATAGGTGATTCGCCATGTATTAGTATTAGATATGAGCTTGAAGCGCGTGAGAATGGAAAACCACATCAATTTTCGTTTCAGCTATTCGATGTGGTGTATCGAGAAGAAACTCTACTGAACGTGATCCGTTCAGTCACAAGGAATGGTCGTTCTATCGTTTTGACGGCTGTCCTGGCTTTGATTCTCGTCTACATGTTCTCGATCATCGGTTACATGTTCTTCAAGAACGACTTCATCGTCAGCGTGAATAAAAAAGGTGCAATATCCGAGCTCCAGGCAATTGCTATTCGAGACAATAGCTGGAACATGTCAGAAGTTGTAGGTTCAGGAAAAGCATATTTTATATATTGTATATTTCAGCATAACTGAGATCTCACCAAACTATGCGTACTAATCGTTTTTTGTTCCTAGAAATCATAGGGCTTTCGATAACCTTATGGAAGTTTCTCGAATTTTCTATGCTCTCAACTCGTTTTTTTTCCAAATGGTACATCCTGTATCATTTCACGTCGTTCGACAGATCCTTCTATGTGCTTCTCATTGAAGGTCGTTATTTGGCAGAAAATGGTATTTTGGACCACCTTGTGTATTTTGAAAAAGATTGAATGTTAAGTTTGATTTCATTTTAAATCAACTATTGATTGTCACTAATGAGTTCTTGAAATTATAAGTGGTATAATTTTCGAAAAAGCCTACATCAAAGGAAAAGCGTTTATAACTTGGCAACGCTGCATTGGGTTCAGAAAAAAAAATCAGTGCATAAGTACAGTCAAGTGAGAATCCAGGAATGTTCAAATAGACATGGTGTTGAGATTCAGAATGTTTCTCGTGAAACTACAACTCCTGTTCTTCGCAAATATCAGAGTAGTCATCCTTTGTTGCGCTACAATATGGCGTGTACATCGAATATCAACGTAATTTTGGTTTTAGACGAGTCTTGTGAATCTATTTCCGAAATGACAGGCAAGACTTACAAGGAAGATGAAACTGGTAAATATTGCGAATTAGTAGACGACGGTGAAGAAAGAAAAGAACGTGCTTGTGATTCATTGATAATGTGCATTATCACAACTATGAACCAAGGTCTAAGGAACGGTGGCGGTATTGGTGATATTCTTAGAGCTCCCAGCAGTGAGGTATGTTGTCAGTAGTGATAGTAGGTAGAATCACGAAATGATTTCATCAGTATTCGAAAGCTCGTTGCTTGAGGAAACTAACCAACTTTTATAATCAGAGAATGTTTGTAATTAATATCTGAAAATCAAATCTAAGGATCGATTGCGTAAAGTTTCTCGTTAAAATAACGTGAAATCAACTCTTCTTGAGGCGTGCGTTGGCATGGATGTCAACAAATATTCAATCATCTGTTGATTGTTTCATGCAACCGTCCCTAGAAATAATAATTCACAAGTGTATGCGCAAAATGCGCGAGTTACCATGTATTGATAACGAAGGTTGAAAATAGGTAATGAAGCAGTTTGATGTTGAAGTTTGGTCTGTGCGAAGGAATAAATGATATTCAGTTATAATGTCATTGCAAAACAGATTAAAAAATTCACCTATCAGGGATTTTCGGAATGTTACTATAATTCACTTCCTTTCAAACATCAAATTTCAATGCTTCATTTCTACAAATTTTTTCTTCACAAGCTATATTTATTGGTATGGTCAGAAAGTCACCTTTGTACGATGATGATCGTTTGGGCATGTTCTCTGAGTATGAGATGGATAGATGCCATAAATGAACGCGAGAAAAGATAGTTTGCTTAGTGTAAATCCTGTAATAGTGTGGCACGTGACTGATTGGGTTCATATTTGAAAATTTTTCGGAAGTAGGACGTGTGGAAAGACCTCACGAATATATTTTTCTTTCAGGAGTCTCTGTTCGTGGCCAGAGTGGTTTATGATCTACTGTTCTTCTTTGTTGTGATCATCATTGTACTTAATCTGATTTTTGGTGTCATCATTGACACATTCGCCGATTTGAGATCTGAAAAACAACAGAAGGAGCTCATTCTGAAAAACACATGTTTTATCTGTGGTACGTATCAATGATTATATGAATTCTGTACTCACTATCCTGGATTCAATAATGTTCAATGTTCAATAATGCGAAGTGGAGTTGCTACATGGCCATTCACATGGGAGTATTAGAGTTTCAGGAATATTAATTTTCCATATGAATCACTTATGATGGTTATTGATTTGCATTTGACAGGAGAAAGCGAAATTGAAGGAAGTATAGAAATCATATCTTGGGGTTGAAATTGTACTAGGGAGCTGCTAGGGAGCTGAGCGAGTAAAGCTACCATTCATTCCTTCGTGGTATATACGATTTCGGGTTCCGTATTTTGTTGAACCTTCCTCTAGCTCAGCTGCATCATTAATGCATGGTAAATTTGATTGAAATGAGCCCCAATGGCACAACCAAGTGGACACTTATATAAAAAAAGAACTGAAAACCAAACCAAAAATGTTACCATCACCGTTTCCTTTATCTCCATGATAGACAATCGTATCTGTGATACTCGTAATACTTCTTCATGTCACGTGGCATTTCGTTCTTCCAGGACTGAACAGATCTGCTTTCGATAATAAAATTGTGAGTTTCGAGGATCACACCAAATGCGAGCACAACATGTGGCACTATTTGTACTTCATAGTCCTGATAAAAGTGAAGGATCCCACCGAGTTCACCGGCCCGGAAAGTTACGTCTACGCCATGGTCAAAGGTTCGAATTTGGAGTGGTTCCCCAGGCTGCGAGCCATCTCTTTAGCTGCTGTGGAGGGGGAAGGAGAGCAGATCGAGTTCAAGAGTTTCCAGTCGCAACTGCAGAAAACCGAGCTGCTCATCAAAACGCTTTCTCAGCAGCTAATGGAGCTGAAAGACCAAATGGCGGAACAGAGGAAGCAGAAGCAGCGGATGGGGCTCTTGAGTTCAGCGTCTGCCTATTTGCAGACCTCGAATTTACCTCAGATCTAAGTGTAGCGTTCTTAGGTAGTGCTAGTCGGAATTGTTTCCTCAGTGCCACAGTTTGTTGAGTACTTAGCAGGAGCACTGTCGATGTTAGATCTTGCAATGCTCAAAATTCAAGAACTACGAGAGTATTCTAGCTGACAATAAATAATGGCCAAATCTTTCCCAGTAAGGTTTATTAAAGTTGTTGATAGAATATGTTCGCCATAAAGTGTAGCGCTTGAATGATATTTACCGTACTTACAAATCAAATTACTGTTGATGGATCATCATCTGAATCTCGAAGAGGTGTGAATCTTTGATTTTTTTTGTGTTTCTATTTGTCAACAGTATCTTATTGTATATTTGTTCGAAAATTTAGATTGTGATTTACAGAAAAAAATATTATATTTTATCAAGTATGTTTCAGATGTAGAAAACATTAATTATTTTAATTTTATACATACCTGTTCCATAGAAATCACTGAATCATTGTTTTATTGATGTTGTATTCAAGGAAATGCTTGAAAAACAAAATTGTTTTATTATTGTTTGTTGGATTTCAATATCCTGTACAAATTTTATCATCAATAAGAATAAATATATATTGTGTTGAATGAAGATTATCATTTCCATGTACAGGTTTTCTCGAAATTTCCGACTCCTGCGACAAAAAATAAAAAAAGTTGTAATAAGATATGGTACTCAATGAAAAGGCAAAGCTTACAGGAAATATTTGATTACCATCTTCTGCAGCCAGTCACTGGTAAAATACTGAACGCTCATATCTAGACAATTTTAGCATTCCAGGTAGACTAGACAGTCACTATTTTAATATTACATAAATTTCTGTCTCTAATTATACATTTTGAATCATATTACTAAAGCATATAAGATAACTTACATAATGATTTGACAAAGGATTTTGGGATTTGACAACATGTAGTGATGCCTGTTATCGTCTCACTATAACATCAACAGGTTCTTTAATAATATTGATATTTCAGAAATTAGTCGTTGCAACCCTGTTTCATCTAACTGAAGAACTCCTAGTGTGAGACCCTCTTCTTGAGACATTCCTCAGGCTATAAGTCCTTTCTCGATCTAGTGATCTCGTCTCGGTTTTCAAACACAGAGCCTGGACGAAACTTCTACGGAAATTCTTCGACATGAATCCATAGATGATAGGGTTGATGCAACTATAGAAATATAATATAAGTTGAATTTTCCGGCGTGCCATGAAATTGATATTATTATGGAGTCTAGCCTACTATTTGAAGCTTGTTGAAGACGGAAAATTGCAAGAAATTGATTAACCTAGTTTTTCCGCAAATTTTTGAACCAAGGAAGGTACAGCAAGGTTGAAATGAAGGCAAAAATGCGGAATCAGGTGTTCAAAAAAATAAATAGTAGCACACAAAACTCAGATTATTTTCGGAGATATACCAATCAAAAATGAAAAACTGCAATTTCGTATTTAATTTCTGGTGACTTCATTTGCTAATGCAGAAGTATTTTTCATTCCGTATTCAAATGTAGTCGGTAAAAAATAAAAACAAAATGGGATAAGATACTTTCTCAAAACTCACCCACCTGTTGAAGTAAGCCATGAGGGAAAACGAAATAGACATGTATTTCAATGATCCAAACTTCATAAAATGTATGACTCCATAAGCTGTTAGTATATTATCGATGAGCAACGGTGTCCAGCAAATGGCGAAAAGTACGACCACTGTAACCAGCATGCACACAACTTGTTTGACCATCAATGTGTCATCTCGTGTACAGCTTCTATTGTTTCTGTTGGCTGTGTTATTGGATATTTTACTCTCGAGCAACCTCTCATTTCCAGTCACTGCAGTGTGGGTTCTTGATAGTCTTAAAAAATGAATGGTGCTGATATAAAAGCTATACAGTACTGTGCAGTACAGTATATAATTCCATGTTTGGATTCCTGAGAAATTTCCAGGATGAGTTACATTAGGTTTCCTAATACCTATTCTCAACTGTTCCTTGGATATCTTGATTCTATCCAAAATTTTGAAAATGGTAGCCTCACTTTCAACACTGCGCTTTTCACCATTTCCGACTGGTGGTAAGCGCTTCTAGGGAAGACTGAAGTACAGGAATGATACTTTCGACTTTTATTTGACTTTATGAGAAGATAATTATTCATACGTAGGTATTGATGGACTTACGCTTCTTCACTTGTCATGACTGATCTCCTTTCCATCACCTTCCAGATTTCCCAGCAAATCAATGTATAGGAAAGTGACATAATGCAAAAAGGTCCAACAAAGATCAGTATGAACATGTAGACCTCATGGAATTTCGTTAACTTTGTATTTGTATCCCAGCCCCGAACACAGTATCTGTATTCTTCGTTCTTGCCTACTGGTAGATGAGTCTAAAATAAATGATGCTGATTTCTTCAGATTCAGACTCAATTTCAACACTGATTTATCTCATTATGATTAGAACTCTTCATTGAATGGGGACTGAAAAAATGAACAATGAGAGACAGTGAGAGAAAGGAATGACCCATGCTTTATTGCTTCAACCACACCGCCCTTGGCAAATAACGATACGTTGTCCTTCTTCTGATAACAATGTAATAATTATAATGCGGCCACAGTAAAATCATCATTATTGAATATTCTTTCATGAAATTCGTAAATATTTGCTACTATGAGTCCTTGAATTTTTACCTCTATCAAAGTATATAGTGAGCGTCGGTTCCTCTAGAAACTTGACATTCTGCTATAAAATTAATTGGAAAAAAAATTTCAGGGGGGTGTCCTGCTTAAATGTGGGTTACACTGTATGCCGTATGTATTATCAATAAAGACATTTTTTTTCTGTGAAGACTACATAGAAAATCTCAGTCAGAGAGGTATACTGGGTGTTTCAGTGTTGAAGTGACATAAACCTAGGGAAAAAAGTTCATACGAACATTCGTTTCCGAGATGAACAATTGAAAAAATCGTGTTTTTAATTGGTAGCTTCAAAACTCTTCAGCTGATTCAGATGAAATTCAAATAGGTCATTTACACAAATTTCAGACGTCTTCTATAGGCTGATAAGATTTGATTCATAATTTCCAGGGACTCCAACCAGCGAGCAAGTTGATATTCTGCAGAAAAAATATCACCCTGTGTTTGTTTGCATTTTTTATTTTTCGATTAATGCATATGAAACCGCAAAATTTTTTTCACCCGATGGTCCCTTCAGTGTCTTGCTTAGTTTCCGAGTCAAAATCACGAAACCATACGTCGGCACCTGTCGTAAACCCCATCAGGTAGAATAAAAACTCTGGGGAAGTATCCAAAAATCCTCACCATTTGCAAAAAGTCCAGGTACTGATCCTCTCTAGGATTTTGTCACTTCAACTCTGGAACACCCTGTATTTTGATATTCTCTACATTCCCACCGAATGGATGCCACAAACCATAATGAAATTTTTTCATGGAATAATCTTTCAAAAAGACACTGGGAAGTTGAGAACTGGGAGATTCTTGAACAATTTTATCAGTATGAGAGAAATCAGAATATCTGGAAATGTTCTAACTCTTATGTGTGAGTAACTGAACAGTTAGGAAATGAAAAACAGAAATATACAGAATTCGAAAAATCATAACAACGTCAACAAGCATTTGGCAGCAGATTTTCATCTTACCTGCACTTTCAGTGTCGGCATTGCCAGCAGGATGGAAACAATCCATATCAATAAAATAATTTTTTTTGCTTGACTTATGGTACAAATATACTTCGCTTTCATGGGATGCACAATTGCATAATATCTAAAAATCATTCAATATTAATATTGTTTCTAACTACATTGTTGCATCGTTTATCATTGTGATAACCTCATTTTAGCGTAACAAAATTTTCTGTTCATGAATGGGGAGAAGTTCGTAGATAATTTTTAGCGAAATCGCATGTTGATATTGAGCAGGTATGGATCGAGATAATTTACTGACTTCTCGTGACCTTTGATAAATTCCCTGTATGAGTTCAAGCAGGCACGTTCAATACCCTCCGAAGCTCTCATTTCTTCATATATTTTAGTCAGATAAAATGCTACAAAAATCCAATTCTGCTTTTCCTCTCTTTTGAATTCTGTTTCTTATTATGTTCTTATCAGCATCATTTCGACAAATAAACCTATACCTTCAAGAATTGATATGATGGTGTTTCTTTCAACTTGAGTAACATTGAAAACCATATACATTTTCGAGGTTATTTCGTAATATACAGAAAAACATCACTAACTCTCGCATCTGAATGTACAATTTTTGTTTTCTCATTTTCTTTTCGATTTCCTAGGTAAAAAAATTATATTGTTATTCTGCTTCAGTCCTGTGAAGGAAATGCATATTTTTTGTGATTTCTCAACTTGTTTTTCGAGATGAAGGTTATTACAAGTGAAATAGACCACGAACTTCGATCAATCAAATGTGTATACCTATCGCATTGGTGAAAGTTCTAGGCCTGCCCTGTCTGTACCATGTCTGAATAGACAGAAGAATAGTTTCGCAATGTTTGATATATTTTATAAAATAATCCATTCATGATTACATCCTCGTTTGAAACTGATAGGAACAACATCGCTAAATGGAAAAAAATCCTGGATGTAATGAAAAAACCGAATTTCTAATTCTACTCATCATTAGAATAGGCCAACCAATCAATGGAAAATCCAAGAATCACAAAAATATTCAGAAAAGTCGTTTCAATACGTGAATACGTATTTTGGAAAATAATTTGCCATCTTCATAGAAAAGCAGTCAACAAATTCGAGCTGACTGCATCTCGCAAAAGCGACCTCTATAACGTTTCGAATATCTAAATACTTAGTTTTTGAGCTTACCTTTCTATACTTATTGCTGTAAGCGTCAATACTGAACAGATTGCTGAAACGTACTGCATGTAGTGTATACCTTTACAAACAATTGCACCCATTTGCCATGTATAGGAAAATAATTTAGCTATCTGAAAAATAATTCTCATGTGAAGCTTTTGGATATGAAGCTATAACAAGCTTGCAGTGTCAAGAACGAAGTAGGTCGAGGTAGTACTCATTCCAAATGATGGAAGGATTCATGTATACTGGGTGTGCCAGGCTCATTCCACCTCCTATTTTCCTTCAGTTTCAGAGATAAATGAATGAAATTCGGTACATCCTGTATAAAAAAAAAGGTGGTGATGAAACCGGAAGCGGAAAAACAAATATCGATGTGTCAATAAGCGATGTACAGGATGTCCTATATTTCAATGATCTTGAAAATCGATCTTTGTAATCGGAGGAGAGGGTTGTTGTATAAGGATCCTGAGACACCCAGTACAGTGTTTTTCCTATCGACACCCCAGTGGCTACTTCTGGATATCGCTGAAGGGAAATATGAAGAAGTTCAGGTTTATAATTTTGATGTCACCCTATATATGAAGTCATATTCGAAAACCCTATCACCATTAATACGTATATATTGTTGAATCACAGGTGGTATCTGTCTGTATGAAGATACATGAAATGCATAAAATGAGGCTTGCATCCAGGAAATGATAAAAGTATTTATTTGCTCCAACTGCTCTAGTTTATTTTCACGAAAGAGGCACTAAATTGAACGTGTTGTTGATAATGGTTGAAAACGTAAAAAATCGCGTACTTGAGAAGTGTGAAAATTTACGTGGAGCCTCGGTCGAACATGGAACATAAACAAAATCTATCTCTAACGATTGAACTAAACATTTCAACTACTTTTATTTGGAATAAAAGTGGCCAATGTCAGCATGAGAAGGCAAATCATTGAAAACTTGAATAAATAGAACATCTCGGATAGGAAGGTTTGTTGACTATTTGGAAATGTTTTGCTATCAGGGCGATAGGAAAAGTTCATATGACCTCAAGTTGAACCTCTCTCATAGGACAGCAACATGAGAATATTCAGAGGAAACAACATGAATTCCGAACAAAAAAATTTGTTGAATAAACGCATTCGCCAATATTCACAATGAACTAATTCATCGATAGAATATGTAAGGAATTATATATTTCCTTAAATAATTGTTCTTCAATTTCAATTGTACCAGTATACAGGGTCTCCAAGCATTATTGATATTCTAGTACAAATAGTGAATTGGGCCAATTATATACATCGAGATATCATAATATGATAGAAGCGCCTAAGCTGTATTATGAGATAATAGTACTCTTTATGAAGCTAGAACGATGAAAAATAGCAAAACTGTATTTGTTGCGTAGTTGGCTGTTAGCGCCATACCATTGATCACGTGACATGTATCAAAATCGATTTTCAAGTTATCGGACATGAAAAATCGATTGCCTAGCATACGGTGTATTTGCAATCACAACAATCATAACATTTGTTCGAGATGTTCAAGTGTTTTTCAACATGAATAAAATCTATAAGAAAAGTCATGGAAGAGTTCAAAAAAATTTGTACATAAATAAAAAAATGCATTTAGACCCTGTATTATTGAAGTATACAAGAAAAAAGAACGTCATTGCCTGTACTAGCTGATGCAGTAATCGGAAATATTTTTTCAATTTCCAGGTCGGGCATTGTGTATAAAGATGGAAATCTCTTATCTCGTATTGCCAGAGATCAATTGAAAAATGAAATTCAATATTTTAATTGCCATTATCCGCATTTGACGCTGTCTGCATCAGAGTGCTGTTGAATACGCATCATGATCGGATGATTATAGATTGAGTGCTTTCTAAATTTATACACCAGATTAATTCATGTTTTGATAGTTATATATGAATTTTATATCGATGTTTTTCGAGTTCCTTCTTACTATCAATAAACTATAATCGTCATGGTCCACTGGCATTTACTCAAAAGCAAGTGCCATAATATTATTGATTTTGGAATTGACTCGAACTTATCAAATTCCTAGTGAATGAGAGTGCAATAATCCATAATTCAAGTGGCAGGTGGCTTCTGAATTTTGGCACTATAATCTGGAATAATACATATCTCAGAAGAGTTTGTCATAAATCTTTCAGTTCTTGTTCATGTCGACAACACACCACTCACCAAATAGGAAAAATATCTAATATCGAAAGTCAGACAATAATTAGAAGAAGGGAGACAAACCAGACGATCTCAGGCTGGTCACCAATTTACTGTCAGGCTCGAGACATGTCGAACATCGCTATACCAAGCATCATTCGTCAATAGAACGCCAAAGTTTTGGAATTCTTTGCCTAGTGAAGTCTTTCCTGATGCTCACAGCCTTTCAAGAAAAATTCCAACACCTACTTTCTCTCCTAAAATTCCACCGCTGGCTAAAACGATGTTCCTCGAACATTATAGGTTTTCGTGTTGTCAACAGATAAAAAAAATATGGTGGTGATAGTTTCAAAGCAAGGATTGTAAATAGTCGTTTTTGAAAAAAAAATGGTGTTCATGCAATTGAATCTGACTCAGAGGAATTCCGTTTCATGGTTACAAGATTCTCTACAAGTTTTAGCGATTTCGAGCAAATTTCAAGTCATTCCTTGACATATCTGGAGATTTTTTTTCTGTTCATTCGAACACAATTTTTTTTTGTGTTATAGATCAACTGGAAAAAGGCTCTGCAAAGTTTAGAAAATTATATAAATTTTGTTCAAATCAAGCACCATCATTAGCTGAAACAACGCATTTTATCCTGATTTCGAAAATATTCAGGCTATTCTCAGCCGTTCTCAAGATCTTTCAGTAAATTTCCAGATTTTCCTTATGTGTGCCAGCGGTGGAATGTTTCGAGCCCAGGAAGGTTTTGGAATTTTCCTTGGTTGTTTGGAGTGACCACTCTGATCTCGTCTAGTTTATCTACCTGGAATTATAGACGAGATTTCCGATGAGCACCGACCACGGAAATATCTGAAAAAGGGGTAGATCGCCCACCCTTCTACGAGAAAGATTTATGAATCCGTTAATTCGGATCTTTTCCGATCACAATTTGTTTCAACCAAGTTTTCTGACAAATCGATTGTTGATGGAGATTCGGTGAAGCTTTCAATGACGAACCGATGGTCGAAATTGGACTGGGCACAATTTATGAGATTTGCGGGAAACGATTGACCTTCCTCTATTCTGTTGCTTATGTTAGCATCAGGTATTATGTTGATATTATAACATTCTGATTAATGGGAACACAGTTCGTTCAGTCTATATAAACTATATTCATTGAGTATTGAGTGTTTTCATCAAGTATCTACCGCAAACACTTGCTGTTGAGATTGAATAGCATATCATTTTTTTTTCTAATCGTTCTAGACTGTCAAAGACTTACTATTCAGACAAAGAGATTTGGATTTCAGTATGGCTAAGCGTTTAAGTAAGTTCCTAACTCTGAAGTTGTGCTGAATATGAAATAGCTTATCAGTCATGGGAGTATTGGGAATGAGTCTGTTGAACAGTCACTTCTATCTGAAACTCCTAAAACGCCGAATGCAATGACATTTCTGATGATTTATTATCTTTGTTCGATACAGAGGCAGCCGCACTCATGTTTTTGTTTGCTGATCATTTTCTACATAATAATATATTCAACTCTACTGAATCCGAAGCATATGTGCTTCAATGTTTGCATATTATATGAATGATAATTAACCTTGGCGTTAATGTGATGATAAGAAGTTAAGATAAACAGCCATCCATGGTAACAGATTATTTCACATTATTTTATATCGAATAACAAAGAGATTAATGATTGTTGGTTGCGATTTGGTGCTAGCACCATTCGTAGGTCCATGCTTGGGATTCTGGGTGTTTTCGAAAATAGTCATTAGGGATTTCGAAAACCGAACTCTATCTCTGTTGAACCCAATTTGTGAAACCAGATTGTAGAATATGAATTCAGTGATCGAGTTAATTCTGATTAGGTTTCTTCATGAGGACTATTCTTATAATCTTCCGACTTCACTTGATTATGTGTTGCCACAAGTTCTGCTATCAGACACTAATAGCACAGATAAGGTCCTTCCATCGCTCTTTAAAAAGTTATAAGAACCTACCTACTGTTTTCCAACATATCCACGTTCCACATCATACCCTGCATATGTCAATATTTTGATTCAAATGCAATTCAATCCTTCATCCAATAGTTAAATAACGTTCTAGTAAATAAACAGTGATGAAATTCGGTTGTGGAAGTCGTTCCACTTCCTTCTGTTTATACACATTGCAGTGTGCAGCATGAATTTTAACCTATAAAGATATTCTTGTTTCACAAACGAACTTAATTCAAGATCACTATAAATTTTCCAGTAAGAGTAGTTATCTCTTTGAACTGGAAGCTGGAATGAATATAATTATGTTTCATCAATTTATTCCAGTGTATTTCCAGTTTGAACAGAGAAATCATCAAATTGTCTGTCTACCTGTTTCAACTACATCATAATCGTATACATTTCGAATTTCCACAATGAAAGATTAATGATTCAAAGGAATATTATATTTTCATGATTGAAAATGTTGTGCAGAGATTATTCAAAGTTTAATTGCATCACCAATTACCATTACAGCAGGAGCATGCATCACTTTTGTTGATGCCGCAAATTTCAATGGACCGAGTGCCAAAAAAATACGTGTCCGTATTGCCCTTATCCATTATTAATAATACAATTTGCAAATGTTTTAGTTTGTCACCATGGGGTACATACGCTAAAAATCCTGAAAGTACCTGACTACAGAAAAATGCTTTTAGCACAATATTCTCTGATTTATATATTTTGGATTGGTTTTATTGTTTTTTTTTTCAATTACTCACTTCAGATTAACCCCACATTGAATTCAACAGAGAAAAACCTCTTACGCCGCCATTTTGAGAATGAATTTCTACTTGTAATGTATCATTGCAACGAGAATTTAAATATCTATCCAACTGTACGAAAAAATATATATAATAATATATATAATTCGTGACTCGTGCCAATTTCCTGAAAAGTTTTGACTGATGATATTGTTCAAAAGCCATGTTGAAGTAATCGTCGAAGAACAAATTATGTTTCGCTCAAAATGGCAGATTCAAGAATGTACCTAACTGCTGCGGCTCATCCTTACCTTAACAGGAATGCAGACTATAATCAGTATCAAATCTGAAGACGCCAAACTGGCCAGAAACACGTTGGTAACGCTCTTCATTCTCCTGTACTTGAAAGTGATGAATATCATCAAAATATTGCCGACGAGGCCCAGTATGAACGTGATACTGTACACGATCAGGATGGGCAACAGTTCATTCCATTGGAAAAATGAATGCGGATCATACGTGTTGTCGGTGTTGTTCCCGCTATAATCGTACTCTTCATCATAGTCCTCCATCTCCCGATTGGCACAATGTCTTCTTAACCTGGATTAATTCGTGAAGTTATTGCATTATTGTCCGTATTCCAGATCGATGGCGTGAATGCATCGTTATTAAGATGCGCTTGATTGATTTTCACTTGAGACAATTGAATGAAATACTCCGATAATTATACCTCTATAACTGATGATCGATCATCATTCTTGCTTCATCATTGCGAAATGAAAATGATGTCATTGAT
Organism: Gastrophysa polygoni; assembly: GCA_963576655.1. Taxonomy (NCBI): domain Eukaryota; kingdom Metazoa; phylum Arthropoda; class Insecta; order Coleoptera; family Chrysomelidae; genus Gastrophysa; species Gastrophysa polygoni. The sequence continues at coordinate 3,659,552 of OY755085.1, forward strand.
TTTAGGTGGTGATTGCTTGTCAAAGTTTATAAAAAAAAATTTCCCGATGATCAATGGCTTCATCATTGCGAAATGAGAATGATGTCATTGATGTTAGGTGGTGATTGCTTGTCAGAGTTTATGAAAAAAAGTTCATGAGCTTGTGTCCCAACTTCGACTCGGCTACTGATATCCATGTATATTGAACTAGATTCTAGAAAAAAGTTCATCTGAGCGTTTTGTTTTGGTAAGATTTGAGTGAATTCAAAGCCTTTCTGAGCTGAGCGAACGAAGCGCTTATTTCTGGGATGGTTGTACCAGGCTAGCAATAGCATAGCTTGGTCAATTTCAACCAAATTTACCATACTAATACAGCGGACCTGGAGGAAAGTTTGTACAAAACTCGAAATCAGACAAACCACGGATGAATAATCACCGAAAAAAACAAATTGATCTCATAGATGATAGCTTTACTAACCTCATAACATTGCAAGTTACGTTTTCTTGGTGTGTGCAATGAATAAGATATCATTTTCCACAAGAAAGTTGTACTTTCAACTGGTCACTCTGATCGAAATATCAAAGTGGCGTACAAGGATTTTCACCCATTGATATCAATCAGATAACCCTGTGCGATGCCACTGGAATTATAATTCGAAATCTCATACCCTGGAAAGTAGCCTGTTGTTCCTACTAACGAACACACCAAGTTCCAAATTGGTAAGAGGTTTTCGACCCCTCTACTCCGAAACAAGGGAAGTTAGGATACATGTTCATATGAACTTTTTGTCATAAAATATGACAACGTTTCATCATGAGTTTTTGTCACCAGTTTCGAAAACGACTAAACATTGAAAATATTACGGAGAAAAAATATATTGATTGTGTTGATAACGAGAGCAGATTCGTTCCCGAAACGTTCACTAAGATAAGTAGAAGTTTTGTTTTTTATTAAAAAAAAAACATTTGTGCTTCCAATTTTTTTGAAAAACAAGGTATTCCTGACCGAGAAATACTCTTAAATATATCTGGAGCTTGAATTCGAAGCGCAGTGACATTTTGGGGCAGATCATAAATCTGTCCTTACTACAAATAAATTGAAATAGTTAATATAATTTGTATTTTCATTCTCAGAAACGAGGAGAGCAAATCCCAGAGAATCTAGAAAAATAACGAATACACTATCTCCTCGATCAACCTATAGACAGTATTTTCATATTTTATGATTATAATATGATGTAACGTATGTTATTGGCTGTTTGGTTGAACTAAACAAATCAGCATGATGAACTCTCAATAACTTAAAAACATGACGTGCTAATGAATTTGAAAGAAAAATCATTGGAGATTATTATTTTTGGATAATTAAATCGATAAGAAATACTTGAGGTTTCAATTGAAAACTTTGAGTGACTATATCTCATGAACCGAATGAGATATCGGAAATTGCTCAAAAGTGAGTGTCTCTAGAATACGAGGATGGTATCCTAAGAAAGTTTCTGAGCAAAGTTTGACATCTCATTCGGTTTATGAGATACAGCCAATGGACTTATCAAATTGTCACCATATACGGCTAATATTTCCAGTTCATTGGAAATATATCCCAATTCCAACAATTTATTTTGTTGTAAGCAGTTCCATATGTTTTTCCGGAACTTCTCGATCCAATTTCCACACATTCACTCGATTGAACTCATTATCTAAATTCATTGGGATAGCTTGATGTTTCCTAATGTCAGCTTTTGACATTTTCGGTTAGCTGAACATCTGAGGGGATATATGAAAGGGAGAACTCACCAACTATGTAATAAGCTTGCCACGGAAATTCTTCACGCACAGACTGTCACTCTGCGAGGATACCATGTCAGTTCGGGATTCATGAGGATAACTGTACGCGAGCGTCTCGACGCCGCGGTATATATCAAGAGTGCCTATTGAAAATACTTCGGTACTCGATATTGGTTGCAATGTTGAAAGTTCGACAGCTGAAGCTTTCACGTTCCAGATAGTGTGCAGCACCGGTGGGCAGGATGAGATGAGACCACAATCGAATAATTCGAGATAAGTACACCGATAAATTTGCTGTAATTGATCTGGTCACTTGACTGGACTTTTTCAGATCATTGTGAACGCGTAATTGCCGCTACTGTTGTTTCAAATTATTATTCAGCACATTCCGAAGCCCTGTAGACAATCGATGGAACAATAAGCTATACAGGGTGTCCCGAAAAGATACCGACAAACTCCAAGAGGAAGAACTGAATCGTATGCAAATAATTAAGGAAGTTTTTTAGTGGGTTTTTATTTGGTTGACCACGACCTGCAAAAACATTTCTTCATCATATACATTTCGAAAATTCCTACCTAGGGAGATATTGGAAAGAAAAATTTCTACCCATCTTCTTTGGGTTTGGATTCGCGAGTCAATGACCCGACGGTGCAATCTCTACAGTAAACAGTAAATTGAATATTACGCAGTTTTTTCCTCTACAGCCCGAACGGCTTATTTGCGGGGTTTATGTGAATGAAAATGCTTGTTTTGATGTCCCCTATCACCAGTTGAAGATTGTTGGTATCGTTTCGGGACACCCTGTATATACAGGGTGTCCTTAAAAGGTCTTTACAAAAAGCTACCACATATTCTTCAGACCAAAACAATTCGATACAAGCAAACTTACCTCAGTAAAAAGTTGCTTAGTTTGGGCGCTAGACGGCTCTGAAGTTGAAATTTTCAAATCGATTTTGCTTCATAACTTTTGAACGGCTCATGAGATTTTTTTCAAATTTGGTACGTTGGCATAGACTCATCGGGCAATGAAACTCATATCATAATCATAATGAATATCATTCCATGGGCGTAGAACTTGATTTTTTCAGTGAATAAACATCTAAAACTCCTACGCCAATGGAAAAAAATTAGTTTCAATATGAAATCTAAATTATTCAACTCATTCACTACAAAAAAGGTACTCTTGACAAAAGTCGATTCCTCTCATGGTTTCGACAAAATTTTAATTTTAGTGATTTAGAGCATAATTAATAATAAAACGATTAACAGATATTTCATAAAAATTGTTCAAAATGTTCACCATTTTCACGTATACAAAGATTTATACGACGCAAAAAGTTGAAATGTACTCTTTGCATAACTTCTTCATCGCCTGTAAGATTATTCGTCGCCTGTTGGATACGTTGCCATAATTGTTCTACAGTATTCACAGGGGTCTTGTAAACCGTAGACTTGAGATAACCCCATACAAAATAATCCATCGGTGTTAAGTCTGGAGAACGTGGTGGCCAATTCACGGGTGCATCATTACCTCTACCTATCCATCTGTCTGGGTACTGTTGGTTTAAAAAATTCCTAACATCCACCGAAAAATGTGGTGGAGCTCCATCGTGCATAAACCACATATCTACCCGATGTTGGAGTGGTAAATCTTCCAACAAATTTGGCAACGTATTTCGTAGATGTTGTAAATACATGTCTCCTGTTAATCTTTGTGGAAGTATGACAGGACCAATTATAAAATTTCCTATTATTCCAGCCCAAACGTTGATTTTGAATTCGTGTTGAAAATGGTTTATTTTAATGGAATGAGGATTTTCAATTGCATAAACGTGTTCATTATGAAAATTAGTTATTCCTCTTCTCGTGAAACAGGCTTCATCAGTGAACAAAATATTCTTTCCAAAGTTCAGATTCATTTCTCTTTGCAAATTAATGAACCTACAAAACATCAGACGACTTTGTGAATCATGGATTGATAAATCTTGAACTGGCGTCTTGTGGTATGGGTATAATAATTGTTCTCTTAGTACTTCATGAACGGCATTCCTAGAAACTTCTAGTTCATTACTTATCCGTCTAGTACTCAATTCTGGATTTTCTTCAATACGGTCTAAAATTTCTACTTCGACTTCGGGAATCCTTACATAACGCTGTCTTTCATAATCACCAGTTCTAGGAGCAAAATGACCGGTCTCCCGAAGACGTCTCTCAACTGCAGCAAAGGTTGGGTGGCTTGGTACGCGACGATTTGGAAACCTTGCCGAATACACCCTCACACTCTCTCGACCATTTCCTTGACAATATCCGAATACCAATAACATATCGGTGTATTCTTCATTGGTGTATTGTACGGCCATGATAAATCAGAAAAGTCCGATATCAACAATCAACGTCAATAAAACTCGACAAATCAACACAGATGAAACTATGGAAACCAAGAATGTGAATATCACTGTTTTCGAGCAGATAATAATAGTCTTCAGAAAAAAAAACCAGTGCTACTTATTTTCAATAGAAATAACCTATGCAAAAAGTACATCTCAACTTTTTGCGTCGTATGAATCTTTGTATACGTGAAAATGGTGAACATTTTGAACAATTTTTATGAAATATCTGTTAATCGTTTTATTATTAATTATGCTCTAAATCACTAAAATTAAAATTTTGTCGAAACCATGAGAGGAATCGACTTTTGTCAAGAGTACCTTTTTTGTAGTGAATAAGTTGAATAATTTAGATTTCATATTGAAACTAATTTTTTTCCATTGGCGTAGGAGTTTTAGATGTTTATTTACTGAAAAAATCAAGTTCTACGCCCATGGAATGATATTCATTATGATTATGATATGAGTTTCATTGCCCGATGAGTCTATGCCAACGTACCAAATTTGAAAAAAATCTCATGAGCCGTTCAAAAGTTATGAAGCAAAATCGATTTGAAAATTTCAACTTCAGAGCCGTCTAGGGCCCAAACTAAGCAACTTTTTACTGAGGTAAGTTTGCTTGTATCGAATTGTTTTGGTCTGAAGAATATGTGGTAGCTTTTTGTAAAGACCTTTTAAGGACACCCTGTAGATAGCTATCAGGTGGTAATATAGGTAGACACTTCGAAAACCATCAAAATAATGGATTCCAAGAAAAACACAAAAATACTTTGAAAAATGCTACAAAAGGGAACGTTTCGTCGAAATTTTCACATGATATTACAATTATCTTCACATGAAGAAAATAGCCAAACCGGATTTGGAGGTATATTCTCCAAAGACTACGGACTACAATGTGTTCCCCCCAGGTCAACTTTTGAACGGTTCACCTTTTTTTTGTCGAACACTGTACTTCTAGATCTACTTTTTCAGACCGCCATTATCCTGTCACAATTGAAAAAATACTTCTAGTTTGGTGTCATATTTTTCTATTGACAGAAATGAATGAACATATTCCTAAAATTCTTTATCCTATCATCATCATAATCTAGAAGAAAAGATTTGTGGTTGGTTTCACATTCCTAAATTGACGTAACTAACTGAAATATATTCTTAAAATTTCATTATTGAAATAGTCTAACGTTTTCTTCTGGGTTTAGTCAGTCGAACTTGCAACATTTTAGCATCTATTGATGAATCGCAAGTAGTGATAAAATATGATACCACATCGATAATGCAGTCCATCAGCACTTTTTGTGAAGTTATCAGACTTTTTGAGGGTATAAAACGTAGGAGAAACTTGAATTTGGCACATTTCGACCGATCTTCCTCATATTAACAATATGAGGTCGCAAATCGTCTTCTGCCTCCTTGGTAAGTGATTTTTTCATTTTTACTCCATCACTATTTCATGGGTACTCTTTTTATTCGCTTATAATGACCTCTATTATCTTTTCATTATTATTATGATAGAAATTTTATTATTTTGAGAGTGCCGATATTTTCTTCATTGTTTCAAAATTCCTGGAACATGGCCTATTGACGAAAATCTTATACTCCCATAATTCCAAATAGGCAGCTATATTTGTTTTGAATACCCTCTTAATTTTTTCTTCACTAAGATCGCCTACAGTCAGTTCTGATTTCTGATTAGTTCATTTCATTACAAAATTTGCAATAGTTTCCACAATCATTTTTTCATGATCTATGTGCAGTTACGGATCATCAGTTCGAAAAAAAAAATACTTATATAGAGTTGAGCAAACTGAATCACATAGTGTTACATTGCGAATGCTAAAAAAGCTATGTCTGGAGTTTCGTACATAAAAGACTTTGAAACCATCAACTTTTTCCACATTCATTCAGTTCGTATTATAACCTCCTGTTGATCAGGCATCAATAAAAAATTTATCAAATTTGATGTCAGCATGATTTCGGATTTCGAGAAAAGCATTCAAACTCAGGCCGTGAAACTGTAAGTGTTGAACTTGACTAAATAGATGCATATATTTTTTTCAAAACTACCCTGTGTGAACTCAGTTATTTATGAGCATGAGGTATTCTGTCATCTAGCTTATTCGAACTGCGAGCCCTGTATTATATTGGAATATATTCCAATGTTATCATTTTTTCAGTGGGGTTCGTTTTCGCAACCAATCCAGGATGGAAAGACACCACCGAATACGTTTACAAAGTCTTCGGAAGAACTCTCGCAAGTATTGACGAGTCATCCAGCTTCCAATCTGGAATCTTCTTGAGATCTGAACTCAGGGTGCAACCCAGATCCGATGGAAAATTACAAGCCATGATCTCAAATCCCGAATACTGCCAGATCCACTCGGATCTGCCTGAGGGATGGAAAGCGCAGATTTCAGAGTCTGAGTTGACCTGGAAGCCTTTCAAATTCTCCTCGAAGCCTTTCCAGATCGAGATGAGGGACGGAGTCATCGTTGATCTCGTGGTCAGCAAAGATGTTCAGAACTGGGAAGCCAACATGATCAAGAGTATTGTGAGCCAGTTCCAACTGGACACCAAGGCGAAACATTCAATAACCAGCGAAGTCGGATTCAACAGCATCCCAACAACTGGAGATAACTCCGCAGTATTCGAGACCCTGGAAGACACAGTTACTGGCAACACAAGGACATTCTACCAGATCAGACCATTGGCTCCCCATGTCCTCGAAGACAAATACTCTACCCTTCGTTTCACTCAAAATCTGAGAGAAAATGAACAAGTTATCGAGGTCGTGAAGCACAAGAACTACAACGAGAGCATCGAACTTCCTAGCTATTTCTACGGATTCCGCGGAATGGGTGAGAGTTTCCATGACAATATGGCCAGCAACAAGATGGAAAACTTCTTCGTGAGGGATACTACCAGTTGGGCCATTCTCACAGGTGATTTGGACCACTATACCATTCAACACTCCGTCACTGTCAACAAAATCTTCATCAAACCAACTCTCACCGAGAAGCGGATGGGATCTGTTATCAGCGTTATCAATGTAACTCTGGATGAGCTCAGATCTCAGGTAGAGAAATTCCAAGAAGTTGCCGAACCTGTGCGTCTTGGTAACCTGGTTTACTCGTACGAAAAACCCTACTCTTACTCTAACAAGGTATACCAGAAGAAACCATACCAACTACAGCAAGAATTTGATTCTGCTGAAAACTTGCAAAGAGCCACCAACATGGGAAGAGTGAGTCGTTTCACAGAAGAACGTGAGTTTGACTATCAATCCGAAGAAAGCTACAAACAAGAACAACCTCAAATGCATGAAGCACCTGCAAGTCCTCTCTTGCCATTGACTACTGGATTCAACGGTATGTCTATCAAACAAACAATAAACATAGTCGAAGAAGTACAGAAATTGGCGAGACAAATTGGTGAGCACTTAGATGACCAGGAAAGAAGTACGCACGAAGAAGCGTTGTCACGATTCACTACCCTAGCTTCTCTCATCCGTTTGATGGATGCTGAAGAGCTACAGACAGCTACCAGTTACATATACAGCAACGCCGAAGAAGGTCCCAAACGGGCCTCGTGGGCTGCGTTCCGCGATGCATTGGCTGAATCAGGAACAGGACCAGCTTTCCTAACCATTCAAAAGTTGATTGTATCCAGAAAACTCCGTGGCGAAGAAGCTAGCCAAGTCATTTCGTCAATGAGCAATGCTGTTCGCCAACCTACTATCTACTACATGAGATATTTCTTCGACTTCATTAAGAAACCAGAAGTTCAAAGAGAATCGCCACTGAACGAAACTGCCCTCCTGGGATACTCCGAACTCATCAGACGAGTATATTCCGATGAATCCTCCTCCAAGACCCAATACCCCATGAAGAGCTTTGTCAACTTCAGGACCAAAGAAGGTATCAATTTCGTAAGAGAAGAAGTTATCCCTTACCTCACTGAGAAGTTGAACGAAGCCATACTCAAAGGCGACACATACGGAATTCACACCTACATACGGGTTCTTGGCAACATCGCTGATCCACATATCTTGCAAGCTTTCGAGCCTTACCTCGAAGGAGAAAAACAGGCCTCTCAATTCCAAAGGATGTTGATGATCTTGTCACTCGACAAACTTGCCGAATGCTATCCCAAGGAAGCACGCTCTGTTCTCTACAAGGTTTACCAGAATGCCGGCGAATCTCAAGAAGTTAGAGTAGCCGCTGTTTACCAACTGATGCGTTGCTCGCCACCAGCTGTCATGCTTCAAGTGATGGCTTCATATACCAACACAGACACCAATGATCACGTTAACGCCGCTGTCAAGTCATCGATTGAGTACGCAGCTGAGTTGGATTGGCCATACCAGTCTCTGTAAGTACACTCATTCCTATAATATGTAGATCTGGTAATGTAGACGATTTTTTTTTTTCGTTCATCTAGTCGTGATGCTGCCCGAGCTGCCAAGCCTCTTTTGACCAAGAAAGTATTCGGTACTCATGAGGGAGCCAACTTCCTCCGTAGTTACGTCAACGAACAAGTGAGGGTAGCATTGAAACAATCTGCTCAAATCATCGGTAGTGAAGATGGCGGTTTGATCAAAGGATTCAGATACTCTCTGCGCTCCGAATTGAGTGGATTGAAACGACGATTGGTAAATGTTCAAGCCTACGTCTCCAGCATCGACGAGCTCCTGTACATTGGTGCCAAGCAAACCGAAAAATTCCAAGAGCAGGAGAGACAACAGAGAGAACATTCTGATGAACAACAAAACTACCCATGGTCGAGTCAATACATTGCTCATTTACTCAACATGAAATCAACTGAACGTGAACAACTTGAGGGATACTTGAACTTCGAATTCGGAGCACCTTACAAGATGTTCTCATTCGATAACAAAACCATCGAGCAGTTGCCAGAAGGTAATTCATCATCACAAATCTAGTTCACTCCATGTATCATACCTATTGATATTATTTTCAGTTATCCGCAAACTTGAAGAGGAACTCCAGCAAGGCAAGAAGATCAACTTCTTCAAATTAGTCAATGACAAAGAAATGGCTCTTTCATTCCCCACTGAACTTGGATTGCCATTCATCTACACCTACGACAGCCCCATGCTCATCAAGTTCCAAGGAATGCTGAAGGCGCGATCATCTCCTCAGGTTTCCCAAAAAGGAAAGATCTACAAACCCAAGAACGTTGAGATTCAAGGAGATGTTGCAATCACCGTCAGCTCCAAGACACAAGGCCGTCTTTCATTCACTGCTCCATTCGAACACCAACAGTACATTGCTGGATTCGACAAACAATTCGAAGTACACGTTCCCGTGCACGCTGAAGCTACCATCGACTTGGAAAATATCGAAATGGAAATGAAATTCACAACCGACAAAGTCCAGAGAGAGACACCTTTATTGCATTACTCAACCAAACCATACACTTCCAGAACTGACCTGAAGAATTTCGAACCACTCAGTCTCCATTCCAACACGAGGTTCATCAAATCCGATACGTTGAAATCGTTCGAGAATGTTTACGGAAGGAAAACATTCGGAATGGCTTTCCGAGTCAACGTTGAGCACGAGAGGAAGTTCATCGATCGCGAGTTTCTGCAAAAATTCATGGGACAAGAAGGTTTCTACGGAGCACTGAAGAGCCTATGGGATGATGCTGAAATCCAGTATAGTAACATCACAGTACATTACGTGCCACAACAATCATCCACACGCAACATTGTTTTCCGCATTGGTTCTCAACAAAGATACTCTTCTCGACCCGAACCAGCAACTCCTGGTAAATGGAGGTTTGACGAGAGTTCTAGCCCATCCGAACGTCAACAGAGTCTCATGAAGAAAGTCTCTGAGGAGATAAACAACTTCAAAGCCAGGTCTGTAGATGTCTCGATGAAATTCCAAGGAGAAAAGAACGTGGAATACTACTTGACTGGTGCTTATGGTAAGAGTAACGTCGACCCCAAATCTCGTTTCATGATTTTCATGAAGAGAACCAGTGACGATCAAGAAATTAAATCCTATGAAGCAGAACTCATTTCGAAGAGCTACATTCCCAACACCAATGGTCTCGATCTGGAATACTCTTTGAACACAGAACCCATGGCAGAAACCGAGATGGAAATTGGCTTCGGCCCATCCCACGAAACTCGCAGGAGAATCGAGGTTCGATTGAAACATTACAGGAGTGAAGAACGCAAGCAATACTTGAAAACTCTGCCTCTGTACCATGAATGTGAACAGCAAATGCGCAGAGGAAACAAGCAATTGCCAGCATGTCTTAACATGACTCTTGCTTCCAACCTTCTGGATCGTATCAACATGAAGGTCAAATACGACAATTTCAGATCTGAATGGCTCGAACCAATAAAATCTACCAAATACAATGTGTTCTTCAACTACTTCCCAAGTTTGGAAGTTTACGAACCAGAATCATCTTTCAAACAAAACGAATTCGCCGTTAACGGATTCTTCCACCCAGACCTGAAATTCCTCAATGTTTCATTCGAATCCAACAAAAATGGATTCAAGGTCAGAGATATTCCAGTTACCACATTCATGAAGGAAATGTTCGTCGTCCATCCAGTTTTCCACGTCACTAACCGTTTCATGAGCCAAATCTACGGTGCAGAATTCTACAAACGTAAGTTATCTCTCTGTCTCTAAAGTGAACCCTCCTTTCAAAGCTTTATTTTTTACAGCTGCCTGCGTTGTGGACCAAACTAAAGTGAACACCTTCAGTAACTGGTCTTACCCCATCGAGCTCTCCAAATACTGGACCGTTGTACTCCACCACGTGCCCAAAGAAGCTCGTCGTGAACAACAGAGAACCGTCGAAGAACAACTGAAATCCCAGCTCCAGAACTTCGCAGTCCTCATCAGACAAAACGAAGAATCACCTCGCTACAGAGATGTCAAGATCACCGTCAGCTCTCCCGAGACCCAATACAAGGTAGTAGACATCGAGATGAGCCCCATCCACAACCAGGCTTCTTCCACTGTCAGAGCCAAGGTCACCGTCAACGGCAAACACGTGAAGATCAGCGACAAGACCAGCCACGACGTCGAGGAAGGATACATCCAGATCTACGCCATCCGCAACGGCGAGGTCAAGATCGAAATCTCCAACGGTTTCTACGTCCTCTACGACGGAGAACGCATCAGAGTGAACTTCGCTGACGGCCAGTACTTTGGAGCCATCCGCGGTCTTTGCGGACAGTTCAACGACCAGAAGAGCGAAGAGTTCCTCACCTCCGAGGACTGTTACGCACGTGACTCCAGGAAATTCGTCAAGAGCTTCGAGCTGGAGGGCGAAGAAGGCCAACAGATCAGGAGGGAGTTCGCCGGAAGGACCCAACAGTGCGTAGAGAAGAGAGTCCCGATGTTCGTCGACGTCGTCACCGACTCCGACGCCCATCGTCAATCGTCCGCAGGAGGCAAGCAGGACGGCAAGTGCACTCACTTCAAGACCAAGTACGTGGAAGAGGACGGCAAGATCTGCTTCACTCTGGAAGCCCATCCCACGTGCGCCAGGTGGTGCAAAGCCTCTGGATACGTGACCAGGGACGTGCCGGTGCATTGCATCCGCAACGGCAACATCGCCCAGTTGTGGAAGGACCAGATCAACAGAGGAGCCAGTCCTGACTTCTCCGACAAGAAGGAACACAAGAGAATCCCCATGTCTCTTCCAGAAACCTGTTTGTAATTCGAGGCAATCGATGATTGCGACCTGTATTTATATTAGATTTAAAAGCATTCCACAAAATGTAAAAAAAATAATCGAAGAAATAAATTGTTGATTTAGTAGACTACTGAATTTCATGTTACCCTCGAAATGAAAAGTGGTTTCAGGATGAGTAATCAACACAACATTGATAATTAGTTTTACCGGCATCAGGACTAGAGTATATTACTAGGAAACCATTTAACAAAAACAATGTATCACACTAATATAACCCAAAACGATTTCTTTCTCATACGATAAATAAGGTTAGCCATTTTTCGTTGCTCAATATTGCTCTCATATTGCTATATTGATCTCATATCATATGTTATGATTCATACAATTTAGATGAAACATTGTATCCCACGGTTTTGAAAACCAAGGATTATGATTATGATTATAGATTTTTTTCTTCGAGTCTATAATGGTTATTCTGAAACTAAGAGATGAATAGTGGAAAACAAAATAGTGCTAAACATGTAGAGTAGACGAAACAATATGAACTCAAAATGTCTCTAGTTTCTCATCGATCCTCTATTTGTCTTTGGAAAATATTTGGAGTAGATTCTATTTCTGGAGTTGAAACTCAAGATGTGAAAAAATCGTAATGCTCTGATGGAATAAGAAGTTTCAAAAATCCCGAAGAAATCATTTCGAGATAGCATAGGGAACTTTACAACACAATTTGAAAATAATTAGATTCATTCGAATCATATCAGGTCGAGTTTGAAATTGAATTTTTCAGAATGACGGTCACTACATTATTATGCAATATTATTTTTGGATTTGCAGTGCAAATCCCCAATTCCAGGTCAATTACAGGAAAATCAAATTTCTTGAAGTATATGAATATTTTTGACAAATTTGAATGCGAAAATCTCTGTAATTCTGAAATATATAGATGGGTTTACCAAGAAATTTGAAGAACAAAATTTATGTTGAGAGACAAAACGATATCAACACAGGTTCGGTATTATTGTTCTTGGGAGGATTTTTTCTACACATAAGATACAATTCAAACTAAATTCCCATCTTTACTTCAATTCCTGAGCGATTCATTCCATAAATCTCAGGGAAAATAATGTGATTGAACAAACATATGAATATAGGTTTCATTAGTTTAATTCGATTTTTGAAAAAAATACGAAAGGAAGTGGTAGGCATCAGGAACTGTATTCGAATTCAAGTCTCACTATTGGGATCTCGGGAACAGTGCCCTTGCTCAAGGCAAGTTTAAGGATGAAGTGGGATCTAATAATTATAGCGCACCCTTTCTCCACCCTAATGCGAAATAGAACTTGAAAAATTTCGAAAACTCAAATCTTTGTCTATTTTTTTGATTGAAAATAAGTATGCTATTTGAATCATCTGTGGAGAACAAATTCCAAGTTAATAGCTGCTCACTCATTATCTCATGTCTAAGCTATGTCATTTCCAATAGATAGCAAGTCTAGATCAGAAAACTTGTTTTCTGCAATTGTTGATCTGAGGTACGTTCCAATCAGCTTGAGCTTGCAAAAACTCTTTTCATCTTTGGCAATTTGTAGCTCAACAAAATAATGACAAGTACCTACTAATATTTTTTTTCAATAATTTTGACTTGGGAATATTGATTATCGTTCTCAATATCTAACAACTCGATTAGCATATCGTTGAAATGAAACTTCTATGAAAAAATATATATTCCGGCAACCATTGATTTCAGGAATAGAATACATCACATGAAGTGATATCAATAACTTTATGGAGAAATGAGGTATTGACATCTCCAGTCGATTCAATGGAAAGGATCCGAAAGCCCAATTTCACAAATTTCAAGATCTCAATTATCTTGAATCTCCAGATACTCCTTATGGCAGCTTGTCACGAATGAGCCTGTATATCACTTGATTTACGTCATTCTATCCACCTCCTATAACTTATATTCATTCAACTTATATTCATCATATATTCAGAATACTTACTATAATATTCAAGTGTTTACCAGCCTACTCTAATTATCTGCAAAAAAGTTGGTATCAGAATGAAAATACCTACCTTTTGTATGGAGCAAAATATGACCCCAATACTACAATACAATACTTTCAATCTGAAATAATCGAGGATACGCGATTGGATTACTCATAGTCACTTCATGAAATGAAATGAAAGAAAAAGGAGAAAATAATTATCTCAATTATTTTTTCAAATGCTTCATTTATTATCTCAAAATCTCATTATCTCATATTTTTATATATCTCAGTGCCCTGATGATGATAGAATATGTCTGCTCTCATTTTTTTTAGTTTCTGTTACTGAAGACCTGAACCCAAAAAAACTCAATGAAAATTCGATGAAAGAAGTCGTTGATATCGTTAAATGAAATTAATAATTATCATTGTTATTTCCTGTCTGATTATCTATCACAGCATTGCGTCAAACCTCTGAATTGTCGAAAAGCCTGTTTTTAGCCAGCTGTTGAAAACTGAACCGATAATAATGACACGTTTTTTGCTGATACATATAATTCTTAATGCATCTAGAACACTATAGTTATCCTAAAATTTTGATAAAAAGATATAAAGGTCATTTATTTATGTAGGAATATAGAACATACGGCAGAAGTTGATCAAAAAGTATAAAAAAAACTCTGATATCATTTCAAGTCTGTTTTGTCTCTGAAACTTCACTATCAACTTGAAAATATTTTCGAAATTATCAAGCCGAAAATTCTCAAATCTTTCAACATGAAAGTGAAGAAAAAATGATATTTCACCTACAGAAAAAATCTCGAGAATGATTTTGAAGTAGCAACTCTATTTGAACAACACAACGCGAACTGATTTCGTTTGTAATTTCTGTCTCTAATGAATCTCATCGAAATATATTTGACATCGATATCACTGAACTCCCCTCCAAACGTCAGATTTATGCTATTTACTCAGTTTAGATTCATTCAGTATGTATCATACTATTTTCCGTTGATACACAAATCTTACTCACCCAACACGACATTTGAGAATTACGGAATTCAATTCCATACACACAATGATTCACGAATCATTCATAAACCATGTGGGATATTTTTCCTAATGCGTACGTTGGGTTTGTCACTTCAGTCATTTCGAATTTTTATTCATTCCATCAGTGTTATCAAGCATCTACAATATTCCTGTGACCATATTCAACAAAACATTTTCAGTAAAATTCGACGCCGAATAAATAATGGTTTATTTTAGTCGTTTCATTAGACATATTGTCGCACTCTAGAAATTCATGAGCTAAAATCAATTCCATGAATCAACAAATGGTATAGTCCTATTGAAAAGAGAGGACTTCATGTTGTCTCGCTGAACATGCAATATATCTCAAAATATTTTGGAAATGTGTATCGGCGTGAATTCAACAAATTTTAATCAAAACATTGCATTATATTTCTTCTCCTGAGTAAGTTATTGCACTTCCACACATTAATAGGCCAAGCTGTATATTTATAGATTCTCTATAATATTCTTGAGCCACCCAGAACAACTGAATCAATCGGAATAATCCAACTAAACGAGATGAAAATGAATTACGGTAGGCGAATTCGAATTATTCGTTCAGTCGCAGCAAAATGAAAACTGAAAAATTCTTTGTGGAGAAAACTGTTTTTTTTTTGTTAATTTCTTCCATATTATTGATGGTATATCGAGTGTCAATGGAAGTGACCAATGAAAAATTCCAGTTGAAAAAACTGTAACACAATACCAGGTGTATTAGTATTACTCGAATATATATCTGTCCAACTCTGACATATTTATTAAACATACCCATTCGGAAAGTGTTGTGAAGAGTGATTCTTGATTGTTTGGCATGGAGGTACTATTTCGTTTGCAGTTATTTTTGTCGGAAATACACGAGTTACCAAAAAGGGTGCTATTTCAAGAACAAACACTGGTGTATTTCCCACGCAAATATTTCGGAAGTTTTCACAATTTGAACCTGTCTACCTGTATCTCATCTCATCTAACTTTGATTGATCCATAAACCCCAAGAGTTACCTAGTGAAGTTTCACATTTTTTCAACTATAGGTTAAGAGAACTTCGAACTGCTGATATCATTTTTTCTGTATGAGTCCCGTGTTTTGGAATTCAGTGATCTTTTGGACAGCAATTCGAAACAACAGACCCAAAGAAGAGAGTTTGAAAATCCATTTTTTTTTCAAGCAACTGTTAGAATGGAATAATTTCGATTGATGGAAGGATATTGCCACAGAGTCCGCGATAGCACAAAATTGCTGAATAGTTGATTCAGCTAAAATTTATCTCAAGGAACGACTATAAAAGCTGCCAGAATTGGTGTAATCTTCACACTTTCTGACCGACCAAGGAATCGAGTCAAGATGTGGTCACAAATTGTTCTCTGTATGCTTGGTAAGTGATTTTGACTATTTTCTATATGTTTCCTCCGATTCAAGTGGTTCTATATGATCATTTATGTACCAAGGTAGTGAAGTTGAACTTTTTCAATGTGAATTCGGAAACATAAACTGTCTGACCTGAACTTAGAAAAATCAAATGAGATTTCAGGGCCTTGGATGGAACATGACCACATGTACTTCCATATCCTCCAATAAAGTGTATTCAATTATCTAATCGAAGAAACTATTCAGTAGGTAGTTGATATTCCCAAATGGAACACTTTGTCTATAATCGGTTAGAGTCTGACTCAAATATTGAATTTGAAAAATTAATGCATTCTATTCCATTACTAAATTCTCGAATATCTAGACAAAGCAATAAGAGCGATAACGTTGTGAAGACAGCTGTACAAACGCATATATTGTGACGTCGTAGAGTGTGGGTGCATGCGTCATATGTGCTGTTTTGGTATTTTATTCCGAAATCGAATTTGATCGTACATAAAAATTGAAGATACGTGTCTTATTGTTTTTCATAAAGTGAAAATCTGAATATTTCAAACATCCTCACTGATTATCCGATATTTTTGCAAGCAATACCGTGTTACGTCCGTCAGATGCATTATGCATCAGGTATTTTAATACCTACCCTTCATCCAATGTTGATGTCCACCACCACTCATCATTTTTCTTTCCAGTGGGCTTTGCCTATGCATCGAACACCGCGGCATGGAAAGACAATACCGAGTATGTCTACCAAGTACGTGGTCGCACACTTGCCAGCCTTCACGAAGTAGCTAACCAGTATTCCGGTATTCTGACGAGATCCACCCTCAGAGTCCAACTCAGACCAGATGGCAAACTCCAGGCCGTCATCTGCAATCCCGAGTACAGTCAGATCCACTCTCAGTTGGAAGACTGGATCGTCCACCTTCCCGACGCTGAGCTCACCTGGAAACCTTTGGAGATGTCTCCAAAGCCCTTCCAGATGGAGATGAAACAGGGTGTCATCACTGACATCATCGTTCACAAGAACATGCCAAACTGGGAAGCCAACATGATCAAGAGTATCGTCAGCCAGTTCCAGCTCAACTTCAGCGGGAACCGTCAGGCCTACTCCAAATCACAGGATGAACCCACTGTATACAAGGTTCTAGAAGATACCGTTACTGGAAACACTGAAACCCTTTACGAAATCAAGGAAGTACCCGAATACATGGTACGGAACAACGAACCATGGAAACAACGTTTATTGCAATTGAAGGGGGATGGCGAGATCATCGAAGTAACGAAACATAAGAACTATGATCACAACATCGAACTCCCATCGTACTTCTTTGGATTCGGAGAAATGAGAGGTTTCGATGCAGCAACGAATCAAATGGGAGAATTCTTCCTCAGGGACTCCACCAGCCACGCTCTGCTAACTGGAGACGGAAAACGTTTCACCATCCATAACTCATACACTGTCAACCGAATCATGGTCAACCCAACCTTGACCGACAAGCAGAAGGGATCCGTCGTCAGCATGATGAATGTCACTTTGGAAGAAGTCAAATCACAAAGCCAAATCATCGAAGATGTAGTCGAACCTCTGCATCTCGGAAACCTCGTCTACACCTACGAAAAACCATACTCAACTATGGCCATGGTTAGCGAGAAGCAACCTTCCAGATACAGGGATACCGAGACCGTCAGATACAGAGAGTCATTGTGGGAGAGAATTCGTCATTTCTTCGGCTCTACCGATGAAAACACTTCATTGGAATCTGAAGAACACTACAAACAAGAGCAGCCACGAATTAGCAAAGCACCTGCAAGTCCATTCATGCCTTACACCACCGGATACAAGGGTAAATGCGTTCAGAACAACATGGACATCGTCGAGAGCGTGAAGCAGTTGGTCCAAGAAATTGCAACCGAACTACAGCGCCCCAGTGATATCTTACGACATGACACCATCAGCAAATTCACCAGCATGACATCTTTCATTCGAGTCATGCATGAAGAAGATATCCAGCGAATTGTCGACGAATTATACACCACTTCTGATGTAAGGAACAGACACGTCGAATGGATGCGCACCAATCCTGATGGAGGAGATAGACACGTCAAATGGGTTGTTTTGCGTGATGCAATTGCCGAAGCAGGAACTGGACCCGCTTTCCGAGTTATCGAGAAGTTGATCTTGGCTAAGAAAATCAAAGGACTGGAAGCCTCTCAAATGATCTCCTCCATGACTGACTCAGTTCGCCAGCCAACATTCGAATTTATGAAATCCTACTTCGACCTCATCAAGAGAGAAGAAGTCCGCTCCCAATGGCTATTGAACGACACCGCTATCCTGAGTTTCACAGAGCTTGTCAGCAGAGTTTACTTCGATGAAGAATTCTACAAGAACCAATATCCAGTCAAGGCATTCCAGAAGTTCCACTGTAAAGAAGGAAGAGAGTTCATCAAGACAACTGTTATCCCATACTTCACCGAAGAACTCCACAAGGCCATTTCCAAAGCAGAAACACACAAAATTCACGCTTACATCCGAGCTCTTGGAAACATAGGGGAGCCTAGCATTCTGTCTGCTTTCGAACCATACCTTGAAGGCCAAAAGAAAGCTTCTCACTACCAACGACTCTTGATGGTCGTGTCTATGGACCGACTCGCCAAAACCAACCCAGCCGTAGTCCGTGACGTGTGTTTCAAAATTTACCAGAACACTGCTGAAATTCAGGAGCTGAGAATTGCTGCTGTATACCGTTTGATGGCTTGCCAACCAACCACGGAAATGCTGCAGATTATGGCTTCTTACACTAACGTTGATTCTCACGAACACGTTAATGCCGCTGTCATAACATCGATCGAACGTCTCGCTAACTTGGAAGCAGATGCATTCTACAACATGTGAGTTATCATCATCCGATTCTCTATTCCTACTAATGAAACTCATCTTATTTCCAGTCGTGTGTCAGCTGAAGCCGCAAAGCCTCTTCTCATCAAGAAATCGTACGGTCTCCAATACGGCGGAAAGTACCTCTGCGAACACATCATCGGTGAACTCAACCAGCAGTACGCTCATATGTCGAACATCTGGGGAAGTCAAGATCACTTTTACCCTAAAGGGTTCGAATTCATCGCCAACTCAAACCTGAAGGGTCTCTGGAGTCCGATAATGAATGTGAGAGCTTACGTATCTAGCTTAGATGAACTCATCAATGTAGGAAAAGAACAGACCTACAGTTACAAAGAAGGAGCACGAAAACAAGAAGAGAAATCCGGAGAGCAGAAGCAGTACCCATGGTCCAGTAGCAACATTGCCAAGTTACTCAACATGAAATCTGAGATCAGCGAACAACTCGAAGGTAGCATTTTCAACATGGAACTCGGATCCCCCATCAGAATGTTTTCATTCGACAACATGACCATCGAAAGATTACCAGAAGGTGAATATAACTGATCTTAATTTCTTCACTAGGATCCCCTCAAGGTCGGCGCATCGTATTCAACGATCCTATTTTTTTTCAGTAATTCGTCAGTTCCAGGATGAATACAAAAATGGCAAGAAGTTCAACTACCACAAGATCTTGAATAGCAACGACTTGGCTTTGGCTTTCCCTACTGAAATGGGTTTGCCATTCATTTACACCTACGATGTGCCAATGATCTACCAAGTTGAAGGTGTATTGAAAATGGTGTCTTCTCCCGAGCTCTCTACGAACGGAGAGATTCATAAGCCAGAAAACATCGTAATCGAATCAGATATGTCCATCACCGTGACCTCCAAAATGCAAGGACGTTTAGGATTCACTACTCCATTCGATCATCAACAGTACATCGCAGGTTTCGATAAGCACTGGCAGTTCCATATGCCCGTATACGGTAACATCGATATCGATGTCAAGAATGGCGAAATTAAGTTTGAATTTGAACCAGTCGAGAAACACGAAGGCGCACATATGTTCCACTACAGCACTACTCCATACACATCTAGGGTTGACATTCTTAGTACACAACCTCTGAATGCCCAACCTAATACCCAAGTGATCAAACAACAAAACATGCGCCATTTCGACCAAATCATTGGTCAAAAACAATTCGGCATGGCTTTCCGAGTAGAAGGCGATCACGAAAGGAAATCGCTAGAGACTCATCCTCTCAGCATGCTCTTCTACAAACACGGAATCGTCACCGGATTAATGGGATTCTGGAACGATGCTTCCATCCAATACAGCAAATTCAGCGTCACCTACCTTCCCAAGGAATCAACCACAAAAAAAGTGCAAGTACGTTTGGGATATCAAAGCAAATACAAATGGCATCCCGATGGAGCCCAAAATGATATTGACTGGAGACAAATCCGTGAGTGGTCTGATGCTGAGAAATTCCAGGACAGAATCAGCAGCAAGGTTGCTGAAGGTATCAAGAACGTGAAAGTTTATGCAGTTGATGCCTCAGCCGAATTATTAGGTGCCAAAAACATCAAATTCGTGTTCGGTGCTGGACACGCTAAGAGCGATGTGGACCCCAAATCTCGTACGATGGTTTACTACAAGAGGACCTCAGATGATAAGGAACTCAAACCTTACGAGCTCATGTTCGAGTCTAGAGGCTACATTGCCAACACCAACGCTCTAGACTTGGACTTCGCTTTGGAACATCAACCTGAAGCTAAAACCACTTGGGAACTCGCCTTTGGACCAGTCGACGAACAGAAGACAAGCAAAATACAAGCTGAGTTCGATTTCTTCAGGAGCGAAGAACGCAAACAGTACTTGAGACAACTGCCTTTGTACCACCAGTGCAAACAAGAAATGCGCGGAGGAAACAAACAATTGCCTGCTTGTCTTAACATGACAATATCTGCCAATCTCTTGGATCGTACCAATGTTGAGATCAAGTACGAAAACTTGAAAGATATGTATGTCGAAGCTGCCAGGTCTGCTTACGATGTCTTCAGTTACAAGTACCTACCTGCACTTGAGATTACGAAAGGAGGAAGTCAGATCAGAGAGAACCAGATATCTGTCCAGACTCGTTTCCACCCTGACTTGAAATTCGTCAACCTCACAGTGGAATCTCAAAGCAGGAAAACTGAATTCAAGGATATTGCTGCCAGTGATTTGATCAGAGAAGTATTCGTTGTCCACCCCGTATTCCACCTTCCGAGCCGTATGATGGGCAAGACCTTATTTGGACTCGAAACCTACAGACGTAAGTGAATTCATGTTGTCTTGTATCTTTCCACCAATCTCCGCATGATTTCCGGTGGAATCAGTGAGATCATTATTTATGTCGGAACGATAGATATATTCCCACACATTCTGTTTGTGTGTATAGTTTTGACAATGTACCTTCATGCCTAATTATCACTTTATTTTTTACAGCAATGTGTGTAGTGGACCAAAGTGAAGTCAGCACCTTCAACAATCTCACATACCCAGCCGAGATCTCCAATAAATGGACTGTGATGCTTCAATATGTCCCTGAAGTAGCCCGTCGCCATTTCAACCAAGAAATTGCCGCTGAACAACTCGCACATCAAGTTGACAACTACGTCGTCCTCGTCCGTAAGAACTCCATGTCTAACGAGAAGAGGGATATCAAGATCGTCGTCAGCACTCCAGAAACTGATTTCGAAACCATTGACATTACCATGACACCCAGCAAGACTACCAGTCCCAAAGCCATAGTAACGGTTGACAACAAGCAAGTGAGAATAAGCGATGAAGAGTCCTACGACATCCACAACGGCTACGTCAAACTCTACGCCTTGCCCAACGGAGAAGTGAAATGCGAAGTTGACGGTGCCTTCTACATCATCTACGACGGATACCGCGCAAGATTCACTGCTTTCAACGGAAAGTTCAGAGGCGACGTCAGAGGACTCTGCGGAAGATTCAACGACCAAAGGAACGATGATTTCTCCGCTACAGAAAACTGCATAGCCCGTGACTTCTGGAAATTCGTAAAGAGTTTCGAAATCGAAGGCCAAGAAGGAAAACAAATCAGAGAGGAGTTCTCAAGGTTCGAGAGATGTTCCAGGAAGCAGTACCCTCTGTACTACAACGTCATTTCCGCGGAAATCGAAAAGGAAGAGGAGCAACGCGCCGACAAGTGCAGCATCACCCAGACCAGATATGTTCAACTCAACGGCGAGATCTGCTTCACCACTGAGCCTTTGATGAGCTGTAAGAGCCAGTGCCAAGTGCGCGGCTGGGTGACCAAGAATGTACCTGTCCACTGCATTCGCAAGAGCAACGTTTCCCAGCTGTGGAAGACCCAGATCGATAAGGGATCCAGCCCTGACTTCAGCCACAAGGAGGAACACAGGAGGGTCGATATGCAGGTTCCCCAAAGCTGTTCTGAATGAAGAGGATATTTTGGAATTCAAACGCGACAATTGTATTTATTGTAGATTTAGAAGCATTGCAAAAATTGAAAAAAAAAATAGTCTAAATAAATCAGTCTCAACTAGAATCATCAGTTCTTTTCAATGAAACCCGAACCGAAATTGAAATTGAAGCCCCTCACCAGTGTTTCATTGCATTTCTCTAAATTGCATATCTACGAAAATATGGCGTCAGGGTACGATCCTGATGATATTTTCGAATATTCACAAGAGAATTGAATTGAGTATTCAGTATTCGAATGATATACTATATCATTAGCAGAGGAAAGGAAAGCGTTAAATTTTGTTGTCAAAGTAGTTGAGTTTCTTGAAAATGAAACACCATATTGTTAGATTCACCCATTACCAATATTCGTCTAAATGTAGTCATAAGTATATATACAGGATGATACATTTTATCCGAAATGATCGAATTGGCTATAGTCTGTTCCAAATATATCAAGAAGCAACTAGTTTCAAACAATATGAAAAAAAACTGTATCACCATAGTGCAACTCAACGATTTGTAACTCCTAAACTAATCGTACTTGGGGGTATGCATAATAGTTGGTCCTTGATATTTCTCGATTATGTACAAGCTATTTACTATTTTCGAAAAAATCAATCTTCCTAAATTCTGATTGTAACTTGTGGTTTTAGGAATCTTCATCTTAATTTATGATGGAGGTGGCAATCCAAGATCAGTCGCAAAAAAGTTACTAGTTTGGAAAATACGTTGACACCCAGTATAAGGGTGGTCTGATTTCTGAGCAACCTCGAAATGAGATCAGAGAAATCAACGTGTATAGGACAGGTTGTGAGGGTACATAAAGAACAGATTATCTCACTCGAATTTATAAAAAATCAATTTATAAATTATAGATTAGTTTATACATATAGAAATAAATTAGAACCAGACACACAATTAGGTAAATAATATCACACGCTCTTATGAAGGAACACATCATGGATTATTTCTTCAAATTCCTTATAATAAATCCACAAAAAGGATTGGAAATTGGAAACTATCGTTATCGACTCCGGAAAACTAGCTGAGCTAGGTAATAATTATAGCTTCCATTTCCACACTCTTCCACATATACTTGGTGTCCTATTATACATGTGCCAATGGAATATCCCAGCTCCGTTAGAACATGAAAATTTGAAATTCTAACGTCGACTTGGCCACCTCGTAAGCCTCCGATGGTAGGAGCAAAATTGCCGAGAATGATTACGAATGGTACTTCTGCCTCCTGTATATTCAGAATCAACATTGAGATGTTAGTTTTCGTTAGTTTTCAGTCACGTGACAATAAGTAAGAAATTTCAAATCGGACAACCGGTATATTATAACACTTCCAGTAAGCATTCGAGATTTCTACGAAATAAATTTTCACCCTGAGCAGTATGGACAGTGAAATTTCTTATTCATCATTGAATTTCCAATTCACATTTTGAAAAATCAGGAATCAAATTGAAAAACTACCGAACGATAGATTGGAATTGATATCTCGTTACGTCTGACTATGAATAAAAAAAAAGGAGCCAACTGGTACGATGGCTCTTAATTGCCATCCCGAAAACACTTATTTTCTGATAATGATTATCTCCTAATTCATGGTTGTAACTGTTAATTAGGCTATGAATACCTATCGAATCCGAACTCAGGAATATTCGATTGGAGCAGGTATACTGGGACTCCCAGTATACTGAATTTTTCAATCAAACAAATTCACACGTACAATAGTATCAACTTTCAAAAAAACTGAAAGTTTTCAACAGACACAACGTATCAACTTTTTACATACGAAATTCCCTGAGACCTCTTTAGTTCTGGAAACATGGACAAATTGTTATAAAATATGCGTCGACTCAGTCTAACAGCCACACTTCGCTACCACCAGCCAAACATCGACAACATAAGTTGTAAAAGTACATGAGAAGGAATGCAAACTTAGATATATATATATGTGTACAGGGTAATTCAAATCGAACCCCCACTATTGATATTTTGGATTGAGTTCAAATAAAGGCAAAGTTGCGAAATTCAGTTTCTCAACAAAATGGTGTTTTGAAACATCGGATTCTCCGAGATTTCTAGAAAAACCAAATATGTATCATTTCGTTCTTACTTTTTCTCGGGCATTCTTTGCCAAGACAGCCCACTTTTATTTTGATTGGCGCCATACTGTTTTCTCATTTTATTGATATATATTATTGTTGTTATAATTTGACTTGTTGAAAACACAAATATTCAAGTGAAACTAAGTTCGCACCAGAAGTATTCGTTGGTGTCCGAAAGATGAAATTTCAGATGGTGAAACTAGTAGCGTCAACCCTTAGCTAGTGGGAAGTGGCAATGGAATTAAGTCTTAGTGTGGACCTTTCTTGTCAAATATCGCTAGGAAAAAATAGAAATGTTTTTTAGGAAATCTCCCAGAGAATCCGATGTTACGAAACGACATTTGCGCAACTTTGTCCACTGACTATTTTCCGTATTTTCCGTAGTTTCCGACATCACAAAGGGGAGGGGGTTGAATTTAAATAACCCTGTATAGCTACCAAGAAGCCAAAGTCAGAACTACTGAAGCAAGTCAATCACAGAAATTCTCAAAGGAAGGAAAACTACGATTGTTGTTTTTCGGGTAAATATTCGTATCAATACCTTTTCCTCATATCCCTTTTTCCTGACATTCCGAAGAGCAGAGATGGCTTATCTTAGCTAGAACATATTTTTCCAACATTTATCTTCTTCCACTTGTCCAATGGAGTAGCTCAGTCATACGCGAATATCGAGAAGCCGATTTACACGAGTTGATACATCAATGGGAAATTTTGGATCCCACTAGAACGAGAATACTGTCAAGATGCATCATTCATGCACTTTCCGTTCTGTGCTACATGCACCCGCACGTATCCACTATCATGTTGGTCAATAGCTTCGTGGTTACAGTCTTATTCGTATCCCTATATACCAGCTGAAGGGGTTGAAATCGGTTTGCTGCACAGCAAGGGGTGAACTCCGGGGGTATCTCCCTACGTCTTCCTTTGCCATACATAACTTTCTGCAAATAAAAGAATACATACAGTCTCTGTTGACTTCTGAAACAGATATGAGATGAAAATTCAAGCGAGCAGTTGAATATCATAGAACTGGTGAAATTTTGATAGTCATGCCAACTGTCAATGGATGGGGAAGACAACATATTCATTCCAAATCAGGAAGCCTGATATTGTTTTCGAAAATCAATGATCCCCTCATTACTGTCCGTCTGGAAAATCAACGAGCTTTGCAGTCTAGTGATTTTCAAAAATTAGTTGTACTTCAAATGTGTTTGACACCCTCATACACTTTCCACAATATCAATTTGATTTTTTTCTTCTCTTGGAAGATATTGATCATGGCTGATGCATGTCGGACGGAACAATCCAAGTGCAAACCTAACTGGATTGAATGTCAATGAACTTGTGGGGCCATATGATCTTTGTTCGAACATTAATGAAATGCTCCAGGCTCACATATTCATGCGATCCGCAAGTCTTTGTGTGTGTCATTCATATATCAATCAAGTTCATCAAGCAGAATTGTTATTCCAATAATCGGAATTCGAACTGAAACTCCATTCTTTTTACGAAAGTTAGGTAACCAAAAGCTACATGGCTGCTGCCAAGAGCGTCAAGCTTGTGATCGAGAAACTGCTCTATTCATGAACTCATGACATTTCCGCAGGCGCTTATGCACGGAACAGATAATTTTGTGTCAGTTATTTGTTAGGTTATGAAATTCATAATCATTTTGCGATCTGAATTTCCATCCATTCTTCAAATAAATTCGTCCTCGTGGTGTGCAGTTTATGGAAATACAATAAACAATACGACACCATAAATCAGCTGCTCAGTCTCTTCTGTCAGCTGTCACTGGTGCTCATCTGTGAGTGGATGTCCGCAGCTGAATGCATCATAAACCGTTATAAATTGAATTTAACATTTTAAAAATTTCAATTGAGAACATGAGATCAATTATGTCCGAACCTTTCGTATACCTAGATAGATATCTATTCCATCCCAGATCCTTGACGGTTCTTAGATTCTGATTTACCTGTAATATGGTATTGTGGTCGCTGGCACTCAACGACAAGGCAGTGGCCGTAGTGCAAGATCCTCTGCAGAAGTAGGCGTTGTACCCTTCTGGTTGTATGATCCAGTCGTTCCAACCGATCTCTGTGAAAGATAAGTAGAGGCTCTCTCTGCAGCACTCGTTTATCCCGTCGCCGCAATTCGAGGACCTCCTCTGCCGTCTGTGAGTGAAGGAGCGCCTCTGCTGCGAGTGAGTATAGATGACCAGGAAGGGCTTCAAATCGCTCTTGAAGGATATCGGCGATTGCATCTTGTCCATGCCGCAGGTCTTGCAAGCTATGTTGATGGCGTGCAGAGGCGAGTTCTGATAGCCGAGCCAGTTTTTCACCACGTAGGACACGTCCACTCGCAACCAACCGTCTGAAAAAAATCCAAAAAAGGAGTTTGAAACGAAATTGAAGAAAGAAGTTTGTAAAGGAATAAATCTGATGGATGGACCAAGAAGTATGGATTGGTAGGAATCATACACAAAGATGAATGAATTAGCTCCTTGCAAAGTTGAGCTAAGAGTGTCATTAAATATCTAGTTAGATTCCTGACTGGCCATTGTATCTGGGTTCATTTACGGTGTGTACAATGTGCATCATGAAGTTCTTCATAAAACTAGCCCTAATATCACGGTGATATGGATTCCACTTGTATAAACAGTAGATCTCCGTCTCCTTCATTCGCAAAAGACCTACGGGGGCTTCTGAGGGTTGCCTCGCCAACTAAAAAGATGAGTAACGATAACAATCAGAAGTTGATGATTATAGTATCACTTACTAGGCGAATATATCATTTCTGAATATAAACTGAAAGCTTCAGCCTACGTTTGCATATGTTCAGCCTCCAAACATGTGAACAGTATCGAGGACAAGTCGAATTTGAGCTTTGTAAATCCTGAGCAGTTGCTGGAGTGTAACTAACCTGATAAACTGGTTTCTTGAATAGCGATCGGCGTGGTCTTTTGGAAACTCCTCCTCGTGTCCCAGTGGGCCACTTCCGAAATGACGAAAGTTTGGTTATGCTCATCCAAAATATCCGGTTCCTTATGGAACCACAATTCTGCCGTGCTGACATCGGAACTGTGGATGTCGTTCGGCATTTGAAATGGAAGACAGGCAGATGGGAAGCGGATGGTCCTGGAGCAGCGAGCTTCATCTGAAAACGATATACTTTCGATACACTCGAAGATTATGGATCAAGCGCCAATGAGTCAGAGTCCGAGATCGTGAATGAAATTTGTCAGTTAACTGATTTCAGGCCTACTGATTCAAATCAGTAGGGCAAAAACTGGAGAGGCTTGATAAAGCTTTCTCAAATTTGAGACGAATAAGCAAGAGTATCTACGTAGAATGAAATACTATCGAGGACTCTCAGAGATTTTAATATCAAATCTCCCATTAAACCAATTATCATCAGAATGAATGATAATTCAAGTTTCCAAGAATCCGATATAATTAACATGATATTTTATTTATATGCTATGAACATAGTGAATCATTTGAATTCTTATTTTACTAAGCTTGTAACTTCTGGTTGTGTAGAAAACAGACAGTGAGATCGAAAGTGATTACGCGCACATGTCCCAGTTTTTTTCTTTTCAATCATTCAAATTTTTCTCCTGTTCTTCAGTACCATCAGTATTCATCACAGTAATCATCACAGTAATCTTAATGGCCGAATATAATGAAATATTGGTCTTTCAAATCTGTTTTGTCTTTCCCAAATTATTAACTTATTAGTCTAATAATGGGCAACCGATTCAATCAGTTTTACCGCATCTCAAGTTACATGTAAAACAGAAAATCTTTCAAAAACATCTTCCATTCGTGGTACCGACAAAAAAAGGAATGTACGCCGCTGGTCATCGAAAGAATCGCCAACCAACCGCTCGATTGACTTTGGAAATACTGAACTAAAGGAAACAACAGTCCTCACCAATATTATGAGAATGAATTTTGGGAACGGAAGTTCCAGAGGTGTGACTATGCTAATCAAAAATTCGAAAAGAAAAGTCCTTTGCTGTGATCAAGGTAACAATTATATTTTTCATCTGTGAA
This sequence comes from Gastrophysa polygoni, assembly GCA_963576655.1. NCBI lineage: Eukaryota > Metazoa > Arthropoda > Insecta > Coleoptera > Chrysomelidae > Gastrophysa > Gastrophysa polygoni. The sequence continues at coordinate 3,688,387 of OY755085.1, forward strand.
GCGCGCCTCAGATAGTGAAGTCAACGTATTTGTTTACATGCATCATTTTCTTCTTGTTATTGGTGCATTGATGGTGAATTTCGTGTTTACATCAGTTTTTTTCTGTTTACCTCGTACAAATTGGAATGCAAATAAAGATGTTTTTCATTTGATCTCAATAATTGACTATGCATGATAAGCCTGTGAGAGTGATTCGTTATCATGAAGTACACAGTAAATATGGAGCTGCAGGAAAATATTTCCCATCATGTGAACATCACTAACGGTGATGTGGTGACTTGAAACTTTTGAAACACAAGTGGTGGTGACTTGAAATCCCTTGCAGGAAACATACTAATTGATATTGAGAATTAGTTCATCGAAGCATCTCACTAGACTAGGTATAACTTTAGCCAGAGCAGGACTGAGGGCGTAGCGATTGCCACGGGCGTGAAATTATTTATTCTCCATAAAAAAAATACACCTACTTATCTACAAACTCTAGATTTAAAAATGATGAACCAGTAGACGAAGTAGTTCTTCTGCAGCAAGGCACATTGCGGATGGATTTCAATAATTTCCTTTTTTCTTTTCGTTGTGGAGAATATTCATTTGTAGTGCTCAAAATTATCAATCGAACACTTCATTTCACTAGCTTTCAATCTATCATATTGATTCGATGGGACAACTTTGAACAAAACAGTTACTGGATAATGGATTTGAGAGTGAAATTTCGATCAAGAATCATTCGATCTCCGATAACAGTGGTTTCTCATCTTTGAGTTCTGATCCAATGATTTTGAAGATGCGTGTGATTTCTAACTATCCTGTGGAATAGAAGTCAAATCGGTGCATTGAAAATCTATATATCAACGATATCGATGCTGCAATAAATTATTTCATTGCAGCATCATAATTCAGACTGTCTGTGAATAAAATCACTTTCGATCGATAGTTTTCCCGGAATTGCATCATTTTTTTCCGTCATAGCAGTTCTGTGTTTGTAACTGACGTCACGCCAGGTTAGGGGAAAAAATCAAAAGGCATGTATGGATATACGATATAGCTCATCCGACACCGTCATCACTGTGGAAATCGTAAGATTTTCTTACTTGATGGATTCAAATTCTATGACAATGATTTGTTGATATTCGATATCGGTTTTTTCTGAAGAAATTATCATTTGTTTTAAAAGGTCGTGCAATAGTTTCATGTAGAAAACGCCCGTGAGATTTATTTTTTTTTACTTCAGAAGAACAAAATGGCGGCCATTTTGAAAATTTTCGAGCAGATTACGAATTTGACAAGAACGAGTTACCTAAAAATAATTGTTCACATGTTTTATCCACATGATATGTTCTTGATATGTTTTGGAAAGAGGGAGTTTTTGGAGAGAGCGCAAGAAATTTATTTATAGAAGACCACAATCAATCAACTAGAGGCGATTGATACTTCTTCGTAGATTATATAAACAATAATATCGAACCTTGTACTTTCCAGTAAGGAGGCTTCACGAGAAATTCCAAAGTGTTGATGACAAAAAATCCACTCTTGACCGTCTATTCGAAAATTAACTTGATCTAGATGTGATTAGTAGGCATGCCCAGCTAACAAAACACACGGATGTTTTTATCCCTAACGAATAGAGAATAGAGGTAGGTCTCCATATCCGTTGATACAGTTAATAAGAAGAAATATTATAAGGTTATACCCAACAATATTGTAAACTCCGTATTCATAAAAATGTTTTGACTCTATATGGAATATCGCTGTTCTGGAATATCAGATGACATCTGCATTTGGGGGATACATCAAGGCATATTCCTCATGAATATGTTGTGTGTTTTGGTAATCGTTTTTCTATTGAACACTTTTAATTCGGCAACCCTCATTCAAGTTTTAAACATATTTTAAACTCTATCTGAGTGTAAACTGAGAACTTTGTTATAGGTCGAAGTTAAACTTTAATAGATTAGGGTAAGTATATAGTTATATTGTTATTCTAGACGACATTCCTACAATGTTCGGTGAGATACAAGAACATAGCGTACCTGCGTAAGGAAATACTATGGCCTGCGTAGTCTTCCCGTAGAAGTCATCAGAGTAGCTGCTGTCCAGCCCTGCATCTTGGGGAGGCAGCAGTTTTTCGTACTCTTTCACAGGAGTGGGCAAGTCTCCGCCAGCGATGGTGGGCTTCTCCTTGAGCCTCAGCTTCTTCAGAATCTGGTTCTTGATGTACTCGATCCTGAGCTTCGTCAGCTCATCCTCGGTCACCGAAAAATCTGAGTGGGGAATAGAGTTGTCTTGCACCTCATTCTCCTCAGTATTCGAGAAGATCGAACGGAATATCGCCGGCACCTCGCCGCGACAAGCGTCAGGTATGATGAAGAGAAAAACCAAAAGGGAAATGCACTTCATAGCTTCCCAAACTCATCCACACTTCACTTGTTTATAAATTACCACAGATTGATCCTGGAACCTACAGACTCAAAAACATTATAGACTTTATAAGCCCCACTCTCTGCTTAGCATTTCTGTAACGAATGATCTGGTTGAACCTTGAACTCCGCTGTAACTGGAGTATTAAAATTCGATAATAAGGTATCAATTGATATGTACAGTACGTTTCACCGCAAAGCATGTCAGCTGAGTGATATTTTCGACTTCGAAAATCAAATCAGATGCCCTCGAATCAGTTCAAAAATTTACAGAGGAAGAAATCAAAACAACCCTTCATTGCAAACCGTTCATCTGTATTCTTCGGGGGAATTGCAACTCTCGAAACAATTTATACATTTCATCACAAATTTCAACGAATAGAATAGAAATAAACATTTATCGTATAGAAGAAAACATTGTTCTCCATTCAGCTGAAACTAAAAAATATCTTCAACAATTTTCATGTTCCAATTCAATTTGATTTGATAACTCCCATCGATGCCTAATATCCTCAAAAATATATGGAATCGAAATAGTGATTTCCTAACAAGTGCGCAAAGTGATACTTTTCCGCACGCAAATACAATTAAGCCAACGACGCGAAGCGGAGTTCGTATAAGTTTTTGCGTGCGGAAAAGGCACTCGGAGGGAGTGTAAGGAACAAAATTTCTCCTACGAGCTTATCAGATGGATACGGAAAGGATGCGGAAATAAAAAAAATTATAACTTATTGAATAATCTTCAATTAAGATTGGAAAATAATCACCCTTGGGTCGATGGGTAACCTTGTGAGTTAAATGAGGATTTCGATTTGCTATCGTAGGAAGTACATCCCAGAAACCACACAAGTATTCAGAAATACCTGCGTATTCTGACAATTAGATATGAGTATGTTTATTGCATACGTAAACATTGGTTAGAAGGACCGATATATGAAAATATTCATGTTGAATGGATCATTAGATTAGGAATTTAGTAGTGACTTCTTACTTCTTCTTGGAATGTACTGTACATATATACAAATAATATTTTTTAAGCCTAGATTCCAGCACCATTTGTTTGGCGCTTGCTTCAGAATGAGATTGAAAACTTGACATGTCTATGTTTACTATCAGCAAACTATCAGTCGTAGTAACAGTGTAAGATAAGGAGAAGGCGATAGATTTGATCCGAAACGAGGTTTTTATGGAATGTTTTATAGAAAAAAAAATGTGAAATAGTTCACGATTCTGAGAATCTGAAAGTGTGCTCAACGTTCAACTCAATGTTGTCATGAGAATCGACTTGAGAAGCACTGAGTTGTACAAAAATGAATGATTTTGTGCCTTCATATGATTTTGGAGTCCATTCTCGCGGGTGAAATTTCTAATCGTAGATTAGAAATGATATGATGGGCAAGTGAACCGATATCTAATGTTCGACATTCAACTACGCCGCCGTATTGACCTAAATCACTTATTTTATGTTTAAATATCCAGATGACCTATTTACAATGTTGCCACGTTCACAAAACGATACGTCCAGTGTGAATTATTCGATCTATTATGAATCCATTATTAGCAAGGGGTCAGTGGATGTCATAAATTAATTGTAGGGTTTGATTTTCCACCCCACTACACTATGCAAAATATCAATTTGTCAATGAATGATAATGAATGAATGGTGTTTTGCAGTGCAGTTCAGCTGGAAAATAAAGACAACTCTTCAAGGTATTATCAAATAATAAGTAATTATCCTCTTCTTTCATTCTGAAATTCGTAGATGTATTTGGACATATGTATATGGAAACAAAATTAGGATCGTTCGAAGATTGTTGTGACTCATTTGTGATTTTTGAGCCTTAAATTATGTGAAAAATATTGTATACACTGGGAAGAAAAATCCACATCGACTTATGTGCGACCTCAAATCGACATCAAGTTATTTCCTAATATTTCAAAATGTTACATCTTCTCTCTTACATCTTCTCTCTTACCATGCTGATGATGGGGGATTGATCCATCGAAACATGTCTCAAAGGTTATCTTGTCCTATTGCCCATTAATAGTAAAGATATACTATCGATACTTGGGTTCATTAGTCGATTCAAGATTAGATTTTAACAAGAATATTCTTGACATTAGTGATCGATTAATTTATTCATATGGAAGTGGTTACTAACTTCAGCTGATATCCATGGATATCTCAGACACATCCTATAAGACAGTGCGTCCTAAATAATGAAAAAAGAAACTGCAATGAAAATGATTAAAAATACTCGAATTGCCCGTGTATATGAAATAATTGTTTCTTGGAAACATACTTCACTCAATAATTACCGCACTATTACAAAATTATCAATTCAAAAGAGGAATACCCATCCACGAAAAAATACCAAATTCCTCGTGCTGTTTTTTGCATTTATCTCTGATCGATATTTCCTTATTTACTATACGAAAGCTAATTAAAATCTATTAATGTTACTAGTACCACGAACTCCAAGAGTTCCGAATAAATGTTTGAAAATTATTTAATCTTATCGCATAAATTCCTAAGTATAAATAATAATAATGATTAGTCTTTTGCACTGTGTGCGATGCAAGTAACCGAATAATTTCATAGTTATTACTCACTCTTTCCAGAAAGAGTTGTGCACGTCCATCGATGTCTCTGTGGATTGATTATCTCAAAGAAGAAGCATATAGGTACCATATAAGCTTTCCACTACACTAAAGGAAAACCAATGACAATCTTCGCACATCTTGGGAGCCAGCGGTGGAATGTTGGGAGACGATGGAGATATCGGAATTTTCCTCGAAAGTTTGGAGGTTGTGGCATCAGGAAAGACATCACTAGTCAGAGAACTCCACAACTATGTCAACTATCTATTGATGAATAATGCTTGGTAGAGTGAAGTTCAACAGGTCTCGAGCCGGAAAATGTAGAGTTGACCAGCCGGAGATCGTCTAGTTTATCTACCTGGAATCGCTCATGACAGTCATTTTAGATTAGGACGTTCCAAGACGCGATGAATATTTTGAACATCTACTTCATTGATATTCATAGTTTTTTTCAGTGTTTTATATTTTATACGTTTTGAATAACATTTCAGTTTTTGATTGTATTGTAGCGAATCTCGGTAATCACATGATTTCATTTTTTCTATTTCGAATGTTGCAATAAACTTAAAAAAGATAACATTTCTGAATAGAGGATAAAGAGACCTTCCAAACGATACATCACAAGTCTGTACTTCCCATTTGAAAAATTAGGGGTTGTACCTGTCATTCGAAGAGGGTTGAAGGTAGGAATCGGATTTTGACGTTGGAGAATGTCGATTCACAATTTTTATTTTGGATTTTTCATCAATATTCACAGTAAAGGACATAATGAATTTATTAGGTTTGGCTTTTACATACTGTATATGATCACATCAAACTGCCAGACTCTGTATATGTATATATCTTCCATCAGGATTTGGAAAGTATTCGTTCATCGTTCTATTTGTATTTTTATCGGAATTTACCTTTGCATTAATCACTTTTCTTAATATGTCAAGAAAAAAAATTGTTTCATAATGATAATTTTCTCAACTTCAACTTCATTGTTTTTGGTTACCTACAGACATCGTCCTGTAGAAGTAACAACGATGAAACTTCGTATGTGTTCCTTCATTGAATGATCATCAATTATATAAACCCTTCAGATTTCAATACGTATAGGGAGAATCGAAAAAGCAAAAATTTCAAAATTTGATATTGAATAACTTACACCCTATATGAGATATTGCGTTCGAATTTCGAATGAGGGTACTTGAGCTCTATCTAAATCGAAAAAGCTACCCATTTTTCGAAAAAAAATACGTTTGAAGTTGAAATATAGTAATAAAACTCTGTAAGTACTTTTGAATGGAATGAACCATGCAAGAAGGTACATACACACTCATTCTATTTTTTTTGACAAAATTTCGCAAAATTTGCTTCTGTAACACCATATATGTATAGAATTGCAGCATGAGATTCCTATGTACTTGTGATTTTCACATGAAATAATAATTTGATTTATATAGTCAACTTTAGGCTGCACACCATGATACTAGTAAATAACTTATAAACGATCCAGTAAGTTGATTCAATTCGCGAAAGAATGGAAAATAAGTGGAGATACAAGCGTTTATTGTTTGTGAAGCGAATTGAATTTACTGATAAGGGCAGTGTATTGACTCATTTGTATAGGCCAACAGGCTATAGTACAAATCCGGGATCAAAAGTTTGTCATGTTTCGATGCAGTCCTCACGAAAAACGTATTGTGGATTTGTAAGTATATCGCTACTTCAACGTTGGAAACCAACTTTCCAGAAGACATACTTGTACGTGAAAGAAAAGCGGGACCTGCAGCTGATTTCTAAAAAAAAAAAGTTCAATTTCATCTCAATCGGCTAATTCTTCCGATACCCAAGAATATGGACCCCAAAGAATTTTACGATTATTGATAAATCATCACAATACTGGTCATGAGTCAATACATGTTTTCATGACCCCAACGATAAAAATGGAGTTCGTAATACTGAAATCTTAAGCAATATTTCAATACGGCACGAATTTGGAATGTGCAAGTATCAAAGTCGAACTGTATAGGAGGTTACGGATCATTTACTTGTCACTCTTATCACGATTCGAAATGACCAGTGTTCTTTCTGAGAACCCATAATTTTATAATTTTCCATCTGAGTACTGGGGAGATATCAGTAGTTTTATCTTCACACGCTCCTCCGTTCGATTATTCATCCACATTTCGATACTCGACATTTTCTACTCCTAAACGAATAAATCTAGTAGTGAACCCTAACATTAAGAATAAATGTCACGCTATCCTACATTTCTTCACCCTCTTCCTTCAACGACGGTGGCGGGATCCATGGGTTGAAGACATATTGATATAAGCAACCATATTTCCTATGCCTAATATCCAATATTTAGTATTTTTATATCCAAAATCCATCGACAGAACACAGTCCGTTTTTCAGTGTAGAGTCCATAATCATGTTTCAGAGACAGTCTTGACCGCGGTCTGCGACAGAAGGGAACCGGAAACATGAAGCATGAAACATATAAAACAATAAATTTCTTGAAACGAAACCGTTCCATTTTCACACACTAATAAAAGAAACAAAAATAAAATTTGTATAGCCGACGATCTAAAGTGATGATGATGAGGTCGTCGCTATGTTGAAGATAGTACATATTTGGTTGTAAAGGAATTAAACAATCACCCTGCCAAATTACTTACTAAGTAAGCACTAAAAACTAGCTATGGTGACGAAAAATTCTGACAAAGTGGAATTCAATTTTGCTATAATACCATAGTTGAATCTAGACAATCACAAGGAACGGAAAAGAAAAATTTAAAATAATAAAAGGAAAAGGGAAAGATTCATAATGGTGTCGAAGAAAGTTAGAGTTTTGGTTTCTATAGTACCTCCCAACCGATTTCTTGAATACACACTGCAATTGGGTTTTTATGAGAAAACGCATAGGTATATTGATTCCGTAAACCTTGACTTAAACATACCAACTGAGGGGATCGAATGCCGGATGCAGAAAAGCAATAATCCACACTGATATAAAATATATTTCGACATGAATTGAACATACACACACTAAGATGATAAAACAACAGTACACGATAATGTCTCTAGACGGACTGCCTTGGTAGCTGCTCTGGTTTCGCTACCTGCGCCCTGTCGGCAAGCTGTCCGAAAGGTGGATAGGAATTCCAACATTACAGTGGCGGAGTCGCCACATCACCCCCCCGCGGAGTAGAGTGCGCTGCGGTTCACGTGGTGAGGCGCGCCGGAAAGTGTACGCGGCGCCCAGAGCGGGTGACGCGAGGGGCAGGAGCAACTTCCGGAGGCGGTGCAGGGACGATGGCGGCTGGTGCCGGGACGGTGGCAGCTGGAGTTGTCTCGGGCAATGTTGGGGGCGAGAGAAGGTGGGCTGGCTTGAGTCGGTCCAAGGAGACTGTCACCTGCTTGTCGCGTATTAGTAGCCGATAAGTTTTAGGTCCTCGGTCCAGTACGGGGTACGGTCCGGTATATGGAGGCTCCAAAGATGCTCGTACGGCGTCCTGGCGCACAAAAACGTGCGAAGCGTTGGGAAGTTCGCTGTGCACGAAAACGTTCGGCGATGCATGGCGCGATGTGGGTACCGGGCGGAGCGTAGCGAAGTGGCGTCTGAGTTGAGACACGAAATCCGGGTACGCGGGTGGACTCTGCAGCGGCGGCGTCAGCAGTTCGCTAGGGAGGCGGAGTGGCTCCCCGTACACGAGGTCGGCGACAGAGGCGTGAAGGTCAGGACGAAAAGCGCTGCGTAATCCGAGAAGGACCACGGGAAGAGCGTCTATCCACTTATCATCGGCGTGGCACATGAGTGCTGCTTTCAGAGGCCGATGAAGGCGTTCGACCAGGCCGTTGGCCTGAGGGTGGTAGGCTGTTGTGTGCGTGAGCCGTACGCCGGTGAGGGTTGCCAGGGCGCGAAACAGGTGGGACTCAAACTGACGTCCCCTGTCGGTGGTGACTTGAACTGGACACCCAAAACGCGCGATCCACATCGCGAAGAAAGCTCTGGCGACGGTCTCGGCAGTGATATCGGCGAGAGGCGTAACTTCTGGCCACCGCGAAAAACGGTCGACGGCCGTGAGGCAATATCTGAATCCTCCCGCGTGAGGTAGGGGACCGATGAGATCGATATGCACGTGAGTGAAACGAGCAGGAGGGGCTGCGAAGGTGCCCAGAGGCGTAGTCACGTGACGAGTAACTTTGCAGCGTTGGCACTGTTCGCAAGCTTTCGCCCACTCACGGCAATCCTTGCGCAATCCATGCCAGACGAAGCGGTCGGCGACTAGCTGAGCCGAGGCGTTGCGGCCGGGATGACTCAGAGAATGTAGCGCGGTGAAGGCTGCCTGGCGGAAGGGCGCTGTGAGATAAGGTCGTGGACGGTCACCAGCGGTGTCGCAGTAAATGGAGACGTTCAAGCCGGGGACGGGACAGCGTGCGAGCCTCAGAACCGAAGTAGGCGAACGCAGGTGGTCTGTGAGTTCCGGATCAGTGTTCTGAGATTCGGCGAGAGCTGCGTAGTCCAGGGGCGAAGAGATAGCCGCGGTGCGCGACATGGCGTCGGCAACGACGTTGTCTGCCCCGGAAACATGGCGAATATCCGTAGAAAATTGGCTGATATAATCCAGATAGCGGAGTTGCCGAGGTGAACAGGCATCCAACTTCTGTTTGAATGAAAAGATTAGCGGTTTGTGATCAGAAAAAATCACAAAGGCTCTGCCTTCGAGCATATGGCGGAAATACCGCGTGGAACGGTACACTGCGTAAAGTTCGCGGTCGTAGGGGGACCAGTGCAGTTGGGAGGCAGTCAGCTTGTGCGAAAAGAAACCAAGTGGTTGCCACGTGCCATCAGGAATCCTTTGTTGCACGACCCCGCCGACACAGGAGTTGGACGCGTCGGTGAAGAGCGCGAGTTCTGCTGCTGGGTCAGGATGCACAAGCATAGTAGCTTCAGCGAGGCTAGCTTTGCAGGCGTCGAATGCAGCGACACGAGCGGGTGTCATATCAACAGGCGCGGAGCCTCTGGTGTTAGGTCCACGGAGAGCATCGTCAAGCGGTGCTTGTAGGGAAGCCGCGTTTGCAAGAAAACGTCGATAGAACGTGAACATCCCGAGAAAACGCCGTAGTTCCTTAGCGGTGGTGGGCTGCGGGTACTCTAAAATCGCTCGGACTTTTTCCGGAAGTGGACGGATTCCATCTGCAGAGACGTGGTGTCCCAAGAATGATAACGAGGGCACTCCGAAGAGGCATTTGGCTTGGTTGATGAGGACGCCATGTTCGGACAACCGCTGGAACACGACACGGAGGTGTTCTTCATGTTCTGCAGGAGATCGGGACGCGATGAGCACGTCATCGATGTGACATGTACAGAATGGTAATCCGGTGAGGACTTGATCCATGAACCTCTGGAAAGTCTGGCCGGCGTTACGTAGGCCGAATGGCATGAATAAAAATTCGAAGAGGCCGAAGGGCGTGATGATCGCGGTTTTAGGAACATCTTCTGGCGCAACAGGTATCTGGAGATAGGCCTTGACTAAATCCAGTTTTGAAAAGATCGTGGATCCAGTCAGGAAGGCGTTGAAATCGGCGACGTTATGCACCGGGTAGCAGTCGGGAACTGTGCGGGCGTTTAGTGCTCGATAGTCGCCGCAGGGTCGCCAACCGTCCGGTTTAGGAACCATGTGAAGCGGTGAAGCCCAACAGCTAGAAGATGGCCGCGCGATGCCAGCACGGACCATGTCGTCGAATTCGGCGCGTGCGATCCGGAGTCTGTCGGGTGGAAGGCGCCGTGCCCGTGAGGCGACGGGAGGTCCGGGCGTCACGTTGATGTAATGCTGAGTAGCATGGCGGGGCGTATGTGGTACTCCGCGAGGACGAGTGAGATCGGGGAACTCAGCGAGTATGGTTGAAAATGGTCCATCGCTGGTAATTGTCTTCACGCTGGACTGGAGCGTGGTTCCAGTCATGCCTGTAGCAGCGAGGGAGGTGACATTGTCAACCAGGCGGGAGCGTCGAATGTCGACGAGAAGGTCGTAAAATGACAAAAAATCGACGCCGATGATGGGTTTCTCGACGTCGGCGATGACGAAACGCCACGAAAAATCACGGCGTAACCCTAAGTCAAGGTGAAGCACCATTGCGCCGTAGGTGGCGATGGTGGTGCCGTTGGCAGCCATGAGCTCGTACGACGTTCTTGTTGGTCTTCCAGGTACTCGCGATCGTGGGAAAACGCACAAATCTGAACCAGTGTCGATCAGGAATTGTATGCGCGACTTGCGGTCCGAAACGTGAAGGCGGCGCGGAGAAACGGAGCAGCCACTGCCCGTCATCATTGACTGCTGCCTTGTAGATTTGCTGTCGGTACGCGGGCGACTTTGCGAACGACTGCGTGAACGACTTTGCGAACGGTTGGAGCGAGTACTTTCGCGGCGTTCGGGTGATCGAAAACGGGTGCTGAGAGCGGCTACCTGCCGGGAGAGCTCTGCTACTTGTTGCGCTAAATTCTGTGGCGTGGAGGCAGGGATGGCGGCGACGACACGTGGCACGGCGGATACCTCGTACACCTTGTCAGCGAGGCGCGCGACTTGTTCGATCGGAGCGTCTGCTTGAGTTGCGATGATGGCCTGGAGTTGGGATGGAAGGCGGTCGGTCCACAAAGTTCGTAGAAGGGCCTCTGGAATGTCACTGGAATCAGCCAGGCCACGGAGGTGTCGAAGAAACTGGGACGGTGTCCTGTCTCCGAGCTCTTCCTGTGACAACACCTGGCGTACGCGTTGTTCTGCTGTTTTCGAAAAACGCGTAATGAGCTCTTGTTTGAGTTTGCCATACCTGTTCGTGACTGGTGGATTCATTATGATGTCCTTGGCTTCTGTCGCGTACGTATTGTCTAGTTGAGACGTAACGTGGCTGTATTTCGTGTGGTCTTGAGTAATCCCTGCTAGCTGGAACTGGGCCTCTACTTGAGCGAACCACAAGGCAGGGTCACTAGGCCAGAAGTTTGGCAGTTTGGGGGACACTCTGTAGATAGCATCGGTGCCTACAGTCGTGGCAGCAGCAGGTGAAGCGTTGCGGCCCAAAACGGCGTGGGCGGCGGCTGATTGAACGGCGGGATCGGCAATTGGGCCCGGTAGCCGTAATAGACGCTCATATTCGCTTTGAACTAACGCGAGTTGTTGAAGTTGAGTCTGGAACATCTGTTGTAGTTGCTCGAACTGCTGTTGTGGTTGCAGCGGGGGTGCTCGTGGAGGAAGATGTGTTTCAGCTTCTTGTACGGGTAGATGCGGGTCTGATGAGGCCGCTTGAGTACCCGGAGGATGGTTAGGGTCATCCATTTTCGAGAATACACGCGAAAGAACTCTGAAACCGGAGGTAATTCACGAAAGTTTATCACTTGTGCGCAACACAAAGCGAAAACGAGACAGTAGACGAAACTCGTGGCTACAATTCGTCGAAAAAATCACGTCGGGGTCACCACTGAGGGGATCGAATGCCGGATGCAGAAAAGCAATAATCCACACTGATATAAAATATATTTCGACATGAATTGAACATACACACACTAAGATGATAAAACAACAGTACACGATAATGTCTCTAGACGGACTGCCTTGGTAGCTGCTCTGGTTTCGCTACCTGCGCCCTGTCGGCAAGCTGTCCGAAAGGTGGATAGGAATTCCAACATTACAGTGGCGGAGTCGCCACACAACCAACAAATAGACGTCTTGACGGCGAGGTGATTATAGATCGAATGATTATCTCTCTACCTCAAAAATATATTCCCTTGGTATTCGATTCTCTGTCAGATATTGAATATATGAAGTAATATGAAGAATAGTGTAGTTTTTTGTAACAGGCATTGGTAGAATATTGGTCAAAAATTACTTCCGTCGATTATGAGATGAATATAAAAAAATCACGATGGAAATAATCACTACCTAAAAATTGACTTTTTTATTTCACCAAACACACATAAATATTCACTCTCTATGAAAAATATAATAAATGGCCAATAATACCCACATCGTAATCTATACGAAAATAAAGCTGCCATGGGCTTCATTTCCACCTCCAATACTGTGAATAACATAAATAAGTTTCATCAGAAATAAAACCACACACCTAAAAGGGACTGAAAAATAACGTATTTCATTGATTGTGTTCCTATGCTGATTGTTGAGACTTTCTAGAGGACAAAATACTCTTTCTTTGCGGTTGTCAATTTCCAATGCTTTAGGTTTTTTTTTCTTTTGACAACACGAACAACATATGCTATAGGCAAAGAATTCCACGACTTCGTTCTATGGATGAATGATGCTGGGTAGAGGGAATATCGGCAGATCTAGAGCCTTACAGAATATAGAGGGATGACCAGAGGGAGCTCGTCTAGTTTGTCTACCTGGAATCACTCGATGTGGCACGATAGACGAGATTTCTGTTAAGCACCGACAACGGAAATATCTATAAACAGAGATAAATCGCCCAACTTTCTACGATGTTCAAGAGAGGGCCGGTAGCTAAATTAGTGAGTGTAGTATCATCGACCAGACGAATCTTTCGAAGAGAACTAAGCACTGCTTTAGCGTATATTAGGCTGAACTCCAAACATCTGAACAGTATTCGAATTTGCCAATTTGCGCTTTGTAGTTGCTTGGGGTGTTAAGTATCTCTTTGAACATGCGGATCTAGGTTTCTTAAATTCTTAAATGGTCATGTCCTGCTATATTTATCATTTTGAGCAGTAAAATTGTTTGTTCGGGTGATACTTGCTTTGTACAATTTTATATCCTTACCAAAAATAAAAACTGAAAGTATTTGTTGAAAACAACCAAATTCACTTTATTCTTTATTTCGATGATTATTCATAATAGCAATAACAACGATAAACTAATAATAACATTTGTTCAGTAAATTATTATGGGTTATTGAGGCAGGTCAGTGAAATAATTGTTTTCAATACGATTACATGCCTCCAAAATAACATACCCATCCCAAAAACAATCAATAATTGTGATAATATATTGATGAAGTGCATTATGATTTGTTATAGTCATAGCTGTCATATAGTCACAATTTGCACACAAATCGCATACAATTCAATTCAAATGATTTCATCAAGCTTCATACCTCTCTGTAACCGTTGAGTCAAACAAGGAATCCCCAGAACCCAAATCTGACCGATTGTTATTACCTGTCAAGAAAAGTTTTGCCACATAACTACAATTCAATGTCACGTAGGTATTTTTTTCACGGACCAAATTTTTTCACTTGCGTCCACCGGGATACCTGGAGCTTCCCGGTGTGTCCTCATCGAATTACTCCCTCAGGCCCTCAGCCTAGCTGAATTATATATATATATATATAATTATATATATATATATATATATATATACCTACAACGTAATCACGGACAATCTTATCACTTGTTTCGAAGAAATATTTGGCAAACTCTCGAAGAATTGTAGATTGATCAATCTCCTACAAATTGCGTTCATTGAATTTCCAAGCATACCTATTCGAAATCAGTGATAATCAAGTTGCGACATAGAACATAAATCCTGACATTTTATGAAGTGAAGAAACAGAGTATTTCGTGGAGGCACCTACAAAATCAACCAACAGACAGTGTTCCTCCTTCTCCTGTGTTTTGCGAGTGATATATGAGTTGAGACGCATTCTTCTTCATGGAGCTATGCCCCAAATAGCAATGCAATGAATATTTTTGCAGACAATATATTGTGCGAAGAATATTCTAATTTTCCAGAAAGTTAAATTTTTGTGTTCAAGTATAAATTCAAATTAATGTTGAAGAATGTACTAGTTCATTGAAGAGCCTACAAATATTTTTATCAAGTATCTAATCTAGTTTCACGAAGGAAAAACCAAAAGAACTAATCTGATAGAGCTAGAACTAATCATCCATCATAAACCAGGAGGAGACGATATTAATTACCGTCGAGTAGGAAATGAAATTTGTTGATTTTGCAGCTATGATACTAAAAAGCGAGCCCATATCTTCAAAAGGGACAGACGGTTCAATGTAGTCAACATATATTTAATATCGCATACACATCACTCCAACTGAGAGGAATACCTACTCGATTGCAGAATGAATTTCACTTTCGTCAGATATTTGTTTAAATATAGCAAATATTTGTATTGTGAAAAACATGTTGTTCAAACAGATAACACAAAATCACCTTGGTACAGTAATACATTTTTTTAATGGCCTAGTCGAAATGAGTTATTTAATTTTGGAGCTTCCCAATGATCCAAGATATAATGTCAACATAAACGGAATACAAATATTTCATGATACAAATACCAATCCTCCAGATCAACGTCAATTTATCATCTCATTCTCACTGTGTGTAGAATCTCGATTGGAGAACATATCAGAGAGAATATATGCAATGCCAGAATCAGTACAAATCTTTCTGTATAAAAATAAGTAGATAGCAAATTTTTAATCAGTTTGTGATATGAACTAGAGGATTCAGAGCTGCCATTGTCAGAAAATTTCCTCTTCCTCAGTAGAAATGAAAACAATGCTCTCCCAAACTATGCTGTGAAAGATGGGTTGATGGAATTTAAACAACTTTCAGTCTGATATCATTCAGAATTTTCAAGAGTATGAAAATCTTTTCCTGATTGCTGGAAATATGTAAATAACTCAATACTCATTACTTCTATTGAATAAATGATTTTTATTGCATCGTACAGTGATAGTTTTCATGCTCATTATGCACTATGTGTGTTTTCATCGATACCTTAATCTCATATACAAAGTAATACATTCAATTTTGTTGGCACTAAAATTGACTCAATATACTTAGTGTTCCTCTACATATGGAACATACTTGGACTGGAAGAACAGGACATCCAGGGGATACCATCATTCTTAAAAAATGTGGTTTGACCTGAACAGAGGTTCATTTAGATTCACCCAGATTTCCTCTGCTTTCAGTGAAAGAATGTATTCTCTTCCTCAGACCATCTTGTGTAATAAAAATAATTACTTGATAGAGTCGTCCCCTATAATTATTTCCTTGCTAATTTATTATCACAGCCTCTCTTTCATACTGCATTCACGCCCGCAAAAACAAACAGTACAGATCACAGTGTTTCACTATCAGATGCAAAGGCACTGGCCGTCAGTTGGTCTCATAACTAGTGAGCAAGGCGGCATCCACTGGTTCCAGGCAGCTTGGACATGTTAGACTCCTCATCAGCCAATCATCAATGCATGTCATATGATAGGTGTGCATGCATGGAAGATATCTCAAAGCATCACCTACTAAGAACTCTCCCATGCAGATAACACATTCTCTAGCCTTCTTGCATCCATCATATGTCCCAGTTGGAAGATGCTGTATCAAGCCCATACGTTTTGCTATTTTCACCTGCTCTTCTTCTGTTAACTGGGTCACTGTACGAGTCACGCTAGGTGATGGATGGTAAACAGGAGAAGCAGCTTGGATTGGTAGAGCTTCCTAATGAGAAAACATCCCTTAGTTGTTATCTATGTGAACAGCTGATTGGCACTTACCTGATAAGCAGAGGGTCCCAGCTGGTCAGAAGATGAGTCTCTGACACTGTCGCTACCCCTCAGGAGAGAAATATCATCTGTGGTAGATCTTTTTAAACAGTTCCCCATGATTGTGCTTGTCACGCATTCAGGTCGTATTTATTGAAATCATTATCCGATTCACCTGATCTACTCATCCATTTCATACACATGTGTAGACTTAATTCTAAGAATAATCAATGCGATAATTTTCGTTACTGAACATTAGAAAAAAATTAACAATAGCGAGTAATTGTTGATACATAAATATTAACAATGGATCACAAAATAATCATTGCTTTATCTAATTTCAGAAACGTCAAATATGTCAATATGAATCTGCGTTTGCAGAATTTACACAATGTTGGTAAAGTTGATTACATGCATAATCATAGCGACATCTATGTACCGTATGCCTGTACTAATAATAACACTCTCATACGTTTGATGGTTTGACCATAGAATAATTTATACATACTCTTTGGTTTGACATTTTTGACAATTTGGATTCTCAGGGATTTGTCAACTTCTTGTCAGCAGGTTATCAGTCAGCAGTGACAAGTTACTTGTCAATTAGGATTGTTGATATAATGGTTGGAATTTCAAAGAAAAATTTGATAAGATATTTTAATTATATGATACGTTTTCGTTCAAATTGAAATATAATATGGCTTGGTTACAAAATTTGGCTGGTCGAGCAGAGGATTTGTTAAATAAAATAGACCAAAATGCAGCAACAGTTCTGAATGAACCAAATTCCATAGTCACTGATACAGAGTACTCTGGCAAGCATTCTGTTTACGGCTCTTATTGAATATAATTCATTACAGGATACTCGTGCAAGAGCCTGTTAGAGACCTCATCATAGAAAGGCATAATAAGGAAATACAAAATGATAGTTCTAATATTCCTAGCTCATTGCTCAGTTGCTCAGAAAAGCCACTTGAAGAAAATGTAGATTTTCCAGAAAAGCAAGAAGATTCACATCTTGGAATTGTTTCCAGTATCGAAACAGATGAGCAAAGTAAAAATAGTTGTGTGAA
This sequence comes from Gastrophysa polygoni, assembly GCA_963576655.1. Classification (NCBI taxonomy): domain Eukaryota; kingdom Metazoa; phylum Arthropoda; class Insecta; order Coleoptera; family Chrysomelidae; genus Gastrophysa; species Gastrophysa polygoni. Next base: position 3,706,005 of record OY755085.1, read on the forward strand.
TGAAGAGAATATACAGGAAATAGTAATGAAGAGTGTAGCAATAAGTGATAAAATGTCATCTTCCAGTTCTTTGCATAATAGGTACTTCACTTATATTTAAGATCAGTTACTTCATTAAAAATGTATAGTTTCATTTCAGCAGATGAATCTCAACATCTTCAAGAGAGAATTGCTAAATTACAATTTGAAAACCAAGATCTGAATAAACAGCTGCTGAATTTGAAGCATGTTTTTTCTGAGCAGAGAAATGAAAATGCCAATCTCCAGTTTCAAGTTGAAAGAGCCAATGAACAAGTTGCTGAAGCCCAGTTAGAAAAACGCCAGTATATAGCTAGAGCCCAAAAAATATTGCAAGAGAAAGAGAAATTAATCTCTTTCAAGCAAGACAATTACTCTGAACAGGAAAGCACAAATCTATTTGCTAACCACAATGATGAATTGAAGTAAGGCATTGTCTTCAATGTTTGAATATCCAATATAATCTTGATCATTTCAGGAAAGAGCTGGAATTTCACCAAGCTAAATGTGAAGAGCTAACACAGAAGAATGAACAGTTAGTTAGAGAATGCCAATCATTACAAGTGCAGCACAAAGTTATTCAGAATGGCTTGCAGACAACTATACAAACTCTAGAATACAGCCTTGCAAATGAAAATAAATCCAGAACTATTGCTGAAGAAGACTGTCTACAAAAAGACCAAGTAAGTTAACTATAGAAGAATTCCCTAGCAAATAATCAATTTTAATATTGTTTATTGAATTTTATTTTTGTGGGTTTATAATGTTGAAATTGGGTGTTCAGCGAGGTATTCAGTATACACAAACTGATTCCTATTAGGGAACAATATGTTTAATAGAATTATTTAGGCTTCACTGACCAGAATACCATCAGCTTTATAGTGAATCTATACTTATATTATTGTTATTCTATGTGAATTTTTTTTTTCAATGAGTCATGCAGTTATAACAGACCGCAATTGAATGGTAGATATTTTCAGGAGTTACATAAGAAAAATCAAGAGTTCTCTCAAATGCAAGAATTGTTGAAAACTAAAGTCAATGAGATTGATCAGCTAAAAGAAGCTCTAAAAGATAAAGCAAATTTTAGTTTCAATGAAGATATTGAATCAAGAATAAAATCACTAACTCATACATTAATGTTGAAGCAAAATGCTCTTGAAACTGTCACAACTGAAAGAAATGCATTGAAACTGCAATTTGAAAAATTAGAAGTGAGTTTACCATATCTACTAACCTGGTTTCAAAAATGATTCAATCCATTCATTTTCAGAGTGAATATAACAAAAATCTTGGGCAGTTACAAAGATTCCAAGTCAAAGTTGTGAATATAGAAGACCAGGATGGTAAAAAAATGATACTTATTATATTTGAAATATTGTGAGATATCCAATTATTGTAACTGTGAAAACTGTTCCTTCCTTCCTCATCAGACCTATACTCCTGAGTTCCAGTGTGCATTAATACCAACATTCAATGTATTTTTAGATTCAATGCCATTACCAAAGTTCATGAGGGTATCCCCATTTGATGCTGGTGTTACTCGTAGAGTCAAGAGAGCATATTCTACTTTAGATGCAGTAAGCATAAGAACAGGAATTTTCTTGAGGCGATATCCAGTTGCAAGAGTATTTGTTTTTTGTTATATGGTAATGAAGAAATTTATTATCTATGATTTCTTTCTCATTATTTAATTTTCAGGTGCTACTTCATATTTGGGTCCTGATAATTCTATTTTGGTATGCTCCAAGCAATCGATGACAAAGTTTATTGGAATAAAAGTGAGATCATATATGTGGAAATATTTATTACAAAAATAATTCTGTTAATCAATTTTTTATTTATTCCACCTCTCTCTCTCTCTCTCTCTCGATGGCCATATCAATGTATCTATCCTGGTATATCTCTGAATTGCATATTTGAAGGCAATTTGAAATTCTTATGAACTTTTTTATCACAAGCAACAACTAATGTATATTGCAGAAATTTGTCTACACCTATAATTTGATGAAATGTTATTTCACACAAAAAAACCAATGTTTGGTTTTTCCATTGGTTTACACATGAATCATCATTTTTATTGAACAAGATATAACTTATATAACAAGATGATATTTTTTCATGTTTCCTGATTTTATTTTTGAATCTGGATTCTGTTTTGAAACAATTTCATACCATCAAAATTCATCACTTACTACATTTGATCAAGCTCATTTCTCTCAAGAGTAGAGCAATATTGAATCTCAGCTTGTGAAATTCTCTGGCTTCAACTTCCATTATATATTTTTTTCCGTTTTTTAGTTTTAAAGAAAACACTATTTTTGCTGGAACTTTTTTCATCAAAGCACTGAAAGAAGAGAAATGTAAAGGTAGTCAATTCTTACTTATATTGCTTTACCTGTTACTCAAACTAATATCAATCCTCCATTTAATTGAAAAAACTTTACCAAAGTCTGAAGTCTGGTTAGTCAATAAGTTATTGACGATTTCATCCCGATTTTCTGAAAATGATAACTTCTCAACAAAATCATTAGTGAATCCAGTATCAATCAGTTTGTTGTGGAATTCTATATCATTATTTTCCAGAAGTAATCTTATAATTCCAATGTAAACACCTAATACTTCATAAATGTGTTCCTTTGGTATATTACCAACTTTTGATAAATTATCAATATAATTTGCAAGGTCCTGACCATTCGGCGAAAACGACACTAATGCCACTGAAACAAATATCTGGCAGTGATAATGATTCTCCCAACAAATATATAGTTTACATACTTTTGATAATTTTGCTTTTATATTCTGAAGGGAATTCTTGTACAAGATTGATAGTACTTTTCGATATTCCACTTAAATTCATTTTAAAAATTGTGACATTTGTTGTCAGATCAAAAATGCCATGTCCCAGTTGAAAGTCTCTCTCTTCTTTCTTTCTCAAACGATTAAAAGGCCTCTGCCACTTTGCCACATAATCCTTTCAGCCTCTGTCCTCCTACTGGACTACAGAGGCTTCGTCATTTTCAATAGAAATCCACTATCCACTTGAGGTAGTAGGTATCACTGGTACCAGATACTTTTCTCTACTGGTCTCGTCCTCAATTATTTTCTGTCAGCTGAGAAGGTTTAAATCGACTAATATTTGATAGATTACGAAATATGCCAATGTGGGACTGTGGATGTCTGTGGCAAGGTCTCTGTGATTTGATTGATGATAAAAAAAAATATTGGCGAAGAAAAGATGAAGAAAAGAAACGACGACTTCACTCCACAGAAAACCAGCTAAATAGTTAATTCGTGGTTGATATCAACTGGAAAAAATGTTATTGTAATAAAATTCTAATGTGTTCACATCCATCCGAGTGACAGAGTACTCAAATTGTACCCCAGTTTTTTTAGGTTCATGATATCATCTATTCAATGCTCGGCAACAGTCGTCTACACAATGAATCTAGGAGCCCGCCTATTTTAGTATGTTCCTTAACCTCACATCATTGTTTTTATGTTGAAAGCAAAAAATAATCTAATATTTCGAATTGGCTAATTACAAAAAAGTCTTTCTTTCTTTATAACACTATATTTCATTTTAGTGAATGAGCTTATTGCCTTTGAAAATTTGGAAAGAGTGATGAATAGAGGGTAGAACATGGAAGAGGTCGTTTCTCATCAAAATGATGGAAAAGAAAACGATTCACCAACGAAGGATAAACTCTTCGATCCTTCTGTTGATATGCTAGTCAATGATTTTGATGACGAAAGGACCCTCGAGGAAGAAGAAGCTCTGGCAGCAGGGGAATCTGAAGATCCAGGTGCTGAGCTGTCAAGTTTGCAGAAGGTATTGAAGAATACAAATTGAACCCTTACAATAATTGACAGATCAAACAATTTTGAATTGCAGGAAAGCAATATGCCTTTAGAACAACTTCTGGCTATGTATGGATATAGTGGAGAGAACCAAGAAAATGAAAGTCCTGAAGAGGAGGAAGAAGGGGAGGAAGAAGAAGCAGAACTGGCTGAGAATTCTGGAATATCTGAACAAATGGAAGAACAAGAAAGTGAATCCTCTCCTCCAGAAGAGTCATCAAAGCTAAGGGACTTATATGAGCCGATACCAGATAATGAACAAGATGCTTCTCGTTTACTGCGCTGTAAGTTAGGACAGGGAATGGAAGAAATTAAAAATGTTATTCTTGACTTCATTTTCCAGCTGTTTCCAGAGTCAGTGAGGAGGAAGAGGAGGATTATGATTATAGCCCAGATGAAGATGAATGGAGAAAGGTCAATAAGGTAGACTGTGATATAACTCGTTTCCTAATATTCCTCATTTGATAGTGTTCATCAGCTATCAATTTATTCTGAAGAAAAAACCAACACAATCCTTCACAATCCCAAGAATTTCAATCCATTCCTTTTCCACAATATTCACTTTATCCCTCACATTAACATTGATGGAACAGACTCGAATCCTTGATTTTTATTGTTGTAAAAATTTCATCTGCTGATTCTCGAGAACTGATTTCTATACTGGACTATCCATTTTTTTCAAACAAAACTTCTGAAATCATGAAAATCAGAATATATTGTGTGAATTGAATGGAAAGACAGTTTGAAATGATTCATGTGTACCTTATCTTTTTAAATGTGAGCTAATTTTCAGACTATCATGGTAGGAAGTGACTATCAAGCCCAAATACCAGAAGGTCTTTGTCACTATGATGATGCTCTTCCTTATGAAAATGAAGACAAGCTCCTGTGGGACCCCTCAATTGTTTTGGGAGACATAGTCGAAGAGTTTCTGCAAAAGGCAGCAGCAATAGCTAAGCCACCAATTCCTATGGGTTCCCAACTACGTGATGATGAACAGGCTTTGTACTTGCTCCAGCAATGTGGACATAGCGTTGAAGAGGCACTGAGACGTCTTAGGATGACACTACCTACCAATGCTGCTGAGACTATGAATGAATCTCTCTGGTCTGAGGAGGAGTGCCGCAATTTTGAGTCTGGTGTCAGATGTTTTGGGAAGAACTTTCATAAGATCCAACAAGAAAAGGTTAGTACAGGGTTTTCCCTTTTTTTGCACCCCAAATCATCCTGAAGAAACATACTATAAACAGGTGAGGTTATACATCTATACTCTCCTATTGGCCAAGAAAACATGAAAACCTGATCTGTTTACAAGACCTTGATTGTTCACAGCGACGTGCATGTTATCTTATATGTAAAATTTAGGTACTCTGAATGATTTATTACAATCTTTCTCTTCCATATTCGAAGCTCTATATTTTGAGTCTACTGAATGACTGTAAATTTGGGAAGTTTCCCATGACGTCGATTTGTCATAGAGAGATGGATTGCTGTGTAAACCATTTGATATTGGGAATATTATTATATTATAGTATCATGTACTATACTTCTAAAGCATACTGATTTCCTTTGAATAAATCTATAAATTTTCATTGCAAATTATGTTATTTAATTAAAATAGTTCTGCTAGATCAAGCTGTTTTCAAATTATCAATAATTGTAAACCTTCAGACTGATTTCTTTTCTTTTTATTTTCAGATTGATTGAATGGTTAGCTTGACTTTTCGTGGTGATGAATGAATTAGTATAAAAATTGAACTATAATGAATAATAATAGTAATAATGAAAGTACTTTATTGGTTACCCAGTGGAGTCCTTTATCCCGTATGAATTGGCATCGATAGTATTATTATTGTTTTGTTGGATAATATACATATATTATGTCAAAAAATAGAATAGATGAAACTCATTTATATATATATATATATATATTCGGAAAATTGTAACTGGAACTATGACTGTTTATTGAATTCGAATAAGTGTTAGTTCATTTTGGAAAATGACCTTAGGTGCGGACCAGATCTGTGGGCGAGCTGGTCCAGTTCTACTACCTCTGGAAGAAGTCTGAAAGACATGACATATTCGCCAACAAAGCAAGGCTTGAGAAGAAAAAGTATGCTCTACATCCGGGTCTCACAGACTTCATGGACAGGTTTCTGGAAGACCAGGACAGTCGAGACAGGAGTTCCTCGCCGAATGTCCAGTGCAGTGGAAATGGCAAGCCGCCTCCAGATATCTGATCTTTATTATACAGCTACTGGGTGTACAAAAATCCACATTAAGACGAAGGTGCGAGACATTTTTGTGTGCCGTTCTTTGTATTCAAAATACACGCAAATTTTTATTTTTTCATTGAAGATCGTGACCAATACTTGCAGTGGAGAAGACTGGTGTATTCGTTGTTTTATTGATAGTTTTTCTATTTCAATCTATGCTCAGTGACTCAATTGACATTACCTGCCAAATGTCATTTGATTCAGAATATTAACATATCTGTTATTGTGTAACGTGGTTCAATCGGCAGAAGAATTCCTCCTTTCACATCCAGCATTATTTGTCGAATGATACAGGATCAAACAAAATGTATTTTTCACCAAAAAAAATCCATCTACCATGAGTCGGTTCCTTCTCAAAGTTCATGGTAGTGAGCTGAATTGAAAAATTGATTTTGAATAATAAAACGAAACTTCGTGTAAAATATGTGTTTTTTCAGACAATTTCGATCGAATGACATAAATCACTGTGGTTTCATGCAAACAATAAAATCACCTGTCTGGTAGAAGGTAATGGAAAATAAAATATTTGATTTCGTTGAAGTTGTGCTTGAGGAGTGAGATCAATTTGTTCGAAAATGTAGATGCTGAATTTGATTTGCTTCATATCTATCAGAATGCCACCTCGTGCAGTTTTTTCATTTGTTGTCCCAAATCACAAATCAAAATTATTGATAGCTTGGCTGTAAGACTATGAAATATACTGATCAAAGTTAGATTAAATTATTATCAACTATATTCAATTATCTATAACTATATCAAGATCGCTTCTTATAACCACTCGACACAGTTTGAAAATCGAGAAGCAAATAGATAATCATTTGAAGTGGAGTGGTGGGACGAATTAAATAATTATGATGATGATATAGTTACATGGGAAACATGGGAACACTATGGATACAGTTTCAAAATCACAGGTAGAACACCCCACGACAAATTTTTCAGTTATCATCGTAAGTTCTTCAATAAAACATCAAAACCTAATTATATTAATTATATTATTCTCTTGATATTGACCACTAGTTTCAACAATTTGGGAGGTGTTGGTGTGTGATTGAAACTGTCCTCATAGATATACCTATTTGAGTTGTTACACATTTCAATGACCTATATGTATCCTGTCAAATTTTTGTATGATTATTCATTATCCTGAAGTATATCTATTCGAATCAAGTATGTATTCAACCACTTTTATGAAAATTATTGTATTTTTGTACTGTATCAAATAACTTATGTATATTATCCAGATAGAAATATAAAATATTTCTTATAGTTTGTGATTTTTGTTTATCTTACTTGTGACTATAACTATAACCAATTTTATCTAGTTTTTTTTTATTGTGAGTGACTCTATGTGTATGAGCTGATAATATAGTTAATTCGTTGTTATTTATGTTGCAGAAAATGAGATTGTTGAAATAATCGAGACGTGTGCATTATGAAGTTTGTACAAACTCTGAAAAAAATATTTTTTGTACATAATATATAACATGAGAAGATATTTGAAGACTATTTTTTCAAAACCAGCCAAATCTGTGTATTATAGGTACAGTCTCATTCAAGAGTGTCATGGTTTTGCGTTCTCCTTGAAACAATGATGACTAATGCAGTCAGACATTTTTCATTCCGAAGAAGACACCAGTTGATTTGCCTCTCACGTCATTCAAGATGTTTGATATAGAAATATAATATAATGTTTAATATATTCAATAGAGAAAGACAAGCATAGGAATAGTTGAGATGCTTCAGTGGTACTATTATATGTAGATAATAGATTATATTTTTGTAATGAACATAACATGTTCTTGGTAGTGATTCATTTCTGTAATGAAATGATATAAAATACAAGATGATCATTCGTAACTTTTTTCACTTATGAACAGACCTTTGATTTTGAATAGAAATTCAAATGAGATCGATACGAAACTCAAAATATGGCGGGGAATCGGTTTCGTCGTGGGACGTCACTCATAGACTAAGCGAAAAGCGACCTTATGAAAACTCTATATAAAAAGCATGTTCCCATGAATGACGTTATTGTTTTTGATTGGCTGGCGTGACAACTCTTTTTTCTATGAACCGTGACCCACGCATCATTCACAGATGATAATCTGTTCCCTCTGTCCACGGTCTATCTCTCTTTCTAGACCGTTGGTCTATCTCTCATCCTAATGATCTGACAGCAAACATCACACATACATCTTATATGCATCATATACAACTGTGACTTGACAGTATCAGAAAAACCTCCCAATGAGCAGAGAGAGCAGAGATTATATACATATATAATCTTTGTATCTTAGATGAGGGATGATCTAAGCACAGAAGAGTCCTCTGTTCTCATTGAACTAAGTTCTGTATTGAGGTTGGTACTAGAACTGATGAAAACGTCGTGACCTCTTTCACCAACAACCTGAAACTTTTGACATTTGAAAGAAGCTACCTTTACGGAAGTTGTTGTTCCTGTCATTTTTTTTCAACTTTTTTTGGTTTGGTAACTTTTTTCATAGAATGCGCTGTTTAAAAGAGACGTCGAGCGTCGAAGTAAGCGACGCTGGTGGAGACATCGACAATGAGCTCTGGAGCAAAGTTTCACAAAAATACAGGCCGATAACGTCCTATTGATTTTTCAAAACGTTCGTTGAACCAATCAGAGAGATAGGACTATTTTTAAAGGGTGAGGTTGTTGTTAGGTTTTTAGCAAGCTAGTGCGAAGTCCAGCGTAATGTGTGTGTAGTTATTATATTGGTTACGAGCGAGAGCTCGGTAAAAATCCGATGCAGGTGGCAACTCTCTTTCGCGAGTCCTCCACGTTACTGGGAGCGACAATGGAATCGGGCGGAAGTGGAGGTGGCCAGGAGTCAGGTGTCTCCAGCCTCGGCCCTGGACCATTGTCCTATGAGTCCTACAACCACCCGGTGACCTTCTCAAATAAGTACAAGCTGTAAGTAGTTCTCCGCGACCTGTACGCTTGGCTTATTACCCGCACGCGCCGCATGTAAACATTTTTATTTACTTATTACCCGCAATGAATTTTCGTTCCACCTGATCTGTCTAATCTTTAGCCAAATTCCTATACCTACCTATTTCGAAATGGGTTTTCACTATTTACCTTTCTTATCAGCCTCAGCATTATCATCAGTCGTGGAAGGATCACACAAAATTTTCATTTTGGAAATGCCATATCCAGACAGAGATAACGATTTATTTACGCTCGATATATTCTGGTAGCCTTGTAACTATTTTCATTCTACTTCATAGTTTAGCAAACAGTTTGAAGACCACTGTCATGTGTTTACACAACACCAGTTTGCCTTCATTGTTTACGTGTTGCCTAATTCATAAAAAAGAGCACATAATACTCATAATAGTGTAATCCCTTCAGGCCTTGAATCCATCCTGCATGTGTTTTCACAAACGGTTCCAAACACGCCCTCGAAGTGAGTAGGTTCAAGTGCTAGTGTCTATACCAGGCTGAAACATCACTTAGGTATCTTTTCTTCAGAAACATGAAACTTGAGCCCCATGATGATGGTTATGAAACTAGTGCTGATATGCTCTTGAACACTGGCAGTGTTACACATAACCATGAAGTAAAGTGTGAAAAATTGGAAGATCCCTATAGTTTCATTGATGATGACCCCATTCCTATGCTTCCGTCGGCCCCAGTGCCCCCTCACCTCATGCATCCGATGCCATCAGTCGACAATCAACTACTACCAGGTCCGAAAAAGAGGGGAAGAAAAAAGAAAATCAAACCAGAACAGTGAGTACTTACTGCCTATTGAACATGCTCTTGATACTCTTCATATTGACACAGGTAGAGAATAGCATACCTAAGTTCTATTTTGAGAACGAGTGATCAATTATGTTTCATCCATGAAATGGAAAAATAAAACAATTCGTGTGTGTGCAAGCATAACAAACAATACCTACTTTTCTCTACACTTTCAACTATGCAGGAGTACAAGAGGTATAACATATAGGTTGCATTTTAATCTGGTCATGGTTTCAAAAACATAGTCTGTTTGGAGATATAGGATCAGGAATGTCATGTTAAGTGTATTTTTTGTGGTGCACTCAGGTTTTTATAGATAGTGTGAATAGAATTCAGCTCGAAATGGAATTTGCAAGAAACACTTCGAAACTTTATGGCTTATCATACACAGGAAATGTGTAGGTAGGTATTTGAGATATCACTTGTAGTTATTTTCCACTTACTGTACAAAGTATTATCAGTTCAATATAAAAAATAATGCAGGTGAGAAAACCTACTTTTCACCAGGTAAATTATTATATAACTGACTCCTTAAAGATGACTTAGAGATATTGGTATACCCCAGCAGTAGTAGTTTCGCTCAAAGCAATAATCTGAATCTACAGCGCATTTTGCTGGTCTACATGTTCAACAAAATTTCGATGGTCACTTTTTTGGACAGTTATTCCTACTTACATTCAATGAGGTAGGCTATGTAGACTACTGGCTACATTGAGAAACAAAGATGATGAAGACAGTTGCTTAATTTCTGTTCAATGTGGGATCCAATGATATCTTCTAATCTGTATTATTCTTTATTATAATCAACCTCTTACTTCTACTAAACAGAAACTTTCTCAGCCTTGAGTATCTCACCTTTTATTGATAGAACAAATTCAAAAGTGAATCATCCAAGTTGATTACCTATATCTATTTTCATAACACATAACACACAAGTATGTACTGAATTGATATGGCTGACAATTATTGATATGAATTATGTAGGTGGCGATTATTGAAATATTGACACAAATGAATATTACATAGGTATATAGATTTGACAATGATTAGGTACATATTGCTGAAGGTGATAAGAATCGGAAATGCTTCTTGTACACTTCATTAGGTATTTATATAAGTCAATGATTTGATATTCATTGATATGTTCTCATTGTTGTTGATATTGCTTATATCATTATTATGAGTGGTAGTGTGTAGCAGATCTGTGTGTTCCAGTATTCAGTTCACGATTATGTTATTACAATAAATAACAAATATTAAATTTTATTATTATGAAAGAAATTTCGTGGTTTTTGAGATATCTTTCAGTATATCACAGTAGTATTCTCAATAAAAACTATATCATACTGACGTAGCATACATATCATACTTTAGTTGAAAAATAATGAGTTCCATTAGCATAGTTTATCTTGTTATTTATTCACACAGCTGATTCATAAGCATATACCTACCATTTATTGATATAGGTTTGAGAATAAGACTTATGGGTAACAAAATTACAAGGTATATGAAATTTGAATAATGTGTGATTGATCAGTGGATCCTCATATACTCAAAATCATGTCAATTCCTTGAAATTCCCTATGGTTATTCTTGAGTTTCCTGCCTTCACTGACTTGAGTGAAAGCTTGTGAAAATTTCTGTACCATTGGTAAAAAGTGACATAGTATATTTCAAGGCAAATGCTTCTCAATTAAATATATTGATATTAGTATTTTTGCTGCTCATTATGTCAAAAATAGTGAAGAAATCCTCATCTACACAAATCACATGTTGATTTTACAATTTCAAATTTCAGTATCTAAAATCATGATGTGAATTTAGCCTGGTGTTCCAACTCCATATCCCCAGCCGCTAGAAAAAGTTGTATATCTACGCTAACTTGATATATATATATATATATGCACTATATATGATATTTATATATATATATAATCACAGTATATACCCTCTGTAGATACTGTGATTTTGTTGAATTTTACCTTACCTTGAAATACCTTACTAAGTCTTCCCAATATTGACACTAGATGGCATTACTTGCGGCCTTAGTAAGGTTGTTTGACAGGTCTACATGTTTTGGAAAGAAACAATTGAAATGTTGTTTTACCATCTCATATCCACCTCGGTTGAAATCTATATTATGTCAAAGTAACCAAGTTTAGGGTGGCAAAATGAGTCAGTCTTTCGTTTGTTGATGGGAACCAAAAGTGGTAAAATTATAACGTAAAATAAATTTTTTGGCACATGTGAAATCTATATGGCACACCCTTGTCACGTCTTTGCTAGTTTTACCTGAACATATATGTAATTTTCATGTAGGGAACTAATAGTACTATTACAACAGTAATAAATTGAAAAATATTTACCTCATTTTGCAAGCAAACCTCACGTCAAAAAAACTGAAAACACCTTTTGAAGGCGTTCGTTGATATTTCGTTGAGAATGAGATGCAGAAGATTATTGTAAGTCTTTCAATCCACCTATTAATTTATCAGTTCAGAAAGTGATTTGTCGTCGATAAAATTAACTCAATACTGAAGTAGAGAATGAATTTATTCATTCATAATTGCTTGAATGATATCTGTCTTATATATTTTTCTCTTTGCAGGCCCGAATTCACACAAGATATGAACGGAGGTGTGCCTCGGCCTATTAAAGAACGAAAAAAGCATGATCGGTTCAACGGAATGCCTGAAGAGGAAGTTTGTAAACGAACACTACCAGATCATCTCACCGAAAATCTAGATATAGTGATAGTAAGAAGATAAAAATGGAGTTCTCCTGAATAACAGTAATTAATTTGGCAATTTCAGATCGGCATAAACCCTGGACTTTTTGCGGCCTACAAGGGCCACCACTATGCAGGACCCGGCAACCATTTTTGGAAGTGTTTGTACCTATCAGGCCTGACTCCACAACAAATGTCAGCCGACGAAGACTATAAGTTACTCCAAGTAGGCATAGGATTTACTAATATGGTGGAGCGTGCGACGAAAGGCAGTGCTGATTTGACTCGTAAAGAAATTAAGGAGGGTTGTCAGATTCTCTCCGAAAAAATACGAAAATTTAGACCTAAAATAGCAGTTTTCAACGGAAAACTCATTTATGAAGTATTTTCTGGAAAAAAGGATTTCAAATTCGGAAGGCAACCTGATGTTGTAGAGGGAACTAACACGGTGAGTTTGAACAGACACAAGTCCACAATGTGAGGAATTTAGTATATAACTTCTATCTCTCCAAGTTTATTCCTAATTTTCCATATGTGGCATTGTTTAAATTAGTGAAAACTGATGAACTATTAGTGGCATTTTTTTTTATATTGACAATAGGCGCGAACACAAATTCCAAAAAATACCACAAACACCAGTACGACGAAAAAGAAATTTTTGATTTTTTTTTTTGAGTCTCAAACAGTATGCATAAATGTCTCAACATAGTGCGCAGAGTATGGAACTCTGATATTCATGAATATAAGTGAAACTTCACTATATATTGCAATGATTTCATGAAGTGTTAATTTTAAGTATTGTTCTGGTTTTCAAACGTAAACTCAAGAAACATTATTTACTTGGTAATTCTGTGAAATATTACATCCGGCAACGCTGGAATGGGTGATTGACAGCACTTGAAACATCAACACCTTCTTTGAAACTTGCCGCCAAGTCAGCATGTCTGAATATTCACTCATAATACCACAAGAGAGAGAATTTTCTTAAAATTACCGGTTTTTGATCGAAGCTAAAGTGGTATTCGGTAAGAAAATTTCACTCCGAAATATAATAAATCTAAGAATACCAGGGTAATAATGATTTTTGATGGTATTGACATTTTACCTATAAACGTCAAAAAAATTCTATTGTAATTTCATGCTCCTTTTCCCAAAGTGGAGGAAAAAATTTCTGGAAATTTGTTTAGTCGCTATGGTAACGATACAAACTCCAGGCTTTCAATTGTTCGAAAACGTTAGGTGTGAAATTTTACATGAAATTCAATGGTTTTCAAATGGCGTTCAACAGAATAGCATAGAATGGATGTATAAATAACTCGTTGAAAATATATTCAAACACATTCAAACTGGATTTACGCGACTGTGATCTTGCCTGTTGATGATATGAGATTTTGAAATGTTTAGCAATATAAATAATATTGCTCTAATATAACTACAAACTGACTATCAAAAGAAGTCCATCACATTTTGTCGACATTTCCGTGTCCAACATTTTGAGGAAGAATGATTTCGATTTCAGCACATGTGGGTGATGCCTTCATCCAGTGCTAGATGTGCTCAGTTACCAAGAGCCGCCGACAAGGTTCCCTTCTATGCAGCACTGAAAAAGTTCCGTGACTATTTGAATGGTTTGATTACTGAAATCGATGAAAACGAAATGGTCTTCAGTGAGCCAAGTCTGAAATCCTGCTATGAAGCAGAACCAAAACCTGAGCCGTTCTCCCCAGAACTCACTGATATTAGCAATGCTGTGATTCAGAACGAAGATGGCACCATCATGCCCTGCAAAAAGAAAAGAGGCAGACCAAAGAAGATAAAGATCGAAGGCGAAGAGCCGCCACCGAAACCGGTCGTTCGAAAGCCTCCAGCTTCTCACAACAATAACTGTGATTTCCCGAAGAAGAAACGGGGCCGGCCTAAGAAAGTGAAAGTCGAGAACATGGAAGTGAATCAACCAGATAACAATACATCGACCAATTTGTCTCAGTGCTATTCGAATCCGTCGCCCATCCAGTCACCGAACAACTTCTACCCGATGGGCCCGACCTCGATGACGCCTCCCAACAGCTCGGGCAACCTGTACGCACCGCAGCCGCAGTCGTACAGCCAGTCGCCCAGGCCTCCCTACAGTCAGTCGCCGCGGCCGGCGTACAGCAACTCGCCCAGGCCCCAGTACAGCCAGTCGCCCAGGCCCCAGTACAGCCAGTCGCCCAGGCCCCAGTACAGCCAGTCGCCGAAGCCGCCCTACAGCCAGTCGCCCAGGCCCCTCTCGCAACCCTTCAGTCACTCCGATCTCAGCTCGGAGATCAGCGCGGCCATCAGCTCGGAGCAGCTCGGCTCTCCTTCATCGCCCATCGGCCCGCCTGACTTCGAGCCGCCGACCAGCATGGCTGACGAAGCCGAGTGCCGGCTGAGCCCCGCTCCGTCGACCAATAGCGAGCAGGCACACTATCACTATCAGTCCTACAACATGGACCCGCCCCATCCTCAGCCAGAGCCGCAGTACCAGTCGCCGCGGCAGACCCAGGATATCGCTTCCAAGAGCCTCTCCGGGCTCGAATCTCTAGTCGATCAAATTCCCAGCATAACAGAGGGCGAGGCACCCCCGCTGACCGAGGCGGCTGACCAGTACGGCGGCCAGTTTAACAACTACAACGTGCCGTCTTCTAGAGCTAGTCCAGTTCCGTACAACTACCCGCCGAGTTCGAGCTATCCGATCTATCCGACCCCGACCTGGAGCGGTCCGTACGAGCCGATGCCGCTCGGCTATCCCCAGATACCGTACGGCCAGAGCTACGGGCCCGGCATCCACGTCCCTAGTCCGAACTATCCGTACTACAGCTACCCGCAACCCACCCCTACTCATCCTCCTGGTTACTCTCCCTATTTGGGAGGGTTCTGATTGGTTTCCGTCACTGTGTTTTCATGTTGTGTACCTGTACCATATGTTCAGCTAGTACCTAGCAAGTCTGTCCGCTTGAGTACAGTTGGTCACTTGCATTTTGACAACAGAGACTTGCACAGGGTAAATGGTGATATTTTTTTGTCATAAGTATTTTTCTCTAAACTTTGAATGTTAGATAGGCCAAGGGTTTTGTGCATTATTCTACATTCAGATCTCAGTCGAGTGTGTGTGTTAATCTGAGTGTGAGGTTCATCGTTATAGTTGTAGCCCGTCATTTCATTTTAAATAAACATTTGTTATAGCTCTCAGGTGGTATTTTCTTGTCCCTGTTTCCTCATTTTCTTCCCATCACATATCACTATGCATTTCAACATGGGTCAACCACAAAATACTATGTAAGTGGTGGCTCGAAACAAAAAAAAAATGAAAAAATACTTTTATAGTAACAGAACTGATATTTATTTAGTAATTACTATGACCTATTCGATGTGTTATTAAAAAAATGTGACTTTATTTATATCTAATATTATATTTAATACCTACTAGTACTGGTTTCAAAGAAACGTCTATTATAAATTTTTGTACTTTAAAACAGTATTAGTACTAACGAAAAAAATTGATCAAATAAATTTTGTTTAGTTCAAACGTATTTTATTATTACTGACATATTATTTTGGTAGCACATAATATCTTCCCTCGTCATACCCCCAACTGTCAGTTTCGAATGCTGAGCTGGTAAGGTATACAAAAATAAGTACCAAGTTACGTTGGCAAATTGTACGAGGAATTTCAAAAACGTTTCACCAATATTCGTAAGGTCTATCAGTTTATTTTAGCAGCCATGTTGAGCCCGTAAGGGACTCCCAGGTGGCATTGAGTTCGAATTTTGCCGAGGCCATCAATGTTTGTGTATGTATATGCCTCCTCAACTCCCTTCAGGATGTTGGTTCCAAAAAAATTTGGTTCAGTGACAAAAAATAGTTGTTCATCAATCAACATTGAAATCAATTTTTTGTATTCAAGTAAGCGAAATTAGTAAACCGTGAGAGTATGTTGAATAGGGGCAAAGTTACTAGTCAATGAGTTGTTGAGGATGTCGAGAAATTCCAAAAGTCGTTCCTGTATTTTTTCCTTTTTTGCATATTATCATGCATATGTCTATCGATACCATTATATTACTCACCGATAGAAAACTTTATTCCTTATGAAAGAAAATGAAAGAGATTTTCGAAATTTTACTGAAATATTCCAATTCTTCAACTTTATCAATTACATATCGACTACATCCCAAATCCCAATTTGTTCCGAATGGTGAGAAACGAACTAGTTGTACCCTGTATTCGCGTCGTTAGCAAAGTGTCAGACTATCTACCAGTAAATTAGTTTCGTTATTCTTGTTTCATCATCAGTATTCATAACCCGTATTTTCTTGAGGTTGGTATTAGACGTGTGTCATATAATCCGTATTATATATAGCTATAACATTTCTTCAAGCTTATTTTTCCCATTTGATTTCTTGTTACTACTATTTGGTCAAGTTGGAAGGAAAAGACTTCATATGCAGAGATAAGTTACCTGCATCATCGACCATTATTCAATGCTGTTACCTACTACTGATAAAAATACTTCCTTCGTCATAGAATAATATTCTTTGCTTTTGTGTCGTTATTCGTCATGTCAATTTCTGTGTATTCTGGTAGCTGTATAGATTTCTATGTCGTAGTTGAAGTCAAATGAAATTAATACAACAAATTTGTCAACAATATATTTCTTTTTCGCCAAAAAGAAGATATTTTGGTTGATTGATATAGATTGGTGACTACTCAATCATGTCTGACTCAGAAGATGATTATATGTCTTTCACTGTTAGGGTTGACAGGTAAATGTGTTTTTTTATCAGGAAAAACAGGCATTCAATGAACTATATTTTTCTAGTAAGGATGATATACGTCCAAGTCTACTCTTCAACAGAGAGAAACGTAAAATGGATCTGTATAAAAAACAGCACGAAACTCCGTATAAGAGACAAAAAACAACCAGAGAACTTGAAAGGGAAACTCGTGAAAGAGGTCTGAATACAGCAATTCCTAATGAGAACAAAGGTTTCCGATTATTGGAAAAGATGGGTTTCAAGCCTGGGGAGAGTCTGGGAAAATCTAGAAGTGGTATCAAAGAACCAATAGACATTGTCTTGAGGCAAGGCACATCAGGGATTGGCAGAGAATCTCATTTAAAAGAAGTCAAAAGTAGAAACCAACAACAGAAGATAAAGATTTTGAAACAGTATGAACATCAATACATTCTGGCCAATAAAGAGAGAAAAAGTTTCTCACAAATGAGGAGAGATTTCTTCAAAGCCCAAAAAATATGTGAAGAACTAGATTTCAGAAATGTGAGTCCAAGCAATAATTTTATAATTGGGGTATTTTTATGTAATTCTTTATTCTCTATTATATTTTATTCTTTATTTATAAACTTATATATTCCAAGTTTATATTTCTGGTTTTTGTTTTAGAAAGTTGTTGATCCTGTTGAAGATTTTTTCTGGACTAAAGATACTATCAAAAAACGAAGAAAAATAGATCGCCACGATGTTACAGATACTGACAGTAGTGATGAAGATGAAGAATTCGAAATGAACATCAATGAAGAAAATCTCCATGCAATAATTGATTATTTAAGGAATAACCATTTATATTGTCTCTACTGTGTTATAACTGGTATAGATATAGAGGACTTGAGAGAAAATTGTCCTGGCCCATATAGAATGGATCATGAGGATGAGATAGAATGAACCTAATTGATATTCTCTTTATTTGGTTTAATTAAGATGATTTATTTATTTCAACCTTTCTTTATTATTAGTGATACTTGAAGACTTGATTGAAGAAAATTTCTTTGATTTAGCATTGTTACAGCTATAAAACATGAATATATTGTTACCATCCTTGTCTTTTTATTTTGTAAATTTTTGTTCTGAGAGTTATGTGATTTTGCCTTTGACTAACTTTAGGAACAGTACACACCAGTGGTGAATAGGTGATCATAGGAAGTGATACATGATAGAAATTATTCAAGAACATCTTACTTCAAGTCTGTGAGTAGTTTCCCCGAGGTAATTTGAAGTAGGAACATAAGAATCTGAACATATTCAGAATATGCCATTTCATGTAGATTTTTGTTTCCAGCTCAATAATAGCAAATGAATATGCTCTATTTCGGGGCAGACTCAAGAAGTCTGGTAATAAATCATACAGACATAGTATAAACTTTTATATAAAAATTAATTTCTTAGATTACAAAATGAAATGAAAATTGATATTTATGATAACTTAAATTTACTGAGAACCAGTAGACAGTAGTGCTAATAATCCAGCAGTTGAACCAACAGAAAATGTGTAATTCACAGCAGGAGTGAACGACTGCAATATGTAGAAACTAACAAGGATCACAATTGCTAAGAACAAGGCATTATTGTAGAAAATCGAGAAAGTAGTAGCTTCAAAATCTGCAACTTCATTTTTCTTCCACAGGATTCTCTCGTCCTTTTCCTTCTTGCTCATTTTCTTATCATCAGCCAACTTCTTGGACAGGTCTCTGGTAACAGCTTCCTCCCTTTTGACGGCTATCTTGTGTTTTAGTGTGAATTTGGTGTTTCTGTAAGCCATGGCTAATAGATATGTGGAAACAGCAGTTACAACAGCGAACAAAATCAAAGAAGAATAAATATCAATCATATGTATCCTCCAGAATAACCATATTGGTACAGCCGAGACAATTAGGGCATTTCCATAGAATAATGCAGACGATTTGGTGGATACATTTCGGCTGAAATCTTGTAGCAGCAACTCTTCTTCTTTGGTAAAACCTTTATTTTGTGATTTGGACATATTTTCAGTGATGAATATGTACTTTTCACAGTCACTTTTTCAACTGCACCAACTAGCTTACTGGACAAAAATGACACGATTCTTATATCACCTTGAATGTGTGTGGTTGACGTTGCCGGACTGCCAGAGTGGATCTTATTTTGGGAACGTCACTGACACGTCGCACTTCTCGCGATATTGCAGGTTCCTGATTTTAGGCAGCTACTCTACTTCTTAGATCATCTTTCACTCGTACAATGCTCACTAGAAATTTTGTTTCATGTCGTAGCTGATAGATGGCGTATATTTATGAAAATTCACAAAGTGAAATAATCAATTGAGCAGGTTAAGCTTATGCTCAAGTGATCATCTCAGGAGTGTTTTCTAGGGTGATCATATGATTAACTCTCATAGAAAAGTAATAATTGAACTTTTTTCGTTTAATTTGGTTCTGCAGATGGTTTATTCATTGTCAATTGTGATTGTCATCAATTCACTGAATTCGTTAACCAGATTATGGACTGCCTATTACAAAATTTGAAATTTTCTCGTGAGTGGCACTCAACACTAGAATAGTTGAGAATGCTGTCTGTACTTGCATGTATGAAACTGCTGTTAACTTCTATTTTCATCATTTGAAACGCTGATTAGTAAAAATGGGAGAAGTGTGCGTCCCATTTTCTAAGAATGGATAACTCATTTTGAATTTATTGTTTCGTTCTATATCATCATATTTTCATGATTATTTGTACCTATTGGATCATGAATTCCGTTCTTCGATTGTTTTGTTTCGTTTTCATTTTAACTTTTCTTTCATCAGCGAAATATCAACGCCGTCATCATTCTATTCTTGAAGATGCCAATAAGATATTCCAGATTCAAGAATACCCTGTCGTTTCAGTAGACACATTTTCGTGGTATTGGCGTTCTGGTTATTTTGAAAATTTAAGGAGTCAATAAAAAATGAGATTCAATATTATTTTTCTGAAACACTCGGAGTAAAACATGTAGACGCGGTTTTTATACTCATTTACAAGGTTTCTATGAATGAGACGTGCAAAGTGGGTCACATAAGTAGCGAGGAAATTCTATACGATGAACGGAACTACTGTTACTGTACCTCAGAATGGGAAAGTAGAAATGTGGATGGAACTGATGTTCGAAAAATAAATTGAAGATAGAAAATCCGAATATTGGCCTTAGTCCTGCCGACATCGGCGAAGCGCGAAAAGACTAGAGTACTGAGTGTTACCATGTATTTGCTGAGTTGTCCCGCGTCCACGAAACTTGGGACATAGGTGGTATAGGGGGTCGGCCAACAGACAACGCAACAGGGCCAGGCCAGGCATCGCAGTCAGTCCCAGCTCAGTCGCTGTCGCGTGTTAACGTTACTCAGTTAGTTGTTTGTGTGTTGTATTTTTTTTTTGGTGGAGGTGTTTGGTAGTGACAGTGCAAACTGGGTGCGTTATTTCAGCGACGCCTGTGCCCAGTGGTGGAGTGCCCTCGAATAAAATGGCACTAAATCAAGACGAGGCCAAACAAGTAGTGAGGGTGGATCAGGACTCCGAAACGGACCTGCAGGCGCTCTTCGACAGTGTTTTGAAACCAGACTCTAAAAGACCTTTACAAGTGCCATGGAGTATGCGAAAACTCCCAGATTCATTTTTCAACCCGCCGTCCACAGGGTCCAAATCCATTAACCATTCTCGCGAAAATTCTGTGGATTCGGCCTTCGGGGGTGGCGCTACAGGTGCTGGCCCCGTCAATTCGGTACCCTTGCAAACTGCCCACCACAGGGCGCACAGTTCGCCAGCCTCTCTTCAGCAAACATACGCTGTGGGCCAACCACAGGCTCCCGTCCATCATATAAAACAGAGGTCTTACGACGTGGCGAGCAAAACAGAAGATAACACCCCTCTGCCGCCCGGATGGGAACAAGCCCGTACCCCTGAAGGACAGGTGTATTATTTAAAGTGAGTACCTGTTAAAGAACCAGCACAGGTTGTCCAGGTCAGATTGTCTGCTCCAGGGCCGGACTTCTTCGTATTGCGATCATCCTATACCATTGTCATTACACCTTCAAGTACAATGAAATATTCATCGAGATATACCTATATGTATATATTGTTTGTGATAACTGAAATTTCAATATACTTCTCTCTGAGTTTTTATTTCAATTTTCCAATTCCAAATTCACCTCATCACCTTCAAGAAAACAAAGATTATATTTTATATTTTTAGTAAGTTGGTACAGTTTTTGGCTCCATTCCTAGTACATGTTTTCTTCTGTTGATTTTCCAGTTATACATAACTCACCTATCTTGTCAATTCATTCCATTGTACTTGAAGTTGATTGACAATGTCAAATAAACTAATACTGATTAGCCTACTCCGATTCTGATTCATTTCACCTGAAAATTTGAGCTAAGTTCATCATCTGATAGGTAATTCATCTGTTCAGCACGGAACGAGGTACGGAATAAATATGGGTAACTTGGCATCCTCTTGTTCCTGTTCTATATTATGATAGATTCTTCATGTAACTTGAGAAAAAAGGGTCATTCCAACTCTCACACTTGAAATTCAACAAGTGTTTGTGTTATAGGTAATGAGTTTGACAATAGATGTTATATGGTGAAATGAAGTCTTTTTTATTGTGATATGTACTCTCAAAATCCAAAAGCTCCACTTCCATATCATATCTTCCGAAGACACATTGGATGTTAATCCTAATAATGATCACAATAACTGCTCAGAATCACTTTAATACCCATGGGGTGAATTTTTCATCAAGTATTTCAAATGCATGCCAGGATGATGTTAACTGAATTCATTGCCACATACAGCCCGTATCTTATTTAGACATTGATTGCTTATTGGTATACGTATCTTTCTTTGTTCCATCATGGAGTCAACATGCGTTACAATAACAATCGAATACACAGAGTGAAGCAAATTCTTTGCACACCTCCGTTATTCAGGCAGCAATTGTTTATCCCGAGGCTTTTTGTCTGCTATGAAAAGACCTCGTGGACATCAAGGAAATGAAAGTAACCAATATTCAATATCACTTGAAAACGTCGAGATATGTATTGTGACGTTGTAAAAGAAAATATCGATAAATCTAATAACAATTCAAATATCAAACGCAAATATTCAGTGAGGACATATTCCAGGAAACACAGCTCTCTGATTTTGGAAAGTAGAACTGGTATACCAAATTAGTTGCCAGGAGGAAATTTTCCGGTACCGGTCCTGTGTTCGACTCGTCTCTCAACCTTTATGACGGTGAAGAATCCAAATGCCCTTGTGCTTCTTGAATTCGATTCGAGAGAAGCTCGTTCTCATAGATGAGGGCTGGTTCTGCTTTTGAGTGCTGCCGACGAAAGACGAAGAACGTTTTTCGTTTTCTGCCAGTGGCGTATCTACATTCGTTTCCTGCGATCGAAAAATGTATCACGTCATGACAATGTTTTTATGACAGCGCAACTGGGGGGAACATGGAATTCTTCTGATTCGAGCTACTTTGGAAATCACGGAATTTCGAGAGTCTTCACTGCTGTATTTCAAATGTTCCATGTTTCATAACAGGAATGTCCCAATCGAAGATATAGCCTCAAAAAAAATCACAGATTTATCTCAGACTTGAAGAATCCTCGCACTACAATGGTTGATTGAAATGATAAATAATAGATTACATCACAAACTATATTGGAGCGAAACGAACAACAAATTGGTCGGTTTAGTCGGAAAAGCACAGATAGGACGCCAAAACACAGTATTCTAACTCTTGTTTTAGTAACTTTCAATAAATTTCAATTGAAACAGGTTTCACTTCGGGTTTCACACACTTCAAAACAATTTCCTTTATGAGCAATATCTCCATTTATTCGGCAAAATATATTTCTGACAGCCCTCAAGTAAGCCTCCCTACTTTTTTATACTTAATTCTACCAAAATTCAATCTGTGTTTCATTTCAACCGATTATTTCATTTACTTGCATTTTCTCGTGGAAAAAAAATGATATATATCTCCAAAATTTGTTGAAAAATCGCGGGTACCTACTTGATTACGTATCTTCATTCATTATAATGAATGTTTATAAGTTACGTACTGTTTGTTTTCATACTATAAATAAGCAGTTCTTCGAGTGCGAAAACATAATACATGCATGATAAATAACAGGTAGATAGAGGTGCTTCTTGAGGGTTATTCGAAATCAATTGTTGTTTCATCAGAAAATGCTCGGCTTCGTTCTTTCATTTTTTTTATCTGTGGACAACTCGAAAGGAAAACCTATAATGTTCGAGGAACATCGTGTTAGCCAGAGGTGGAATTTTGGGAGAGAAGGAAGGTGTTGGAATTTTTCTTGAATGTTTGGAGGTTGTAAGCACCAGGAAAGACTTTCTTGAAATAACGGAGATATCGTTTGTTGCTGAGGCAATATAGGCAACCACTAATCAGTAGCGGAAACGGTATTTCTTACTAGGTATTCCGTGTGAGGTTAGAGAGTTATTGTTGACATGTTTCTGTGGAATTATAAATATATAAAATGTTTCATCTCGTATATTTATGATAATACGCACCTGTCCAAATTCTTACTTTGTTACTTTCTATTCAGGAAACGGCCTTCCTGAACCTTCTGCGATGCCCGATGCATATATTCATGTTCTTAGATACAATTATTCGAAATGATACTTACCAAGGTGATTGGCTTTCTGTTACTATGCTGACGGTATAGGTAGGTGACATCCGAGGTGCCGTATCTTTGTGGCATTTGTCGGTCTACAAATTTGTTTGGAAAGTAGAGAGACAGCAATAAATCGAGTGCCCAATATACATTTTAAATTCTTATGGCAAATTATATGAAAACTTATCTCATCATCTCATTATTTATTTACTCATCTACTGTGTGAAAGAGATCTCAACAATGGATATCTATTGATGAAAGCCATCATCAGGTATATAGAGTCAGGTATGCAAAGAAGACGTATATTTATTGGTTTATAGGCGTATCTTTGGGGAATATACCTATAAAATATTCTTGTGGAATATATATTCCTTTCAACTATCAGATTTCTAAAAAGAAAATACGCCTTTGATTTCTCTATATATCAATTCATTCTACCTCTAATTCCCAAACAGACTATACTTCTAGTAGTTCTAGATCTGATTTTGTGAATGATTGTCAATAGAAAAAATTGATGAATAATTCGAACCGCCGAATAAGGAAATTCGTCAACCTCTGTTTGAGATTTTCAAATATTTGAATGGGTCTAATAATAATTATTCAGGAGAAACCTCGTTCTCAAATTCGTTAATTCCAGAAAGTATTATTTTTGTCGAAGAGGATGTAGGAAGTTCGACGAAAATTTATTGATTATCGTTGGTGCCAGTTTTCTCTCATATTACTCATGAATCATTATCATTATTATTCCTAATTCGAATGAATCATTTTCATTAGAAGTTTGATTTCATACCGAAAGAGCTGGCGAAGTTTGGACCAAATTCAATTTGCAAATTGAATCGATCGTCGCTGTGACTTATCAATGTAAAACACTTGGTAACACAATTAGAGTACTGATAGTTTTTCATCATTTGCAATTTGAATTCCTCATAATGATGAACGATTCAATGGCCATTCTTGAAATTCCATTCTGAATTAGTTCTCATTTCGAAATATACCATTATTTCTGTCAAGTTGGGAAAGACTCTCGGAAAGACTGTTAGCACAACAGTCGGGGCCTTCATAACTGAGAGAAGCATGGAATCAAAAAATCTCCATCAGACTCAGACGCAGTCTTTGCATGAATAGTTTTGAAATAGGCCAGAGAAACGAAAAACAAGATGAAGTCCACCGTTTTCTAGGCTCTACAAGATTTTGTTCGATGTATGTCGAAAAAGAACACCATGATTATCATAATTGTCAAAATCTGAGAAATTCAAGAATAAACATGCGAATGGTAACCAAAAAATCGATAGTGTCTTATTCAATGACATGGTGTATTTCCAGAGTTATATGGTCTTGAATTTAGTAATATATATTTCGAAATGTAAAAATTTTCACATCAATTCGATTTTTGCTTAGCAAATAATACATCCCAGTTGATAGGATCGCATAATATGGAATTGAAAGTGGGTATCGAATCTAGATTGATATCCATTCCCACCTTGAAATGCTAGCAAACTTCTGGGGTTATTCAACTTGATACTATAAAATGTTGACAAAATGTGAGTTTCAGATAGCAATCGACCTCTTGACATCGGTTTGTAGTTCTCAAACATTTTTCAAAGCATCAAAATATTACGTAAAGCTCTGAAAACTAATCGATGAAGTGTTGGCGTTGGATAACAAAAGAATTACAGTGACCCACAGTACATAAAATATGAGGAAGTGTTTCGTTTTCCTTTTCTTGTTCTAATAGGGTTTTTAACCCTGAGGAGAAATATGTGTTTCGTAGCCGATGTTCTACACGCGATGGTGAAATATCGTGTCAATCGATGAACTTTGTGAGTCATATAGTTTCATTTTGTTTGTAATGCGATAATTTCTACTGTTGTACCAATCGATTCAGAGAAAATCGAGCGGATTTCTCAAAACCGAGTTCAAAACTAACTATTTTATTCATGGATACTATTATTTTGTTCATGTCGTGGTTTTTCGGGGGCTTATTTGAAACCGTGGTAAATAATGAAATTGATTTCATTTCCGTATCATCAGAGGCATTCAATTTTCAATATAATTTCAACCATATAGAAAATACAGGCAAATTTATATTGAAGATGGAACTACACTCGAAAATACAGTTTTACATCAATATTCACGCAAGAGAGCCACCCTCATCCAAATTCCATTTCAAATCTGGAGATGGCTAAAAGATTATTTATCCCCCGATTTTTGACGAAAATTTTGGCATTGTTTACTTTTCACTGTTCAGTGTCAAACGAGGTGTGAAAAGACGAAGCGAAACGATTTCGAAGAAAAAAGTTTTCCACTGTGTTGAAAACGGAAGCAGATTCGTTCCCGAAACGTTCGCTAAGATAAGTAGAGATAAATAGAGAATTTTTCAGTGACATTTTGGGTCAGATCATGAATCTGCGCCCTTACTACGAATAAGAGTATAATTATATTGAAATAATTATAATAATTTCTATTTTTATTATGAGGAACGGGGTGAGAAAATCCAAAACAATCCGCAAGTCATTATTAGGACTGTATCCAAGAACGCAGGCCATAACCAACGCGCAATTTTCTATTCCATAGCCACAGAGATAAAAGAATTGGCAATCTATTTACTTCGAAAATCTGATCTTCATGAAACGAAAGTGCCATTCATTCTGTAAAAATATCCAAAATATCATAATCCGAAACCTAATCTTCAGGAATTTTGCGTATAAAAATGCTCGAGTGATATTTAACGTAGCCCCAACCTTATTTCGTCTGCTCTGCATTGGGCATGAAAACCTCAGTTGTAATAGTGAATTGCATCATTTCATCACATTTTTCTCGGCACTTTTTCAACTTTCAAACTCCTTTCGCTATTTTTGATCTCAGAAGCCGCTGGCGACAAGCGAACTAAGGGACACCCTGTGTATGAGTAATAGAAAACTAGTTAATGGAATCGTGCATAACCCTCATGGCAATATTATCACACTCCACCAACGCACATGCCTTCTGCAATTTCCAGAGTGTAAATTTTTCATTTGACCACTGTGAATTTTTCAAAACCTGTAATTTCAAAGGCGATGCTGCGTTCCTGAGATATTTTACGCACATGAAGGTACCTTCTGGAAGACTACTGATTTCGAAAGAGTTTTCCACAGAAAGCTTGTACAAAATCAAAAATAATTCATTTCCGGCCAGCCATGTTATCTGTTGCGTGTGCACTTGAAGCGTACTGTGTGATTTGTACGATAATTATTAAAATAATGATTTCAACGTTTCCTTTTCTAATTATCGAGGAATTTATATGTGAAAAACTTACCCAATTACGACTAATAGCCTTTGTTACGAAAATTAATATTTTCAGAGGGCCCTTTTAGAGAGTGGGTATCTTTAGAAATCTAGTAAACAAGGATTTTTCATGTGAAAAATGTTGAATTATGGAAACTCGACTAACTATACCTGTAACTATATAGGTAAAAACAAAAGCCTCGCATAGGTCTTGAATCTTCAAGTTCATTTCTAATCATTTCATCCCATAGTTTGAGTGATATTGCATTATTTTCATTATCTTCTTATTTTATCTCTTTATCTTATTTTCCTCTTCCGTAAAACGAAGAGCAAAAAATCTTTGGAGGGCCAAAGTAGAAGCTTTGAAATAGCCTCAAATTATGGCGTGGCCAAATCTTTCAGAAAATCCATCCTTCAGAATTGGTTCTGCTGGTTTTATGGCAAAGCTGGCAAAAACTACGATTTCAAAAGAAAAACAGCAAAAATTCGACGATAGGCTTGCATGAGAGCCTTAACATAACCTTGAATAAGGGCGTAATCCAATTTTCAAAAAACTCCGACCTTTGGAATTGGTTCTGCCAACTTCACGGCAAAGCTAGCAGAACCTTTTTCCAAGGTGGTTCATCTAGCTATATGCAGGTTTACCACTGCTATTTTCCTAAAAAACTACTGAGTTTTGAACGACTAGATCTAAGAAGAAACCACTCGCGCTGTTTCAAACCTTGAGTTAGAAATAATTATATATTTTGGCAGTAAGGCCTTCTATTTGGTTTACTTGTAATTAGTCGACGAGACTGTGTATTTTTAGATTTTAAAATTCTAGGCGCCTAAGCCGGACATCGAACCTTTTACTGAATACACAAACGCAAAATAATGTACTTATTTACTCACTACGGCCTTATTTATATGTTTTATAGCTTCTACACGCGTTTATTTCTATACTCCGAGATATCCTATATTGGTGGATCTGCAAACTTTTTGCGATCATCAATGAAAGGCGTACTGAAAACAATTTCGACTCGATCGATCCTAATTCTGGAGTTGCAGTTGTTTAAATCGATTTTCTACTGTACCAATATATAACTATGAAAATTACAAGTAAGTAAGTCGTCTACAGGGCCATACATGAGGATGAGTAACATGATCAAATCCACCCCTTTGAGTGTTCTTAGAGTTGATTTTTTTTTATGTTTTTACTAATATCATCATGAATTTTGATCTCCTCTCATGAACTTCTTTCAGAATCTCCGTAAACAAATGATTATTTTCGAACTGGGAGATAGCTCATCTAATGTAATGATATCAATGCAGGTATTCCACAAGGATCTGTCTTGGCACTAACTTTGTTTTTGCTTCACATTTCGATAATCCAATGAGACCAAACGATGATCGGGCAAGAATTTCGAAATGGAGATCTGAATTTCGAGTAGAGTTCAATGCAACGAAGACTCATGCTTGTATAGGATGATGTCAGGTACTAGTATTCCTATGAAGACGTAATATCCATGATCGTTATGACCACCAGCTGCACTCTCTCATGGGACGAAAATTTGAGTTCCATTGCGAGAACTGCTACTTGCAAAGAGATACTTTACACCCCAGCAGGCACTCCGCAAATTCGATCTGATAATAGAAAATAAAATGATTCATGTTGTGGTTTCTATGTCAAGTCAGTATATCGATTTGGAAGGGGTCCGCCTCATCAATAATTCAAGGTCTGAAATTCCTTTGGTGTATGCCCCGGACATAATATTTCTGAAAAGTTCCTGGAAAACAATTCTGGATAACGTTTATCCTAGCGAGAGCAGCACTAATAAACAAATTTATTAGGTGCTTCGATCAAGTGTTAGGAAATGTGGAAGATGTTTTTGGATGAGGTAATTTTGTGTACTATAGATATACACAAGTTGTATTGGTGTTTATTAATAACGTCTGGTATTAACCAGATAATTGGTTAATTGGAATGCCCGAGTCTTAAGGAATGCCACCAGGAGGCTCAAAGTTTACACAATAGTGAAATGTTTCTTAGGTTAAGTACCTGACTTACAGCTTTGAGTGAAATTCATTCTGGCGAAATTCGATTCGAGTTAACAAAGGAGTAATTCTTATGATATGTGTGTAAAAAAACGTGTCAATCTCCTCGAAAACCCTTGGGATGTTCCTCCACAAAATATTGAAAAAATTTATGATTGTTCGAAAAATTACTCGAATCTTGACCAATCATGTATATCGCGACCAATCATATATATCTCGACCAATCTGTTGAAGTGAGACACCCCTTGCCCTGAATGGTCCTTCAATACCCCAAATTCTATTTCCTTGTGGAACATTTCCTAAACCTTATCACCCCGATTATCAGTTATGCAATTTCAATGAATTGCAAACACTTGGCATTGTACTTGATTTTATATAAATCGATTGCTATCTTTACGACTTCGAGGCGCCATATTGTTTGTCGCCAGCGAGTTGAATAGCAACACAGATTGTTGAACAAATAGGTCAGTCTACCCCGAGGTCTACCCACTACTTATCATACTTTCTTGTATTAGTTTGTGGCTGTGTTTGTATTTCCCGAGATATTTTCCTTGTAACATAGTCACAAGGGACTATGAACAAGGAAACTTCTGAACTCTTGTTATGATTCACTTTATCAATCGAGAGATTTCCTCTCATTTTTCGTATGAAACATAAAAACGAAATAAAAATCTTGGGGATGGGCTTCGTATGACATCATTTTGATCTTTGTGAAACAAAATATAACCGAGCCTAACGTACTCAGGGTATTCAATGATATCGCTCAACTCCTCAAGAGTGATCAGTCAGAAAGTTTGAGACTTATAAATGATTGAGCTAGTCCGTCTCTGTTTGCGTAGATGAGTTTGATCAACATCAACCAAATCTAATCATGACCAAATAATCTCATACACACTAGTGTATTCTTCATGTGACCATAGTTGACCGATTTGCATCGACATGATCGAATATCGCGGAAAGAGGTCACATTATAGTTTAAAGTCCTACTATGGTATCTCCAGCAGGGCTATTTGATTCCGAGTTTTGGCTGTATACTTACGGAACACCTTGTATAGCTTCGATGATAATAATAGGTATGTTTATCATCTACGCATTCTACTATAATTTTATTTTGAATGAGTTTCCCAGTAAACTGAACGAAATCCCTGTAAATCCCGTGAAAAATTAAAGTAGGTTGATTGAAACGGAAAAATCAACGTGCTGCATTTACAGTCTCTATTTTGGTTTAGCAGTGGAGACTGTCTGAAGGAGATATAAATAAAAATGTAACATTGTAACATTGTAGCTCTGGAAATTTCAGACGTGTTTAGTATTGAATTCGTCTTATGAAGCAGTTCCCACAACGAACAACGAATGTGTTCGCCATTTTCTTGAGAGGGTACTCTCGTTCGTACTGTATTTTGCTATATCAGCTTATATGCATTTTACACATAGGAAATACAATAGTTCCCATCATTTTGTTTACGTTGTACTACTATGAGTTCTATAATAACATCTTGTGAACACGCATTAAGTACCAAGTAATAATTTATCAGATTTCTAGGAGACACGATACAGGGTAGCTAAATAGAACATGTCTAGACCAATTTTTGAAGGAGTTCGTTGCTTTTCAGCAAATACTAGATTTTGGCTCCATTCCGTTATCTTTTGGTTTAGAGATTTGATATTCACGTAAAGAGGAATTGCTCATTGGGACTTTGATTGCCATGAAGAAATAATTCAATATCTCCTGTTGTTACCGAAGTGTTTCCTGAAGTAGGCAATTATCGAACTTTGAATACGAAAGATTAATAGAACATCCTGACGTGAGATGAATATTATATTCTCATCATTGAAAATATTGGGTATGGAGCTGGCTCAAAGTTATCCTAGAAGTGTTCATTGCATCACTCATTTCCTTTTCCTGTCGCAACTTCAATATACCGGATGAAAACATAATCCTACTGACAATCCTCATTCGATTGTTTTTCAGTTAGGAAAACCAATGGAATTGTGTATTTTCTCATACAATTGGATGCAACTTGGAATTCCTTTTTCCATGGAAAATTAGAAGTTTCAATTCATGTTGATGTTTCTAATGAAACTAATAATTCTCGTATGGGGGATTCCCCATGAATATTCGTTCACAGCTTTCTTATCTAATGCCTCTCACTAGGATGTACAATCACTGGCAAATTGGCTGGTTTTCTCTTTACATTGTTTGATATGTTTTAATGTATTCTGATAATAAACTTGATAATTTTGCCTTTTGATTAAGAACCTGCATTTCATTGAAGATACTAATATATTTGCAGATTCCAGTGACATCTTCTCTTGCATTTCAGACTCACAATGGGAGTATTCGTTGCGTATATCCAGTTGGACTATTTCATAGGTACTCAGAAGTCACAAGTCTGATTTGCACTAAATTCAGTTTGTCATGTTTACATAACAGCCAAGTGACGAACATAAATATTATTGCCCATTAATGTTTCAATCACACCGGCCCTCACCGAAATGTAAACTGGATCCTACTTCATAAAGTAGCTTGTCATTCGAGAGTACCAGAACTATCACCAGTTCTTCGTGGGTTGTTCACTGTTTCACACATACTTAGTTTGCTTCCTTCCAACTGGAAGATAGCGAAAATCCACCACTACTATCTGTGATTTCTAAGGTGATGGATGGAGAGCTCAAAAATCGTGAACGATCGGCATTATATTTGGATATGATATTTGGATAGCTCCAAAGCATTTGATCGAGTTTGGTTCCAATGCCTTCTAGTCCTCTGTCATATGGTTTGTCGCCTCAACTATATCATTAAGTATATAGTTCATCTAGTTTCCTTGCAGGTAGATCACTATGTGGTGGTAAATGGAGTCTCATCTGATGCAAATCAATGCTGGTGTTCCACTAGGATCTTAGCACCAACTTTGTATTCATTCCACATTAAAGATCTATTGGCTCACACGATGTTCCATTAACATAATAGGTTTTCGTTTCGTGTGGTCAAAAGAGAGGAAAAGGGAACTTTCTACCATGATGGATAACACCGCTGTTTTTATACTGATCAAGATCAGGCAAGATCTGCAACTTGCAAGTACAAGAACTGCACCGAAAAAGGTAGTTTCGAAAGAAATAGTACTTGTTTCTCCAAAACTTCAATGGACTCAGTGACAAGGATTCAAATAGTGTGGACTGCACAGTTCACAGAACGTGAGCACATTAGTATTATCAACAATCGCGTTCTTTGAATTTCGTGGTTTTTCGATTATTCTTGAGCTATCGTGTTCTTTTATCGAACCAGGGGTTAGAACTGAGAGGAACAAATTTTGCGTAGCCGTTTGGTCCCAGCGTACTAGACAAAGACCAAACGTGCTAAGTCTAGTACAAAGGTACTAGGAGTGGCAACGCTGAGCCTAAGTGATGACAAAATATAATGGCCGTTTCATGTGGCATGTAACGACAGAATCCATTCGAAAACTGTTTTTTCTGGGTTGTAATGAACGGGTTCTACGTAAAATGAGCACACATTTAAGGAATGCTAGATATTATGTATACGGTATTAATTTCATACGCGTGGGCATATCAGATTTGAATAATCAACTGAAAACTGTTAGGTATAGTGAGGTAATGTTGGGAAAAAGCAATGTCGGGCATTGCCGTTATCTGTAACTTCCATTTCAGGCGATCCATGAAGTCCTGAACGTTTCAACAATGAAATTAAATACTATAGAGAAACATTTATTCTTGCAAATACTACTCAATAGGTATAGAACGTCAAGTGCGGAAGTGTCAAATTGATCGTTGTGAAAAACTGAAGTTTATTTTGCAATTCAAAATTTGGGTGCTGGAACTCGTTCTCACAGGAATTTTTTTAAGACTGTTAAACCAACCTTCAAACTCCAACTTTATTCATTTTCCAGCTGTAGGATTTTCTCTCCAACCCTATTTTATCTTTTGCCACTCTCAGGAAAACTAAAAAAAAAAACGTCAGAAATTATTTATCAGGAATATATTTCGTCATAATTACATTTGGTATAACATTCAATCCCAGATAATGCCACTCAATATAACCTAAATGGATCACGATATATTTTGTTCCATTCCAGTACAGAATATTGAATTTAATTCAAATCTCCGACTGGAACAATACCCCGAATTCTCAGCTTGAACACCCTGTATACAGTCTGACTGACAAAAAACGCCCAAAGCCTGCAATTCATTGTATGATTTTGAAAAACAAAGAGCAAAATGACTACTCAAGTACTAGAATGTGTGGAAGTCTAACGACAGCGATTGTATTTTTTTTAAGCTGACATACATTCTTTTGAATTGTTCCTGATTTTTTTCTGAATCCAGTGATGTATAATATATAAGTTGACTTTCGCGGAGAATTAGTGCTCCGCAAACAAGAAATGGATATTTTTATTCAAATGTTGAACGTGGCAATGAATGTATTTAAATAAAGTGTGTGGCTGTGAACTGTCAGTTTGACATTTGTGCCATATCTTTACGCAGCTCGTGATATTTACTCTTCTGAACAAAAATAAGTATGAATAACAAACAGCTGACGAGACAAGCATATCTATTCTGTACAAAGAAGTTCCAGATCGTCTTAGGTTTGTGAGGCTTGAAGAAAATTTGAGATACTTCAGAGCATCAAAGATGAATGAAGTTAACTTCAATTTGATGGATATGTCAAAGAATATCAGGTTCAACCTAGTACAGAAGGAAACCCAACATTCGCTTTTCGCATCGTAAGCAATACTCATATTTCGTTTTATTCAGGGGCGCAAATGTCACACTGACAGTTCATGGCCACATAGTTGATTCCAAAACATTCACTGCCACGTACAATGACCTAATAAAAAATTAAAAGATCAATTTCTCGTTGGCGGAGCACTAATTTTGCGCGAAAGTCAATTTATTATACATCACTGGATTCAGAAAAAAATCTCTTATCAGGAAAAATTCAAAAAATATATGTTACCAATTGAATAAAAAAGATGTCAGTCGTTGTCGTTAGAGTTGAAGTTGGAAAATGAATCGTTTATGACACCTTCAAATACAGTATCTCCACTTCTGATGGAATCACCTATGTATCTTCCGTAATTATCGAGTTGACGATTCTGAAACTCACAGGAGCGAGAGAAATATACCACCAAAGGTGCACAGTGGGATCATCTTCAGTAATATACACTGCTCTCCAGCAGCCATGCAACCACCGACATTTCTGGAAGATTATATTAGGAGGCAAGATAAAAATTCTTTCCTGGAAAATACTCAGTTCGGATAACTCAATTGTTATTGAGTGTACCTTTGGTATTTCTGTCTTCTGCGAGTTTCAGAATCTTACCTCAATAATAAGGGAAAACACAGTGAATCAGTTTACGTACGTGATCAAATTATCAGTGAAACACCCAGTCTACTATTTTCTTCCATTCAGTTTATTTCATGTCATATTCATTTTTGAGGTTGCCAATGTTGATCAGCTTAGTAATATGCAGCTTCTCGTCTCCTCGTGTACAGACTCATCTCATTAGGCTCATTACCTTGTTCTAATTTTGGCGTCTGCAAATTGGATTTTGGCGTCATGTATACCGACAATTTTAACTTTTCGTTAGTCATACTGTTTTTTCTCCAAAAAGATCACCTGCTCCCAACCACCTTGTAAAGTATACATACTATCAATTATGTGATTGCTATAATTCCTTAGGAATGTACAGGGTATTCACGTATATTTTGAACTCCCTCAACTCTTTAATTTATAGTAATTGAAAAAAAATCTCCCTTTTCTGATTCTTCCGAGAGATTTCATTTATGTGAAGAGCAGAACATTGGAAAATCTCAAAGAAAAGCTATAAGTATCTAATGTTTCGAAATGGGACACCTCATGAATTCTATGAATAAAGTATTTGGCTATTTACTGTCAGCATGACGTTTGTGCCATATCTTCGAACAGCTCATGATTTTAACCCTTATGAATCAACTGACAGACATGAGACAAGCTTGCGATTTCTAGAGAGAGAAGTTGCAGATCGTCGGAAATTTGCAAGGCTCAAAGAAAATTTGAGATACTACGGAGCATTCAGGAAACCTAAATTGTAGGAACGTCAGTTTGATGGAGATTTCAAATTTCAATTCAACTTGGTTGATGAAGAAAACCCAAGTACTCCTACCGAAGGAAATCATGAAAGCATCCGCGTTTCGAAACAGTCCGAGCGAACTCATATTTATTTTCAGTCAGAGGAGTGAATATCCAGAAAAAAAAAATTTGCCACCTTGTAGTACTCGAGTACTCATTTCATTCGATTCTTTGTTCAACAAAATCGGACAATAAATAGCGGCGCTTAGAATAAAATAACGTTCAGTAATAATAACGTAAGTTCACATTTTCTCCAGATCCTTGATCACAGGATAATCGGTTACATTTTCTCCCACTGCGCGTCTTTAGCATCTTCATTATGTTTTTGTGCTATTATAGCTTAGCATATTTTTTCTTGTCAGTGAAGCCCATAACCACAACTAACTAATGTGTGCTAACCTGTCAATTTGTCAATACCTTTAGTTTAGCATGCCAAAATAAATATGTCGTGACAAGTGCTCCCAGCTTCAAGCACATCTGGTTGATATTTAACGTGTTATTTGATTTCAATATAGGGAAAAGTCTTCTAGAATTGAGATTGTGTGATTCACCGCTGCCATTATTCAATACTTCGAAATCCCTGAGAGGTACTGTTCTGGATTTTGAATTTGAATGGGCCCATTCCGAGCTCAAGTTCACCCTGTAAAATTTATTGCACGTTGTTCTGAGACACCCTGTAAAATTGATTCAGTGAATTTTATAATAATAAGGCCATATGGCTGAATATCAACAGAGTGAAGTTTCGACCATACTTATTTAAGTTTTCATAATATTATTTTTAGTGTTTGCCAAACAAAATAATTTGAAGGTCGCCTTTAGAGTGATAACAAAAGTTGGACGGATTTGGTACCTTCGTTCGTGTACGGCGCATCTAACCCTACCTGAATCTAGATGAAAATCTTTTTAAGTACGTGAATAAATATCTTTATCTCGATGTGAGCTTACATCTTTTGTTATAATTATACGTGTGGGCTGTTGTGTCTAGTATTTTCATCAAATTCGTCACTGAAGGATCTCCAAAAATTTACCGTTCATTACATTATCCGCAAAAAACTTCTCTTATTATATTAGGATGGATCAATGATATACTTTTGGATAGCTTGAATTTTGAACTGAAAAAAAGTTACTCTTGTTAATTGTCGATGAAATAAACTGTTTTTGAGAAAAATAATACTGAACAAATTTATTGTTTAATTTTTAATAAAAAGGACCATGATTTCATTTTATGTTCGGTACAGTACATAAAAAAGATCCTATTCAAACCCTTTTCAAAAAATTAATTGAAGTCAACTCTAAACATAGTTGAACCTCATTTGTGAAAGAATGTGGATCGATATAATGAATTTGGGGTAGAGGTTAGGTAAGGTTTTCGAGAAGGCATTGAGAATCTAAAATTGAAAGAATAGTGAACGTCAGTGACGAAATCTTATGTCAAAATTTTGACATTGATTTATTGTTACTTACTTGCTATCTTTCAATTTTCCATAGCCCACTTCTATATAATTTCAATTATAGCGATAGTTTCAGGTTTGAAAGTACGATTGTGATCCATTGTGGAAGCGAAAATTGAATGCTCAATCGTTCGTAATTTCTTATCGAGTTTCTTATGAAAAGTTGTACTTTTTATTGGAGATGAAATAGTTGGGTGCACTTCCTGTACTGTCGTAATCAGTCCGATTCTAACTGAATTGTACTTTCATGACAGCAATTCGTTGTCTCAATTTGAAATATCTAATCAAACAAACAACGGAGATATAGGGGGTGAATTGGTTCCGGGTCCCCCGGTATATCACAAGAATGCGACGTATATTACGGTTCAGAGTTATTCAATTAATATTTATGTGGGTCATAATATATTATGTATGCATTGATGAATGGACCAAGCTGCCAGCCTATCGGACTAAGACAGAGGAAAGTGAAATTGGATTTTACAGAAAAAGCCACTGGTTTATCGTTCATGAGAAACCTAGTACCACGCTATGACGACATACATGAGCTAGTATCTCCGTTTCCTGGATAAAAATAATTAACATGATCTATAAATAAACCGGGCGTTACACATAAATATTGCTGTGCGCTACTGAAAATAAAATTCTGGCCAAATTATCAGTTCCATGTTTCCATTATCTAACGACGTGCGCCTTCTGAAACAATGACTGCCACTTCAGTCTGTATGCATAACCATCTAGATTATGATTTTTGTTTGGATTTTGTTTTGTTTGCCACGCTATTAGTTTCCATTGCTGCATACTTTTTCCTTGCCTTATACAGGGTGTTAGTGAATAAGTGCGATAAACTCCAAGGGGTGATGCTACATGAAAAAAATAATGACAGTTTGCTGTATAACTTTTGTCCGCAAATGCTTCGTTTTCCGAGATACGTGGTGTTGAAGGTTTTCTTGAAAACTGAATATTCATTGTTCTCAAACCCTAAGAGTTATGCGAATGAAATTTGGTGGGTTTCAAGAGGCAGACATTGCGCATTTTTGAATTGCAATATCCGAATATCACACTGTATAACTTATGAACCAATTCAAAATTCCTCTTCGGAGATCTCCATTTTCACTAGCTGTGATGGAAGTTTGAAAAAACCAGTGTTGGAACTATTCATTTTTGAAGATATGCCAGTAGAAACTCCAAATTTTTCACAAATCAAATCAAAATCAAATCAAAATATACTTTATTGTCGGAAGAAAAGAATTCTCATTGACAAAGTGTGGAAACAGATCAATCTGAGTAAACATAAGGTACATAAAGGTGTGTAACAAATGCAGAAAAATTTATAGTTATGTATGCAAAGACACTTTGAAACATCTTGAACTTAGTTCAATAGCAGTCACACGAAAAGAAAAAAGGTAAAATGCCATATAAGCTAAGAACAACACATTGAATTATATTTGAAACGTAAAATATGTGCAAATAACAAAAGTCAAAACAAATCAAATCAAAATGTACTTTATTGCCTGAAGAATAAATTCTTATTGACAGTGTTGATCGTGCTTACAAAGCATAGTCTATGTAGAAAATAAATATAAATATTCAAGTATAAAAATGTCCAAATGTTAAAAAATGTGTAAATATATAAAATTGTTTAAAATGTAAAAATGTATAAAAGTAAAAATGTAAAGAAGTAAAAATATGTATGAACATTCACAAATTTGTTTATAAAGACAAATATACATTAAAACCAGCAAGTTTGAAATTCGGTAGCATTATTTTAGAATCAGGCAACCTGATAGAATTCGGTGAGATTATAAAAATTGAAGTAAATTGTTTCGTAATGTTACGTGGATTTCAAAAATGTTTTGAAATATAGGGTGTGCCTTTTGATATGAGGAAGTTCGTGTCAACTTCTGATTTAATCGGAAGTGCTACAACACAGATCGATTGTTCATATTATGTAAGGCTTAGAATTTTTAGAATTTAATTCGAATAGAAACTTCTAATGAATTGGTTACGTGATGAAAACCCTGTATATTAAAGATTTCTCAAGTGTATCGCCACAATATCAAAGTAAAAAACTTTGTACAGGGTGTTAAAAAACTATGAAACTATGGACTCGCTCATTTACGCACATCTCTGAACATATATTCATAATAATTCTCGCCCAGCAAAGACCTTTCTCTGCTAATAAGTACCTATACCAAATTAGAAAGTAAAGTAATCGCTCTGTATATACCGCAGTCTATGAGCTATAAGCCGCTAGTGACTTTTCTTAAGGTCATTGTATTCAGAAATAAATAATAGTTGATCCTTAACAATGGACATTTACAGTTATTTCGTCATTGAACATACCTTGTGAACCATTCCGTATTATCTAATAACAATTTGAGCTGCAAATATTATCAAAAACTTATTGTTTGCTGGCTATGACTATTGTCTCGGTTATCGTTCATTTTTGTTGAAGTCTTATTAATTGGCAATAAAATTTCGAAAAATAGGTTGATTGCATATACTGCTAGTATGTTGACAGTATCATTGTACTACTCTTTTGATAGACCTGATAACCTGTCTGTCTTCTGTTCATGAAATGTATGCATGTAGTTGTTATATCTTTCACCCAAAGAGTGATATCTTTTATATACAGAGTGATATTTTTCATATACAGAGTTATTCGATCACCGTGGAAATGACAATCAAATCAGTCAAACTCACAGAATTATTCAAGGATATCTTCTGTTTTTATCGATCTTTGAATGGAAAATTTAGAGCATTCATTTTTTAACATTTTTTAACACGAGACGAAAACCTATGATGTTCGTGGAACATCGTCTGAGATGTTGAGAGAAGAGGAAGGCTAATATACACTGTGTCCAAGATGAGGAGAAGTTGGGTATCTCGGAAACTAGAAGAGATACAGATTTGTTTAATTGGGAAAGTTGCACGGGCGAAGGACTAACAAAATGACTTTTAATTATCTGTGGACAACACGAAAGGAAAACCTATGATGTTCGGGGAACATCATGTTAGCCAGCGGTGGAATTTTGGGTGATAATATAATGTAAATTTTTACGAATTATGTTAAATTGAAATCCGTATTCCAAAAAATACTTGGTGATGGTCAAAATAGGCCCGAAACGTGTCAAAACCATAACATGTAACATGTCGTCGAAATCTTGGAAAACTTGGAAAATGAAGTTGATAGTGGTTGCTCAAAGACGAAACGTTGGATCAGAAAATCAATAATGCCAAATCAATTACCGAAGATATTCCATCAGTTTTGTCTCAACTTCATTATCACAGCGAGAAAAAATCAAATTGAGAAGTTGGAATGACTCAAATAAAATAAATAACTCACAAACGAAGGTCAGACGAAAAAACGATTAGATTTTTTGGAGTCAATTTGTTGGTTCTTCACCCTCGCAACTTTTCTCTCATTCAACCAAATTAGTATCTCTTGTAGATTTCGATAATTTGAAATTGGATCTTCTGTATATTAAATGAATATATTTCATCCATTACATGCAAAATAATCCCATACCCAACAGTTTTTAAAATATCCATTTCCATTTTTGGAAAGTGCGTAAAATATTCAAAATATTTTTTTCTTTTGTAAAACCATTACACTTTGCTCGCGGATTGATTCCTTCGTACAAGAAGACTCATTTTATTAGAATACCGATATCAATTCGATATAAAACCTTTATAGGATGTTCACCAGACAATGAAGTAGAAAACTTTTTAAATTCCACTCCTCCAGAATTTGGTTTGGAAATAGATGGAATTCACAATTCTTTGTGCATTCTGTGATATTTTCAATATTTGTGAAAATGAGTACTTGAATATATTTATGTATAGGCTATCGGGTATGCTATAAGTTGTGTTCTTGTATATAAGGTACTTCTCGTATTGTTTCTTATTGTCTTGTTTTGTCAGCAGTGAATTGTTTGTTCTCTTTTGTGATGTTGAAATGGCATTTGAAACATAGTTGGTGGCACTTAACAGAAAAATAACGTGAATCGTGATCCAATGCGATTTTCACGAATCAATTATTTCTACCGATATTGTTTGTAAACCAATGATTTACGACCCCGTCGAACACCTACCTACAAATTCAGATGTATCTACAATACATTGCGCCTTATTTATTGAATATTGTTCAGTAGGTATTGTTCTTGTGTTGTCGAAGTATTGAAAGAGCTGGAGATTCTGCGAATATAGAAAACGATTTGTTGCTTGTTCATTTGATACCTAACTGGATTCTTTCGAGATCCCGTTGCTTTATTGAAAATAACCAATTATACATCCTGTATGAATAAACCACTCTCCAATTCGTCAATCCATGAAAATATTGGAAGGGATATGGCTATGATCGGGCTGTAACATTGGATATCTCCAAAGCATTTAACCGAGTTTGGCACCAAGGCCTTTTAGCTAAACTTTTGTCATACGGTTTGCCGCATCAACTATGACATTCACTATAGAGTTTCTTGTGTGTTTCCTGTTTAATATTCGAGATCACTGTGTAGTCGTAGATACAGTTTCATCTGATACAATGACTGTCCCGAGGACTGTCCATAAGGATCCATCTTGATACCAACTTTGTTTTTGCTCCACATCAACGATCATTTGAATGTGATCTCCCTATATCATCCAGTGAGGCCAAAGGTACAAGACGGAGAGAGGGCTATACTATAAATGATCATCCGACAAGAATTTTGAAATAGAGATCTGAAATTCATGTAGAGTTTCATGAAATGACAACTCAAGTTCATATCTTCACCAGAAAAACAGTGCCACTCTTCCTATACAGTCGTCAATATCCTTGCTTGGTATATCTCCACCAACGGCTCTTTCTCAAGGGACGATCAGGTGAGGTCCATCACGAGAACTGCTCCACAAGTTTTCTGTTCCGTGCGAAGAGGTATATCACACCCTAGCAATTTCTCACGATCTACAAAGCGCAAATTTCACCTGTCGTTTAGTACTGTTTTGATTTGAGTACAACTCCCAAATTCTGTTAGATAATTAATAATACGCCTGCAACTACATTCAATTCAGCAAAACACCAATTGAATGTTGGAAAAATAACTTATAACATATATATATAACATATTAAGCTAGAGAAGATACTTTGGAAAATGGAACTTGCCGCGTTGTTGCCGATGAATGTGAAATAAACCAGAGGATGTTTTTGAAATCATCGAGAAACGTTCAACAAAACTAATCAAAAGAGCTGTAAATAATTCGAATATTAATTACTATGTTTTGTATCGAGTTTAGTGTGTTGTAGCTTTGTTCGCACCATTTCATTCTGGGTAACAGCTATAATTTCCGGGAAATAAATTATCGTTCAGGACGTGTCGATTTTCCACTCACGGAAATTTCATCATTAAATGACCATATTGATTTTTCATCGTTTTGTCTTTCTTCTTCCATGGTTGAATTATGTGAATCGGTTTTTGAATTCAATGAAGATAAAATCATTTTAGGACATGTAATAGAAATAATCAATCATCGTTGATTATTTTGGGATTTTCGTAATGATGTTGTTCCGGTTCATATTCTCTAGGGGCTATTAGTTTATCATTATGAATTAATTCAGAGTGAATAATATTGTTTTAATAATTTAGAAAGCGGTCGCATTCTGGTAATGGTGCCAGGTACCTTCTCCTTTATGTAAAATGAGGAAGTTGTAGCGAATTATTTGTACCAGAAGAATATGACATGGTCTGTTTAAATCTAATTATTTCGGAAAATGGACTGAGATATAAATCATTCACACCCTGTACACTCTTCATGATGAGATTCGTTGATATAGCTCTTCTATATCTTATTTGAAAAATTAACAATACAATTTTATCATAGCTATTGATAGTTTAATATCACAAATTTTCAGAGCGATCTGGATCTATAGAGGATTATGAATCTGTATGGGACTATGAAAAATCATTTTCATTCTTCTTAGTCCGTTTTGAAAACGTGGTACATTGATATTTTATTTGATAATACATCTTGATTTGTATAACATATCGCACTCGTTATCTTGGATCACTCCTTGTTCTGTTCGTCAGATATCAATATTTGAAAAACCACATTTCTGTTATTTTCCTGGATAAATCGTACTCTACTGGTCCACCCGGTAGAAAAAGGTTGTGCGGTAATGAAATAGGTATATTTGTAGGAAACTGGAAATTCATGAGACTCAGGTGTTGAGCGTCGAGTTGGAGAATTTGCAAGGGGAATTTGAATGTCAATCAATACTAATTATTAATCACGTATATAAATTCGCACAATGATAGGTATATATTTACAGTTTGTGTAGAAACCAAGGTCATCTCGTCAATGATCAGATCATATCAGATTACACTATCATTTTGGTTATCATCTACAATTTATGAAAACCGCTGATTGACAGTGGCGGACTTCTGATTATTAATTCTCTATTCTGATATCGAAAAATGACGATATGAATAAAATAATTGTTTCTTTACGTTAGATAGCAACGAAAG
Source organism: Gastrophysa polygoni (assembly GCA_963576655.1). Taxonomy (NCBI): domain Eukaryota; kingdom Metazoa; phylum Arthropoda; class Insecta; order Coleoptera; family Chrysomelidae; genus Gastrophysa; species Gastrophysa polygoni. The sequence goes on from OY755085.1 coordinate 3,749,504, forward strand.
CAAATAAATTTTCATAATTTTGGCTAGACTGAAAGCTGACTATACACAGCTTCTGTAGGTGTAAAGTTCTGCTCATTCGATTTATCAAACAATTATTCTCTGCGGATACACAGCACACACTTTTGAATGCAACTACCGAGTCATTTCCGGTTCAAGTAGTTCATTTGGCCTTTAAAGGACGACCGTTCCATTGAAAACAGGTAACATGACAGTGACTCAATATCATTAAGTGTTTCTCTCGGTTCTCGGAACAATTTGGCATCTTTTTCAATGGAAAATAAATGCCAATGATTTCTCAATGAACGCTTCGTGCTGAATAGGATGTATCCGTTTCAGGATGACTTTGTACTCATCTAGTTGACTCTCGAAACGCGTATTTGAAACACTGCAATGGGGAAGACCACTGAGTGAGAAATTCCTCTATTATACAAACTAAATTATCTATCGAAAACGAGGCAAATAGATTCTTCGACGTTTTGAAAATTTGAAATCTGTGAAAACCCTCCTAATTTGACTTTTCAAAACCAAAAAATCTGCAATATAGTACTCTCTTCAAGAATGTGGACAGATCTGAAATATTCTTATTTTCAAGGCCTTTTAAATTTCAAAAACGACTGGTAGACAATTTTTGGTTGAAAAAATGGATAGCCTATTCGAGACATCACAGCTGAAATACCCTCATAAAAAATTTAAAAGCAATATCCCATAAAGGGTGTTAGTTTTTGGGTGGTTTTCACCGCGTATTGAAATCTAAAGCGTTGATATAACCGGTGAAGTGGTATTTTAATGAACGAATACATCGAATACTTATATTCGAAGTTTCATCTCCAGAACTGCTGAATGTTGTTGGACATCAATCAGTGTTTTAGTTTCCTCTTATAGGCAAACCCGTTCGATCAAGATCTGCTGATTAACTAACACCTACAAGCATTTTCCGTATAAAACGGAAATTGGGTAAATCTCTAGAGTTGGGAAACGAAATGATAGTGAGATTAATTATTCATGCTAAGGCTTGGCCGTACTTCCAAAACTTCGTTGCTAAGGTGGTACCTCGATGTCACGAACTCGAATCTATTGTTTGTACAATAGGCGCACCCACTGAGACTTACAGGGGGATCTAGGATGCGCTTTTTCGGAAATTGACAATATTTCTATATATATATATGCAACATTTATTTCGATTTATTCTTGGCGTAATCAACTGACCGAACCATGTAATACCTAAAGTAACGAAGCTCCAAAACAAACCAACAAGTGTATGTGAACTTTTTATTATTGCAATTGCTATTGTTTATTGAATTTTCCGATTAAAATCTGAAACAAATACTGTCTTTAAGTTTTTAGAGGAAGTGGTACACTCATTTTTCATCTTTTTTGGGATTTTCTCGCCTCGTTTCTAAAAAGTAAAGTAAAAGTTATTAAAAATTATTTCAATATATTTTCAGTTACGACAGATTTTGTGATCTGCCCCAAAATGTCACTGCGCTTGAAATTAAACCTTCAGATACCTAAAAGAGAAATTCTCTTTTTGTCAGTGACACCTTGTTTTTGAAAAATTTGGAAATACAAATATATTCAATAAGAATAAAATTTCTACCTATAATGGTGGACGTTTCGGAAACGAATCTCAACACAATTAGAATACTTTTTTCGTAACATTTCAACCTGCAGTTGGTTTTTGACACTGAAAAGTGACGATTCGGCAGACGGAGGAATTCTGGTTACAAGGTGTTTTTATTAATTGATATTGAATTTTCCATTTTCATATTTAATTTTCAGAAGGGTGCCAAGTTCTATCTATATCAACTGAGAGAAAATCCCACAAAAAGCTGAAAAATGAAAATCTGAAACGCCCTGCATAAGATTTATAAGATAACTGTTTCTATGGAATTCTTCTATAGGGAATTTCGTAAAAGTACACTACTGCAAGACGTGATTACTCTGTTTTTTTACTCTAGACTCTAGACATTACATGTGAGCATTGAAGTATTCAACATTGATAAGAATGGAATTTTTAACGTATGTAAGTCAATGACGTGTAAACTCAAGTGTTTTGTATGCGATGTCTTCTATATTCTAATAATTCTAACTTTAGACACAGCACTGTGTGTGCTATTCACCTGGAAATATAGTGTATATTCCCGACATAATCTTATCCAGACCCACACTTCAATTGAATGATGTTTGCATCAGATTTTTCCTAAAACATAGTTTCCGGAGTGTCATGTGCCCTCAAATATTCTGTATCATCGGATTTTATCGAGGGGGCAACAACTATATATATTTAAATATAGGTGTACATCTTGGAATTTCAAATATTTGAGTACTATTTTGAATTCATCATGTGAAAATTCATTTTAAGTACTTCATTTCTTAATTGAATTGAAATTTCAAGTGTTCTCACTACCAAGTGAATCATTTTAAGTACATCTAAGTATTTTTATTACCAGGTTCAGTATTTTAAGTACCGTTACCAAATTTTATTTTTTGTATCTCTATTAAGTAGATACTGAAAAATTAGTATTCAGTCACAACTACTAGTTTCAAGTGGTTTAAATACTACATATTCAACTATGGTGTATAAATTTCGGGTGCGGTTATTTTCCCCTCGGATTGTATACCGTGAACTTGAGTAGAATGAAACCGATAAATGTTCTCATTACGCCAACACTAACAATAAGGTATTTTTCAAATTTGTTTTTTGGAACGATGCCGCACATCAGATGATCTTTTTTTATTAGTATTTCAATAGATTGTGTAGTGAACCGTCCCGAAATAAAACATAGGTGGGGTGTTATTATAATGAATGAATGAGGACACAACCACTCACGTCACGAGTTCGTGACGCAGGAAAGTTTGCTTTTATATACCGCTTTCCTTCAACGAAAAATTCAATGCCCAGGTATGTGTTTCCAATTTTTGACGTCGAAAAAACTCCCCGATTTTTGGCGATGGTCTTTTATATTCAATTTTCTGGGATGAACATGATTTATTTAAATAAGTGATTGAAAAGATTAGTGTTGATAGGGCCTTTTGGTGGGTAACGTTAAACAATGTAATCAATACAGCACCTAGGTGGTATAAAAATCACACAATTCCGTAGATGGCACTGTACACTGGAATGAGAGGACACGAGAAATTGAACATGCGATTTTTTAGGCTGTGTTGTAAACCAAACTCTGCTCTACGTGATTATTAATATTGTCATACCCAACTTGAATACCTAATTTGTTGTCCAATCGGTTTTTGTTTGTTCCAGAGTTGAGGAAAGGACATTGATGCTTGGGTATACTCAAAACAACATTTTTTTTCATGTAACATAACTGGGAAACTTCGCCTGAAAAAATTTGGCAGGGGTTTTAACCTGGAGAGACGCAATTTTGAAATTCAAGCCTACTGAAAACCTACGATCAATAGGTAGATTGAAATCACTGATGAATCCAATTGCAGTTGGGTATTTTCCATTCACTTATCAAGTTAGGTATAAAGTTTTTTTTCACTTGACTATCGATAGGCAACATTTTGATACCTTGATACCCAGTTATAGGGAATATTTGGATATAGATTTATGGGTTATAAAATGACGAGCGTGAATAATTGATTAGTAAATATTTTCATTGTCGTTACATGACAAAACATACTTATCGGAACATATCTGCGATTCAATTATTTTGCTGACAAGCGCCTTTATAATATCATTAGTCCATTCATAATAGGTATTACCAAAATACAAATGGCATTTGATAGTGACAATAAATAAATGTGTGTTTATTTTTGATAAGATTTCCATCGTTCGTATGGGAATCGTTTCGCTCGTAATAAATCCGTCCGCAGATGCGGTGTTGCCGTATTATATTCATGAATTGAGAGAGAAATCTACGGATTTTTCAATCCGATTATTCTGACAGTACCAATCACAGAACTCTGAGAGAAACATCACAGAATGCTGAGATACTCTATTAGAATTCTGACATCTGAAATGAGGCTTGAAGATCCAGTAGAGTTCAATGCAACAAAAACTAGAGCTTGCATCTTCACTAGGAAGGTAGATCACACAATCTTTCATGGAATAACCATGTGAGGTCGATTGCGAGAACTGCTTCTCAAAAACTTGGCTTTTTGTTTCATGCAAAGAGGTACTTCACATCCCAGCAGCTCTTCATGACCTAAAAAGTGCGAATTCCACCTGCCCTGGAGTACTTCACATGTTTGGTGTTCACCCAAACATACGAATTTCTTGAAAAGTATGAGATTTCGCTGTGTCATGTTCATATCGGCAACGCTGTGCTCGTGGATCGCCTGACCATCTTCATTGTACGTTCGGTTTCGAACGTTGCCTACAGGTGGCGGCACTTGCTTGATGGATTTGAACTCTAGCTTCTCCCAGTCCAAAGTCCACGGTAAATTTTAAAGATACAGAGTCGCAATACTACACGTTGTGGACGAGGTCGAACTTCTACACCTATACTCTACAAGGTGTCCTGTCTGAGTGGGGCCTTCTTTGTTATAGTTTCTGCTTCGATCACCTGTTAGCTTGAATGACAAATCTTGGATCGGTTGTGCCCCTAAACCTATTCGATAGGCACTCAGGACGGATGCAGGTCCGTATGGACTGTCGCAGTGAATAGAAAGCTCCGAAAGTTCCTCACTGGGCCATCTTTTTCATCAAGGATTATGATTTTTGATACTGATTTTTGAAAATGATTTTTAGATACTGTTTCCAACTTTCATGAAGGTATATAGTAAAAATTTTTATTTTTGAAAATTGATATTGAAATCCCATACTCACGTGCTCCAGGAAACTTTAGTGACTTGACTGAGGTAAGCCATTAGCTTGAACCCTTGAGGCTATTGGAAGTCAAGACGACTTGAAGGGTTATCATCGAATTCAATAATATTCCCCCGATATTGAAGTGACATCTACATCAGCTGTTTCTAAGAGAAACTTAGAGAAAGAGCATCTTATTTGTTTTAATTGATATAATATTCTTTTATTGTGACTATTTAAATTTTTTTTTCTATATATTTATGTTAGTATATCAATACGAATGTATATCATATATTGTACCAATCAGTTATTTTTTGGATTGAAAAAAGTACGGTACACATGCGCAATGTAAATGTGTCATAAGTTTTAGTCATGAGATACATGTTGGCTAACTTTTCTTATCATTTGAAACTTATGACAATGTATAAAACATACCATTATAAAAGGCAGTCATTGATATTCGATGTTTGTAAACATTTTTTTTCTTTTTTAGTCATACAACACGTACCACGACTTGGGAAGACCCAAGGAAGACTTTGGCCGCACAAGCGGCGGCTCAACAACATCAGAGCGCCGAACAACTTTTGACTGCACACCAGCTTTCACATCCCCAATCACCCAACCCTAATGGTGAGTCCCGTCAAAATCACCTACAGCAAAATAGGTTAAGGGTATTCTCGATCCTCGTATCATACTTCGTATCCGCGTATTTTCGTATAATCGGTACAATCTGCCCTGATTGAAACTTCACACTACAATTATCTGGTGTAAAACTGAGAAGCAGCTCATACGAAACTTTTCTGGCATCTTTCATATCAGTTGCACGGGAGATGTGAGAAAAACGTGCGCAAACCTATATTTTTCAAAGATGATCCCGAAAAATTTGTGAACATTTTACTTTATATATCTCCATTATGTATTCAAAGAGCCCAAACGAAGGGAAAACATCATCGAAGGAGTCAAAATCATCTTCAGCATCCTTGATGGAGGTGGATTCCCTTGCTTTCATATGAAAGACGTCGTGGAAGACGCTGTCAAATGGGAATCTCTGACATTTTGACCAACAGTACTAGTTGTTCTGGCACAGATTCTCATTCCATATGAAAAAAAAATAGTGTTTCTTCAATTCTTTTTCTCGACATGATTTATGACAGTTGTCATAAGTGAAAATAGATACTTATACCACCATTTCACGATATCGTATTGTTCCGGTCTGTTCCCATGACTTGACTTTTTCGTAACAATACAAAGGTCATTTTGGTGAAAATACGAAGTTGAATACGAAGGATCTAGAATACCCCTTATAGATTCGATAACTCAGGTGAATGGTTAGTGGTATAACTTTAAAGTATTAACGGGACTGATGGAACATGCTCTCAACATTCTGAGGTCGCCTCAGCAGGGCTTGTGACGTGACAAAAATCTTTTATAGCATAGCGCATAGCAGCTAACATCTTCAATAGACGCTGTGGAAAATAAGGAGGACCAGTATGGGGATATAGGAGACTCCAAGAGATACAGTATTGGTTTGATTGAAAAAAAATATATATAATTCACAATTCTATTCATGTTATCATTTTATATCTAATCAACCCTTCAGCGAATGTTTTTTGATATTCAATAAACATATCTGATGCCAGGCATATAGTTTCTGGATTTCTTTAGGAAAACTGCAGAGTAGATATCATGAATCAAGAAAAAATAATCGGGCATATTTCTTTAAATGGGATTATTGAGAATGTCACGATTATAACACCATGGAAAAAAACACATACATCAGTTTGGAACAAGTATATGGACTTTCGTGGACAAAAGAATTGAGACTGTAGTTAGCGAAATCAGTACAATTCTTGATTTTTGAAGGTCTTCAATATGAATAAAAGAAATGGCGAAGATCTATGTATGTATTGTTCAAAGGTGAGGTCTATGTTGTGAACAACCATGAGTACCTAGGTAATTTGTGAGCCCTGAATACTAATGCATCGTTTTGTCCTTGAATCATCAAACATATTGTTATTGTTAGTTCCTTCCTTGTCCATTTTGACTAATTTTTGTCACATTATCACATAGAAGAGTCATGACGAATAAATACAACTCGTGATACATTTTTCCTGGAAATAATCTCTATTCTACATGATAATATACTACATGAAGTTCTGCTCATGACATTGATCTATAACTTAGCAACAAGCTGTCCAAATAATATTTCCGGAGAAATTATATCACTTGTTGTATTACGTATCGAAATAATTCGAAAACAAGAAGTCCCACCAGAAATCACATGGATTTTTGGCTTCATTATGTGAGTCCATGGATTCAACCAAATCTGTGTCTCTTTTAGTTACCAATATCCCCATACTAGCCGTCATTGAGCCTCAAAATTATGAGATATTTTCGTGATTTCTTCAGTGTGATTTCTTCAGTGTGATTTCTTCAGTGTGATTTCTTCAGTACAAGACGGGTGGCAATGTCATTTCTCACTGATCACGAGAGAAATTTTGGAATCAACTCGGGAATCAACTATAATCTGCCCCCATTTTCATCACCAATCTATATGACATCGTCATTTTCATCCACATCATGTGGTGTTAGCTCTACAATTCACTTCTGTAATATAAAACATTTCCTTTCATTATTGAGTTTTATTTTCGAATAGATGACGTACAATGAGGTTTGTGAATCTATGGCATATTTATCTTGGAAGGAAATAGAGTGGTGCAGGAATATTATTAATTAGTTAGGTACTGCTTGGCCTATGGTTTACGCATTATACACATATTTAATTCCACTTGCTGGTCCTAATGCTAGTATTACTTTGTTACTAATACCATATTATATTCGACGATTAAAAACTAGGTAGACTTTTAGGAAAATAATGTAATTCATTTGAAAACTTTTATGCAAATCAAATATCGAAGAATTGAGATGTAGTTTGATTAACTAGAAAATTGAATGAATAATTTTTTTGTAATTCGATTTTTTATTTCTACAGCTGGCAAAGTTAATGCAGATGTAGATTTAGGGCCGTTACCTGAAGGATGGGAACAGGCACAAACTCCCGAAGGGGAAATCTATTTCATTAACCATCAAACACGTACGACCTCGTGGTTTGACCCTCGAATTCGTAAGTCATTTCCTATCATTTCAAAAAAAAATGCCAAGTTGCGAAATACTCTTGTTAGAGCAAGATATGAAACGAATCAATAGAATCGCTCCGTCCGAAAAACTCCATTCTTATTCAACATCCCATAAATGATACGTAGCTGGTATATCTGACCCAGTAGTCGATCAAATGAAGGGTAAGACAGTTTCTGTCCCCGAAAGCATTCTAAACTATCTTGAAATTATTCTTATTCCGAAAAACATCCAGAATTTCTGCTAGCCTGGCCAGGAACTGTGAAAGCATCCACACCAACGATGGTACAAAATCTGCCGATTCTCAAAGAACTGTATTATTGACATCGGAAGATGAAATCTTGGAGTAATAGCTAACAAGGACAATTAAACTTATATGCTGACGGAGTCCTGGAGTAAAGTAAAGTGAAGATCCTGGAGCTATTATCCCAGACCTGACCTTGAATCTTCAGATCCAGATATGGTGGCCAGATATAATTCAATGTCACAAAATCTTGTTTTGTATTAACGACGGGAATTCCTACATCATGAAGTGAAGAGCTACCAAGGAGTTCATCTTGAGCCAAACTTGAAGGTACAGAAAAACTCACAAAAACGATTGGGGGCTGGAGCTCAAACTGATACTGGCTTCAAAAGAGGAGGTTGTTAACCCCTCTGGTTAACATGGAGTATATTTTTGTCATTGAGTTCAGTCAGAGGTCGAATGAAACCTTGAAGGTCAAACAACAGGACACTGAAAGACAGAAAAATTTCAAGTCTGAAACTATGAAATGAAAATTCGACAAGGTTCTCAAAAGAATAGTGATTGAAATTTCAGGCTCTAGACCACAGGAGATTAGATTATTGGGTAGGCTGTCGTTTCTATTAAAGATATCAGAAATTAGAGATCAGCCGATCTGAGCTGCCATGCCAGTGCATCATTAGATTTGTTTTCCAGTACTGCTAGAAGAAAGATATTTCCGAAAATGCAGATACTGATGAGGAGTAATCGAAGAGCCACCTCTGATTTGGCCACAAAAAATAAACCTAATCAATTCTACACAATTCTCCATATTCACCGGGTATTGTGGAGCGTTATTTCGCAATAGATCAGTTTCATGTTATTGGATGTTGAATATCCTCAATTTTCGGTAACAGCGGTTCTTCAGTAAAAGTTTTGATTTTGTCCTAATGCTGGTATTTTCAGATTTCTAGTTACTGAGGTAGCTTTTTATATGAGATCAAGCTTTTAGTGATTAACTACTATGCAAAAAAGTTTATCAAATGTAGTCTACCTGTCAAACATTCACTTATTGTGCTAACCCCACTAGTTTCTCTTCGAAATTTTCAGTTGACAAAATTTACCCATATTCCCAAATCGTTATGGATTCGTCCGAAATAATTTTCAGAAAACAAACCCATTCATCTTCTTTGAATAAAAGCGATGTGAGTCTGAACTATTCGAACGCGTTCATTCGAGAACAATGTTTATTCTTCTGAGTAGAAGATCAGTTACAAATCATTCTTCATAAATTCAATTCATAAATACAAATCGTGATCTATATTATATATGTATACTCTATATTCATTATACTGAAGGATGAAACAACTCGCCTGTATAGTTATTGTAACAAATTATAGCATAGATTTTGATGTTTAATCTATGATTATAGTAAATACAGATGAGCCAACAATTGTATGGGCCCCAAATGGTTCAATGCTGGGTACAAAACAAGCGCTCATGTCAATATACAGGTTGATTAGTTTTAAATTTCCACAACGAATCAATGTTTATTTGAGCAGGAACACTCTGTACACCCTTTACGAAAAACTACAAAAAATGTGAGATTGAGCTCTTCCTATCGAATACTCATGAAAAAAAAATCATAATTGATTGCCAAGTATATAATTTTGATGGTCCGTACATCTTGAGACAATCGGTTGCAGGGTGTTACGAAACCCCGAATACAAAGATTTCAAGAGAGCATTGTATGTGTACTAAAATGCATCCCTTTCGAGCTACAGCCATCGTAAGTTGTGCTAAAATATCCCATCAAGTCTCTTAAAGAATTTCAAACCCTTGTTTATTTGACAATCGAGTATTCAGTTTCAACGTCGAATTTTGTGTCATTTTCATGACTATTTGATAAGAAAGGCCCAACCCCTCAATTTTTATTGTTTGAATATCTTCGTTGGAATTTTCTCTGTATATCAAGTATATAGTGTGTTTAAATAACTCTCTGTGCTCTCGTTCCAATGACGGCAAAGTGAAAAATACATGGTGTTCCTATTGAATAAACATCGATTTGCTTTCCCAATATTTCCACTGACCATTCTTGTCTACCTAGCTCATTTCACACATCTCACATCACATTTCGGAGTTGATTCTCTCACACTCATCTCACGCGGGTTGATTGAAGCACAAAATTTGGGATGAAGGATTTCTTTTGTCAACGGTGTATTATGAGATTGTTTTCGTAAACAATTCACTTCAAAACCAGAAGTGAAATCAGTGATATAAAGTTGGCACTCGTCTAGCCGTTGGAACTAGTGTAAACACCCAAGGGAAAATCAGCTAGGTCTGGCATCACTGAATTCCAAGACTTTCATCCCTCAATTTTGATTCGTGGCCATTTACTGTGAAGGAGCCAAAGTGCTAACGAACATAATAATCTTGAAATGTATAATTCTAACATCGAATATTTATCTTATGATTCCTACCTACCGTGAAATCTTATCTAGATTCTTTAAAAAATCATTAGTTTTCATCTACTTTTGAATGATAGTTTTCGAATTCTGATGCTACCAATTCATTTATGAAAATCAATGAATCTTTGTAAGTAGGCAATGAAATTTTCATACACTGTACACAATCAATAAAACAATCTCAAAAATCGTCCCAAACATTTCCATGTGAAATCTTTTATTTCTCCCTCTCTCGAATTCTTTTATAATAAATCGGCGCAATTTTTTTTTCCTGGTATTTTTTTTCTGAATCCACTGATGCATCATTTGTTTCTTATAAAATGACTCTCACGCATAGTTAGTTCATATAGTTCCCGCAAACAAGAAATGTATCTTTTACTTGAATCTCATATTTGGCCATGGACTGTCATATCTTTAAAAAGTTCATATTTATACTCTTCTGAATGGAACATAATATGAATAATAATCAACAGACAGATTTGAGCTGAGCTTGTGCTTTCAGGGGTTTTCACTGGATTGAGAAAAAAATCTATCAGGAACAATTAAAAAAATTTGAATGTTGCCATTTAAAAAAAAATCACAATCGCTGTCGTTACGAGTTGGAGTTAAAAAAGATGTTAGTGTCACCTTGTAGTATATGAGTAGTCATTTCATTTGCTTTTTTGTTTTTCAAAATCAGACATACCGGCGCTATGGCTTTGGGCTTTTTTTTTCAGTCAGCCTGTGTATCCTTCGAACCCTTGTTCGAAACCTGTGTGTTAGGCAATGAAATCTCCACGAGGTGCAAAAAATAATAAAACAATCTTCATTTGTCCAACGCTTAAGAAGCAAGAACATCTTGCTCGAGAAGCAAGATCATCTTGCTTCAGAAACAAGACCATCTTGCTTAAGAAACTAGATCATCTTGCTTGAGAATCTAGATCATCTTGCTTAAGAAACTAGATCATCTTGCTCGAAAAGCAAGATTATCTTGCTTCAGAAATGAGACCATCTTGCTTAAAAAACTAGATCACCTTGCTTGAGAATCTAGATCATCTTGCTTGAAACTAGATCATCTTGCTCAAGAAGCAAGATTATCTTGCTTCAGAAACAAGACCATCTTGATTAAGAAACTAGATCATCTTGCTTGAGAATCTAGATCTTGCTTAAGAAACTAGATCATGTTGCTTGAGAAGCAAGATCATCTTGCCTAATAGCGATATCACTATCTTGCTCAATAAGCGAGATCACTATCTTGCTCGATAAGCAATATCTGATGATCTGGCCTGATAGCAAGATGATCTTTCTTCTTAAGCAAGACGAAGAAAGGCATACTGGCCCTCCAGCGCTTCCGTAGTTTTCGGCTGGCCGGCGTGGCGACGTGAACATCGACGTTTCGGTTTCAGCTTCGCACCTGCAGCAGCGCACCCCGGCAGCTAACGTGGTGGGCTCCAACTGGCACTCCTCCCCGCTCTCGTCTTCGTCGGCTAAGGCGCAGCAGATCCGGCTGCAGCAGCTGGAGATGGAGCGCGAGCGGCTCAAGCAGCGGCAGCAGGAGATCAGGCGGCAGCAGGAGATCATGATGCGCAGCTCGAACGATCTGCCGGTGATGGATCCGTTCCTATCGAGTCTGACCGACCATTCGAGGCAGGAGTCTGGAGACAGTGGACTTGGTGAGGATCGGTTAGAATAGAGGGGTTCGAAAGGGATTCGAAGGGGTTCGAATAGGTGCGTTCAAAAAGGGATCGTAAATAATTTCTGATCGTTTTCATACGGAACACCAACACCTCAAACCTTTCTTTCAGAATTTTTCTTTGAATTCGGATTTTTTTTTCAAATTCAGACTTTTGCATTGGATTCGGATTTGATTCTTTGAATTTGAACTTCTTTCTTTGAAATCAGACTTTTCATGTTTCATTTGAGGAAGTCGACTTGTTATCATTTGTTGACATTATCCGGTAATTTTTTTCATTCTCTATGGAATAATGAGAAATTCACCTTTGGGTTGAAGGACTTCAGGTATTATCTAGCTCCATACCATGTGTTATCTTGTTAGTCTCTGAGAATCCAAAAATATCGGCAATTTTGTTTTCAGAAAAAAAAAATATCTCGAAATTAGTCAGAGATAGTATAGGGAAATGTCGGTGGATTTGTACGGAAAGTGATGAAAATTAAAATGATATAATGTAGAGGAGGTTCACTTATCTAAACTTCTCACCACGCTGTATAGAGTAGCTGAAATTTGGCTCTGGGGTAGGAAGCCTCAGGGTATCACCCAACTCCATGCCGAATTTCATTCCGTTCATCTGAGAATCCACAAATATAAGCAAAATTAAGAGATCATGAATCCAGAAAAAAAGTATAGATACCAATAATGATATAATACACAGGGTGCTCCATTTGAAATATAGAATTTCCAACTACTTTCTGAAAGAAGCGGCAACGCCGCATTGTATAAAATATATTAGGTAGGTAGGACACATCCATTTATGCATACCTACTACCAAATATTCAAAACGATCTGTTAATTCGCCAGAAAAGTCCGATTAACGCTAGACGTGAGAAATCCTGTGTACCTAATAAACAAAACTTGGTTCGGGTACTCTTATTTGGCGAAGGTACTCAGATAATAGATGTCACGTGGGTTCAGGACATATTCAAAGTCAGCTAACGAGAACGTAAAATCTATCATGTTATGGCAGCAGGCAATTGATTCACCAACAGATTGAACACAGTAGTTATTCAAATGAATTGAACTCGGTATTGTCCCACGCTTATTATGAGCACTGAGTCGATGACCATCAAAAAGAATTCATGCATTTAATGGTTGTTTATCCACAGTGAAAAACTCTTTTGGCTCCTCTGAGCCCATCACCTAACAGCTATTTTATTCAGCTTTTATCCGAGATGATTTGCAGATTTTGAAGCGCATCGAGCACAGTTCATGAATCTTTTTGCTAAATTAATGTTCGAAGCAAGCATTCTAATATTGCAAAAAATTGCTTCCACCATCAACCTCAATTTCATAGCAGTTACATTGACCACTAACGGTTATTGAATTGGCTTGCCTGTGGAAATATGCAGTACAGGTACACTTCGGTTACAATGTTATGTCTGGCATCGAAATTTCTTCAATGTGCAAATAAGTATAAACATCTTTGTATCAGGTATATTCAATGCCAGAATAACAACTTGATTGTAGGCCAGAGTTTTCAACATGAGATCGGGCCTGAACAGCCCTGTATCTCTGTCAATATTGCATTTAGACTACAGATTCTCCAAAACTTCTTTTATATTGATTCACAAGCTTTCTTATAACGTTCAAAAATACAAAAATCCAAAACTCAGAAACCTAGGAAACTTTAGAAAAATCACTTAGAAGAATATACTCTCATCATGGGCTGCTGGTCTAAGTTCGACTCTCATCGTGGTAAATTTTCCAATTTTTTCTGTTTTGACAACGTGTTTATCTGGTCATTATAGTTCTATTTAAATTCGTTGAATTATTTCTACCCTTTGATCATTTTCTCACTATACAGGGTGTTGTGGAGTTGTTTGTATATGAGGTAATTGTAGGTAGAAAGTTTGGTGATTCAGAAACAATCCTCATCAATAATATACGTCTATTGTCATTTATGACTGACAATGATTTATGACTATGAACAGACAACTTCTTACCCATCAGGTATTCAACCAATGCATTCAAGAGATAATTTTCTCACTCCCAAATGAATATTTTCAACGTCATTCCAATGGCTTTCAAAAATGAATATCGATCAATGCTTTTGAAGAATCTTAGAGGGAATAATCTGCTACTCGGTTGAGTAGAGCAGTTTTGACTTATTATTATATACACTTGTTTCACCTTGAATAATCCAGTAATCCAAATATTTCAATGATCCGGCACCACCTGGTTTTTGATAGTGCCAGATTAGTGAGACTCTACTGTATTCTCTCGGATTATTTCCAATGTCCATCATTATGCGCGATATCATTGAGGAATATACTAGTTTTTTGCTTTGTCCTGAATCTCATGCATCGATCGTCCTCGCAGGCATGGGAACGACCTACTCGATGCCACACACGCCCGAAGACTTCCTGGCCAACATGGACGACAACATGGACGTCGGCAGCGAGAGCCACACCATGGAGACGCCCGACATATCGACGCTCGACTCCACCGACGACCTGGTGCCGACGCTCCAGTCGCTCGGCGAGGAGTTCCCCATCCTGGACGACGTCCAGTCGCTGATCAACCCGCCGACCACCAGGCCCGACAACGTGCTGATCTGGCTGTAGGCCGGCGCGCTCGAGGAGAAGTTCGGCAGGCGGTCCATTTGTTTCTTCGAATTCACTCGGCCGTTGCTTGAGGGAAATCCATGGTGATTGGGGAATCACAACGAACGATTAGGTTTTCACGATTGGTTTTTTTTTTCATCCGAAGCCACATGTTCCGCTGAAACATTTGTCATTCTTCCTCGAGCTTAATTGACCACGCAAACTGGGTGAACTGAATCAGACGTCACGGTGAGCTTCTGGTTCACTTGTGCACACGATGTAGGGAACGATGGTGAAGTTACTCTGGCCGATTGATAACAGCAGTTTTTTCACCATAGCTGGAAATCACTCGTATGTAAACTGTTACATGGCGACAAAAAAAAAACATCAAGATCAGCATCATAGATAAATGTACAATCGAATGTATTGGAACATTGATTCAGAAGTAGTTATTGTACAAAGTACAGTAGTAATTCTACAAAATTCGCAACCCCCAATTCAACAAGCAAACTAGTATCTCTGCCATTTGGCCATTTCGCCAATTTAGTGTCAAAACCATTCGTCGAACTGTATTAGCAAGCTGGATTGAGCAGGTGGTTGATAATTACGTCATAGTTTTTGATTACACTTCGAGGAATGACTGGTTATTTTTCATTTGAAACCACATGTGTCGCTAAAACCTCAGCTTCAGGTGGAAGTACAATTAAACTAATTGCATTAGTACATTATTGTACTTCCACCTGAAGAAGCTAATGTATTAGCGAAACATGTGGTTTTCAATAAACAATCTAATCGTTCGTTGTGATTCTACAAATTAATTTCTTATTCGATTTAGGTAAATTATTTATTGATTCGTTGGATGAGCTGCTGACCTCTGTCGATGTTTCGGAATTTATTAGTTGGTTGGTTAGAATGGCAATAATAAATCTATAGTTCGTAAGAATGGATTTGTTCAATGCTGACAATATCTGTTTCGATTAGTGTAGTGGTGGTATACTCCTTGAACAGGGAGAGCCAATTTATAGGAATTTGTAACACCTTGGCCGGGACTTCACCCATGCATGACACTTTTGATTTATATCGTGTTACTTTGGTTGTGAATGATTTTGTGACATCGCCGTAGTGTTAAAGTGCAATAAAAACGAGAATCCCTTCGGTTATTTGATACCCTTGCAACCACATCTGGATATGGGTATGAATTTCTTGTTATACTAACCCAGTTGATGAAAACATACAGCAGCTTCATCACGGCAGAATTTCAAATGTTCCATGTTTTATCACAGATTTGCTACATTCAGAAATAGAATAGATAGATGAATATGAGCTTCAAATAAAAAACTCACTTCAAACTCATCAAATATTTTCTTACATTTGATTCAGCACTTTTATCACAGCTGCATGCATGCTTCATGTTTCATCGCAGGAATGTCCTAATCGAAGATATAGCTTGGATGACTGTCCGCCTCAAATAACAGACTCTTCTGGATATATCTTGTAATGGTCCAATGTTCTGTAAGAATCATGAGCTGCATTTTGGATCCAATTTATATGCTTCAAAACGTCTTGGTGAAATGAAGTTTCTCGTTTGACTTTTTTTTTCAATTCAGTAACGCTGATGTTAACGTGTGATGAAAAGTTGTATATGTTTCAAAACATTGTGATGGTACATAGTTCTTTGATTGTGATGGAGCTGAGGCAAGTGTGGTCAACTAGGAATATTTTGAGTCTCTTTCAATTCTTGACTAATCAAAAACCAAGGCTTCGGCATACTTGCCTGTGTATCCTAAGGTACTCAAATTTTACTTATGGAGGTTATTAATGACATTCTGACCCTTTTCCACTTCAATCCGTTGATCTAAGGGAACTTATATCGATTTGAAATAAGTGATATTCCTTTCAATTCTGATGGCAAAACAGTGTTACAAAATTCGTAATCTTCAATCCTCACTTTTTCATCTAATCAAACCACCAGTTATTATCAGTTATATAGTATCGATGGAGTAAAAATAAACTATTATAAACAAAGTTCTGCCTATTTAATGAAGAAGATTTTCTTTATATCCGAACCAATCGATTCTTAATTTTTCGTTGATATAGTTAACATCTTTCAGAAAACTTGGGCCCGAAAAATTCATTGGCAGGCACTGTATTTGTACGATAAGAAACATGTACCTAACGGTACACTGTGAAATAAGATTGCTACAAAATCTGTGAGAAACTACAATATTACAATACTAACAACTTTATGCCTAATGAAGTATGTTCGTACTCATTATTGTCATTTTGAGTGTAACCAATAATTTTTTTGCAAAAAGTTTACAAGAACCAGAGACTGTTTCTATCAATTGATTAATGAATCTAAATATAGAATCATTACTGACATTTCGACTATCGCATTGCAATACAAAGTGGTTACACTTGAAATGACAATAATGAATATGAGAAAAAATTGTTGAGCATTATTTTGATATTCTCACAGTTCATAGCAAATTCATTTTACATTTACTGTTCATAATCATTTTACTTCATCGATAACATCAATAATTGTTGATCTTCTTAAGATATTCGAAACGGTAAATAATATAATATGGGTTAATTTTTTCACACTATGTTGAGCACTCATTTATCGACATGCAACAACTGTATCAGTGATAGGTACCTTTCTTAACAGTAATTTTCGTTTCATAATATTAGGCTAGCTCATACAGGGTGAGTGAGATTCTCAAGTCACAATCGGGTATTTCATGGGTGAAAATCGATATGGTGTTGGGAATCCATAACCGGGTGCAATTATAGTTGGCCTGAAAAACTAATGCAACTTTCGTTCCAATCGTTTTGAACTAAAAAAGCATTTTCATATCACAGGGATTAGAATTAATACTTCAGTTAGTCCACTTCAGAGACTCGATTATTTTAGCCAAAGGACAAGCTGAATATATCGATATTCAATATATCGTATCAGCAAGTGAGTTCTGATACCACATACGAACCGTCATTCTATAATTTACAAAAAACTGATCAATGTCACGAAAATTTCTAGGTTTGATGTTTTAATAAGAGAATAATGGTAGTACCTCCTGATTTTTCTCAGCATGCTGACAGTTTTACTTCTATAGTCCCATCTATTCAAAAAGGAAATAATCTACTAATAAAGTTGTATTCAGATGTTTGAAAATTTCTGAATGTCACTTTCGGGTCCAGTTGTAAAAATAATGTGTTCATACATTTTTGTTGCTTTATTATAATTTCTAACTGGATTCTCTCGTTAATGATTTTGACTCGATATTGACACCCACCTTGATGAAATGTATATATTTTAATTTGTGGCTGACTTTGGTCTAAGTGATAAAAAAAAATTGAGTATATTTCGTACTCTCATGATATTCCCCTTGAAATGAAGAGAAGCGAATATATTATGTTGAATGAGTGAAAAACGAATGAGTTCAATCTTTCGAATTAGAATGAGACATGAACTTACCAAAATATTCGTATATCGATGATGGAAAACAGATACGGCTCACCCTGTACAAAGAGTGTATCACTTCATTAGTTAATGTTTAAATGTTATTTATAGTTATTCGCTCCGGTTGTTCATGCACAGATCATGAACAGCTTGGAGTCCAAACTCTTATTACATGTTTCTGATAATGCTGTGTTATCAAGAAAACAAGATGCTCATATTATATATTTATATATTATAACAAATCCATCCATTTTGGTGCCTTTAATTAATATTTGTACATATATTCGACAATCGTTTTGTAATCTAGTTTTAATAATGTAATTTTAGTTCATACAGTTCACGATATGGCGGTAACTGGTTTTTGTGTTAGAGATTCATCAAATGAGATATATTTTTTGTATCAAAGAGAACTTTGTTGCAGCAAGATATGAGTTATTGCCTTCGGACTCTTTTTGATCACCCTAATCGAACTCAGGATTGACTGTTCGTACTTGAAATATTTGAATTTAGCATCCAGAAATGTGTGAATGAACTGCTGAATATTGAATGAAATAATTTTTCTCTCTTAGAGATCGAACGTGTGATATCCAACAGTGATTTTTCGCAAAAATCGATATTAGCATCGTGAATTTAATGAATTAATGATGATTTAGTGGTCCGAAAATATAAGTACGATCAGTGAATTCTGAAACAGCCTAGAGAGTCATAGGGAGTTGTTTACATTTGTAGGTACAGAACCTACACCTTTAATATTGAAGTGCATAGTCATTTATGGGAAATTGTGTTTATCGATACTACAGAGAGCAACTTTTGCCATGTTGATTCAGTGCCTTCATGAAGAGATATAACTGTGTTTAAAAATCGTTAGCCCTGTATTTTTACCTTTCTGTAGAAGCTTCAAATACTTACCCCAACTGAAAATTGATGGTAATTTTGCTGGCAAAATGTACCACAGATTTTTATATTCATGTTTCATCGTTAAAAACTCTTGATGGAAAAAATTTCATCGACGCCACTGATTAATACAGTTTCTGGTGTCCGTGATAGTTAGGGACTATACTAGGTTTTATAACAATGCGCAACAATATATCTAGAGCAGTTGATGGTTTTTGGACACTCAGTTTTTTGTAAATTTTCAAATTCTGCATGTGAGTCATGAGGATCACAATGGATCTTGTATTCTCATATATATTACCTAAACATTTTCATTGCTCAGCATGTGAGACTATCATCTGCTCAATTTATTTTGGAAAACGCTCTGTTTACACGTAATGTCTATCTTATAGTTATACAGGTTTTATTGGAATAGCTTAATACTGGCTCAAAGTATGTTGTTTCCGAAATAGAATAAATAGTTCTCTATCACTCTTGATTCTGCTTTAATGAAGTTGAGAACTGAAATCACTACCAGTTCGACAACATTCTGATGGTGGCCTGGTTTTTCGATCGTCTGCATTATACTTGCTCACTAACATCTTGACAATCTTTGATCTGCAGATACCGACCATTAATATTTGAGCCTGCTATTTACATTTTGTGACCTTGACTGCTCGAAAATATACAGTGAATTTCAAGTGAACTGTTACTTGTCCAATGATTATTATTCTTGACTCTCTCAGTAGAACATAAACGACAGAAAGTAAATTGTGGAGTCTTGAATAATTCATGTTTTTACTTATTCACTATCAAGTGTGAACAATAAGCGATGTAATTTGTCTACGCCAAAATAATATCCAATAATCAGAATTTTTCGAATATTGCATTTGTGTCTTTGATATTGAAAAATTCGATACTTTAGTATCGGTGTAAATATTTATATCGTTTCAGTTCTATCATCTCTGGAAGCTGTATATTTAATATTGTAGTAATTTTCGTAACCATAATAATTTTGTATGTTTTCCAATAAACAATGAGATTGGTATTGTAGAACTGTGTGTTATTTTAACAACCCAAATCAAAACAAAATCGGTACTGGCCTCAGTACCAACCATTTCGCCAGGCGACTATTTCGACTGGTTGAAAAATTCGGAAAAGTCAGAAAATCAGATTTTCATGAAGTTATTTGGGTACTTACTTATTGATTATTAGCTTAGGAAATACTCATGAGGGAACTAACTGAATGAGATTCTAAACTGAAAGCACAACCAGAATCTATGTATTTACTTCTTTGGCTTACTGCAGATAAGAACTTAAAGCTTCCCCAAGTTTTCGCTCATACAGTACTCACTGAGTGGATCATTTGGAATTAATTTTTTTATATCCTTCCAACCTAAAGAAAATTTACAGGGTGTTAATTGTGACTAATACACATCATCACATACCAAGTTTCAAGAGAATCATAATCACAAAAATCGTGTATTGGTTTATTAGGATGATTTTCTCATCAACATAGATATTCTCAAAACATCACGACTGTTGACAGTAATTGCCGGTGAATTTCAGGAAAATGAAAGATGTCCATAAAGGCCAATTTCTGAATAAGCGTGTTGAGAACGTTCATAATTTATTTTTTTGTCAAACTTTAAAGCAATAAGAGAATAGAATTCTCTAGACGTTATAATGGAAGAACGATTATTGATGTACACTCTGGAGGTAACAATTATAAAAAAAAGTTACTTGAGAATTTTATTCAGGATCATCGAAAAATATGATTACAACCCTACTTAAACCTACGACTAATTAACCTAATGAAGGCACAGCAAGCGTACTTATCGTACAGAGGTTAAATCCATAGAATTATAATAGTGAAACTGTACAAAACATGGGTAGAAGCTCAAATTAATTCATAAAGAAATGATATAAAAACTTTCAATAATCGAACTATATATAATTTAAAAGAATGACTATCACTTTACAATAAATATAGGAGTAATTCTTAACAAACTCAATGACCAACCCATTAAGTACAACAATCTGAGAACACTCAATTACGAATGTCCACTCATTAGTATGGCTCTAAAAGATACAGTAAGAGTCTAGCAATTTACAACAAATAATTCTATCCAATGAAATAATCAGATCTTTCTAGGATTCGAAAAAATAATAGCAGGTGGTTCAGCTGATCATCAAGAGTTTACATAGATTTTGTAACATATTCAAATGCGAATGGGACATTGCAACATGATTGCAACTAGAATTAAAAAAATAGGGTCGAAAACTCGTGACTATGTTTTATTGATGTGCAATATGTGGCAACATAGCGTCTTCATCACCTACACAACTGGTCGCTGTTGTTCTTAGGCTAAAGCAAACATGAATTAGGTAAAACTCCCGATTGCTTACTTTTCATTGATATTGTTGGATATTGATATAAAATAAAATAACCAAAAATGATATAACTAGATCATAACTAGAACAAAATATAAAATAACCTGTATACTTCTTGCAAATAAAACTCCTATGCTTGATGAGTTCCATCTATCTTGCCTATTAAAATAGAAATAAGCCATTATTGGACTCTTGGCTTTATCCTGGTATTTCGATATTCTCCCATCTGATTCTGAGATATCATATATTTTTCGAAGTTTTAGATACACAAAAAACACATCAAAAATGATACAGAAAGGGCCAAAGTTTGCCATCATCACATTCAGTGTTACATTCACAACCACAACCCAGAGCATGCTACTTGACTTTTCTCAATGGATCACTCTATATTATATTTATTTTTTATTGAGTGGCAGCTCGCCATTTTTTTTTCTGGAATAATGACGCTGGCAATGGCTGTATCATTCATTCGGTTGAACCGTATAATGAAATGATATTTTATTAATTGGAAAATATTATTCATCCAGTTTCAATAGTGCGATAATAAAGCGTTACTGTTTTTGAAACAATAGTTGATTTTGAAATCTACAGATTGTCTAGGGTAAAAAACATGTTAATAATTCTCTCTCAAAATGATTTGGATGTGTGATTATATATAATACTCTATCGTTTTTTGGATTCCCTCAACGCCTGATGGAAACATCAATTATTGTTGAGCCTTCCCCGCAATCATATAAATCTCCAATTATTATCCAGGTAGTCGAGGCAAGGTGGTTCTCAAAAAGCATCCGAGAGTAATATTTCAGTGTTGACCGAGAAATACAACACTGATTCAGATCGAATTTGTCATACTTTGCTGAGACGCGCACTGTTAAAAACCGAATAAAAATTTAACATGGCAAGTGGGAAGAAAATATTTCAATCGAAAATAACTGTTTGAGCACCCATACATTGCAGTATTGACGTACATCATTCAGAAGTTTTGGGATCTCTTTCTCTTCGTATCCATCGCATCCAGGATTGGTTGTCTTTTGATCTGATATCTTTTGCGCAGTTCGTCTATCTCTCTCTCCATATCCGAGTCCAGAGTATTTATTTTCTGTTGCAGTTCATCGAAAGTCAAGCGTTTGAGCTGAAACAGAATCATAATGATAACATAAGTTTATTTTCAATAATATCTTCATCAATACAGATTACATGTGATAGCTAAAAAATATACTAGAATGACCATAAGTAGCTACCTACTTGTTGGTGTACTATGTCGTTTGCAGCTAGTATTTACCTTGACTAAATCCAATAATAAGAACTGCGATTTCCTGCGAGTGAATTTGCCAAGGACATATAAAATAGGAGAGAGAAGTGCAGATTTTACTTGCAATGCAGCAGAAATAACATGAGTAATAATACCTATTATGGATATATATGCATATAACTAATGTAACAGAACAAAACAAATACCAAAATCAATGCAACTTCTTTGCTGGTAAGCACTTGTAAGTTCTTATTTTAATGTGATTTTTCAATCAGTTCAAGTATTCTAGAATCTTCATCTAACAGGAACGAAACAAGACAGGAAAAAAAAGATAAAGACAAAACTGGTTATTCATCTTGAGGTTAAATAATAAGAAACAGAAACAAATATTTTTGAAGGTGAGCAGGTAAGTTTTTGATTCATTTTCAATTGTTCAATCAGTTCATGTATCCTGAATCGTGGTATTTTCAGCATCCATAGTTTTGAATGCATAAATAACATCGTCCATTCTACTTGGAAAATTCAGTCTTGGGTGCACTTTGTACTTACGAATTCGAAATCTCCATCAGAAAATGATTGATTGTACTGTGGTTTTTGTTCTGGTGTTGGAGGTGCTTGGGTCACCTGAGTTTGGATCTTATGGTTTTGTTGCTCATCCGTAGTTCCATCTTGTTTCTCTGATATCATAGGACTTTGAACACCATTTCCCTGCTGAAGGTCAGATAACCTCAGAACCTGAAATTTATATTGCGAATGAAAGGATCTTATAATTGTGTTGACAAATAAAATATCTAAGTAATAGTCATAAGTGACTGATTAGTCATAGGAAACTGAATATGAGATGACCAATCTATTGTTCTTACCTTAACTTCTGCATCTTTTTTATCAAAATGGTCCATGAACATTGGTCGATATTTCTTTCCTCCCTGACTTGAACCAGTATCATGTCCTTCAAAAAAGTGGAATATAATTCAAAATTTTTCAGTAGATACCTATATGATTGTGTTAAAAAATAACCCCTGGGAACAATATCTATCTCAATGGAGAATTTGTTGGAAATAGACATTGAACTATTTGTTATTAATTCAACTTACTTTTCATTGTCTGGTCATCTACATCACTGTTGATAACCATTGTTCCCAAATCGGATTCAAGATCTACCATTGTTCCACTAGGAGACGTGGGTATGAGTGTACCTTCTTTATTAGGTACCAATGTCCCATCATCTGTACATTGCACCATGGTTCGATTTCCTAAGGCTACTTCATCATCCTTAAATCATAATTAAATATATATTATATAAATTATGAAAAAGTTATTGTAGCTATGTTCCTCCCATTTTTACATACATCATAATAATATAATTTGATTTCCCAGTTATTCCCAGGTAACATGATCCATTTTCATCAAATAATCTGGAGCTTAACTAATACTACTCATTTTATTGAAATAATTTTATTGAAGCAAAGATAAAACTACATGTCAGTAACTCAACAATATTCATAACAATGGCACTAACAATTTAACATTTATGATGTAAATTGAGAATTTCAATGAATGAGATATTCAGGAGAATATTGGACTTTCAGTCTTCTAGACGAATGAACGTACAGAACGAAACAGGAAAGCAAAAAGGGCACCAAGCGCATCTCTCAGTCTCACATAATCATTGTAGACCTTGACAGCTTCTCCCAAAAAGAAATTATAGATGCCAATAGCCATCATACGGAAAGAATATAGCCACCCATGCACATCTGTTTGGAGAAATTCTAGTATTAGATACCAAGATAGACTGCATCATCACAATGAGACATACCTTCTGGGCAAACACCATTTCTACAGATGTACATTTCGTAAATTGCTGGCAAGCAAATTATTAAAATTCCTATGAAGAACCAACGGTAAAACATGTTTGCTTGAAATTTATAGTATGCAACTTCTCGTATTCGTGAAGTGAACGATTGACGGAATGGAATTTCGAAACTGAAAGGTTTTTTGACAAACCAATCACAAAAACATGGGACAGAACTAAAGTCATAAGAGGGTTGCGCACTGCGCATGCGTCAATAGTGCATGACCAATCACGTTGAGTACAGTACACATGCGCACTTTATTAATTTCGCCAATGTACCCATCTATATAATCACCATCAAAATTGATTAACCTACAAACAGTATTCCTTTTTCTTATCAGCTTTTCTTTCATACTTTGACAACACGGAGGAAAAACCTATAATGTTTGAGGGACATCGTGTCAGCCAGAAGTGAAATGTTGTAAGAGAAAGAAGTTATTGGATTTTTTCTTGAAAGTTTGGACTTTGTGACCATGAGGAAATACTTCACAGGTAAGTTCGTCTGATCGTATAATTGAATGGAAGATACAGGACATAGGTATATCCATATATCAATGATAAATATATATGGATGACACAATTGTTTTCTTCATGGGATAATGAAGTGGAAACAAATGAACGTCAGCGCGATCGCAACAGCGATATGCGCATGCGCGGATTTGACGAATTGATAATTGAGCAGTTTATGGAGATGTTAATGTTAATTTCAAACTTCACAAGAACCAGTCAGCACATCATTTCAAAAATGGAACTATGCAGCATTACCTCAGTTCTTAAAAAAAAATGCGACGAAGAGAAAAAAGTGGAATTCTGAATTATTTTTTTTTCTGAATGATGGTAAGAAGTCAATTAATTGTTCATTACCGGACACTATGTATATTATGGTTGATTCTGATATTTACCGAGCGTTTGGCAACGTTGCGATTTTCATGCCACCACACTCAGAGATTATTATTGGTTATTTATAAACATCCTCTGAGTTTTTATTGAGCATGATAATTCTTTTATTCAGGATGGGAAATATATAGAACATTTTAGGATGACCATTCACAGGTTCCTCTTAGGATGGAGAGAGATAGAATATATTCTCTATTTGGAGATACCATATCAGGATAGAAATTCTATTTGTGGAGTATTCAATGATATGGCTGATGATGGTATTGAAAGCAACATTCAAATAAATGATTAAAATCCATATTCTTTGAAGACAGTCAATTCAGTTCGCGGATTTCATCAATTTGAGGATGTCAGTGAAATGTGATATGTCTGTGGGTCATCAATTTTTTTTGTCAAATAAGTATGGTAAAAAAATGAAAAATACTTCCCATAACAAAACTGAAAACTGTTTATTCATTCACATTTTGAGGGGTACACACCAATTTAAAATACAGATTGAAATTAAATGGGCTATAGTTTTCTTGCAGTTCTTTATGATTTTCTAATTGCACTTCATCTTCACAGCTCTTCAATTTCTTTCATCCTCTACTATTTTTTGAGGCCATTCAGTACACTGTTTTTTTTCTGCATACAAATCAAAAGATGAACCTGTTCTCTCTACCATAAAACTTGCCTGCTGTGAAATAGCAAAACAAAATCAGCAAAATTGCATGAGAATCTATCATTGACACTGTTTTAAAAAATGCTAGTCAACTGATACTGCATTCATAAATGTTGACATTCTTCAAAAAGAGATCAAATCATCTTGAGGTTTCATTTTGTATTTATCTCATCATGAACGAATAATTTTCTCGATAATTTTTTTCATGTGCTGTTCAATAACCATACATTTCATAATTCAATTTGCCCATGAACAATGAAATAAACTTGATAAAAGTTATAGTTCACTCCCAGTTAGTCATACACACTCGT
Organism: Gastrophysa polygoni; assembly: GCA_963576655.1. Lineage (NCBI taxonomy): Eukaryota > Metazoa > Arthropoda > Insecta > Coleoptera > Chrysomelidae > Gastrophysa > Gastrophysa polygoni. Next base: position 3,776,052 of record OY755085.1, read on the forward strand.
ATATTCACACAAGGACAAATATCAAGACACTATACTCACAGATTCCTCAGTTATATTCTTATTGAGTCCCTGCATATTGGCAACTGAATTCATATTTTTATAACTCTGATTTTCCCTTATTTCATGAGCTTCCTGTATCATACTGCTCAGAAGACTAGGTGCTTTGGCATTTCCTGCAAGGATAGAAAAGGAAAAAAAAATTCCAGATGATATGGATACTATTCTAGACAAAAATCTACATTTTATTTTCGAAGAATTACCTATGAATTCATGTGACAATAGTTCAGATGCTATAGCACGTTCCTCTGGGTTCTTCACTAAGCAAACACTGACAAAATCTATGAATTCTGTACTCCACTTGTCAGGTTCTCTGAATGAAGGAGGTGGTTTGGTTGGTATCATGAAAATGGCTCTCATAGGATGAATGTCCCCATAGGGTGGTTTTCCTTCAGCCATTTCTAAGGCAGTGATTCCAAGACTCCAGATATCAGCAACACAATCATAACCTATTTCTTGAATCACTTCTGGAGCCATCCAAAATGGAGTCCCTGAAATAGTCAATTTGTTAATGATATGAACTTGCATGTAATTCATTTCACTTGGAAAATATTGTCTGGAATATGTTAATGCAGGTGTAAGAACTACAATAACTCACCAATCACAGTATTTCTTTTGGCCATAGTATCAGTCAATTGTCCAGCTACACCAAAATCAGCTAACTTGGCATGCCCCTCAGAATTCAACAGAATATTTCCAGCCTTGATATCTCTGTGGATCTTTCTTCTCAGATGTAAATATTCTAGTCCTTTCAGAGTATCACATAAAATTGTGGCAATTTCATCTTCAGTCAAAGTTTTCTTGCGAAGCCTCATAATGTCAGATACAGACCCAGCACCACAATATTCCATAACAATCCAAAGATCAGTGTTTTTGAAATAGCTTCCATAGTACTTCACTACATATGGACTGTCACATTGTTGCATAATCGAGATTTCTTTAATAATTTCTTGAAGATCTGTATCAACAGGTACTTGTTTTATTGCTAATACTTGTCCAGATTCTTTGTGAAGTGCCTTATAAACACTTCCATATGATCCCTCACCTAACTTGCATATTATATCAAAAACTTCTTCAGGTTGGCGAGTCAAGCTCTCTTCTGATAATTTTTTCAATTCGCTGAAACATATCGTTTTTTACTTTCATGAGATATCGGAGGAATGATAAAAGCAGTAGGAAAAAAATGACAAACTCAAATAAATGAAGAAAATATCAAATTACTGATGAATATATCCAGGTTTGCATGCAAATAAAGTATAAAAATTCTTTGAGATACTTATGAACAGTTTTCATGATGTTATAATTATACTTTATCAGAAATAATATAAATAGGTTATCTTCTTTCAGTATTCTTTTGTGGGTAGATAATTTACAGCAAGTCAGCAAATTGTAGATATTTAGAATAGTTATCAATCTACTTATTACTCACCTTTTGGAAGACATCTTATACTAGGAGAGATTACAGTCATGGAAAAATGAACCAAACAAGCTTTTCATGTTTAACAACAAACAAATGTTGTGTTTTATTTTTCTGCAACTTCTAACTCCATGTTGACTTGCAACTACTCTCTCTCCTTCCACCAGTTAAAATTGACAGTATATCATGCATGCATAAGACAATGACAAGCAGGACTACCAACCATCACCGAATTAATATAGCAAATTGAAGTTTTTAATATTTTTATCATCACCATAATTTTCAGTTGCACATTTGGAATACATTGATTTACTGTCTAAGAATATTTAATTGTATTGTGGTAATACCAGTACCTGGCATCCTCATGCCTGACCTGTAAACGATGGACTTCGCCAGCAACTAGGCAACCCATTTTTCAAATGATGAACATAGAACATCAAATCTGACTCTACACCATAAATGTGGTATGTGTAGTCTAACTTGAGGATCAAGAACTAATTATCCAGAAAAATCTATTTTGGCGCTGGAATTCGAATTCGATTTTTGTTATCAACTTTTGCATGTCATTCATTGAAGTGTAAGACGCCTGAAAACTTTTGGAAATGTGAGCATTTTCAATATTTCTGTTTACTTCAATAAAATGTGAGAACCTAATAGTTCGTACCTAGTTGAAGTTTTCAATTGGTGAGTTTTTTTCATGACATTTTCAATCAATAGGAATAGGCGTATATCTGATTGACATAACTTTACCTTCGATTTGCCAAACCTTTCAGGCTCTCGATCAATATTCGTTCATGACTTATATGCATTATTGATAGGAAGAGTTCAAGAGGTACCTAATCAACTGCCTATAAAACGAGAAAGTGAGAATGCCATGAAGGCATCAATAACATTAAAGACTCCCTTTATTTTCTCGAGGTTTCTTTGGAGTAGTTTATGCCGAGGTTGGGGGTAGGTTTCAACTTAGAATTATTGCCAGGCAGGTGAATCAAAGGCAGGATCAAGTTATGGCATTGTATATTATTTATATTTTTAAACTTCAAATGTTCTCAGACCCTTGATTTTGCAATATCTGCATATAAAGTCTTCGTTATCTTCCCATCAAACATTGTTGAATTCGAAACTGAAAAAAGAAACTATCGATTGTGTTCACACCCACACTCACTACATTCCCACAATATAGCCTGAAGTAGGAATTTTTCATAAAATGTGACAGATAAAGCTTCTCGAACAAATTCAGCTACAACAAAAGGTAGGCACTCGGGTAATGAAAAAACAAATCAACAATAATGTGTAATGTGACTGGATCATTCACAAATTGTCTGGAGAATCAAGAATAGCGATACATTAACGTTGGACGGTACAAAGGGTGCCCGAGAATTTCTCTCTCGAAAATATGCCCAAACAAGAAAAGCCTAATAATTTTGCAGATATAGGTAGGAACGTTTGTATTCCATAATATTCTAATTTCTGCGTATTTTGTTAAAAGATAATTGATTACTGTCCGTACAAATTTTGTTCATGTTAATATGAATAACAAAATTCTTAGTGACAAATCAAAACTGTTTTTTCTGGTATCTATATGAATCTCTTCCATATTTTTGCAAGAATAAAACGCAGTTTTTGCTGAAATACAGATATCAGGTACTGGGTGATCCATTTATATATATATATATATATATATTTTCAAGATATGACCACATAGAGTGATCTATTTGCCAGAAAACTGGGAGGTAAACCACTCTATTTCCTGGATTATCTCGACAAATAGAGGTTTTCACACTTTATTATTGTGAAATTTGGATTTACCAAAAAATGTGTATTTCCACTAGTTCGCGGTTTCTTCATTCATGCCATTTATATCGTTTCCTATCATTTTCTTTCAGTTACCTATCACGGATAGCAAAAGTCGCGTTCGTCGTAAAGCGATAGTAGTTGACCTACATCGAGATATGAAAAGTCACCAGATTTCACTGTGAAATGGAAAATAATCAGCAAATCACCAAATTGACATGAAAATCGCCAGATCTGGTGATAAATCACCGAAATTGGCAACGCTGGTGAATCATCAATTCAATAGGTAGGTACCTAGTTCTGATTTCTACGGAGTTATCGTAAGCCTGGCTACGAGGCGCGCCGATCGTAATTCCTCGGACGTTGTATATAACCGCATTTCAACGTGGTCCATAGCCGACCATATCCACCCGCACTAGAGCAAACCTGTTATTACAGCGCTTGGTCATTGTCCGCAGACTTTACTTGCTCCGTATGACCTAAATGGAGCACTCGGATCACAAAGGCTCTGCCTCATGCGCCTTTTCACTTTTAACTTTGCTCTCCTCTCATCTCGGCGAACCCCGTAATGATAGGTAGACGTGCCTCATTAATATCAAAGTGTACGGCTGCGAGAAATTATATAAGATATACAGGGTGTGATCTACTGTAGGTATCGTCTACGGACCTTGACTCGGTAGTATATTTTGGGAGACAATGATAGTTGTTCATAAACCCGGGGACAAAAATTATATCTTCAGACTCGTTTGAACTCGTTTGAAATCGGTATTTCATTGCTTTTTGTCAACTGTTTTCGTCAAAACAATTGTGGTACATTGTATGTGCCATCGTTCATTGTGTAATCATTAGTTATTTTTTGATGCAATGATTTTTTTGTTCTTTTAATGAATGGAAACAAATGGAATGACGCCATATTTGGTTTAAAATCGGTACATTTATGCCATTTTATTAACTGTTGACTGAATGACACAATTTTTCAACTATCCTATTTGTAATAATCGGTACATTTATCGCTTTTCATCAACTGTTTTCGTGAAAACAATTGAGGTACATTGAATTTGAAAATTTTGTTTCGAACGACATCATTGTGATGATCCGAGGAGGATGACCCGATTCTCATAGCCACCCTGTTTGTAGATCTGTTTAAAATGTTGATTTACTGAAAAAATGAAGATGAAATGGCTTGAATCATCACGTGAAACAGTTGAAAAAATATTTCAACTTTTACCTATCTACATTTTTATTTTCGCAAAAGCCCTTGATTCCTCCGAAGACGACATGTTCTGTTGAGATTGCATTGCATTGCTTCCATTGTACTGTAGTTCCAATTCCACTCTGAGCATTAGAGATTAGATCCCACTTTCCTCAGCTCCATATAAGTTCCGTCTTTTAGACAGTTGATTACCAACCAATAACTCATAGACAGCATGATGGTCTGCACTATCATCACCTGTTGTTGGAGTGACAAAACTCCGATCGAAGCGTCAAAAAACTCTGAGAAATCCACGCTTTTTGTCGTTTCCTCTATGCTTTTTGACGTTTGCTCCAGGCTTTTTGTCCTGTACGTTTCTTGACGTTATCCCTATATTGCCAGGTTCGAGAACTGACGAACTTCTTCTCTTCTTCTCAACGTCGTGGAATTCTTTGCCTATACTAAAGTCTTTCCTGGTGCTTGCGACTTTCAAACTTTCCTATAGCTTCCTCCTCTTGCAACATTCCACCAGTACACCTTTTCTAATTGTAGTTCAAAAAGCATTATGTTAGTTACAAAAAGTAACAATTGTATTTTAAATTTGTTAATTGAATTTCAAAATGTGTCAGATGTTCTTAAAATTATTAGTTCTTTTTCAAAATGCGTCAATTGCATCTCAAATTAGTTGGAATTTAGTTGTGGTTGTTTCAATTTCATATAAATTTGAAATTTATCATATTATATTGGAAAAATTCCATTCTAATTTCAAAATTCATCTTTTCGATATCGAAACTGATCATTTTTTTTTTCGAAAGCAATCGACAGTAGTCCAAATATTGTATAGGTAGTAACTACAGAGTGATTGAATATTACATCTCAGTAACATATTATACATAGTAACTTACAAACCTTGCCAGTATTTCTTCTGTATATGAATGATGCTTTATGGAATACATTTGACATATTTGGAAATAGAAATAACTATTTTGGAAATGAAATTGTAAGTTTTCGAAATTAATTCGATGATTCAAAATACAATTGATACTTTTTGAATTTCAAATGACTATTTTCAAATACGAATGGCTATTTTGAAATGAAATCCATATTTTCTTCAAATAGAATCATTCTTCGAAATTCAACAGATTCAAATAGGTATTTTGAAATGAAACTGATTTTTTTTGAACCACAATTGAGAAAGGTGTAGCTCAAAAAAGGTTTCACCCACATAGGCTTACCTTTCGTGTTGTCGCAAGATAAAATGAAAGCAATTCGAATTCATCTGTTGATAATGAAATTGAAATTACTGTACCACCAACAAAAAATAGTTCCACAGCAGATAGGTTAATAGGAATGAATGAGACTTTTGGAAGGCTGCGTATATGGGTATGGCAAGCTAATGGTACTCCGCTAGTAATAATTTTTAGCAACAATACTTGATTGTCCGGGCAGATAAGATGTTGCGATAGATGAGATGATCGAGATAAAAACGGTACTGAAACTCTATTAAACTTCATCCTGGTGAATAACATGATGAGACATTATCTGCTTTGCAGAATCGATTGGAAAGTCGATATTATGGTTCTTGTTAGCGATCATCACATAACCATTTATAAAACATGGAATTCAATAAACGATCGATATATTCTTCATGGGCTCTGGGAATGTGTTCAATGATAAATGATCAATGATCAATACTAGCTCGATATTATGTAACAATTTGTTGTCAATTAATGTAGGTATGGGCTATATAGACTGCATATTTCGATGGTTTATAATAATAATAATAATAATGATAATATATTTATTTGCATTACAAAAAAAATTGTGGTTGTGGTGTGGTTATTTTGGGGAACTATACCAGGAGGCCACAAGAACCGAGGCAGCTCTGTATCTTCGACGGCTTTTGGTTTGAAATGTTTTCAAATTCCGAGGAGTGATATCAATCATATTACGAGGGTGACAGTGGTCAAAATCATTGAAATTTAATACCTACCATGATACTATACCCATTTTATTTTTTGTTAGAAAATGGGGAATCGTGTTATGCGAATAATTTTGCAGTGCTCAAGATTGATTCGGGTAACACATAATATGTTGAAGACAGATCGATGTCTAGTAATGAAGGAGCCTTTTGAGTGTCATATAATCATATCAAGTTGAAGTTGGGCTGACGGCGGTGTATCTGCAAAATGAATTGATTTATAATACTAAAACACACAAAAACGGTGATAGAAATAAGAAATAGCATTCGATGGGGTTTGGCATCAAGACCTCCTAGCGAAACTTCCGTCCTATGGTTTGCCGCCCCACCTCTGTCTTCTACTATCGAGTTTTCTTGTAAATCCATCACTCTATGTGGTGGTAGATGGGGTCTCATCTGACTATCAATGCTGGTGTGCCACAAGGAGTACAACGATCTCTGACTAACACGATGTTCCTCGATCATTATAGGATTTCCTTTCGTTCTCTCAAAAAAAATCCGCATTTCATAAAGGAATTAAATCTTCCACAGCCTTCCGAAAGACATTAAAGTCTATGTATTGTAGGTTTTAGATATTGTTTTGAATATTGTTTTACCTAAAGGTATTGTAAAGTGTTTTTTGCCTGAAAATATACTATATTTTCCTTTGAATTTGTTTCTGACCGAATGAAGAGAAATATACATATTCATCAATGTTTGTTCAGTAAGGTACTTCAGGTTCTACTGGATCGAATCCAAATGGAACATCCTGTATTTTTTGACATGTTCCCGCTCAGGGTATCCATTCTACTACTTACTACTGCTCTACTGATGTTGAATTTGACAGTGTCTAGTCCAATATAATTCTTTCATGCATCATTTTGTTTTATATTCAAAAAATGATGGAAGATAGTTGAATCCTGTTTTTGGGGAAAATTTACCTGTATGAATATTTCGCCCTCTAAAAGCCTTTTTCAACATTCTCATTGGGTTTCATTGACGATATATTTCCCATAGAGGCAACTTTGATGCAATTAAAAATTATATATTATATTTATGATCATTTATATATATTTTTGAATTATCAATTTTATGTGTGTATTTTCATGATATATTTTCATATTATATACAAGATTTCTTCTTTTTGAAAATCGTTCGCTGGGTTCCAAATCAAGAGGGCGTTGCGGTTTGCAATCGCACACACTGTATGTATATTTTGACCATATTTGTTGTTAGTCTCCATAGGTGTATTTTCTATAATATATCCTCCATCAAGGAAATTGTATGTGATGAAATTGTATCCCCATTTCCACTTATACAACTGTTTGACTTGTCCCATGTCATGTTGATAATCGAGAAGATTATTAAAAATTTATGTGCCCATCTATGTATCCACGTAAGTAATTAACGAAAGAAAATGCGGTTTCAACACAATACCCACAATATCGACAGAGTCGAAGCCGTTTGTCATTGGCGTCTTCGTCACGGGCAAAAAATGAGAAATGTTCTAATTTAATGCCTCTCAGACCATAACTAGTTGGTCCATGGTATGGTATCGCACACGATGCGAGATTGAGCACCTCAATATGGTGTATTAGTGGATAGAAGGGGTCCATCACGGAACAAGAGGAAGGGCATTATGCGGCGTTAGTCGGTGTGCATCTCTCGAAGTATCGGTTCGACTGCGCAACGATTCCTTGCGTTTGGAAACTCACGTGTCGTGGGGACGCGCGCACACGAGACTTGGCGATTTTTTTCGAAAATGTGCGTGAACTGAAGTGACTTTCATCGAGTGGCTTCCTTCCCACCCGCCAAAATGTTTACACGGTAAATCGAGTTTTTTTTTTGTACATTTCAACTTGCGAACCGGAACTGAACCTATTTCAGGTCTCACATGTCTCAGTATTATTTCAGTGGTTACTGGAGCTACTCAGATTGAGTGGCCAAAATATTTACCCGATGAATTGAAGCTTTTTATGTTTTCAACTAGCCAACAACGTATTTCAGCTCTAATAAGTTGGAATGTTTTGTCAGCGTTTACTGAACTGATTCAGGTAGCTTTTTACTCGCCAAAATGTTTACAAGGATATCGAAGAAAACGGGGCTTTCCCGTATATTTTTTAGCCCCACCTACAAGGGTTATTTATCAAAAAATAATGAAAACAAAAGTTTTATACGATTTTCTGAATGATCAGAATATCTGAAAAGAACTGTTTTTGCTGATCCAAAATATAAATACATGTGGTTCATTAGATCGATCGGTTTTCGAAATATGAGCGTTCAAATTTTTTAAGAAATATAAATCAATATGCACTAAAACATATAGTTGGCCATGCTGAAAAGGCAATGGAATTGACAGCTTACCTATTAAATGTAAATTTCAATGAATTCATAAATTTCTGATAACTTTTCAAAAAATTCCTGTTGGAAGGGAGCAAAAATATACGGGAAAACATTGTTTCAGTCAGGAGTTATTTCAGTGGTAACTGATGTGGTATTTGGAAGTACTTCAAATTTGGAGTATCACTCACCAAAATTTAATTACGTTTTAAGTGTAACACATAAAAACGGAACTGAGCGTATTTCAGCACTTTACAAGTTCAATTAATGGAAGTTTATGTACATTTCAAAGAGCCAAGAAACGCAACCCAACGTATTTCAGCTATCACAAGTTCATATATTTTTTCAGTGGTCACAGTGGTTGAAGGAACTGAAATTGATAAAGCTCTTACAAGTTCAAATAGTCTTCATAAGAGGTTATTGAAATGATTTAGATTTAGTAGCTTTTTACCCGTCAAAATTTCTACACGTCAAATCTTCAGTTCTTGTACATTCCAATCAGCCAACAATTGAAACGGAACTGAACCTATATTAGCTCTTACCAGTTCAAATGTTCTATTGGTTACTGAAGTGACTTGGATTCGAAAAGGAACTCACCGTAGTTCAGCTCTAGCAAGTTCAAATATTCTTCCAGTTGATGGAAAGTCTTCATTTTCAACAATCCAATCATCGAAACGGAACTGATCGACTACAAGTTCAAATATTTTTTCAGTGGATGGATGAAGTTATTCCAGTGGTTACTGAAATAGTGTTTGATTTCCCTAGAGGAATCTTTCATGCATTTTACCATTTTTTTTTCACGCCCATTTATGAATATTGTAGGTAAACAAGAAACCTGTACCTTATCTGTACCTTTTTTGGAAAATTATCAATTCCGTGATAATCTAATTGAGTTGAATAGGCGGCGAATTTATTCAATCATGTCTTCAATTCTCAAATCACGCCACTACAACAATGATCATTCTGGACCCAAAAAAATAATATATCTCGTATAGTCATATATCATCATTATATAGTCGCTTCTAATTTTTTTACTGTATGGATTTTTTGTTGCATTCCTCATGGAACAATGATGTATTAAATATGATTCTTGCATATATACATATATAAAAGAAAAACATTGTGGCCGTCGGAAAATCAGCATGTACCCATATAATGACGATATTAACTCAAACAATGAAACATTGAGCATTTTGAGACTAACATTCACTTCATAATTACATCATTATTCATTGGTGGCTTGCCATTCAATTTGAAAATTGAATAATAAATGTAATGAAAACACAATTTCACCCTCAATCTTTTTTTTGACAGTTGAAAGTGCCCTTTTCTTTGGGAGAAATATTCAAAATATAATGAAATCCTAAAAAAAATATGCTTTCTTGTACGTATAGAAAAACTTTGTCGTGTTCTCTATTTTCATACACTATTCCAATCTATTATTTTGATGCAATTAAAAACACCTGCACTCAAGAAATTCTCATCCGTAGAATATCTCATAGGCTAAGTACTGAAAGTTTACTGTAAATATCTTGAACAATGTTTATATGCACTATTTTTCTGATTTTTAGTACAGTTTCAATGTTGATGTCACGACTGAGATTCATAAGAAATTTTGATGGTTATTTCGTGAGGTGCAAACAATTGATGATTCATTTTTCCTCACAAATATACTTACACATACACAGCTCAGATAATATACTTATTGCGAATTTATTGATAAAACTTATCGCAGGTCCGTTGAAGATGATAATTCTTTATTAGAACGAGCAAAGAAATTGTTGATAGCTAGTATATGGAAACATACTGTTATATGTATTTTGGTTTTTCATCGCATACTGGATAAATATTTTTTCCTAATCTTACTGATTTGATTTCTTACTGATTTTCCACCGTAACTATGTGTTCCTATCTCGGTTCCTATATAATTTTTTAAGCGAATATCTAAAAATTTAATATATTCAGTACATGCCGTATGAGTTTTATCAAATGAAGTGATTCACTTTTCATCAGACAACTCAACGATAAGATATACAGTCGATTTTATGAAGAATTTCAATTGAATTACCTTATTTCAATCACGATCGAAATTTTATCGGAAATAATGCATTTCTTTGATAAGTTTTCATATTTTCGTATTTCTAATGCAATTTTTCTGTTGTAGGAGATAAAATATTCTTTGCCTAAACTGAATATCTTCGTAGGAACTATTGAGAATCATCGACAATAATATAAATTGAAAGAACAAATTCCAATCACTTTGAATCATCATTGTTTTCCATGCGGGAATTATTTTCATTAATATTCGTACTATAATTTCAAACGCTAATAATGGCTCGAATGATATAAAATAAATAAGGTGTGTAAAAGCCCAATAAATAATGGAAATAATATTTACAATGATTGAAAAATTAAACTCTATTGTCGAATGGTGAGTAACTGGACGTCTTGGAAAAAATGAAAATGAGCGGTAATTATAGAAAAGTATAATTTATAAGATGTGGGAGATAAATTGTGCATGGTATATAATTATGGAATGTTCAATGAATGATTTTTCTTCGATATCGTCACTTGAGAATTTTCATTGGTATTTCATAGAAATATGTTGATGCACTCTCCATAAGGATATAGATATGAATTCTAAGAACTATTTTAAATTCATCGATTGAAATGTGGATTTGATATCATATAAAACAATGCACACTCTTGTCATCTACTAGCAAGTATTCTATAAATTCGTTTTTCTCACACTTTTTGATGAATGAACAGTTCAGGAATGAACAAATGACAGTTTGCAAACCCTGGGACATATTTGCATAAAGATATATAGCTTTTTTTCTTCTCTTGATAAGAAGAAAGGAACAACTATAATTTTCGTGGAACATCGTGTGAACCAGTGGTGGAGTATTGAAACATCAGGAAAAACTTGTCTAGGCAGAGAATTCCACAACTTAGATAACGCTCGAGCCTGAGTAGGGGTGACCAACCTGAGCTCGTCTACATAGTTTGTGCACCTAGAAATGTCGATGAATTCGTGTAACCGAATGAGCGAACAGCTCTCTTCTCAATATAATCTGAGAGCTTCAGCGTATGTTTGAGAGCTAAACTTCAAACATACGACCACTATTTTAGGAAAAATCGAGTACAAATCTTGCACGAAACAGGAAGCCAAGATCTCCTGAAGCGGTTCCCGCAATGGAACTCACAGAGTTCACAGACTTCATATGAATAGTGGTACCTCACATCATCGTATTGGGCATTGTGTGATTCGCCTCTCTGTTGAAGATACAAGTATGAGGTTTTGTTGCATCGAGTTCTACTGTAGATATTCCGATCCCCAACTCAGAATTCTTGCCAGATCTTTATTCATGGTATAGACTTGTCTCCGTCCTGCACCTCTGGTATCATCAGATGATTAGGAGCTCTAGAGGAGCGCAGAAGTTCACATCCAACATATTGTTGGAGTGGAGCAAAAAAAAGGTTATGTAAACTACCATACTGAAACGGTGATGTTGAAACTTGTTCTCTTATTGTTGCACTAAGCAGTATGAAGGATATACAATGGTACAAACATGCACTAAGTGATATTTGAACAATTACATTATTAATAACATTTATATGATCATTTTTCAAATTGTCTCAGGTTCCAGTAATGACCCTTTTGACACGGAACAAACGAACCGGTGAATGTATAAATAAAAATGAATGAAATCGGAATGCCTGTACAGACAATTTAATTACAAGTCAATTTTCTCTAATTATATGGATGTGTTCTTATGTTCGCCGATATGTTTGTTAGGCTGCACCAAGCTTTGATTTTATTTACAAGCTAGTTTTTAATTTAACACCATTTGGATGGATAATTGGTGTAATTATCTGTGTGGATACGTTATCATTACATTTTCTTCTTATTAGATTGGTATGAGGATGAAAGTGATACATTTCTGAGAGGTTATCTTCTACCAAATTCATCAAATAATTGATCCTGTCTTTTGACTGTTGATTGAGCAATTCACAAGTAATCATTCGAATAGATCTCACGTTTCTGTTTTCACGAATTGAAATGAGTTGGATGTTCGAAGTTCGAATTGAAGATCCAGAAGCAGCAAACACGTGTCTGTAAGGTCGTCTCCTGAAAATTTCAGAGAATTATTTTTCTGTTCCTGTGGTTTTTTGGCAAATCAAATTCACATAGTTTGGACGAATTGAAGTTCTAAATAAGATGAATGGGTTGAAAATATGTATATTTCACATTGCTGATACCATTTTTCACCCCAATTAGGTATATGGACAGGTCTCAAGATTTTTCACTAACTTCCGCGTGATACTATGCATTTTCTTGTACACATAATATCGTGAAAGACTCGAACAATTCTCAGTTTGAAATTCATAGACTATAATTCATTCAAATGAGCTGATATGCATTGGGAATGAGTATCTATGGTTTATGCATGACAATCAGGTTCATCGACTATTATAACAGAGGCACTTAAAAATTATATCATAGCCTTAAATGGGGATTAGGTTTGAATAATCTTGAAATATAACGACGCGTCAAGAATAGAGCAATATTTATAGATTGACATTAAGACTCATAATCTGAACTATGTGTAAACAGTGACATCGTCAGCTAGTGATATTAATGGATACAGGGTGTCCGAAAAACATACCAACATGCAAACCTCCAGATTACAACAGACATGGAAAAGTATACTACTATGTATCACTATACTTCCTTATATATCTCCAGGAGTAAGAATGAAAAAAAATTAAAACAATGTAAAAAATATGAAAAAGATATATCGATACGTCAACATTAGCTGAAGGTGGTTCTGAATTTAACATATCTGTTGGATTTTACAAGTTCAATAATCTTATAGTGACTTCTGTCCACCGTTGACATTTTTCCGTTTTCTAATGGAGCACCCTGTGTATGTAAATTTGTTTTTCTCGAAAATTTCCAAAGATAAAGTGTTATCGACTACTAGCACGGAAATTCTCTTTTGGGTATCTAAAAGTTGAATTTTAAACGCTCACTCGAGATAGATCATTGATCTGTCCTTACTACCGATTGTTACTGAAACAATCATCATATTTTTCATTCTCGTTTCTAGAAACAAGAAGAGGAAATCCCAAGAATTCCTAATTTCCACTGGCTTGGAGGAAAATCGATATAGTTCCTCATGATTGAGAAGTGTTGAGTTTTATGAGCTATCTAAACCTATTTGTTTCTTCATAATCATGCAGATATTGTATGTAGCATGACTGAAGATTCCGTGAATTCTTTCCTGATTACAAGTCTAGGGAAATTAATGAGAAGGTTGTGAACCGCAAGCACCTCAATTCCATACTCGTTTAAATATAGATTTCGCGTTTATGGAAAGTAATCACTGGAATTATATAATGAACTTTGTCTGCACAAAATCAGCTAGGTATTGGTTGAAAGGGCATGTGGGAAACTTCAATTATTTAAACAGACTATGCAAAATAGCGGTGTGCAATTTTAAACAACCATATACGTAAGAGAGACTTTAAGCAAATGGCATTACCGTTACACGGTCAGATCATCAGGTATGGTCTAAAAGCCTCGAGTTAGAAATCCAAATGAAAAATCGATGAAATTATTCAAATGGAATAAGTAGATTCACCGAGGAAAACAAAAATATGAATTAGTTCTCTCTGTTAGCCTTCTGTGATATTGGTTTCTAGGAAATTCTTTATTCATGGCAAGTAGTGATGTCATCATGACTCAAATGCGAATCGAAAAAGATTCCCTTCAATTACCAATTACCAATTACCAATTACCAATCAATTACCAATACGCATTTTTTCCTGACATTGTCAGCCGAATATCATACTACCATAGTATCTTATGGGTGATACACTAGTCTTACTTGTTCAATACCACATTCCAAAATCAAACACTTCGGTGTTGGACCTTTCAAGGCATGTCGACATTCATTCAGATTAACCAAACAACAAGTATACACCTTTTGCACTACTATCTGTGATAATCTATGAAGTGGTGAAAAGAGCGAGGAAAAAAGTACTCAACATCGAGCTTATCCGATATCGGAGAAATTGATGTTCGTGAACGAACGGCAAAATGGAAAAAACAGTACACCCGCTCGTCTACGGGACACATTTTTGTGACAGCCGTCAATCGAGAAAAGTCGGGAGTCCTAGGCTCCCTGGATATCTCTGTATTTTACCAATATTTTTTTAAGGTCCCACTATCCGTCGTTTACCATTGAGTTATCAATGCTTGTGTTCCACAGGGAACTGCTTCAGCACCAAGTTTGTTTTTACTTCAAATCGACGATCCGTCGGATGTATCCTCCTGCCCAGTCCATAGTTTTGCGGAGGATACACTTCATACTGATTTCTCCTCTAGAGCTTTCATATAATTCAATAAGGCCAGAGATGCAAGACAGAGACAAGTCGATACTATGAATGATGTTCTGGCAATAACTTTGGAATGGGGATCTAAAAATCTGGTAGGAATCAGATGAAATAAAATCACACAATGTCTAGTATGATGTTGTCAGGTACTACTGTTTCTAATATGAAGTCGTCAATATCCATACTCGGTGTCACCACCAACAGCGCTCTCTCATGAGACGATCATTTGAGGTCCATTGCAAGAACCTGGCTTTTTGTTCCACGTAAAGTGTATTTTACACCCCAGCAGCTCCTTGAGATCTAGAAAGCCGCAGAATGGTCGGCGATTTCCACTATTTTTAAATATTTTCATGGTTGAAAATTACCTCTCATCGTGGTAGTCAAACTAGAAGGTCTCGCAGGCTCACTGTTATCCATAGTGAGGGTCGATACCCTTTGATAGAACGGCAAAGTTGTGGAATTATCTGCCAAGTGATGTCTTTCCTGATGCTTATGAACAAATATGTGACTAAAATATTAAAATTGATATCTTTGGACCATTTCACTGTCAAATGAGGGTCATTCTTTCTCGTTCACTCTCTCATTTTCGTTTCGTTCGTTTAGAAGTTGGTTTTTGTGACTGTTTGCACTGACAGCTACTACTTAAATCAGATGAAGATCTCTAGACAAGCCAAAAAATGACAATGACCAGATCACACAGGTATAGAACACATTTTAACATCGTTCTTTCTATGTTGCTGTCTCATCTATTCAATGTTGTCAGACAATTTTCATCGACATATATATATATATATATATATATATATATATATATATATATCGAATATATCGAATTCGAAAATGTTCCGTATTATAGGTTTCCGAATAGTTGGAGGAAAAATAAGGCATTGATGGCCTTGATCAATCAAGAAATTGTTATCAAACAAACGCATTGCCGAGATTAATTTAATGACCAGGAAAATCGCTTTTACGAGCTTACCAATTATTGCGATTCAACATGAAATTACCCACAGTACATAACGACCAACCATGGATCCGTAATAGCAAGCAACGAGTTTAATGATATATATTTTGGATCAATTAAACAACTCCGATACATCTGATCAGGGCAGGCCTAGGCAAATGAGATCCCCCTCCCCTCAAAAAAAATCCTCCACATCCTTCGATTGGATGCAATGGGGAAGTTTTCTTCGAGTAAATTTGCTTGAAATATATATATATGAATCATAGGGTATTGGTCGAATCAACACTCTGTATCTCCATTATGGAGCGTTTTAAAAAAATATAATAATACGAAGAACCCAAAATATTTTGTCCCCTTAGATTCCACTAATATGACTGAAAAAAAAATACTATTAATCGCTTCTACTACTTGGGAATCCAACGTCTCAAAGTCGGAAGTTGAGCAGAAGGATTTTTCGTAGTGGATTCCGCCAACTTCTTCTAGGGGACCGTGGACCGAGATTGCCAGATGGAATTGTTTGACACCAATAAATCACAGTGTCAATTCAATGGTCGAAATGGATGGAACCTCATCGTGATCGTGTAATTGGCTTTATGAACTAGCTGTTTTAAATATTGATCTCCTAATTTGCTCATCAAGAAATTTATATAGTTTAAAGGTGGTGAAACTTTTTAGGTACAGCGCAGTCCGATGTTTCGCAGGCCGCAGTTGGTTTTTGTATCGTATTTTATGATTATGCTCTTCAACAGTGATGAAAAACGTATTTTCATTTTTATAAACGTATAGACTACTTCTAGTAGGTATATATGAACCAATAACAGTTCGGATGTTGAATTTTTCGAAATATTCTCTGCATCTCGTTGACATATCGATACTAGCTATTATTCGAATCTCATATTTTAGAAGTACCAGAACTCTATCCATACGAGCACAATATCCCCAATCCAACCAAATGATCATTGCAATTTCATAATTGGAACCATCGGAAAGTTTGACTATATCTATAAAAAATGAAAATAGATGGATGTTGACTTGTTATTTCATCATTGGAACCTCCGAAAAGTTCGACTACATCTGTGAAAAATTGAGAGAGATGGGTTTTTACTCGTTATTTCATCACTGGAAGCTTCGAAAAGTTTGACTACATCTGTGAAAAATTGAGAGAGATGTGTTTTTACTCTTATTTCATCACTGGAAGCTTCGAAAAGTTTGACTACATCTGTGAAAAATTGAGAGAGATGGGTTTTTACTCGTTATTTTATCACTGGAAGTTTCGAAAAGTTTGACTACATCTGTGAAAAATTGAGAGAGATGGGTTTTTACTCGTTATTTCATCACTGGAAGCTTCGAAAAGTTTGACTACATCTGTCAAAAATTGAAAGAGATGGGTTTTTACTCGTTATTTCATCACGGAAGCTTCGAAAAGTTTGACTACATCTGTCGAAAATTGAAAGAGATGAGTTTTTACTCGTTATTTCATCACTGGAAGCTTCGAAAAGTTTGACTACATCTGTCAAAAATTGAAAGAGATGGGTTTTTACTCGTTATTTCATCACTGGAAGCTTCGAAAAGTTTGACTACATCTGTCAAAAATTGAAAGAGATGGGTTTTTACTCGTTATTTCATCACTGGAAGCTTCGAAAAGTTTGACTACATCTGTCAAAAAATTGAAAGAGATGGGTTTTTACTCGTTATTTCAACACTGGAAGCTTCGAAAAGTTTGACTACATCTGTCAAAAATTGAAAGAGATGTGTTTTTACTCGTTATTTCATCACTGGAAGCTTCGAAAAGTTTGACTACATCTGTCAAAAATTGAAAGAGATGGGTTTTTACTCATTATTTCATCACTGGAAGCTTCGAAAAGTTTGACTACATCTGTGAAAAATTGAGAGAGATGGGTTTTTACTCGTTATTTCATCACTGGAAGCTTCGAAAAGTTTGACTACATCTGTCAAAAATTGAAAGAGATGGGTTTTTACTAGTTATTTCATCACTGGAAGCTTCGAAAAGTTTGACTACATCTGTCAAAAATTGAAAGAGATGGGTTTTTACTCGTTATTTCATCACTGGAAGCTTCGAAAAGTTTGACTACATCTGTCAAAAATTGAAAGAGATGGGTTTTTACTCGTTATTTCATACCTGGAAGCTTCGAAAAGTTTGACTACATTTTTAAAAAAATTGAAAGAGATGGGTTTTTACTCGTTATTTCATCACTGGAAGCTTCGAAAAGTTCGACTACATCTGTCAAAAATTGAAAGAGATGTGTTTTTACTCGTTATTTCATCACTGGTCAAAAATTGAAAGAGATGGGTTTTTACTCGTTATTTCATCACTGGAAGCTTCGAAAAGTTTGACTACATCTGTCAAAAATTGAAAGAGATGGGTTTTTACTCGTTATTTCATCACTGGAAGCTTCGAAAAGTTCGACTACATCTGTGAAAAATTGAGAGAGATGGGTTTTTACTCATTATTTCATCACTGGAAGCTTCGAAAAGTTTGACTACATCTGTCAAAAATTGAAAGAGATGGGTTTTTCATCACTGGAAGCTTCGAAAAGTTCGACTACATCTGTGAAAAATTGAGAGAGATGGGTTTTTACTCATTATTTCATCACTGGAAGCTTCGAAAAGTTCGACTACATCTGTGAAAAATTGAGAGAGATGGGTTTTTACTCGTTATTTCATCACTGGAAGCTTCGAAAAGTTCGACTACATCTGTGAAAAATTGAGAGAGATGGGTTTTTACTCATTATTTCATCACTGGAAGCTTCGAAAAGTTCGACTACATCTGTCAAAAATTGAAAGAGATGTGTTTTTACTCGTTATTTCATCACTGGAAGCTTCGAAAAGTTTGACTACATCTGTCAAAAATTGAAAGAGATGGGTTTTTACTCGTTATTTCATCACTGGAAGCTTCGAAAAGTTCGACTACATCTGTGAAAAATTGAGAGAGATGGGTTTTCACTCGTTATTTCATCACTGGAAGCTTAGAAAAGTTTGACTACATCTGTCAAAAATTGAGAGAGATGGGTTTTTACTCATTATTTCATCACTGGAAGCTTCGAAAAGTTTGACTACATCTGTCAAAAATTGAAAGAGATGGGTTTTTCATCACTGGAAGCTTCGAAAAGTTCGACTACATGTGTGAATACTTGGTGTATTTCACTGACTATAGTCTTGCAGTTGTGGGAGAGTAAACATGATCTTTCCACTTAGAAGGCACCGCAGCAATAATACTCCAAAGTAGCCAGCAACACATTCGCTGAAGAATCGAATCGAACAATGACCGCACCTACATCAATCTTTTGAGACAATAGGTTTCGACACCAAAGTGCGGTCGTACGGCATGGCCACTGCCGATGTCCCGGGGCCCCTAGCGAGAATCTAGATTGGATGCCGCCTTCCAGGCCGTTCTTTGCTCAATTGCGGAATGCTCGGAAACGTTTCGAGGCGCACTAATGGTACTTTCTCTCCTACGCTACGTACCTACTCCCGATTCTGCGCTGCGGCCGTTATCACAGAAACTCTGACAATCAAGCTGGATTCATAAACTAGACGATGAATACTGTCTGTCGGTTATTCGAGGAGGTGCTATATTCATTTTTCTAGTATCCGTTATAAGCAGTTCTCTATCAATATGATGAAGAAAACATATACCGACAAATCAAAATTAGCTGAACATATCCTTTCTGAAAATGGACAACATATGGCCGATTGGAGTGATATCAAGGTCATGTTGTCGAATAAGACAATAATATTGCTTCTTGTTCAGTTGATATAGATAGAACTGGGCATCCACTTCTTAGAACTGGATATGAAAATGGCAAATTGATGAAGAAACATCTGGTAACCAGACCAGAATTTCTCCGTCTGGCAACTTGTCACTTTTCAGTGTGTTGAAAACGGCAGGAGATTCTTTCCCGAAACGTCAACTGAAATAAGAAGTTTTGTTTTTATTAAAAATGTATTTTTTTGAGGTGTCACTGACAAATAGAGAATTTCTCTTTTAGGTGTCTGCAAGTTGAATTTCAAGCGCAGTGACTTTTTTGGGGTAGATCACAAATCTGTCCTTACTGAAAATATATTCAAATAATTCAATAATTGATTTTTTAGAAACGAGGAGAGAAAATCCCCCACGAAGACTAGAAAAACGAACATATCTTATTGTTGTAGACGTTTTTTGAAAGTGATGTCATGATTCTGTGATTTATATATCAATAGTATAACTTTTTCGCAAAGAGTAGCACAAGTTGATGATCTATTGGGTCTTCGAAAATCCGAAACCTGAGAACGGACATACCAATTTCATAAATTAATGTAATTATTTTCATCGTATATCGAGCATCTCAAATTGGGTATGTGTACTCTTCTTTGAAATTCCATAGAATTCCTAAACTGATGACTTCATCACTCCGGTATTCGATAACTGCTGCTGCAAAACTATAGACATCCATGATGCAATGCCTCACGCATATTTTCTGATGAAAAAGAATGTTTCTCGAATAAACCTGAAAAATATCAACCTCCTTGAAGTTTCAAGAGTTCTCCTTTCAGGTTGGGTTTGAGAAAGTGTCTTGACAACTATGCGAGATCAGAGCTGTGGGATTCTTCTCTCCCAGTCCGCATATCTATATGGCGAATTCCAAGACATTTTGAAAATGTTCCAAGGTCACAAGGATCTATGTTCACTCGTATTCTTCAAGTGCAATTGTCATTGGAATCCTGATTGATAAGAATTATTCAATAAGCCATTCGAAGCAAGCATCTAATCAGTAATCAGTATGGAATGTTCAAGTCGAGATTCCATCGAAGATAATATTGTTCTCGAACTCATCTGTGTTGTCTCTCTGAAGTCATCGAGTTTATTAGCTATGCTTACATGGATGATTTTTTCTGTGCTTACCATATTGTTGAATTACTTTCATGACCACGGAGTTGGTCCTGGGGATCCATTAAAAATGATTAGGAAACATTGTACATGTAGTATTCCTTTCTTTTACTCTCGATGACAGTTTATTCAAAAATATCGATTATATTTTCCATGAGATTCAATCAACAGTCGAATCTAACAATATTATTCGTTTTCATACAACTGAAAATGACATAGTTGATTACAGTGAAATTGAATGAATGATTACAATGATCCCACCGGATCCCACCAGTCATCAATAGAAAGGCAAAGTTGTGGAATTCTTTGCCTAGTGATATATTTCCTGATGCTTACGATCTACAAACTGTCGAGAAAAATTCCTAACACGATGTTCCTGGGTTCCTACTATAGGTTTTTCTTTCGTGTTGTCAAAAGATGAAAAAATATATATCTCGACAATCCCGTGATGCAAGTTGATGGATATTTCTTTCAAAAATTCGACTTTTGATTGAACGTCATATATGGATTTGCCCAACACACATGGGTATATAGACATGTAGTGATTAGAATATAAGGTGTACGTAGCTTACTCCGATCCTAGATCTGTAGTCGAGATTAAATCACGTCATTCAAAGGAGTATGCATGCATGAGCAACAAATCCTCGCCGTTTAAATGAATGTTGTTTTCATCTGAATCGTATGTTCCTTCATTATGGTATACGCGCGGTATGATTGATTATAACAGCCGCAGTATATATTTTTACGCTACTATAGTTTCAGGGCGCACTATTATTCATTCTGTTCTTGATGCTCATTTTTCTCAGAACTGAACGTGTAACCTGAATTTCCTGAATAGCTCCAATATTACTCCAAAACCTAACAATCAGTATAATAATCAGAGATATAATACACGATGTTCCCTTTCGTGTTGTCAAAAAAACAACAACACAATAATTGATTTGAACGTGGCTTCTTCAGAACAATGGCTAAATATGGACGAGTTATCATTTTCAGATGACGTTGCTTTAGTTTGTGATCTATTTATGTTTTAGTTCTGTCATACAAATATTTGTCATTTTTGAAATATAATGTTTTTCTTCGCATTATGGATATTATTCGGGATATATTCCTTATCACCGACTACAATTTTTTTCGTACAAGTACACTCAGTACTCCTTGTCGTCCTAGGACTTCTTTCGCGAGCCAACGTATATTCCACCATGTTCAATCATCAGGGTGTTCAGTTTTTCAGGACCGAATGTAAAATATTGATGGATCTCGAGGAAGGGTTTCTCACATCACTTACGATCTTATCAATACACTCCATATAGGTGATTCGTATGTACGAAAAGCATGCCTAAAATTCCGATTGACACACAGGGCTGTACAAATTTCGAGTGGCTGATGAATTTGTTTGACTAGATTCTTATGAATTTCGCAATTCTTCAATTTATGTTCCAATTTCAAGCCGTCATGAATAGTAGCGACATTCCTCTTGGTTTGCAACTTATTTCTCGAAGTTCGATCTTATGCAATGCAAAGTATCTTTGATTGAAGGAAAATGCCCATTTTTTGATACATTCGAAGTTACTTTATTGTTGCCAGTTATCAACCCTAAAAAGATTTCTCAAAATACTAAGGATTCATATTTTCATCATATAATTTCTTACCAGTTCATTCAAAAATAATTTCATTTTGATTGTATGTCTTCTAGGATCATTCATTGAAATGAGAGCACGTTCATTGTTTATAGGGAATCAATTATTTTGAGTTAACCCAAAATGTCAGTCATTATGTGTTATCATCAAGAGCATTTCCAAGACAAGATACTGAATGTTTGTTAATTCTCTCGTTAATTCTTAAACCGCTCATCACTTGGATAACCATATATTTTAGAAACAACTATGTCGAATAGCTGACTTCAGTTAGCCAATGACTTATTGGACACCCTGTGTGTAAGTACTATATTCTCACTATCAAGATAAAAGTATATCAACTAATTGAATACCGATACAAACATGATGAGATAATTCACTCTGATGAATAATCATAGTGGAAATTTGTAATAAAAAGAGGTGGAGTCTCTTATCTGTGATCGAATGAAAGAATTGCGTAGTGTTAATTATAATGAGATACGCAATGGTAACGAGTTGAGCTTATCTGCATATTATATTCCAAGAGTGCTCTTCTATTGGAAATTGCTCGGTCGGTCTAAACCCAGCCTCACAGCCCATATTCCTAGATGGTTGAAAATTTTGAGTGCATGTGTATTGTGTGGAGTTGATTGGTATCTGAAAAACTTGGTGAAAGCAAGGAGTTTGAAATTGACTCATCGAATAAACTGGTCAACACTGAAAATGTCAGCATGTATGCATTAAGTACCAATTATTAATAAATCATACACGGAGAAAAATTTATCGTGAATTTTACTAGAAATATTTTGTTTAAGGTACACTGACAGCCTTTGATAATTGCAAGCAGAGGAAAACAAATAATATGTGTAAGATATTGTTAGCTTCAATATGGATTACAATGAAGGAAATGGAAATATTGTTCTTTCATTCATAATTATGTCAGGTACAGGTAATTCTAATTCCTCAACAACAATTTTCGAAATTCGCAGAATGCAATGAACCTTTTTTGAATCTTTGAGCATGCGAAGCACCTGAAAATTCTAGCTTTCTAAAAACATTCGATCGAGTCCGGTATGTTTTTTCTGATACTTTCAAACCATTTGATTGATTGAAACACATGAAAACTGATTCGGTACAGAATATTGGTACATGAATGAGATCAAATTATTATTGCACATAAATCTAGTGAGCAATTTGTCAGGTCACGGCGCATGATGCATGTTAAGCATTATATTATGCATAATTATTGGAAAGGTCAGAAGCTACCATTCAATCGTGAATCACATCTTTCTTGGTGGAAATTTTCTATGCATGTAGTTCTTACTTTCATAAACAGTCGTATAAGCCCAAAAACCTACTGATTTCATTGATTCTCACTTGTAGATATTCACTTCTACATTTGGATATTCCGAAGAGAATACATGTATCATTAATGGAAATGTCAGTTGTTGTTAACATCAAATCTATTAAAAATTTCTAGCAAAACTTCCGTAACATGGTTTGCCGCCCCAACTATGTCGTTCAATATCAAGTTTCTTTACAGATCGCTTTCTGTGGGTAGATGGAGTCTCATCTGAGACAATGACTATCGATGCTGGTGTTCCACAAGGACTTGTCTTAGCACCAACTCTGTTTTTGTTCCACTACAGCCCAAACGGCTCATTTGCGGAAATATTATTAAATAAACGAATCTTTTCGGGACACCATGTATAGAAAATAATCCCATATCCCAAGTACTGAGTTCGGATTGTCACATAACAGTTCCGTTCGACCCGAAAATCAGTTCAGAAAAGTTCAATTGCGCAAACTCGATCTCTACAGATTTCCTATCCTAATTCTTTTGGATGATTCCCTTTCAGTTGCTCATCACGGCTATTCGGTCCGCAAAGTAAACATCTTTCGGATTTCCTTTTTCTTTATGAATGTGTGGAAAATCAGCAAATCTGGCGACAGATCACAAACAGCGGCAACGCCGGGCGCAACCGGAATCCTGCGGCGGCCGCAGGGTGTACCCGCCGGAGTGGGCGCGAGTGCGAGAGTCGACCCGGCGTGCGCGGTGCGCTATGCGCCGCCACGGCCCTGCGCGGGGGAGTAGCGATTGGCGTTCGCAGCGCCGGAATGTGCGGACGGATCATCGGATTATTCCGATTAGCGTCGAATATGCGTGCGTATCTGAGAGGTATCAGACATCAGACGAGCCGGGGTGGGCCACATGGAAAACGTTCACAGATCGAATGTGATATCCCATGGGACATAACCTGGACCGCGCACGGCGCCCTCGTACGTTCTGGAAGCCGAACTGAAATATTGACCATTGGGGAAGTGGGGGGGAGAGGGCATGGCGGCAATTTCAAAATTAGCATCATTTACTCAAATTAACTTTTATTTCAGGAAACTAAAAGACACAAAATCGATGAAGTTAGAATATGTCCTTCTTTTGTTTCGAAGAGACGACGAGAAAAGTTATAATTTCAACTTCATTGATTTTGAGTCTTTTATTTTAATAGAGTAGATAAAATATTGCTTTATGCAGCTGCATGTTCAAAAAGAAAACAGAATGATCCCAATATTTTTTTTAATTTATGAAATAGGTTTTTTTCATGAATTTGTCTATAGGCTGTTTGTATAACTCACAACAATCATATGGCAAGTCGGGTTGAGAGAATCCTGACAATTGTATATTAATGTTGCTCATCACTGATTTTCTAATCTTGAAATATTATAAACCTTCACAACATTCTCAATTAATTCCCTGTTTAAGTAGGTGAGGCTATTGATTTTATTCCCCTCCAACTCTCGATGATGTAGCAAATTGTAATGTCTTCATCACTTTCTTGCTTCAAAATATTATATACAGGAAACACAATTTTTCGCTCTCACACAAACAGCTTTCTAAGTGACAATACACAAATCAACACAGAACATAAAATTAGAGAAAATCTGCCGTCAACGCCATCTATCGAATTGGAATCATTGTATAATTATCACGGTTCTGATAAAGCATTCATCTTGGCTATTCGTATCAGTATTATTACAACAGAAACTTCATTTCATTCAAGTTGAGAACATAACGAATGGTAATGAAACCGAATTTGGCCTCTTATCTTTCCTATTTTTTTTGTGTATTTTTTTAGTTCATATTTCATCGAAATGGGTTTGGAGAAACCCATAATTCCCATAGAATGTACTTTCATCCGAACCTGATATGATTTTGGAGACTTCAACGTACGTTTAGAACAGTAACCCTAAGTATATTTGGGCGAGACTTGGACAGAATCTATCTTTCAACAGGAAACTATGAAAACTATATTACTGTTGACATTTTTCTGAATCAGAGTTCTGCAGAATATTCTGATAGAAATGTGACATTCAGAGATGAAGTTAGTGAATTTTACCATCATATAGGAAATAATCTATTATATCATCCGCAGAGTTGCTTTTTCTTCATTCAGGAAAATGTGAAAAGCTGTCAAACATTTCATTCTAGGTATTAATATATTCCTCTTGAAGTTATTCGTGAAACAAGAGAGGTATTAGTAACAACGTGGCATAATTTATCAATTCCTGTGTAAATAAATGACGATACTCTCTCCTGTATATAATAGTTGAGTATCGATTTTTTTTCCATCAACTTTCAATGGAAATTTGGATTTTCTCTTCTTGAAAACAATTTCCGTCCCAAAAACAAGAATGTGCCATTTATTCATGTTTTTCAACTTCTCGACTCACATGCTCTTATATAAGTAATCTTTGGTCAACAAAGTGGAAGGCATTATCCATCCCATTTTTCATTGTAACTGTACACAAAAATATATCATCTAGAAGTTTCAATTGTATAATTCCAATGAAATGATGTATACAAAGCTAATAACTATTACTATCTATTCTTTTGTATAAAATATTCGTATACGAGCAAATAAGCCATGATGGAATTTTTGTCATCATCATTGTGTGGTAATTAATCCTGGAAACCGTATAAATTCATTTTGGTATGGTTTATGGACTCTGTGGTACACCGCAAGAAGTGATGACAATGAAATATCTTTGTATTAACCTTTTTATGGTCTCTCTTTACCATAAAAATTAATGTCCGATTCAGAGGTATCATTGATGATACCAAAACTGAACTAAAATGTTTTGTGAAACAATTTTGATTTGATCGATTTAGCTAAATCCAGTATCCATAATGAATCAATATCTCATCATCAATGGAGTCTTATTACGAAAAATGTATAGTGTTGTAATATGGAAGACGATTTCTGTAATCATGATGAGAGTGTATCTCACCATGGAATTGGTCCTGTACCCTATAATATTTCATATATTGATACAACTTCTGTTATTATTGTGAAGACAGAAGTTTCAAGAAACACTCTCATTATTTATAATATTGTTTGTTACCTCTACATTGTCTGATAGAATAGAGTACGCACTGCGGATGACTTAACGAAAAGTCATAGAAAGCTCTTGCTGTACGATTTTTGAATATAAATTTAATGCACAAAATACATTATTCGTTCTACGACTGAAATCATTCATTTTCATTGCTGCATTTTTTCTTTCCATCTACTGTAATTTCAGATTGACAATGATTAATTTGACAAATTGAAACCATACCGAGCATCATATACCTACATATTGACTTTCAATACGGAGTAGTAGTTAGTTTGGTAACTCAGTATAGGGACTGTGATTGGTCGGTTTCATATCTCACAGTGAATGGATATGAATTCATATCCAATCGGTTGATTGGAATTGCCTTCGGAATTAGACAATGTACAAGTGGGAGTAGAAAAAAAAAGATTGATGCTTTCTTCAAGATAGATCATCACATTAACTGAAGACCTTTCCATTAATCCATATGAATGTTGCCCTTGTTGTGTAATGATTCCGACTTGAGCATTCCTTGTTTCAGTATCATGCGGCACACCATATATCACGAAATTATATACCCGTTGGATATATTGGCCATTTTCGAGACGTTTCCTGCATTGAGCGTAAAGCGTAAAAAGACAAATACAATTATCCTCATTATGTCAGACGTAACCACAAGGCTCTCGGCTGAGTAATCGCCGCTTTGGAACGATATTTTTTGCCACCTCCCATCGTAGTCCACAATTATGCCCTAAATTTTCACTAGACCGAGATGAGTCGATGCTGCGGATGGTTTTATAGTTACAGACGATTAGAGATCGGTGATGGATGACCAGAACTGAATCCAGAACATCATTATCGATATAGGAATGAACTACGAGCATTCTTATACAACATCAGGTATACTCCGCTTTTATTTTGTTTCTCTTACGTAAGAGATGGAGCAGTTTATAGGTATGTTCGCAAACAATACATCTACAAAAGGATCTTGTTGAGATATGGATGAACTACGCATGAATATCAATAATGTAGTCTCCCAGCTCGACAAATTGTGTGAGGAAATTGCTTCACAAAAAGTGTGCTATATGTTCCGTGAAAAGAGATAATTCAGACCCCACAGCATCAGCTCGCATGGTCTACAAAGCGCAAATTCGACTTCTCTTGGAGAAGTCTAAGTCATCGACCTGTCTATCGGTCCATGGTTCACATGTTTGGAGTTCAGCTACCAAACATACGCTGGAGCTCTCAGATTATATCCAGAAGAGTGCTTTTCGCCTAGTCGGTGATACTGCGATCTTGGAAATTTCCATGGTTGGTGCTCATCGGAAATCTCGTTCATTCTATCAAGTGTGGTTCTAGATAGACAAACTATAGAGGAGCTCATACTGGTCAGTTGATCGAATATACATTGTGAGGCTGCTTTGAGACGTAATTCCATAAATTCTAAAATTTCTTCAATACTCAGTTTAGTTCTATCGTTGAGGTTTTCATCATCTTCTAACTTCTTCTTCGTTATTTTATGGAGTTTTGTCCACAGGCATATCAGTGAATAAACTAACTAAAATATGTAACATATATATCAATATCGTAGGAAAACAAACGAAAAAGAAAAATAAAAGAATCTGCTTGCATTCTTCTGAACGGGGACAACGATATCAATTCTTGTTCAGTCAATATAGATATAATATGGCATTCACTTCTTGAAACTGAATATGAAAATGGTAAATTCACGATGAATCAATAAATGAACACGTGGAAACCAAGGATTTTTTCTGTTCGACAACTTGTCACTTTTGAGTGTGAAAAACAAAACGCAAAGGAAATCTTTTTCCATTCTGTTGAAAACGCGAGCAGATTTGATCCCGGAACGCCTAAGATAAGTAGAAATTTTTTTATTCATTGAAAATATATTTGTTTTGCCAGGTGTCACTGACAGATAGAGAATTTCTCTAGGTATCTGACTGTTGAATTTCAAGCGCAGTGACATTTTTGGGACACATCACAAATCTGTCTAATGTTATTTTACTCAAAGGCACAATAATTTCGATACGATATATTTCATTGATATCATCTATCCGAAATGTCTGATTTGTGGCCCGCAAATTTCCTATGAGAGGTATTCATTCATAATTCGAACAATAGGATGTCTTATTTAACCTCAAGTTTGGTTAGGATAGCAGTCATCTCAATACATTCCCCGGATCAACCTTGAACAAGATGTACCTTTTTCTTATTCTCATTAGTTTCAAGGCTATCTGTGATATACTGTGTACAATTAAGACTTGGAAGGTGAAATTATGTTCGAAATATTCAAACTGATTGCTGTAATAATAATCGATTGCAAAAAATGAATGTATCTTGGTATGATAATATTGATGATGGTTGCATAATAATGCGTATGATATGGCTCTTGATGAAACTATTGTTTCTCCAAATGAGCCTGTCAATGTTTTCTACGTGATTGGTGAATTCAAGATCAATAAATGAAAGATAATTTTCTATTTTTGGCTTAAATCGGAGGCTAATTCTCTTACAAATCGTGCAGAGATGAGTGGAAATTGATACTTATGTATGGGAAAACAAGTTGTCAGTATCTTTGAAGAATTTCTCTTTCAGGTATCTAGGAGTTGAATTTGAAACTATTTGTCATCTTGGAAGAGATTAGATCATCGATGCGTCGTCACTACGAATATATTGTAATAAACATTATATTGCTTCCATTCTTATGAACGAGGATAATGGGATATTTTAAGGAATCTAGTAAAATAACAAACCTAACTTGAAACTACAAATCCTTATATTTCGTGTATGAATATCACATTCTCAAGCAGTTATCGATGTCCTTTTCTGCATCGATATTTCTCATTATTGATAGTTTCAGTGTTCTTTACAAAGGAGAGTATTTCGCTTTACATAATTTGTAGATTGGAAAGGATATAACTCATATGATTACGAAGATTTCAATTGAGTTTCATACTTCGTATGCAGGACAAACATAGTCTATTCTTTTCTGAGAGCTCCCAAGTTCGAATTTTTAAAATCGTCTGATAATCACGTTGTACGATTCTCACATTATTCATGTGGGAGTGTGTCCTTCATTGAACCCGTAGAAGCACGTGAATAACTAACGACGAAAATAAAAGGAGTAACCCCAGAACTGGTTAATTTATAGGTCATTTGAAGCCCGAACTGCGATAGGTTTGTGAAAAACGTGTTCAACGTAAGTTTTTTACTGCGGCACACGGTATCGTCCTTAAAAACCGAAAGGAAGGGACATGTCGGTATGGGTAGAACATAATTACCTACATGTGAAGTTAAGATACACGGTTTCAGTAATTAACAAGCAGATTTATTAAGGATTGGCCACATGTTCGCCAACACAACACGGCCTACCGTTACAAATACGAACACCTATAGCTGAACGGCCTGCAAGCAAGTCACGAAAACCCACAATACCAATCTGTTTTCACTTCTGTAAATAAACACATGTAGGTAGGTACCAGTCGACATCTCACCATGTTTATTTATTTCGATATACTACTTCCTTTTTTTCGTAAGTTCCGCATCCATCGTTATTGGCATATGCACCAGTAAGCATTGACGATGATCCAAATTAGAATAATTAGATCTGTTCCTGCAAAACAAATGAACATATTTTGCTACTATCTGACATCAGTTTTGACCTCACTCCTGAGCGATTTCTCGTTGGAAGTTTTCACTTCAAAACAGAACCTTTTCTGATATGAAGATTGACGTATTCTGGCAATAGTTCAGAGAAATGTTGACAGACAATGTATCCATGGAGAGAGAAACATATGACCAAATCTACCTACTCTTGAATCGGGGATTCAGAAAAAAAATAGGCTTATCCATTCGATGTCATAGCAAAATATCATACAAGAGAAAAAAGTATAGTACATTAAAATAATAAAGAATATTGAGGATATGGAGTCACTGTTGTTGCAAAGACTGGAGAACAGTTTTTCAATTGACAAGTTGTATCAGAGGAGGAAGAAGGTTATGGTGGCACATATTTCATTTCTCTACAATAAAACATGTTCTGCATATTTCTCTCAGTGTACCTGACGGTTTCCTGATTATCTCTTTTTCGGCTCAACTTGGGCCAACGTGATTAATTATGGCACTAAGCCCACCTCACTGGGTGCCAACTTTACAAGACTACTGGTTATCCGTTGTGGGGCTCCGAAAGAAAATATGTCATATGAATTTTATTAATGGTCCAACTTCCGTTTATCTGTCTATGTCTCTTTGATGCTTTATGTTGAACGTTTCCAAGAGCTGCTGGAAAGTCTCTTGACTCATTTAAATATTGTAGCACAACGATTCGGAGTATATAGTATTTTAGTGACCTCAAATATTGCAGGGGGTAAAATCACATCAGCAAGGCTTTGCCGAAGACTATGGTCAATCGTTGATTTGAGACGATTTCATCACGGTCTCTCGATGGAGCACAGAAAATAACTGAATATTCCCGGGACAATAGTTTCATTGCCATTATTTTTATCAACAATAATAAATAGAGGCTTCAAAAGCGTTCTTCAATACCCTCTGGCGTTCAGAAATCAAGATCATGAGAGAATTACAAAGTGTATTCTCTCCGGAATGGATAATAAATTAAAGTGGGACCGCTTTATTGTATATAAAATTGTACACTTTGATTTATTGCCATTCTGATTGGACAGATTTCAACACATAAATCAATAGTGATCAGTGATAATCTACAATTTTCCTTCAGGTATATTCTCAGGGCGTTTGTATAGCTTGACTTATAAAGCTATTACGAAAAATAATTGTCAAACAACGTATCGTATTTGTTGTGCCACACTTTTGATGGAAGATATATCGATATATTGATTGAAATTATTGATCTCGAGAATGTAATGATTTACATATTCATTTTGACATCATTTTGGGTAGTGTGAGACAAAAAGGCATCACATCTCAATTGTCTATGAGAATTGTCCAGCAACTGAAGTAATTATTATAATTTTCTGGAAAGTTGGAAATATCAAGGCGCTATTTGAGATTTGAGCTCTAACCAACTCTTC
Organism: Gastrophysa polygoni; assembly: GCA_963576655.1. Lineage (NCBI taxonomy): Eukaryota > Metazoa > Arthropoda > Insecta > Coleoptera > Chrysomelidae > Gastrophysa > Gastrophysa polygoni. The sequence goes on from OY755085.1 coordinate 3,808,125, forward strand.
TTTCATAGGTCCAGCCAAGGTGTATGAAAATGAATCCGAGCCTACGAAGAAATTTTCCAGATTCAATTAACAAGATATAGGGATATCATATCGGTATATTTAATTTAATGGTTTGAGTGAACTAATTCGCTATATTTTTTTCTCGGAGAGTGTGTGAATTCAATAGAGTTTAATCCAAAGGATTTCTCGGTACGATTGGTATAGAAATCAATTACACAAAAAGTCCGACTTAGCCGTAAAAAATAGTTGGATCAAATTAATTTTCCGCTTGTGAGTGAATTCCTTATAGGAATGAAATTGCCTGCTGCAGGACCAATTTAGAACGGAAATGTTTGTTTATTTCTTCATAAACTTAATTGATATCGAACACATTTTGAAATGGTCGCGTGTAATTCGATATCATGAGCTTTATAATAGTGAAAACCAGATCGAACTGTGCATGAAGTTGTAATATTTTCCGTAGCGGTTATACACCTAGTCCAATGATTGGTGGTTATATACAAGGCGTGGCACAATTTTGTCAACACACAATATCTCTGTTATATCAAAAGATGAAACATATTTCTTTTCGAATTGCGCCTCAGGTATCTTTCACACTGATTGAATCCCCTATTTTTCATGAATTCAACTCAAATCTTTTGGGTGAAATATTCTTTCACCCAAAAAATCCAATAATATCATCCAATGAGGCCAGAGGTGCAAGACAGAGTCCAGGTCGATTCTATAAATGAAGATTTCGCAAGAATCTTGAAATGGAGATCTGAAAAACTAGTCGAGTTTAATGCAACATTCCTTTATACCCCAGCAGCTCCTTGGAGTATATTTTCAACATGTTTGGAGTGCAGCTCCCAGTCTTCATTAACCTCTCTAGAACACCGTTGAAAGCATTCTATTCTATCAAATCTAGGACATCCTTTATACTGAATATGCACAGACCTATTGAACTTGGTTGAAAATATTATACATTATCTTGTCGAAACTATGTGAGTTTTTTCTGATAAGCAGGTAAGCAGATAACATCGACAGATCATGTATCCGTAAAAACAGTAACATTTAAGATCAAAACTACCTACTTATGAATCATAGGAATTTAGAAAGAATTATGTATACCAATTCGATCTCATCGCAGTATATGATACCTAATTTTTGGTTCCGACGGCTCCCAAACAAACCCTGAAGCTTTCGAATTCTTTTCAGAACAGAGCTATTCGCCTTGTCGGTGATACCACACTCATGAATTCATTACCCTCTCGAGAATATCGAAGGAAGGTGGCCGATTCATCCTTTTCTTATAGAAATTTCCATCGTCAGTTCTCATCATGAATCTCGTCTATTATTCCACCACGAACGAACGAACTATAGACTATAGAGCTCAGGCTGGTCACCCTTACACTGTCAGGCTCGAGATATGTCGAACTCTGCTGCACCGAGCCTGATAGAACGAAAAAGTCGTGGAATACTCTGCCTGATGAAGTATTTTCTGATGCTGACGATCTCCAAACTTTCGAAAAAATTCCATTACCTTCCTCTTCTCTCAACAATCCACCACTGGCTTACATGATGTTCCACGAACATTATGAGGTTTCCTTCCGTGTCAAAGATAAATAAAAATCGAAATGATAGATAATTCATTGAACATTTCATTGGGTTTCGAATGGAAATTCAATTTGAAAGGAACTTTTAGGGATGCTTTCTCAATGTACTTGGTACTCAGACACTATCATGATTTTATGGGTCATTCTGTTGCTGTTCAACAATTTTGACAGTTAATTTTTACATCTTTCCAAATAAAAGAGATATTGCTTGTTAGGTATTTCTTCTCAAAAATCATTCGTTGCCCCTATTACTGTTTTTGTCCTGATGTATTGTGTTTAATTATGTATTTCACTTATGCATCATCTTTTAATGCAAATATCGCGTATCACTAATCCGCATTATGTGATTACAATTAACGAAGAACTCCATTACTAACATTTGATGTTTCTCGTACATCAGAGGATTTCATTTCGTTGTCGGAAGTTGTGAATTAAGATTTTGGAAAATACCTTCGGAAATATTTTGATTTCCTCACTATCGATGAAATTCCATCCCAGCTTTACAGTCTCGCTTTCAATAAATTCAAGAGTTTATCCAAATATTTCGTTTCATCAGACGGTATTATGTGATTGAAAATACACAGATAATTCATCAATGAGTGTAACAAGGTTGTTTGGCGAGAAACAAAAATATATCCAATGCACTTCAATTGTGTTCTGAAGTTCATATAATAAAGAAAAAGGCACTTCTTGAAAACAATCCTGTCATCGAATTCAGCTGAAAGTTTGAGCGTGAAAGTGGTTGTTGGCCATAAAAACTGAGGTATTTACAGTGCCCAAATTGAATTAAAGTGCTTTATTGAACAGGAAATTACCTTACTGATGACATTTACGGCGCAACCCAACTAATTTCAGTTCCATTCATATTCGTTGTCTTCCATTACGAATGCCGACACGTTTCCATAGTAAAAAAGCGGAATGTCTTCTTCCACGCATTCCGATAGTATCATGAAATGATTAAAAGTAGTTTTTGTTTACATTTCAGAAAGCGTGTATACAAAAATTCGATTGTACCACTTTTTTATCTGATTGAGGCTGTTATTGGAACCGAATTTACTTTTTCCTCGCTACAAGTATTGATCATTTCATTGGTACAACAATAGAGGAAAATATGGAATTCGAATCATTTCAGCAGGTCTATTTTGTGAGTGCATTGTTGAGTGTTCCTCAGTTCCTCTATGTTTTCACATTATCAGAATTCCGACCGAAAATTAATTCTTACTGCCTTATAAAAAGCAGCCGTGATATGGAGAAACTCTTCTTTGCCCATTAAAGGAATATTGATTCGAATTTCCTGATCAAAATAGCATATTAGAATGACTATCGTATAGATAAATCATCCAAGGAGAGTTTGATTTTCATATTTTCTCAGCTCATTTGATATATAAAGCTCAAAATTCAATCAATCATGTGGAGCTTCATGCAAATCTCTGGTTCCTTAGAAAAGGATCTCATCGTGAAATTTTTTTTCAACTCAACAGTAGGAATCACATTGCAGTGTTAATCGCAAATTCAAATTCTTCTCAATCGATTCTAGATTTCAAACAAATACCCAGAATGACTTTCTATCAATATTTCATATGCTATTAAAAGAATATAGTGTTTTATGAAAAAGGAATCGAAGCATCATCATGTTCTCAAATGAAATGTTCTGTTTCATTCCATAATCGGTTGGAGAGTATCATAAGGTTGAGGTTGTATCATCTTGGAAGAGTGAACAGTTCATTTCATTGCTGAATACTCAAATATTTGAACAAAGCAATGAAAGAGACACCATCGTAATGGCAGAAGTAAAATCGGATATTTGCTCGGACACGTGACTACGTAACCATGTTCTTTCTATGTTGAAATTGTCAGCTGATGGCAATAGACAGTTAGAGTTCTGAACGTTTGATCAACAGCAGCTGAAGTACCCTGGAACTTGATGGTGAATGATTTTGTTCAACTGATAACCAACCAATTTGACTGACTCTTCAAAACATTAATTGGTTGGCGTATATCTCGATTCGATCAAATTCCGATTCACTATTTGTTGTGCAAAATCTGTCGTCTGTTCAGATATATTTTTGAACATTCCAATAAGAGTGAGTAACAGTAATTGAAATGAGGACGGATTCTGATGTTCTATAATAAACAGTTGAACCATGGGAATTTGCATGTGCAAATCTTCTTTTCAATGCACATACATAATTCACAACAGATAATCTTTCGAATTGTTTCAAGTAACTTATTTCCAGTGTCTCACTCAGAATATCATGTGTTAATTTATATTTTGTTTCAGTTTTGATGCGAATAAGTCTACCAAAGGAGCTAGCAAACTAAGAAGAGACCTGATTAATGCAGAAATAGCGAATTTACGCGAATTATTACCTTTACCACCATCGACGAGGCAGAGACTCTCTCAACTACAACTTATGGCACTTGTTTGTGTATACGTCAGAAAAGCTAATTATTTTCAACAAGGTACGTACACTTTGCATGCTTACATTCATTGGCGCAACAGCATATCACCACTTGTATAAAGAGTCAAAGAGACCGCTGAACAATTTCACATTATGACACAGAAATATGTTGGCTTATTACTATTGGCATTCCCTCTGGATGACCAAAAATAAAAATTATGAGTGAACAGCATTTGATTTTTTTTTATTGATCGCTGTTTGACTTCTCATGCTTGATTTGCATTTATTGTCTCAAAACTATTTTCGAAGATTCGGGTGAGGATTTTATCATCTAAAGACTTTTGCTCTACTCAGTTCTACTAATATCACCTAGAATATTGAAGAAATTCCTCAGAGGAATCAAATGAGGTAACAAAAATACTTCCAATAGGTAGTATTTTAGGAAATAATGTACCGACTCATGATGAAAATCACTGATTCGTGATAAAATGTTTGAATCATAGACTATTCCGCACATATACACTGTATCCATAAAGAATGTTCATCTTTATATCATCTCCATAAGATATTTTCAAATGGAATTGGGGTTCGAGTGATACCTCATTTGAAACGACTTCGAATCCTCTATACACTATGAGACAAAAATATTCATCCAAACCAAAATGAAGATTCACGACATTCACGACGACAAAATCTCTTCGACTAGATGACTAGAAAATCTTCCAAAATTGCGCCATTTTGATATATTCATATTCGTTAACGGTGTCAAAATGTAGTCTCTGAAGTACTATTGTTATTTCGTAACCGTTCAAAAGTTAACCAGAGGAGGGTTATTTTATGGGCACAGTATATGTTACATCCTGTTGTCCGTTATTTGAAAAATCAATAATTATCATGGTTACAATAGTTATGTACCTATGCCGTATTCCAAATATGGCTATGAATATGGTTTGACAAATATCTAACCTCGAAAACTGTTTTCAATAATCAACTGGTACTATAGAGAAATAGAAAAAATCAGAGTGGGGAATATTTTTTTTTCTATCATACCAGGCAACCAAATGTTTCCTCAATATCCATCATTGGGTTTGTTGTTGAACATGAACATGAATCATTCTGATTGGTGCTAATATCGCAGGAGATGAGAGGGAAATTGGGAAGGATTCTCATGGTTTTAAATTGAATCCAAAGATGTTCTATATTTTCTTGACTTCAGGAAAACATTCTTGTAACGCCTCTGTTCTTAAATCTCAGTGTCATCTTAGATTCTTCATATATGTTTCAACACATACAGTCAGTTTACGTACATGTGTTTGGTATTCCAACAATAATCTGTATAGCCTTTCATTTTTCATGATGTTCATTAATTATTGATTCATGCAACAGATAAATTAGGAACGTATCCCATAACATTAATATGGAATATTTCTAACTGTCTTCCTCGTAAGATATCGTATAATAGGTATGCTTGCTGTGTTGTGTTTGTGAAATATATTGGTGTGAATAAGGATTCAATAAATCCATGATGTTTTATGTATGCGGTACTAATTACCGATGAATCAACAGACAGTGAGATATGAGTTAATTGTGAGTTCTCATTGTACCTCTCAAAATATAAATTTTATGGGTCCATACATTCGCCATAATATATCTTCCGCATTCATTCATGTATACACGAACTTCAGACTTTCATCAACATCCTTGTGGGTTGAATTTCGAAATACGGTCAAATATGTGTTTATATATTCCCACTGAGATTTTTATTGCAATTTTTCTTTGAAATCAGCATTGAAGTTCTTTCTGATATAATTCTTCAACCCTTATTTCGGAAATCGGAAAACATATTCATTCATTTCTTCATTCAGTTATCGAAAGCTTTGGACTACTACCCAATTTGCTAACTAGACACAAAACTAACAAAATAGAGACAAGCTCAAAACTGATACTGGAATAGACGGTGGAAGTTCTCAATTTGCCTCATATTATAGAGTAGAAAATGTGAAATTGGTTCTATTATTGTACCATATAATAGATTTAACGTCAACTCATTTCGACTGCACCATGCTTCAGATTTTCATACATTTTCTCACAGACATATTTTAATAATAGAAGATTCTTCAGGTCATCAGCAGTTGACCAAGGTTGGATTCTTGTGGGACATCTTAAACAATTACAATTAGTTAAATACATGTTGTCACAGTTTTGATATTATTGTCGTCTTATCCTCATCCCGGAAGTCACTTCTGAATGTTTGATATACAGACGAATTTCAATTAGAAATAATAATATGGATAAAGGTTATGGTACATTAAAAGTCTGCTATATAAACCAGTGAAATCATTTTCATTCAGAGACCTAATCAGCATTTAGAATCTTCTGTTGAAACCTATTATATAACTGTAGAATCACTATATTATGTCGAGGACCACCTCGAAGAACGATTTGGAGTGTGCCAGTGATTGTACGTAAAATTCTTCACACAACGCTAACAATGAATAGAGAAACAACACAATGGCTGGTCTAGAACGATTCTAGATTGGCTTATGTCAGACGTCCGACTAATTTAAATTGATCGAAACTATTCCACTGCAATCTCATGAAAGTGGAATAGGCTCGAAACTACTGATATATGGCACATGATCGAATCGTGATTTTGTTATTTCGTGAAATATTCACCAAATAAAGTAATCGAACAGGCAGGTAGCATAAAGTACTCAACAGTTTTAGAACAACTGTATAGCTAATGACAAAAAATTACTAGACTACTGTACTCTCTTTGAACCACGAAGAAAATCAAAAATGCATTTCTTGATGTGAATGAAAGTTTTTAAAAAACAGAAAGACAATTCGAAAAGTCATAGAGGGACAGATTTCAAGTAATATAGTTTGGACATATCTCGTAAAAAAATTGTAGCAAGCATTGTGGCAAGAACAATACGAAAAAGAACAAGAAGTTGAGCAACGAAGTAAATAAATGTAACGATATAATAGGAAACTTCAAGAAAACGGAGGAAAACTGTACAGAAACAAAAGATGTTATTACGGAAGAATTAATGAATTAATGGAAGTTTGGAGGTCCTACGCATCAAGAGGTAGGGAATTCCACAACTTTGTTGTTGTATGGTAGAGAGAGGTTTGAAAAGTCTCGAGCCTAGAATCTTTGGGGTGAGCATCCTGAGCTCTTCTAGCTTGTCTATCTGGAATCGCTCGTGGTGGGACAGTTGACTCAGAAAGGGAGAGAGTTCTAGATAGATCAATGAATTCGCGAGTGTGATATCAGCGACTGGGCAAATACAATCTGAGAGCTTCAGCGTACGTTTGGGAGCTGAACTCTGAACAGAACGGTACTCCAGGACAGGTCGAATTTCCGCTTTGTAGATCATGAATCGGAAGAGTAAGCCAAGATCTTGTGAAGCAGTTCTCGGAATGGAACTCACATGGTCGTCCATGAGAGAGACTTTTAGAGACTTATAGAGAAGAGAGAGAATAGGATCAACTGATATCTGATATCGTCATATCGGGTATTGTGTGATCTGATTGAATTCTACTTTACTTTATTGTATCGACCTGTCTCCGTCTTACACCTCTGCGAATTAGACATCATATGCACTATCTTTCGTGATCTATCTGTGAAGAAACTCGCTTGTGAACATCATAGTTGGGGCGGCAAACCATATGACTGAAGCTTTGTTAGAATTTCACCAGAAAGAGTTCTGATCCTTCTATCATCCTTGACAATAGATTTCATTGCACATTTCATTCAATCAACAACGCACAGTCAATGTTAGCAGAGGTGGTCAAGTGCTGAGCAGTTTACTAGCCAAGTCATGAGGAGTTTTCTCACGCAACAGAATGTCATTGGAAAAAAGGAACATGTTTTTTGTGAACGTATGACAATGAGCCGCGTTAAATCACGTATATTCGGATGGCGGATTCAAAGTATAGTGAAATTACCCATTGTTTATTGAAATTGAACTGTGGAATATTAAGTCAATCAATGTCGTTTTCGAGTTTAGTGACAAAATCCCCCATTGATTGGCCTGTCAATTAACTCTCCACTCGACATGTATACGTGCCTGCGAACGCTTCTTATCTGATCCGTCCGTCACTGCTGAAGACGCTGAAAAGTTTATGGATCCAAGAGGAATATGTCTAAGCGGCGTCATCTATTCGCAATTCTCAATTGCCCTTTTTTTCATCTCGTCACTGCATTTAAATTGAATGTCCGATGGACTGCTAGCTCTCCTCGGGTCTCTAGATGCCTCGGACAATATCTCTCACGCAACGACTGACGTGCTTCGCAAGTTATTATGAATTCGCTCTCGCTTTTCCTTACCATTCTTTTCTATCCATAATCCACCTCAATTCACAACTAATTCATCCAGTTACTAGCGGTAACAAGATCGAATATCGAAATCATTTCGGCACAACTCAATTTTGCAATTCGAAACGATGCTCAATCTTCGTTAGGTCTGTAGGTGTCAATATGTTAACGAAACATCGACCGAAGATTCCTGTCATGGAATCGATGGTGTTGCAACATGGTAGGTGATTATCTGGATATTTTTACTTGTGTTTCAATTGGATAATTCATTGAAGCCTTTCAGATGCATGCGTTGCATAGGCAGACACGTCTGTATTATGTACTTTTAGAATGGATAGGAATGAGTCAGTAACTTGAGACATGAAGTGGTTATGAGATATCGAACTCAGTCAATTGATATATCATGATGCAACAAGCAATCCAGCAAGATAGATCCTAGTTTTAGAATGACTTCAGGATTATATCAGTGGTGAATAGTTGAGGAACCTCTGATTCAACAATCAGTTCCAATAACCTTGTTGAAATCCTTTCAAAATTTCCTTTCCATTGGTATAATGACAGATTGACCAGATTCATTATAGTCATGGGATATTTCATACAAGTTTTAATTCATAAAGACCTCTCACATGATGAGAGTGAGATGCATATGGTGAAAACGTACAGAATTATGAGTGATGTGCAATGCCATGATTCCGTGAAGGCCTATTCAGAAATAAATCTGATTATTCCTCTAACTGTTCCCCTAGCAAAAACTACTCTGCTCTTGTATTAGCTGTATGGAAATGCCTGCGATACTTTATATTTCAAGCTTCAAGCATAAACTTTGTCTCAACAATTTGGAAAATTTTGTTGAGACAATTCTTGTATGGAACGGTCTATGCATTCAAACATTGTTCTACGAACTTCTACTTCATCTTACAAAACTCACTAGGTTTGAATTGGTTGCCGTTGTTGATATTGTTTAGTATTTCATTCTTTTCACGAAATTTTCAAATTAGTTCTCCTTTGTTTGTTATTATCATCTATGGGGGGGCTCCAACTCGGAAGTCTCACTAACCTACTAAATGTAAATACTGTCTGTAAGTTTTTCGAGGAGGTGGTACATTCATTTTCCAGCTAAATCTATTTCGGTATCATTTGGAATTTGACTTAAGATGACCAATTGTTACAAATATCATTTACTGATTAATGAATAGATATTGTATCTTTCAGATGGTGTAATAATGTGTGGGTGGTTCTAGGAGATCCATATATTCCTGAGTGGAATGAAATCGACAACGAAACTCGAATGCAACGGATCATACCTCCCGGAGCATTAATGAGTTATGGGCAAATAAGCATGAAATGTCGAACCACTCCGTATGCACCGAGACAGCTTAATTACTAACATTGTGGAGCATTTCATACTTTGCTGGATTCCATAATTATAGCTATTTAGATGATAATGATATGATATCTTAATGACAACTATGATCATATATTTCTTTTAAACATCATGGTAGAACAAGTGCCAACAAATAATGAGAAGTGATGTGTTTCACAGATGGCATCTATACAGATGAATTTCATAGTGATATCCGTGTTTCTTCTAAGAAATGGCAAGAGCTTCGACTATGGTTATACACAGTTCCAAGTATTTCATAGAGATATTGTTGATGTTTCTTGAATGTCAAAAGAGAGGAAGATGAATGAATCAGAAAAGAATTCCGTATTTTGAACTTTTTGCATTTCATGGAAAACTAAATTTGGAAATATTCGGCAATTTGAATCTGAGCACTAGTAACTTATGGAAACGATGTTGTGAAAGCTGCCAAAATAAATACAAAGTGATAGAACATTTTGGACAACCCCAATTTATTTGTCTTGTATTACCTGTGTTTCTGGCAAAAGGCCTCCAGCAAAGGTACCGGAAGTGCCTAATGAAAAAGGTATTTTTGTACCTAATTATTGAGTGAGGGAATCAGTCAAATTGATTCTGACTTTTTCCAAAATTTTCCATGAATTGTTGAAACTTTTCCATATTTCGAAGCTGTTTCAATCATTCTTCTCTCTATTGCCCTTTACACTAGTGAAACAGTATATATTGTGTAGAATTCCGAAAATTTATATGGTTTGAATGACCCAGATTTTCACCTTCATAAATTCTGGTCCCCTCGTTTGAACAAAAATAACGGTTGGTTGCTCTTAGTTTGCTAACACTGAAATAAATAATCATTTATCAACCCGACTTCATTTCGATGAGTTATGAGGCAATTCATTGTCAATAATTACGATAAATCTGATGCTTTACGGACTGTAAAACTATGAGAAACCGGATTTAAATCAGTGATAAATGGTGATTATATAGTGTGATATAATATAGATTTTGTGGTTCGGTTCTGGTGGAATGAAATCAACAGCTGATTTATTTGCTGAATCTGAAGAATTTATTGAGTCCAAATATTAGCAACTATCTGATATCAAGGAAGAGATTTTCTTGCGCTAATTCCTGAGAAGGCACACACATCATGAATTTCGGACTATTCATGATATCTTCAATTCTTCGCCTGTTCTTCAAATCCAATGATGTGTCAATATAGTTCGACAATTTTTGTTGATTATCGTTCCATCCAGAGTACAATTTCTTTCAGAATTCGGAAACTATTACAATATTGGATAAGTGTAACAAAAATCTAAGTGAGCTTTGGAATATAGAACCCAATTTGAAATGAAAATTCCATAACTTGAAGGGCTGCTAAGAGAGTGAATGTAAATAACGATTAAGAAAGGTCCGAAAATAGACCCCTGCTGAACTCCATTGTGAATATAACGTCGTGATTCTGAGTAACGTGTCCACGATTACCTTTGCAGCGTGCAACATACCGTGTCATTTTAATTACCATACTTGAGATACCTCATTTCATATACCAGTTATTCAAATAAGAGTGTGTTCTAAGTGACACTTTTAGTTCGGCTAGTATTGTTCCAAAACGAGTTTTTATAATTTCGGTGGATTATTCTGCCTAATTTACTCTTCCTGAAGACTTGGTGATGGAACCGATTCACTGCCAAATTGTCCGTGATGTTGAAAGTACCCATTTCCATATCGAGGAACTATATCCTGAAGCTTTATGTTGAATGGAATAGCCAGTCATTATGAAAGCTACACTCATAACTTTATTAATTTCGTTTTGGTTTTTTGCAGCTTTCAAGTGCCATGATGTGGGCTTACACCAAACACAGACGCCTAATATTGGATTCTCCAAAGTAAGTCCGCACATACTCAACTCAATACCCATTGAATTCCATGCCCCGATAATCGCGAATCGTATCATAGAGACGATCTTCTGAACTCAATTGTTTCTCGTCGTATTCAATTTGAATTTCATAACCATAATTCACTAGCTCGTGATTTTCTTGGAATCTTATGTAATGTTTTGACGCGATTAATATCACAAATCAATGGCGAGTTTTATAAAAATAGATAAACCTGATTGAAAAGTTTTCCGTAGATTTAATTGAATCACATAATTCATATGATTTCATTACCTCATAAAGAGGATCTCTCAATAGGTAGGTATATTATGTTGATACTTTTCTTGGGAATCAGGATTGCCTACTTTCAATCCTCTGTTCTGATCATATGCTTCGAGAAACGGATGTGATTCAGTTGAAATATAGTAGTCAATAGGTATAACTTTGCATTTTATGACATTGATTATTCCTCAGACTTATTATGGATCAAATATGCTGAAAAATTTCGATATCTGGGGCGGTTCACAGTGAAGAAGCTTTTTGTATCCAAATTTAGCTTATGGTAGGAAGATTCTACCCTGTAGACTGTGGAAATGTCACTGGTTCTTCAATTTGTTGGATTTTCAATGATAGATACTTTCCAGAAGGAAGGTGATATACTGCTGGAAAATCGCAGGAGAAAAGTATCTGCTTCTCTACCTATAGTAAAGCATAATGGTCCACTGAAAACTTGCTTTATTATAAATCAAATCAGAAATATATACAAGATGAAACGAATTGTATCTGATAAAGATGATTCTCGTTCCTGTAATGTCTTCATCTCTCCCACTTCCACCGTAATCAGTTCATGAAATATTCGATTTATCGGAATACAAAAGGTCGAGATCCCCTGTTCTGATTTGCATCACTAAATTCCCATGTCTCAGTGTATTGACGGCCAGCATTGTACCGGCCTTTATGACACGTCCGTGATAAGCGTCAACAGCGACAGCGTTGCGAGCGCGAGATCGCATCATCTTCGATACCATTCGAGAAGGTCTCTTCAACTAGTTCCATTTGATTTCGACTTGGATCGCCAGATCTTCGATGATAACGCGGACGTTCTCTACACGACCCATTGATGAATGGTGATAAAGTATCTTCTGGAGGAATTTTGGTGAATTCCGACTAGGAGGATCAATCAAACTAGTGGATAGGGATTATCAGCTGATTGTGTATAGACTCGAACGAACCTCTAGATGAAATTATTTCGGATCTAGTGAACGCATACAAGTACTGAGTGTATAGGCTTTGTATGATCATTCCATACTTTTTTCCCATGTTAATCTCTATAACAGAAGTTGAGATCCAAAATGCAGATAACGTTCGCTGCTGAATGAAATAATTCTCTTATTCTATTCTCATATGACCGTGAGACAAATGAGTAGACTTATCACTATTTATTCCAACTCTTGAAATCGATGATATCGATATCGAGGCATGGGCTGAAAAGCTGAAAAAAGAAATCTCAGATGGTGCACATCCATTTATTTTTGAAACAATCCATCATCTCTATGTCTCTTCATATGATTGAGTTCGAGATATCATGTTGAACATCATTCTTGTTCTGTTAATTCTATTGAATGTTCGATCCCCGGTGAGTAATTTTCGAGTTTTTTCACATCGAGTTGGATCATCATCATTCGCCTGGATCCAGTTTTCATAGCATGTTTATGGTTATAGTGATCTTATGAGGCGAATATTGGGCTTTGCGGCAAATTGTTGGCAACAGTGATTCAACTTTCAACTGCTCGAATTTTATTATGTATTCAGCGGTTAGAGTAATTGCTGTTTGTCCGTCTTGAGCCAATCGTGGGAAATCCATGGGTTCGGTTCTCAAATGAAACAATTACCTACTTGCGTGTTTGCAACACATTATTGAACCATTCCCGCATGGTATTTGTTTTTATTTTTTCATATATACCCTTTCATATATTCCATATTTCAGATCATGGTACTCTTTTCGGTTTTTTCACACGGCTTCTGTTATTAATCGAATTTGCGTATTCAGTCTGTCGGGAGTCCGTGCATTTTGCATTTTAATGCAACTAATCACTACTCTTAGCCCTATACTGTAAGCATACATTATCAATGCCCATTCGAGGTTCAACGATTGCTCTGGGTCAGTTTCCCAAAGAAATGGTCACGTGAAAAAGCAATTCTGTGGCCTATTGTTCGCAAAAATGTTTCAAAAAATAGCATGATGTGTTTGTGGCCCACGACCTATGAAATTCAATAGTTTCGAAGATGTGCAACACGGTTATTTTTCCTTCAATAGAATTTAATCATATAGTATTTAGAGAAAAACACTTCTCAATTAGAACAAGGACTGCAGAGTATCAGAACGCTTGTTTTTCGAGGCCGATATGATTTTCAGAGTGAATTGTCAATTACCTTGCTGTGCTTTCAGTAAGGGTCTTGGTAAATCAATCTCTAGTCCTGGGATTCATTTTATACTTCATGTTCGCCTGGATTTCATATTTGGTTTTTTCCACCCCTGCTTAATAATTAGGACATCTCTATCAATCCTAGATTCAATGGTTTTACGAGATTCATTATCAAAGTTCAGACGATATCCAGGTGGTTTATCGTAATATTTATTGTATGAAGCCTGCTTGTCATCAACAACTATAATATCCATATTCCATACATGGATAGATATAAAACGTGAAACGATCTTTCATCCTTAATAACTCCTGATTCTCAACTTCATTTTAAACAAATTATATGCAATGCATTAGTTTATAAATGATGTGTATAAAAACCTGAATATTTTATGCATGTTAAAATATAACGATCAACATTCACTGTAATCTACTGACAGCATAAAATTGCCAGAGCATATATCTATTTTTCTGATGGCTGTCAGAATGAATAAGTAGTTCTTTCCTCGGTATCATGTGTGAAATACCTATTTGTGATATTTTTATAATTGAATCACTCGATCTGCTCTGGTCATCTTCTATTTTATACCACTGTTTCATTAACTAATTACCATGTACCGGACAAGTGATTGATCATTTCTGAATATTTTTAGACTTGTTCGTTCAGTTCAATCTACCAGGTCGACGGTTTACTTGGAAATCAATAACGGTATGTAAATTGAAAGTGTCAGTCTTTTCACAGCAGATAGTGGTGCGAAGGGTTAAGATTGTCTTCCCACGCTCTCTATCTCACTTTTTTCCACTAGCAACAATGAGTAATTCTGATAATGTGATCAATCATTGTACTATATCAGAAATTTCCGATTCATGAATCATAATTTCATGATCGTTATGAAGAACTATTGTGTTCCGCATGAAGTCCACTAAGAAACCTCGTTTATTTCATTTGGTTCCTGGACAAAAATGCCAAATCACATCATATTGTCGCGAGAATGAATTCAAGAGGAATATCTTCTACACCGCCATTTCTAAAATGAATTCCAAGTTCCATTCGGCTATAAGATAATAGATAGGATTTTCTGGAAAAACTGCAAGATATAGTCAATTGTGTTTCACAAGTGTTGATGAGCTGATCTTTTCACCCGAATTTCAAAAGACAATGAAGGAGGCTACTAAAACAACATCATGCAGGTTCGTATTCATAGTTGGAGAATATCTACCTTCCACAGTTTTTTCTATATTTTCTAAAAAGGATAAATCAAATAATTGCATTTATTTCAACCACACCTATTTCAGCGATATTTGTGATGATTCAATTTTATTGGTGTGTTTCCTTCTGACTGGAAGATAACTAGAGTCCAACCTATCCCAAAAAGGCCATAGATACGAGATTGACTAGGGTTGATACTTATGAATGAAGACCTGAACATCTTGAAATGAGGATCTGGAAATCTAGTAGAGTTCAATGCAATAGGAATTCAAGCTTCAAGGGAAAATTCGATCTGTCCTGGAGTACTGTTCAAATGTTTGGAGATCAACTCCCAAACATATGCTGTAATTCATTGAGCTCTCTCAAACATCATAGAAAGGTATCGATCTCCTTTCTGTTAACAGTGCAAGGAGTTATTTCTCAAAATGGAATAACAGTTACTTACTTTCTGTACTATTGATGATATTAATCTGATCTGCCCCCATGAAAATCGGAATATGTTGAAGAAACGCATCAAATTAATTCGATCATAGTAAAAATATTGTATGCAAAAGGTATTTATCGTAGTGGGCATAGTTGCAGCTCCACAGGAAATGATTAATGTATTCTGTCAATGGGAGATAACAAAAACCTAAATATTGAATATTTGGCAAACGAGAGATGGTTCCTTAGATGCCGCATGGCGGTAACTACCCCTTTCACCCTCTCCTCTTGACCCGCCACTGCGTCTCCAAGAACCTCCTGTAAAGCGGCACCTCATTCCTCATTCCCCATTCGCTAATGGAACACTCCATCAAGTGACAGTCACCTCGGATATTTCACGGGTATTGTAGTAGTCAATAATAATTTTCGTGATAAGCGAGAACACGTTATATTAAGTGAGTCGCAATGTCCATTTACAAGTTGTCCGGATCGCGATACAGGAGCCACAGACTATGAGAAACACACCGCGCTCCGGACGGCACTTGACGGCGCGATCAAAGAGTGTTAAATTGCGAATTCAATAAATTTGTCTTTGAGGTGTCAAGTGGGTGGATATGCAGTTGTAGATGGGACATGGCCGGGTATCGTTTCACGGGGAGCATGTTTTCGCGCCCACATTTCATTACGTCTTCATTGATGGGAGCACATTTCGTTGGGCCGCCTGTGGAATCGTTTTCATGCGACCACTCGTCACTTGTTTGACACAACGACATCAATCTTGCCGAACATTCGAAAATTTGTATATTCCCATTATTTCAAATCAAATACCATGTATATTATTGGTCTTGCAATAGCAATAAATTCCACATTCATTCACGACTAAGTGACATATCCTTTTTGAAAACGTTTTCTTTCTTCAATTCTTGTCTATGATGACAAAAATCGATGATGATAATATACCTTTTCAGTCTTTAGCTTCTTTTCTCAAAAAATGTGCCCCAGAACTGAAATCAGTTCTTTGTAGGTTGTCCACCATTTCATACAACCTAATGTGTTCCCATCCAACTTCAAGATAGCTCGAGTCCAAACAGACTTGTTGCCCCGTTGATGAATCACCCCAGGTGATGGTCGATGGAGTCTCATCTAGACACTCCCTGGACATCTCATCTCACAAGGATCTGTCCTGGCATTAACTTCGTTTCCGCTCTACATCAACGATTTGTTCGATGTGACCTTGCCCTGCCCAGTCCATGGCTTTGCGGATGATAGTACCTACATTTCAAACCGTCTTCAGACAAGTCGATACTATAGATGAAGGTCTGCCAAGAATTTCGAAATGAGGAATCAATGCCAATATGACCACTATTCTCATGAAGTCCTGAATATCCATGCTTGGTATCATCACCACGTGAGGTCCATTGCGAGTATACTGCTTCACAAAAACTTGTTTTCCTGTTCCGTGCAAAGAGGTACTCCATCGGAAAAATCAGACTCGAGACCTGTTGAATTCAGCTCTGCCAAGCATCTTTAATCAATAGAACAATATTGTAACGAATAGTATGGAAGAAAAAAACATTCAATCGAGAATTTTCAATGGATAATTTATGTTTGAATCATTTAGTGCTATAGAATAATTGGCTATTGGATAATTTCACTGGACTTGGTCGAATTGATTACAAATATTGTGAGAGATATTGTATTTCGTATAAAGAACTTGTCACCTTGAATACCTCGGAAACCGTCAATATTTGTTGTTGTTGTTGCAGGACCATTTCGCTAAGTTATCAATAATTATGTGATGAAGTATGCATGAGAGTGTGATCTTATCTAAATCTTGCTCGAGATAAAGCATGGGTCGCAGCTATCTATGTTCAGATTCACATCGAACCTTTCTCCATAATTAGGAAAAACTCGTCCGAGACCGTCTGATGGCCTGTGAGTGTACTAAATAAGTGAACGAGATCGAGATCGGTAATGGCCATATAATCTGCAGTTTTGAGTAGTTTTCAGTAATCAGAAAATACTCGACATTCCACCATGCCACTTCCGGAAATCGATTACAGCGCTCTGTATCAAATAACAGGCCGTGCACAGCAAACAATATGTATTTATTTCTTATACTGCTGTGCTCTGTGTATCCATAAATCTTGCTACATGTTCTGTGTGAACTACTGCATATTAAATCTTGATATTCGATTCAAATTACATGCGCGTACATGCATTTCACTGCGAATTCTTGCCATTATTGTAGCAACAGCAGGAGCATCAGCAGACTTCTCGGCGACCATAAGAAAAGATGAATACCTACTATTGGCATTGTGCACAGCATTGTCGCGAGGGCTCTTTTATTTAGTCGAATTGTCCTCTGACTTTCGGATACAGATTATCCTAGACGCATGAATTCTCGTATTCCTTTTTGTGTTCTTCAAACTGAATCAATTCGAAAAAGAGTTGTCTTGGGATATCAAGAAAAATCGCTTCTGCTCACCGTTTTCTTGAAGACGCAACTGTACTCTTCATATGAATCTTCTCGAATTTCCTCTACCTTCTGAATTTTTTCTTCCTCTTCAACACACATCTATGAATACGCCAAAAGATAAATACGATTTTCACTACGAATTAACCCAAGTTAGAGTTATCTTGTATTATTCGGACAAAGCTGTTAACGAAATATCAGAAAAATTCACATCTGTGAATTTCTTGAGAGTTTTATTCACTACGGTCAGAAGAAACCAGAACCAGAAAGCCATGCAACTCTCTCACTTTGCAT
The DNA here is from genome assembly GCA_963576655.1 of Gastrophysa polygoni. Taxonomy (NCBI): domain Eukaryota; kingdom Metazoa; phylum Arthropoda; class Insecta; order Coleoptera; family Chrysomelidae; genus Gastrophysa; species Gastrophysa polygoni. Next base: position 3,826,506 of record OY755085.1, read on the forward strand.
CTTCTCATCCTCCTCAAGATTCTGTTCATCTTAGACTCCTCTATTGGTGCTCCATAATATTTCGTGTTCTCCCTGTATAGTTCTGATGAATATATTTTCCAAAATCAATTTATTTGAGATAGAGTTATCTTATACTCTCCGTACGTTGTGATTAACTGGAGAAAGCTCAATAAAATTGACATTTGCTCATCGTTTCTTGACGATTCAATCGTGAATTTCTTCATAATTTTATGCACTCACGGTCAATAGCAATGAGAAGTGATCTGCCTTCCAACCCTCTCAATTTTCGTTTTGGTTCGTTTCGTAATAATTTGTAATAGTGTTAGATTGTATTCCTTGGAAAAAACCAGTGGAATTTAATATTTGATCTCACTGATTTCTGAAGGTATAACTATACAAATTTTCAGCCAGAAACTTTAGCCCTCATCTTCAATTTCGAATAATTTCAGCAATTTTGTTGAGTCCTTGGGAGCTTATGGTAATTTTAAAGTGTTCGTTATCTTGCACTGCTTGGTGCAACTTCTTAGAAGTTTTCTCTTATATCGTATGCTTATTGATATGTTTTATTGGAATGTTACATAATTATTTCAAGCATCGTGTCGTTGTCTCACTCAACGTGCGTCATGGAGTTCCAAGAGTTTCGCATTCTCAACTATAACGTTACGTGCAACAAAAACATGTTCATTGTTCATGAGATAAATTAGTTTGTAATGTAATAAAAGCTATATGAACCATGATTGATGTCGAACATGTATATTCACGAGAGTATCGATCATGAGATATTGGTAAATATTGAGGTATTAACATATAAATGTATGCATAACTATTAATTATACTAATTGGCCTTCAGCAATCAATCAAATTTCACTTTGTTGAGAATTACAGATCATCACTAGAAAATCTTAACTAAATTGGTGGTTATTGGAATCGACTTTTTTCACTTAGCGGCAACAAAAAAGAAACCTATAATGTTCGAGGAACATCGTGTTAGCCATCGGTGGAATGTTGGTGGAGGAGGAAGGTACTGAAATTTACTTGAATGTATCGTGGTCGTAAGCATTACCTTTGCCACTCTATTAATGAATGGCGCTTTGTAGAGCGAAGGTTTCTTTTGATCTTTTGACAAAGTGCATTTTTGGTTTGGCTACAAAATCATTATTACACAAAAGTTCTCGATGAATTTGGCAGACACCCGTTTCGAGAGGTGGTGAATCTAATAGCGTGCATGTTTTTTTAAACTGATAATATGATATCCTAAAATTTCACTCCTGAAAATAGACAAAGTAGGCCTTGGATGGATTTTGTTGGAATGTGGTGCTTCTTGGTCAAATAATCAAGTTCAGCAAGCTCTACAATTGAAAAAAGTATCTTGTTGAAATAGTAATAGTAATGACGAATGCATGAAAGACTTCAAAAGATTCTCAAAATATACCATTCGAAAGAACTTTGAAAAAACTCAAATTGAATACAAATACATCATATATTTCTAGTGAACACAAAAAATGCTCATCACCCTTCAACCACTGTCCTAATTCTATTTCGAGTGAGAATAGTTCAAAGAGATATTCAATATTATAACATTCACCCTTCGAAATGAATACTTGCTTGTGTTCTCAGATTTTTTCTATCGGTATCGATAAAAGATAATTGACCGGCGACCAAATCGAAGCAAATAAAAATCAGTTCGGAATATTCATATCATTCAGAACGCCCATAAGGATCCCAGAGCCCAGAGTCAGTGTTCGATGTTCCATATAAAGTGCCTTTAGTTGGTATAGTATCGTATTATAGATGAGTTTTCCACTCCCAATTAATTATCATAATTATATATCGCGCTAGATCCCAGATCAATCTTGTTATACCGTCCATACTATTGAACTTTATTGCGTCAACGATCATAAGCAGGGAAGGGAAATTCACAGAGGATCTAATGTTGACCCCAAACGAAGAATACCAGGTGGGCCTGAATATGAGTGAGGTTGAAATATCTACACATCGTGTAATATACAATGTGTATCAAATGCAGTTCTCCCCATTGATACGATACGAAACCACAGATACGAAGTGGGTTGGATAGAAATAGTTGAGAATTGAAAGCTTGGAAAGGTTTTTTTCAATATTCCCTGAATTTCTCTGAGAAGGCAATTGAAAATGAATGATAGGTTATCTTTTTCCTAACACTATTTCAATAAGGGACCCATATTTCCTCATGTTTATGAAGATTGTAGTTGTATCTATGCGAAGGCAACATTACTAATTTTCTTCTGTACGAACCAATGAAACAACTAATATTTTTCAATGAAAAATAAAGGGATTCGAAATTTGCGTTTTTTCAATATATTTTCCGAACGACTCAAAATTGTTAGACTTCAACTTCAATAATGACTCATTGATGGTCTCAGTTGTTACATCCTGTATTGCATATCGATTCCTGAGAATGATTGTTGTTGGATTCATTTATGTACAGATAAAGAAGTCAGTGAATATACAGCGTGGAGCAAAAGTATCTCATTGAAACAGCACATATTATGATTATATGACATGGACTGACGATGTTTAGTCTTCCCAAAATGTTGTTTTTTTTCATAATTGACATCCGTGGGCATCATTTTATCGAGTTGTGAATATTAATTCATAGATAGCTGTGTAGAGGTGAAATTACAAGTAGAATACTCCCATACACAAAAAGTGACTAACCAATTATATCATCATCACATTATTATCACATCATCATTATCACATCGGCATATATAATAATATCTTCGAAAACATCAATCCGTGCAAATTGTAATCGTTGTAAATTGACTACATTCGAGTACCAAGTATGAATGATTCGATCATTGGCGCCTCCACCAAATAACAAGTAATTTTTTCAAATATTGCATTTTCAATTTCAGGCCATAATAATGATGAAAATAATGTTCGTTTCTGAAAACTCTTGATGCTGAGGAGGATAAGAAATAAATTAAAACAAACCTGAAGAATCATTGAAGCATGAAAATGCTTGTCCGTTAGGAATTGAATATACAAATAAAATCAAAATAAAATTGAAACTACCTTTCATAATGTTACAATATTAGGTATGTATATAAGAAGTTACAGCACACGGTACTTACAATACAACAGTACCAACAGTACTTACAATCATATTGTCGTTTCAGAGTCATTAAAATTTCAGGTCTAACCATATCATTCAACAATTTTCACAATATATTCTAGAGATTCATGTTTTCATATTCTTCAATTCATTGTTGGGGAGTGCTATTTTTTCCGTTATTCTATGATATCTATATGCAATTAGTTCTATCGGGATTTAATTTTTGATCATCAATTCATTGAAAACAAAGTTGACTCCTATCACACACATTATTTTCTGAAAATACTAAAAGCTGAAAATGATTCTCAATATCCATTTTTTTTGTGTGGTTTTGTAGCTCTGATAGAATTTCGAACCGATGCAGATGCTCTTAGTGCGTTTCTTCGACTTTGCTCCTCCAAAAAATTAATAAATAACTAAGTACCGCACTACACTCAAAATCTCAAAATAAACGCTGACGCTCAATCCAAAAAATGCTAAATGGAAAGACGTATGGGATCCCATCGACCTGTTCACATATTTTTGCACACCTGATGCATTTACCACAAGTAAGAAACAAATGTAGCGTTAAATGTAATTATGTTAATTAACCATGTAAAATCTCATCTCTTTTCCATTCCACAGAGCGCTCGGTACAGGACTGTAATCGCCATATAGCCCATTATGCGGTAAATAATTTGTTCGACTACTAAGCGTCATTATTTTGCTTGTTTTGTCCTGGCAGAATCGATTATCGCTACTATAGAAATTCTATTTTATTGAATGCATACTGTAAGTTATTCGAGGAGGTGGTATATTCATTTTTCCTAGTTTTTGTGTGGGATTTTCTCTCCTCTCTCCTAGAAAATGAGAATAGAAATTATAATGATCATCTCAATATATTTGTAGTGAGGAAAGATATATGATTTGGCCCAAAATGCCACTGCGCTTGGAAATCAACCTCTAGATACCTAAAAGAGGCATTTTCTTCTTGTCAGTGACCCATTGTTCATGAAAAAAAAAGGTGTGGAAGAAAAATATATTTGATAATACAGACAGTTTGAAAAATATGAAAGAGTTAATCAAGCTTTACAATTGAAAAAAATCCGGCCGAAATCGCACGAGCAATAAAGATTCCACAAGGTGACTCAAAAACAAATATATATATATATATATATATATATATATATATATATATATATATATATATATATATATATATATATATATATATTTATATATATATATGTATATATATGTATATTTTTGTGCTGGTTCAAAGAACTCTATAAAATATATTCGGAAAATAATATTGCGTTTGAGGTCGGCCCTGGTTCGATTCGGACCACATGATCATCAATTACATGATAGCATAACCGATTCGAGAGTCGGTACCACGAATGCGAGTCCGGTGGTACCTAATAAGCAAATCAGAGCAGCCGATGGTACCGCGGCGGAAATAATCATACACCAAATGGCAGGCATATCGTATCTCCAAAGAGTGAGTCGAAAAATCCCCACCATTTCTCACATCAATGACTCATAGTTTCATAGAGAGATATGGAAATATATGAAACATATCAAAACGATATGAAATATGGAAATGTTGAATTTGAGATCAATTAACGAAAAAACACCTGGTATACACAGAATATTCCTGTCTGACAAGTGTCACTATTTAGTGTCAAAGACGAACGTTCCAATTTTACGAGTTGAATATGAATGTCTACCAAACTTTTTTCAAAAACAAGGTGTCAATGACAAATAGAGAATTTCTCTTTCAGGTATTTGAGGGTTGAATTTCAAGCGCAGTAACATTTTAGGGCATGTCATAAATCTGTCCCCACTAAAAAAAAAATATCTAGTTGTGTACCTTACAACAGAACTGTATTGAGTCAGAGATCATAAATTTTACATATTTCGAAATTGATGGACTTGATACGTTCTTGTTCTGACTGCGAATTACATTTTTGTGACTGTTATAAATAAACGAAAAATCGTGCGTTAAAGAGACTATTAAAGTGCCGAAACAGAGAAAATACTAAAAAGTCTAAAAATCACCCTGCGGTTGTTTTAGAGAGTTAGCGGTCTCCCCTATCGCTTCGCGAACGGCCACCCTCTGGCAGTAAGCGCATGGTGGAATGCGCAAAGACGATTTCCCTCGCCCCGCGCATCGATAATCACGCGTTGTGCGCTGGCATTGCCTAATCAGTAATCAGTGTCTTAATCGATACAGTTGTTCATGTGGATCTGGATTGCCTCACCATTCACCGTCGCCATCGACATTGCCATATTTAATGACGGACCCGAGTCCGATGAAGAGCGGTAGATATTGCGGGCGACTCCGTGGGAAAGTAGCTGCGTACCCCTCGGCTTGAGGTCACGCGTTGACCCCGCCGCGCAGAGAGGCCCCCCACGCCCCCGCCGCGCCCCCTTCCCCCCACCCGCGCCTTTCTCGATACGGATCCACCCGAGCGCCAGTGGCTGCGCGCGAGGTGGGGCCGGGCGCCCGCCCGCCATGTATTCGGGCACGAAGATATGACATTATACAGGGTGTCCCAGGATAACGTACAGCCAGTATATATACAGCCTGTATATATCTCTAGTAGATCGAGCTCAGAGAGAGGGATAGAAACGACCATACAAAAGAGACGGAGCGATGGAAAATCGCATGACTGTTGGCATTGTCAAAACATTTGATGTGTCATGCCAATGTAGTGAGAAATAAGACATTTTCAGTTATTTTCATTCGAATCGAGTTGATAGTGTAAGACTATTCACTCAAATCTATTGTTTAGCGAAGTTCATTGATCCATAAGTGTGTAAAAGTTTGTTCAAAGAAGATCAGAATATATGATTTCATAGGTAAGTGAGGCGGAGGAGTCCAACCTATGAAAACAGAAAACGAGAGAGGCAACCAGCAGTGATCAGCTGATTGTTGGCAGAAGTGCACCTTTCTTTGTAGCACATCCAGACGAATCAATAGATAGATATAGATATATCACTGTAGTCTACTGTGACCTCCCTAAACCACAATGGTGACAATGGTATGACTTCTTCTTTATTGGTCGTTTTCAGGGGTGTGCTGTTCTCGGATTGTTCGAGTTCTTTCAATAAACAAATAAAAAGAGACAGAAATACATAACCAGTGTATGTTCAAGAAGGATAGTACATCGTCAAACAATATAAACTCGACAAAGAACCCTTAGGTCGTAAAAAATCCGCAATGTTTAGGCAAAGGTCGAGAATTTTGTGTTAAATATACCTTTTTCTCTCTAGTTTTCATTGATTCTTTTAGAATTATGTAATATAATAGCTTGAAAGGCCTCATATTCACGAACTTTCATACTGAGTGAATGAATACCTGAGGTCAAGCAGGGTGTCAGGGATATATATTTTGTATGGTGAGTCATGAATCTTGTTATTGCTTGCAAATGAGAGCATTGTGAATTATTCATTTCATTCATTCATCAATCGCTCCTTCTACGTCGTAATCAACGTTCCATAAGCCGAAGCTTGAGCGGGTTGAGAAGAGCGGGAGGACTTTTTATAGTGGACTCCGCCAACCACTCCAGGGGGACCGTGGCCGAGACTGCCAGATCGATGTCAGGATTCGCTGAACCTACTTAATTTTAATGAAAAATCAACAGCCGCGGCAGGGTTCGAACTCACTACCGTTCCGGCAGTTCGATCGTAGGTCAAACACCTCGACCATTGTGCTACGGCCCCCTCATATGATCCATTATGATCCTAATGGTCCCCATGGATGTGCATGCCAATGAATGATTTTCTGAAAACTGAATCTGACGTTCGGCTAAACACGGTGGATTTTGGCCCGCTGTCGCCACCGTGGTCGTAGAGTCACCGTAAACTGGACGAGTCGGCACTGGTTCCGTGCCCTGGACTAGCTCTGGAGCTTTGCGCTAGCCCATCGCTATTGCTCCGCAATGAAGACGGTCCGGCAATTTACTTGACCTGTTCTTCGCGCTCTGAGCCGTCTTCTCGCCGGGCACCACCTACCGCCGGGTACCACCGATGATGAGCGGCAATTTCGTCGGTTCCAGGAAGAGTCGCTCTCTCGTGCGAACGAAAGAAATTGGAGCGAAAGTACGACCTTCGAAATTTCTATTCGCCTTCCTACTATGGGATTATGATGAGGATAATGATACTAATGGTCGATGAGCGCTTATACCTATACTTTTTACTTAATTTCGAAAAAAAATCTGATTGTAGTATTCGAGAAAATGCGATTCAGGTCCAAAAATCAATGGAGAGAGGTGAGAATTCAAGAATTCATAGCGATTTTTCACGACGTATTTGACGTCATATACAAATCGAGCGAACACATCTGAAGGTTATGAGAAAATATCATGATGATAATAATAATGAAGTATCTGATATGATTAAAAATGATGATAAACATATCAACTACCTATGTCAAATACGGAAACATACGGAAATAGCTGGTATATCAATTTGACAGAGCCAATTCAACCGTCTTTGAAAATTTTCAAAATTTTTCGTAGTATTTCAGTAGTATTTCTAAAAATCCATTCATTCAATTTTCCTCATCGTTATCATTGGAAATAGAAAAAAATTGGTAATATTTGGAATTGATCATATTTTTGATTTAGACTAGAAAAAAAATTATGCCTGAAATCAGGTCCAAACACATTGAAATCACTATGTATGATACATGAGTGTATCTAGAATGAAAAAAACTCTCATAATCTGTGAACGCATTATCAGGACCGTATTTGAAAATAGTTGACTGTCGGTGTTACGAATACGTTATGTCGAATCACCATCGAATTGAATCGAATCACCTTGTTGAATCATATCGAAAGTTGGTAAGGAGAAGTATTTTCAGTTTTTTCCGTTCACAATAATATCGTTGAAAAAAGTCACGAGTTACAAGTTACGAGTTACTAAGTTTCGAATTGAGAAACTCCACCAAAATATCGAATTTCCATTGAAGTTCTTATTTGTTCCGGAGGTAAGGAGATTTACATACCTCCTAGTAGTGTACACTGCTCAGTTGGAAAAAAAGGAAAAAAGTACACATTTCAAATCAATAGATATCATTGATATAAAACTAATTATTTGAGCAATAAATCTTCCCTGTAATTTTCAGATTGTCAATATTTAATATATCAACAACAACAAAAAATACACACAAAAAATTACTACCTTCATTAATAGCTCATCAGCCCTCTCTTATGATCACAGTCCCCCCATTCTACTTTAAAAACACTCTCCAATGTCATATACTTAGTAGATATTCAATCATGAACTTTTTTTATCGACCTCTAATTTGATCGACCTGTAGCGAACGTTTTAATTTGCACATTCCAACTGCATCCGACGTCAGTATTTTCTCTGAAATGTATTTTTGACTTGCCTACGAGTAGAGCAAAATTGATTGTGAGACCACCCCAGAGGTTACCTTGTTCTATATACACGACATGAAGATGCTGCATTCCAAGAGGCACAAAGACACAATTCCGTACGTATTGCGAGTCTTTACACTGCGTTACCGAATCAGTGTCTCAATCGACGCACTTGAGGTTCTATCATGTGAATTTATATTCTTCACATCAGTGTCTTTGCAAGTACAATGAAGCGATTTCATATCTGAGTGGCAGAGAAGGCACAAAATCTTCGTGGCTATTCGAGGAAGTTCAATCATCAGCCTATTCCGAGCTCAGCATACCTACTATTGAAAACTCAGACTGATGGAATGAAGTTCCCAGGAATAAGATCAGTCTTTAAGTCCATTAACAATCAGAGAAATTTTTCTTACATTCTGATTAATATTGGAAGATTCTGTTTCAAGTTATAGTCGGCATCGAAGAATCTGAATTTCGTATAGGATTTACTAGAAAGCAGTTCACTTGCTTCCACTCTAATTTGTAAGTTGATATCTAAAGTGTGATGTTTGTCTTCTTTTACAAAGCTCGAACATCGATAGAACCAGAAGAAAATCCTTATCTTCGTGGATACCCCGTACCGATCTTCAGCTGTTTCTCGGCATAGATATAATAACCAATGAGATCAATCAATCACCGGCCTCATCAATCACCTGTTCAGCCCCGAAGAATGACCATCCAGTGCATTTTTATAACTCAGCGAGCGGTTTGCAAAAAAGCATAATAAATCACCGTTCTCACAGTTAATGTTGAACAAAAAGGTTAATTACTAGCTGGAGAGGCTCCTCAAATACAACAGCATTCAGAACGGTAGCCAACATGAGCCCACACATGTCCGTTTTAATGAAACCTCTATCTCAAAACCATTAACCATTTCCTCACGATTCACGAGTTACATCAGGAAGAAATCGATCTTCCCTCGGGCCCGTGTAATATTATAATGTAAACCATAATCGATAGTTTTTTTTTTGCGTCCATGCATGATTTCTCAGGCATTTCATGCTTCGTCAAGTTGAAAAACAAATAGGTGTTCGATCGAGCACCTTATTGAGCGATCTCGATGATGAGACGAGATGTCATAGATCACGAGCGACCTCCAATTTTTTTCACGAGTCACGTGGATCGACTCACACGATCAGGTAGGTAAATGAATGGAGAATGAACAGGAAGGAAGGTCAGTTGATCGTTATTTCTAACCAAATCGAGATCTACTTTTTCTAAAAACTGGATACCAGACATTCTGTACAGAGAGTCTAGCATCCATACAGTGAGGCTTATGATTCCCTCTATCTTCTCTTTATCTCTTGATCAATGAGGACCCAAGCTTGTATGTTCCCCAGGAAGAGACCACTCTAGCGACTTCGTTTTCTGTTTCGCGCAAAGAGGTACTCAACATCCTAGAGGCTCCTCAGAGCGCAAATTCGACCTGACTTGGTGTACTGTTCATATGTTGGAAGTTCAGCTCCCAAACATACACTCACGCATTCATTGACCTCTCTCGAACATCGTAGAAAGGTGGGCGATCTCACGCTATTTCCATGGTCGGTGCTCATCGGAAATCTCGTCTTTTATTCCACCACGAGATATTCCAGGAAGGAAAACTAGACGAGCTCAGGCTGGTCAGCCGCTACATGGAACTTCGCTCTACCAAGAATTATCGTATTTTCATGTGGTCGAAAAAAGTGTCTCCATACGGAGAGGTATGAAATATAGGGTGGTCCGTTTAGAGAAGTCAAGTGGTAGGCTCTGGGGGTGTTGCGGTCGATGCTAACCAAATGTAATTACGACGAATTGTTTGATGTGTTCCTTTCGTTTCACTGATACATTAACGCAGTGAATGAAAATGTTGTATTTCCACTGATTGCGACAGCAAACAACTATTGCGGCGACGGTACGTTCGTTGGGAATACTGACTTCTCGAGACCAATTTTATGGGCGTGGTGAATTGAATTACGTAACTCCATTCATCAATTAAACTTGATGTCTAAGTTATCTTTTAGTATCACCATAATTTTTGATTTATTGGTCTTTCAATGTTACGGTGAATGTTCATCGGTTGTTAAAAGGCCATTTCCACGAAGAAAGCGCATTCCCTACAGACTAATTTGCTCAGCTCGTTGATTGTTAAGAGACTATTCGATCGATATTAAAAATAATGTTTCATAAACGCCGCCCAATTTATTGCCGAAGGTGTTCGCCATAAATCGGGCCATCGTCAGAACAATAAAATCACAGACTCCCAGTGAATCCATTGAATAGAATACTAGCTTTCGTAACGTGAATCGAAAAAATGTATTTCACTTTGTTGCCATGAAAAATAATAGATTCGGTTCGCCCAGAGGCAGAGTTGAAAGAATAGGAGAAGATCAAGTTATCCTCCTTCATCTACTCGTCAAGTTGCCTATGGACCGAGCAACAAACTTTGGGCAGAAAGCTCAAAACATTACCTTGATGCACATCAGATGGATCAGTTTCTTTGTGTAAGAAACTCTTCAACACGTGGAGAGGATGATGTTACTGGATATTATGAAAACGAACAGATAGACAGGAAGATCCAATAATCCCCCATGACTGCAGTGTTGGTACAATTGAAACTATGACCCTATCCTATCTTCCTGGACCAAAACGACTGTGAGTAGGGCTGTATATTGTCTACCTCTCCATCACACAATATCCACGAACAATGACCCAATATCAATGAATCATCCTTATTATCCCAATCATAGGATTTCTCCAGAGCACTAATACTTTTCTGTATCAGCAGAGAAACACATATTCTGTATAAATTTCACACACTGAAGGCAGATTTATGAGCCTCTCATGTACTTTCAGAGTATGGAACTCTCTTCTACATTCGATGATGATGATGCTGTTACTGAATCTCATGAAGACAACGAGCAAATGATCAGGAAGATTTGATACTCCCCTGACTGCAGTGTTGAGACAACTGAAACCATCTCCCTCGACCAATATGAATGTGAAGTGCTGGGCTGTATTCTCTTTTCCTACATCATACAATATCCACGAAAAATTATTGAGAGATCATCGTTATCGTCCCAATAATCAAAATTCTCTACGAAGCTGTAATACCTTTCTGTAGTAAGAGAGGCAAAGTACTCTCAGAGTATGATACTCTCTTCTACACGTGATGATGATGTTACTCAATCTCATGAAGACAAAGAACTGAGAACAGTTCAGTGCAGTATTACTGGACCAATACGACTGTCAATGTGCAGGACTGCATTACACAATACCCACGGACAATTACCCAAGGATTTTCTCTGGTCAGCGTATAGTTGATGGGAGGAGAGAAATACTTGATGCTATTGGCTGACACTTGGAGAATCCAGAAAAGAATCCTGAATAGTACCTAATTCGTATTGTAGCCAATGGCTTCACGGACAAGATTGACGTCGGTAATTGCTAATCGTAGTGAAGCGGAACAAATATTGCTGAAATTTGTCGGTAAATGAGAATCGACTGGTTGCGAAGATGGATTGAGTGTTGAGGTGGGAGTACTGGTAGTGAGGCGTATCTACATAGAAGGCCGATGATACGGTTTCACTTCCAGGATACAGGTCCTTTTCAAACGTACCAACCCGGCTAGTTTCCGCCGCCGAGAATTATAAATCATGCTCCTAATAAGTCTGTCAATCTTCTTGATGATGATTCCTGATGATAATGAGATATTTGTGTTGTCTGTTTCTCGGTTCTACTAGATGGTGATTTCGTAGTCTTTCATTTCTTCTTCTTTTCTCTTCTTTCTTCTTCTTCTTTTTTCTCAATTTCATCTGAGACTGAAAATTTGACTTGACGTATTGCGGTTCATCTGACTGCAAGCAACTGGTCTGATAATATTTCCTCGGAAACATGATCTAAGCAAATTAGAAAACCACCTCTACCTCTTCAACTTCCTCGTGTCTTCTTGTGTTGGAAAACATGAATGATGGTGTATCCATTACATTTAATACGAACATCCGAAACCAGATATTCTGAAGACGGTAAATCGTCGATACATGACCTGAAGCAATTACCGCTTTGAGCTGATTAGCCAGTTAATTACCCAACTTCAATTAATTATTCCTCGTCGCGTACCAGTGTTCTAATTTCAGGCTCATAAAATCGCTGTTTCGTTTATATTCGAATACAAAATAAATGTGGGGTGTGTATAAATAAATTGATAGTAGAATGTTGAAGATGTATTCACTATGATTTTGCTGGATATTATAGAGTCAGAGTTGGAACTCCGTCACCGTTTTGAAGTCGAAGGTAACATTGATTGGAATCTGATGATGTTACTATAATTAGTGATTGGGAAATAATGAGCTTAACATTCACTTCATAATTTAGAGGATTGAATTAAATGCAAATTCAAGATATTGTACAAGATATAATTGTGAATAATATATTCATATGATATTTATTGCTTTGAAGGAGCAGCATCAAGTATGAAGGTTAACTATGTACCTGTATGACTAAGTGGATTTTTCGAATAACTATGCCAACATACACCAGAATGGTTTTCGACTGGATAAGTTGGTTGAGTTCTGTTTTCATAAAAAAACCAACATAGACTGCACGAAAATACCATTCATATCACTTGTCTTTAGTGCATACTTCATTTTGTTTCAATGATCGATACCATTCAGGCTATTATGTAATCAATAGGGAGGTGAAGCAGGAGGCATATTAGTTGCCACATCAGTTGCCTCTTGTTTCGAAAATATATCTGTAAAAATGATTTAGTTGTTTGAAAAACACTCGCTTACGGCGTCGGCCTGAAATAAGTGAGCTACTATTGTATCCATATCTGCAAAATTATGTGATTTCCACATCCATCGCTGCACTGGGAGACGCATTTTTTTTTAATGAATTGAAAAAACACTCTCTTTTGAGGATTATTCTTCCTCATCATGAAATAGACCAATCAGAGAGCACCATTTTTTTGTTTAAAGAAGTGATTAAATCCCAATACCCATCAACCGCGGATACATTTCTGTCCTCCATTGTTCGATGTTTTGTCGATTATTACTGATTCTTTCTATAATGGCAACGGTCTATGAAAATTGATTTCTCGACCGTTTTTATGACATATTGATTTTTATCAGTAAATACTCCATCCCAGATAGTTTTCTCATACAAATAATTTTACATAAGGCGATGAAAGTACGCCAGAATTTGAAATATCTATATGCATTCTTTGCTTCTTCGATGCATTGTTCGGATGCCCAATCAAGGTCGTTGGAATTGATTCAACGATTTAGTGAAAATAAATTCACGTTTTAGTAATATTGAGTGAGGCAGTATATATCTGGACAATAAAATGATTCGTTGTTGGTTTCAATCTAAGTTATTCAGGAAATAATCTAGTCGCATACCAGAACATTCAAATCGATTAAACTGTCGAAATATTTCCTGCATGATTTTGCTTCTTGACCAAATAGTTTCATGCAAAATGAATTGCGCGAAGTGGTCTCGGGTTTTCATCAATTTATTGTTCATTCAACTATTTTCCAAGTAAAATCATTCTCAACATATTTTGGCAGTTTAATAGATTAGATCATAGGCCTTGAGATATAATATATGAAAATATGCCCCAAACTGCAAATAGTTCAGCAGGACTTAGAAATCTGACCAGAATGAACCGGCAAATCGTTCCCGTAGAACGCTCAGAATGCTTAATTTCAATGTGCCTGCAGTTACTAGTGCTGAAAAACATATTTTTATTTTATTTTTGTAGTCGAGCTTTAATATATAGTGTTTTGGGTTTGTGCTTTCATGGCACACAGTGAGGTGAATGGTTGATGATTTCCCATGGACTTCCATGCGGAGAAAAAAGGTCAAAAGTTTGGAAATCTCCTCATTGTTACTTCCTGCATAGCTAAAAGATAAAATCATCAATGCGGTGACCTTGAGATGAAACAACTAGTGAAAGATGAGATGAGAGATCGTATTCCATCATAAGTTTTTCCATGATATGGAACCCAGTTAACCTTCAGCTGTCAGCATATAGACCTTCGATCATTGAACAGACTAGATAAGTAATCCACAGCCCTGGCAATACAGTTTGTTTGGAAGCAACATCTATAGTATCTATCTTTGTCTAAACAAGGATAGCAGAACCTGATTCTCCCAGCACCAGTGCCGTGTTGTCAGAGGGGTCGAATTTATTATTAATTCATGATGAAACCAAATTGAAAATCCGTAACAATCTCAGTAGTACTTTTCAGCATTTCTTGGTGGGAAAATGAACAATGACAAGACACTGTCGCAGCTGACCTATGGGTATAATCAATATAATCTAATCAATTCAATTTAAATTCATTTTTATCCATTCCATTTGGGAAAATGCTCCAAAATCTCGAATGATACGACAATGGTAACTCACCTATGAAATGACGTGTTTTGATCGCCGGTTCAAATTGTCTTTAACACACCTCAAAACGTCTCACCATTATATCAAATCACCAAAACAGGATATAAACTGAGTTTCTGAGGAATTCTGAGTACACAAAACTAAACACAAGTTGAATAATATCGATAAATCAAAACGTAAATAATGACAGATACCAAACAAAGCAATAATCACCGTTGACTGTCAATATCAAATGACGGTGTTGCAACGTTGAGCAAAAAGTATTCATGATACCCATGCTGGTCCTCGAGCCCCCAAGAAAGTAAAATTGCTGAGTCTCAGAATGATGTAGCAATCTTCTATTAATCAGAACTGATTCATAATCGTCATGACCCAAATTTATTATTATATTTGTGCATTGAACTACATGAATTCATAAAGGACTTTACATATTATGGACCATTTATCACTTTTTGATGATTGGATATGACAACACTGGCGACGATTGGGTACTAATATTATGATAATTCTGGGAATTCATGTCAGCTTCAGAATATTTGTTTTGTGATCCTTCTAGTGGGTTTGTTGTTCGGAGATATAGACGGTAGACAGTGCCTTCTAACTTTTGTTCTGCAGTGTATGTGAAACGGGCTCAATGTTTGATGAGGGCATGGCGAGCAAGGGTAAGGTCGTTATATGTTTTTGACACATAAATATGATGTGTAAAACGTTCCGAGAGCACGATGGGCGTTACCCAAATGAACGCCCACAGTTTTTTCAGATAACAGTTCTTCCCAGTTTTTAGCAAAGCATTCCATCAACGAACCGAAGCGGAGAACGCCTCTCTTGACTTTTATTCGAGTATCTGCATTTCTCTTTTCTTTAATGCGTTCAAAGATAAACAAGCGTAGCGAATTTAAACAAATAATGGTCTTGCTATACGACACCGCTTATACCCACAGGTCGGAATGTGATATATGAGTGGTTCTAATTGACCATCATCAGAGTCATTAATAAATGTCTTGGTTTACGCGAGCTGGAATCGTTATTCGAAAGTGGGAAATAATGGGCTAGCGAAGCTGGATCGAAAACACGAGCAATTCAATATTTCACTTCTAAGCTAGTTCTGAACTTCATGCGTAACATTTTCTGTTAGATAAGCCAAATGAAATGACCTATGAACTAATTATTCCATAGTTATACGTACCGGAGAGTGAACTATTTAGATATGTTATAATCGTGGGAAAGATCTCGAAGTTGACAGAACCCGACATGAAAAATCTCGAAACAATGGATGACACTAGCTACTATGAGTGAAAAATTCAGGAGACCCATTTCTCGACATAACATTATATTCTTCATTATACGAGGTGTTACAGAACTATGGGATCAAACTTCAAGGGGTTATTAAGTGCAACAGTAGAAAACATTTGAGTAGTGGGTCCCATGTCCGGAAAAGTGTCACTACGGCCTAAGACACGTTAAAATCAGCAGTTTGGGCACCGTTGGATTGCCAGAGGTGGAACAGTTTCTTGGCCTCCTAGGTCACCCGATTTAACGTCGCTAGATTTTTTCCTGTGAAGTCTTTGGTCCACGAAACTCCAGTAGAAACAGAGCAAAACGAGGATCAAATTTTTAGTCAAGTCCGCCGAAATGTATTCAGGTTGGAGGAAGACATTTTGAACAATTGTTGTGATGCTATCATGTACAAAAGGCAAAAATTGAATGCATCAAATCCTATTCAAGGAATTCATCATCTTTCTAAATTTCAACGCGTATCAGGGCCGTAGTGACACTTTTCCGGACATGTGACCAACTACTCAAATGTTTTCTCCTGTTGCACTGACTGAAGTTCGATCCCATAGTTCTGTAACACCCTGTAGTCTTTAGCTGAAATGAAGCTGTCTGTATCTGAGATGGCAAAAGGTACTTAACATCCTAACACCTCTTTATGATCTACAAATCTCAAATTCGACCTGTTTGGATGAACTGTTCACATGATTGGAAATCAGCTCCTAAAAATATAGGCTGAATTTCTTAGATTCTATAGTCTCTGAAAAAAATTCTCCACTTGTGGTCATTTCATCTATTCCTTGGGCATTTCCTTCCTAGAAGCATGGCCAGAGCTTCGTTTTTTATTCTTCTGTATAAATGTGTCCATATTGTAATAATCTCACACATTTCTAATATTCCGTTCATGCCGTATTCATTGTTTGTGAAGCATTAATTATTCTTGGTCTCATTAGTTTCCTGTTGAACTCCGCCCTTTCCAGATAGTAATATGTATTTTTTTTGTTTTATCTGGAATAAAGGCTATTATTATTATTATTATTATTATTATTATTATTATTATTATTGTTATTATTATTATTATTATTATTATTATTATTATTATTATTATTATTATTATTATTATTATTATTATTATTATTATTATTATTATTATTATTATTATTATTATTATTATTATTATTATTATATCCTCTATAATGCTCAACCCCAAAATCAAAATTGAATTGTGACACATATCGACATCTAGAAAATGTCCTGAGTTACCTTCAATACATTGGTCAACGAATCATCATATTGTGGATAATATGAATGATTTTTAATACCTCCATGCTTCCCATCAATCAGAGTTTAGAATGACCCCCATGACTTTATAATCCGTGTGGAACATTATGCAATAATCATTTCGTCACCACAGGAGATTGATGCATGGTGTCAACTTGAGGGACACCAGTAATTAGTGGTAACAATAACCAATCCGTCTGTTACTGTTACTGTCATCGTCGTTTGCCGGAAAATTAATTCCGATGAAGTTTCAGCATAATTATTCTTGGTGACTCGACTCAACTGTTCTTTTTCGGATGTTAAACGCTTAATAATTCGACCCAAACTGCTTTCAACGTCTCAGTCAACTGGCCATCATTTCGGGTTATGCACGGCACACGAAGAATATGCGCTGATAACGTCTATCTTTGAAATCAGGCAGAGCCATCAGTAGGAATTTCTTCTGCATATTCAAGTAGTGGAGTTGGTAGCTTACTCGATTCTCTCACGCAATATTAAAAATATAAAGTAATAGGTTCCCAACCCGGATTTTCTTTCTTTTATTCAAATTATATACTTCACGGACAAGGTTACGCATGGTAGAGGTCTATTCTCAGTTGGCTATTACGTTGCTTGAGTACATGACTCAAACACAAGGTGAATATTTCACATGTCTTCATAAATATACGTATACACGTTATATGTACTTGAACAGATTGACTATTGATTGCTGATGGATGTACAAGACAGAATTGTCAAAGTTCTGTTTTGTACACATCCATAAATTGGATGCTTACAAGAGAAGGCACTTAGAGGATGAATAATGGTATTAATTTCTGAGAATTGGTTTCACAGCCACTCTGCTCTGGTTTCCTCCTCTCTGATTTCACAGTCAAAACAGAGTGTTTATTTGTTTCATAAGTGTAGAATCTTCACATACCTCCTACAGGTGCAAAAAGTGTCGGTAAAAAAAGAACAACACACATTTTCACTCAATAGATAACATTGATATTAAACTAATTAATTGAGTCGAACATTCACTCTCATTTTCAGACTTTCAATATACCTGTTGTTATAAACGTTAATTGGATGTTTTGGATAGTGCTGTGATTTGATTTCGAAAAAAGGAAGCATGTGAAGCATCAACTTCCAGAACGAATGTTGCCGTTGCATTATGTTTTTGTTTGGAAACATCATAACGAAGGTGGTTTCAGTTGGAAATTCGTGTTCAAAAAAATCTAGAGCACGGATGAATGATTATGTGAGTTACTTATATTTTTCATAGTGCAGTTTTGGCACGAATTATGTGCACCAAGCACCAATCATGACTTAATTATCAATTCGGAGTGTAAGACCTTTAACTTCAGTGTGGTCGACGAACCTCTGCCGATCTCCACAACGAAATCAGTTTGGCATGTTACGAAGCCTTGAATGGTGAGAATTAATTGACACGACAAAGAGAAACGTTCTATCGCGAAGAACTGTTGACTCACCCTCTCTACGAACCTTAATGGAATCAGAAAACGTTCAATCGTAACACCTCCAAACTGTTTAAGTTTTATTGCCCTTGACTAGTCAAAATCGACACACCCCGTATACGCCCAATCCGACGGATTCATTTTTAAGCGAGCTCACTTTTTAATTTATTATTTATCTTATAAAAAAATTAAAGGTTCTCTCCACTCTTAAGATCGCTCTGGCCGATAGAACATCATTAAAGAATATATTACATGCTGAGAGCGTACTTTACAGCGAACGCGATGTTCGAGAAAAGAAGTGTTTCACTTGTACAACAGTGGTGTAGCATTCGATACAGGGTGTATTTGGACCAGTTGACACGATAAAGCCAAGCAAGCAGTATAGGTGCAATAATGCCTTTCATGTGGAAAGCCTTTTAGATAATGTAGTTGTTTCGCTTGAACTTATTTGATTGCTATATAGTTGGTACTTTGTAAATCACTGTTATGAGAAGCGATAAAGGTATTATTATCATCATATCATATCATAGTGGGAAACTCACTGTATTGCATTCCTGCGAAAAAGCACATTCAGCTAACATATTTTCATCATGGTGGTGGTTTCCACCAGAAGTCTCATGTTACTCTCGAAGGAATATCCTGTGTCTCAGAGTTATGTGAGCTATGCATCCTGATTTGTTCATAAAGCGCAAAATCGTTATTTCTAGTCAATACAAAAATAATTTTGATATTGATATAATAATACTGAGCTTGCCAATAATTGGTAATGATATGATGCTGATTGTGCTCCAATTTTCAGAAACTACAGATTCCATGTCTCAACTCTTCCAGCTATGTGTCTTCAGAGTTGAGCACTAATTTGCTAGAAGATCAGCAGAGTAGTTTTCATGTCCTCTAGCAATCTTATATTCAATATCTGAAATGTTCCTGATTGACTGAAATGTTGTTTGGTCCAATGAACTTACTGGTTTCATCAGTTAGTAGTTCAATCTGACTCTTTGAGATGAAAATAAGGATGATTCAAATTTATCACATCATTTTATTGTTGCAGATCAAATATCATTTCTTGCTTGCAAAATATTTGGAAAAGTGTCCAAAAATTTGTGACTACGACGCTGGGTGCTCTGCATTAAATTTAAAGCAAACCAAGGCAAGTTCCTCGTTCCAAAGCTAATACTAAATTAAGATTTCCAATCAGTTTTCGGAATTTTATATTGTGTGTTCGTTTTGCTTTATTGGTTCATGCGGATATTTATGGCCTTTTGAGCAACATGTTTATTTTCTCTCCGTCACTATTCCCCATTTTTCCCAATAGCAATGGCAATGGCCATCATTCCATGCCATCATTATTGCTCTCTGTTGACAAGCATTCATCCACAATGTTGATGTAGCCTCAGGTGGAGATGTTCGTTTGTACACGGTTCGCGTTTTATGTCTTGAGCAATATAGAATTCTTGAAATACAGCGCAGAGATAACAGGGATATTAGTTTACACATTCTTGAAAACCTTTATGATCACGCAATCTTTATTTTCCTTTATGATTAATGATCAAAGGCTACAAATTATTTTGAACCATGAGTTCCACCAGATCCGTATCACAGAATATCATTGACATCTTCTATTAACAGTATGAGGAGTTTGGCGTTTTCCTAGAATAATGCATTTTTGAAGCTGATATTTGTGGATGTCATTTCTTTCGGATTTCTGATGGATGGAAAAGTGAACAGAGCAAGAGGAAGGGAATTCTGGTCATTGTCATGTCATTGAGTTCCTTTATTTCTTTCATTTTATAGCGTTGAAAGTGAGTTTTTCAATAACACATGAACATCAAAATTTCGATCAGAAGATCAGAAAATTCAACAATTCATTCAAATTCGAAATTCAATTCATATTCCTCCCGATCATAATAGAATATGATTTATATTTATTCACACTGACTTCACCTCGGATGTCACAGTTGCTTCAAAGTGCAATATTCCGATAATAAATAATAAATAATAAATAATAAATAATAAATAATAAATAATAAATAATAAATAATAAATAATAAATAATAAATAATAAATAATAAATAATAAATAATAAATAATGAATAATAAATAATAAATAATAAATAATAAATGATAAATAATAAATAATAAATAATAAATAATAAATAATAAATAATAAATAATAAATAATAAATAATAAATAATAAATAATAAATAATAAATAATAAATAATAAATAATAAATAATAAATAATAAATAATAAATAACTTGAAACATGAAACATTCGAATATACATTTCGAGCCGTGAGAACAAATTGAGAACAAATTCCATGAGAATTTGGAGGAAACTTCCTCATTATCGTCTTATTCTGGATTTCAGTGTTCCACTGTCTTAAGGATGGTGAATACGACCCTGGATTGAGGTATTAACACACCTATGGTTACGTGTTCATTTGATATCTTACGGTAGGTAACCGATACCAATAACTCTAACGAAATAATATTATACCATCCACACATCGACTCCTGATGGATGGTGACAGTATTGTGCAGAAATTACTCATACCAACAGCGAGAGCCCGAGCACTATTCACGTCATGAATAGAAAAGGAGTTGCAACGTTATCGAGATTATTTTTGCCCCGTTGAAATGGGTTGCTTTGATGCCGTTTATCACTCAACAATGATAATAACAATAATAGACGCGTTGATTATACTCTCGATTGAGCAACACCAAATACAAGAGATGAGCCGATTGCGGTGTGGGCTAGAGAATGATGCATTTAGGTCTTCTGAAATCTGCCGCATTACAAGTATTTGAGAATTTCGATTTGGATTTCTAGCTGCAGGAAATTGATTGCATGATTATCCGATTAAATTTCCGATAAAACGCAAAAATACACGAAGATATCAGAGACAAGAAAGATTCTGGGACACAAATGCGGTAGAAGAAACTGGAAGATAATGAGCCATGCACTATGGAATCCTTGAATGATATGTCGGTTTACAAAGAGGTTTGTGACGTGACGCCATCTGGTATTTTTCTGAGATAGAAGTGTGAACCATGAGTATGTTGCCTGATCTATTCCATATTCTTCTGGATTTTTGCTTGTATTATGATCTGAAATAGGGCTCTCTTTTCTATCGATTTCAAATAGAATAACACCCAAATTTTTTGATACTCAAACACGATATTCTATTATAGATCCAACATTCGTTCTATGATTTAATTTCACAGCACACTGTCACAATTTTGGAAAGATATTGACCGGAATGTAACTGATAATGGTTTACCGCTGAACATATGACTTTTGGTTTGATTATTTAGACAAACAAAAATATCCAGTGACTATATCGAATGACGATAATTGGCTCAAAAACGGCATATTGATGTCACTTCCGGAAAAACAAAAAGTCCTGTTAGGGACGAAAATCGGGAAATCAGTCACGTTGCATGTTTCTCAAAACTGAACATTCGCGCTGTCCCTATTGATAAATCATTGGTATAACCTGAAGTTTATTCGAGAATAACCCATACAGTAGTATATTCGTTTCGTATTTATTCGTTTTTCCTAATGTGGAGAACCGCACACGATCTTATAGGCAATGTAGGTAGTTGTAAACATTCTCTCAAACATTAAAGTCAGATGGGCGCAAAGATGAGCTGAATTTATGGGATCGATGGAATCTATTGTGTAGTTTGTTCAACGCCACTAAAAAACTGGCTACAGAATGCTTTCTCACTGAAATAGAAGCAAATTATGTTGAAATAAACAGGAGCCACGTCCATAAATTGAGAGCTTATCAAATATCATTGTACAAGCATTACGATGTGGATCCCTGCAAAACAGTTCATTGATTATATTGTTCATCTGCCAGCTCTGAACATAGATTCTATGAGAGTAGAAATGATTTATATTCAATTATAGAAACTGAATATAATATGTTCGAGTGTGCACCTTGAAACATGATAAACACACTTTATATACGAGTCTGTTGCATTTATATAATAAATTCCCAACTGACTATAACGTCTGTATCTTCATGTATATGGCGATGTAAAAAATCTACTTGTTTACGATCTTAGAAATTGTATGGTAGGAAAAATTCCATTTCAATCAACTCGCATGCCGATACCGGAACTAGTAGAACGATTAATTCTTTATCGATCATTTATTTTCCACTTAGTCATTTGTTCGCACTGACAATATACACATAAATATAACCCTTAACCCCACAATTCATTCTCATCGTTACTCATTGCGACCTATTTCCCACGAATGCAAAGTGCCCCCGCAAAATCTTTGAGCATGAATGAGTCAGTATGTCTCTGATCTGAACTATGAGCTGCTGTGTCATTGTTTGAGATAACCAGCCCACCGTGTGTGGAATTCATTATGTGAGGTGATGAAACAAAACCGTCAGGAAAACGACAGCTTCTATTCTCCTGATATAAGTTATGTCAACTCATTTTCAGTGATGAACTTTCATTTATTGAATACGATTGCACTATTACTCTCTGTTATCTCTGAATTATTGGGGAAAGCAATCAACACCGAGCTCATCCGATGCTAGAGAGCAATATGGCTTTGGTCACCAGAGATCAACAGAAGACCTGCTCGCCTACGTGACACATAAGTGTCAATCGAGACACATGGGCAGTCTCATCTGATACAGTGACTATCAATGCTGGTGTTCCACAAGGCTCTGTCTTAGCACCAACTTTGTTTTTGCTCCACCAGATTTGCCAGACATGCAAGACAGAGACAGGTCCATAATCCTTATGATGATCTGGCAAGAATTCCGAAATCGGGAACTGAAAATCTAATGCAACAAAAACTCAAGCTTGTATCTTAAAAAAAAAAAAAAAAAAAAAACAAAGCTTTTATTTCCAACAGGTTTACACCCAATAACAGGAAATGCTACAAATAAATATCAGCTTTCTTCTGTTAATTGCAATTCTGACAGAAGATATGAATAATATGAAACAACAAAAAAAGATTAATTGATTATATCTATGAAATACAGAGTAATTACCATAACAAAGAACATGAGGTACAACTAATACTAGTGAGTATGATCTTAGAGTATCTTCATTAGGAAGGCAGATTACAGAATGGCCAATATGATGATGTCATAGGTATCACTGTACCTATGAAGTAGTCAATATCCATGCTCGGTATCACGACCAACAGCGCTCTCTCATGAGACAATCATGTGAGGCCCATTGCGAGAACTGCTTCACGAAAACTTAGCTTTATGTTCCGTGCAAAGAGGTACTTCATGCCCCAGCAGATCCTCGTGATCTACAAAGTTCAAATTCGACATATCCTGAGGTACTGCTCACATGTCAAAAGATAAGACTTCTCTGTATTCGTCATAATTTTTGAAAACATGTCTCGTTTTGGTTATATCTCTACTCCCCGATACAAGTAAAGGTGTTGGTGAGTTGTATGAAGATCTTCAATTGGTGATTCGATTCATATAATCAACTTCAAGCTGTAATTAAAGCGATTAATACTCAAATGAAAAGTTCAACCATACCAGAATAAGACGAAGTCTTGTAATAAATCATCGATCCTTCAATTTGGTCAGAGATTCATATCGCGTTTATTACTATAATTTCCTGGGATATGTGTTTGAATTCGCAGCTTTATACCAACACAAATACTGCAGTTTTGGAGTTCGTGTTTACGGTATGAATTGCCCAAGGGGTTCTGTTCACAACCGCAAGTATGGTCATAAGGAATAGATAACACATATCACACAGAGAAGTTATAATCTGTGAAATTTACTGGCATGAAAACAGTACTCGATGGCGTTCACTCGTTAATCAAGACATTACAATACACCCGGCTGTCATTTTGGTGATCAAATAATTGAAATCAATACTTTGAATTTGATAGATGACATAATGAACATTCGGAAATTATTGTGAAATTGTTAGCTCAACCCATAATTAATTTGAATCAATTGATTTGGGAAATTTGAAGGTGTTGTGAGAATCATTCTCTCTCTTTATTTATTTTAGATAATGTGGTGTTATTTCACTACGACGCCTGATTTATACCACATTATGCATTCACAGCATTTGAATAATAATTTCAATATGCGAGTGGGTCAACATTTCTTCAGGCACCATAAATGATTTGCATAGCTTTATTCATGCCTACCTGAACACCAAGTAATAAAATGTTCTGTGCACATGATATAATAGTTTGATAAGATAAATAGCAATAATCGTTTCTATTGTTGTATTATTCCAGCTTTACTACTTGGTTTAGCATAAGTTTCAACTATAAAACCAGAAATAGTAGTCAGTTGATGATAACAATTATTTAAGTGCTCGATTTGTCAGAATTTCGTGGTAAACAAAGTTCGCAAGGATTTCAGCTTTATTGAAGGAACATATTTTCTTCCAGTACCAATAACTTGAGCACCTCTGATTTTTGTTTAGATATAGATTTGATATAGGTATAGATTTGAAAAGAGAAATCAAAAAATATTTAAGAAATATCCATCACCCATCTCTCGGATTGAGATAACATCCTTCGAATCTATACAAGCTTGAAATGACATTAATCCGTCAAATATCTATAGATATCTAATGGAAGGTACTACTATTAGTACTATAGTACCTCGTACTGTTGTGAATAAAAATATATTCGCGGATATATCTGTAGTTATATTGTGCGATGTCATTCTTAGATATCTTGCATAAAGTGTAGTTCGGTAAATTCACGATCTCCAATATATAGGCTCCAATATTTCGTGCACATGGCACGTATTTCATTGGCTTTGTATAGGAAGTATTGTTCGTCCGTGACAATACTTATTGTAAAATAGACACGGCCTATTAAGAAGTGTCAACAAAGTCCCATTCACCTATTATGTTTACATTCCAGTTATATCTTCATATATGAACCTTGTTTTAACTGAATTTAAATACAAAAGACAGCGTCATTTCCACACAACATGTGGATAACTTCATTTATCCTACTGAACAGATTGTGTTCATTGAGAGTCTATATTCTCATCTCATGTCATGTGTGGAAAATTATAACTTGTTAAGTACACCTCTGATTTTTGTTTTTGTTTTCCAGGCTTTAAGTGGTTTCCTGATGATGATGACGCAGAATGGAAAACTACTGTACATATCGGATAATGCTGCAGAGTACCTGGGCCATTCCATGGTGAGTGTTTTGCAGGTGAGCGAACTTTTTGAGCTTTACGAGCTTAAGAGTGAGCTTGAATCGACAGACTGTACTGCATAATTTACAACGCTCCATTGGAATTTTTTCAAGACTAAAAATAATAGATTGACTTCAACTATTCTGCTCCCTTCCAACTCCGTTCCAGGATCTGCTTAGTTGTAATTTCTGACGGCTTAGCTGAACGTCTTCGAATGTGTAATCCCTGGTAGATCAGACCAGATCTTTTTCTCCCAGCTCAGTCCGAAATGATGGTTTTAGTAGGCAATCCAAGGATTCGATGCAGTTCCACACAAGAGTAGATAAGAGTGCTCCAAGAGCAACGTGGCTGGGGAAACCTAATTCGATTCATTCAATAAGAATGACCAGCTAGATTGTCAGAGCCCAGACACTGCAGCCTTGTTTTTTGTCTCATCATGTTTATAACCTTCATCAGGCTTCTCCAGGCAAGTTTCTCATTGGAAAGGTCTCTTGTGAGTTGAATTCTCCCGAGAGACCGAATTTCCAGCGCGATAGTGCTTCAAACACCAGTATGATATGAGTGCCTGTTTTCTCAGGGTGCAATAACCAGTTATGCCTAATCTGCCTTCCCCTCAAACTCAGAATGTCATAAGCCACTGTGTTTAACGGTGTTTCAACCATTATTTCACTGTGTCTTCGATTTCTCCCCAGCTACAGTTTTGCTTTGTTCATGTGTACAGTATGAAGGACATTCATATCCGTTTCCCATTTGTTCTCCTCAAGGACAATATAACATTGTATAGGAATATATCATCTCGAACAATGGAATATGATCTGTATCGAATCATAGACGAGTATTGCTTCGTATCATAGGACCTATGATACCTACCACTGTCACTCAGTCTATAAGAACCGACGTTGTTCTATGCATTGTTTCAATTAGTGATTTCAATAATGACTCATCTAAAATCTGCTGCGGCTCCATCATCTCATGTGTCACTGTGTATATGAAATATTATGCCAGTAGGGAATCCAGTGATCAGACTGTAACAAGCGCTGTTCTGGATTTATATCTCATGTCATCAACGTCGATGACGTTGCACTTTTGGCTTTCGTTAATAGGACCAAAGGCTCCACAGTTTCGTAAGTCATCGGAAAGAAATGACAATAATGTCACTGTATATGGTCGTCCACTATTAATCTCTTAATCCTTTTCCATTCAACATTGTACTGCAGTCTCGTAATTTATTTTTGTATACAGCGTGAGTATAGTGACAATGTTGCGCTTGCTAGTTGGTGGTGATGAATTCGAATGGAGCTCCCTGTATATTATGCCTTACTCGAGTTTGGATTGGAAACATCCCCATGTGCCTTCTGAATATTCTGATTCATATTTGGATATTTTTGAACACTGGACCAAATAAGAATCATGAATATTCCTCATATCATGAATTCCTCTTTGGAGAAACTCAGTTTATGATGAAATGATATTAGCAAACTGAGTGGAAAGTTTATGTTCGAGGCATCTTATCTTAGGTAGAACGACTAGAATCTGATGAAATATAATTTGAAAAAATGGCGAAGGATCCGTCGCCTTTCATACCACATGTAAAATTGTTGTTATATTCCATTCGAAGAAAAAGTTCTCGAAATTGTATTCGATCAATACGATCAGATGCGATCGAAGAATATTGACCAACCAGGCGTTTATCTTCACTTTGCTCCACAAATCCCTACAAAATATTTTTGGTAATCCTTAACGTACACACTGTGCTACTGAGAGAAAACGTTATTTCAATACCGCAGGTGAATGTTTATCGACCATCAAATTTATGATTGACAATGGAATACTATTTTGCTCATTCTGTCATATATCTAATTTATTGGAGTTCAGAATGAAAAATATTGATATTATTGAGCATATCCTCATTGTAAAGATATGGAGAATTATAGTTACGAAAGGGTTGTAGTGGCTGACATATTTTATCTCGGAGGATGGTATAATTTCTCAACAATAAAAATTGTCTTCTATATTTCTCTCCGTACATTTGGAAATTTCGGAAGGGTGGTTCCTTGGGAGAGGGGTGAGAACTGGCATATATGAAAAATGCTGTGACACAGTAGGCCATGTGACCGTTGCAGATAAAAAAATCTTCTCTTCCAGGAGGACCTGTTGATCCATGGAGATAGTGTATATGATATAATAGATAAGCAAGATCACCAGGCGATCCAGTGCGAATTGGGGAGGCCAGTAAACTCGGGATCGAACAATAACCCAAGTGATGAAATCCGGCTGTTTTTATGTAGGATGAATGTATCTAGGAATGCTAGGAGACAAATGAGATTTGGAGACCAAAAGGTAAGGGAACCCCCGAAAATTGGTATATAACTGTATTGTCTCGATACTCCGAAAGATATTGATGTAAATGCAATCGCTAATTTTTTTGGCAACAAAGACCACTCTCTTTCTAGATGAATTAGATATTTTCCATGCTCTCAAACTGCCCTGACATTATACCAGCGGTTTCAGTCAGAGACTCTGCTATTGTGCTTTCCCTTCCTTGACATCAATATTTTTCTCAAGACAGACATAATCTGTTTCATCTAGTTGGAAGATATCTTGAGTCTGTCCCATGTACAAAAAAGATAATCAAAAGATAAAGATAATTCCAGACCCATCACTATTTTTTCATAACTTCTGCAAGATGTTCGGTATTTTTTCTCACAAAAAAAAAGCATTTCAATCAACCAACATAGTTCAATGAAAGGTCGATCCACGACTGCAAACCTCATTTAATTTCAACTCATCCATTATTCAACTTATCTTGTTATTTGCTGATGAAATGAAAATACCTCACAGAATTTCTAACTGAAGCACAAATGTTTGCAGGAGCTCTCCTGTGCGAGGAAAGTATATGTAGAAATTATAATGTCCGTTGGACAGGTATTAACATTTTTCACACAACGGATCAGGAAATCCGATCTGTCTCTTTTCATTCAAGGCGATAGTTGTGACTAACAGTAATTATGCTATCATTTGTGATATACATAAATTCTTCTGTACTCTTATATAGTTTGTAACTGGATTTACAGTAAACACTAAGTCAATGAATAAAGTAGAAGTTTTTCAACTTATGTGAAGTCTGATCCGGATCTGCTTTTCACTATCTGACAACCTTAACTCGTCTTGCTCCCCTGGCCCACCTTATTTCAGCAGTGTATTTCCACCCACACCTAGAATGTTTACCATAGACACTGAATGTATTTATCTAAATAGGTGTCAATGGCGCATCATGTGATTGGACTGAAGGAAACATACATTTGTTCATTCCATACTAACAACAAATTTTGTATTTCGTGTGGATAATTTCATTTTTGTACGTGAATAAACGAGAATAGAAGTCGAGATGAACCATAATATAGGAATCTAAAAATTTTTTGAGGTTTCTTATTCTATAACGGTGACATTTGAAAAGAGTTGACTGAAATGACATGTTTCACATCATCTACCAATGACATAAGACATATCTTCTTCATTTCCTGTATTTCATCCGGATATTTATATATATATAAATAGTATTTCTCTGGAGCCTCAAAAAAATATTTTGAGATTGCAGATGTAATGACTTATTTCGGTGCCTATATTGGCTCCGTTCACCTACTTATAGATAAAAATTAAAGATTCTAGGTGAAATAAAAAACTTCAAATTGATTCTTGACTTCCACTTGAAGGAAACATTGGTAAGGTTAGGTTAGATTAGGTTGGAAACGATGGGAATTTTCATAAAAAAATTATTTCCAACCACACTTTGGGAAGATGGCCTGCAAATTAATTGTTTGAACATCTACTATGTGATACGTCTAGTGAATCACAAAGTGATTTCAAATTTATTTCTTCTTCCACACTCAAATCTGCATATCATCAGAATATGTTCAAGGTGGAAACTCCATATCCATTTGGTATGTATGTATCTTTGCAGAAGACATTACGAAGAGATGTACATAAAACGTCCAACGTAATGATCGATGAGGGCTGAAGGCTCACGATCAACCCACCATCGAAGAGACTGTGGTCTTATACATCTTGATATACTGCAAAAATAATTCTACCCATAAACAGTGTTCGCATGCGAAACATCCGTATTGTATTCGAAGTGGTCTCGAAATCAAGGATGGTTGTTTTCACGCCACTGGTTGAGGTTGCCCTTTCAACACAACACTCTATTATTGCATCGTTATTGGCGACTAGAAGCCGTTTCTACGACTCTCAATGCATGTATTGAGCGAGCATCTGAAAAATGTAGCTCACCTGGGAGAGAGATGCAAGTATGTGGGTGAGAAAAATGTTACGTAACAGAGTTATGCTGATATTGAGCACGGCAGGATTGTCCAGAACCACCAGAAGACACCTTCATGGCGTGACACAGGACGATCTAAGTTATTTCATTATTCTGACAGATTCTTTACAGGATAATGTCGTCTTCGAAAACATTTTTGTTGATTTTTTGATTACACAATTTCAATCATCGTCTCGTAAAAATTCTATCTGCGATATGAGGAAAAATTCTATCTATCCCATCTCATTCTATCTCTATTGGGATGTCGGGCTTAGAAGAAAAGAGACATTTTTGCACTGTTCGTGAACCATTTTCGATAAGAAGTTCCTTGATGATTGATTTGAATGTGTTGAAATTCAAAGATTTCCTGTCAGGATCGAGCTTATGGTATAAGCTATGACGTTGATATTTTTCCTGTTATCTAGGTAATTTCTCATGAATAGATGAAGATGGAATTGTCATAATCCCAATCCCAATTCCCTGCGTATTTCAGATAGTCAGTGTATACCTTTTCCGGTTGATAATAGGGATGTATCATCGATAAACATATTCATTCGAGAGTAAGTGGCAGCACAGACCATCAACATATACTAGAAACGGAAGTGGCTCAAGGATTGAACCTTGAGGTACACCGTTTGCCTGCAATTAAATTCGATCGTTTTCCATCTCTGAAGCATATTTTTCAAGTGATAACTGAGAAATTGTCGAGTAATAGAGCCTCATAATGAACCCTCGTTGAGTATATTCAATGTAACAATGTAGAAATTCGGCTCGCCTACATGAAATGTAGATACACACAAAGAGTCCACCACTGTATTGTTGAATGGATATCTGAATCATTATCACAATACAAGCGCAGAGTATGGAAATCAGAAGAATGTTTGTCGTAATCAGACGGCGAAAGTTGATTCGGAATCATACTTGGAAAACGAGGTATTATTAGTTTTAGAGGTATACATAATAATGTGTCGGCTTTGATTGATGTTATTCAGCATATGAAGTGATTCATACAGACGTGAAATGATCAATTCAAGGTTATGTAGTAAAATTGAGTCATTTTCATTTATTCTCGCAGTGGGTACATGATCTGTAAAGGATTTTGTTCTCACCAGTTCAATATAGATACAGGGTAAAAATTTTGAAATGAGCTTGGGAAATGAAAGTAATAAGGAACTGAAATGGAATTTAAATCGACCAATTTTTGATTGTGCATGGTGAATGGTTCATTCGTCATGATATTTGAATAACACATTTCCATCCCTGAAGAACTCATCAAGTAGTCAAGTATAACAATAATTATTAATTATGCAAAATAAATTCAACTCGCTTAGTGAATCACCGACAGGACACTTTTTCTGCGTCATGTTGTATCAAAATACAGACTAAAGCTGAGAGACTTCAACGCGTAACTAGACAGCAAACCCGAGATCAGACCTTCTAGCCAACATTATTCGAATTTGTATTACTATATACATGAAATTATTTTTTCCAACTGAAACATTCAGAAGTGTCATCGAACGAATCTCAGAGCCGAGGCTCTATACATAGGCACAAAAGCTTCTGAGCAGGCTGCGGCCAGAATTCGTAAGCTTTTCCTTTCATTATCAAGTTGTTTGTGGTGAAATTAAACGAGTAATAGTGATTTGTAGCTCATTCATTCGAAACCACACAATGTTGAAGCGGCACGAATTGTAAATCTGAATAACGAAGGATATCTTTAACAAAAAAAAAATGGTGCAGTTCAGAATATTTCAAACGGATATATACACCCGAAAAACTGTCTGGTTAGTATAGGTACAACCATATATGATCTCGTTATCCGAACAATATTTTATCATTACAATAACCAGAATATCATCATATGGTTGCTATAAAAAATTGTGACAGTAACGAGAAAATCTCGTAGTTTTCTTTTGATTTTTTCAGTGCCTATACTAACTAGAACTTTTCTCACCAATACAATGTTCTTATCTGATTGTGTACATCAGAATTCATGTTTTCGAAGAGATATTATGAGAAATTCAAAATATTCAATGATTTAATATCATCATTACAAACTCAAATAACGATGATAGAACGGATCAGAGAAATAGATAGAGATCTTGAATGGCTGACGAAATTAATGACGAAACCACACATATAAAAACATTCACTGAGACAAATTATACCTATGTTGAACAGCCCAATGAAATAATTGATATATTGATATGGTTTCGCCTTCGAATAATGTTCCTAAATCAGATATGAGGCAATCGATTAACGAATAATCATAATTGAGTCGTTTTCTAAATTGTTGCTGTTAGCATTTTGATATTTATATACTTCTACCTCTGCATATCTGATGGCGTAAAGCCGTAAAAGAATCATCTGTAAACAAGATAAAAAATTGCAAGTTCATAAAGAACTTGTTTGCAATAATTATAAATCAGTCTGAAAACTCTTGATGCATGAAATCTCTTCGGCTTGGTAGACATAGACAGCAAACTTGTTTAACTGCTTGTCACTGGTTTTAGGAAATACATTTTTTTCATATATACATCCAATTCTCAGAGAGTCGGGGAAGATGATATACTCATTCAATATACTCAGGAGTTCATTTCATGTTCTGATCTGATAAATAGTAAAACCAACACATCTCAACAAAATCACTTGAAACATCTCATTCCCCTGTGATCGTATCAAGCTATTCATTGGCATCAATGAGATGACATCAAATGTCATCACCTTATTTCAAAATTGTTTCACCTTTGAACCTTTCCCAATGAAATAATAAAAATATCAACAGACATACTACAGTTTCCAATTCAAAAGCATCTGCACCTATAAGAGAAATCGTTGCTCAATAACAATTCCAAAAGGACAGCTTGCCATGCACCTAACATATTTTATTGGAGTGAAAATATCCGTAATAGCACGTTTCTGTTATACCCACATCAATTATCTTCCATGGTGATAATTTCCAGCTATCCAATCAGATTGTGGCACCATAACTATAATTGTGGTATACAGCCATTAATGAACTCAACAATGTCATCACCATCTCAACGATGCTTATTGATACGTACTTAGTACAAGTGGCAAGCAGATAATGGCTTTACAGTCTACAATAGCATTTGTTGTAATGTATGTAATAGAAGGTGTTCATGAACTAAAGAGTAAATCTCGTGCGCATCTCTGAATCTTCATTTAATTTTGTTCACTTTTTTTCCACTTCTATCCTTTTTTATAGTCTTTATCTTAGTATTCTTCATCTTAGTATTCACATAGGGTTCGTGAGTGACATTTCGTTCATGATTAGAAATTAATGCTACTAAATCTTGTATTGTGATTTGTGAAATTGGAATAGGAAACTGTTGGCAATAAACGCTATTATTATTATTATTATTATTATCAATAGAGGATGTTGAATTTCTGCGGCACACGATATAGCGATTATATAATTTATGGTGGAGTTAACATCAGCCAATGATTTCATCTCTTTCAGATGCATAAATACTATGGACAAATAGCGAAGCCATATAGTTTCCATCCGAGGGTATGAGATTCAAACTTGGCAAGGTTGTTGGATTCCAGAACAGAAAACTTTTTTACTATTTCTCACTCTCACATTACTTCCGGTTACACCGAAAACCACCCCAACTAGAAAATTTCAATTTAATTTTCGTAGTTTTTTGTCACAATTCCTCTAAAAATTCACCTAGTATTTATATAGTGTATATTGTATATGGTTTGTTCGAGAAGCTCTTTGCTTTCTTATTTGAATATGATCTATATAGTGTAGAAATTTGATTTATATAGAAACAAAGGCTTGTTTTGTATACCTTTCGAGTCTCATTCATTTTCTTACCAGTCTAATCGAAAAAAATAGGATAAAAAATGGGTTAGAAAAATCCACACTATTCAGGATCAATTTTTCGAGTCTCTCATAATGTTCTGCAAGATTATTTTTGCCCATGCATCAACTTTGAAAATCTTTCATACTCCGGTATGGCTCCCCGGAGCATATAAGTGTTGAGGCTGATTTTATTGGATTTTGGAAGTACTTATTGTCGAGGAGTCTTGATAAAATTGGGGATATATCTTTCACGAATCTGTCATCAAATATTTTCGTCTAATTTAATAAATTGGTAAAGAAGTGAAGGTTAGCAGAAATATACTAATTAAATGAACTGCGATGGTGCTGATTGGCATTTGAGCTTTCGCATTCACCCTTTCGAATGCATAGCGATAAATTCGTTCTCATGTAAATTAGCAGGAAATGAACTGATTTAATGTCTGCTAGAAACTGTGTTTGTCCTAGTTCCATGATCTTGTTAGCGTGTTCTCGAAGAATGCATAAATAGACCACCCAGTACCATTCATCAATGCTGCCGATAAGGCAGGTAAACCTCAGACTATTGTTGTGAAATAGGTCAGTCATACACCGAAATTAGCAGAGATTTTACCCAGGAATAATTTCACGGAACTTGAGAACACAATTTCTGAAATGAGTTTCATTGAGAAAACAGAATATAAGGTATTGCAATGTAATCTGGTGGATCAAAATGTTCAAAAAGCGAATGTAGAGCCTGTTGATGTGCAGCTTCTATCTCAACCTCAATGGCAGCAGTTCATGAATGCGTTCAGAGAAGAAGAGGCCTCACAGTCACAGACAGATAAAAAAAAATATCATCAGTTTTCTTCGTCCTTCTCAATAAGGTCAGAACCAGAATGTTCAACAAGGAATACTGATCTGGGTTTCAAGGCATGAAGGCGTTCATAAGAAGGAGATTCACTCTTTCCTGGCCCTGAAATCTGTGGAATGCGCAAATTCCATCAGTCGGCAGCTGGGTTCAATCCAGGGTCATCGAAGACAATCACAGAGCTAAGGAGCCACTGAACCTCAGCATTAAAATATTCCTCACAACTCAAAGTTGTGTTCAACCCGCACTAGTTCGCTTCTGCTACATGCGAAGTGTCTTGCCACCACGATATGACATCAATTGAAGGCATTAAAAGGAAAAAAATGATGGAAAACAAGTGAGAGAGCTGAGGAGCAACTCAACCTCAGCATACTAGAACTCAATATTATTGAAAGATCCCTCACTTCTTCTTTCTTTTGGCGGACCACCTCAAAATGATGAGTTTAAAGGAAGATGGTGGATGACTCATCTGCAACTGCATACTCTGCCAACTACTTTGCCTCGACGGCTGTATCATTTTCTGCAGGTTTATATCTCACCAACAGAAGTGCAGGTTCACATCTTACCAACAGTGCAAGTAAGGCAAATCTCAACTTTGTGAAGATTGTCTAATCAAGCCTCATCCTGAAAATATCTCTAAGGTTCACAAAAACCTCTTTCCTAGTTCAAACTTGTTTCATTGAAGGTCGCTATGGAGAGGCAGTCCTTGTAACCTTTCCAGATATGGACTAAGTAGAAAAGATCTGGATGATTTCTGATCGATAGAAAGAATGTTCTCGTATCGGGAATTATCTGTGCGTTAGGGAATTGGTGGCAGGTGGAACTGGAGAGGCAGCCTTTTACCTCACTCTAATCTTCCCAGATATGGACTTTGTAGAAAAGATCTGGATGATTTCTGATCGATAGAAAGAATGTTCTCGTATCGGGAATTATCTGTGCGTTAGGGAATTGGTGGCAGGTGGAACTGGAGAGGCAGCCTTTTACCTCACTATAATCTTCCCAGATATGGACTTTGTAGAAAAGATCTGGATGATTTCTGATCGATAGAAAGAATGTTCTCGTATCGGGAATGTATCTGTGCGTTAGGGAAGTGGTGGCAGGTGGAACTGGAGGAGCAGCTTTTAACCTCACTCTAATCTTTCCAGACATGGACTTTGTAGCAAAGATCTGGATGATTTCTGATCGATAGAAAGAATGTTCTCGTATCGGGAATGTATCTGTGCGTTAGGGAAGTGGTGGCAGGTGGAACTGGAGGAGCAGCTTTTAACCTCACTCTAATCTTTCCAGACATGGACTTTGTAGCAAAGATCTGGATGATTTCTGATCGATAGAAAGAATGTTCTCGTATCGGGAATGTATCTGTGCGTTAGGGAAGTGGTGGCAGGTGGAACTGGAGGAGCAGCCTTTAACCTCACTCTAATCTTTCCAGACATGGACTTTGTAGAAAAGATCTGGATGATTTCTGATCGATAGAAAGAATGTTCTCGTATCGGGAATGTATCTGTGCGTTAGGGAAGTGGTGGCAGGTGGAACTGAAGAAGCAGCCTTCAACCTCACTCTAATCTTCCCAGATATGGACTTTGTAGAAAAGATCTGGATGATTTCTGATCGATAGAAAGAATGTTCTTGTATCGGGAATGTATCTGTGCGTTAGGGAAATGGTGCTCACTTTCAGGCGATCTCGATCGATAAGCCGTTAACGTGTCTCCCGAACGTTTTCACTATCTGCGACAGCGGGCATAAACAGTGGCGCTTTGGTATTCCGATGAGTGCAGGTAATTTCCATAAACGTTGTCGCCAGGCCAGCTTTCAGCTGCGCTTTTAGCATACCCTATCCCGGGACTGCCGTTCGGGCCCGGCCAGTAGGCGTCATAACATACGGTTGCGCCTTCACCTACTTAGCATATTTACGTGTGTAATGGTCTACAAGGTGATGCACATAACTTTTACGACTCGAATTTGCACTATTTGGCAATAACTCGTATATCTGTATTTCAGTTCGCATTTTGATTTGAACTACTGTTGGTCTTTTTATACATAGATATATTTTCATGTTATACAAGATGTTATCGTATTCTCTAGGCTAGCCATGGTTTCTACGGTTCCTATATAGACTATGAGATTTGAACTTGGCAGGAGTGTTTCAAGAATTGTGAAAGGTTTCAACATTTCATAAATGATCATACTTTTTTTACCTTCATTATACATTCAAGAAGGAAAGAATCCTCTTTTGAGTTGATTTCATCTTCTCACACATCCTTGAAAGAGGTGAATTCAACTTCTTTCATATGGAAGGCGCTGTCAAATAGCAATCTGTGTCAGAAAAGAACTAGATCTGTGAATCAGAATGTCACAGATTCTCATTCAACAGTGTCTTCCATATGAAAGAAAGTGGCTCCATTTCTCTTGGGGACATTAAAGAAGGTGAATTCAACTCCTTCTGCTGGGGTGTTTTTCCTTCTGTTCGACTCCTTAAATGTTCAAGGAGGTATAAAAAGTATTTTGTGTGAGGAATGAAATAATGGGCAGAAGAAATAAGAAGTCAAGAAGAAGAAATATCCTCTATTGAGTTGAAGTCACCTTCTTTGACATCGTTCAAAGAGGTGGATTCGACTTCTTCCATATTTGTTTTCTTTCATATGTGTCAGAGTGTCACAGATTCTCATTTAACAGTGTCTTACATATGAAAGAAGGTGAATCCATCTTCCTTACTGATGTTGAAGAAGGACAGTTCAACTTCTTTTGTTGAGGTGATTTTCCTTCTGTTCGACTACTTGAATGTTCAAGGAGGTATAAAAAGTATTTTGTGTGAGGAATGAAATAATGGACAGAAGAAATAAGAAGTCATGAAGAAGAAATATCCTCTATTGAGTTGAAGTCACCTTCTTTGACATCGTTCAAAGAGGTGGATTCGACTTCTTCCATATTTGTCTCCTTTCATATGCGTCAGAGTGTCACAGATTCTCATTCAACAGTGTCTTACATATGAAAGAAGGTGAATCCATCTTCCTTACGACTGATGTTGAAGAAGGACAGTTCAACTTCTTTTGTTGAGGTGTTTTTTCTTCTGTTTTAGTTCATGAACGTATAATGGAGGTATAAATCCGGTTGTATCCTGTGGAAGAAGGTGAATTCACTTTTTTCTCGGAAAACGGAGATCGTCACCCTCCTTCTTCATTATGAATTTCGACTTACTGAGTTCGAGTACAGGAAAAATATGGATCGCATGACTCGATCAAATGACCCCACCCTCACTGATTATTCTTCCGTTCATCATCCCGGGTTTTCTTGCAGGTAGTATTAGTGCAAGGACGTTACCTGTCGTTCCTGCCGCTGTGCAGCCGCAACGAGCCGGTCTTTTTGGCCACCTGCACTCCAGTGGCCATGCCGGAGACGAGAGAGTGTGTCGTGCAGGGTGCCACCAACGTATTTACATCCATTCACTCCATGGACATGAGGTTCATCCACATCGATAGCAAGTGAGTTCCTCCTGCGCTATCTCTGCAATGCGGACTATATACTATATCGCATATCTGGCCGATCGGGGCCCCGTTTGCGGTGGTAGTGGTCAGTGCCGTACGCCATTCGCTATATTTTGTCAGGGGCGCATTCAGAGAGGAGGGGTTTAGTACCGAAAGCAAAAGAATCTATTTACACTTCTGCGAGATGTATAGATGTTGTTTTCGAAGTCTCCGAGGAATCATACGAAATATTGACATTATCCACGTGCAGTGATGGGTACATCACATAGCTATTGTCGTGCTTGCTCCACTGTGTATATTTATGAATGATACCTGTCTTCAACAGTATCCACTTGTTGAAATTATCTCAGTATTTCAATCCGACTGAATGATTCATCTGCGCGAATCATAAAAATATTTACAAATCTTCGAAAAATCTATCAAGTCTCTATAAAACTTGCAAATACATTGAAAATCTCACAAATATTGAAAATCCTCAGATATATCTCAATCCTTAGTGAATCTTACACATCATTGGAAAACAATCGTTTAATCTCACGAATCTCCAATTCCAGAAATGTTGATCAGTTGTCAGAAACTTTCAACAAATTTCGCGATGCCTTGGAAAATTCCCAGAAATCATTCAAAAATCCCTAAAATTATTTGAACTATAACAAATCTTCAAAAGATCCAAGCTCTGTACTCTGCAACGTTTTCTTTTGAAATGAGATGCCACTCGTCTCCGATGTAGAATATCTTGAACAATTCAAGACTTAGAAGCAAAGAAAATGAGAATGCAAGTAATTATATATCGTTTTATGCTATCGCAGTTGAAAATTATTCATTCAGATAAATTGGTATTCGTCAATTTCAGATTGGGGGACAGAGGAATCTTGTTTGAGACAGATATATCAGAGAAAATGTTATATTCGTCTATAGAAAACATCTACATCATCTCATATACGAAGTGTATGGCCGAAACTCATGATTTTGTGTGGAAGTAGGTACTCACAGAGTTCTTCATTTGCTGTAAATTATATCAAACACATTAGAATTCGATTATATAGAAATAATCAGTTGTTATACTCCATTCGAAGAAAGAGTTCTCAAGATCATATTCGATGAATGTATAGCTATGATATGATCGGAGATTGTGGAATACTGACTGGTGTACGTACAATATATTTTTGTCAATCCTTAACATACGAACTGTGCTATTGAGAGATAACGTTTTTTCAGTCCAACTGGATGATGTTTATTGACCGTAGATTTTATTCTTGACAATAAATTGTTAGTTTGCTTATTTTGACGGATATATAATTTGTTGACATTTCGAATAAAAAATATTGAGAATATGGAGTAACGTCAATGCTAATTCTGTATACCTAACGAAACCTAACACGAGGGATGGGATTATGTTATTGAGAAATTGGACATTGAAATTTGGACTGTGTGCAAAAATAAATAACATCAAAGAACCGATTCAAAAGTTGACCTGAAATGAGCTCGAGAAAAATGCCAGGCACGGCACTGGCGCGTGCGCTATGAGGCGTACGGTATGGAGCTTTGTTCGCTCGTGCGATAAATCAACGTGTCCGGTCGTGATGGGGGGGCAATGGGGGGCGTAGCGGGGTCATCGGGTCGCGGGAGAGACGGTGACATCCGATGCTGTAAATCACGACCGACTGCGACTCTGTTACACTTGTCAGTGGCGTAACTCTGGGTGATTACCGTACCGGGTGGAGGGGAGGGGCTTCGTCCAACTAGCAATCTGATTCGCTGACGTTACGAGATGACCGTTTTGCCTAAGCTGTTCTGGTATTGAATCATCGAGCAATACTTATTTCATCGTGAACAACCTAGAAAAATTGGATTTGAGTAGATTACTTTTCATTTTCCTCAGCTCACTGACCTTAGGCAAAGATGCAATGGTATTTCGAGCAGAAATCATTGCAACACATCATTGAAAAGCGAGAGTGTCGATAAGGCAGGAGTTTGTAAAAGCAACTTTGTAATCTACTCAGTAATCAACTCAATGCAAGTTGAATTAAAACTCGCCTTGCATTGTTTGGAAGCCTCAAAAGAGTTGGGCAATCAGAACAAACTGACATTAGCCTGGGTACCCAGCACAAAAAGGACAATAAAGAGGCTGATTAACCAGCCCCAGGGGGAGCAAGTGAGGCTTTGAATGAATCAGAACCGTTTTGCAGCATAGCACAAACTATACGAAAAACAAGCCCCCTTCCATGGATGCGAAATAAATCTCAAGAATGGTGGAATAACTCATGAGGAATAAGACGCCAAAGAGTTCATCAAAAACCCATGCCAACATTCACAGATCTACTTAGCCAGAGAATGGGTACACGCTGAACAAAAATATGGATACGATCATCGGCTCAGCAGAAGAACCACTGTAATGTAAAACGATTTAGAGAAGTTGAGAGCTATTTTATTAGCCAGCAACCAGTCCGACACTTCCTCCATGAAAAGTTTAATGCGGATCACGGAATCAAAGGATCTAGGGGTTCTGTTCGATCAAAAACTCACGTTTTCCAATCAACTCACGTTTTCCAATCACTTCCAGAATGTGATATCAACTTCAATGAAAAATTTGGGTTTTTCGATACGCAACTGCAAGGAATTTAGGACCTATGACTCCTTGAAAACCATTTATTTCACACTGATCAGGAGCAAATTAGAGTATTTTTGAAATAAGCATATTTCAAAAAATATGGTGTTTATCCCGAGAGAGGTCATAGCTATGATTCATCGTTGGATGAGTTTCATATATATATTTTTTCTTACATTCAAACAATTCAAAAAAGATATTCTCCGTTTCATTCAGAATTGATTTTGTTATATGTGTAATTATTTATAATGCTAATTGTATACACCTGTAAATGGGCTTTTGGGCCTGCTGGATGTATTATACCAATAAATAAATAAATAAATAAATAAATAAATAATCTCTTCTGATGCTGTAATTGACTAGTATACTCGTGTCGTCAGCAAGAAGTGTGAATACGGCTGTAGGAAATTTACAAACGATGTAATTTACATGAAAGAGATAAACATGGAGAATAGCATCATAGATAGTCTTGAGTAAAGTAGAAGATACGGTCGGTTCCGGAGAAAAATATCCAGCAATCAGGTTCAGACCCTTATTGATAGAAAACAATCAATTGTGATTAAATGAAAATTGTAAAAAAATAATTGCTTGCTTTGCAGCGGCGAATTCTACCTGGGCTTCCCGCGCTCGGAGCTCCAAGGGGTGTCCTGGTACCGGCTGCTGCACTGGGAATGCACACGCGAGGCCCAAACCAAGCATCGGCTTAGTGAGTACTTAGCATAATATAGGCACTAAGTGTGGTAGAAATGGTGCGCCGTATAGAGATTTCCTGTTTGTTCTTGAATAGTGTCGTATTTTTTCCTGAATCATCAGAAATTGTCAAAAATCATGAATTTTTTCGAAAAAATTTTTTCACATGTTCTTTTAGATTTCGAAAATATATACGTGTGGATTATTTATAGGGGGTGTATATTGAAACTTGAAAAAAAACTCATCATTTTGGCTAATGAACTCTTCCGATAATAATATTATCATATAAATTATAATATTATCAAATTAAATTTGCCATATTGTATGTTAGGTATACCTATCGACAATATTACATACCTTCTATATGGGACGTGAACCTCAACATAACATGACACCAATTATTCGATATTGAAATTTTTTGGAATTCGATATTTTTTCGCGATTTGATACCTACTATACAAATGCATATTCGGGGAGAATAAATTTATTATTATTATTATTATTTATTGTTCATTTATTATTAATTATCCATTTCATTCATCCGTTGTCGGTATTATAAAAAAAAAACATAAAAAAATTTATCACCTAAGATTTACCACTTAATATTTAAGACTTTACATTTAAGACAGATGGAACATGGAAATACAATTGTTCATGTTATAAAACCATTCAAGATTATCCATTCAACATTTATCATTTGAGAAGATGGCGAACTTCCAACTTAAGAAATTATTGTTGAATGGCCATGAACGAAAATAAGATTATGTTTTTCGGGAGTGTCGACAAGTGACACCTCTGCTTCCCGCTTTTTTTCAAAACTGTATTGAGGTTATCTTTTACTGTACGAGAATATTGTCAGTGTTTTCAGGATTTTTGCGGATTCTTTTCATGGGTATTGTTACTCTAACCAGTTTTTTAATGCTTGCAGCGTTTGGAATTTATTATTCAATCAAAAAAAAACGTCAGTATTTACTAAGCTTTTAAATGTCTTATAATGGCTTAAATCTTGAAGTGATAAATGATAAATGTTAAATGTTGAAAGTTTATGAAGTCACCATAAGTGATCAAATATTTTAAGAAATGCAAATCATTGTGCAATGGGAATGACCGGACCTGGCACCATTTTTACTGATTACCTATCCAATGCAAATCTTGAAGGATTCAAAATTATGAAAAAAAAAGTTATGAATACATGAAAACTCGCATTCAATGGGTAAAGAACCGAAATGGGGCAAGTTCATGTAATTCCCGTAGCGTTTTAAGCATGCCTCACTGTTTTAGTGAACATTAATTTATATACATTTCTGCTCGCATATTTCTCAAAATATTTGAACGGCTTTATTTCGAAAACGGATGGATAAAATAAACCACATGTGTATATTTTCAGAATCTGAAAAAGGCGCTCTTTCCAGATATGAGATAATATACAGGGTGTTCCATTGAAAAAAAATTGACATATGACATTGGCCGAAATAGTTTGGACAAGAAATTCTGATGATTTTGAAAGAATATAAAACTTTCATACTTTCATATCCTCTAACCCCTATAGGCGGGGTGCAAAATTATACGGTAAAACACTCTGTACGCTCAGCTCCCGCCAGAAATGTGCTCCGCTGCGAGGAACTGTTTTTATTTTATTGCGTAATCGAGTAATGCTATCGCTAGCATCTAGCATGTCATATTGTCACGGCGAACAATGGGTATCTTGATAAAAGACAGTCGGATATTTTTCGAACTCATCGGCAAGTCGAACTTTGCTTTCGAACTTGAATTTCAATTGAAGGGGTAGGATGCAAAAGGGAGCAAGTGACATAGTATTATTGCGTCAATTGCATAATCGATGGGTCCAACGATAACTTTCGTAATTCACTGTTTTCCATTCACGCCCAAACGGCGTTATGCTAACTAATGTTAGTTGACCCTCAGATTTAACTTTGTATTGATAAACCGGCCCTTGGTTGCGTTACTCACACTGTTCATTGTTTTGACAACACTATGTAGTAATCTGAAATTCACTGGAATCTCGTTGAAAAAATATGTGAATGTGTTGTGTTATAAATAATAATAATAATACCTAAGAGGAGCAAGTTGATATCGGAAATGCTCGCAGTTGGTTGTGGTTGTGTAATGAAAATAGGTAAGGTTCCAACTATATATCTACTACTATACCTTGATAAATTTGGAATGCGAAATCTCGGTGGACATTGACAATGAATATTCTGTGACAAATGATAAATAGCTTCCAAACATATGAACAAACAGAATTCCAATTCTAATTCTATCCTATTAAACCTATTTGAACTTTCTTACAATCCATTTCCCTCAGAATATCAGTTATACCTATCAGTTATATCTGTCACTTATATCAATTTGCATCTATCTCCCTCAATTCCATTCCGTGAACGCAAAATGATAACATGACAAAGTGAAATATATATATATATTCATATATATATATATATATATAAGCTCATTAATCGCCTATACATGACCTATGACCTTACATGTATGTTAATAATGTAATGATATGTTGGTGATTGAGAGAGTGTGAGAATCAAATCTTGATGGTCAACTAATCGATTAGTTGTATGTAGCCACGGTTCATTTCTTTCTGTAAACC
Source organism: Gastrophysa polygoni (assembly GCA_963576655.1). Classification (NCBI taxonomy): domain Eukaryota; kingdom Metazoa; phylum Arthropoda; class Insecta; order Coleoptera; family Chrysomelidae; genus Gastrophysa; species Gastrophysa polygoni. The sequence continues at coordinate 3,870,978 of OY755085.1, forward strand.
GTGGTATGAAGCAACGTTTTGATTTGCAGAGTTAAAACTCTGAAAGTCAGAGACGATTCGTTATTATATCAATAGCGAGTTGTTCGAACCTAACGAATTTTTTTTACAACCACCTGTTTGAACGGAAGTGATTTCAGTTTAAATGTCTCTTTTATATTTCTTCATGTGTCTTAAAATTCTCTATTCAAGCATGTATCACAAAGGGGCATTCCTCTATCAAATTTCATTTTATTTGAATCATTGTGAGTCAGCCTCGAAGTCCAAGGAATATTTATTATTCATTTAGTCGATTATATTTTTTTTTATATCGGATCAATGCCTACAAGTTTCCAATATTCTCTTCGAAAATGCAAGATTGAGACTAATATGTATTGCAGTCACTCAATCGGAGCAAGAACGCTCCTGTATTCTGCTCGCGCAATTCCAAAGGCGCACCGGCGAGTGGATATGGATGCACTGCGTGCTCCAGGTGAAAGAGAGCTCCGAGAGCAATCAACAACCTGTTATAGTCTGCACCAACCAGGTGCTCACCGACGCCGAGGCGGCCGTCATGAGGACAAACAGCTGGCTGTACCACTACTACTCGGTGCAGAACAAGCTCCAGTACGGCCTCACCTACGACGTGGGCCATCCCTCGCGCCTCCTGTACTACCCGGAGCCCACGCAGACGACGGAGTTCGCCGCCGGCCACGACGTCGCAGGCTACGCCCACCTCGGCGCCATGTCCTCGACGCTGCAGCCGCACGTGACCCACCACACGGCCGTCACGCACGCGCACCACCACCAAAACCACCACCGCCACCACCGACGGGCCGACTCCGAGCCGGTCGATTACTCCTACAGCAAGCGCAAACCCAAAGAACTGCACCACCTCGAACTCGACGTCGCCGACCACGACGCGCCTGACGCCGAAGGCGGTTCGGGCGGGCTGCTGGTCGTCTCGCACCTCTCGGAGAGGCCCAGGACGCTGCTCAAGGTCGACCCCAGCGAGCTGATGGACCAATGGAACCCCAGCCCGCCGTGGTCAGACACGCTGCAGAAGGTGCCCGACCTGTGCCACCAGGAGCTCAGCCCGTACATCGGCAGCGCGCCGCCCACGCCGACGGCCACGCCGAGCACGCAGACCAGCGCCTTCTCGTTCGACTGGATGCCGGAGCAGTACGTGCCCTCGATGGTGGGGGCGGCGACGGCGGACGACTGCGAGCGGCAGATCTACTGGCCGACCGAGCACCGGCTGTTCCCGCTGCAGCCGCCGCCCAAGCGGAACCACCCGCCGCCCGGCAAGTCCGAGTCGGCCGACAGGGACACGCCTTAGCTAGGCGGAGGTGAGCGGCCCGAGGGGTTCGGTAGCGGCTAAGGGTGTGACTGCGTTTGGTATAGCTCTCTGACCGGTTCTCTGGAGAACGCAATCGTAGACTAGAGTCACCTGCAAGTCTTGTTGGTTATTAAGGCACATTTTGATGCTCAGCTGAAGCAGTTCTTGTTGTCGGAGCCTTTGACTTCAACCGTTTGCACTGCAAGACTCAAAAGTGCTTCTCACGCGGACATGGAGACAGAGCAACTCGTCTTTTGATTTCACATGGCCAACATAAAAACTGTCAAACTCGAATGTTTGAATCATCAGCTGTTGCTTGTTAGTAATCGGCGAGCGGCTAAGGGTGTGCTGACTACGTTTGGTATAGCTCTCTGGCCGTTTCTCTGGATCGTAGACTACAGATGCATGACCAACATACAAACTGTCTAACTCGAATGTTTGAATCATCAGCTGTATCTTATCAGACATCAGCTAGTGATGATCAGTAAGGCCCTGAACGCAATGGGTCAACATGATGAACGTTGGTTTCTGGGTAACCTGAACACTAACCCATGACTAAATTTACGTGTTTCTTCTGAAAGAGACATTCCAGCAAGGGATACGAACTTCAGCACCGTAAAAGGAAATGCTAGAAGCAATTTTAAGAGGTATTCACACAAATACATGAAAAAATGCATTTGTAGCGCTGGCCGCTTCACATTGTTGGACAGTGGTAGGCAAGTGATATGAAGGTTGGAAGAAGTAAACCCGCAGAGTCAGCTTCTCTTGAGCAGTAAACTGTCATCGAGGTGAATTCTGAGGTTTCAGACAATCATATCTCTGATGATTGAGATGATTTAGGTAAATCCCGTCATCGTTTAGTCCGATCTCTAAGATATAAGAAGCACTGCTGCTGCAATATCTTGAGTATGACCTATATTATCTTCGCCTTTACTTTATGTCATCTGAACTAATTGAATCTGCTAGTATAACCTATAACAAAGTTATATGCGGAAAATGAGGACGAGTATAAGTACGCATTCGTGACCCCTTAGTCACATACTCGGTCATATCTCAAAGGATCTTTAGTATCGAAGGAATGGTCCAGGAGGAACTTTATCTTACTACTGAATCTGACTGTGGATGAGTTGACCTAAATCGAAAGCACTCAATCAGCGGATGGGCAACAGGTTTCAAGCTCCGAATATCCTTCGATGTTGAGAAGATTGACTTGTGTTTGGTCTTTGGATCGATTTGCGAACTCTCCGGCTCTAATCTACGGTTGGTTTTGGTTCATCGACAGCTTCATTTTCTGATGAGCAGCATTTTATTTCCACATTCAAAGCAACAAGGATAGCTCGCAGATTGAATTGTAATGAAGATAAAACTTCCTGGAGACTATCAGTTAACTATCAGATGGAATGCATCATAGTCTTTATTGGAAGGGTTAAGACAATTGCATATTTTTTAAGTACAGAGAGGTCCAGGAGTGTTAAAAGTACTTGGTACCGGAGATACGGCTGAAATCAAAAAAGCATTGCTTGATGTGTCGCAGCTGAGTTAATTATGGTTGCATTCACTCGAGAATGTTTTTCATATCTGACTTACTTGAGTTTGAGAAATCAGAGGAGATAGAAGTGAACTCCTTTATTCGGATCGGTGAGAGTATACGAAGGTTTTGCAATGACGAGGAGTTATCACCTTTTCGGAAGACACAGGAAGCTTATCCGAGAGAAAATTTGGCACCACGGCTGTTGCAAGTTTCCCAAGTCCGATTCCACTCAGTCAACGATGCGTTGAGATAGTTTCATTCGAACAAAAACCATCCTGTTTCTGAAAACGGTAGAGAGTTGTAATCAAATGTAGCCAGATCCTTGGTTTTTATTGAGTAGTTTATGTAAAAGATTCTATTTATTTGATAATAGTGAAATTTGTACAACGTTTCAGTAGTTAGACATTGGTATTGTCTTCCAAGATCGTCCATTTTATTGGTAGGTATCTATATTATATATACTATATATTGTTTTAGGCAATTGTGTTCTCCAAGAGATCTGCATATAATGCAAGTGATTTTATTGGGATTTAGAAAATTTATACAGGACATTATCTGTGATTGTTTTTTTGCTACTACAAACTACTTTTCGAAATGCAATATATTAGATTTCCGATACAGAGCTCGATAAAATAATCTGCTACCATTATCATTTTCAGCGGTGGCATTGATAAAATTTGGTTTCTTCCAGCAGTGTACTCAATGATGCATATCGAAAAAAAAATCATGAAATTTGAATTGAGGTGAATCCTCAAGACTTTGTGACTACACATCATAGTTTAGGACATCTTTTGTATAACAAGTATCGTCGTTATACACTTTATCTCAAATCATCGAAAATTTATAATTTCGGAATCATATCACATCGTGATAGTGAGTGAGAGTGATTTTGGCAGCATGTGTGGGACCTTTGTTATCACAGTGAACTATCCTTTTTTTCGATAATTCAATTCGATGAAGTGTATTCCATCAATAATTAAAATGAACTACAGTTGTCAACACACTTAATGGCCACTCATAGTTTGACATTTTTCGAGAACCGATTTACTTGCGGTATTCGGTATCTGATGTGATTGAACTTCAAAGGCAACGGGAATTATGTGAAAAAAAACAGCAGATCAAAACTTGCCTACGTGGTTTGAAATGGATTCTTCAAACTATGGTCTACATTTGCGAATCTGAAATTTCATCAAAAAAAATTCTTCTGATTTCAGACAGGCACCGCAAATGTAATGGTTCCACGTTACACCCTGTGTAAGCTTAGTTCTGCTGATCTTGAAAAAATACAGGTTGTCGAAAGATTTAAATTATGTGTGTTATGTCTATTGGGTATTGAGAACTATAGTCATAGTATGGTATGACGCATAAAAAATCATCAATGTTTTCAGAAGAGACGAGTATCATACTTTCCAGTTACCACTCTTTATACAGAAGCGTTGGACTATTGATTTATTTATCTTTATATACCAACTTAGGTACGTTTTTATTCACATACAATTGCTGCATATTTGAACTGTAGGTCAAAAGTAAAACACACCTATTATTCCATTAATATATACAGCAGAGAAATAATTAAAGGTCATATGGATGATAACATAATGAATGAATTAGTAGTCAATAATAGAATTGTAATTTTAAAGGCATAACTTTGAAGATTGTCTGTGAATTCCAATATCTCTGGCATAGACATGACGAAGTTCGAACAGCTACAGTGGTACAGAAGGTCAAGATGACATCACCTGGACTTTATGCATGCAAAACAAATATCACGAAAACGGTTCGAGATATTGTCGTAGTTTCAGAGATCTAATGGTGACAAAAATATTTTCAAGGATTTCATCACTGTTGCGAAGATGTGGTTTTATTGCCAGTGACGGTTCGATCTTCACGATAACTGTTGAAAGTATTATATTGATGGTGAGGATGAAAAAACTGATTCGATACAAAAATGTGATAAAATTCTACATCACTTTATAAATGTAAAAAAATTGAAGTAGCCAATTTTGAATATATAACCTCTTGCAGGGTATTAATTCAGAAAATGCATATAATAAAACATTGAAAACTTGAAGTATGCTTGCCTCAATACTTATATATTGCAATATATATATTCTATTTTATTACGAGTGGTCACTATGCTGATGCGCACCCTGTACATTTCACTAAGGTGAAATAAGAAATAATTGTATACAGTACAATTATAAGATGAGTTTGTTTTGCAGCATCTTTATATTCATTTGAGTTCCTGATCACAATTCTAATGTGAGAAACATTTGTATAGTACAGAGATCTTTTAGCAATAATTATTGTTTTTGTTTTAATCTTTCAAATCGACTGTATCTTATATTCCACAAATGCATTATTATTTATTGATTTGTTAATATATTTACTAGAACCTAGTTGAGAACCATATGATTTAGTTTTAAAATAGGTTTGCAAGTTGCAAGGCATGTAAAATGTATCAGTATTATTATTATTCTATATCTCTCATCCCTATTATGAATAAAGAATACAATTGTTTATTTTTTCTTCTTAGTTTTAATTTCATGATATCGAATATAAAATCATAAACCTATCCTAATACTTGCAAATATCACTGATGAATATCATGGATAATTCCAGAGGTATATAAAGTTAGCAAAACAAGATAATTAAGCGACATGTTTGATGGTGAAAAGTAATCATATTATGTTAATTAATTATATACTTGTATGAGTTGTAAGTTGCCTTTGGCAGACCTCATTTAATAGTTATAGTCTTAGTCATTATCATATGTTTTTTAAAGTTTATGCAAATTTATTTGGGTCATCAAAGAATGATGTGAGGATGTGGTATACATTCATATCAAAACTCTTTCTTTTTGAAAAAAAAAATAGGCCAGAAATCATTTTCTTATACCACTGGTGCACCTGGGTGATGAGTAGAGAACCATTAGATATTTTCGAAGAAATCGAATTAGGTTCATCATGGTACAATCAGAGTAACATTTGAGACTATTTGTTTCATAATTAAAATGAGTGTTATTCAGTTTTTGGATATTCAAAGTTGTTTCGCCAGCTTCATATGTTGATACCAGGCATACATCAAATTTAATTCTTCCATTTCTTGTCCTGAAACCAAATGTATCAACTGTAACAAGAGAATGAATATAGTGAAACCAGCACAGAAACTATTATAATGTATATCATGGAAAATAAATAAATGAGCCTGAGTCATTATCAAGTAGAAAGTAAATATTTGTCTGTCAATAATGGTTTTCAGCTGGGATCAAATATGTTTTCTTCAGCTTAAATAATTGATTTGGGACTTACACTAGACTGGAGAGCATTTTCAATGAGGAAATATTCTTGATCCTGTGGAGAAACTTTAGATTTATATGCAATCAATGCCAGTCTATCCTTCTGGTTGATATACTGTTGAATGACAAATTTATGACAATTTAACTTGATACCCAGATACAGACTTTTTTCTGAATCTGATATAGAAGACAGATACTGCTCCAAAATGTCCTTAGGAGGTTGATGCATACTGAGGCCATGAACGAATATTTCTGGACACATCACTGTCTTGAGAGAATGTTTTTTAGTTAACCAGTTCTGAAATGAGAATATCAATGATAAATATCAGTTCTGAATTCTTCCACTAACTGGTTTCATAAATAAGCTTGCTAGTTGTGTCCACATCTGCATAGATGACAGTACATTCATGGCAGTCCATTCAAAGGCAAAGTCATAAATTTTGAGTTGTTTCTTGTACTCCATGATGATATCATTTGAGTTCTTGTTTTTTGCCCATTGAGTTTTACAAAGAGCAGCTAATTGCTCGATGACAGAACTACAGTTTTCATTATTCTCAATTTGCCATTCTGAAAACAGATAATTTTCATCTTGAAATGTGTTCAATTCAAATAAACACTCACTCAAAAATTGAAAGTTTTCACTGAGTTCTTGTTTTTCATCATTACTGAGCAGCAAATTTTCAAGCATCACATTCTCCATTATCTTATAATGTGTCTCTTTATTTCTAATACCCTGTCCTTTGAGGTGATATACCTGTTTCTGTAGAAAAACAGTCATCAGAACAATTCTGTACTCATTTCTATGCCGTAATGCAAATATGCAGTTGATTGAAATATCGTAGCTCTTACCAAGAAGCTATTATGTCCTGTTGCCCTGTAAAATATTTTGAACATGCTATTCGAAAATTAAACTCATGAACACTTACATGTACAGTTCAGCCAGATCTGCCAAACAGTTTTTGACAATAAGGTAACTAGCATAATGTCTGACAGCTAATTTTCTCCTGGATAATTGATGATGAAATATATTCTGGCGTAATGTTATTTTCAGAAATAATATCACCTGGAAGCAAAATTTGAAACACACTCATGGGATTAAATTTTTTTATCATACATTCAATATAATATTTCCATCCATGGTCCCTAGAGCAGCATCAAGTAGCAGCATTTTATCAACAAATCTTTTATAAACTTCTAAAGAATAAGCTTGATTGTTGGTCATTTTTTTTATTGTCTCTGGTACTGGTAGAATGGTATACTCTTTAGTTGATTTCACATCATCTAAAACTTGAAAAGACATCACATGTTGTCTTCTCCTAATTCTCTATCCACCTACTTACTCAGATCTAAACATGCCTTTGAAATGAGAGAATGAATTGGAAGTAAACTGCTTTCTTCCAAAGCAGAACTAAATACGAAATCTTTGTGAGGCTCAGTGGTATCCTGTAACCGAATGAATTTAGATGAATAAAATAACATGGGGCCAATTGGAAAAATATCACAATCTCACTTCTTCATCATCGAAATTAAAACCAGATGATGAACTTGTGTTCCAGAAGTCTTCTTCAATTTTGGTTGTCATAATTTAATTTATACTTCAACAACTTATATTTCCATCACAAAATACCCTTTAAATGGTCGAAGGAAAGTACCAAATTCTTGTTATTTGTTATCATTCTCAGAAATCAGAAGTCAGAGCAATAAATATCGTTTATTGCTCTGACTCAGACGTCAAAATATCACAGTACCACCATGATACAAGAAAACCAGTACCACTGAACTCAAACATGACATTCCGTAACCAGTGCTGCCAATAAAATTATTAGACGCGTATATTGATTATATATTCATTTCTATTGAAACCAGAGACATTGAAACTCGGCTTTGATTGAAAGCAAGCACCATCAACGGTCCTTGTATTGAAACAATATTGAAGCTCATCGTTCATCAAAAAGGCTAGATGAGTATCAACTCCCTATCTTCCAACCAGCGAACATATCATAATGTACGCTGAATGGTACACGAAAACTAATCGCATCTATACAGTTGTGTTAGATCCAATGTCTTTCATTTTATTATTAGAGGAAGAGAGGTTGCTTCGGATGTTAACAGGAAAAAGTGGAAACGAGGGCTATAAATACTGATAACAAAACTCTAATGTATGGTACCTATAATATCAATATAGATTTATACACAATTCGATGTCAGTGAAGACATCGTCATGAATGTTTGGTATGAATCATTTGGGTTTGTAACAAAATATATTGCCTATCATTTCACAAAATCTATAGTCACTGGAAGCTGCTTTCAACATCAGATTCATTATCTGAAATCCTCTCCTCACTACTGAATGAATTGTGTTTCTGAGAAGATTGGTTTTCAATCATTTCTAACACTGATTGGAACAAATGGTATGTGCAAGTGAATGTTCCTTCTCCTAGTTTTCTGAAACCTTTACCTGAAAAATATATATTTATTTCCGAATGCTGAGTTTCATACAGCAACAGTCTCTTGATTTGGGTTTATTGTCTTACCAGATGGGATCAAATTATTTTGTATCAGAATAGTGTGCTGGGAAAAGGCTGCAATCAACCTTCTCAGCAAGTCTTCTCTATCTACTTTACTAACTGGTTGAATTTTGCTTTGAAATCTCAATAAATACTCAATCAAATAGCATTCTTCCTGTAAAAATAAGTTTAGCTACAACATAACATGCATCAGCGGTGTTTACTTTGTACCAATGCAATTTTTTTAAGGCAAGCTTCCGGCTGCTTGTATAGAATAACAATGTTTTCAAAATCATTCATCTTTAAAATGGGCACTTTGAGTCCTTCAAGCCATTCAAAAAGAAGTGATGCCAAAACCTGTAAATTACTCTCAACTAGCAATTTGGCCCAGCCAAGTTGAGAGGAATTGAGTTCATGTTGATATTGTCTCACTTTTCTCTTTGTCGCATCATCTAATACTTCGAATTCATTAGTCAGTGCTCTTATTGTGACATTGATATCTTGGACAGGCACTTCTGTTTCGTTTACAACTTTGGCAAAATTCTTTTGTGTTTCCAGTTCTTGAAAACATCGGTTTTCTAATAGGAGTTCTTCATTCATTTCTTCGCCATCGAGAGTACTAAGTTCCGAGAAGGAGTCCATATTGTCTCCCATCTCTGAAGAAATTGGACTAGAAGAGGTTGATTTTCCAATGGAGGAAGTTTTGCCCAGTTCAAAACTTTGAAAACCCTCTGAAAATTGATATTATTCAAGTGAATCACGGCAAGATCTGTGTAAAAACTTAAAAAGTATTTATCTTCATAACTATCCCTCAATATATAATAACTGATGAAGATATGCAATTCTTTTGAATTGTGCATGTGACATCTAAAGATAAACAGTGAATAGTACCTAATGTATTATCTTACGTTCAGAGTTGCTGCTAGATATGCTACTGATACTGTAAGAGCTCTCATTTCGGTTGATGTGTCCGTGTAATTTGGCTGTCAAAAAATCTGAAGTATATGGAATATTGGACTGTGGAAATTCATCGGTCCAACATGAACACGTTTTCAGAATTCTCTCACATATGCAATGCACTATCTGAAAATAACACATCTTAGATATTCGTAAACATTAGAATGTAGTATATTGACGAAAGCAGATGATAATTCCTTGATACCTTAGGTATGAACTTGAAATTTCTCTCGTCATATCCGTGGAGTACCACTCGTTGTCTCTTCAAAAATCTCTTCAGAGTGAACTCGTTCATATGTTTATCCCTACTGACAACATCTCTAGAAACACAATACCTGCTGTTATTTGAAAATACATAATTGATCCATGTGGGTGGTCCAGATTATAGTTGCATTAATTGATCACTTGATGGTCTATCAAAAATAAGTCGACATGAATAATTTTTTGCAAGCATGTCGACTTATTTGCTGATGGACCATCGAATGGGAAATTATTGCTACTTCATACTGAACTACCCAGTATATCTTCCTATATAAAAGACACTATATTTCGATTAGTGCCACAACGAAAAATTTCTCGCAAAAAGAATTCTGATGATTTTTTCCAAATAAAGGAAGAAGAAGATGATCTGATTATATGAATTAATTTATTTCGATATGATATGGCACAAAAATGTAATTGTCACTAGTTTGTATAAAACTAGTGAAAATCTTGATTCAGTTGAGCTGGCCTCAAAAAGTGAATGCAGACTACAAGACTACATATTAATAAGGAAAAAAATCAAGAAATAAGAAAGTGGAGTTTTTATGCCTATTCGAAAAAAAGAATTACAAAAATTTCAATGTAAATTTTGTCAAAAATATTCGTTGGTGCCGCACGGGACGCGACTGGACTTGGATAAATTCAATTGAGTTTGAGCTAATTTAGCTTCTTGACATGATAAATAATTCCAAATTACAAAGAAAGTGGGTAAATAATATTCAAGATATTTTCGAAAAATCTATTGTTTTTCAAAAATTCAACACCTTGTATCTTGAAAACGAAGCAAGTTAGGACACATATGTCAATATGAACTTTTCATCTTGAAATCACTTGGAAACTCGGCTATTAAATTTATTGTACATATTCAACACCCTGTATATGTATCTAATGTTTTCCTGACAGTTCGTACAAAAAGTATCTACTCACTTGAGGTAATAGGTGATAGTTTGTGGAAGAATAAACTGAGCAAAGTGTCTCACACATAAGATTTGTCCTCGAGTTTGTACTGATCCAGGTCTCTTCAGTCTTACGTAACGAATTGCATCGTTCGCAGAAACACGTAAGGAAAACACTAAGTAGCAGGCTATGAGAACGCCCGTTCTTCCCAAACCTCAAAAAAATAGTGTAAATAACTCACATAGCTAAAATTCCATTGAGCATGCAAATATGTACCTATCGCACTAAATGATCTCGCATTGACAATCAGTGATTTATTGAAAATATTATGAAACATCACCATAGTAATTCAGTACCCTAAATACGTTTTTTTTTTGATTTCAGTTTTTCAATGATTTATGTCATTGGTCATTTCGAGGGTATATCGTATGATAACACTAGGTTAGTGTTGTATATATAACTCCAGTTTCTCGATGTCGTAGAAAATATAGTATGTCGCTCGTATATAGTTACCAAAATGACGTTTATAAAACTTTGTTACGTGATGTTTTGTTTTCATGCAGAAAAAACTATTTAAATTCTGACTGATAAAAAACGCATGAGACAGATCGTTATGAAATTTGCAAGGCTCAACGAAAATTTGAGATGAATCAGAGCATTCAAGAAATTTAGATATCGAATTTGAAGTTTTTCTTAGCTCAGAAAAACCCAAGAAATTATTTTTTAAAACCCATTTTATTCTATATCATCAGATTCAGAAAAAAATCTTCATCAGGAACAATTCATGAAAATATATTTTACCAAATACACAATGTCGTTGGAGTTGAAGTTAAAAAAAAATGTTAGTACCACCTTGTAATACTTGATTTGCCTTTTTGTAGAGCTTGGCTTGGGGAATTTTTCTGCCACTCAGCCTGTACATTATGCATTTACTTGTATTCTCAATTTGAATAACATTCAAAGTCACTCACTTGGAAGGATGCATAAATTTTGATAAGATTAGAATCACGGATGACTACTGCAGTATTTATGATGTAATAGTGAACACTGAACAGTTGTACATACACGGATCAATGTTGTTTCAGAATGATTATTGTAGGAGGAAGTGAATGCTCTTTCTTTGTGTTTTGAATTCGGATATCAATCTCAGAACAAAATCAATCCTCTCATACAAAATATTTTTTTTCGAGGGCTAATCACAAGTAGTCGTTCCTTCAAATGAGAATGCGGTACCGTTGTGATGTCTAGTTATTGATCTCTAGTATAGTCACAATGTGGGTGAATGTAACATAAAATACCCTCATATTATGATCACCTACCTGCATGACAGTGTATCGCAACACGCCCCTCGCTCAATGCAAATGCTAGAACTTTTACCATATTCAGAAGTCCAACTAGAGTTGCGTCACCGTAATCCTTCCATGCAAAATTATAATAGTAGACTGAAAATTAATGTAATTTCATGAAATTGAATATGTGTGAAAAATTCAGGAAAAGGGAAGTTTTTCAAATGGAAATCACACGAGTAGATTTTATTTTTTTCTTGAAAATATGGAATAGGTGGCAGAAATGTAAAGAAGTTGAAGTTGACTGCTGTTTGCGAGACTCAGTGGACTGTTGATTTTCCTCTGGGTTTTGGCCCTTGAACTTTTTCTCTTAGGCATTTCAGATAGCTTGATTCAATTCAAACGAAATAGGAAAGTCGTAACATTTTTCCGTCATTGTGATAATTTTTCAAGAAAAATATTTAAAACTTTTCTTCTCATGGCTAATGATTTTTTTGTTCATTTGAAAAACCTCAACAACTTTCGATGAGGCATCACGCTCAAAATTGTTCTAAACTCATTCATCTATTTATTACGAGTATATAGGTATTGGTTACTCACAGAATTTCTTTCAAAATCATTTAGACAACAAAAACGTAGTTGAGGTACTAATTTTGATTTTAAATGATTTAACTGATGTTATATATTGGGTGATTTTATTGTGGATTTTTTTACATTTATATAGTATTTTTACAAAATGAGTGTATCGATAATTTGAGTGTGATTATTCCTTTCACTGTTCTACTAGTTATGGGATGGTTTGAATCACATAATAAGATGCGGATTCAGAAACGAACACAACTGTGACCCTTGAAATGGTGGGATCCAGTGGGATGGTTGCATCACAATTGATGATGCCAGATCTTGCTTTTTCATGTTCACGATTCGAAAATGAAGATCTGGACATTTGGCAGAATTATTTGAAAGTAGTTGCAAGCGAATGAAATAATTGTTATTCATCTACAACTATTGATATACGATTACTGTTGTCGGCTATACAAACTTCGCTTGTTGTCTTGACCTAATTGTCACAAAAATCGATTGTCTTCGGCAAGCAGATTTCTATCAAATGGTATACATGTTCATATTTACTAAGTGTGCATGGTGACCAAATTAAACCTCGGGGATTGCTTTACGCTAGCGTGCTAAGCAGCACCGTTGGAAATGTAACGCCGCATAATTTTGGTCGATTCAGAAACACATTTACTTCCGATAACAGGATATGGTTCCTTATGGCCCATTCAATTTGTGTTTCAGGAGGTTTCGCTTTTGCGTTTATTGAATGTAAACAGATGCTGCATACAAGGAAATGACACGTCGATTTATTGGACAAAACAGTTGAAACCAGTGATCGTCAGCTAGCGACTCGAATTATATTTATTATCGGGAAAACTTAGGAAAAGAAAATTTTATTGAAATATTACAGAACCTACGACTCTTATGGCCCTGATTGTAAAAATGCCAATATTTTATTTTTATAAAATCTGTTCATTTATAAATGGAGTCGATGATAAAATAATTCCATTATTTTCCACACTTACCATAGGAAGGTTTATAAATTGTCATTGTAGAATTTGGAAGTATATTGGATGATATATATAGCATGAACTTCAGAATTATATAATTCAGTTGAGAATCGCCATATAATTAACAGAATGTCGTATGGTTGTTTCAATACTGAAGCAAAATTTAGCACTCTTGATTATTTTGCATCCAATAAAACAACGTTACAATGAAACAATAAAGTGGAAAACACATCAGCATTCGGAATCTCAAAAATTGGATGTTCGTGCCACAGGTAAAGATTTATTATATTTTTCTCCTCGCTTGCTATTAATTATTCTAGAAAGTTATGTTGTTTCAACATGTTACCCAAAGTATAAAGCTGCTACAAAGAAACTCGATGAGATGTTTTCCTGCAGAAATAATCTGTACGTTCCTGAGTTCGTGTTTTTTCTCACAAACTCCAGGAATGGAAATAAATTCTGCCTTGCCCAATAGATTGAAAGTTACATGAACAAATCTCAGTTGATTTTTGTCCCTGCAATTCAACATACCTATAGATTATAATAGTGAATTATAAATTACAGATGGAATGGAAATTCAATGGTCAGTAAGAAATGGCACTCACTATTTTGCTCCATGAACATATTGGGCTCATATGAAAATCCAGATCCTTCCAAGGGCTGTCCACAACTAGCATGTTCTCTTGGAGATTGCAAATTTATGATCGATTTAATGCCTAAACTATCGATGTTATTAGATTTGATTGAAAAACAAACGAAATCGATGAAATACCTTTCGAATTGTTGTATTATATTCTTCTGGATGATGACTAGGGTGCTGGGGCGTGCCATCGCTAGAATATCGTCTGTTATCCTGAAATATGCAGAGTATACAACAGTGATTATCTAGACATTTTATCGCATAGGAGGTTATCAGATTCAGTCAGACGGATTTTCAATTTTACTTTTTTTTTTACGTTACGACCAAACAGATTCTATTGCAACTTTCGTTGAGCTGTAATAATGGAATCATAGATTTCTCTATTCAACGTTTCGTCATCTAGCTATCATCATCAACTTCATTCAAATATACGGTCCTGACCTTTGGAATGCTTTTTTATTATGATTTCACGAGGATGTACTACACACTATGTTCGAAGCATGTTAAGAATGCTTTTTGGCCATCATCAAGAATGTTTCATGATGAGTACCTGCATTTTTTATAATTTGGTATGAAGTAGCAGAAAATAATCACAAGTAACTATGCTCCTGATTATGAGATATACAGTGTCTGTCGAATCGTAAAAGTTGAAACAACTTGTGACCAAAATGAAAGAAATCTCGGAATATCTCGAGTCTGACAAGTTCGAATTGAAATGATATGAATGTTCGTATACAGTGTTACTTATTATCATATAGTGCTTTCATAAAGTAGTGATTATTCGATACTTCCCTCGTATCGACTGTTTGAGAAACACCCTCGGACACGTCGATTTTGTTTTTTATGGCCAATTTTTTCAGTATCATGTTGAAAACGTGTCACTGTTATAAATATGCCCATTGGATTATTGTGAATATTTGTAACATGAATCCTTGATATCTACGTAGATTTTCGACATAACCCTTTCAAACCTATATAGTAACGTTGAAATCGTAATGAAAATTCCAATCCGAATATGGAATGAAAACAGGGGTTTCCGAGGGGGTTTCCATCTGAGGAAATGTTTACTTTGTTTCTGCGCGGATCATCATGTTTATCTCTGATCTGAAAGGAAATATCGAATTTATTCACTACTTCACAACAGCACTGTATACTACAGCCTTTTCTCTCAATTTCCCTCAAGAAAGGTAGTCTGGACACTGGATAGTTTATTCAAAAAAGGTTAATTGGACGAGTCAACATGTGAATCGATATCGATTATACGTATCTATAATAAGTTTGAGCATCGAAAAATACCAATGTTGTGCAGCAATTATAACGTGGCAGATCAGTTGATGGCAATTACTATAGAGATAAACTATGAGCCAGTATTTTCCACGGGATTGGACTCTTATTTTTTAACTTTCAATAACTTCGTTTCAACTTCTCAATGGAAAGCATTCATGTTTTAATCGCTGTGAGGAATCACGAGATGTCTGTTATAATCAACTGCTAGTTTGAGCAAATATAGGGACTCAAAAAATTCAATTCACAAATCGAATTTCGCGATCACGGGAAACAAATTGAATAATTTGAATTTGTAGATCATGGGAATTTATGGATATATGTGGCAACTATTAAATTTCCGAAACGTCATTTTGAGTTTCCTTGAAATATTATGAATATGAACTGAATGTTGTGATGACTGTGATAATGATGAAACTCGTATATATATATATATATATATATATGTTATTATTTACCCACACCTGGAAAAGATTTTTCAATGGACTAATGAAGGATATCTATCTATCTGTCTATCTATATTTATCTATCCATCTATCTTGAAAGTTGACACAATAAGAAAGAAATGCTAGGATCAACAGAATTATATATCTCATAATGTGAGAGTATGATGATATCTCCCAACATAATTATTTTTTCAAATTGATTTTTGGAAACCTAGTGTGCATTCATCCGATTCCAATTATTCTCTCATCAATAAGATACCTGCAAATCGATAACAATTGAGCATTAGGGAAATACTTCATACCTCAACACCAGGTATAGTATTTAATTTCTGTTGGTTCTCCTTTGGGTAGGTGCAGGTGTTTTAGCTTCACCTAGTAGTACGCAGTTCTTCCCAGTCAGATCAACAAAGAAATATTGAAGCTGTGCAATATGTATATTTAAATTATAGATAATGTCTGAAATATTTGATGACTGTCAAGTTCTTGGTGAAAAGAAGTATAATAACTCAATGCAAGCTAATTCTGGAAAAAAATTCATTCTACAAATATTTAATTTACTTTTATGCAATTTATTATATGGAGTATGAATATGTGTAAAAATCTTGTACTGGGTCCATTATGATGAACGAAAAACTGGAAAGCAGAGAAAAAAAGGTTGACGTCAACGGAAATCTACGTTTCCTCGAAAACTGAGTCAACACCTTTATTTACCTGGGGCTTCAGACAAGAGGTGCATTGATCGGATCTCTTCCACCTCATGGCTCACCTGTTGGATCTTCGCGTGCGAATGGAAATTATCTCAAAATCAACAACATCCCGAGCACGAATACATACCAATTAGAATAGATCCCTTGCAAGGCAAGACTCTCAGGCTTCCAATTTTCCGGATTTTCATATTTGCAATTTGCGCCCCCGCAAAACACACTGCACTGTATACCTTGGGGGGTCAGTCGCCTGATGTGATCCGAAAGTTTGTTGTAGTTAGCCTGCACAGTTTCACTATGCGGAGATTTCAACTCCGCGAACTGATTCATCGCTGCCCGCCTGCGGTTTCTGTCATTTCTTCAATTCGAAAGTTGCGTCTGGAATGGTTCACTCGGAGCGTGCTTTTCGAGCGCTGGTGAGCGCATGCTTATCGTCCATATCTTCGGCCTGATGGAAGGAAAACCATGGAAATGGTTGTCAAGGCGGTAAACAATACGCCAGGTGGAGGACGAAAAATCGTTCGGCATTGCGACAAATCGGTTATGTCATTAATTCCGGTTATTACACTCAGCGGAGTGAACGAAGAGTCCTCAAAGATAGCCCTTGACGTTGGAAGATTCATTAACGGCCTGATCTAGCCACCCATAGGGGAATCTCTTGAAACGTCGTTGGGGGATGCGGTTGATTAAATATACCGAGAGGTATTGACAATATCTTCAAAGTAACTGAACGTTTTTAAAATTATGAGAAGTCTAGACTCTTGTCCTATCCTGTTCAGAATGAAAAAGTATTCCAGAGAATATATATTATATCTATTATACCTACATACGAACTATCGAAAATAACTGCTTTTCTCAATGTGGGAGAAAAATCTAAAATTGTGGGAAAATCTGATATTTAATCTGATATAGAATAACCCTGAAAAT
Organism: Gastrophysa polygoni; assembly: GCA_963576655.1. Taxonomy (NCBI): domain Eukaryota; kingdom Metazoa; phylum Arthropoda; class Insecta; order Coleoptera; family Chrysomelidae; genus Gastrophysa; species Gastrophysa polygoni. The sequence goes on from OY755085.1 coordinate 3,888,596, forward strand.
CAATTTCGGCAGCAAGCAATATATCATCATAATCATTCATTTATTTCCATTAGACAATTTACATTGTATTGGTACAGTTGTTTTATGGAAAGATATATACAACAGTTGAAAGAGCAGAACAAATAATAATACAAAACGTTAACAGTGCTTGGAAAAATTCATTCATATTATGAAAACAGTCAATCAAGAATGTTTTCTGTTTCATTTTGAATAAAATCAATTATTTACTTGTTTTCACGCAGTTTTCTAGCATATATGCCCTTTCTGTCGAGTGCAGTAATTATGAGTGAATATTATTTAAGATCATGATATCGAAGATTATGATTATTGGAACCAAAAAAACTTGAAACATTCACAAACATTTATTCGGAAAACTATGCAACAAGAGAAGATGATTGCTAATAGGGCAAAAAGTAGAAGCTACTCGAATTACAGCACCACTAAAAAAACAATTAAACTGGTGACATCATTTCATCAATTATCGATCACATTCGATTTCAGTCTCTGAAGTTAATTCGGGCGAGCCTCCCAATGAGACATTCGCTTGACCTTTTCGTACAAAGCGTCACCTGGACAATCCGTATCTCTGCCTTGCCTGTGGCCGATGAGGTGGTAATCTGACAGGACATTGTTGGTGTTCACAGCACAGCTAATGAGGTCAGTCAGAGCTTGCAGTTGACTAGATGGTGGGGGATTCCCTGAGAAAAAAAAACGCATGATGAATCAGTCAAAGAGAATAAGTGCCAAGTAGATTTGCTGTTCCAGAACAAGTAAGCATTGGGTTCTAAGATGTTCATCTACAACTATCGAGTGATAAATACATCCGTGCAGTATACGATGTCTGATAATTAATGACTGGAAACGAGATGACAGATTGAATAAGTTTTGATCAGCGTTCTTTTGGATATCCAGTGGATATCCCATAAGATATCCTGCTTGGATGAGCTTGCTACTGAAACAAGAAGCACCATCAGACACCCCGAATTTTTTTCCAATAAGTGAGATAGCCTGGGTGGTAGATGCATTAGCCTGATGATCGAAATGTCGCGAGATTAAATTTCCAGAACGTCCAGGTTGGTGGTCATCCAGTAGACGTCATGGAATATCCTTCGGATTATATTTGAACGATCATTGAGTATCCATAATATCCTGAATGGGTATCCATTGGACATCCATGTGTTGTATGGGCAGTATATGTGATTCCTGAAATAACACCAGGATTCTCCTATATTGAATTCCACGATCCAAGATAAGCTGAGTTCCCACTGATTGAATTGCAGAAATAGTTTGTATATGGAAAAAACAAGATGGCACAGTTCGTTAAGTAATACAGTGTTTATCGGTGAATAGAGGACTAAATTCAAGAAATATCTGTTCATTACTATTAATTTGGTATATAGTTTTAGAATAAACTTACGGCTGAATTCTCCAATCAGACAAATACCGATGCTTCGGCTGTTATACTTGGGGACATGAGCACCATGTATTCCCCATCCTCTACCCTCATACACATTTCCATCTCCGCCGATCTGAAAAACGAAGAAATTCTACTATCAGATAATGAATAGAAGTGATTTTGTTCATAGTAAAAAGAGACTTTCCGATCAATATTACCTATTACTTAATTTCTCATCGTCCGCTTCATCCGCATCGTTCCAAAAATGAACTGGATGTATTTCATTCCATATTCTATGTCTCATTATATATCACTAATGTTTCCATTTTGATTTGATCTGAGTATAATAACTGATCGAATTTTGATTCATGCTGCTGCTTGAAAGTGAACAATCATGACAAAATCATTGTTTGATCATTCCATTTAGCGCCATGTAAGTCTATTTGGAAGCTCAACTTTCGAAGCGAATGTTATCTGATTCTGATTTTTTTTTTATTTCCATCTCGACTGTTTCTAAAGTTAGCTGATGATGAGTAAGACTTTCGACCCGCACTAGAATAATTCGGGCCTCAAATTCCAACAAGGCTGCAAAAAATATGTATTTACCAAGAAATTGTAACCAATATCTTGCCAGTTCCTGTTGAACATATGATCGTATTGTATGTTTCGAATGCGTTGTTTGCATTTTCCCTCAGTTTGACATGCAGGCGTCTCCGAATGGTGGATAACTATGTAGGATGGGGGGTTTTGGCTCAGACTTTGTACACTTTTTGGTGCCCTAGCACCCCAATTGGATCTGCTAATGATGTTCGGACAAGTGGCTATAACAAAAAAATGGTATAGATGTTGGAAGAAGAATATTTTGTGGATGTGGCCACTTCACTGAAGTGAAAATGATTCATTGGTCGACTCTGCATGTTTCACCGATCGAAAATCCTGAATTTCATTCAATACTAACGCTTTCGGTGAATGATAAAATGAAAATATGAAACAAGAATAATATGAAACAAATGATTTCAACATACCTTCCATGGAATGAAAAAAAACACTAATTGATATCATAAATACAGCAATATCGACGGTTCCCAACATATTTCATATGAACTTAACTCGAAGACACCAGATAATCATAGACCCATGAGATTAAATTATTCGATTTATATACAATTCGTTTATTTACTTGCAACATTTATCAGTTTGGTAAATCCCCTTTTCCAATATCGTTGGGTTAAGCAGGTCATTGTGTCGAGTATAAAACCAGAGCCAATAATGCGATTAGGAAAGATCAAATACAAATATATGAAATTCCCCTGGTGGCGGAAATGTGAAAGTTTTAATGGATTAGGATGAATATTCGTCAACTCAGAAAATTTATCATTCTTAATGAAGCAAATGAAAAGTTTCAACATCATATTCACATCATCAAGCTATTCCAATCTATTTCTATATAATATTCACAGACATCCACAGACTGAGAATTCAGATATACTGGCGTTAACGAGGAACTGAAACCATGAGAATTTGATGTGATGTGGCTCAAGATCAATAATCACAAAGGGACAAAGTTTCTCTGTTGCCTTTATCTATCGCCAGACGAACCAACTCCTGGTGGCCTCTTAGGATTCCTTTCTCTGAAACTCGACTTCATCCAACACAGAACTACCCAGCAGCTGAAATCATGATCATGGGGGATTTCAATGTCCACAACTCTACCTGGCTCAAATACTCAAAAAAAACTGATGATTTTGACTGAGTCCTATCGTTATGGTCTTGAGCAACTAATAAATGAAACTATATACCCGAATCCCTGATATCATCATTATGCCAATACGCTCGACCTATATCTCACCTATATCAGACCATACCTTACCCCCATAATCTGTCCTTACATCACTCCGCAAATCAGTCCAACCCCAAATGCAATGTTTGGCATTACAATTCAGCCGACTGGGATGATCTTGGCATGATTTTTCAGAAAGAATGGAAACTCTCACACCCCATACCGTCAGTCACCGATCAGTGGTGAACCATGGTCCCATAAAACCTGTTCTAGGGTCGTCGCTTTCTAGCAACCAGCATTCCGTCGTTGGCGCAGGAACCAATGCCCGGTAACTAGAGCTGAATATGTTGAGGCTACGAATATGCAATCAAATGATAGATGCATCCGAAGAGGCTTACAACACCAAGATAAGATCAAAGCTTGGACCTTTGCCAAGACAATCAGGAAATATCACTTCCAGCTCATCTCCTCCCCTGACGAAGGTCATACATTGGCAACAACCACAAGAAAAAAGCCAACACCATCGGCAAAATGTTAGGACAAAATTTCACTTTTGATCCAAAAGGCCAAGACCTTCCCAATAATGATACCTACGATCGATAAGCATATGCCAGATTTTGTCCTCTATCAACCCACAATTTGGCATATCATGCTTGGCCTCAGTGCCAAGAAGGCTATGGGGCCAAAAGGAATACCGCCTATCGTTCTTGAGAAATGTGCTCCAGAACTAACACCAGTTCTTTGTAGGCTGTTCACCTTTTCATATAAACTTGGTGTATTCGCTAAAAAAATGGCAATAAAACCCTCCCCAATAATTATAGACCGACAACAACTTATTATATGATATTATATGATACAATGACTATCAATGCTGGTGTTCGTCAATATTTATGCTCGGTATCATCATCAACAGCTCTCTCATGGGACGATCATGTGAGGTCCATTGCGAAAACTGCTTCACAAAAACATTTTAGGTTTAGGAAAAGGAAGGTGTTGGAATTTTTCTTGAAAGTTTGGAGGTTGTAAGCATCAGGAAATACTATACTAGGCAAAAAATCCACAACTTTGCCGTTCTATTGATGAATGATGCTTGGTATAGCGATGTTCGACATGACTCGTCTGGTTTGTCTACTAGGAATCGCACGTGGTGGCATAATAGGTGATATTTCCGTTGAGCACCGACCGTGGAAGTATCTATATAGAAGTCAGAGATCTCCGACCTTTCCACGATGTTCTAGAGAGGTCAATGATTTGGCGAGTGTTGTATCATCGACTAGAGGCGAATAGTTCTCTTCTGAATTGAATCTAAGAGCTTTAGCGTATGTTTGGGGGCTGAGCTCCAAACATGTGAACAGTACTCTAGGACAGGTCGAGTTTGTGCTTTGTAGATCATAAGCAGTTGCTGGGATGTGAAGTACCTCTTCGCACGAAAAAGAAAACCAAGTTTTTGTGAAGCAGTTTTAGCAATGGACCTCACATGATCGTCCCATGAGAGAGCGCTGTTGGTGGTGACACCCACAATGGATATTGACGACCTCATAGGAACAGTGGTACCCGACATCATCAAATTGGGCATTGTGTGAACTTGACATTTGGTGAACTTGAGTTTTTGTTGCATTGAGGTCACATACAACAAATCATTTATGTGGAGCCAGAACAAAGCCTTGTGGTGTTCCACAAGGCATTGATCGTCTACCACTACGTAGAGTGATCTATCTGCAATGAACTCATGAACTGGTGCCATTTTTGAAGATCTATGAAATTCTCAGAAAGTCTAAGAACCCACCAACTCACAAGAGAAGAATTCCTTGAATTGTCATTGGTGAAACAAAACACGATTTACAAAACAATTTTTATTAAATAAAACGAAAATCTTTTCATTCTGACAAAAAAAAGTCAAGTTCTCAGAAGTGATGTCACTGAAACGGGTATATATTGTAGATACGAAAAAATATACGACCATAAATAAACACTATCATGGATAGGTATATAAGTGCATGACAAAATATATAAATAAATTCAACACTTGATTCTCGGTTTCACTTCTTGGGCAATTCCGCCCCATGTTAACCTAAAAATACGATTACGCCATCTAATTTCGGGATGAACTACAGCCAGAAGAAAGAGATATGGTGCCGAACACTCGCGAAACAGCCAGCCGATGATAAAGTCGAATCGCTTGAACGGTAAGGACCCATTCTGAAAAAAAAGCATCAATAGTTTCAGAGTAGTCCAAGGAAATTGAAGGAAGGAGAAATATTTGCAATGGGACAGAACACTGATCTTTAGAAAACAATATCAGGTTCAGGAAGTGAACGCAAAAAATCACGAGGTTTTTTGTCTAAATACGCATTTCTGCAACTGACAGGAAATATTGACCATTCTTGTAGTTTTTCGGATCAACTTCCGCATCTTTTTATCATTCGCAATTTGAATTTCTCCCACTGGTGAATGATTCAATGAGATAAGTTCAAAGAAACAAAAATAAGGTGAATCCCAGTTTTACAGGATTTGCAAAAAATTGTTCACAAGCTGTATGTCGAATCTGATAAAAATCTGATAGATCCAAAATTACACAATGTGATTAGCAACAATTCAATCAATAGTGTTTTATTTTGTGACTAGATGCATTTCCTGTACTTCATGTATTCAACCTCAACAAGTGTCACAGCAGTGATAACACATTTGATAATTGTAGGAAATAGAATTGAGATACTCACTTGTACTGTGGATAACAAAATCCAATCACATAGAAACCACGCAAGAATATGGACTAAATAAAAAACTAAGGGTTCCCAACGGAAAAGTAAACTCGCAGCCCAAGCTGCACATGCGCCGCTCACCATGCATTCGGATAGTGGTTCAAATAAAAGTACAGTTGGTAACATTGCCACCCGTAATTTAGCCCACCTGAAAAAAATGCATAAATGTAGAGGGAAATGGACAGGAATGAAACATTTGCAGATATTCAGTTATCATTCCGAATGGTTTGAATCGAGCTATGCTGGAATCATCCCCACCAAATGAAAATACTACTGAATCAGTGAATGAATCAAAACCCAACTAACCAATGAAATCGAAGTTGCATAGCATAACCAAATATACAAGTGGTATTTCCTATCAAGCATTCAGAAAAAACAGGTGCATTAATATGTTATTATCTGAACAAGTTGAAATTTTCTTTCAACTTGTACAAATATATTCAAACCTGATTTTCAATAACATCAATATGCAAAAGCACCTAAAGTGCACCGTGGTCAAACTAGTGAAACTTTCAGACACCGTATCGTTTCAGACGCACGATCATAAAATTAGCTATGTGAAAAACAACACAAATTCAACATATTCCAATCATCTTTCAGAGGAAGATCATTATTTTCACTAGGAGGAGAGTTATTTTACCCACAGGTAATCACCTAAACCCCTCCTTTTCAGGGAGCGTACAAGCTATGGTAACAATTTCGGTGCGTTCATTTGCATCACCTAATGAAGCTACTGTATTACCGGAAAATATGTCCTTATGAATTGTATTTGTTGAAATCATTACATTTGATAACAGCCCACTTAATTAAAAAAATTGAATCAGGCATTAAACGCAATTTGTGAATAACAACTTGTCTGGCCCTGTGCATAATTATAATACGAACTGTTGATATAAACCGTGCTTATCGTGGTTCTTTTGATGAGGCACGCGTCTCGAATGGATAGTTGCTTGTTTATTAACCACAAGGTTTCCTGTTTCTTATTTACTGATTTCTCATTTATAAATACACAGTGTCGAATTCAAAAGTTGTCAGTGTTCCATCGGAAAGTTCTTCAAAAATGATAACCAATTTTCAGAGAGCTCTGTATTGATGTATCATACATTTGTTATACCATCTGAACTTTTGAGGACGTGTTCCTGATATCTTTTTTCATTTCCAAGATATTGCCAGTGGCAACTTTCGAATTTGACACACTGTATATAATGATCTTAGAACTTATTTCAACAGTACACTTGCTTCGACCGAAAATCAAAGAAAATCTCGTATTGGAACATCTGAGATTAGAACCAATAACTATATAAAGGGATATAAATCTTCTGATGCTGACCACTGGAATGTCGGAAATTGAATTATAATGCAATGCAAAATATTGAAATGCTATACTCATTCCAATTGTTATTTGTTAAGCCTGTTATGGTTTGTTGAATGCTTACATGCTCAATGTGACCTAGGATAGGTACTAGTAAACAATGAGAATGTTATTCAACAAAACAGATTTTCCAAAGAATCCAACCACATGCATAATACATTCAATTTTTTCTAGTATAATCAAGGTCAAAATGATGTATACAGTTTCATCAACAAAAATATGAGACCTGCTCAATAACAATTATTATTCGTGATGAATTCTTCTTTCCTTTTGAAAGGAACAAGTATCCTGCATCGCTTGTGGCCAACAAATTTTGCTCTTGAAATATTTCTGGCTGACCATATGAAGGGAATTTACAACAGAAAGGTCGTGAATCTCAATGTAAGAATGTCCACTACAGTTGTTTCTGGAACTATGTTATTAAAAGCTCATATTATTCTACTATAAACGCCATAATTGGTTTATATCTCAATCACCTCTAGCACATTTTAATGGTATGTGTAAATATTAATGACACTTGTTTATTGTTATATTGCCACTGTCAAGGTAACCTAACGTTATTTTCATTGTCTTATATGAGAGGTATCACTTTTTTTAGTTGTGGCCTTGATATAAAATAAAATACTGAATGTTTCGCTGATGACAGAGAATAAGATGAATGAAAAACCTTTCAGCAGTAGGTAACTATTTTCATTTTTTCAATTCGGTTATCCAATTGCTCAGGATTGCTACAAGAACAATCTATCAATGTGAATTCATCAACATGTCTGTAGTTAGGCAGATAATGACGTGAAAAGTCAATATTTCCTTATCATGATTATGAATCAAGATATTCTCAGAAGAATCATGATGACTTGGCTGACAAATTTCAAAAGAATCTCAGATAACAAAGATCACAACATTACTGAGGTGCGTCTTTCTATTTTGATTCAGGATATATATATATATATATATATATATATATATATATATATATCCGTACAGTGTGTAACATATCGTATAATATCCACTATTCCATCAAATGTTGCGAAATATTTGTGGCTAAAGAATTCACTTCATGACCAATGAGAGTTTTCTGCTCTGCTTGATGGAGTGAACGATTTGTATTTCATCTGGCATACTATCTGGAATCCTGATATACCAGTTATTTAACCTGATATTCAATTGATCAATTTGGTGAAAAAAACCAGGTTGTTATTATAATATGTCAGACCTCGATATTTTTCTTTGTATTCTTTGTGTTAGAAAAACTTGTTCAACCAGTATGAGTATTTTAAGTTCAGAGTTTGTTGAGGTATAGAGACACTAAATAAACATAAAGAGAAGTCAACAACATATAGGTTTACTCCCAAAATGAATCATCAACAAAGTCATGCAGTTCAGGGCCAGATTGAGCAAATTGGCAATAATGATGCAGCACTTTTGGAGGAATATGAATTCACATACTTGGAGAGACAAATTGGATAATTGAAAGAAACTAATTATGATAATTTCCAGTACTAGTACCGCTAATAAGTACCGTATATACCGAAATGATAGAAAATCAGGAAATATTATAGAAAATATTTCGGGAAATATTTGTGACAATCTCCCGAGATACCAAGGTTCGACAGAAGTGCTTGGCTTTAATGTGAAAAAACTACTGATTGACATGAATTGGAGATTGAAAACGCCAATTCCAGCTAGATCATTGAACATGTAGCCATTTTCCGTTGCAAATGGCAAAGTGTATGTTTGACGATGTTACACCGAAACAAATAAACGGTGCTGCTATTCAAGTACACGGTTGCGGGTAAATCGGCACTGCCGGGAATTCTGGACACTAGGCTCTCATAAAGACTTTGCGATTACAAAATTAGGCATTCGACGTGTTGCTTCATGGTGAATGATTGGTTGTATGGCATCTTCTATGCAGATCTAATCTACCATAGCCTACTTAACGGTTGGCTGCAGAATGGAATACCAAATTTGAACAATGATGAAAATTTCGAATTCGAAAGTTAATGTCACTTTCGGTGAAATCATAAGTCTTATTTCTGATTCTGATACAGGCGAAAATCGAGAAGTACATCTCTTGCACATTCCAGAGCTCAAATTTCTATCATAAAAAATAAGCAACAAGTGTCAAGTAACAAATCTCTCGATTGCCTGGTATAATTATCAGTTCCATTCATAAACTATCAATCTTATCGGTATTAGGAATATTTTCGATGAGAATTGATAAGAATATTATATGATAATTTTGAATAACTCAAAGACATTTGTATTTACAAGACAATTGTTTGTTATTCTAGATAGCATCACGTTTTTTATCTTACGAAAATATAATAGATTGAGAGCAATTAGGAGCGTTGAAGGATGACTCAAAGTTAAAAGATTTAAACGTGTACAACACGCATATTCTTGTCAACAGTTGATTTTTCCATAGTTTTTCTAATTATCAAGGATTCTATAAACCGTATTTTACTATTCATATAAACTGGTCTACTAAATGATCGTGACGTTGCAAAATATAGCCCGGATTGAAAGTGAAATAACTCTCGATTTCCTCAAATATTTCCAATTATGTTTCTACGGATGATCTCAATATTCCAGTAGTTCGTACTAGCGATATGTGACTATGGATTTAAGATAAAAATTCTATATTATTTTGTTGACCACTATATTCAAATTAGAATCAGCAATGATACTGATGGTACATGTTATCATTTCATCATGATATTTATAGTACAAACAAACATGTAAGTGTTAACAAAATGATAATTTCAGAATATGTTTACTTTGAAAAATCTGCCCTCACCCTGAACAAATTCTCAAACAATTAACTGATTGGTTATCTCAATGATTATATCATTGTGCAAATGTCATCTGCTGACTTTTTCTAAGTGTAAAATATTCTTTGATCATATAATTTATTGGGATCATTGGGATTTTTCCATTGTGGAAAAAGGTGACTTCAGTTATCAGAACTGCGTCAATTTCATTATTCATAAAATAGATAAGGATTGAATGAATCATTTGCTTGTAACATACATGGAATCGGAGCTTCGGTACATACAATCTACCTACAATATCCAAAAATTCATCAACATTCACTACATCGAGATATCTTCTCATTCAAACTACGAAGACATCCCCATTATATCGGATAGGCTCTATCCAATCACATAGTGATGAATTCAAAAAATATTTGTTGTTATAATTTTTGAAACATTGTGAAAACAAATTATCCTACTGCAAGTAAAATTCGGATATCATCCTTTGTACCACTGCAGTTTCAGAAAACCATAGTGATTTATTCATTCATCGATTTATACATGAAGAAATTCAAGCTTTTCATGGAAAATAAGCAATACTTCAGCTCATTCGATTTTTCATTCTGGTTGTGATTGGAATGACATCAATTTCGTATAAGGGTTAGAAATAGTGTATGGTCATAACATAGTATCAACCAATGTAATCAAAAATGTTATCGTGCCGAAAACAAGAAAAGTTCTTGACGAATCGATTCGCCATTTGCATCGTCATGATTTTCAAATCATGCAGTCCCAATAAGTCCACTACAGTCTTCTTATTAACTCTATCATAAGAAAGATGACATCATTTTCTGTTCTCATAACACTATCATTGTGCAAATAACGTATCATCAAGATCAATAAAAAATGGTATCATTGATGATATCAAGAATACCTCACTTGCAATATAAGGTTAGGATTATTTGCCATTGAGATATGGACATGAATAATGATTTTTAATTATGGAACACCACACACTCATTCAGATTTGCAAAACACTGTAACTATACAGCAATTGTTGAACCAAAATAAGTTCTTTTTTGATCTACAACAAAATTATTGAGAATGAAAATCATCAAAATCATGTCATCAATAGTGAAGAGAACAAAATAATGTCATAGTATGCTAATATCATCTTCATATCATTCATATACCAGGAATGTTTTTGGGATATCATAGCCAAAGAAATCCAATATTGCCATCATACATATCATTTGGGTTTATTTACAAAATAAAATCAATAAACCCAATTCAGTGAGCATATGGTAGGTTTTTCTATAGTAAGCATGTCTGTGAAACGTGACATCGTCCTCCATTTTCTGGGGGCCTCAAGTTTATATTTATATGTATTAATTACCACAAGATTAACAAATACTAAAATGTTATGGAATCTGCCAAATTCACAGTATTTTATGCTGCTGATAAGATCTCCCATATAAATAACATGATTGTTATATTCAACAGAAAATACCAAATGGAAGTCTAGTCTAGGTTTTCTAGAGCAATTATTTTCCTGCAGATGTGACATATACTAGTCATTAGTCATTAAGTATGGGTTTGTATATTTTTGATATCGCAAGAAAAAAATTAAGATACTCCAGATTTTGGATGATAATATCAATCAATGCAAATATAAAGTCAGTCCATAATTTTGTAAACAGTGTCTTTTTTCAACTCAGAACCAAGTTTTCATTTTTACATGCTACATAACCCATGCAGACTCATGCAAAATAATCCGTTGTGACAGGTACCGCAAATGGGATATTTCTACTATGATTGAGAGCATGATTTCATCCACTCAAACTTATCTACCTAGTTAAAAAAAAAGAGACAGAAGATTGTAAACTCAAATTATGAAATTGAAATAATGATTGAAAATTTAATAAAATGTGTTGACCATTTTCTACCCTACTCTCTTCTAAAATTCTAACTGGGTTAAAAATATTTTGTGTGCTGCTCCAGCAGTCACTTTGCTCAAAAGAGAGCCAGCCTATGTAACAGTTTCAAATGAAAACATATGTTATTAGATATTCCAACTGATACCATCTTCTGCTTCCAGAGATATTTACTGTTCACATATTATAACCTAGTGAATTATGCTATATATGTGATTGTAATTCACTGTTGGCATATGCTTTCATAACTTTTTGTAATTTTTTTTGCTAATATTTCTCCATACTCCATACACACACTCTCTTTGCTGTAAACTTGTTTTTGGAAGCAATGAAATTATTGTTATTATCATTACTATCATTATATCCTAGTAGAAGATATTTCGTATTAATCCTATCAATCAATATATTTGGAATTGAATTGTTCTGAACATTCTGTGGTTGAACTGGAAAAAATATGTTCAAATCTGTATCAATTTAAATTGATGAGCTCAAGTAGCATTGAATTTTGAATGATTCTATATAAAGCTGCAGCTAATAAATTACTGTATCTTTTTATGAATGATAGTACTACTGAACCAATTGACCATGGCCTGATTGTTGAAATATTTGGAGCTAAAGGTTTAATGAGATAATTCATGAGGGAAGATTTGCTGACTCACCTTGTTAGTCTTGCTTGGAAACTATTTACATCACAGAAACCAGAATTTTGTAGAGCAGGCTGACTACTAATGGCAGTTTTCCAACCTCTATCTAGGAAAGACTTTGCAATGAAAAAATCTTCAGCTAAGTAACAGCCAAAAATTTTCAATCCCCCTTGTTCTTCCAACACTTCTTTCCTCATCAATGTGGACATGCCTGTATGACAGTTGAATCTCAAGCAATCTGCTGCCAAATACATTCTAGACTGAGCAGTTCCAAAGTATATCTAACCAAAAAAATACATGAATAATATTCAACTACATCATATAGCTGAATCAAATTTTGTTCTGCTGAAGTTCACCTTTTCCAATGTAGCTGCAAAACCATTTCGGTCAGATGTGAAAGGCATCTGATGAACAATTCCAGTTTTTTCAGTCAAATGTTCCACCATATCTTGTAAAGTATCTTCTCTCACTGAAAAAAGCTTTATTTTCTCTTATTCGAAGATAATACAAGACAATCTTACTTCTTATTCCACTATCTGATATGAGGATCAAATTATAACAAGTAGCCTCATAGGCTTTGTTCATATTGTTAATTTTTGGATTAACACCAACTGTTGACCCACCAATGAAGATATGGGTGGGAATTTTAGGGTATTTTTCAATTAAACCATTCACTACATCTATTGCTGGATCCTTCTCGTCCTCAATACAAAAAAGTATTTCAAACTGAAAAACGAATCATCAATATTTAATGAAATCGAACACTACAACTACCAAATTACCACCGGGTAAGTCATAGTGAAAAAGGTTTCTAAATTGGAAACTAAGTGAGGATCTACTCCCATTAAAGGCTTTAGAATTGAAATTCCTGGATAAGGTTCATCACTAGGTGAGGGTTTTACCTTTTTATGCAGTCTACATTTACTGAAACAAACAAATATCATTGTGTGAATCAAAAAAAATGTTAGCAACATTAAGGTTATGTCAAAAAGCTCTTACCCGTAAAAAATTGCTATTATGTGCAACAACCACATAACACACCAAAATACGAAAAAAAATATTGCAAATCCATATAAAGTGTAAATCATTTGCTCCACTCAAACATAAAATCCGTAAACGAGACATCCCTATCTAGAACAAGATATATTCATGTTTTAAATGAAACCCACAAACTCTACGTCTACGATCTCGTACGATGCCTAACCGACTACAGCGATCAGTTTACTGTGTGCAGCGATTAGTGCCGACAGCTGTGCCGACTACGCACCGACCGCACCGTGTCGTTTGTACTGTGTAAACAATGGTGTAATGTGTAATGATGTAAGCGTTAACCTGAAACCTGACAAATCGTGAAACCTGACAGCATTGACACCACTGGACTCTTCTTCTATTCTGCTTCTGCAATGATTTCAAAATGCAATGTCATCCTTTCTCTTGAATGAAGATGAGAAATAAAATACTAATAATATCTCATTTTGCGCAAAGGTATTTTGCGACTTAAATGTGTAAAGTATTATTTATCAGAGAATTGTGTAGGTTTTCGTTACACGTGTAACGAGGTTTCCAGCATGGGATGAGACAACGATGAGACCAATTTGATGTTTGAGTGAAAAAATTTGCTCCTCAGAATCTCAGAACAACTGCTCAATAGCTCATACCATGATACTCGTTATAGTATCATGGCTTATATGACCCTGCTCCAGAATCTCGACAAAATGACAGTCAATAGTATGGAAACTTTCCATACCCAATTACTGTTTATCCTTGTTTGTATCATGGAATTAAAGAACGATAGATAAGCAACTGGCTTTGCACCGGTCACGGTTTATTTCTATTAACCGTGTGCACCGGTTACGCCAATGGAAATCGCTATCGGAGTTCAGAATAGTAGTAGTAATAATAATAATAACAATAGTATTGGCTGATTAGAGCAATTCGAATAACTGGAATTGAAAATTTTTCCCTTAACTTCACAGGTTCTCTAAAAACAAGAAAAATTCTCAGTTTCCAGGTTATTTTTATTTGAGATATCCTACCACTTATGTTTATGTATGCCAAAAATTTTTGTTTGATTGTCAACTATGACAGATGGAGAAGATAAAATTAATGAAAATGAGCTATTAGTTGATGCCTGGGACGATTTCCACAATTGGATTCATTGTATTTGTGTGGTTACATTTGATTTAGAACTAGGACAAGCACTTGAGGTAAGCAAGATTTATAGAAATGATAATAACATTGATTTATTCCAATCATGTTCTAGAGTGTTTTCCCAAAACATGTTTCATTAACTAAGCAGGAAATTTCGAATATTTGTTACCTGGCTTTCCCAGATTCTAATTCAGGATGCATGGGAGATACCAGTTTCATCATAAGACTGCAAAATTGCCAAGGAAGGACAAACATTCCTCCTGAACATAACAATTACAATGCCAAATGTGCTACATTCTTGCAAATAGAGCCTTCTTATTACTGGGGATATGTATATTTCAGGCAAGTCAAAGATATCACACTGCCAAGGGGCTATTTCCAGAAGGTACCTTATGTGAAATGATTATCTTCCAATAACCTTCATTAACAAAAAAATTCCAGAGTGTTGTCATCCTCTCATTTTTTCCATTCAATAACTTGTTCAGTGAGATATCCTCTTACATTGCTCCAGAGTATTTTGAAAATGGGGAAGTATGTCTTGAAGCTGTGTGTTACAGTATCAGAAGTTGGCCTCCTCCTAAACCAGGAATCGCTCTCAACCTACCATTACTTGGAACAGTATTTCAGGTTATATCAATCCTTAACTTCATCATAAGTACTTTAATAATGTTTTTTTCCAGACTTACATTCCACCATCAATTAACTGTTCCACAACATCTATATTGGCCTTACCTAGTGAAACTGGGGACAACCAGATTCAAACCCATGTGGAATTATTGAATTTATTTGAAATATTACAACCAGTGGTATCACATGTCCATCTCTTATGGGAACTCATCATAGTTTCTGAACCGATTGTAGTTATGGCTTCATCTCCTGCACATTGCTCTTCAATGGTTCTGGCTTTGACTAGGTATTTCATGAGTGGGCTCAGATTTCCAATCAATTACCTCATTCTTGTTGTTTCAGACTGATATACCCTTTGCAATATTGTGGTGATTATAGGCCTTATTTCACTATACATGATAGTGAATTCAAACTATTCACTAATAAAGTTCACAGACCTCCACCTGTTATTTTGGGAGTTACAAATCCTTTTTTTGGTAAAACATTACATCACTGGCCTCATACCATAAGATTGAGTGATGATATAGGTAAGTTGTGATTACTCAGTCTTAGAATCAACCATTAACTATTTCCATCAGGCCAAGTTCAAAAGTTTAAACTCAAGAAAACAGCTCCAACCAGAGTAATGTGCAATAGTCCTGGAATCTACACTGCATATAAAACATTCCTACAAAAAGACAAAAATATAATTAAGAAGCTTATGAATGGAATCAGTTCAAAAAGGCCATTGGAAGTTCAGTCAGCTCTACTTCGGAGACATTTGTTGGAACTCACCCAGAGTTTCATGATTCCCTTAGAAAGATACATAGCTAGCCTAATGCCTCTCCAGAAGAGCATTTCACCATTCAAGGTAGTATGTAGTAGTAGAGATCTTTTTCTTCTATTTCCAAATTATAAAACACTTCGTACTTGAGTAAAATATTAACAAAATCAGAGACATATTTTTTGTTTTAGGATCCTCCGCAACCCTTACCTTTCAACCCTGATGACTTTTTTGCCACTTTGGAAGCTGCAGGGCCTCAACTCACATTGATTAACACAGGCATAAAAGGAGATTGGGTTGGACTGTACAGACAATTTTTTCGCTCTCCCAATTTCAAAACATGGTTCAATAGTAGATACACTGATCTAACACATAAACTGCAGGCTCTGCAATTGGAAGCTTTGTCAAATGCGGTGAGACACTGAGTTCTTGTTATGAGAGTAGAAAAATATTTATTGATACATGATATAGGACAGAATGTACATTCAATCCTAGTCAGACACTCACAGTTCAGGGTTCAATTTATCGATCTTGTCTATAAACTTGATAGATTGGGTGAATATTTACACTGTTGTGTAAACTGTTCAACACAACACTGTTGTTCTGCACTCCTGACATGCTTCTCATCATTCCGTGTGATCTTGAAAGATTAATGAAACATTACTTTCTGAAAACCTCTGCCATAATTGGAGCTTGAACTAGCTTTGGTGAAAAACACAAGCCAACAGGTATTTTTTTCAGGATTTGAAGGACTGGGTTGTTGGACGAGAAGAAGTTCATGTTGTGGACATGGTGTTGAGGATCAAGAACAGCATAGATAGTTGCAAAGAACATGATGTTCAGGTCAGTGAATCTGTGAAGGAGAGACTGAACCATCGATTGAATGACATTGTCATTTCTTTGCCTGACGATTTGAAAAATATCTTGAAAATTTCATGATACTGGCTGATATCTGAAAATTTTTTTGCAATAATATAATCATGGTATACTCAATATACTGTCTGTCCATGTCGATTTGTTACTAAAATGTCCAAAATATGTCAAATTATTGTCGTTTTGAAAATGAAGAACAAATCTGTAGTTTTATCATGAGTTTATTGGTACAATCATTGAGTGATTCTTTGAAGTCTTGCTCAAAATACGGACCAAAGACACAATAATACAATTTCAAATAATACAAATTTTGAAGTGTTCACCATACTTCTGGACTATAACTCTCTAATTTATGTGAGACTTTAAGGACGCACTACACAGCGTTTCAACGTCCGTTGAGAACCCGTAGAATGGCGGCAGTTATAAAAAGAAAAAGTATCAAAGTTCGATTCGTTCGAAACAAATATATCGATTCTGAAAAATCCACACAAATTAGAAAAGATCAATTCCTTGGCAGAATTATCGGTTTCACGACAGATAAGTCGATTCCTTGACAGAAAGATCGATTCACTGACAGAAAGATTTATTACTCTACAGAAAGATCGATTTTCTGTTCTATAATTTATATGTTATTTTCTAACTTTTGTAGAATTTAAAAATGTTTTCTTTAATAAAAATTTCAATCTGTTCTTATCAGCTTGATATCTGATACGCCCCGCATGCGGGGCCAGTATATTGAACTGATTTTTGGAAATTGATGGAGGGTTAATATCTGATACGCCCCATTCTAGCTTGATATTCAGAATGTAATATCACAATTTTTTCTCTGGATCTCATCACGAGTTAACTGACGAACAATATTATCACTTAAAAAAGACCCCAGCTATGAATTGGTTCTTAAATTTATGCACCGAATATTTTTCTATCGATTGAAAACATCCCTAGATCTAATTCATCTTTATTCAGTTTTGATTTTCATTATGTTTATCTACGGGAAGAAGTATGTGAAATAACGTTTAGAATAATGTTCGGAGATGAAAAAAGTCAAGTGGGTTCAAAATATATGTGAAGACTCGACATTTTGTATTCGAATATGAAGACGTTTTAGAATTGTTATTCATCAAAATTGTTATGTATATATAATATGCGGTTCCTCATCTAACTACTCCCTCTTGTTAATGTCTTATTTTTGAATGTTGTCAACCCTAGTGAAAATGTTTCTAATTATGCCACATTTCCTTTGGAACCAAATTGAATCTCAATAACAAGGCTTTTGAAACATTTGTCGATAGAAGGGTTGAAACTATGGGATAATTTTTAGTCGTTCTCAGGGTAAATATTGTTAATCGAGATTTCTGAAAACTCATTATTTAATCCCAAGAGCAATATAACTTGAATATGAATCATCAAATGCAAAAAACTTTCTAATTCCAACGACATATATAGAATCAGAAATCAACTGAACAAATACTTCAGAGGTGTTGAGAATATTACCACTGTCAACTTAGTTTTGTGATTTGATAGTAAAATAATAATTTTCCCAGATCTTCTGATATGTGGTACTTTATAGTGCAGAATTTTGGGATATCAATATATATGTTTTGTTCAGAGGTTATCACTGAAAGATGTGTTGTCATTTCAAAATGAAAAGTACAATATTGCCATCATTAGATTATTTTATGAAAGATTATGGTATAATCTTGATTTTCTGTAAAACCTTCAGAAGAGTTGGGATTAAGTGATATCCAAGAACAAAGTTTTTATGAGATAATGCTTAAATTTTCACTATTATGTAAATACATAATATGTCAATAAACAATTTATTTTTCAATACATTTAGTGTCATTTTTTGCATCACCATTTCAATTACTGAGAATATTGGCTTCGCTTCTGAAATCAAAATCAGTGACCTGGTAAAAATACATATATTTCTCTTTCAGAATGAAATCGATAAAAAAATGATTCGGTAAAAATATCTACAATTCAAAAAGGATTCTGAAAAAAAAGTCAGAGAATCATCTACAGTGAAAGGTGTAACCTATTTTTTCACTGTAAAAAACAAAATAATCATTGAAATCATTCTAACAATAACAAATCACAAACTATCAGTTTTTAAAATGAAATAAAAAAAAATGCTTCGTTTTGAATACGAAGCTTCAGACATCAAGAGTTTATCGGTCAAATTATTCATTCATGAGAATCATTCAACTAAAAATAAAAGTTTATGGTATTTTTGATTAGCACAAACTGGAAAACGATTGGCTGTACAATATAAATAAGAATATAATTTTTGTGTATAGGTAATGATGTATCCTGGAATCTATCATAATGAGAAAATTCAGTTCCATGGTCCATAAAAAAATATATACATAAAAATAAGTGAGGTAAGAAAATATAAATGATAGAACAGTGAATAGTGAACATTAGGCTACCTATAATATTCAAATACTCCCTAACAATTCTAGTCACAAATGGATTATGATCTCAGTATTGATTCTCAGGGTTATGCTCTAACAGTTCCTAGGTAGACACATTCATAGTTTTAGCACGTTCATATTACTGAAATAATGTTGGCTTCTTCTGATAGACTATATCTATTT
The DNA here is from genome assembly GCA_963576655.1 of Gastrophysa polygoni. NCBI lineage: Eukaryota > Metazoa > Arthropoda > Insecta > Coleoptera > Chrysomelidae > Gastrophysa > Gastrophysa polygoni. The sequence goes on from OY755085.1 coordinate 3,908,254, forward strand.
ATTCATGTTTTCATTGCTCATCATATTAGCTGTTTCTTCAATCCACCAATTCAGTAGGTATGGAGTACACTGGAACTTGAGATTGATTTGAACCCAGTCATCAATAAATCATGTCCATTTCTGTGAGACCATTTATTTTACGATTCAATTCAATCTGTTCTTTCAGTAAGGCGTCAGCTTGACCTTCGAAATCTTTTGTAACTTGCTCTGTAAATACTACTTTATCGAAATCATCCCCTTCTACTTGTTGGACAGTTTTTCTAGCAACAATAATCTTTTTATACAACTCTAGAACCTAGAAAAAGTCATTTAGCGCCAACCTGTAATTGTGAATAGTTTTACAAACCTGTTTATCAACTCTCTCTAGTTGTTCTTTCATTTCACTAGATCGTAAATCATTCATCACAACTTTCTTTAGTTTATTCAGTTCCTCTAAGTTGTATTCGTTGACAGTTGCTAACTCTTGTTGGCATTTAGTTATTTCATTCAAGATTTCATCATCTGGCACATTCTGAAATAAAAATCTCTAGACGTTCCTTCTTCAAATTGACAAAAAGAATACTGTTGTCAATTGCTGATGGTTAACTCCTCTAGGGCACTATGAAATAATTGTGATGTCAGTAATTCATGACCTAGTTTTCTTTCTGAATTTGAGTTGATTTCTAAACAAAAAAAAGAAATAACAATTTTACAATTACTTACGGGTCGAGAATCATTTGTAATCATATGAATTCACATAATTATTGAATTTAATTCATTTACAATATGAAAATTTCCACCCCTTCAAACATGGACCAAAAATTGTTCATTTCTACACAGAAAAACCTGCTTTGGTACCAACCTTTGCTAAATCTTCCATAGTTATAATACCTTGTTCCATGAGTTCTTTTTTCAATCTTCTATCTAAACATCTTCCAACTTTTTGTCCTGCATTTGATGACTTTAGTTTTGTAAATTCATTTTCTGAAATTTCATAAAATATTCATGGGAATACTAATGAGAATAATGCTTCCACTTACGTTTCAGTTTATTATGTTCTGGTTCATTTTCTCCATTTTTATGCAGGTTGTTCAACAGTCTCTGGGTATGGGGTGATGAAAATGTCTCAAGCATTCTGGAAAATCCAAATCCATGCTTTAGAGAATCCAAACTTTGCAGAACAAAATGAAAGTTTGCCAGTTATTGGTATAACAGAATTTAATTTGAAAATAGCTAAGCAAGAAAGCAAAAATAGAAAGCACAAAAGGAATTTTTAAACTGAACTTACGCATGTAGACCATCCTTCTTTATATCTGATGTTGGTGCGCCTTTTTTTGAAGGTGATTTGCCTAGATTTTGCTCATCATTGATAATTTCTTCTGACCAACCATTAGCATAATGATCCCCAACTTCAGGAATTTCAATATCAATTTCATTAGAGAATTCTTGGATAAGACTATCTAAGGACTAACATCAAACATTAAATTATTGCTGAAATCAAATAGTTCATGTCATACTAACAGCAATGTCATCTTTTGTAACACTGGAACAGAATGGTTCAATGGAAGCCCAGAACTTATCAGAATTGTCATTTTTAGGTAAAGTGACTTTTGGTACTTCTTGCAGAGAGTCACCAATAAAATAGGCTGGAAACCCTAAATTTCTTTTTTTGACTCTCATTCCATTTTTAACATCTTTAAATTTGGGTTTCTCATCTGGGCGTTTTCGTATGAGAGATGTCTGCAATAAGTAGAATCCAAATGGTTCCTCAGGAATACTCACTACTGATATTTTACCTTATCATGGGCTTTACGATCAGGTCCCTCATCATTCCTGTCTACTTCACCAATCTCTGACGAAAAAAATCTTATCCGAATAGCACTTGTGGAGTACAGTTTTTCCAAATCTTGTTGTAAAAGATCCAAATCTTCCATAGAGACTCCATCATCTGATGATTTTGCTAAAACTAAGTTTTTTTCACTGTAGCAATAATTAGATGTACTAACTAGCCTTTACTCACTGGCAGAGTATTTTGGAAGTAACCTAACGCTGTCATTTTGCTTTATAAATGGTATATTAGATAGATCTTGTGCTTCAGATTTGGTTTTTGTTGATGAAAGTATTTCTTTGAGTTTTCCATTGCATCTCACACTAATTTTTGGTATTGTGAATGACGCACGTTTAGGTACATCCATAATTAATTCTCTTGCATAAAGCTGCAATAATTTTGTAAACTATCCAAAAACTAACCTAAAATTTGTAAGATTTTTCCCAACATTGATTCTTTAGATTTTGAGTTTTGACATAAAACATGGTAACATAGGCCAACATCTGTCAGTCGCGAAATCAACAGTTCAGTGGCAGCGAGTAGAAGAAACCTGGTTAACGGTATAAACAGCGGTATAAACGGGCGAAACGACACGAACGGTTTATAACCGTGAACGAGACGGGCAGAGAAAAGTAACCTCCTCTGCGCGAGGTAACAGAAGTGAGAGGAAATTTGTAGGCTAACCTGAGCCAACATCTAAAAAAATCATATGGGTATAAATATTGTTATAAATTACATCTGACATCAGTGATATAAAATATTTCGATTGTTTGCTTATTTTCATTTACAAACTTGAGTGACCGGGACACAGAATGACAGATTGGTTCTCAATTTGGTTCTCTCTGTTTTGTTCCAAGTCAAATATTCTATTCCGTGTTTACCAGAGAATTCGAATGTGATCGAATCCATTTTTTCCGACAAAGTTGCTGTGAAATATCGATTTCACTTTAAAAAAGTAAGAACGATTACACGTTTTATACATTTTTTATATACTTTGTAATTGTTTCAGAAATATCACCTGCGAAGTTTTAATGTAATCTGAGGTTTCTCATATAAAAATAAGAAATTGGAATAAGAAATTTTCGACGTAATCATTATAGTTATATTAGGTCATTGTTAAATTATTAAATAAGATTAGGTCGCAAAAATTATTGCAAATTGTGTCGAAAATGAGTCACAACACAACACAAAATGTTTTTTTGAATTGAAAATTGATGCTACCTTGAGTTTCATATTTTATGGCAAAGTAGCGAAAAAAATCACATACTGAATGTTAGCTCTGGTCATCCTAGATCCGCCACTGTCGCCACTAACATGAAATTGTATAGGTAAGAAGTTGATCGTTAATCCGTTTGCTAGGAATATCTTAAAGTATTATCTGATTCATGAAAATCAGCGGGTCAGGGTAACTGGTATCCGCGCATCTCTCAGACCCGGACGTCCGGACGTTTTGTTCTGCCGTGATTCATTCTAGAGTAAATAACATTCTCACATATGATTTTCATATGTGAGTTGCTTAGAGTCAGGTTAGTCCAGTGGCGTGCACTTTTTGTGAAAACAGACAGGTTACACACAATAACCCTGTTGGTGTGCCGGATACGAGTAGCAGATTCTATACTATTATCATCCATGCAAAGTTCATTGAAATTGCATTCACACTATAAATGTACATACTGTACCTGCAGATCGAAGAATCCCTGGTGGTTTCGACCCCCCCATTGATGTGTCTACTCTATCTTATCAATGAGATACAAGACGTTCATTTTGGCAAAATATTCATGTCTCCATAACTTTTGAACTGCTTTGCTCAATCTTTTCATATTTGGTATGTATAAACCACGTAAATTTGTAAATGGTAAAATAGTGAAGGAAATCAGAATCCCGGTTCGTCTTCAAGAAACAGTAACAATTTCTTATACTTCAAAAAGAACATCAGAAAAAAATAACAAAATGAGCTGCTCTTATTGATGAAATAAAGAAGACAAGAATGCAATAATAATCTGTAAGGAACGAATTATCTGTTATGGTCGAATCTATTGAAATTTCACCTTATCTGATGCTCATGGTATTTTTTGTATTCAACGTGACAATGTTTCCAATAAATGCTTCAAAGTTGGGCTCAAAATTACAAAAAAATGAAACTCTTGGTCACACATATCTCAGATTGGATAAGCGATTATCAAAAGTACGTCAATTTGTTTAGTTTGATCTGCTCTGGAACAGGAAGCTGTCCTCTCTGTTTTATTATGAATGATGCCCGATAATTCTCAATGCCCGTAACAACATACAGACATGAAGTTCTCATCTTTCGATCGATCGGATATGACAGGTAACTCAAAAAATGAGACGAAAGTAATCAAGATCTTCGAAAAAAGGTAACAAACCATAAATTTCAAAAAAATCGTCAAGATGGCGCCCACCTGTCCAATTTGCCCACCGAGTGCAATGATTCATGTTGAAATGATCGAATAAATGAATAGCACAAAGGGAAAATGAGTGATATCAAACAGCATAACAAGATGAGATAAAAAAAATAGGCAACTACCGTGAAGTTTACTAATATGCTGCATATAACACTGAAGAGATGGAAAATCCAACTTTCTTTTCCGACATCCCTATCCTATCACCTATCAACTACCACGTAATTTCTAGGGTTCATCTTTTTCTTCATTAAGTGAGTGACCTAACATTCACCCTCTGACGCCACTGGAGAGCTATATGACTAAAAGACTCACTATATGAGTAACAAAAATAAAGAGAATGTTCTCTGGAATGTATGTCGATCGACGTAGCCATGGTTTTGTGTGAAACTGTGTGGATTATCTGCAAGAGTAAAGGAAGGTACCTCAGAGGCGTCGTCAAGTCACCTCAGACGAGAGGGATATTTGCGACAGACCTACCTCACAGCTACCTAATTGTATGCCCGTCCGATATTCTCGTAAATGTACCTCCCAGGAAACATAAAAATTTCAACATTTCATTTCGGTACTAGGTTTTTCCATAAAACATCTTTAAAGAACGGTTCAACTGGAATCGCTCGTGGTGGACAGAGGGATATCGCACACCTTTCTGTGATTCTCTACATAGTTCAATGAATTGTAGTTCCATCGACTATGGGTTTTATAAGGATTATATAACTATAGAATTATACGTTTTTGTGAACTATTTCTCACAATGAACCTCACATGAGAAAGCGCTGTTGGTGATGATACCGCGAGCATGTATGTTGACGGCTTCATAGGAACAGTGGCACCTGACGAAGTTAGGAACGTACGAAGACTCGACACAGATTTTTTGTTAGAACAAAATCAAATTATGTGCATTCTATGATGTCGTGTACTGTATGTGTCTTCTGCTTATATACCCCGTATATATCTTCGAAAAGCCTCCTCTTGATGTTGTCGTTTAGCGTATGCCCCAGATACGAATAGGTCTCGTCTCTCAAAATTCAGATTCGTCATCGGCAACATATTTTGGGTGTATCGTGCAGGAGTTTTCTGTTATTTCATATTCAGAAGAGCTTTCATTATAATTGCACTGCTCCACATCCGGTGGCACTTGAACATGTACCATTTCAGGCTGACAAAAAAACTCCCTTGGCTATTTTTGTTGTGAATTGTATCCATTGAAATTTTGGAACAAAGTGACATATTATATTGATGCTGATGTATATTTCTATGAATATACATAGGTACCTACATCTGCATGAATCCACCATTATTGTTTGTGAGATATCTCAGTTCATGAGAAACAAACAGCATTCTGTTGAAACAAAACTTCAGACATTTGCTGGGCTTTCAAATTCGAATGAACTGAACAGTGAGGCAGAACAGTGAACAGATAAAATTTATTGGCATGGGAGGTTAACGAAATGGATAAGACTTCCACAGATATTATGTAACCAAAATTTTCTTCATGGAATCTAATAGAGCGAGGAATGGATCATTATCGTTCCATTTATTATTTTCATTATAATCATTATTTGCCGACATCAGTAGACACAAGTAGTAAAGTATAGCGCCTGACGAAAATGAGAGCTGATCAGGCCAAGAATATCTCCCATTCACGATATCCGATATATGAAGGATTATTGATGAGCCACCACCTAAACATTATTCAAACAATAAACATCTAATGATTCTTCCAGTTGGGCTCTAAAAGAGAACAAGGTGAACTTCGAAACGACAAAACAGTTTTTAAAATATTGGGAATATGATAAACTGATCGCCGGCAAGTACGCCTATGGATGTAATACTTCCATCTCGTCTTATACACACTACCTTTATAAGAGTTTAGGACTATGACATTCTTAGACGAAGATGCTTCCTATCGTGAAAGTAGTATTGCAAGCTTGCAAGCAGGCATGTAATGTCGTTGGTAGGCGACTGGGATATACGCCATCACTATGGATAGGTAGGTACCTACTTACTTGTTATTAGAAACGATGTTTATGTAATAAAGTTGAATGACAAATTGGCAATCGTGATGTGTTTCAGTTCTAGCTGCCTACTACCTACATGCTATGTGAGATAAAATTTCTGATTTCATATAATATAAATCTTTATTGAGAAGATATAACAATACCGGGTGTCAACATGCAAATATACCTAAATATCTATACAGGGTGATACAAATATTCGACCTATACCGTTGGGGTGTCGGAAACTAGAGGAGATATAACAAAGTTTGAAACAACGAAATGATAAGTTTCTTGTTTTATCGGAAATCTCCTAAAGTACTCGGAGAATCGAATGTTTCATAACAGTATTTTGTTGAGCACTAAATTGCACGACTTTGACTTGATGCAAACTTTGTCGTATCGCCTGAAATTTAAATTCTAGATAAAGTTAGATAATAGAATAGATAAAGTCACCTCAACTATAGCAATTGCAATACAGTGAAATATTCATTTACATTGCGATTATGATGTGTTTTTTCTTCATAATTATAAGAACAGATTACGTAGACGTCGATAATACTCACATTATAGGTGGTAACACATCACTGGAAATGAATTTAATTTGTGATTATTACCCAATTCATCTCCTTGTCACAATTATATTCATATTATCAGCTCCAACACTGATTTGACTAATTGAAAAAGTATTGAACAAAACCGCCTATTGACACTGCATGCTTTACCCTAACCAAAAGTCTCGCAGATCTCTGTCATAACCTCACCTCACACATAGATTAACATGGCATAAAAGATGATGGAACTATTATTTTCATCACGGACATGGACACAAGAACAAAGATTGCAATAATCCTGTTATATATTATCAGAAAGACAATTTGCACATGTCAAAATTATGGAATTTCAAAGTTGTCTTTCTTGATCTTGATTTGTGATGCGAGACACGCATCTTCATCTAGATGGTTGTTTGTCGTATTGGCAGATGCTTATTTTATTGAGAAAGTGTGGATCGTGTGATTTTGGGCATCGTTTTTCGAAATATTACGGGAGTGCCCAAAAAAGACTTAAATACCGTGGAAACTCGGTGGTTCGAAGAATGACCCTATAACTTGAATTGAAGGTGAGGTTAATAATTTAATTATGGAGATATCAGTGCTTCCATCTTTCATGATATCTGGTGAGCACTGGTGTTTTGGTGTGACCGTCATGTTGCTATCAGTTTTGGTGGATCTCTGTTTTGTCGACAGAGGTAAACAATGTACAGTCAATAATTATAGAAAAATTGCCTAATATGGATATGGAATCATGATAGATTTTTCACTTCTCATACTGATTTTCAATAGGAATTTTGGTATTCCTTCGCCAACATAGAATTACAAAGAATCCTTGCATACCTACTCAAGTAGAAGGTATTTATAGGTAGGGGACATACCTACTTACATATTTTATTAATTAATTGTTCATTCTATCAGTTGGGATATTATGGAAAATCACAGATGATGTGTCTGATAGACATAAGCAGCTTCGAAAGTAGTAAACTAGGTACCTAGTTAGGTAAATATGTATATATAGACCAAATACGTTGTGTGACTATTTTGCGCTGTGAAAAAAACAGCAATATGGCACCCATAAGACAAAATAACGTTGAAGATTGTGGTCGAAAGATGAAAAGTTGGATGGTAAATCTGAAACCAAAATGGCATCAATGACAATATATTTTTGGTTTTGGTTTTTCGTGTCAACTAATACTGGAATGAAATGAAAACGATATGATCAATGATCAATTTTGAGTTTTTTTTTGAAAATCTCCTGAAATACTCAGGGATATAATGTTTCAAAACTCATTTGGTCAAGCACATGATTGCGCAACTTTGCCCTACATAGAACGTTGTTCTATTTACTGTGCAACTCTACCAGAGAGACAAAGAATGAAATCTTGTATAGGTAGGTAATAAAATAATTCCAGGAATGGGTTACCAAGAACAAAAATAGAACGCATAAAAATGCATGTCCAAACCCAATGATTCTCTCCCAATGGCGATGTATTTACAAAGAGACCATGGGAACCGATCTGAACTTTTATGACAAAAAGAAACGATTTGAAGAATTTCTTACGGGTTATTTGAATGGGTGATAAGCATTTCATTAAATGTTTCAAATGCTTCGAGGTATAAATATTCATTGTTTCATCACGATTTTCGAGGTATCCACGGAATCCTGACTTTTGAACGAAAAATATAAGGCTCATGTGTTATTATTCACGATAAAAATTAATTTTATCTTGGCTTGTGATCGGAACAGGCTAGAAGCAGCGAATTATCTTGTTTCGCACAATGAGTTCTTGCGATATTCACTCATGTAACTGTCTATTCTAGAATATGGACCGAATGGAATGGTTTTCATCTGCATGTGAACCATAGATGATGCATCCACGATCGAATTTTGGCAAATTTTAGTAATTCGGTGCTTGTTAAAATTTGAGAAATTTCGAATTTTTCCTGAGATATCCGACTAAATCTAAATTTTTTAGAAACATATTTATTTTCTCCTGTGGACTTATTTAGGGATATATTTCGAATTATTCTTTGGTTCATAATTGCCACTTCTTTTACCCTACACAATGGCGTGTCTACCCTACACAATGGTTTGTCATATTCGAAATCCAACTTTTCCTCTTCAAGCTACCATCATCAACATTATTTTTTCAAATATGGCTCTGATATTATGGTAGTATTTCCGTTTTCCTAAGATCAACGAGGCATGAGTAGTTCAAAAGTTATAGACTCGTGAATATTTTGAAACATCGTTTCATTCCGAGGCGTGACTTGATGTGAAAAGTGGGTGAAGAACCAAACCAAGCCCTTTTAACAAATAACTCAAAACTGAATCGACGAATGGGCCGAGATGGTGCTACTAGAAAGTATTACAAAATGTCTTCTGTCTAAAATGAGTAGTTTAAATCGCCACCAACAGAATTGAAGAGAGAAAGATTTTTTTTTGGAAAAAATCCTGATCCTCTGTAGACTGAGAGTCGCAACGTTTTTTTTTATTATTTGTCTGATAATGATTTTGAAAGAAATCTTGTTTGAAAATAACGCGATTTTTTATGACTGCGTCTCTTAAGCTCGATCTACTAGAGATATATACAGGGTGTCCCATAAACATACCGACAAACTTTAAGGGATGGTAGAGAAAATCAAAATAAACATTGTTGCTACATGAACATAAGTCCGGAAACTCTTCGTTTTCGAGATACAGGGTGTTGATTTTTTTTTTAAAAATCGATTTTTCATTAATATCGTAAAAACGATTTGGTCGAATTCGATGAAATTTTCACAGATTATTGATACATTCATAAGGAACCTTCTGGAGCTATAAGAATTTGCCCAATAATTTCATGGGCGTGCCCACGGGCTATGTCGGATAGTTTTTGCACAAAAAAATATCGCCCAGTAGATTTTTTGTAATTATGATAATTTTTTTAAATGAACAACTAAAAATGCAACTTTTTTGTCCCTTGAAATTTCTCCGTATCTACGTTTTGAAGAAAAAAAAAATAAAAACCATATCTCTTACATCAAATGCTTCGAAATTATACCTTACATTTTACCAATGCGTTCATTGAAATATTGAAAAACTAATAAAACTTCCAATAACTTTTTTTACTAATCATTAATTATTATTAATGACTTATAATCATTTTTTGTTTTGTATTTAATTGGAAAATATTCGTAATTTTTAATATCTTGGAAAGAGTATCCAAAACATACCGACAAATAAAGGGTGCTAAAGCAATAAAATGTTTTAAATAAAATAAAAATAACTAAATTAACTCTCAGCTTAGTTGAACACCACTGACTTTTGTTTACATTTTTCGATTTAACTACGTTTGATGTTGGGATTGAACATTCTTTTTACAATAAAATTCCACAGATACCAATTTAAAGTTTTTTTAAAAAAATTAAACACCCTTTATCTCGAGTTTCCGGACTAATGTTTATCGAGCAAAAATGTTTATTTTGATGTCCTCTACCATCCCTTAGAGTTTGTCGGTATGTTTATGGGACACCCTGTATATATCATATCTTTGGTACAATTCTATAATGTTGTTCTCGGTTCAATGAATCAAAATGATTTGCCCTGTGAGTATAAAAATCACAAATCATCGTTATTTCTTACTTGAAACTGTTTCCCAGATCTAGTCTCGATTGGGAATATTGAGCGTTGCAGTGATTATAATGTATGCGTCCAGCATACGATAGATTCATAAATAATGTCCAGCAGTAATAATGACATAACTACTGTGAAAACCGTGGGAATTGTATGATTATGCAGTGGTGTCACATCATGCATCATTCCCATATTTATTTTAACACGTACACATAAATGATTTCATGAGCAATATAATTAACCATTAAAAATGGCGACATTGCGAACATGGACAAAAATACGTAATTTATCATTTTGCTCTGTCCGATAGGTAATGAGTTTTATTAGCATTTATTCGTCAGCCCATTCCGAAATGGTATATGATATTCTTCATCTACAACTGCCTTGTTTTGCATCCATAATAATAATAACAGTGGTCTCTGTATTGATGTGTACTCAGTACATGATATATTTCAGTTGAATGCCTATGATCCGAAAAAAGTTCCACTTTCATCGTCGTTTCATAAAACCATAATGTTTTTGTCTACTTTGACTATGGGACATAAAAAACCTACTATCATTATTATTAGACGTACATGATGTTGAACAATTGATTACATTGAATTGAATAAATTCTATTCATTCAATTCGATAATACTGACAGTTTGATGGAATGATATCGTAACTCAACCTGTCAAATCCAAATGAAACCAAGCAGCGCCTCTCGGGTTCCTATATTATCTACAGAGGCCTATCAGAGATACAAGACGGAGACAGGTCGATACAACACAGTTCCTATGACACCATCAATATCCTTGCTGGGTATATCACCACCAACCATGGGAAACCATGGGCGAGAACTGTTCTACAAAAACTTGGTATTCTGATCCGTGTGAACAGGTATTTCATATCACAGCAGCTCCATATCACCGACAAATCGCAAATTCGACCTGTCCTTGTACAAATGTGGAGTTCAGCCCCCAAACATACGCTGAAGCTCTTATTAGAGTCTATTCAACTTGTTGCTCGAACAATTATCTCAAAGCTGTTCTTCAGCTTGTTCTTGGAAGCTTCAGTCTTAAAGCTCGGAGATGTATACAGGATAATCTGTTCGTAATGTTATCGAAGTGGGATTGTAACTAAAAAGTAAAAATTGGCCAACAAACAGTCTGGAGAATTCCGTTGAGTATAAAACCGAACGGTACCGTGTCAATCACAAAAACAGCCCATAACTCTTCCCTTGTCAGTCACTGAAAGTTTTCGGTGGTCCATCGATGTGTCGAGGATCTTTTGACGGCAAGAAGAATAAATAAATGGTTGACATATCAGCAAATTTGTCAATTAGCCAAAGAACGTTTTGGAATTTGATTCATCGACTGCACCCAAGAACGAATACGCCAAAAACTCAAACTCCATTCCCACGTACAGTGTGATATCGAACTGGCCAAATTGTTAGGGTGTAATTTTCACAGAGCAATCACCTATACAGGGTGTTCAAGAGGTTGAAGTATTCAAGAGCTGATAATAATAATATTAATTGCATAATATGAAATGTCACAAATTGTAATATATATTGAGTATACGGCAATAAATGACGAGTTCGAAGAACTTAGTACTTGTTTAGGATTAGAATAATTCAAAACAAACGAATTGATAAAGAATGTAATTAGAACGTTATTATGCCATATTATAATCTGTTGCTTTGATCAACTGACATTCAATATTTCCTTTTTGATATTTTTAGGTATGTAGCTATATGTTACCAGAAATGTATGAAACCTAGGATTTTTTCACAATTTCTACACAATTCTATGTCAAAATATACACATTTCCCATTGTACATTTCCTAGGAAATCTAGATAATGACTCAACCTCAAGGACTCAACCAAAGATTCTCAATTGACCGAAACAGATAGGCCAGCTACCTGCGGGACATTTATTATATCTTTTGTTTGTTATTCACAGATTCTCTCAGGCTGATAACCTAACTTTTGAACATTTTGATTCGTCGTGGATTGTCTGCGTAGCTGATGAAAAATGAAAATTCATTCGGCTTCATAATCAGCTCAATTGGTTGAATTGGAAATACTGTAAAAACATCTAGAGCGATGGAAATATGGTATGTATATATCTATCATTATATTATTCATTGTATCATGTTGCTGAATGTAATGTCATTGATGATCGATTCATCGGACTTCATGCCATCATTTTAGAGAAGAACATATTTTATAATTCACGTTTTCTGTAAAGAACAACTTGCCATCTCGATCACTTCTTCAATCTCATCCAGAAAGCAAGTTTTCAGTTGAAAAAAATCAAACCTTTTCGGTCTTAAATTATGGCGTTTATCGTTTTGACATCCTCTCCCCTGTGTCGAACACATCCCGAATAAAATTATGCAATATAAGAAATCTTGTTATATTTTGCTTACTCACTTTGTCAAACAAAAGTATATTTAACTCAAAATTTCTTTGATTGAGCACATGGCAGACAGGCAATCCTGCCTAGGCTAATGCGGTCAATCTCGAAATTTATTCTATAGGCAATATGTAAATACTTGATAATCTGTACTCTAATTTGAAGAAAATAAAAATTGAATTGAATGAAAGAATTCGTTAACAATAGAATTCCATAATCGATCGAACGTTCTCATTTGAAGTTTTTTGTATCTGCCATGGTTTTCGAGATAATAGGATGAAGGATTTTATTTCGAATATTTTTTGTTCAAGCCTCAGCTACCACTTACCGTTACAAAAAACCTCTACCATCGAGGTCCTGTGAATTGCTTTCTGAAAAACCGCATTATCGGAATGTTGATACCCTATCATCGTAGAGCTCCATACACCTCCACTCACTTCAGATCAGTGGGGACCGCAAAGTCGTTTTTTGCTGTATCAGATAATATTGTCACATTATTCGTCGGCATCCCCAAACGGAATTTCATTAAGGGATAACCGGCTTAAAGTATTAAAGCTTACTGTGCACTATCTAGAAGGGCTCTTGAGTTAAGTTGCTCTTCGATTCAATTTCGTGAACCGCCCGAAGTACACAAAGAAGTACTGAAAGTAATGAAGGTACAGATGCCTATTTTGCTGTGGTAATGAGCAAAAAGGTCGTTCAATCTGACATTTTCGTCAAAATTTCGTTCGAAAGTTGGTCGAAACACAGTTTTATCGCTGCTGCATTTCGAATGATTCAAATGCCCCAATCGAAGCTTGGATGAATATCCACCTCAAATGGAATCACATACTTATCTCAGACTTCTCACATCAGACTTGCACAGCAATAGTTGATTGAAATGAAAAATGACGATTTAGATAACAAGCTAAACTGAAGAGGCGTGGTCGGTAAAGCACAGATGGGATGCCAAAACTATCTCTCTCATCTAATCGCACATCTACTCTCTACTGAAGTTGAATTATCTCAAACATGAATCATATATACACTGTTTACCTTTCGTAATTTTGTGATGAAATTGAATTCTTCAATCAATGTTTCGTGTGTATTTGTTGATGATCTACCGTACACAAGTATGAAATTTTATGTTGAAACTTGGTTGATACAAAGTGTAATGTGTTTTGTTGATATTTGTTGTAATGCGAGGATCAGTAAATTTGATCTTGATGATAAAACTTTAGTGGATACACTGTTCTATAACAGGCATGAGTTGCATTTTAGATCCAAGTTGTGAATAACCCATGATGAAACGTGATAAAACCACATGATTTCATTTTATTCTATCTTAATTGCTGCAATTAACTTGGAAACGATAGATTTTTCGTATAGAGACTGAAAATAACTTTTGAACGATATATCACGCAAGCCTATAGTTCCCATTTGAAAAACTGGGGGTTGTACCTGACATTCGAAGGGGGTGAAAGTAGGGATCGCATTCTGACGTCGAAGAATGTCAATTTGTAATTCGAATTTGACGTGTTACGGGATGTTTCGGGCTTTTACACACTGTATAATAATTATATGAATGTACTTTTGCAAGCACTGCGTGAAAAATATGTTTCTGAAGATTCATGCAGCTACATGCAAGCATGATTATTCCAATGGAATTAAAGCAAAAAACTAATTGTTTCGACACGTTCTACTACAATTATGTGGGCGAGGATTCTTAGCAAAAAAAAAATCAATTACGAACGGAATGTAGTAATTATATAATGGGATGGATGTCATTATCACGATTTCTATGATAAAAACATATCCGTTGTAACAGGGTACTTTTGAAGATAGCCAAGGACATCTATAACGACTAATAAAGCTGTTGGTGATTTTTTTCGAATAATTGCATTCGGGTACCCTCTTCAGCATTTGTAGTCATTTCCCTATCGAATGATCTCCAAAAAAAGAACTCTTGAACAATCATACATCTTTAATTGCCCCTATCTCGATAAAATCGAATGAAGATGCATCAATTTGACGCGAGATATTGACAAATTAGGCGAAAATTGAAGTAAACTTGATATACTGAGACAAAAAATACTGTTTATTATATCAGTGATGTGCTCTGAGTTTGTATACTAGGAGTGGACACAGAATTAGAATATAGTGGGAGGGAACATATAGAAATAAATAGCAGAATGAAAAAAATCCTGAATGTATATTATGCAATGAATACGTTGAGAATTTATGAACAAGAAGGGCATAACAAGGAAAATGAAGATGAGTGTGTTGAAAACACTGCATAGACGTATTCTGATATTCGGTTATGAATCCTGCGGGTATGCAATAGGAAACAAAAAAGTGAAATCCAAGCCATCGAAATGGATTACCTCAGAAGAATTGAAGATGTAACAAGATAGAGATAGACTCGGAGATAGAGTTAGAAATATAAGAATTAGGGAGGAACTATAGAGCTACAGCCAACTCTCGATTTCATCGACAAAGCGACAAACTGAGCTAATAGAGATACTTGCAAAGAATGAACTATTCAAGACTAGTGAGACAGATATGGGAAACAAGAATTGAATTGAATTAAAGAAGGACGAGAACAGGAAACAAGAGCACTGGGAGAAGTCTTGAGGAAGAATGAAAAAATATTGGATGAGTCGAAGCGTCTGGTAAGAAATGAGACGAAATGGGTGAAGTTTACTTGAAATAGTTCATGGTTTATTTGATATAATTCATATTCAATGATATTGATACGATATCCTATATCTTTGTATACTCGCATATAGAATAATGAGTTTATCTTTGTCCACCAACTGTAATCAAAGTATTCAACTCTATTTTGGTTGTTATGTATTTTTATTATTTTGATTTTATTGAATTACTTTTGTAAAAATTTTCCACTCAAAAAATGACGTGGATTGAAAAAAAATGAACTTGCCCAAAAGATGTTTTTGCCTACGGCCCTGAATAGAACATAATGAGTAAACATTAATTTCATGAAGTTGTGGCTTTAGAACATCACCGCATATTATTTTCCGTCAGAGATCAGTGTGAGTTATTTCGTATTCACTTATATTGCCGTTGCATCTCGAGCCGTAATGTTGCCTTTAGAAACCCATAAAACCAACATTTCGGAATTTTTATTGGTGGCCAAAGGTGTTCATTATTTTCACACGTCAGCACGAACTAGAATGTAAACAAATCCCGGTTTTACAATGACTACAAACAAACTACCTAGCTTTATTGCTAGCTGCTCAAAAAGGTTGACTTCACTTCGAGCTACCCACGATAATTAACATATATCAGTTGTCTCCGCCTATTGATTGCAAGTACATATCACTGTGCGGACCTAGTTGAATCCCACTCTGAGCAGAATTCGTCTCATTGGTTCGTCCAAAACGGAGATAAGAGAATTATTTAGAGATTTACCGGATTTAGAGACGAAAAAAGGTGCTCGACAAGCAAGGAATTTCGAAAGTGTAGAACTTTGACAATCTTAAATGAGAATCAGTAGTAATCCGTTATAATGAATTCTCAATATACGTCATTCTTCATCAGAATTGCATAGAGTAGAATTTCATACATAGGAATTTGTATTTTATCACACACTGTATACTGGGTTCTTCATACAGTCGATAGATCTTTCGTGATATTCGCTTTTAGGCAATGCATTCACATGCCTTTCGGTAGAAACGAGCAGTGACAGAATCGATGCGACTCTCAATCATTTGATGGCCTGAAATTCCTACTCATCAGCTGTCGTTCAGTAACCAGCCCGAATATCCAATCAAGAGGCTGATACGAACATCAGTAATGGGAAGTGAAAGGCTACCTGGTTTACAAGTTGATAAAACTTTTTTGTTCGTTTTTCAAGTGTGAGAATACGCCACAATCCTTCTATTCTCTCCTTTGTTGAATTAATGTGCAATATCTGAAATATCTTCATTCACTTCAACAATTTCAATATTCTGTAGATTGATTTGAATCTTTCATTAGATTCTCGGTGAGCAGTTCATCTGTCATTCAATCCATCAATAACTCTGTGTATATACAGGGTGGCCGATTAGTGACGCGAAGTCCAATATCTTTACCGACCGATATTTCCAGATAATCTTAAATTTTTGTCTTCTCCTATATTTGGAATATCTATGGTCGAAGGAATGTTCCTAATATCATAAACTTCCCGCTTCTAAATACTGTATTGGTTTACGATGTAGGTTTGTTATGTATCAATACAAATCTAGGAACTAACCTACGTTCAAAACTAGGTACAAAATTATGATGACGTTTGTCTTCAATGCCGTTTCCTCTTTATCTTGTTATAGTAGGTAATTTGATTTGTAATTGTTAGGATATATATATTTTTTTTTCACCTGTTTGAATTTTTTTTTTTTTATTATTTTATTTTATTTTTTGAGGTCAAGTTGAAAAACAGCTATAGCTGACACTTCGCCGATTCATCAGTCCGACATTTTGTTCTCTTTTTTTTTTGTAGAAACTGAAATGATGAATAAAGCCGCTTTATTATTTATTATTATTATATTATTATTATTATATTTCCTCTGAATCCAACGTAAGTCAGCTTTATTGAAACATATTGTGATCGAAAACATCGAATAGTGGGCATATTTGTGAGTAGGTCTATATTTTTATACTTTTAAATGTTCTACTGATTGCTATAGAAACGGCGATATTGGCTTTGCGCCACCGTGTATTTAGTTTTCCTATTCCAATAGAGATCAAATATCTAATATTGAATTTGCAACTGTTGCGTTGAATATCAAATTAGTTTGACAATTTGACATGTTCCACTTCATTTAGTGTGCAGCAGTTTACATCGTTTGGTGTTCTTGGATGCTCCGAAATAAGGTCGCCATTCTTTCAATCATTCCTGCAACCACAAGCGCTTCATAAAAACTCGAATACGAAACATGAATGCCTGTCATTCTTTTCATGGCCATTCTTCGCGAAAGCCTGAAAAAAATTTATACGACCGAAAAACTATTCTTCCCGTGGGATATTTATTAAGAACGATTTTGTAATCAACCGAAATTGGTACATTTTGTACCGAAATCAAGTTAATTTACGAGGACGGTGCCAAAATAATTTTCTGACTAAACTGTCATGTCCTACTTATACACAGTATAAGCTCAGACAGAATAGAAGCGTTAAACGCAGGGTTTCTTTTTTATCTTTCGACAACACGAAATGCAAACCTATGATGTGGAAAATCAGGTGAGCCAGAGGTGGAATGTAGGGAGAGTAGGAAAGTTCTGGAATTTTTCTCGAAAGTTCGGAGGCTGTAAGCAGCACGATAGACTTCACTAGGCGAAAAATTACACAATTTTATCGTTCTATTGATGAATGACAGTTCCAGAGCCTGAAAATGACAATGTGAAATGCTTTGGAGATATCCAATGCTTGATTGATGTCTGACATCACTGATCTGACATGTAAGTGTCACGTACACGAGGAGGTTTCCTGTTGATCCTTAGGGAAGAAATTCATGTGCTGGCAATATGACTTTGGTTCAAGCTTTTCGAGATCTTTAGTTATCGGATGAGCTCGATGTTGATTGTTTTTTTCCATCACTTCGAATCAGATCACCAATATATAGTAGTGCAATCGGTCTATAGTTGTATATAAGGGAGAGGTGTCTGGTCCTCTATCTTCATCCTCGCTTCTTGTGGACTAGCTATTTTTCAGTTAGAAGGAAACACACCAAATTTGTATGAAACGGTGAACAACCCACAAAGAAGTGGTTTTAGTTCTGAGGCACATTTCTTGAAGACAATAGGTGGACTTTGGTCTGGCCTCATATAGCCTTTTTGGCATCGAAGCTAAACAGAATTTGCCTTATGGTGCTCATTTATATAGCTCTTTCAGCATTACAGCGCTATTCTTTCAGCAGACTTTGTGATTACGTGGCAGTGAAAAAACGAATGGTTGAGCAGTAAAAGAAGAGTATAGGCCATCTCTCCCTTCTCTTGAGAACTTTTCCGGGCACAAATCTGGACCACATGGTAGTTTCGATTCAATTAGGCCAAAGGAAGATATCGGGTGTATTTTCCACCCAAATAAGGGAAGTAATGTGAATGTCATCTTGAAACTTCATACACAACAAACACGGTGTCTGAAGCACAAATCTTGTCCATATGGTGATCTTGATTCAATTAGGCAAAAGAATAGACCGGGTTTTCTTTCCGGCCGAATGTCACTTCCATAACTATAAAGGAAGTTGTTAGCAGAGCTTTTTCCGATTCAAATTGGAGGAATACACGAAAACAGGAAAAAAATAAACGTTATCTCAATATCTGCTGATGAGAAGTAATGGAAGAAATGATGATTGTCGAAGAGAATTTGAACGATAACTTTATGCATGCATAAATAGAACCGTCTACTACGGCGTTGAGAAAGTTAATTCGATTTTTTAATGAAACTAATTGGACTCGCAACTGGAGTGACCCTTTTAATTTCGACAGCAAACGGTACCTAAATTGGTAAAAAACGTTCGTTCTGCAGTGTTCAACGGAAATCGATTTCATTTCGAATACTCGAAACATATGACCTAGTTTACACGGTATAGTTGTGTACTTTGTTTAACCCTTTTCGGCAGTTCAGTGTTTTAACATCGACGTCTTTCGCTCAAGTCGGCGAGTGTTGGCAACACGAAGCAGTGATCCCAGATTCATTCCACACTAAATGAAAACAGTTATCAATAATTCTAGTACCGGATTCATGCAAGCATAAATTCAAACTAAGATTATCGGGTCCAATGCGAGAACAGATTCATTTCAGACTCTCTCTGACGATTTTCATGCAATCAGCTGATCTCTGGTTGTATCATTGATATGATATATCTAGCGTGATGATGATGATCAGTCTGCGTACAATTACTGAAATTTGTCAAATTTGTAAAAAATCGTCGATTTGTTTCAACATGGTATCTGTCCGCATATTTTGACGTGATGACAATTCTCAAGTAACGGTGGTAACTTCGCCAATGATAAGCTGTTGTTCGGGAAAGCATGTACACACCCAGTACAGTATCTTCCAATTGAATGGCACGAATGCGCCGTTGAAATTAATTGAATTTGACATTAGCAGGGGCTCATCCTTTATGGGATCATCAAATCGCCAACAGAGTTCAACACGGTAATGCAGAAATGAAAGTTGATTATCACATAACAACCTTATTTATTAACTTCCTTCTAGCATTTCGACTCCCACAATACAATATAAATGCAAAATAATTTTTTATATCTGCGCCCGAGTGCAATTGTTAACTAGCCTTTCACAAATCAGGAATCGATTGAAGAGTCATCTTGATTATATTGTTGAAGAATGATTTTATTGTTCTAGTTTTTTTTCTTATCGAGAAATGTCTTATACAGCGAAATGTTTCAGTAACCTATCAGAAATAATTACTAGATATCCTTGGGGCAATACCTAGATAGAATACTCCCTACAAAAATCAATCGAATTTCAATAAAGATCTGAAAGGTAAATGTGTCATTACTCTGGGGCGCATTCAACATGAACAATTGATGAAAATTATAATGTCCGAAATGAGTGACTGGGGGTTCATGAGATAAAGGGGGGGCAGTCTAAATCTATTTTTTTTTCTGTGCATTCAGACTTCATTGGTGATCACTCAATACAAATGGAATATATGAACTACATAAATAAAAATATACATAAACTATATGTACCTAACTGGAAAAACATCATTCTTCATTATTTTCCGGCGATAAACATATTCACAATATCACAAACTATCGCGCTAGCACTTGCTCTATAGCGAAGAGTGAGCATGTAGGAAGCTTTTTTGTGTAATATTTCTTATTCATTTTGTTTGTAAGAATATTACGCAAAGATACAGTAAATTGCGGAAGCGATACTGCAAATCTCCAACTAAAAATGAGGTTCCTTCGTTTTCCTGAATTCTCCATAACCTCTACCAGAGAGAGATACAGATCATCTCATCAAAAAAACAATAGTTCAGAAGGTAATTTTGTTCGATATTTGGCAGGATATCTGATGAAGAAACATTAAAGAATGTATGCTTACGGTTTATGTGAAAATTATTCGAAGGCTCACCAAAACTTGGATGAAACATCTTTTCAAATGTCAATTATTTTTTCATTATAAGGCGTATCAAAATTGTAGCTTTGGGAAATCTGAATGTGCCACACAATGATTTCGTGAAATAGGTATTGTACTTGAAGATAACGTACTCAACCACCTCGTCTCTGAAAAATAGAGTAGAAGTTATTAAAAATTATTTCAATATATTTGTAGTAAGGGCAGATTCTGTGATCTGCCCCAAAATGTCACTGCGCTTGAAATTAAACATTTAGATACCTAAAAGAGAAATTCTCTATTTGTCAGTGACACCTTATTTTTGAAAAATTTGAAAATACAAATATTTTTAATGAGAATAAAACCTCTACTTATCTTGGTGGACGTTTCGGGAACGAATCTGCTCCCGTTCTCAACACAATTAAAATATTTTTCTCTTCGCAAAACTTCATATTCAATTTCCACTTCTGGAAATTGAATATGAAGATGAAAAATTCAATATCAATTAATGAAAACACCTTGCAACCAGAATTCCCCCGTCTACCAAATTGTCACTTTTCAGTGTCAAAACCGACAACATATTGAAAAATTTTGCGTAGAGAAAAATATTTTAATTGTGTTGAGAACGGGAGCAGATTCGTTCCCGAAACATCTACCTATATATTTGTAATTCCAAATTTTTCAAAAAAAAGGGTCACTGACAAATAGAGAATTTCTCTTTTAGGTATCTAAAGGTTTAATTTCAAGCGCAGTGACATTTTGGGGCAGATAACAAAATCTGTCCTTACTACAAATTTATTGAAATAATTTTTAATAACTTCTACTTTATTTTTTAGAAACGAGGAGAGAAAATCCCACAAAAAGCTGGATAATGAATGTACCACTTCCTCGGAAAACTTAGTGACAGTATTTCCACAAAGTTATTTCATTAGACTATTTGCAAGAGACAGATTATCTATAAGTAGATTGAAATCGATGAGGTATTTGGATTTTCAGAACATCTTAAGCGATAATTTTGAGAAATCGATAGATTTGTGAGAAAATCAATGCCATCACCGTATTATTAATTTCATCAGTAGGTTTATTCATCGCGCTCGCACTCGATATGAACGGTGGCGGGCGAGTGTCAGGCCTCTGGTTATTCCTTACTGTGTGGTTTCGTCCTTTGGATTACGAATAATCGCCGAGAATAATCCGTCAGGTTCGCGATATTCGTGAATCGAGTGTTCCCGTTCTCGAAATTTCGTCGACCAGAACGTGATCGCCAGGTACCGATAATACAAGCCGTGGACCGTCCTCACGGGTAGCATCATCTCCGTGGCCGAGGCTTCTCCCCAACAGCTAGCTAACATCTGTGTCGACGTCCGTCCCATCTGTGCGCAGAGCGATCAGTAGCACAGCATCGGGGGTCCGTTTGAGATGCCTCCCCTGAGGGAATCTATGAGCTTCGGTACCACGGATCGCACTAAGTGTCACACTACTTTCATGACGATTTTCGGTAGACTTCCATTCCTGAATTTCGTCTTTTCAATGCGGAAACGTGAAAACCATATGTCCAAGGCTCGTTCCTGTCATTCGAACGGTGTACCTTTTCATGCGAGCCATCTGTTTGAGCGTTTTCCAGGTAAAACGAAAAAGTTGATTAGCCGTCTTGTCAATCGCAAGATATATTACCTGTAAGGAGGAAGGTCGTGAGCCAAATCGAAAACCAAAAGGGCGCACCGAATGGATATCGGTATACAGCGCAGGATTATTTTGCAGAAAATGAAATTATGAATGCGGATGGATATTTATAGAGGGTGTATCATCAGGTATTATTGTAAACATTCCAAGGAGAACATTACTTGCTGAGAGACCGGTAAATAGGTAGTTCTGATAAACTTATTTCCAAAGATTCATAGTTCTCGAGATACAGGGGTGTCAAGAAAAAACCTTTTCCGATTTTCTTGAAATTTGATAATAAGACACTTTTCCTGATTGAATTATTCCAGTACCTTCCTATTTCCTTATGTCCTAGGGATAAACCTACTTTTATATTTTTCACAAGAAGATCAACAGAGGATATCGTATAACTATAACACTCGAAGATTCATTAAAAACGAACGAGGAAGAGCGGCCATTCTTTGACATATTTCATAATATTATATGAACTATTCAAGTTTCCGTCGAATCCCATCCAAACATTTAACTTCTGTGGATGTTGGGTATGTGCTTCATGAATCCGATGAGGATTCTCATTCGACCAATACCTTGAGTTACCGCGCTTTTACGATTTTTTTTTACACTAAACTCAGTATGTATGAATTCAAAATAACGAGCTCTTTCAAAATCTGTAAAAATTTATAGGGTGTCCCATTTAAATGAAAGAAGTTGATGGCATTTCCGGTTGAAACGGAAGTATATTATTAACAAAAAAATGTACATCAGATGCATTTTGTTCCAGTGCACTCACCTGCAAATTTTCATAAATATCGTTATTTTCGTTTAAAAGATATTTACTTGGTTCCATAATTTATCCCAACCCTGTATATGGTGTTCCATTTGGATAAATATAATCCATAGAGTTTTCTCTTTGTAAACTCCTTTTCTTTTTTCTGTATCTTAGATGATGCATAAAAAATCCCAAAAATTTTGTGTTCGAAGTTTTTTCTTCCACCTATGATAATATGGCTGCACGTGGATGTTGAAATATTTATTTGAGTATAATGAATGAACTGCACTTTTTCCAAACTTGCTGTGTTTCTACGCGTTCAATCACAGAAGTATTATGAATATATTGATTTTCAAGTTGATGAGATGAGTGCAATTGGAAAGGAAGGTAATCGATTTGCAATATTTCACCGTTAGGATAGAGAGATAGTCAGATAGAAGCTTTCTCTCCCCACCTTTGTCCCATTTTTTCCTACCCATAACTATTTGGCGAAGGAATCAAGAAAAAATAGTTAATACATCAAATATAATGAATATGACTGTAATAAAAAAATTGAAGACCAAAGAACTCACAATATTAGTATTTTCTCAGTAACAATACCACATACCCGGTGACTCAAGAGAGCCAGAGATATAATGAAGTTCACATGAGGTGAGTGCATTATTAGATACTTTATAAACACACAAAACGTCACAATTATATATAAAAACTTAAACACATATCATTCCATCTGCAAAAGACCTCAAAAGTGAAAATAAATTATCTCAAATTTTTTTCACTTTGCTCTGAAAATCACAAATTCAAACGGTCCAAAACTTGCCGCCATAGCTGGTAACGTCACGATTCGAACGCAAGGGATAATAAAATTGCATAGTTGCCAGATGTCCAAATACATCAGCGAATCTGAGACTAAGAAAAAAATAATTCAATTTTTGTTACCAACTTCATTATGTTAATTGATTAATTCATATTGGTTGTTGTCAGTGGGTGGAATCTCAAACTCCTCCACTGTATTTCTGATACCCACTGACCCCAAGCTAAAAACGGATGTATGATCGACCAAATGATTAACACTGAACATATCGTTTTGACATCATGCCAATAAAGGAGAGGAAACATGACGTCAAGCTGACAATACTATGAAATAGGAAATCACAAGGAGGGAAGTTTACCAGCCGTAGACATAGTCAGGTGATTCCCAGAACTTGTTTGAAATGTGCTCTGAAAGCCAGAAACTGGAAAAAACCGCACATCCTTTGCGAACAAGTCCCATACGGCGTGGTTAAATCTCGAATATTCGATGATAACGTATTTGTCGATGCAGTCTCATTGGGGAGGGGGTAATTACCCCATTATCCCCTTGGGCACGCTCCTGTATGCACTTGGAAAGTCGAAAATGTGATTCTGTAGTGTCCGACGACCACAACGTGTGCAACTCTGGGCCGAGACTGGGCTTCCACCTAATTGGAAACAACGTAGAACGTGAATTGGAATAATTGGCAATCGATGAATCAATGGATCGCTATACTTGTAACCCCATTTCGCAGGAACGGAATATAATCCTGTGATTGCGATTGCGAAGATTTTATAGGCTGAAACGGCAGGTCGTAGGTTGCCAGTTCATGACCTCAACATTCACCTGACAATCATAAAGAACGCATTGGCGTCATGGTTCGCAAAGATGAAGGGATATCCTAAATGGAATTATACCTATTAAATTGAATGAACGACGAAAATGTCATTCTATCAAACTACTTACATCAAAGAAAATTCAAATTTGACGCCACGGTCGGTGCTCAACGGAAATCTCGTCTATTATGTCACCACGAGCGATTCCTGGTAGACAAACCAGACGAGCTCAGACTGGTCACCCCAACACTGTCAGGCTCAAGAACTGTCAAACATCACTATAACAAGGATCATTCGTCGATACAACGAAAAATATGTGGAATTCTCTGCCTACTGAAGTCTCACAACCTCCAAATTTAATATTTACATAACATTGAATAACATTCAAGTGAACGAATACTGAAAATTCAGTATTCAACCACCAGAGAACCCGTGGTTGTTTCGAGTAGTTCAATTACTTTATTACCTGGTTGTTGTCAATAATTTCTCAGAGGTAAAGAACATCTGGAAATAACTCACAAAATTTTGAAAATAGAGAGAGCATCAATAATAATTTTATTTATTTGGTCGAATTCCAATTCCAAAGGAGTGTAGCCATAACAAATTCCAAAATATTTCCAGGTAATTGAAATAATTGTTCTCCTAATATGTCATGATACATATAAGCCTATTTCCTTTATGATTTTGCTCAGTACGCTTGATTAGTTATGAAAAAAAATGAATAATGATTACTAAGAATTGAGAGATTATCGAATTCTGCTCATAGCGAACTATTTGGAATTTCATTCTATTTGAGTGGTCTCTCATTGCTCTAGATTACTAGATATTTTCCCCAATTTAGGTGATCATGAAATATTCATGAAAGTATGCGAAATATTTTCGAGAAATCCACCCGGTATACTGTTAAATCTGCCTTTAGTATGAATGCCTCGAAGTTTTAGTTACAAAAATAAAACTTCCGTAGCTTTCGAGATGATTGGAGTTTTTTATGAGAACGCCTACCTATAGATGTTTGTCGGTGTATTATTATGACCCATGCACAACTAAATCCATATCCTCTTTCAGACGTCTCGCAGGAAGTAGAAGGTAATTAGTGAATGAGCTACCAATACTGGCAAGAGGAATAATTAACCTGAACTTGAACGGTAAACATCAAAACTGAACCAGAAAGAGTTTTTCTGCTATTCATTATGACTCGCCTGTACTTTATTAAAGGAGCAATTTAAATATAATGCTCATTAGGAATTTAATTTTGAACTAATTAGGGATATTTCTCGAGTTAATCAATATATTCAGCACATTTTGCTGGGATAATTAATTTGAACCATTTAATTTTTTGGTTGGTCAACGTATGCCGAAGTTGTACAGCGTGTGCCCTTACAAAGCATTATCATTGAATGCCTCTTATTATATTTTAGTTACCTATCAAATTATGACGGTGAACGTTGATAGATGATTGTTCTACTACAAAACCATACGAAGGGTTGATCCCATACATCATTATGAAATACAATACATTATTTCAAAGGGTTCGACATCGACACAGATCACTTTGTAAAATGTCCAGTATGGATATGAATGAGGAAAGCAGTCAGATATTTCTTGAAAATTAGATAATACAGTGACTTGTAACAACCATGTTGTTGATTCAGTATATTTTTGACCTTTTAACTTTCTTAGTACCTAATTTTGAAAGCTCATGGTGTAGGTAAGGGTTGAAAATTTCACCGATATTTTTGAAAACTTAATCGTCCTTGACTATGTTATCGAAATATTTCTATCTGTTCCTCCATACAAATATAACATAGATGACTAGTATCACCAGTATTTTTTTTTTGCTTTTATCTAATTAAATACTGGGTGGCCCAATGAAAACGAAACAAAAAAAACGCTCGAACCGGTCGATTTTTTTTCGAGGGGGAAATATTTTGTTTTCAACTTTTTCACTTCAAACCCCTCGGAGGGGTGAGCTCCAACCCTCGAATCTAAAATGGGATAAGATGTCAAGTGATACATCATTGTGAAGGTAATCGAAATCTCTTACCAACGCTTCCTTGTTTTTGGAATTCAATCTCGTGGGCCACCCTGTATATACTGTCATCATCGTCACTAAAAACGTGGAACAAACTAATATCATTGCTATTGGGATCGTTTCAATGAGTTTTGCCGTAGATGCAGTGGTTATCTTGTGACTCGATTCTTTTTGATGAAATTTCATTGACCCAGTGTTTTTCCAAGAATTCCGGAGTGAAAAGAGGTGCACGGAACTCTCCGCTCATTGTGAAAAAAGCGGTCTCAAAGAATTCGGTCCGTTCAATGGCAAACGAACCTTACACCTGGCCCTTTGAGAGAGGAACAACAGCATATGTCAACTTGGGCCTCGGTACTAAGAAAGCGCTTCTTTTACCTGCATTTCTCTCTAGAGAAAATCTGTTATGCAACAATGGCGCATGTTATTGATCGATGGGCTAGTAGGTTTGGAAGTGGTACCCACTTGTTTATGGTTCTGTCAGTCCGTTATCTTCCGAAATCTAAAATTTTGAGCGATATAAACTGATTCTCTATTCACTGTAATTCAAAATCGAGGTATACCTTCATCGCTTGTGATATTTGAGTGATAGAATGGTTTAAAGCAAAATTCCATTATGAAAGAAGTATTGTGCTCAAGAATGCATTAGTAAAACTTTCATTATAATTTCGAGAGCAATTGAAAAATTTTTGATTCCTATGAAATCATCTATAGTCGTATTCTTGTGTATCTTGATCGTGGTTTTGGATTATGGGAGTTAGAAGGAGGAAGAAAGTTTTATAGAACAAAAAATTTATTGAAATAACTTTTAAATAACATTATTCACATGAGGAACAATACAGCCGCTTCACTAAAGAAGTATTCATTATGAAACATGAACAATTTTTAATAGTTACATAGTTACAGACTATAAATTAAATGTGTACAGTTATATAATACAAAACGTCTTTATCAATATTAAGTCTTTAACTTGCCCAAGTGTTTAAGTAGTGTAGAACAATGGTCAGTCAATGATATGGAGAGACAAAAGTAAAGGTCTCTCGATAAAATTAAATGTGTAAATGACTTAGTTTCAAAAATAACAGGAACATTGTTTCTTTGTTCGAAAAAATCGGGTCAAAAAATAGGACCGCAACAAAGATTGCCATCAGTGTTAATTTTGTTTATATCACTGGCCATAAAGTAGTAAGAAAATTAATACTGACGGCATGGAGAATGTTGAAAAAATGAATAAATATTGAGAAAAGCCTACTTAAGTACAATGGTGACTTAGTTCGCTTCAGATTCATCACAAATTACAATAACAATTGAAATGTTACTTTAGTTACATACTACTTGACGAGGAACAGCCGTGCTATTTTCTCAAGTCAGGCTCCAAACGAAGTCAATATCTTTGGTTTCTTATCAGATACCTTCACCATTGGCAAAATAGAAAAATAAACGAACTCGGTAAAAAAAGAGGAAAGAAAATATTACTCTAATATCATATTTACAATATAGACAATTTGTTTTACCACTGGAGACAATGATCTGATCAATCGTTGGTATCACTCGGAGCGGAGTCGAGAAAATAGCAAAGCTTCTTGGACACGAGGCACTAACTCAGATTTTCGGTAATCACGCAAACATAAGTTAAATTGTCGATAACACCGTCAGTGTGAAAGGTAATAATAAATAACTGTACAGCATCCCCAGACTGCTGGTGCTATCAACATCACATACACACTTCAGTCATTCATTTAAACTAACTACACTTCTGTTGCGAAGAGTCCAGACGAGATCACATCTGGAGTATGAAAGTGCTCTTCTATCACATAAACGCCATTTGACTCCTTCTCTAGTGGCCTCTTCAACATTGAAGGATCACTGAAACAACAGATACCAAACGTCAGTGAGCCGGCCACATCATTCTGGGTGTCGGAATCGTTGAACGAGAGAAGGCAGGAGATGCAATTATTGCGGGAGGTAGTGAGTCTTACCTGGAGCCACACACAGCCGACGCGTTTGACATCACAGACAAACGTTTGATGTGCTCGTAATCAGGTTCGTGCAGCTTGGCAGCAAGCAAGGCTGAGGCACGAGCACCTGTCTCGGTGTTGAGCTGTTTCTGCGAACGCGTCCTCTGCAAGGTATACACAGGCCGCCCATCTATGACCTGATGTTGAGGCTTCGGGAAGCCATCGCAGTCATTGATGCTTATGTTAGAAACACTACAGTCATCGGGGGAGGGGAAATTTGAGCTTATCACATTGTTCGTGCACTTTCCCCAAGAGTTTTTAATCATGTGAGGGTCGGCCGAAATGGCAGCACCGCGTTTCGCGAAACTACTGTTTGCAGTGTTCTGTTCGTTCTGTAGCCTCGCTTCTTCGTCGGCGCGGGCCTTTTCGCGTTTCCGTCGCTGCTTTAGGCAGATTATCACTCCGACGGCTACCAGAACGACCAAGGGTACGAACGTCGAAATCGTGGCGATGACCACCACGTGCTCGGTGGTGAGGTTCGATTCGGAAGATACTCTAGCGCTGGGGGCGGCACTGGAAGACACTTCGTCGCACAGCCGACCCAAGAACCCGACCGAGCACAAGCATTCGTAGCCGTGGACCCGATTCACGCACGTACCTCCATGTTGGCAGGGGTTTACCAGACATTCGTCGATTTCTTCGCTACAGTCCTTTCCGGCAAAGCCAGGAGCGCATTTACACTTGTAGTCATTGACCAGCTGTAAGCAAGTGCCGCCGCTGGCGCAAGGTTTGGTGATGCAGTAGTCCACGCGGTTTTGGCACAAAGGTCCCACATAGCCTGGCACGCAATGGCAGCGGAACTCGTTTATTTTGTCAACACAGGTTCCTCCATTTTGACAAGGATCTCCTTTGCAGTCGTCAATGTTGGTCTCGCAGAGGTCTCCAGAAAACCCAGTCGAGCAAATACACTGGAAACCTTTGTTGTCCTCGACGCAAGTACCATCGTTTTTGCAAGGATTTGGCGAACACCTGTTGATCTGGATGTCGCAGTTGGTTCCAGTGTAGTCAGGTTTGCAAGCACATTGGTAACCAGTGTCTGTGTTACTGCAAGTGCCTCCATTATTGCAAGGTTGTTTGTTGCACGAGTCAGATATTGTTTCGCATTGAAGGCCGCTGTAACCGGATGGACAGGAGCAGACATTGTAGGCGCCTTTGGATAGACAAGTACCACCATTCTGGCACGGAGTTTTAGAGCAATCATCTGCAGGTATTTCACAGTCAGTGCCATTGAACCCTGCCGGACAGCTGCAGGTGTAACTGCCTTGTCCCGTGTTGAAACAAGTGCCCCCATTGCGGCACGGTTTGTGGTTGGTACAGAAGTTGAGATCCTGGTTGCAGAAGAGTCCACCCCAGCCTTCGTTGCAAAGGCAATCCCATGGTTTGACGCATGTACCGTGCATGCATCCAGGGTAACGCTGACATTGATTACAAAGGGGACCTTCCCATCCTGACTGGCATCTGTAACAATAAACAAGTTCAATCACCAATGCCTACAGTTATCACTGTGTGGGAAAAATATGTGAATCGGTCAACGACAGAGTATATATAACATAATCAATGAACTCTCGATTTACGTTCAATGAGAAATGAGCGACGCAAATGGAATTGTAATGACTTTAATGAATACTGATGATTCGATTACCTGTTTTCACAGGAATCATCGTTTGAGAATGTTCAATTACAAGGCTCATTGAAGTTGACGCAACATGGAATCACTTGATGTCGCTCGATGCAATCTAATAGGCAATGAATATAAATCCGATTCATCACATGGAATGCTCTCATACAATCATTCTCGACCAATCGTGATTGTGATGTTGTATCAGGACGGTTCGAGTGCGCTTTTGGCGCAATCATCAAATACTTAATATGAATTAGCAGCCAGCAGATGATATCTTCGATACAGAGTACGGTGGACCATCTTCTCGAGAGTCGAGCGTTCTTTAGGGCACGTAATAAACGTCGGTTGTACGGTACCCGCCGCGGTACCACTGGCCGCAGCTCGATCGTCGTGTATTTCTTATTCTAATCATGCGTTTGAAAGAGAGTGTATTCGGATCGTATCGGAGGAGCTCATTGAGTTGCAGCTTGGATAGCAGACCGGGCAGCGCGGGGAAATTTAGGGGGGATGCACACGCCCACAGAGCCGTTTCCCACGCTGCCCGTTGGCAAGTATGCAGGTCAAGGAAAGGTTAGATGCGGGTCGCCGGCCCAATCTGCAACCAACGTCTGCGCTGCGCTCGACACCCAGATTCCGGTGCGAATAATTCCGTCTTCGTCATCGTTTTGTCACCATTTTGACATATGAACGTTATTCCGCACTTGCTCATAAATCTAATACTAATATATAGCGCATAACTGCCCTGAATGTGTTATTCACTTCTGTTACTTCGAGGAGGAACCGAAAAACGCTTCCAACTTAGATAATGGGCAGTGTTATCAGAACAATAGTACAAAACTAGTTCTACCGGTGGTATGAGCTGTCAGATAGAAGTGGGAATTGTTATTTTGGCGAGTCTAGACGCTGTCTATTCCGTAAGCTGCCGAAAGATACGAAACTGAGTCTAATCGCTGAGCCTGACTCGTCTCTAATTACCGCCTAATTCGAATAAACTTCTGGAAGATTATAGGGCCAACGGTTTAATGAATACAAATTGAATGGGTGGGGATTGAGCAATCACGTATCACGTATTCTCGTTCGAATAGACGATTCGTACGGAGATTTTAATAGCAGATCACCAGCCATTCTTCATTTCCAAATTATAAGTTCGGCCGGGCTAGTGAGAGAAAGAACCGGGTATTTTCGGTTCGAAAATTAATCGAATTTTAAATTAAGTTGAATGGAAAAGTTATCAGTTGATCGTTCTCGCAGGACTCTTTCCAAGCCGAGATGTGCACCATAAGAGAAATTCACGATCGAATCGATATGATTTGATTGGCCTGACTTCCGGTTGGGACGGAAATGAGCGCGGTCGTATACATTTCCGGAAACCCTGTATGGCTATATGTAGTTCATCAATCAAGTCTGCTATTATTTGCTTCGAGGCAAACAAAATACTTTCAATAACAATGATAAGTGAAGTAGGTAGGCTTCGATTTGATGATCCATGACATCAACATTGTTGATTTGCCTTTGATATTATTTCAAAATGGGTCACAACGGAGACGAAAATTTAAAATATTCTCTTTTTACATGAAAAAACAAGAATAAAAACTCAGCTAGAAACTGAAAATAAGCATCAATGCAATTTCAGAATGTATCTATGGTTATCATTTCATACTGAACAATAATTGAAAAATCTTGTCTTCTACATATCAATACTTATTAACGTGAAACATCAATAATTATATGTTATCATGTATCACAAACCAAAGCCTACTGCATTTCTGTAAACAAGCTTTGAAATAATGTCTCCAGTACATATTTTATGTTCAATAGGTCAAAAACTATGGAATGAGAAGAACAAGATGAAACCCCACAACTCCATTCTTCAACTTTTTCACATAGCTCTCATAAAGTAGGCAAGGGGGGTCGAAATATAATGACTAACCCTGTACAAGAGCGATGCGCGATGCACGTGAGTCGGCCTGTTGTGAGACGCCTCGTATGCTATAGCCTCGGGCGCTTCTTCGATCAGTTACAGAAAAAGTGAATACTTACTGGGAAAGATTATCTTAATTGTTCTTTGATCGCGATACATCCTCTATTAGTTGAATATTATTTTCTCTCACGTTTCAGTAGCGAACATATTGAAAAGTAATTACAATTATTGTCGAGTAAATAACATTCAGAGATAGGAGATTTCATCCGACCTCTCGCACAACACACCTCGAAAATTCCTCGGCACCAGGAATCTATTATACCTATTAGTCTGTCGTTGACATTTTCAATGTTAGAAAGGTTTTGCAGTGGAATAATTATGTAAGAAACTCACCTGCATTCATTGGGCTGTGTACAGTGGCCATGTTGTTCGTCGCAACCAGGTAAACATTGCGCTGAAACAAAAAAAAACATGAAATTTCCGTTGTGGCTCAAACAACAACTGTTTTCGTCATCACTAATCAACAGCAACTTCGAAATTTCGAACGGCCAATGAGTCGCGAGTTTATCTCATTTGAAAGGTATTCAGATTCCCTAATCAGATAATGTAATAAAAAGTTTTGGAATTCCATATATTTGCATTTCAGTTATACGAGGTGTTTTTACGACTCAATATTCTCATGTTCAAAGCAAACTGTACTAAAATCGTTCCTTGGACAACCCTCACTTTAATTTGAATCGAAAATTGTTAACTTCACAAATATGGCTAGAAGTGATTAGTTCAGAATTTCACTGATAGAAATGTGATTCGGATGACATACATATAGATTTCTCCATCGATTATTACGTAGAATACATTCGATATAACAAAGATGAATGGAACCCATTATAATCTGATTTGATTATTCAAATGATCAGACGGAGGAGTAAGAATCACATTAAACGTTCGATTATTTCATTCAGAGTGTCTTATAAGAAGCTAATGATAGGATAATGAAAATGTGTAGGTACTGTGTGTGGCGTTTTCTCTCGTATGCAAAACGTAAAATATTCAAATGTACAAACACTTATGTGCCATACAATCACTTTTTATGTGTAAATGAATCGTCGAAACGAGTCTGAAATGCATCGAGTTTCGCCTGTGATGCTATTCCGAAGCAGAGATAATAAGTTCCGATAATTATTTCTTATTGAGTGGATAATAACGAAACGGACCCTGTATACAGACAGGTATGCCGAGGAATCGTGGGAAGCTTTTCTGTGTAGTCGACAGCAGCTGAACGGCACTCACGTCTTGCCTTCTCGCGGTCATTGCTTTTGCTTCTTTTGTGGACAAAATTCGGCATTTTTTATGCCCTAACTCTATTTATATTCATACAAGTAAAATACATGCTTATTCAACTGTGTTATCCTCGGTTATTTGCTTTTGAATTGTTGAAATTGTTTTTCTCCTTTGTTTCCACCACTCACTCGTGTTGAATTGGATATGGATACAAGTTATTCCACAGATTGGAAATGTGTGGTTTGAGGAGAACAATAACAGAAGATATTCATCCCTTTGTTACTTTTTATTGATATTGGAAGAACAATACTCAACACACATTCTCTTTAGACGGCTATGAAATTGGCACAAATAAACCAAGCGATTGTCACGCACTGATAGTAAAACAAATTTTGATATAGCTAAAAGACAATCAGAGATGTTGGTTAGACCACATCTCTGATGAATGGAAGTTGAACCCCCTACTTCATCAGGCCGTGCATTTCATATAAATCGATTAGTCCACTGGTTTCTGAAGATAAGCTACCCTTGAGGTATCTTGAGTGTTCATAATTATAGGTTCCTATAGAAATGAAGAAGCAAGCCTACCCTCATAAATACTATAGTTTATAAATTGAAAACTTGATTAGCTTATAATGGTTTTTTGAAGAACCCAAGCATTTACAAGAATCTGCAGAAATGATGGCATACAAAGTGTGTAACGAAATAGCCTGATTTTTCTGTTTCCTCCAAAACATTTAGATCAACGATAACTCGTCTCTTGGCTCATGATAATCCTGTTGATAACAAAGACAACACTGACCACATGACTTATCAATAGGCATCACCAGAAAATGTTACAATTTTTCAAACTACCTTGTTATGCACAGGGTGTTATTTTGTCTGTCCATACAGGGAGATTTATTTTATTTCATATAAAATAAAAAAAACAGGCTGTTCCATTTGAACATTTGAAATAAACATCTTAAGATAAAGGCTGCAAGGGCTGCCAAAACAACATGAGTCACCTTGTACCGTGAAATTCATACGCGACTTCTTCAATTGAACCTTCTGTGAATTCAAACTCGAAAAATCGATCAGTTATTCAAAAATGATGCAGCAGCTCTAGTTCAATTACAATTTGCCATAATGAGCATGGCATTAGACACAGATAAACTGTTCCAAAGTGGCTCACACTTATCTACGAGTGTTCGGTTGAGGAGGGGCATCTGGGAATTGAAGACAGGGTTCGAAAATATCATCATACTTATATATACATATAAATATCAGACAGATATTTAATTTGGACATTCATTTTCCGCTCGTGGATTTTTTTCGTTGCGAATTGTTCATTATTCAGAAAATCACACAATGATCAGAAAATAATTAAAAATCGAGTGAACATGAACATGGTTAGCCCAACGCCAGAGTTTTTTTTCTTCGAATTTTCAAGCCGTGTATACATTACAACAGTCACCGCAATTGATATTGTCATAATTGTGTGATATTGAACTTTGAAACAGCAATAGTGAGGACTTGCTTTTTATGTTCGGAACGCGCTTGACCTGAGCGTCTGAGTATCGGTCGGGGATTCACATAAGTCTGATTTTCAATGGTGACAAGCATTCCTAGCGTCGCAAATACAAAGATATCCATAAATACCTATATCTCTGGAACCGCGATTGAAAACAACACATAAACAAACTCCACTTACGTTTCGTGCAATAATCTCCCGTCCATCCAGCCAGACACACCCGCTCTCCTGTGGGGGAACAGCTGTAATGGCCGAAGTTGTCGTCTCTCGGCCTGCACAGGTTCTCGCACCCTTTCCCGTAGTAGTGGGAATCGCACGTCACCCTGTATTCGAATCTGAGAGTGGAGTATTTGGATGTGTGGAAGTCGTCGGTCCAGGTTTCGCTCACGTCCAAATACCTTTGTCTAGTCAGGCGACTGACCAGCACTGAAACAAGCAAAAAGACACATTGAACATTGTAATAATAATAATAATAATAATAATAAATGTCTATTTCAAGTATCGTGATTTAAAATAACCACTAGTACAATTGAGTGAGGCGAAGTTTAGCCAAGGCTGCTCAATTAAACATCACTTCACACATTAATTTTTGGATCACAATAAACAGAAAAAAATGTATTGAAATTTTCTTGGTGCTTGTGCTGGAGAAGTGAAAAACTCTCATAATATTCTCAGATCGATAAATTTTATGTTCCGCAGGGATGATATTATAATAACATATTGCTGCATTAAACGTGAACGACCTGGTGAAATATTTAGATGAAATCTAAAATAGCTAAATGAAGATTGAATAAATTATCAATTTTCAGCCATTTCATTGACTAAAAATTTAATGAATTCATGAAAGACCAAGCGTTACAAACTACTTGACAAAATGACATTGATGAAGAGAGATAACGAGTGTACAATTTGATTTTTCAATAGTAGTGAAGAGGTGCACTCATCAACTTCTAATATGCTGTTTGAGGATGCACGTCAAGCAAAATAATTGATGGTGGCGAATGCTCCAGCGTTAAAGATACTTTTGACATTAAAAAAAATCGAATGAATACTTATCAATTCACATCATAAAATAACCTGTTTCAAAGCAAGGGCGGATCCTTGCATTCATTTTGATGTACAGTTTTTGTTTAATTGGAGAATATATCAACATATTGGTTATTCATCACCGTTTCTTGCACTCCTAGGATTGTCATTAATTTTTGTGCCGTACTCTATTAGCTTTCATCAGTTGGAAATCATGTTTCGTGTTGTCCGTTGATTATACGATTTCAACATTGTAAATCTCGTTAATTAGCCAAGAAATATGTAGGCAAAAAATCACAGGAGGTTGAAAGGACACCTAAAGCAAATTACAATGGATCCACGGAAACTGTACGAAGATCGGTGAGAGTTAGTTCTACGAATAAATTTATTTCTACGTTCGGCATACATTTTTACGTACGGCATACATTTTTACGTATGACCCTTGTATGTGCTGAGAACTAAAATCGTGATATTATGACTATCAAATCCACAAAATGATCTTGAAAACCGTCTTTATGATTACAAACTGACGAAAATGGCAGGAAAATGGTGGTGTTATGATTTCCCATGGTTTTTTTTTAATGAATATCTATGTACGAAAAGGTTCAGGTAGGCACCAGAGGCAGACGGAATTGGAAAGTAAATTTGAACGGGTCTCAAGATAGACGTCTGAGAAACATAATGCAGGTGTATTCTTTAAGCATCCGGCAACAGAGCAGCTGTATCCGGTGAAGCTGTATCACCAACACAAGAGCACCTTTATTTTTTACGGTGTTTGCCTTGTTTTCAGATTTTTCAAGGTGGATTCATCATATGAATATGCACAACTAAGTGTTCGTTTTAGAAGATTTTTCAAGTCGCAACAACAGGATATATGAATATTCAATATTCTTTGACAGTTGAGATTTTGGAAAAGTCAACTGTACCGTAACTATTCCTAATTGTTCCGAATTATTGTGCATCTGGAATAGGTAGATGTTTCCTGGGTGCATTCAAGAGAGCCCAAATTGTCTACTCAGGTGTTATAAAAATCTTTATCTTACGAAAGAGGGTTATAAAAGGAAGTTCGAGATAATATTCCACAAGTTGGGGAGCATTTAAAGTACAGGATATCCGGTTAAGTGTTCCAAATCGCACATATCGTTTGAGGCCGTATTGTGTAACAGGTCGCTTTTATGCTGGTTGAAGATAGGTATACTAGCGAGGCGAAAACCGAAAGAATATTGGGAGAAGCCTGAAAAGTTGTCGGAAGAAATCAAAACCTGACTCACAATGGAAAGAATCATCGCGAACTAAAAACATCGAATGTTCTCACACATCGTCATCCACCATTAACGTTTTGGTTTTGAATGATGTTCATTGAATACTGTGCAGAATTGGCTAATTGTTTTTAGGCATATAGTGACACTGAAACTAAGGAGAATTCCGAGAATGAGAGGATAATGATTATATTTCGAGAATTTCGACTGGGTCTAGACGCTATCTTTTTATGTATGGGCTCCGAAGTACCGTATACAAAGACTTCTGTGAAAGAAACGTACTGAAAGATAGCCATATTATTAGCAGCTCATTTAAAAATCACATTAAAAAGCATAAGTAAATACATCTAATTAAGTAGATTCACACGTTATATTAAGATACACAAAGGATGTAGGCATTATTTTCTATGGAGTACGGAAAATATTATCCGTCTTCAATACATATACAGGTTTTTTACCAGCGCATTCATTAAGATTTATTACACGTTTTCCCTTCCTTGGTTTATAGGTATTTCCGTGATTTCTTCTGCGGCTTCATCAGACCGATCATCCTGTGCATGTCAGAGATGTTCCGAGCGTTTCAGGAATATGTCAGATCTATCGTCTTTTTTTGATACCAAGAAGGTATCAAGCATTCAATGGAATGAAAGTCATTCTACTGCTAGTCGAGGACACAATCAAGATAAATGCATCAAAAAGAAATTCCTCACATTTCCATGTATAGATGACAAGTCACATACCTTCGAAAAATAGTTATGCTTTCGATAAATAACTGACAACATGCATGGCTGTATTTTTTCAAGCGCTTTACCTGTATCTCTTCCATCTTTCTCCGACAAAACTTGGGACTAGGTACTTCTACGCATTAACGTAAGTCTGTTAATTAAAAAGAACCTGTCTCTGACGGGATATTTGGAGTCCAACAGACTCCATTGTGGAGAGAAACCGTTAAAAAAATGTTTTACACTATGGCCGACAGACCTATTCAATTCTCGGAAAAAATAATATTTGACATACGATTCCACGCGAGCAAATATACTTCTTCTTTTCCCTGAGAGGATTGGAAAAAAATACAATCGAGCGTCAGAGTCAGGGGGGTAGAGTTATCACATTGTAATCGGTCAGGAGCTTTGGGTCTATTTATCATTTGTCAACTGGGTGAGTTGAATAGAGAGAGGGAACTCTGAACGGTTACACTGTAATAACACCTGGACAGAATTGGTACAGGCGGGGACATTAAATTTGACTATTTCTTTGTTGGAGGTTCGGAACACAAAGCGTCTATTTCTCGAAGGTAGCGAAAACTAACTTAGGATTAGGCACAAGAGGTATGCATTCCGATTGAAAAGGAAATGTGGAAATTTTTATGTACGCGTGGATTTTCAGCCTGGCACATATCAATATTTCCACAAAATCGAGGATACATCATGCAGACTATTTTAAATATAGCGACACAGATGTCTTTTACGTGACTGAATCTTGAAAATTTTATCAATCTGTTCTCCTAGAAAGTATGCGTTTCATCCTAGATTGAATTGTTTTAGTTTCGGAACTACCTTAATAATTTTGTAGGCACATTATGAAACAACTTTTTTTAGGATTAATAAATCATGTTGATCGTCCTCTTTTTAAAAAAGGGTTTCAATTATTGAAATTAATAACCCCTCGTGAGCATCTCAAAACTGATTTTCGTAGAGATCCGTTAACATAAAGGGATGTGAATGATTTTATGAGGGAGCTGTAAAACTTTATGACGTAACATGACGTTTCAATGTTGCGTGGGAACCCAGAGAGAAGAAACCAAAGGGCAATCTCAGTGTCACATAATCATTCAGATTTGGAAACGGATATCGGAAAAATTATTTTCATATTCAACAATATTGCTACATCTTAATTATCGCACTAATGACATTATCGTCGGCGTTGACCCAAGGAAAAACAAGCCACAAAAACCCACCATCTATAGTGAGAAAGGCAGATAATCATCTGAAGACATCGAAATGTTTATTCAGTTATCAGTCGTCTTGTATAGATTATCTGAACGCCCCTTATTTGCAGAATCCCAACAGTTTAGTTCAGTCGAAGGCTACTGAAACATTTCTTGCCAATTATTTTCGAAGCACAATTGATAACAAACAAGTTACATGAATTGTAGGATTGGATGAATGGGGTCAAAAAAGTGGTTGCCACAATCAAATCCATATTCAATTAATGGGAGAAAAAGTGTTAGTCTTCACGATAAATGAAATCAGTGGTACGGAAGACAGTAAGCATGTCGGCGTGAGATTTATAAAGAAAAAAATGTACTGGAAATATCGGTTGAAGCGGAAGAGCCTTTTAAGTTATCAGGAACTCAGGAAGAGGGCTGGTTTCAATGGCAAGTCAAGAGTTGACAGCTGTTATACATGTGGCTTTCTACACTGTGCTATATAGTAAGATATTTATTTAGTTTTAGAACATATTCTGTTTTCGTACACTCATGAGATACACGATCTCAAAGGGTATTGTACCTTCTGAAAGGTATATTGAAAGCATACTTGAAGATTATTAATCGCATGGAAATTATAAGCACCATTTCTTCATTATCTGATCAGATTACCACCGAGAATATTCGACTAAAAAATATATCTTTATGAATCTCTTAATGAACCGGATACGGTGACGGTTTCAGGTACCCAAATTAATGAGCTCCAAGATTTTTCGAGTGAAAAAATTTCATTCACAAATATGCGTCCGTCAACGTATATATACTGTTCAAACATTTGGATTGCTAACCTGTTAATTATGTTGGGAATCATATCCCATGATATGGGTGATGAGATTTGTTGAAGTATGTAGGAACATTTTGAAACGGTTCTCATCACTTCAAACTTTGGTCAAACATTCGATTCGCATACCTGATCAGTGCTAATGTTCAAAAATTCGTTTTGATAATCTCGCAATTTGATAATATAAATGCAAGATTTTTATGCGAAAAAAAAAGCGCATACACATATATCACGCAACTCTACTCTCTTCATATTGTCATTCCTATGAAATTAATCAGATCGTCACATAGGCGAAATATTGAGCATTTATCAATATTGGTGAACACACTCTGTACTTATATGAATACTGAATTCTCTTCCGAGTTGGATATTTATTTTATATAATATCTCGTGTAATGTTATAGTAGAAACAGAACAATGACATTTAAGGAAAAAAACGGGAGTTTCGTACAATCACGCAATGCAATTTAAAGACCTAGTTGTTGAGACAGTCTTTGTATACATTACATTATAATCCACAATTATTTTATAGTACATCTTCATGTTTTCTAAAACTCACCAGCAGAATGTGATGTTTCATTACCGTGCCATGCTTCCACGATCAACGAAAAGGTACCCTGTAAAAATGAAGAAGAAATTGTGAATTCTTTCATTTCGGAGAGAAAACGACTTTCACTGAAGACGCTAATGTTACATGCAATACCTTTTTACGTTCATTTCGTTGCTCTTCGGCATCTTCTTACATTCTCCTATTATGAAGTACAATTCAGCTATTCAAATAGTTATACAAGGGGTACGCCAAATAAGCAATAAGGAATTTGATCACTGACAAATCCACCAATTCTGAATTTTCAATGTTTCAAAGTAGCAAACCACCTACTACTCAATGGTGGTAACGTCTTAGTAGAATTTCCTAAAACTCTATGACTTCTTCCTGTAGAGCTGTTGCTCGTATGATAATTTATGGTAGACTTGTTGTTAAACACACTGTACGTATCTGCCTATATAATTTAATAAATCACCGATAACAAAAGAGTAGGGCATGGGAAAATTAAACAGAACCCATTCTTGAGGACTACAAGGCAACAAAGAAAAACAAAGTAAGAATAACTCGAAAGAAGGTGATCCGATTTTTCGATACTAGGTAATAATTATTGAGAGAGTTGTTCAAGATTCATCCCAGTCTCCCGAGATGATTCTGCGCAAGAACGGAGGTTTATCCAGTCCATTGTAAACAATATAAAACCGGTTGAGTATGTACTTATCTTTCTCTTGACGTTCATAGTTCAAATCATGTACTTATTTATTACATGGTGAATTGTGGGAAAAAGGTGTTCTCACCGCGAGTTCGATTACTTAGTAGGTACTTCGAAATATCGGAATTGAAATGATGCCTATGATATTTGAATGATCCTATTATATTAACCCCCTCATTTCTATCATGAATCAAAGCACTGTTAGTCAGTCGAACATCTGACGGAAATATGCGAGGAGAGAACTTCTTGGAAATTATAGACCTCTGCTAAAAGAAGGAAATGCGCGAAACTAAACTCGCCTCTGCCTAAACTACTGTAATTAACGAGAATTCCAAATCCTTAATGAGAATTTGTCCTTGTTATTAACGAAGAAACTCTAGCATATCATCAGCATTCACGTGAAATAATGAGTCCAGGATGAAATAAAGATGATTCGATATCGTTGTATTAACTTTGATCAATAAATCTATTATAATTAATTTCGATTATGTGCACTGTTCCCACGGCAAGATACCTGCCTCGAGACGGTGTACAAGATGCTACAAAATCGCTCAGCGGAAACGTACAGTCTCGACAAGAAACTCATCCTCATCGAAGAGTTTGTTGTTGCTACTGCTATCTTTCAGACTCTTGAGAGAAAGATGTTTCCGTAATATACCTATGTCGATCATTTTCGAGGAGATAAACAAGGATAACGCTCGAAGAGATGTTCTCGATAAATTAGTCGAAGTTGCATGGAAAATATTCTGGTTTCGGTCGTTTCACTTCGAAGGTATCGAAGACCCGACCCGCATCATATCTCTTCGACGATGGGCAGGTGGTACGATATCGCTACCAACTAACTACCACTACTGAAGAGTGAAGATATTTATCACAAGCTTCTACTATTAACGAAGTGGGTATTGGACGAAATATTTTCTCACGAACTTCGTTAACTAAAATTATACAGTTGCCTCGGAAGATAAGAGCGTAATTAACGTAAAAAGGTACCTCAGATCATGAAAAATGTTTCTGACATTGGGAACTTACCGGCCAGGTGAATGGAAATGGCAGAGCGATAGGGTTGGAAAATCCGTTTTTCGGGGTATCCATGATAGGGTTAGGTCCAAGTTCGGGGGTGATCTTGTCTCCGAAGGTGCATTTAGATGTGGTGTCGATCTTGACTTGGTATTCCTTGAGACAGACCCTGAATCTCGGTCGACACAATCCATCGCATTCCGAATTCGATCTAGATTTCCCGGTACAGCATGTTCCTAAATCGTTTTTGCCAGCCTCGTTGTCGAACGAAATCAGTCTCAATTCGAAAACTCCTGACGATGCGGCCTATGGATGGAAGAACACCCTGTATTCTCGATATGTTTTTTTTCCATTGGAAATGTGGTTGGGCTGTTGGTTATTTTCGGATCGTGAATCATTTCGGGTGTTTTAGTAGACGGTCACGTTAACAAAAAATAAAGGATTGGCTGGCTCTGCTTGAATTTGTAAAAGTGTGAAAGAAGAAAGCGCGCCAGAATAATTGGGTAATGTAAACAAAGTTCGAGAAAAGAAACGTGCCGCCAGTTGGTGAGTTCTTGGA
Organism: Gastrophysa polygoni; assembly: GCA_963576655.1. Lineage (NCBI taxonomy): Eukaryota > Metazoa > Arthropoda > Insecta > Coleoptera > Chrysomelidae > Gastrophysa > Gastrophysa polygoni. The sequence goes on from OY755085.1 coordinate 3,951,440, forward strand.
TTCGCGGAAATTCAGATGGAAGCTTCGAGACACTGACCAAGTTACATTATTTCACCGTCAAGAAGCTTACATCGAAACGTGGTGAAAAACAATTCGCTTCGCGAAGGTTGCTTTTGTTGTGAGTTGTAAGTATAGGCCGGTAGCTTACCTGGTGGTAGGCGAGGATTAGTCCAAACAACGCGAAGTATATCCAAGACATGTTGTCAGTCGGTATGTCTATCGGGTATTTCCGAAGAAGAGAGTTTCAGCAAACCTTCAAGAGCTGTTACCTCAAGGGTAATCTGCAAAACCGCGCCATAGGCTATTATAAAATCAAAACACTAGGTCACTATTGGCAAACATGCGTCGCCAACACACTGAAAAATATCCACATGAAAGCACAACACATGCAAAGTTAAAATGCGATCGGAGTGTAACACCCCATAACGGCAATGCACATCACAGCACACGTTAGACGTATATCCAGAAGTCGGGCTGCACGAAGCGCACGGACGGTGGGCGAATGCAGACTGACTGAGCTTAAGCGAACTTCGACGTTGGCTCAACTCAACCGTGTACCGTGTGGTACGGTAGCGTCTGGTGTCGTGGAGGGGGCGCTCTAAGGGGTACTAACTAGTGTCGTGCTTCCGCCGGAGTTTGAGTCCTCTGCACTTCACGATACGAAACGGCGAATATGAACAACGTGCACTACTCCAAAGCTGCTAGCTCTATCTACGCTCGCGCTCTCGCTACCCTCGAATGGGCAGCCACCCGGCGTGTCCGCTTTAATATGAGGGACGCGCTAGGCGAAAGCAGCTGCCGAACGTACGACCGTCCGTACACACTCTAGATACGTCATCGAGCTACCCCATACGCCACCGATTACTACGAACTACATACGCTTCGAGCTATCCGCCAAATTCTGCCGGTATGTTGTTTTGCTTTGCCTGTCATGTTATCGTTATCCCGATATACTCAAGACACGGTTTCTCAAAAGGACGATAGATACATTTTTCATGTTCGCGTTATGCTTCAGATGACTTCGCCTGATGTGTAACAACCATACGACTAACAGTTATGGAAAGAATTGGAGAAGTCGGCGTTTTCCCGCTCGTTTTGAATTCGTCGCAAATATACAAGATGTCCGAAATGAGATACTCCATCTTCTCATAGCGAATGAAGCAGTTATTTGGAATAATAAGTGCCAAAGACAGAATATCATGATTTACATTATTATGAATATCAGCAAACTCTCAAAGAAACACACGATGAGTTATTATAACGTAATCTATACGAATTGAATTCATGTTGACCCAAGCTTTGAAACGAAATCAAGATTCTGTATTATTATTTACTTTATATGATCCCGAATACCAGAGTAACGAACGTGGATAGGTACAGACAGGGTCTCATTCAGAATATTTGACTTCCCAATATGCTTTTACACGCATTTACATGATTGTCCCGCTTTGAAAAACCATTCTTTGTTAATGACGATAAATACATGGGAAATATAGACTTCAGTGATGATTGAAATGAATTTGTAAGAATTCTCAATGACACATCAACTATTCCAATGACAATTCAGAAATTTTCATGACATATTTGATTCACTGAAAATATTGTTAGAATTTCAGCGACAAATTATTTAGATACAGATCCTGTTTCAAGTCAAAGAAATTGATGCCTGCCCATGGAAAACACCAACCACCCAGTATGAATGAGTGAGCAAAAGGTCAAAGTTTGGAATGATAATCGAGAAATTTTACATTCGAAAATTTTCCTCATCTGATATGGTTTTTTAAGAGGATCTCATAACAGACACCTGATACAATTTTTTTTATAGAAAAATCTCAAATACCCATGTTCGTTCTTTCATTTGTCAGGACCTACATTTCAACATTCCTGACATGTATGTCGAATGTACAGTCGTCTAGTTTATTTCAAAACTGCTTTGATAAATAATATAGATAAAATCGAAATAAAATTTAATATGAAATAGGAGATATAAGGAAGGAGATATAAAGAAGAATCGTTTTTGGCGAACATAACTACGTTGGTACTGGGGCAGGATATTGCAGATCGATTCCGATACCTATATAATAGGATCATTCAACTTACTTAACATGCTTAACATGCTCATACGTTGAAATTTTCGCAATTTTCGATGAAATTATTGTTTGAAATTTACAACGTTCAAGATCAGTTATATAGTTTAGTATACCTCTGATGAGGATGGAAACGTTTGGATACGCATTGATTCATGTTGCGTACATTTCGGTATACATTATTTATGTAGACCACCCCGTATATCGGGAACAGCTTTTTGATAGATTGAAACTGCTGTATCGAGAACTGTCTATGACTGAAACTAATGTCTGAGAACTATATATTTTTCAATATCTTTCATATGAGGGAATAAAGAACAGGGTCATAAAATACAATCCTTCCAAATCACTTTGGCGTGTTGAATTAAATTAGGTTTTCACCCCCTGCTGCGCCAATGAAGCTTACTGAGTTAATGATTGTTTGGATTCAACTAGGGTGGAAGAGTAAGTTTAGTATCTCTAGTTTCCACTAATGAACCTCACACACTCAGAATTCGTCATATAACAGATATGTCATGAACTTGGTGTTTTCCCAAATAAATTCATGAAATCTCATTTATATTCATGACATATATGGTCATATTCATTTATATATAACATGCGGAATATGTCTGAACTTGGGATGCATATTCCTTCTTCAATTATCGATTTCACTGGCATATATTATGTATGGAGAATCGAACACAATCAGCCAGATTAATCATCGGAGGAATAATCAATAGATTATTAAACAAAAAGATTATACAAGTATATATTCCATTATTCGTTGAATGAACCTTATAAACATCGTTCATCTATTCATGATCAGCACATTCCAAATTCAAATCTGAAGAGACAACTCAAGAAGAAAAGTAGTGTGTGGGGAAGAATAAAAAAATAATGGTCATACGGTCTCATTGTGAAAAACTTCATCGATTGGTGAAGTAGTCATCGTGAATTATTGATTCATTCAGTTTAATTGAATTTCGTTTATTTCATTCATGTCCAATTTCTGATTCACCCACATTGAATAATTACCTACACTAGGTACGTAGTATATTTCGAAAAATAAGTTGTACCATTTTAGCACATTCACAATTTTGCGTTTATAATGTGAAACATATATTTTTGAATTCCTTCACAATTTCCACAATTCGATTTTCTAAAAAAATGGTGAAAAATTCTATTTTTCGAGATATCCTAGAAATAAGTGTGAAAATTCACTTTCTCTTTTTTCGGCATTTTTTGGATAGACACTCGGGTAGACATCATAGCCAACCGGCATTTCATTTCTCACACAAGATATTTTATATATCTTCATTATACATACAATGAGTAAAAAAAAAAAAGAAAAAACATTTCCGATGAAGTAGATTTCACGAACTTAAGCATTTTGGAGGAAAGTAGATTCACCTTTTTTCATATGGAAAGCACTAATTAAATGAGAATCTGTGTCCGAACGACTAGTTCTGTGAGTCGAATTCCACCTTCATCAAGGATGCTGAAGATGATAAAGATTTAACTTCTTCAAGGATGTTTTTCCTTCTTTTCGATGGATGGATGTATAATGAAGGTATACATCAAGTATCCTGTTTGAGTAATGGAAAGCCAATTGGCTATGAGGTCTAATCAAAACTGGCAGAAGAAAGAAGGTGAATTTTATGAGTACCCGAAAACATTTTCGAAAAAATATGGATCGCATGACAAAAGTGAAAAGTAACCCGAGTAATACATGGTACATTCCCAATTATTCTGGGGATGACATTATTACTTTGAACGAAAAATAATGCTTTGCAGAATTGCAATATTTTGAAGAGCAGCACCGAATAATATCAATATGACAACTACAGTACCTGAAGGTACCATTGACGATCAATGAATAATCCCATCTAAACAATGAATTAATCTACATTCCTTCACCCTATTCAAAGATAAAAGCTTACATTCGAAATCGTGATCCAAAAAGTCTCAGCTGAGTCTGTGCTGTATGTAGATATAATTTTCCGTGAACGAACGTCAAGGTATATGTATACCGAAACAAACTTCAGTTTATTCACATGCAGTCAACAACACAAACTTCACAGGGACACGAGTTTTTCTGAAATTCACTTTTATAATTAACAAAATGATAGACGCCACGACACCTTCACTGAACAAAATCTAACGCACTACTGACAAATAATCCGTTAAACTAATTATTCATCCTGATTTGTCACTCATTACATAAATGCATTCTGAGCCGAGTCATACTTCTTAAATTCACAAATCGATACCTACTCACTACTCTGCAGTGATCGTAAAATTCTTTCGACCCGTTTCCTTTCATTGAATGAGTCAACTCAACGATTCGATGAGAAATAAATGTTATTGGTGTTGGGAATGGGAATGAGAACGGAAAACATATTATATCCAGAATTTGTTCATTTGTACAGATTTATTCTGGACAAGCAGAATGACCTCAAATTCTGTTATCTACAATTTTTGAAGAATACAACGAACTCAAGAGTCAACAAGAGTCGAATGTGAATCTTGGGATGATTCTTTTACCTTGTTCATTGAAAGAAAGTCAACTCAGATTGATGATACAAAAATTTAGCACGTATTAGGAATGGGTATCAAAAAAACACAAAATATTCAAAACTCATTTATTTCTTGTTATTATGATCCTGAAACAACTTGATTGTCTCAAAATTCACATTTCCTACAATATTTTCAAAGGATGAAAACATATAGTCAAGGGTCAAAGGTTAAACTTGAGATGATGGAAACATTCAATTCAGTACTGGGAAATACTCAGGGATAATTTGATTTATCTTCAACAATCGGAAATCATGTATGCCATAACTATTTCTCAGTCCTCACTCAAAAAGTCTGGAACAACGTTTTCAATTACAAAATGTCCAAGAATTTACATTTTCCAAAAACCTACTTATATAAATTTTTTCGATATCGCAATCAAATTATCTGAATACATCTTGTTGCAGGTTGCAATATGTAGGATTTATCATAAAAAAAATAGTTTTTTGAAAACGTCATGATTTTATCTCAGATTAATAATAGTGTGTGGTTCTTCAGGTATTACATTTTTTTCTAATGATATTCGAACTTATCTTCATACTTATATTGCTGTGAACATTCTCAATGGAACAAAAAAAATCCAGGAATCTACTAATCAACTGTGAAACTATAAATGGAGAGCTTTGAAATTTTCTGAAAATCAAATGATTAGATTACTTATTGACCATTTCAGGACTTACACATGAGTGTAGAGCACATTTTTAGGTAGTGAACTGGATATTTTGTCGATCCACATTATTATCAATATCACTCTATCATGTTATATAAAAATATACGATTCATCCATAAGCTCATTATCCGAACATACATTTTTTAAATGAACAATATATTTTTTTTTCTAGAAAACAAGGATATAGTTGGAGGTTTATTGTCATGGTTTTTCATTTTTCACTGAAGCTGTTAAAGCTGCTGTGAATAATGTTAAAATTTTCTCTTCGGAAAAAGTCATTTTTGTTTTATATTAATAATATATCTACAGCTAATATTCTCAATTCAAATTGACATCTTTCTTTCAAAAGATTTTTCCTGGACGCAAAATTTGGAAAAACTTTTCAGGAAGTATCAGAGTGCTGTATCCATTTCATGTATGAATTACAAAGCTCACATCGATGTTTAGGTGCTACAGAACTGAAATAATACGTGTCTTTAGGTAGGTTACTATTTTAAAAGCTCCAAAAATAGTACACCGTGTCTGAATCAACCCCTCACTCATTTTGAAATCTCAACTAATAACGCGTGTTTGATAATGTTATTTCATTGACCGAGGCCGAACACACGTGAACTCGAAATGTTTTTTCCTCAACGCCAGCGCCAGGCGGTATTTATAAAACACGATGGCATTTATGCTTTTTGAATGATTGAGTATTAATTCTGTACGGCATCACTGGATCCAGCCGATCCAGCCGACACGATTGGAGGCACAGAAAAGGATGTTACAGTTAATTTCAGCATCCTAGTGTTGCCAAAATGTATTGCCTTCAGAATCTCATTTTTTTTTTTATCCACCATGTTCCCGAAATATGGACTCTTCACCCTTCAGTTACGTTTCCTAACTTTTTCCCTCGAGCATATCCTGATTATAATAACAAACATAATCGCAGCGAAGCCAGCCCCGAATATGACGTTCCGAGAAACTCCATAAGAATTGGCAAGTACTTCCGGACGTGTCGGGATTTCCGCCCTTCCACCGTATACGGAGCCGGAAGCGACCCCCTTAATAGTAGGTCATATACTCCTCGACACTCGGTGGGATAGGCAAATATTGGAGATGGAAGGCAAACACTGCCAGAAATATTATTTTCGCACCGATACCTGTGTGAATGGGAACATGTGGAATACATCCTTGTCGAGTCCCCAGCACCATTCGCACTCTACCGAATTGATATAAACTACCCCTAAATTCATCGGCAACATCGATTTCATTGGAATACAACAGCAGAGCTACTACGTTCGTGTGTTATTGTCATCTTAGTTCTTGAACATTCACTTGTTCGATTATCATAACTTGTTTTCTAAGTAGCACAGTTCGTATGGTGACGATTATAATAATTGTACTATTTCGTAAAAATGAAGGATGCAGTCTATTTTCGAAGCCAAATTCGTTGATGAGAGTAGAAAAACTTGAAGTCATCTCCACAATATATTTGAAAGGATGCGAAATCAAATGATGAGAAACATCGGTGTCCATCATCAGTTCCGAAAACAGACAGATAAATATACAAGAAAAATTTCATCGTGTAATTCTGAGTGCTCAAGGCATGGTAATAAGTTATATCTATTTTATATATATATAATATATATTTCAAAGGAGATGAAAAGTCACACATTATACACATTGAATGAAAAGAGGGTTGAGCCACATGACTGATGACTGAAGCAATAATGATTGACCTACAACCTAGAAAACGAGAATATAATAATTATTTCAATATATTTTTTTGTTATACAACAGATAAATGATATGCCCCAATATGCCACTGTTCGAAATTGAAATCAAAGATTCTTGAAACTAAACATGAAACTGACTTTTAGTAGAACATTTTTGTGAAAGATACGAATTTATACCAACGTTTTCGATCAAATTGGTTAATAACCCAAAAATATCCAAACACCCTGTATATATCGAAAGAGTCGACTATTTTTTCGGGTAGTTTACTCTTTGCCTCCCCACACTGTTTCGGAGATTGAAAACGGTTGCCATTTTTCATCTATAAATCTCATTTTTATCGTTGCGCTTTTACCACTTCCGGTTTTGATTTATTATAAGGTCCTTTATGGTGCAACAGAAAGGCCATGCGTTATGAGGATATTTCGCAGACAAGTGAGTGTCGCTTTTATCCTTTACGTAATGATTGTATGAAAGAGACGAAGGCGGTGGTTGCGAATCCGAGCTGGGGCAAGGGAGCGTTTCCTGTGTTTTCTTATTTTTTTCGGAATCCGGTGAAGGAAAGAAGGATATAGTTACGTGCTTTTCTTTCACGGGAGAATTAGTGCTCGAAGAGTTCAAAGGATGTACGTTTTTCCATGTTAGCAATTTACCAGGACGCCCAAAAGTACATAAACTCTACAAGGTGAACTAGAGAGATTAGAATTGGCCACTAATTTTGTTAACGCTGTCTAACTCGAGAGCAGGAAAAATAATAATAATAATAGGAAAGAAGGAAATAACTGTTGTTAAGGGGGGCGACGTTTGAGGGGGATTACCGAAGTTGATTAGCTTATCTTATGTGAGCAAAAATTCGGATATTAGTATTTCATCAGTTCAACATAGGTTTCTGGAGACTCCTATTGATAATGTTCTGTGCTGGAGATTCATTTCCGTCACAATGCAATTTCTAAATAGTGTAGCGACAAAAATGGTGATCTGTTTTGCACCATATCATCTCTGGAATAACATCCGCATGGCTTCTACGGTGTCATTAATCATTATCAAGTTAGTCTGAATAGAAAATAAAAATTAAAATAGATTTTCCAAAAATTGAAAAAATGCTTCTAAAAAAATGTTTCAATGGTTTGGAAACAGAATTCTCAATTTCCGAATTCTGGCTGATTTATTTACGTAGGTGATATCTTCGAGAGAAATATTCAGGTGATTATTGCAGTTGAATAGTCTTATCAGTAACATATTGTCACTGATGTTGTGACGTGGATTTTTGGAACAGGTGAAAAATTATCATGTTTTCGTCGCGTGCTGGCCCTGTGGATACCATTCTCCTGCTGAACGGAATGGGATCATTCGACTGGGAATAATAGAGGCATTAAGATGAGGAATCGTTAAAAATTCATGTTCATCGACAAATAAAACATTTCGTAAATATAAATCTTTCGTAAATTGCCGTGAATCTATTTCTGACGTAGAAGATTTCCTAACGGCCTGAGAGAAGTGGAACAGTCAACGTGGTTAAAATTATACACGGTAAGAAAAAATCACGGTTTTAATTATCATAATCGTAAACGAAAGTATTAATTTTGGAAACACTGCTGACAGTTCGGTCATGCATGGGATGGAAACACGAATATTTCAATTCAGGAATTTTCTCGATGGGACATCCTTAAAACAGATGTATTTTCAAAGATATGTATATTTATAAACAATGCCTTGTGCCAAAATTCCAAATCATAACAAATTAAACCAAATATTTTGATTCAAGCATGTCCGATGCGTCTTTAAAAAAAGCTGACATAAAGTATTACTAATTTTTCAATTACTAATTTTTCAATTGTCTCAGTATCACTATTTCCTCAGCAGTTGTCGTTTCTCGTATGATCCAATATTTCCGAAGATTACAAATCCAGAAAACCATAAGGTTGAGTGTGACTTCGAAGCCTCCCCAATCACAATAAGGGACGGATTTTTCGGAGCTTCTAAAAACCAACTATTATCGTATCATCCCCAGGAGAAAATGACAAATCATTCTGCTGATTGGTCCCTATTGAATGCCTTTTTTCTCACGACGTTCAAGCTCCTTAATGAATACGGCATTCAAACAATGGGGTGTAAAAGGTGTGCACGAACTCAAAATGGTCCTTCATCGTGGTTTTTCGTATATTCATTCTGTCGAAATCAACATGTAACATCTGCTAGCCCACTAGATTTCTGAAGGAAAGGCCAATTGGTAATTGTTTCGTGGGGCGCTCTTTTTTTTCGAAATAAAAAGAGTGATTTATTACCTAACTTCGGTGATGTTGCATATATTGCATATGGTCCTAATAAGTATAGATTTTTTTTTTAAATCACAAACAGGATATACAGATTAAGGAGGTTGAAATTTCCTTCCGATAAAAAAGTGGAAGCAAGCTGAATGGTTTATGGTCCCATAATGAAGGCTATTTTCGGAGGCCTTTGGCTGAAAAAAATTAGGGCTGACAAATGTTATGATTTTTGATGGGGAACTATGAGGAAATGTCTGAGTAGGAACTATCAGATGTGTAGACTGGTCTTGAGATTGCCTTTTTCAGGAAGTCGCGAACGTAATGTATGATGATATATCGATGGGGAAGTGGATACTGAACTGTAGTTATTGATCAATCAATGGTTCGGAATGCCCTCCCACATTAATTTTGCATGAGCTATTGAATGAATACATTTTCAGATCCCAATACTGAATCCTTCTTGTTCGGGTGGCTCTTGAACTTCATTTCTTACTAGGGAGTTATGCTTATTTTTAACTCATCTCATTAAGAGAATCTGTTGAAACTGCTTGACATCAGAAGTATAGGTTTCTTTTCTATAAAAAGACTCATCTTAGAATCAACCAGACACGATCAACCGTAGTACATTGAGAAATTTATATTGAATAATAAAGTTGGTTATTATTGAGTATAATAGATTCGCCACTATCCAAGAAAGCGAGACGAATAAAATCTGTAGATTAATTATTGAATAATGTTCCGACTACTTCTCCATACCTAATTATTGCTCTGATTTCATTGGGAAACTGTTACCATTTTGAGCGTCAAGAATTGACCTTTCATCCATTTTTTTTATACCAGTTTCAATTCCCCTTACTAGGAGTTCTCAGATACTGACATACATTTCAAAATTGTGACATAAATATCTGAGAATTCTGACATAATGTTTTCAATTTTCATAATTCTGATAGAATTCTGGAATACTGTCACTATTTGTCAGTATTCTGTGAGTTAGATTCACTATAAATACGGCAAAGTTGTGGAATTCTTTGCCTAGTGAAGTCTTTCCTGATGCTTACAACCTCCAAACTTTCAAGAAAAATTCCAACACCTTCCTTCTCTCCCAAAATTCCACCGCTGGCTAACACGATGTTCCTCGAACATTATAGATTTCCCTTTCGTGTTGTCCATAGATAGAAAAAAATCTAAGGACTTTGACATGTTATATCAGAATTTCAAAATGTTATGCATTCATAGTATTTTATGTTCATGAAAGAATTCATGGAAAAGAGAAATATATTATACACATAAATATATTACATATTATATTATATATTTTATAATTTTATGTGTAAAAAATTGTGATTCAATTTCGGAGTCATTTTAATTTTTTTTTCTGGAAACCTGCTTAGAGAGTATCCGTACCCAATCATAAGACGTTCAAGTGATTGATATTCGTCTAGTCTATTTTGGGTCTGTTCGATTCGATAAAGATTTCAGGTGAGAGGGGGGGGGGCTCCTAATGCTTGTTTTTCATTGGTTCTTCGGAATGTCTCCAAAAAAGTCTCAATCTTCTTTTTGTTGAAAATGGCCGACGAAGTCGGAATTCAGGTTCACCTCGCTAGCAGATTTCTGGGAGTGGGTACAGTTTACAGTAGCCAAGCCTTTATTTTATTTAACACCTCACGAATTATTTTTGAGAAGCACAGAAATACCATTGGTTCTTGTGTTCAACAGTCAGTGTTAAAATGGAAGAATGGATGAGAATGGTCTTTATACACAACACGAAAGGAAAACCTATATTGTTCGTTGAATATCGTGTGTGCCAGCGGTGGAATTTTGGGAGAGGAAGAAGGTAGTGAAATTTCTCCTGAAAGTTTGAAGGTCGTAAGAATCTGGAGAAAAAATCACCAAGCAGAGAATTTCACAACTTTGACAGGTCTCGAGCCTAACAATGATCTCGTTTAGTCTGTCTACCTAGAACCGCTCGTGTTGCCATGATAGACTAGATTTCTGATGAGCACGGACCATGGAAATGACTTTACAAAAGGGAGAGATGGCCCACCTTTCTACGATGTTCGAGAGAGTTCAATGAGTTCGTGACTGTTGTATCACCGATTAGGCTGATAACTCTCTTCTGAATTGAATCTACGACTTTCTAAATCTGTTTTGGAGCTGAACTCCAAACACGTGAACAGTATTACAGGACAGGTGGATTTTTAGACCATGAGGATCTGCTAGGGTTTGAAGCAATTCTTTGCACGTTCATGTGGAGCAATTCTCGCCGACGATATAGACGACCTCATAGGAATAGTGGTACCTATCTAATATCATATTGGCTATTGTGCGATCTGATCTTCCTTCTCTGGCGTGAGGCGTTTTTTTCGGGTAAAACATCAGAGCCAGACGAGCTCGATGTTGATTCCAGATTTGCATGCTGAATAACTTTTTTGTTGTTTTCTCATTGACATTTATTTCTCTCTCTCTCTATCTCTCTCTTGTTAATAGAGTTGTGTCATAGGGTATCAACCTCATATATCATCAACAAACTTCAATTGGTACCAGAAACCGTGCTTATCCAACTATTGAATGCAATTCGACATTTGTATGCATATGATTTATAGACATGATGTAGGTCTTGGTTTTATTGTTTGATAACGACGACAAAAATCGAATTGTTCCGTCTCTTATCTGGGATTCAAATCTTTCATAGGTACTTATTCGTAATATTTATTAGAATGTTCAAAATGCACGCTATATATGATTACTCCTCTCTATTAAAACTCATCTACCTCTATCAGCAACAAACTGGAGCTAGTCACGGATGCTATCAGATTATATTATTCCATCTATTATACAATAATGCAAATGTCGAAGCTACACCTAGAAGATGGTGTTACAAGAATTCTTTCGTTTGTAGGACAGCGCCACTATGGAATCCATCATCTATGGATGTCTTCCTTGAGAATTAAGATTTTACGTCCTTCAGGAGCAGTATTCATCATCATTATTTGTCCTTCAGTTCTCGCAGGGCCTATGCCAACATAGGTTTCGAGTCAAAACAAAGAAAAAACTATGCAGAATAATTACTGAATCGGCTGAGTGGCCCCACAATTTCGATAATCCTTCATTTTGTGCAAATTATCGGTTTCCTGAGAAAGCATGCATTCTTGCTGTGTATATCTCTGACGATGTTGTCTATAATAGTCCGAAGATTATCAAATTGCACCCCTAGATAAATGATTGATTATATTTAATGTGGGCAGTTTGGTTAAGTGTATCAAGATTGAATGGCCGTTTCGTTTTTGCCCGAATTTATAATTCGATTTCATGTTGTTCGTTGTGGTAGCCTCTGAAAGGTGTGAAATTGTTCGATTAAACCATTCCTATTCACTCATGGCGCGTCGCATTGATTGCTTCTATAGGGTCATTTGGTGATCGAATAACATCTGAGTTCTTATTGTATGCAGATAACTTGAACCTCTATAAAATAATCAGCGATGACAAAATTTTACTACGACCTCCGAACAACAAACCCACTAGAAGGATCACAAAACAAATATTCTGATGCTAACATGGATTCCCAGAATTATCATAATATTAGTACCCAATTGTCGCCAGTGTTGTCATATCCAATCATCAAAAAAGTGATGAATAGTCCATAATATTTAAAGTCCTTTATGAATTCATGTAGTTCAATGCACAAATATAATAATAAATTTGGGTCATGACGATTATGAATCAGTTCTGATTAATAGAAGATTGCTACATTATTCTGAGACTTGGCAATTTTACTTTCTTGGGGACTCGAGGACCAGCATGGGTATCGTGAATACTTTTTGCTCAACGTTGCAACACCGCCATTTGATATTGACAGTCGACGGCGATTATTGCTCTGTTTGGTATCTGTCATTATTTACGTTTTGATTTATCGATATTATTCAACTTGTGTTCAGTCTTGTGTACTCAGAATTCATCAGAAACTCAGTTTATTTTCTGTTTTGGTTATTTGATATAATGGTGACACGTTGTGAGGTGTGTTAAAGACAATTTGAACTGGCGATCAAAACTCGTCATTTTATAGGTGAGTTACCATTGTCGTATCATTGGAGATTTTGAAGCATTTTCCCAAATGGAACGGATAAAAATGAATTTGAATTGAATTGATTAGATTATATCGATTATACCCATAGGTCAGCTGCGACAGTGTCTTGTCATTGTTCATTTTCCCACCAAGAAATGCTCAAAAGTACTACTGAAATTGTTACGGATTTTCAATTTGGTTTCATCATGAATTAATAATAAATTCGACCCCTCTGCTGGGAGAATCAGCTCCTGCTATCCTTGTTTAGACAAAGATAGATACTATAGATGTTGCTTCCAAACAAACTGTATTGCCAGGGCTGTGGATTACTTATCTAGTCTCTCCAATGATCGAAGACTACGACAGAACCTTGATAGGTTCATCATTTTCTGTCATGCAAATTCCTATAATTTACTGAACGAAACCCATTGGAACAGAGAACTGGGTGAATACAAGTGGGCTAGAAAACTTCGATGAATTCAAAGATCTGGAAATAGTTTTTGATAAGGAAATCAGTTTTACATCACACATCATGAATATCGCAAAGGAAAGTTGTAGACAATAGGGTTATGTGCTTAGAAATTCGTTTGGAATACTTTTGCACAATGCTTTCATGAGGCCTAAATTGGAATATGCTTGTTATATGGAATCATCCCAGCATTGTGTGCTTTGAAAATAATTGAAAAAGTACAAAGAAAACCTTTACTTAAGGGGGCATGAGCAATCTACTTTTAAGATCTGATACAAAACCCAACCGTTGGGATTTCATCAAAAGGCACTAATGCGCTATGTGGATCAGACATAATCTGTGATAAACTGAATGAATACCTGATTTACTTAAAGTGCAATAATAATATGTAGACTAAGTAGGAGAAATCATAGATCATATTTTTTATTGATGTCACACTTGCATTTCAATGACACACTAGACTGATCACTCCAAGAAAGTTAGGGAGTCTCAGAAAATGTACCTTACATCGTTCTGATAAGAAATGCATCAATGCGCAGACCTGAAAAAGCGAACGCTTTTTATTTATGGCTAATTTTACTCTAGGAAGCAATTACTATGTAGATTTATAAATCGTTTCCTGTTTATTTGAAATTCAAATTTTACAAAATTGTGGAAGCTTCAACGGTGTTAATTAAAAAAGTACCATCATTTTCTGAACGTCGCTACTCACTTAAGGGGATCACACGACTGTTCTACGATACCCATTTCGCAATAACAGTAAAATGAATGATGGCTTCCTGGAGTGATCTCATGATCGGGGGTCAGATTAATTAACAAACACTCTCTCTCTTCTCATTCAGATCATACATTAGAATATTCGTCACGTTGTATGCGTTTTCATCTTGACCATGATCTGGAATTGATTTCTCAAAAACTTCTAATGAATCTAATGGTTTATTGTATCAATATCTCTATTCGAAAGAGTGATACGAATTATTGGAGGAAACTATGCGAATCACAAAAATAGCAAACAATACACACCATGACATTTAATGAATTATAATATCGTGTTCATAACACAAATGCCGTTAGTAATCATTCAATCAGTCAATGACCACGATAAAAATCATGAGCTGACGAACAAATGACCCAAATTGGGTGCAAAATTGAGGGAGTTTGGCAGTTTTTCATGTTTTGCCCGAAGGAGGGATACCGTATATTCTCCGGAATAGGCATTCATTCATTTCGTGTCGAGCGGGCCTAGAATTAGTTTTGGACCGGGCATTCTCTGGGTGTCCCAATCATCTCGCGTCTTTCCCGGCTATGGAACGTCATCGAACGGCAGCATCCTATCATTATCTATCCCAGAGCAGCCGAAGTGTGCTGCGAAAGATACAACTGGTTCAGAATGAGTTCCAGAAATCCCTGAAAGGGCCCTTGGCGACTCGGCACGCGTTCCTGGCGTATGCGATAAAGAGATCTCAGAGGGCACCATAACTCCGCAAAATATACTTCAAGAATTATGTATTGAACTATGCATGCGATATGTCTAGCGTACTTTTAAGTGAGTAAAAAGAAACTGAAAACGGAATTTTGACATCATCAGTCCAACATACATTGTAGATTTTCAGTCTTCTGAATTTCATGGCAATGTAACCATTCATCACAACATATCGCAGAGAGCGATATGTGTATCTCCATTCTGTGTAAGACCAAATCACGTTCATATAGACTAGGTTTATGCGACTGGTTTGAGTCTTGAAAGCAACACATTCGGAAGCAACAAAACTAATTCTTTTATTGCAGACCACAGCACAACTTTCGATGAGTCGAAGAAACTTTTCGCACCTTCTGCTCGAATTCCCTAACACATTCTTCCAAATTCTAACTAACTCCACTAAGATATGTTGGCATACTTTGTCAATATCACAATTCTCTCTATCGGAAAGCACTATTAGTTGTTCACAATATTTCGAAATTCAACTATGATATGTGGCGACAGCGGAACGATGATTTCAGTGTTTGCTAGAGGTGATATGTGGTTCGCTGTTCAGTGGCACTCATTTGCAGGTTTCAATTCCATGAATCCACTAGGATTGCTATGAGATGTTCCAGGAACGTTCTCAAAGGCTATTCCTATATTGAGTGGACATATTCATGTACTTACCATCTTTGTCAATATTTTTTTTCAATGAATTTTTCAAATATATTTTAATGACACCTTGACACAGATTACTTACGTAAAAACATCTCGAATACCGAATTTCTCCAGAATCAACAGCTGGCCGAGGAAGAGAAACTAAAGCCATTTTATATGGAGTGATTGTGTGAAGATGATATTAAGAATAGAACATACTTCCATCATTTTCTAACAAAAAGCATACTTTCACATAAACGGTTAGACTTACAGATGAGATCGACCCTACAATCGATTTTCCAGAGATCTATCTACTATGAAATCAGCTCAATCAAACAAAAAATAGGAATTTTCGTTTATGGTCGAAAATTCCATGCACATTTTTTCCGACTATTCGTATGGTGGATTTTTCCAAAATTCTAAAAGTCATTTTGAAATTCTGAAGAAATTCATATAGACTTTTTCGGATACGTAGATAATGAAACTGTGATCGAAAAAACTCATTTCGTGAAGGTAACTTGGTGATTTCAATCGGAAGTGCTTATTTCGGCGGAAAAAGCACAAAGTTGACTTTGACGCGCCATATCTCAGAAATGGTTAGACTTGCAGATGAGATTGATCCACTATTTTTCAGATATCGGAAGACAAATTAGCTTGATCAGACGAAGAATAAGATTTTTGGTGATTAGGATCACTATTTCACCATCATGATTTCCCAATCAGTGCCTTTTTTACGTTCAGATAAGTATTGGCAGAGCAGGAATTTGATATTGTTTCCAACTATTGCAAATGTCTGGATGATTTTCGCATTCGAATTGAATTCTGTTTCAAAACACTTCGCATAATTAATGGAGGAAGAAGTTCCCAATTGAAAAAGCAATGTGGTTGAATAAATTAAGGTTCTCCATGAGATTTTTTTGGTTTGAATCTTGAGCGGAGTTTAGTAAGCCCGATAGTATTGCCTTGTGAATTAGACATGCTTCCTTCCGATTTTTATGATGTTTTTATTGATTCATCATTCGAACGATACTTTCCGTTTTACAAACGAATCACTGTGAAATCCTAAAACTGCTTGTTTCTGAGAGCCAAGCATACGAATTGACTGTCCAACTTATGTACTTATTGATATTACCTACTATAATTTTTGAAACAACGAGTGGATATACCATTCATGAAGGAATTACTCATGTGTGGAATTTTCTTGAATGGAAAATTTCAAATTTTGAAATTTTCACGAAAAATATTCGTGTTCAGCCTGTCCAATTTCACAATAATTTTCAATCTGAAAAACAATATTGGAATATTTCATAAGCACACACCTCGATGGTTATTATCGAGGAATATTTCCTTACAACAGTGGAAGCAACCACCCCCACATACTCGCAAGGCCAAAGAGAGAGACTGCGATATACGGTCCAGCTGGTGGGAAACAAACCACTGCTTATTTCGTATTTCCGCTCTGCCTGTTGATTCAGCACCACTTGAGGGACGGATTCCACAGGAAGTAGATTTCCTTCTGAGGAAACGCTCTATATTAAGCCCGTCACCTACATTGGAGGCGAGCAGCTGCCGCATCGGCCCTAACCTGTGTCCACCCGAAGTTTCGCTGGTCCTGCCAGCACGTGCCGAACACGTGCCGCTGTGGTCCACCAGAAGCTCGCTAGATAGATCGGGTTCCTTCCTTCCCGATCGGTTTTGTATGGCATCCTCGCGTTCGGGGAAGCGGGATCGGATATCAGGTGGTCGACGGCGATGTTCTTCGAGATCGGCCCCAGTGTCAAGTGAACAATAATAATCACTGGTGGGTGGCTGTTAGTAGTAATAGTTTGCTCAAGAAATATTGCATAGCATACTCAAATTTTTTGAGAGTCATTCGGAAAACCCTTTGGCTGTATCAATTCCTAATATCGCATAGAGACTTTTGAGAAAAAACTCTCAAGG
Source organism: Gastrophysa polygoni (assembly GCA_963576655.1). Taxonomy (NCBI): domain Eukaryota; kingdom Metazoa; phylum Arthropoda; class Insecta; order Coleoptera; family Chrysomelidae; genus Gastrophysa; species Gastrophysa polygoni. The sequence continues at coordinate 3,969,328 of OY755085.1, forward strand.
AACATGCTGAAGTAATACAGAATTAATATTCACCTTATTGAAGGCTGGTCGTGATTTGGAATGAAACAATTTCATGTGAATATCCTGTTGAACAATAAAAAAATGTTTGCTCACCCATTGCAAATAAAGTACGTTCTCTTTGATTAGTGACTTATACGAGTTCACTATCAGTGAGCTTTACGGTATTCCTGCATGGTGGAACAAACCATTTTCCCATCAATCTTCATTACAATCTCGGATACCGTGAAATATACCGGTTGTCCCAGAGCTTCCAGGCCAGCAGATATTTCAGTTATTCGCAGAAAAGGCAATTGGAAAGAATACGTGTCGTAGGAGACCATAAGCTCGTTTATTCACCATAGCCAAATCCACCCCCTGGCAAACAACCCCCGAGAAACCACATTTATCTTTTGTTTTTCAAATTGCACCCCCATGTTTGTTTTGGTTCAACTTACAGTCCATTTCAATCTTCATTTAACGATACATCATTATATGTAGTTGTGAAGTTAGTCAATCGAGAAAATTGAATTTGTTAGTGGATAGATTGGAAATAGTGGACCTGTTCGATGGCCTGCACGTTCTCCAGATCTCACGCCACTGGACTTTTTCCTATGGCGATATTTGAAACGAGTTGTCTTCGAATTTCAACCAATGAATTTTGAAGATTTAACCTAGAAAATTTCTGAGGCTTGTAATACCGTTACTCCGGAAATAATTGGAGTTGAAAGTAATTGAATGAGAAATGAAACGGGCTGTAAGTTGAACCTAAACAGAGATGGGGGTGCAATTTGAAAAACAGAAGTCAGGGGTGGTTTCGCGGGGGATGTTTTCCAAGGGGTGGATTTTGCTATGCTGCACGTACGAGCTTATGGTATGCTACGACACGTATTTTTTTCTTCAATTTTCTTTCCTGCAAATAACTGAAATATCTGCTGGCCTAAAAGCTTTGGGACACCCGGTATACCTTCCAACAAAAAAATAAATACGTGCATCATTAGGCCTCCTACATATTACGAATACTTGTCTGTTAACGAGACCTCTTCATTTTTGAACAACTGAACGTGAGTCATCACAAAAGAATAATAATTTGTTATTTGTTATTTAAATAATATAAGAGTGATTTCTCTATCGAATAAATGATATGCTATATTCATGTATTATCATGCTAGAATTCTTGTTGAATTTTACTGGCGATAATGGTGAATAGTCTGATATTCCGTAACTTCAATGAAAATGATATATCAACAATGAATCGTGGTATTTTGAAAAGTACTATGAAAAATACAGGTTCGCATTTGACAATGAAAAGTTGAGAGTGGCTCAGATCGTACGATATTTTGTACAAACATATTTGATGTTTCAAATTCCAGAAATGTAGCTATAAAAACAAAGGAGGAATGGGCATGTACTATAAGTCTGTGTCACCGGTAAAGAACGCCCTGTATAAATAAAAATCAGCTCTCCTGCCTAAGTGTTTTCGCGAAGAAGCTTTGCAGGTATACCGTACGTCAATGCCAGTTGTACCCTTAATCATAGAGGCCGGTGACCACGTGTTCTTGGCACGAGCCAGGTGGTTGAGAACTGAACGACATATGTGAAATTTTGGTTCACGGGCTGAGAAAAATCCAATCGGTTCGTCTTCCCAAGCTGGCGTACAGGAACCAAACCCGGGCCGAGCCTAATTATTCTCATATTTAAAATCACATATGTCGCTGCCAGATTTCTTCCACCTTGCCCCCTCGTATACCATGTTATTTGTGGTGCGTTGGTATGTATAGTTAGCGAGCGAGAATATGTGACAGAACAGAAAGTTGTAATCACTTGTATCAAGTCGAGGTGAGGTATGCAAAATTTACACCTGCTGCACGTTCTAAGGTATGTTTTACTTGGATCTTTACCAGTCCAAAGCTGGCCAACTCATTTTTTTGGGAGGTAGAGTTTTCGAAAAAAAAATTCGGGCGTGAGTTGAGCGGATACGTTTGCGTTGACAATGATTCCATATTTTCAATATATTTTATTTTGAATGTCAACAGATATATCTGAAGAAATGAGCAAGCAAAATGATATTCCATTGTCCATCACCTAATCTATTGTCAATAGACATACACCTGTTGGACTAAAATAACTTTATCTCTTGATAGCACAGTTTGTATGCTGAGGATTGACAGAGCTGTTTTGTAGGGTGTTTTGGAGTGCTTGGTCACGTACACCAGTCAGTAATAGAATTTTGCTATGAGTGTAATCGATCCCAAATTACTCTACCTATCTTCAGGCAGGGTAATTTGTCTTTACCTACCTTTCAGTCTTCTGCACGATCTCCAAAACATATACATATACTACCTTTTCCTCTTCCAAAGGTAATATTCACAAGGTATAATTCGCAAAATTTTGCATCCTGTATTGTGCCGCTGAGTATAGAAGATATGCAAAAACAGTTTTTGTGTTAGTTCTCACGATATTTCATTATTTCAATAAACAACTCATTTTTTCCTTTCGAATGCAGCCGCATTGCGGCGAGCGCAAAAACAAATTTCAATTCAGTTCTTCGTTCCCGAACGGACAGCTGTTGAGATGCTCGGTAGACTCGAGGCACACTTCACAGAATCTATTCAAGCGAATATTGATGATTATTCTTGAAAAGAGCGATGTTTGGAAGGTGGCACAGGCAAGATAAAGACTTCTGCCAGCCCGTCAGATATTGTGTATAGTAAAAAATAAAAGGAGAGATTCTGCTTCGAGATACTCGGCAGCAACTGATGCCCCAAAGTGCAGATGCATCTGCCGGTCCGTGGCAATTTTCAAGATGTAAATACCACTTTTTCATCGACGTTGGGACGGGACTCCGTAAAAATGTGCGTACGAAGGTTGCGACAAGAATTACTTTTCTTGTTGCAGTTTTGAACTTTTCGCTCAACTCTTCCTAGGTAATTATTATCTTTGGCCCAGTGGCGGGTGAAAAACATCGTGACAACCAGTGGCGGATTTACCAGAACGCTCAGTATGCTTAGGCTTAAGGCTCGAGCACTGCAGAGGCACCGGAATCATTATTTTCCCCTTTTGTAAACAAATTTTGTTTGTTGATATGCAAAAACGAATAAAATAAGTTTTCCGCTCGAAGCACTACGTATTTCATATGAAATTCAACAAATTTGAATAAAAATAACTTATGTATGACGATACGAGAATTACAGATTCTCATAGAGTTTTTATAAATAATTGGCATCCATGTCACTCCACTATTTCTTCTTATTTTTTCATATCTTGCCTTTTTTCTTGAAGCAAAAAATAATGGAACCAGTTCTCTGAATTCCCTTGGACCTAGAGAATAAATAATCAGTGACTTAGTTTGCTCTTTATCATTATTACTATGTCTAACATACCTACCTAAATATCAAAAAATCAAAAAATCGAGAAAAAAAAGTTATTTTCTTTCGCAAACTCTCTCGTATAAATGATGATAAATTCTTGAAAATTTGATTTCAGTGACAATGGACTTGGGGATTTCCAGAATGACCTGATTAAAAGAATGTTATCTTCAAAATGTCCTCAAACTGAAATGGGAGGTGAGTTACTGGAAAAATAAATAAAGTTAACCCCTATAATATCTCTCGTGGACCATACAGCTCTTCCAGACCTATCACGAAAAATCCGTGAAAAGTATGCAAATTGATGTGAGATTGAGTACGATTCTTGAGCGTTAATATTAATTGGTAGGAGGATACTTCAACTCGTGAACGCGAAGATGAAGTGCAAGATTAGCTATGACCTAGAACATTTGTTCATATAATCTATGTTAACCTCGAACCTCGCATTCTTCAGATGTTTACTTTGTGTGATAGATGATTTTTCGTGTTGAAGCCTTCAAAAGCCATTTCATGAAGTTCTTCATGTCGGTTGATTGATCTCGAAAACAATCAAGAAGAAGTGAGAGGAAGTATCTGAAGTAACATATAGGTTCGTAGGCAATTAAACCATTTTCAATATTGAAATATTTATTCATAATTAAATGAGATCCTTCTAATTGAAGGAACTCACAAGAAATTTATGGTTACATGGAGTTTCACCTGTCCCAACAGCCTTTCGGCTTCTTAATTAAGCTGGATTATCTCATATCATATCATATCATACGTAATAACATTCGTCACCGTGACCACAGCACCACTGAATATGCTCGTGAAATGAAATCTACAGGGTGTTTCAACGGTGGATCAACCTGTGGACAATTGCATGGTACTTGGATAGTCCAAAACTTCGAATGATTTATTTAACCAAAGACCAAATTTATCAGGAATTATATTGTATACTCTTTATTAGCTATTATGCTATTTAAAAAACAAAATACAATTTCAACCAATGAAATATCACATGGAAATAGAAATATCACATTTGTTAAACAAAAGGGAACAAACAAAATATCAAGACATATCCTGAAAGAGTTCAGTGTATCACAGTTCTTTTAGATGACTAGGAAGATTATATAATGAATTTTGAATAAGAGCATACACTATTCCTTGTGTTATGTCTATAGATACTGGGTATGTGAATGAGAGACATATTGTGTAATCCATCATATATTTCACCGAAGTATTTTGCAGTATTTGTAGTATATTTAGATCCTCATTACTAGCAAGATATGATAGTGAACTGCAATAGTCAAAGTGGGGTAAATTGAATCGAGCAACCTTTCAGTATTTAGAATAGGAAAGAAATGATTATGGTATAGGGTGATGAAATTGAGTAGGAGGGTAGCTTTCATCAATAGGTCACCTACAACAATGAATTTCGAATGATGATATGTTTTTTCGGGAGCTAAAGGTGTACCGATCTCTCTGTACCCAACCACAACAATATTCATTTACCTGTGTAGGGCACTACCTCAAATTTTGAATAGGTAACTATTTATTATGAGATTTTTTCCACTTTACATCTGCTCATTTTGGGACGGAATAAAATAATAAAATGAAAAACATGTGCTACAGATGATCTTTTCAGACGATAGAAGGAGGATGGGCCGTACGCACTATACCTACCAGGTGAATTATTTTTTGTATTTCTGAACTAACGCATATGGTACCCACTTTATCATTTCTTTTTTGAGAGTGCGGTAGTGTCATTTCCTTCCTAATAATAAAAAAAAGGGTGTAGGTAGGATGCTTAATCCACATGCTGGGCCGTCTATTCATAACACATGATTCTTAGCACAGGATACATTGAGACTCCAAAGTGCTATCGTTTGAAAAACGAACAACAGCTTCGCAGATTCTATCTGTGAAACTCATAAGCATTGAAATCGGATCCTCACGGTAATCACCAATCAATCCATTCAGTATCACAAATACTACAGAATCCTATCGAGAAATAGTACCATTTCCAGACGGCTTTTCAAGGTCAGAAATATCATTTTCTTCTCACTAGTTTATCGACTCATACTACCGCCTTCGTAGATAACAAATGTGGTATTGAACAAGTAAAATCATAAAGTTTGTTGAACACTGAATTTTGTTCCATAGGCGGGAGGGGGGGGATAAATAACATAAAACAAAATCGAAATATATATATATATTTTTTTTTATCTGTGGACAACACGAAAGGGAAACCTATGATGTTCGAGGAACATCGTGTTAGCCAGCGGTGGAATTTTGGGAGAGTAGGAAGGTGTTGGAATTTTTCTTGACAGTTTGAAGGTTGTAAGCATCAGGAAAGACTTCACTAGAGAAGAATTCCACAACTTTGCCGTTCTATTGATGAATGATGCTTGGTATAGCGATGTTCGACAGGTCTCGAGCCTGACAGTGTAGGGGTGACCAGCTTGAGCTCGTCTGGTTTGTCTACTAGGATTCGCGCGTGGTGGCATAATAGATGATATTTCCGTTGAGCACCGACCGTGAAAGTACCTATGAAAAAGGCAAAGAATCTGAGAGCTTAAGCGTATGTTTGGGGGCTGAGCTCCAAACATGTGAACAGTACTCCAGGACAGGTCGAATTTGTGCTTTGTAGATCATAAGCAGTTGCTGGGATGTGAAGTATCTCTTCGCACGGAAAAGAAAACCGAGTTTTTGTGATGCAGTTTTCGCAATGGACCTCACATGATCGTCCCATGAGAGAGCACTGTTGGTGGTGACACCCAGCATGGATATTGACGACCTCATAGGAACAGTGGTACCCGACATCATCAAATTGGGCATTGTGTGATCAGCCTTCTTGGTGAACATATAAGCTTGAGTTTTAGTTGCATTGAACTGTACTAGATTCTCATATCCCCATTTCAAAATTCTTGTCATATATATCTACTTTCCAAAATACCAGAGAAAACTTGAGATCCAAAGAATGGTACCTTGTTATTCCCTGAAAAAAATGTGTCTTCTCGAGGAAAAAGATCATGCAAGATCAATTAAATACATCCTGCATCATAAAGATCTAGTTCCAACAAATAACACGAATCAGCTTACCATAGTATTCATGACTAAGGATTATACAGATTGAAAAAATAATTATAAAATGGCAAGATATATTTTTGTACATCTCAACCCGGCGTTGGTAAGTGGGATGTGAGAAACCACAACCAAGTTAGTAAGGCTACGTGAGGTGACTAGATATTCGTATGTTGTATGGGCATCCCAATAGCTTCGTTTGAGACCTTCGTTCGACGTCTGCTGGCGTCATTTTCGTATCATTTCAAATCTATTGCGAGTACGAGGTGAGTAAAGGGCTCTGGGGTGTATTGTATATTGTGGTAAGATGGGTCTTACTACTTTCGCTACATTTGATCGAACAGTGAGTATGTTCATCAATTTTGGTTCACAAAATTGGAGATAATAGGTCATACCAGAGAGAGCTATCCGAGCTACGATGCCTGTTGGACCTCTGGACTGAACTAGATCTAGAACTAGATTTTTTATCGTGAGCTCATTTTGGTAAATATTCGATTTGTTTTTCTTTCCGTAGGACAACAAACAACCTTTTTGGTACGAAATATCATATTTGGAGTCCAAAAACGATATTTAATTTTGAAATAGATTATATTCAATGGGGTTTTCTACACCCCACGTTACCTATGGAGTCCAATTGTCACCTCACCAACGCCGGGATAATATCATTTTGATTGGATCACTCAATTTCCTTTGATAAAATCCTCTCCTGGTGTGGTGGGGGGGGGGGGGGGGTAACTTGTATACGCGCCTGATGGCATATATCTGACAGTTGCCTGACAGTTCAGTAATACCAATGTGAAGGAAATCTTTACGTGTCGGCGCTGCATTATGAACGGCGCTAATAACGACACAATGAATTATAAAACGAATGTTCTCACCCGTGGGAAATAGTTCGAGGGAACCGTGGTCATCAGTCAAAAGTTGTTCAAATGTTTCAGCATCGGAGCACCTGTTAAATCTCGAGTAATCCTTTCCACCTTTTATTGGGGATCAGCACCTGCAGAATGCATTATAAAAAAAAAAGTCGAGACAAGGCAACGTGGATTCAAATCGGCTGGATCCCCTTCACGAGATTTTATTATGAAACTAACCATTATTTATGTCTCACCTGATGCGTCTTTCTTCGGCCTTCGTTATGAAGTTTTCAGCTTTTAATAATAGGAAATCAATTTTTAATTGAATGGTGATGAGGCATAAATTCTTCATGTTCTCACGTTGACTATTTCTTCAAAAGGCACTGGTTGTGGTCAAGCGAACTGTCTCAAAACAAATAGTATACCGGGTGACACAAATTCAAATTGAAATTTGAAATTTTCTGACATATGGATACTGAAGAAATTTCCCATATGGTGCCAACTCTTTTAAACTCACTGTAGGCAAGTGTCAGAACTTTCATTCTATTCCTTGCGTTGTCATATCATTCAGACCCCTTCATATTATTCAAATGGAATTCATCTTGCGTGAAAATATACATTCTGGAAGAAGTGGGCTGATTGCTGATAGATTGGATATAGCTTCGCATTTTCATTTCCCATGGCTGTTATAAAATTCTGCAACTCGGCAATCTCTATCAACTCCCGAAGGACCGTTCGTTCGTAGACCATAAACTGGGTCCGAGATCGTTAGACAAAAATGACGTATTTCTTCTTTTGTTTCAAGGGCGAAGCAGTTGGTTTACGCTGCTAGCTGCTACAGTCCAGTAAAATCGAACAATGGACTCAACGTCGCGCCATGCCAAGTGGTCGTCTCGGCCAGTAACTCTATTTTTCCGAAGAAGACTATCACATTACTTGACAGGGTGAGTCATTTTTCCTTAATGAACATTCCGATGAAAGAAAGCCGAGATATCTATATGGGAATTTGATCAGGAATCAAACGATAAGAATGACTGATTCGACGGAAAATTTTTGACTTCGATATAAAAACAAGCAAAGTGTAGATGGCCACCGGTTTGTGTTTTAATTTTATTATCAAAATCAAATTTTAGAAATTCATACCTATGCGGATGGTGGTAGATACAGGTCGATACAATGAATGAGGATTGGTAAAAAAAAGGGTTAGATGCAACAAAAGTTCAAGATTTGTGTTTCCACCAATATGATGATGTCAGGTACCACTATTACTATGTCGTCAATTCAATACCTTTGCTATGTGAGATCCATTGCTAGAACTGCTTCACAAAAACTTGGTTTTCTGTTCCGTGCGAAGAGGTACTTCAAACCTCAGCATACTTCCTCCTTGTTCTAGATTTTTTTCTACCATAGGTGATTCCAGTTAGACAAACTAGACCAGCTCAGGCTGGTCATCCCTCACATTGTCACGTTCGAGACAAAGTTGTGAAACTCTCTGCCTTGGAAGCCTGCTACTCAGTCCTCCAAACTTTCAAGAAAAACTCCAATACCTTTCCTCCTCTCCCAACACTGCACCGCTGGCTCACACAATTTTTCACGAACATAATAGGTGTTTCTTTTGGAAAAAGGTTCAATCGGTCTTAGATTAAATAGTGAATGGGCATCACCCTGTAGTCCCTGATGCAGTAACTTTTTATTTTGACCACGGACATGTTATTATCATTGGGATTGGGAAGCGTGCCATGTGCCCTTTGTAGTTTGTACGATTGTTTTTGACGTACAGTTGGTACACGTAAAACCGAAATAATGGACAATGGGCTGTTCGATCGATTTGAAATTACATGAAAAAAACAATAGACTTTTCGTATGGAGCCTAGCAGGTGTAAATGTCCATTTTACACACCATTCACTGCTGATGGCACTCGCTGCCTTGCTATTGTTCAGTTGAATCAAAATTCATTTGGAGGAAATCCAAGGAGAATCTACAAAGGAAATTATTCTGCACCATGCGTTTATGAGCATTGAGATCATGCAAGGTGTATCATCGATGTTCCACGAAACCCCAAGGTAAGATTATTTGGGTCGAAATATGAAAAAAACAGCTCACATGAACATAATAATATTTATAATAATAATAGATTTTATTGTTCTCAGCTCCAATTACATAACCATAATAGGATATAATATAAGGTTCAAGAACAAAAGACATGTCCGAAAACGATTCCTTTCCAAGATACAAGATGTTCAAGATTTTTGATAAAAACGATTTTTCAATGATTAATGACCGATTTTGATAAAATTCACAGTGTATTCATATTTGCGCACGATTACCAGAATGTTTTGTTTCTGACTCAGGCTGAGTTGATTCAGAGCATTACAGTTTTTCTATAAGAAGGTTCACAGGCATGGTTTTTGATTTTTTGCTCAAAAATGAAGCTACCTACGATGAAAGCTGAGGAGCCAAACAATTCGAATTTTTATTTGTTACAACCGAAAAAATCAAAATATCCAAGAAATTGCCCCTTGAGATGTCAACAAACTGTGGATTTTATCAAAAATCTGTTGATGGCTTTTTCCAGAAATGAATGAAATACCGATATTTCCAAATTAAATTGAGCACCTTGTATCTTGGAAACGAATCATTTCCAAAAAAATGTTCGTGAGAACTTTTTTCTTTATATTTTGACTCAAAAAATCTGACCTTGAAGTTTTGTGCAACATTATCCTGCATTGGAAGCCCCCCTTTATTGGAGAACTAATTTGAACTGGTCAGTGTAGATTCAATAAAGCTGGTCATGTTGGGACAGGCCTATTAGGTTTGCCAAACAACAAAATTGTATTGATGAGGCAAAGAAGATGGATTGACATGAGCAAAATTGAAAGTCGCATTCAGGAGACTTTATCTTGGTGAATCTCCTTCCATACGTTGGATAACTCGAAGGTTTATATGTACAGAGTGTCTCACAATCGCCTCATCAAGCCATATCTCCATCATTTGCGAAGATGAAGAAAAAAATTTTTTTCAATCATTTTTTAAAGGAACTAAAGTATGTTTCTGATGACACCTATACATTCGTGTTGCCTATAATCCTCAAGAAAGCAACCATATTTTCTTCAAATGGTACACGTACTCTTCATTTCATTCGATACGATTTGATATAGACTTATATCTATATTTAATTGCCATCAGAATGGTACATCAGAGAATCATTTTAATAACATGTTTTTCGTGGAGTTGATAGCTGTTTGTTGTTTAGTTTGTTTTATGGAAAATTCTTGGGTATACTTGGTGACTTCTCTTCATAATATCGAATGTTCAAAATTGAGCTGTTGTTCTTATGCTATGAGTCAGCAGTTCTACGAGAACAAAAAAAAAATATGTGCTCCATAAATGACGGGTTTCTTCTATTATCTAATGAGATACTGTCACACCTGCTATAAATTTCCTTCTTCGATTCAAATCAGATGAAAATTGTATGAGTAGTTTATATATTATATTTGGTGAAACTGCAATATTGTCTTTATTGCAGTATTGAGACGGAAATTGCGGTGAAAAAAATCGGAGATGCTATTTAATGAAATGTTCAATGATCAAGGTTTGTAAGTCGTTTGTACGTCTTTCGATCTCATTTGGAAATTTTGCTTGTGAAGAATATTGTGGCATACCCTATGCTATATGTATACATTTTTCTGATTTTTTTGATTACGAAAAAATCAGATCATTAATATTGAATATATTGATGTTGAATATTTCTTGAATTGGTTCCTGCTGATAATTCATCGCAGAAAGTAGAACATGAAAAAAATTAATTCAATCAGAGTTTCACCTGTCTAATTATCGTCTGGGTATTATTGCCTTTTTTTCTGGAAAATAGAAACTCGAGTATAGAGCGAAAACCAGCAGTTCTATTTAAATTCCAGATATTCAGCCCATCGCAAAACATCTATCTTATGTAACGAATCATTCTTATGCAAATGTCCATTGTTGCGATGAGTTTGTTGTTTACGTACTATTTAGTACGTACCTTCTCTTTGTTGGTAGGAATTTATTTCGTTTAATCAATCTGAATTGCCTGATAAAATTGGAATGTATTCATGGTATGAAAAACGCAGTTAGAAACGGAATTTTTTAATTAGTCGGTAACCTTTCATTCATATTATATACTTCATCCGTTTTTGACATTTGATTTCGTTACGTATATAATTTTTTGCCACGATCTACTCATATCGCATATGTTCAATAAATAATGAAGATTATCACTATAATTAGTATCAACGTTAGAAAAATCCAGAAACTGAGATGCATTAATATATACTTATTACCGAACAGAAATAATTACACATGCAATGTTCAGGTTTAGAGAGGAGAACATAAATATCAAATTTTTAATCTGTCTGTTGATTTATTTGTTAATTCAGTTTAAACACTATTTTCGATTCATGATACAAATCACATTGAGTGACTTGAATTTTTCAATATTCAATTCATTCGTCAATGTAATAATCAACCCATCATCATGAATGGTTCTAACATTCTTGGAAAAATGAACGACGAAATGAATATGAAAAATTATACTCTGTGACTTCTGCGAATGAAAAATTTCACTTCTGATTCCACGTTAAATTTCTCAAACTCTGTCTATATGAATCCAAAAATCGGTTGATTGACAGCGTCAGAATTAATAATTTCCGATAGGCCTAACGTAACAATTTTCGATTGATATTGCGAAAATGGTTAAGAATTTGTTCGTGTCGTGTATCGTGTTGTATCGACGGTCAATTTTAATATCAAATTTTCGTGTTGGAGAAATTTGTTCGAATATTAGCATTGAGCTGTAATAGACATTCCAAGGTTCTACAACTCTCTTATTTCAAATCACACCCTTCATATTATCCCCAAATTTTCGTTCTGTGTTTGATCATTTTTCAATTTATACCAAAATTGCTCCAAGAAAGACGTCAAAATATTATTTGACAAATACGCCAATTCTGTTATTCTGTTATTCACTATTCTATTTTTACAAAAATGAATACTTCACTAATTATTCATGATACATGAACAGAACATATATGGTGGGAGTTCAACAGGAGACGTTCGTCTACGTGACACATTATATGTGGCAGCTGTCAATCAAGAAACATGGAGGGGAGTTCTCTGGATGTAGCATTGGATATCTCCAAAGCATTTGGACTTTTACTGCCGAGTTTCCTTTCCTCTATGTGGATGTAGCCTCATCTGATACAATAACTATCAAAGATGGTATTCCACAAGGCCTCAACTTTGTGTTTCCTCCACATCAACGATATGTTGGGTGTGTAATCAATATGTTTATTCCAACGGTGGCATTGGTCCACCATCACCCCACCAAGTACCACTAAGCACCACTACTAAGTATTGTGAAAATGATTTCGATACTTTCAGCCTGAATTCCAAAATCTGTCCTTGCTACAAATATATTGAGATAATTATTATAATATCTATTCTATACTAGGAAAAATAAGAGGCGTCATTTGAATAATTCTATCTCTCTCAGAAACTGAATTTGATAGACAAAACAAAGACATATGGTTCCAACTCGAGTAATTTGTTTTTCCATGTCTTTTCGAAACAGCCTAACTGACTATTGGATGCATGAAAAGATCTGGGACACCCGGTAGATATTAAATTCTATTGCATTTTGACGGTACTACAGAGTAAAACCTTCTCCGTTGAAATATTGCTATTTCCTCATAACCGACATAAAAACCGCGCATCTGTCCGACTTGAATAGTTTTTTGTAGAGAAAAATGTCGTTCGCATTGCACTGCTGGATAAATCTTGTCTCTTCGACTGATTTATTCCGTACCCTCAAGTCGACCAGCTCAATGATAGGCGATTAAAATGGTGGGGAAGAAGATCGCCGGCGACAAAAATGAATACGTCCACCTTGTACAGTGATATTTGACGATACCTGTTAATATGGGGCAGGTGAAGTTTTGTGCTATTTGCGTTGAACAACACACCTGTCATTGCGGCTGATGATGGTGCGACTAGTGAGTATAGTGACGGAGGCCCCTGCTCCATGGGATGCACCTCTCTTATTTTGAACATAATGTGTGGATTTATGCAGCCACATTTATATCCACACATAGCCAGCCACATATCTTCTCGTTTTCAATGCCTGTGTTTATGCAGACCATTGGCAATTATCAATTCTAAATCTAGACAAACTGAATCAAAATGTATGTTTGAATGTAAGTGAAGAAAAAATATCTATATATAGGATTCTTTCTGGATCGTGAATTGAAATTTACATAGATTATATATATATGTAAGAAGATGGGGAAAATTGGCTTTCTGCGCGGAATATCATCGTTATTATCGATAGAGATAAAACTCACAGTTTATAATAAGTTGATCTTGCCTCACTATTTCTACTGTTGTTCTTTAATTCATACTGGTTGTTATAGAGCTAGTTTGGAAAGGTTGCAAATGATTCAGAACAAGGCAATGAGAATTATTTTGGGCAGTAGTCAGTTGACCAGTATTCATTCAATGACAGATTGTTTGAATTGGCTGAAAATTGTATGTTCAAACCATGACTTTCATTTTCAAAATTATGAATAACACTCTACCTTATTATTCAACCTGCCAGCTAGTTCCCATTACGCAACTACATGAAAGGTTCACAAGGTCAGACAAATCCTTGAATTTTTATGTGAAAACTATTTATAAATCGAGTTCAATGAGAAGTTAAATCCATGATGGAGTTGTCCAATTTAATAACCTACCGCATCGTATCAAATCTATAGTAATGATGTAAAATCATTTAAACAACTTCTCACTGCATATGGGAAGAATAATACTATTGAGATTTCGTGATTCACTGTTCACCGTAACTATTCGTCTGTTCGATCTAGATATTTTATTTATGATACCACCATGTAGAAGCTTTCAGCTTATATAGTACCGCTGATATATAGTTTCTTTTCATATTTTTGCCTTTTTTCTCATGATGTATTTTACCAATATTGTCTTTCAACTCATTGTATCGTTGATATTATCCTTGAAAAATAAAGCAATATGATCATCATTATTATTATTGTCATTATTATTTCTGAATTATGAATCAAGAAGTAACAGGTGAGGAGAGTCAAGTTTTATATTGGGCTTATAGATTCAAGTAAACCAGAAATTGGAGTGATAATTGGGAACTTAGAACTTTAAATACAGGAGAACGTCTATGACGGTTTATACATTCACATCTGTCATTCAAATTGAGGATAAACAATCACGAAGTTGGTTAACTTTCAACTTAACAACTATGGAATTGAGGAGAGTTTGTTAGAGTTTCAGCAAGTTTGAGGTTCAGTTTTGCTTTCGCTTGTTCCATCGATATTTTATTGAGACATTTGATATGGAAATAGTAAAGATCAACACATGCAAAAAGACCGATGAACAAAAATCATGATTCAGTATCATGGTCAGTATTTATCAAAACATGGAGTTCTCTACTTCAAATATTTTTCGAATGGCTTTTGAAACAACTAATGCAACAACATAAACACCTTACGGATTATTAATTGTAATTGTAATTGAAGGTTAGATTATTGTTGGGGTTGAAAATCATTTTATAAAATGGATAAGGATGATGCTATGCTAAGTCAACCTCGTTTGTAATTTCTTGTGATTTACGTTAACAAAACCAAGAAATTTGAAGGCTTTGAACTGACTCACCAACATATTCTTATGATATGATGTAGCTCATTATATCACTAACGTCCTGTAGATTAATAAAATGACCCAATAATCATTTTATGGTCACAGTTACTGACTTTATCGTTAAAAATTGATAGCTTCGAGTGGCATGAATTGAATATACCTATTGAAGAGAAACCGAAACCGCAATGAAATAATGTCTGTCAGGGATTCTTCGATATCATGATCTTATGAACGATAATATGCATCATAATACCGGGTGGCACAGGAGAGACATGTGTCAGTAATAGGGACTCTCAAAGATGGAAATAGAAAATATAATGATCATTTCAATATATTTGTTGTAAATACAGATCAATATGCCCAAAATGTCACTACCTTTGGAATGGATAGGATGGTTTGCAAAAAATTGTCTTCAGGTTCGAATAAGTTGCTATCAATTTAGATTATATTCATAGAAGAGAGATTTGCGCCTAGTCGGTGATACTACACTCACGAATTCATTGACTCCTCTAGAACACCGTAGAAAGGTGGGCGACCTCTCCCTTTTTTTATAGATATCTTCATGGTCATCTTTCATCTTTCCGGATGCTTACGAGAAAAATCCCAATACCTTTCGCATCTCCTTCTGTTATACAAAAAAGATCTAAATCGAACTGTCAGTATTATTGAGGTGTATATAAGTTGAAATTCTCCGCTGGGGTGAATCGCACATGTTAGCAATACTGGTGACTATGCAACCTAAGTACGGCTCTGTATGTGCAAAAGATCAGTGGCATTTCGTCAGCTACGTGACAATCAAGGTTCGAGGATCTATTGCAGGTGTTTTTCCTGAATTGCAGCCATATAATTCTTTAATTAATGACTCAGTCGTACCTTCTATGTAAACATTATGTTTGGCCAGCGTCGATACTATCGATGATTTTTGCATTTTTTCGACCTCAAGATGCATGATTCGTAATTACTTCGTAATTGAACTCCGTAATATGCGACAGGAACTCATCAACTCCACAGGGTGTTACTTGTCGTTCGCGACAATCTTTTATTCTTCAATTAGTAATGACACCAGCTGGCGCAGGTAGGTTGTTCCGAACGAATAAGCCTCTGAGGTAGCATTGTAGTATTTCAATAGTACAGTCGTTTTTGTTGAACCAACACGTTCTTCTCCGGTATTTCCTATATCATTATCCTCACTTCACAAAACTTGCAATACTTTATTTTTCCAACAAAAACTAATGACAACTATCTCATTGACCTCCGATTATCTTTTTTTTTATATATCTGTTGACAACACAAAAGGGAAACCTATAATGTTCGAGGACCATCGTGTTAGCCGGAGGTGGAATGTTTGGAAGGTATTGGATTTTTTCTTGGAGAAGAGAAAATACTTGGAATCGTTCGTGGTGGCATGATAGCAAGATTTCCGTTGAGCACCGACCGTGGAAAAGAAGGAGAGATCGTCCACCTTTCTACGATGTTCTAGAGAGGTCATTAGATTCGTGAGCATAGTATCACCTACTAGGTGATACCATCTTTTCTCTTCTGAATAAAATCTGAGAGCTTCAGCGTATGTTTACTCCAAACATGTGAACAGTACTCCACTTGATGTATCAACATCATCAATAAAAAGATCGAAGACATGAAAAACAGGGCGAGAGGATCAACTGAATCCTATTAGGCAGTCCATTGGACATTACAGAAGAACGACGTTGGAATAACAAAAAGAGATTGGTTCACAAATGAAGTCATAAGGGAAATGACCAAGCAGGATCTTATATTAGACAAAATGAAACCTTTTGAAATAAAAATAGATATATAAATCAAAGCATTAGAAGAGGAGAAGAAGTAAGTCAAGAAAAACATGAATATGACAAATAATAGATGAAGGAATAAGAGAATACAAAAAAAAAACTGTAAGAGAAATAGACAGTGACTTGACTCAAGGACAATCAGATGAACGAATGGAAGGTATAGGTAGGCTTAAAAACAATACGAGCTAGAGAAAGAAATAATTGATGTTGAGAATGGAGAATGATAGACTCAAATTTAGATTTTTTCAACACTGTCTGTAAGTTATTCGAGAAGGTGGTACATTCATTTTTCAGCTTTTCTGTGGGATTTTCTCTCCTTGTTTCTTAAAAGAATAAAGTAGAAGTTATTGAAAATTATTTCAATATATTTGTATAATATATTTGGGACAGGCAAACCTGTCCTCACTACAAATATATTGAAATAATTTTCAATAATTTCTATTCGATTCTCTTAGGAAATGCTGAAAAATAGATTTTTTCAGTCTCTCTGACAGTCAACATCACTGACTTCCACTGCTTCTCTCAATAATGTGATCGAAAAATGAATCATCGGAAATGGTACAAACACAAGTATCAGCTACTATTCCGTCAGTCATCATAAAAAAACTTGTCGATTCATCCGACCCATGGTATGTAACTCGTTGATCGAGTCTTGTCGAGCTGTACGGAATAATATCGGTGCTAATGAAGAAAAGAGAGTTTCCGAAGGCAATTTATTGTTTGTTGTGTTTTTTGCATACGCCGCACATAGGGAATACAACTTTGTCGAAGAAGATGAACGGGCGGAAATGCAAAAAATATTCGAAATTGGTCTTCGTTATTCCCATATTTGCAACAATGATAATAATTATTATGCGTTCGTTTTCACTCATTTCACGTTTCTCCATTCTTCAACTTCGTATTGAGGTAGTGAACCAGAAATATGCTGTATATGGTGTACATTGTTACCGATGCAATCAGAGCAATTTCGATAAGAATAGTCATTGAAGCACATTATTTTTGTACAATCGAGGGTTTGACTAATGAAAATGAAAATGCTCCGGTATAACAATACCGTCTGCGTACCACTAATTTGGGTTAGTGAAAATACCTTATTAAATATAATTTCAATATTGCATATATACAACATGTCGTGATCTCGCCAACACACAGGTCGTCTCTAAGCAACGTAATTATTTACTGATAATATGTTTGCCAGACTCCATACAACCCCTATAGTATTCAACTGATTGTCATGAATGGAAAGTATTTAAAATTATTCACAGGGCCGTAATATTCAAGTTGATTTTTGGATATTGTTCGTTCACCTCATTCGTTCAATATTGAGATATGTTAAAATACCTATTTCAGCAAATGAGCTGCCATCCTCACTAGAAACAAGAAAATAAACTCGTTAGAAAACGAATTACAGGGCCCGCCGTGTTTTCATTTCGATGAGAAAGCTATTTCTGATACGTCATTCAAGAGTTATGGCGGGTTTATGGACCCATTACGAGCAAGATAGTTGTGTGATTGAATGATTTAATTTAATCCATTAAACTAGAACATAAACATTTTATGGCGACAACGCCGCTCGAAAACAATTTCAATAATCAAATTCGAATTTTACACTCTCGACAATATTATTTGGCCCAAAATATCACCTGAATTCAAAAATGTCAAAATGGGCAAGCAAGCTTTCTTCTTCCTCCTTGTATCCACCTCAACTTGATGATGATGAGGTCAGGTACCACTATTCCTATGAAGTCGAGATTACCATGCTAGAGAACTGCTTCAGAAAAGCTTAGCTGTCTGTTTTGTGCAAAAAGGTACTTCACATCTCAGCAGCTCCTCATAATCTACAAAGCGCAAATCCGACCTGTCCTAGAGTACTGTTCACATATTTGAAATCAACTCCCAAACATATGCTGAAGCTTCTAGATTCTATTTAGAAGAGCGCTTTTAAAAACTCAGTAACTATGATGGCTGAAGAATTTTTTCATCTACTGCACCAGATGAACTATATGATTCTAATTCGAACCGATTGGGATGAGAGACCATTAAAATCGATCATGCACGTTGAGATATCATCAATTCAGTTGTAGCCTCAGGAAGAATGGTGCGTTTTTGACTGGCATTTGAATATTATATAGCACATCTGGTGTTTTTTGACGTACCTGGTCATGTTCTAGTTATCTAAGGGTTGAAATTCTCTCAAGCCTAGAGCTAAAACGAATGCAGCCTTCCTTCTTATCAGGAATATATATGCTCATGTGATAATAGAAGTCAAGAATGATATCGAAAGTAGTGTGTAATACTCCCCACCTTATGAATATATTGAACGTTTCCACAATTTTTCTCCTGTATGACAATAATCAGAACAAATTCAAGTGATTTCAATGAGATGAGATGAAAAAAAACTGGGCAACTCTCACTTGGTAACTTCTAGTTAATCCGTTGATTGAATGTGCAAATCACTCACCTTTGTGCGTCTGCCAAATATTGTGCTAAGTGAAATAGGGGATGAACTGGTTCACCTATGCAGGCAATGGCAATGACAATCACACAGACGCGCACAATTCCCAATACAGTCCCTTCCGAGAGTTTCTTTGTCAGGGTAATTCATCAATCCGCATGGTTTTATTAAGTGGTGTCGGTACCTGATATATTTTTTTCATCAAGGTACGAGGGATTCATGAAGTGATGCAAGTTGTACCAGAAACGTGATACGACTGAATTTGATCGACAAAGTTGAACTATATAGGAAGGTACAAGTATCTAATATGACTGTTTGGTTCGATAACTGAAAAGTAACTCAAAAATGATTTTTGTTAAGTTTTTTCAATGAGGTATTCAAAAATATGGCCGAGATCGTCGTGGAAGTTAGGTAGGTATGTAGGTGCTATGGTTTTTTGATTCAATCACTGAAAAATAAATCGAAGAAAAAATATACCTGAAGAGAATCTAAACCAACTCATTATCGATCATGTACAGTCAGAACCAACTGAACATCGAGAAATTTTGCGAAGAAAAGTGTTCTAATTGTGTTGAGAACGGGAGCAGACTCGTTCCCGAAACGTCCACTAAGATAAGTAGAAGTTTTTTATTCTCTTTACATATATTTATGTTTCCAAATTTTTCAAAAAAGGGGTGTCACTGACAAATAGAGAATTTCTCTGTTAGGTATCTAAAGGTTCAATTTCAAGCGCAGTGACATTTTGGGGCAGATCACAAAATCTGTCCTAACTACAAATATATTGAAATAATTGTCAATAACTTCTACCTTATTCTTTAGAAACGAGGAGAGAAAATCCCACGAAAAGCTGAAAAATGGAGACACAAATGAGTTCGAATATACTCATCTTAGATCATAATCTCAATATGATATCTTCAGGATGGATGGATTTTGTGATACGAGTGACATTTCTGGAAACATACGTCTGAAAATGAGAATTTTAAAAACCCGTACGGCTTGCAGCTCAATTACCATGGATTTATTCAGGGCACACGTTCACGTCATTTCGGACCTGCCTGACCCACTGGTAATTACAGCCAACATATAACAATAAAACTGTAGTCGACCTTTGAAAGTGAAGGAGAAATTCAAACTGCCATGCGGGCATCCCTCGATTTTTTCCGAACATTCCAGCCTATATTCATGCTCATAAACTATTATATACCTGCTGCATCTTCTTTTTTTTTTTTGATAATTACTCGATTGAAGAGCTGATGTGAGTCAAATCCTCATGGTGTAGCGAATTCCCAACTGTTCTGACAGTATTTGATTGGCCTATTTTTTTTCTATTTGAGAGAATCAGTCCACATATTCTATTGCGTCGAATCGAAAAATTTGTTGTAGAAGTTCACTTTATACTTTTCCTAGTTTATGAAGCGACACATGCATTGTCAATATACGAGAAACTGATTCCTTAGCTATACCACGACATTCACGAGCATTTTCCTGCTTCATTCTTCTCATCACGACTTTTCAGAAATCAATATTATTATCATATTAAATATAAATGAATCGGTTCATTTTGAGATTTGATTTCGGAAAAAAAATTGTGCAGCTTGACTCATCTACAACGGGTAGTTTTTTTTTATCTGTGGACAACACGAAAGGGAAACCTATAATGTTCGAGGAACATCGTGTTAGCCAGCGGTGGAATTTTGGGAGAGAAGGAAGGTGTTGGAATTTTTCTTGAAAGTTTGGAGGTTGTAAGCATCAGGAAAGACTTCACTAGGCAAAGAATTCCACAACTTTGCCGTTCTATTGCCTCCGAGGTCATCCATACAAAATCAAGAAAGAACAATTTCGAACATCCCATAGACTCCATTTCCTATCTAACAGAGTCTTCGAGACATGGAACAAACTGCCAATGGAAGTAGTGTGTGCACCAAATATATCCAAATTCAAATCAAGACTGGATTCGTTGTGCCTCTGAAATTTTATGACTTTTCTACTACGTTTTTTACATACAACCTCACTTTGTATATTGTGCTATAATAGGCTATACCTCTGCACTTACTGCTTATAATAATAATAATAATAATAATAATAATAATGATGCTTGGTATAGCGATGTTCGACAAGTCTCGAGCCTGACAGTGTAGGAGTGACCAGCCTGAGCTCGTATAATTATTTTTTCATCCGTAAAGCTCAATGTTCGAAAATTTTCGCAACATTGCGATACTCCTATGTAGTGACTAACATCTTCAACTCAGTGTAGCCGAAGATTGTAAGTAAACGGAGAGGAATGCGGATATGGGGTATCTGCGCATATCGTATAAAAGCGTACCTAATGCATAATCGGTCGTTGTAGCAGAGTCATACGTGTAAACGTGAATTATGATGCTTTTATCAAAATCAAATGTAAACTTTGTATATTATCTGCGTGATTGTGGGCCGCAGCTGTAAGAACAGATGCATGGGAAGGCAGATGGACTTTTTGGCTGTGTAACATCCTCACCTTATCCTTATTAGTTTAGTTTGCCTCAACCGGACTTGAGACTTTTTGGATACATTCTTTCTTGGCCCCGGACCCCGTTTCTTCATATTATGTAGATGGTCGTTTTAATGAGACTCAATTCATAATTTCGGTCACAGAATGACGAGTTTGGAACATCTAGTCCAAGTTCACAGTTTTATTCATTTGTTTACTACAGACCGAATATTGGAAAAGTGCCACACCGTACAAAAAATACAGAATAAATAACTTTGATGCAAATGTTAATGATATACAGTGCGTGTTTATGTCTCCCCATTTACTTTTAAACCAGCCGATATAAAAATGTTCAGAATTTCTATGCTTCAGTTCAATTCTCATTGTTGAGATGCTCAAAATTTCCAAATGTCAAGAAGGGTCGTGCCATACCTCATGTGTCAGGTGTTTCCCTGTCAACTCAATTATAATGAAATACCTGACATTTTCTAGATATTGATGAATATCGAAAATATATAACTTATATGATCTGTCTCTTCATATGTTCAAATTCATTTCCAATAGAAATATTCACAATTACAAGTGATGATTCACATTGAATTTCTACGTTTGCTAAAATTGTTTCAACAGTTCTGACAGATAATACAATAAAGCCTCAGCAACAGTTTGAGTAATTTAAAAGCTCAGTTCAGTAATTGAGCATTGAATATGAATATAATTTGGGCTTTTCATGCTCCTAATTGATAAGAATCAACCGGAAGATTATTAAGATACTCAGAGCAGTCGAAATGCTGTAAGCCTGGCCATCATCCCTCTTTCATCTCACGTTTTGTTACTCAATTATTCATCTCACCGAAAGAAAAGTTGTTAGAATTATCCTTCGCAAGTGAGTAATCTCAGTTCCTTTCACTATGTGGTATTTTTTTCATTTTCAAAATATTCATCATCATCATCAACTCATTTGACTTTCCATCATATAGCGAAATTCTCTGACCAACCCAGTAATCCATACCATACGATTATTTTTCGCCAAATTAACTGATAATTATACGTATTCCGAAAATATATGTGACTGGTAGGCTCCTGTTATAATAAAGAATCTCACTGGGGCCCACCTTTATATCATCAATTCTGCCAAGAAGTGACAGCTGCACTACTTTGGGCCTTTTCGAATACAAGAAAGTAAGGTCCACCTTAATAATCCAAGGAAAATGTATAAGCTGGGACCCACCGTTTTAGTTCTTTTTAATTGCCCGAGGAGAAATTGGTCCATTCCCATTTCTAAGCATTCCAGTGTTGAGTTTTAAATTGAGTATGTATAGTATACATATGGATAGTCATAATGTACACATTTTCGAAATGTGACTTCGTAAACCGGTTACATCTTCTTACATTTCAAAAAAATATTGAATGCAAAAGTAGTAAGGTTCTATTCCATCTCTTTGAAGGTTTTATATCACAAAAGTAAATAGTTTTGGAATTATGAACACTTGTAAATTATCATTTCGGCTACCTTTGCACCAGTTCTGAACTTCTATATCCCTGCGCTTTCTTGACACACTCTGTTTAAATGGAACTTAAACCATTGGAGAGGTCTAATGAAACCCTGCATATAATATTTTTTGTAACATGTTAAATGAATAATTCATACTTCCACTTGATATAGAGATGTAGAGAAATATACTTCACCCTCTAAGGAAAACATTTTTCTCATCGACAAGGCATCTATTTCAGAGTTTGATTGTTTTATCCATCGATGTCACCTTAGTTTTGTAGTTGATACAGCCTTCTTTTTAAGGATTGGTTTGGCATGATGTTAGTCTATGACTGTGCTCTGTGCTCACTCAAGGTGAGGAATCTACTGGGGGATATTGTTTCGATGTTGATCACAGTTGAACTTCCTCGTTTTTGAAATCATTATGTTTTATTTTTTTGGTCTAAGGTTTTTCAATTGAGTCTCAAAGCAGTCTTAGAAATCTCCCGACCTCACTCTGATTCGTGTTGATTGACGATATAGTTCATTTCGAAGAGTGGGAGGTTATATATGTGTTGACTTGAATTCGTTTACCTTCATCGTCCATTTCTGATCCAATTTCCAACAAATTGACAACAAAATGATCTTGTTATTCAACTATTGGCAGCTATACCTTCATGTGTGAATGCGATTTGAATTCGTGATTCGATTTTGAATTATGACTAGATCAGGAGATGAGTATCCAACTGTAAAGGTCAGGGACACGTTAAACTAATGAATTGAAATACCTACAGTGACTATATGTCAAGTGGTTATTGACAATCATCTGTCACATCGTCGATCGCTATTGTGTCCAGCCAGATTACTATAATAATAGATAGACCCTCCCTTCATCTGCAGAACAATAACTAAAATATCAGATTTCTGGTTTTCTAAAACAATCATCTGTTACCTACCAGCCTTCGCTAGACCACTTATCTAGGTAAAGGGCGACCTGTTCGAAGTGTTGGGGTCGTAGGACGAGGCATGCGCAAAAGAAAATAGCGAAATGAGCGCGTGCTATTGTGGCTCGTGCCACAGCGAGATAAAACCGTATGTGCAGCAGCTGTCGATACTAACATTTTGTGTATCTATTGTACTGTGCTTTACATTTATCTGACAGCCTATCAAAAGGCGCCATTGTCTCGGTTTCTATTGAAAAATTCTTGATGTTTACCTGAGTTCCCGGTATCAACAAGTTGTATCCTTCAACTGTTCAACTGCAATAATAAATAGACTTTTATTGTGCCATTCAGGAGCCAACGTATAATTACATTAAATGGGGCATATATATCGATTTTCTGTTTGACGAAATGCACAACAATGTCCTAGTGGGCAAATAATATACTGACATGGATAACTGGATCTTTCGGTTGTTAACAGACATGTTATTTGGTCTATCGACGTCTTTTGTTGATATGATTGATCCTTAATTCATATTCAATTTTTGTAGGTGATAGAAGCAATCCAACATCTTTTTTCAAATCACACTCATACGACCCTGCATTTCACCAAAATATGCCAGAATTAAATAGACCAAAATACTTTTTTCTTAGTATATCAAAGATGTTCACTGTATCATTTGTGATGAGTATTTTCAGTCTATGAAATCTGTTTTTTGTACTCTTAAGTGGCTGAACTTTTCTTTAGTGCAAAAAATTAGTTCTCAATTCAAACACAGTCATTTTTTCAAGCCAGAACATAATAAAATGAAACATCCATTAAGATACTGCGATCAATGGGAATATTAATAGAGGATTCGTCCTATAAAATTACTCCGAAATTTTGCTACGATAGGTCGGAAAATCCACAGTTTTATGGTGAAATTGACTTTTATCCATTTATATATTTTTAATTCAGAAGAAACAGTTGCTTTTTTCTGAATTGTGGGATTAGATCCCCGTTTTATTTCCTGTGTCTTCATATAAAAGGATTTCATGCTGTCTGGATGCGATTATTTATTTTGAGCTTGAAAAAACATTTGACGACTCCAAAGAAAGAAACATTGGCGATGAGAAACCGTTAGCAAAATAATCGATGCGAAAATGTGATTGTACACTTATACCTCTTACTCGAAATGCCTCTTTACACATATCAATCAATCAAGGTCGGCTTAAAAAACTATGCTGACACGAATTATTATGTTTATTCTTCTTTTGTATTCCAAGTAATCTGAAAACTTTGATAAAAAATTATTGTGGATGAAGAAGATTTTATTATCATCATTATTAATATCCGATCGAGACTTTTTACGACCTTGTCTGATACATACACGACAGAAGCAACTATTTGCATTCTGTTTGGACTGCGTTTTCGTGACCAAGAAAAGAGTTTTTGTGGAAAGAAACTTCAAAAAAAGTATTTTCAGTGTTTTCCTGCAATAGTTTTCTTGATAGGGATTTGAAATTCTGGCCGAAATGACAATATTTATATGCACGTTTTATTATTCTTGAGCACGCCCATGCTACAGATCAAGACAGTAGTCATTCAACTTTATAATGTTCCATTGTATAAAATCACATTAGGACTCCTAATTTGGGAAAGTTGGAAAGTTTTTAAACCTATGGGAAAAATGTTCAATAGGTAACAGTCCGTTACAAAGAGAAATATGTATTTTTTTCATTTATATATAGATATGAAAAAATGTTCCCACTGTCTTAAAGTCAAAATATGTCGTTTATTTTGTTCTATAATTCTGTGATACTTTGAGTAATCCAGTAGCGTGGTTGGAAATTGTTTTAAGGGTGGCATGACGCAGGACAGCTTCCAATATTTGAGAAAAGCTCCTTCTAGATCATCATCAGGAAAATTATATATGGAAGTAGTATCATGTCAGCCACTGAATCCATTCGTCGTTATATAGAGTGTCCCGAAAAGATTTCATTCAGTTGACCACGCGCTACAAAAACATTTCCTTATCATTATTACTTCGAAAATTCCTACCTTGGGATCGTGTAAAATTTATTATTCGTGATCAGTTGCCGTTGAAATATTAACTTAATTGTTTATTAATTTGAAAAATTTGTATTTAAAATGGTAAATGATTTCTCATTTGAAGAACTTGCCGATATGCACGGTACTATTCCCGGAATATTCAACATTTCGAACAATTATTGGAAGCTATAATTTTTTTGTTAATAAAGCAGAATTAATAAGTGATCAGTGATTCAATTATTGCTCTGTATAATAAGTACCAAACATTGTTTCTATGAACAAAAATACTTGTTTTGATGTCCCCAATCACCCCTTGAGGTTTGTCGGTATCTTTTCGGGACACCCTGTAAAAGAGAACTGAAAACATCCGGAATCAGGAAATTGGAAGAATGGACTGGGTGTGTAAAAATTTTGGTCACCACAATATTCGTAATAACTCCATACCACACTGCGTGTGAATCAGCCGATGCCCCGTCGGTAATAAAGCCCTTAAAAAAAGAAGAATTCGTTCTTTGGTAGATATTTCGCGATAGTGAACTTTCGTGCATGAGGGCCCACAAAAACTCGGTACCAATTTCAACGATGGAAATAGGCATTTAGAGCGTCACACTGTCTTTCCTAGATGTTATCTACGCGTTTTTGACTCGGGTAGGATTATAATGGAAGCCAAAATGTCCGCCACTGAACACCAGGCTTGATGTGCGCCAGCCGGCCACGTACCAGGTGGAAGCTATTGCTCGACACCTGTCCTCTTAAAAATCAATGTCCTATGGCAATTGTTCATAATAATTTTGACCAATGAAGCAGATAGCTCTCCAAAACTAATTTCGTTGAAATGCCAAAGCATAATAATATTTATAATGATCTTGGATCTGCATCCAGGATCGGGGTAAACAGTGTGAGGATATCAGCGACAGTTTTTTTTTTATATAATATATGGATGATATGGTGGCATAGGCGGAAATAGGGGGTATAGAGAGGCATCAGCAAAATGCTGATGTTTTGTCCGATTGCTTGACTATACAGGGTGTCCACTAACTACCAGATGACGGACAGGAGTAGAACTAATGTCAGTGCCTCATAAGGATTCTTCCAGGGGTAGCAAGTATAACGAAGTTTCCATCTTTTGAATTCGATAATAAATAATCAACACTTTCTCAACAATCATAATGCCAACAACTAGATTATTCCTAAAAAGGTGCGATATATCGAATGAATTGAGGTATAGAATTTTGCAGTAAATTTCCAAAGTTGTATGTGTAATGAGTTACTTCTATTGCCCAAATTTCAAGGTCGCCATTGTGGCAATCTCAACATGACTTGCTGAAGCAGGTTCGATACGAAATGAATTGAATTCTCGGAAAATCATCGTATCAGAGATACAATAAGATAAATATTTTAAATTTCAAATTTTCATTTTTCATTTTTCGTATGTTATATATTGGAAATTCTTGATTTACTGGAAATACTCGCCCGATAAGACACATTTTCGAACATAAACTGTATCGGGGGTATAACTCGCATCGTATTTCTTGGTAGCTTCAGTGACTTTTGGAGAACATGATAATCGTATAATACGTAGTCCCGATAATGCATGAATTTCAATTCGAAACGTCGGCTGAGTGAAGGCTATATAAAATATTTATTATCCAATTATTGTTTCGATATCCAAGCAATGATTACTGAAACAAATCTACTGCCGTCCTACTGCAAAAAATCTTCCGAACGGTCCAAAATTCATATCTTTCAAAGAACCTATATTCCGGGATAATCGAATGAAATTGTATCCGTCAGAACGTGTTCTCTAACGAATCAGATATATTTGCGAAGGATATGGCTGTAGGCAATAAAATGCATGTAATAAAATGCATTGTGAATTCAATACCATTTTACTACGACTATGGGAAACATAAATGCCCTGAATCAATTCACAAGCCAATGTATGATTCCAGAGGCGCACTAGCTGGATTTCGGCGTGGCATTTTTTGTCCTTCAGAAAATATATATATATATATATATATATATGTATATATATATATATGTATATTGGATATATATGTATATGTTAGTAATCATGATATCGCGTGTTACATCTTTGGCTGGCCATTGCATTTTGATACATTTGTGCTCTGTACACTGTATATCATAAAGTTCTACATAGAATTACCCCTAACGCCACAATGGTTTGAATTTCGTATAAATCCGTCTCCTTCACTCGCGCAAGCTCTCTTAGGGTTTCTGAGGGTTTCTTCGGCAACTAAGGAGATGAGTAACAGTAAAAATGTTTCCTCGCGTTACACCACTGTCATTCCCCAATTCACCATTTTGAAGACACGAATCAACAAATGATACCGATTTGCAGATGTCAAGTATTTGTTGCACTATAGCGAAGTGTAACTGCTTTTAAACGCAGTTAATCTGAATCTAAACATGTCGGCTACAAAAAGAATAGAAGTATAAAAAATAAATCTAGTTGGTTGCTCTTCGGTCACGTATAAGTCGACTTTAGTAATGATGTATGTATGTAAGAAAGGAAAAGATATATACACATGAAACGATCATGTGTCCTGACTTCGAGATAAAGATTCGTGGGAAATATAAGCAGCTATATTTTTTTTTCAAAATGAAAAATGAGTTGTTGGGGATGAGATACATAGTTGTTTTTCCCAGCTGAAGTTTGAAGACTCAATTCAATGAGATTTTAATACAATTGATACTGTTGAAAACATTTTGAAAAATTGATCGGTTAGTTTATTCACTTCGCCAGAAACGGACTAATGCAACGTATTTAGAATGCATAATAATAATAATATCTGAAGACAGTTGGGCAATTGTCCGATTTCGATGAATTCAACTGTTTTCGAGAAAAAAAAATAATTTCATCTCCGCCAAATGAGAACTAACTTTGAGGCAATGTGCAGGGTCAAACAGTCCTCAATCCTCAGAGCTAAGGAAGAAATGCTTGGAATGAATTATGTCTGCACTCTACATGGGTTCCCATAAGAAGATGCTGACATCGCAGATCCCACAGTTCAGATTTCATGAAACCGCTGTTTCCATGAAATCAGCAAGATCGTCTTCGACTCCGAGAGAAGCGAGTTCCAGTTCAGTTCATAACTCATATTCATACGTTAAACATCATTTTATATTTTTCCTTCATCTTTACACATATACATGAAATAAAGTTTTTAAAAAGAGACTTCAAGCTATCAGAATTATTATTGGCGCAGTCGGTAGGATATCCGGGTTATCGCGTATCGAACGTGGTGATTTCGTATCAACGATTGACTGGATATCGAAAAACTGTTGGTTCGTGGAGTGGAGGTGTTTGAAGTGGACCGTCTAGAAAAGACCCATCTGAAGCCCCTCGTCAACGAAGCAACGAGATTTGGAACCTACATAGTCCATTTCTGCAGAGATAGAACTTCTGGAGGAGACAAAAATCGCAAATCCAGGACTCATCTCCATAGCTGTTAGGAAGGATATGCTTGAAGTAACTCTAATATTCTTGTAAGTGCAATCAATCGAATGTCCGTAGAAGATTTGTCGAACATTCTAGAAAATTTGAATTTGCGGGAACCTTTACCTGACTTTCAGATTATACGTAGAACTATTCATTTTCCTGAAAATTCAATAGCAAATTCATCCGAAAACGAAACTGCAAACCAACCCATAATGAGTCAATTCAAATCTGAATACTTAAATTGCATCCCTGAATTCAATGGAAATCCAAATGAATTAAATCGTTATATTTCTATTTGTGATCAAATCATTCAAAATTTCTATGATATTGCCAACCCAAATAGTTTTCATAACACTTATCTATTGAATTCTCTCATATCGAAGCTTACTGGTAACGCTAGATTAGTTGTAAATATTCAATTAGTAACCAATTGGAATGATCTGAAACAAACGCTGCAGAGAAACTTTGCAGATCAAAGAGATGAAGCTTGTCTCAACAGAGACTTAGTTATGATGAGACAAAGTCAGAATGAAAAACCACAGCAATTTTACGATCGATGCTTGAAAATTCTTAATCTTATTTGTAGTCACGTTGATATTCATGAAGCAAATCTCGAAGCAAAAGTTCTGAAACGTAATTTGTATAACGAATTAACACTGAAAACATTTTTATCAGGTCTTAGGGAACCTCTTGGAACTACGATTCGCTGTATGAGACCAAAATCTCTAAGTGAAGCCTTACAACTCGTAATCCAAGAAGATAATACTCACTACTTCCAAAATTTGAATCAAAATAGGCATTTTTCGAGAGAAAATGATGTTTCAGCAAGGCAACCGCCGCAACAAAGATACCCGAAAAATGTTTCGAATAATTTCAATAATTCAAATGATCGGTATAAGAACCATCAACCAACAACATCATTTCCTTCTCAGCCAATTCAGATACAACCTAGAGAAAATATTCGCCCACAAAGATTTTTCACAAACACTCAAGTATTTGGCAGAAATAATCAACAAAACGCGAATGTTTTTAGATCAAATCCAAGAAATACATTCGACAGGCCTACTCCGATGAGTACGAGCACTAGAAATACTTACAGGCCCACGCCAATGAGCGTTAATACTAGAAACACTGTCAGACCTATAAATAATTCTCAACAACATCAAAATCATTCGAATTCACGACAATTTGATCAATCAATGCAACCCAGAAGAACTTTTGTTTCAGAAGAATTATATAACGCAGAATTAGATGGAAATCCGGAGAATTTCCAAGAAGAATATGTTAATCCACAAAATGATTATTTAGCATATTACGAACAAGCATCCGATGATGAAAATGCTGCCGGTACGAGTAGAAATTTTCAGAAAATGTCTCACAACGACAATCCTTCTTAGAATCACATATCATTCCATTTAATACTACAAACGCAAGCGAACTCCCATATATCATATTACCTGAATACAATATAAAAGTTTTACTTGATTCTGGTTCTACGAAATCATTCATTGACCCAGAAATAGCTCATCAGTTTTTTCCTCAATTAATTAAAAATGATCCATTTGTTGTGTCCACAGTATTTCAAAAATCGGCACATAAATTCAGTGCATCTATTCCAGTTTCAAAAATATTCAATTTGGACGAAAATCAAAAATTGAAATTTTTCCTATTCAAATTTCACAATATCTTCAGAGGATTGATAGGTTTGGATAGTTTAAAATTATTACAAGCTACGATTGACTTCGATAAAGGATATTTAATCACGCCTCATTCAAAAATAAAACTACTCTTTCAGAAAACACAAACAAATCTGAATTTGATTAAAGTCAATCCTAGATCGGAACAAGTAATAAAAATTAGAACATCGATAAATAATGGCGAAATTATCATCCCACATCAAAAATACCACAACTGTGAGATACCAGAAAGTCTTTCGGTTGCAAAAAATGGATATGCTTTAACGACTATTTTAAATAACACTGTAAATATGATAACCTTAGATTTTTCTAAACCTTTCGTGCTGACGACAGACGCAAGCAACTTTGCTTTGGGCGCTGTTCTGTCCCAAGGACCGATTGGTAGTGATCTACCTATCGCATACGCTTCTCGAACCTTAAACGAATCGGAACAAAATTATTCAACAATCGAGAAAGAATTACTTGCGATAGTCTGGGCCACTAAATATTTCCGTCCATATTTATTCGGTAGAAAATTTGATATTGTTACAGACCACAAACCTTTAGAATGGCTATTCTCA
Organism: Gastrophysa polygoni; assembly: GCA_963576655.1. Lineage (NCBI taxonomy): Eukaryota > Metazoa > Arthropoda > Insecta > Coleoptera > Chrysomelidae > Gastrophysa > Gastrophysa polygoni. The sequence goes on from OY755085.1 coordinate 4,001,209, forward strand.
CTTAAAGATCCTAATTCAAAATTAACAAGATGGCGCATAAAATTAGAGGAATACGACTATAATATAAAATACAAAAAAGGAAGACTGAATTCCAACGCTGATGCTCTTTCACGCATTGAAATTCACACAAAGACAGTTTCCGACGAAATCGAAGACTTGGTAAGAAATATTTCGAACCAACCAATGAACCCTGAAAATGAAAAAATAATTCAAGAGATTTTTGACTCACAAGATGCGAATAAACAACGCGATATAGACAACGTTTCCATGCAAGTACAATTAGATGAGACCATTCGAGACATAGACGAAGTAAATGACGAACAAGACGACAACACGATTCATTCCAATGCCGACCAACACCCTGTGGTAGGAATTCCGACTTCTGACTCACCGGTAAACTTCGGTCAGAATCAAATATTAATATCAACGGTATTGCACTCTCCCGCAAAACCGAAAATAACTATTTTATTTGAGAGGAAACAACGAATCAAAGTCCAAATTTCCGAAAACAATTTCGAAAATGACATTGTACAATTCATAAAAGATTATATCGCACCAAATGTACAATATCATCTGTATTTCGAAAACCCCAATATCTATGAAAAATTCTCAGTAGTACTGCAAACATATTTCAAATGGCCTTCTATTAAATTCAAAAAATGCAATAAATTACTAATTGACGTGACAGACAGAAACGACATTGAGGAATTGATAAAAAACTATCATGAAGGGAAGTCTAACCATCGTGGAATAGACGAAACCGTCCACCGAATTAAAGAAAGATACTATTGGCCCCACATCAAGGAATCTGTACAAACTTATATTAATGAATGTGAAATATGCCAACAAAGTAAATACGAGCGACATCCTATTCGAATGGAAATGAATATAACTCCAACAGCAACAAGACCCTTTGAAATAATACATTTAGATACCTTTACTCTCGAACAATCAAAATTCTTAACGATAGTAGATAGTTTTTCAAAATATGCACAGGCATACCATTTGAACTCACCCTGCGGAACCGAAATCACTGACAATTTAATTAAATTCTTTTCTCATCACGGTACCCCTAAACAAATAATAGTTGACAACGGCACTGAGTTTAAAAACACTGTAGTAACCGAACTGCTGAAATTACATAAGATCGACACCCACTTTTGTAGTCCAAATCACCCGCAATCCAATGGGATCGTCGAAAGATTTCATTCGACGATAATCGAACATATTCGACTGTTGAATACTAAAGGTTTCTCAAAAACTCCAATCCGAAAGAAAATAACTTATGCAATTATGGCCTATAATCATTCCTTACATTCCGCGACGAAATTCAAACCTATTGACATTGTGAATGGACACATCACAGACAACAACCCTTTCAATATGGAAATCGATCAAATATTGGTTAACGACTATATCAATGATCACAAAGAAAAATCGAAATTACTCTATTCCAAAATTAATTCAGACCTTATCGCACTCAAATCCAAGACCATACAAAAGCTTAATGTTAACCGAGACAAACCCGAGATATTTCAACCGGAACAAAAGACATTCGTGAAAAAACACACTAGACAAAAACAGGCAAATAAATTCAATAAATCCACTCAGCTGACAAATGTAAATAACGAATCGAAGACAGTTTCAACCCCATCACAAGAAAAAATTCACATGGACAATTTAAAACGACCACTGAAACAGACATACACCTTTAAAAAATAAATATTTCGTCTCTGTTATTTCAGAATCCCGGGGATCTTCGGCCTCCAGGAAAAAATTCAACTGCAAAAACTAGAGAATAACCCTGGTATCATTCCTGTTAAACTTGGTGTAGCAAAAGTTGAACAGTACACACATACTCTCATTCACTATTATGATATGAACTCGATTATTTCGGAATTAGGTAGATTAAGATCAAAATCTCACAATATCACGAGCCTCATACTTACCAATAAGGATTATTCATTTGACACATCAAATTATCTGAAAATCTTACAATTCACTGAAGAAAAGGTTGAAGCAAAATTGAGAAATATACTTCCACACCATAATATCCGTAAAAGAGGATTGATTGATGGCTTAGGCTCAATTTTCAAGTCCGTTACTGGAAACTTAGATGCCTATGATGGCCAACATTACGAACAAATGATTTCACAACTAGAATCAAATCAAAAACAGATAATATCAAATATGGGAAAACAATATTCTCTATCTCTGAATGTCATAGACAAATTCAATAAAACAGTCCAAAGAATCAATCATAATGAACAACTAATCACTTCAAAATTGAACCAAATTGTTTTGATAGTCGAAAGTCATACGTATAGAGAAAATTCAATGTTGATAAAAGATATTCTGAATCAAATTATAAACATGTATGAGATAATCAATTCAGTACTCCAGGATATTGAAAACTCTATCACCTTTTCAAAATTACAAGTTATGCACCCAAGCATCATCTCAACACAAGAATTGTTTGTCGAATTGAAGAAATTGAATTGTCATACAGAGCTCAAACAGTTACCATTCGCAATAACATTCAATAATACAGAATACTTTGAGAGACTGATAAAAATTGATAGTTATATATTGAACAACAAAATCACATATATTCTTCATATCCCAATAACGTTTCCTTTTGATTTCGAATTCTATCATCTTTATTCAGCCCCTGTATATTCTGATGGTCAGTTCAAGGCAATCATCCCTAGAAATAAATTTTTGATCAAAAAATGAAATGTACTTCGCATTTCTGAGTAATACTTGTGAAGAAATCCTTCCTCGATGGTATATTTGCGACAAACAAGAACTACGAGAAATCGAAGATGGACCTTGTGAAATTCAGCTGCTTAACATAAAAAACACCTCCACGTGCCGCCAAACTCGAGTCCACCTGACCAGACCAATCCTGAGCCACCTCGATGCATCTAACCAATGGATCGGACTGTTTCCATCCGAATCAACTTCAAAACTTGAATGTCATGAACAAGAAGAAATACGGAAATTGATTGGGACGTTCCTAATCGAAATTCCTATGGGCTGCCGATTTATCATCGATCAATTCACCATAGCCAACGAACAACAGTATGCAAATCCGAATCAGCCAGTCCTGTTTCCCGACATAGACGTCACCGTCACGACGTCTCCAACAGCCAACGTCACCATCGAACTTGAGGACCTCAGACTAGACGAGCTGCAAGAAATCCGCACGCAAGTTATCGAAAATCAATCCGATTTTCAATTTGGGCATTCTCTCTACGTCCCCAGCGCTTGGACAGTTCTGATATATGGACTTATTGTTGCTGCCGCCTGCTACGTATTCTACAAGAAGTTCGCCAACAGGGTTGAAGCCACAGCATCCCCACAGATCGACCACCGTGATGTTCGTCTTCCTCTCTAACCCTCTGAAGCCAAATCTATGGGGGGAGGAATTATGTCTGCACTCTACATGGGTTCCCATAAGAAGATGCTGACATCGCAGATCCCACAGTTCAGATTTCATGAAACCGCTGTTTCCATGAAATCAGCAAGATCGTCTTCGACTCCGAGAGAAGCGAGTTCCAGTTCAGTTCATAACTCATATTCATACGTTAAACATCATTTTATATTTTTCCTTCATCTTTACACATATACATGAAATAAAGTTTTTAAAAAGAGACTTCAAGCTATCAGAATTATTATAAATGAGGAAGAGTCCATACTGAACCGACATACAGAATTATGCAATGTTGTTCATTCTGCATCTTTTGATCTGTCGAACGATTGGTGTCAATTGTAGGAACTCACCAAACATGATCTACTGGTCATATCTGATGGATGAAATTTTCAACAGTCGAACGATTTCACTCAGAAGTGCCTGTAGAGGTGCTAGAATATGCATATGCTTTGACAGTCAAACGACTATTGAAGCCCTGAAATCATGGGATGGACATGGGACTGTCTCGTAATGCTCATTCACCTTGGAAAAGACAACAGGTTCACACTGAATTGAGGAGACTGAGGTGACCGATTCCACAAAGTGAAAATATTTCTTAGCCAATCGAACAACTGATCTCTAGCTATAGCTATATAACGGCCCTCTGAAGTACCTCTTCAGGTACGCCTTAAGGTACTCCTCTGCCAGAGGCTATACCACCGAAAACAGGTTTCCATATCACTTGCAGAAGAAAATCCATGTTTTCAGGTCGCAGTCAGTTCAGTAAATGGGACTGAATGACCACCTTACAATCTAATTCATTATGCAACAAAAGTTCAATGCGTAAATTTGTGCATTCTGAGTCAACATTGAAGAGGAATTTCCTTTCAGTTCTATTGGCCTAAATAGACTGGAGATAACTGTTTCTATAAGGAATTAGGAAGCAGAATACATGTAGCTCATCACAATGTTAGCGAGTAACATTATGACTGGTGAAATGTAAATCTCGGCGAACACGGAACCTCTTCAACTTCATATTACGGCCATAACCACAAATTACACCTATAAAATTAGTAGGTAGTAAATGTATGCTGACGACACCTACCATTGCTTGGCGTAATGATGTGTCACCTGGAGATACTACGTTTTTTTTTAACCGACTGATGCATTACGAAAACCAAATGAAACAACTTTCTTGAGAATCGTCTAAATGAAGGATGAATTGCTGGGTGGTTAGGTCATCCTAAGATCATTGCGAATAGAAATGGCAACCATAAATTATTATGTTTACCTATTGCGTAACTTGCAGATAATAATAATTTGTCACTAAAGTTATTAATTGTTTCGAAACATGTTTTTCGAACTATATTGGGATTTAGAAAATATGGTAAACATTTCAATCCATTTTTATTTGAAATGTATCAATGATCTGTCAAGATGTCACTGCGTTTCTTCGCTATATTGTCACTTTTTGAATATTATCAACACAAATTTGCCGGGTGTTTCCTAATTAATTGATCTTGATTCAACCATTTCCATACTGCAATCAGATTCTTCAAGTATTTTTTGTTGTTATCTTCTCTCTCTCATCAGTCTCATGTTGTCTATCTTCAGTAAGGACAAAGTTCACGAAATTCTATAGTCTTTGGAAAGGCTATCTTCAGCTAATTGTGACTTGTCGATATCTTGTTATCTTCTCATGTTCAATCCTTCTTACTGATAGAGGTCTGCTTGTCTCACCTATATAGTATTTTTCATATAACTGATCTGTCTCACTACAACTGCATTGAAATGATTATTACTTTTCTACTTTTCTTTTTGGAAACAAGGAGAGATCATGAAAAATGCAGATCTCTATCCTAGAAATCAACCGAATTCGATGTTCCCGTTTGGAAAAACTCAGCCTGTTCAATCGATGTTTCCATATTAATCTATTTTTTTTGGGACGTCTGTTTCCTGTTAGAGTACCGATTAATTTCCATTATCAATCGTTAGAAAACATTTGGACTATCACAATGTCCGAATGATATTCAAAAAAACTTTGGGCAGCTGCTGATGTTCGGTCTCTTTCGTTCAAAAAAAGTGACAGAACATAAGGCGTTTTCGGCCTTTGACTAATAAGTATTTAATAATGAAGTTTTTTGTATTATCGCATATGGAAGGTCGATTGAACACTATGGAAGGGTTGAGTAATACATAACAGGGGACCAGGGGTAGGAGTCTTATAGATAATTCTCTATATTCATTTGGACGTGGCAGGACATCAAAGAAGTACGGTCCGATGAAAAAAATGAGAGGCAGATGTTTCTTGTGAAAAAATCCAGTGAGGATATCATACAGGTATTATACCTTATACCTTGCATAAAGGTAGGTGAATGGAAATTTGTTCTAGGTATCCACATTTTCTTTTACTTCAGAACGTTTCAAAATAGGTTAGTCCTTATATTTTGACACCTCCTGAAGTGCTTCATTTTGAGAGCTGTAGAAAAGTTGCAGGGTTTCATGTATATTTTCTCAAAATACTAGAATATCAACAATTGTTTTCCTGGTTCTTCTCTGATATATCGTTGGACAGGCAGTTCTAACCAGTTCGTAAAATTCAAAAAGTTGTACTTTTTATTTGAATTGATGGAATTGGGAATGTAGTGGTACTTGCTAAATCGGTCATACATGATATCAAATTGATAATTGAAATACTGAAATTGAAGTGACAAATCGTTAAATCAACAGCCTTGCTGAACATTCAAATTATTGGTTTGTCTATCACCTCGTCATTCGTGTGATTCAGTCGAATTCTTAGTTTTAGTGCTCATTTCACGTCAGCGCACAGAATCTCTTGTCATAATCAGGTGTTTGAACTCGATAGCTGACTCGAGATGACCTCTAAATTATTTTGTGTAATTACCAACTCTTCTGGGAATACATATGTTTTAATTATTTATTTTCTAGCATTCTTATACCGACGAGCCTCAATTTTTCATAAATGAAATAGCTTCCACGCACCACACAATGTATAATAAACTGAGAAAAGTCTTATCTACCTGCCCAAAGGAACGTGTTAAACACTGAATATTTTAATTATATAGATACTGTAAATGTCAAAATAGATTAAATCTATTGTTTAGCTCCAAAATTTAAGTGGCTCACGATAGGCGTGCTCAGGCTTAGGATACAATTATTCATATTACCTATAGTATGTAGATAATTAGCTTAAACTTTGTGTAAGCGAATAAGAAGGTGAGTACCGAGATTGATATTCCGATACGATAGAACAGATCTAAACTGCATCAACTCAATTTTTCCAAGAAATAAACATTTTTTCACTCATGATAGAAATAAAAAAAGACACCTCATTTTAGAACATATTTTCTACAATGCCATTGCGAACTAGAAGTTACAATGATTACGATTATTATTAGAAATATAATGAAATTCAATTTTTAGCACTTGATACAGTTGAGCTCTGGAGTAAAGAGATACAACTCGTAACATGGATTATCAATCGAGTATCTATACAGGTTGTCAAGTACATGTACAGAGTGTTCGTTAGAAATGGCTGGAGCGTGTTAGTAAATCGAGATTAGTTTTTTCATACTTTCAACTGAGCTCATTATCAAGTTCTGAATTTGAAATGTTGAAATTTCCATTGAAAATCAATAAAATCGAAAAATTTAAAATAATCATGAAATATTTTTCCGAACAGCAGCATCAAGTTTTGATTGTGAAAAGAATTAGGAACGATTTCATGAGATTCACTTTGTCTGAATTTGTCGAATTTCAATAGACAAAATATATCAGATTTCGAGAGTATACAGAACCATGTCTAAGAAACCAAAAATATTAGGGATAAAAGTGTCATATTCGATCTGATTCTTTCTGAATTTTTCGTTCATGTCATCAAGTCAATGTAGGTACCAAATTAGAAATATCTGATCTAATAATAACGAAGATACGTACGAAAGATACGGGGGGGTGAATTGGTTCCTGGTCACCCGGTACATATAGACCCGAATACATTTTTGGCAATTGAAATTGATAGCAGTTCTGGGATCTCATTATACCTACATATTTTCGTGAAGCAGTAGCGAAAAAGTAGGTCGAATCTCCGATCAGCCTATATGCAGTTCTATATTTAGATCATAAAACAAAAAAAATAAATTTAGATACCCACCGATATGATATGCAACGAAATACTGAATATTGCCACATTGACACTATGAAACAAAAGCTGTTCCAAAACGAAAATGCAGCTTTTATTATTCAGTCAATATAGGTATAGTATACATGGTGTTGCATAAACGAATCGACAAAATTTGAAAAAGTGATAGGAGATATCAAAACAAACATTTTTTGTCATGTAAATGAAATCCGCAAATGTGCCATTTGGGCTGTAGAGCAATAAGATATTTTGAATCATATCCAAATAATTAAATTTATTGCAGCAAATGGTTAACACTGGACAATTCCATATTTTTTCATAGAAGTCAACATGAAGAGGGTGATTTCTAGGTATGACCTGAAACTAATATGTCTACCGGAATCTAATGGGTGAATGTTTTATAATAATTATCCGTTTATATACAAATGATTTTTGATTATTGATACGAATGAAAATAAAATAAAGAAATGAAACATCGAGTCAAGAAAATCAATCTTTTTGTTGATCAAGATTTCTTGTTTTGTGTTTTGTGAAGGATGGCACTTGTGAAATGTTGATGTTCAATGTTTGCATTCGATGTCTATATATGGATTCAACAGTCATAGTTTTTATTAGGTGAGGCAGCCATTGCAAGTGAGAAGTTGCTGTAATATTACCGAGGTGCCATATTGTGTTAATAAATTCATTTATTTCATCTTAGCTAGCAACAGAGATTCGAGTATTCAAACCACTTAGTCAGGCCGAATGCTTATTGCGTCTGTCAATGTTGGCAGCCAGTAAGATTCCTTGTAAATAATGAACTAACTGCATTTGTGCTGTGAACAGCGATGTGTCGAAGTGTCATGTTTACTTTTCTAATAAAGTCTTGTTTGGTTTTGTTTTGTATGTAATCTATGAACACTTGTAACCGGTCAGAGAGCTTATTTCCCATACCGAGAAAGAATCAAAAGAAAATGGGTATTCAAATGTTGGTTTATGTCATTAGAGAGATCTTGTACGGCCTGAGAGTGCTTTCTTGACGAACTAGAATCGAACATTATAAATGAATTAGAATCTCAGTAGGCGTATTTGCATACAACTCATCTACTAACTCTGAGAATGTCTACACCAGTACTATCGCTCTGATGCGACCATGGTAAATGTTCGAATGATTCATTTCATCAGGATCATGAAATAGATCATCGAACGAATTTTAAAAGTTTGCTATGATCAAGGCGAGCAGTTGGTCGAGATGGTCGAGCGACCTCATAGTCATCATGAGGTCGTGGGTTAGATTCCTGGCTGGCTGTTCTACACAGAACTATCCCAAATGCCACAGTGGTTTGGATTCCACTATAAACTGTAGATCCCCGTCTCCTTCACTCGCACCAGCCCTTCGGAGCTTCTGAGGGTTGCTTCGGCAACTAAGGAGGTGAGTAACAATAACAATCAGCGAGAGAAGAAATAGCAGAAATACATTACTCAGCGGTTGCTGAATTCATTTCAGATTTTTTTACTCTTTAGTACGATAAAGTTGGTATCTAGACATCACTGGATCAGTCATCATTTAAAGTGTCGACCTGTCTCCGTCTTGCACCTCTGGCCTCATTGGATATTATAGGGACTCTAGAGGAGAAAGCGGTATCAAGTTTATTATCATGTTCAGAGTTATGGGGCAGGAGGTCAGATCCAATAGATCGTTGATGTTGAGTAAGAACAAAGTTGGTGCCAAGATAGATCCTATGGAACACAACATTTTGATAATCATTGTATCAGATGATACTCCATCTACCACCACATAGAGTGATCTATGTTCGAGGAAACTCGATTGTCAACGACACAGTCGAGGTGACAAACCATATGATGGTTTTTGCTAGCACGTCAGTAAGCCTAACTCTCAGAATAAATCTTCAGAATCCTTACAAAATTACCCTGTCGAAATGATTTTTGCAGATTCCTTGTGAACATTTTGTTTTGTAACAATTTGTTTTTTTTGTTGTTGTTTGAAATGGTTCAAATTCAATTTGATACCTACTTGACGAGTGAATATATTCATCACACTATAAAATTATACAATGATGTATCTCATGAGGAGAGATCACCTTGTCCATATGCAACTTTTCAACAACAGTCCATTGAAGATAATATGATGACCTTATTCTATCATGCTAGCTATATGGTCAACGGATATGGATATCTAACTTGTGTATAAAACTCGGTCTCCCCTTGCAACCATATGGCAGAGTATCACGTTTCAAATTGCATTTTTGGTGTTTGCGCTTTGATTAAATCATTTATTTACCTCAGCTGATCAATTCGTTATATTGAAATTTGATGCAGCATAGATTCTGCCCCTTTGAGAATAGCCATTCCGCCATATCGTCCTATGAATGAATTCAATTTGTTATTGTTGTTTCTATGAGGAAACAATAGACAATTGAATGTGTCTGACTATAGGTTTGTTCGTGTTCAACATTTTCGTAACAGTCCTAGACAGTCCTAGGATTGCGCAAAACCAGATGCGTGTCGAATTCAATCCAAGATAGTTCTATGACAGTCCGGAAAACACGAAAACGAAAACGCGTTTCATGTCCTAATCATCATCATCATAATCATAATCTGATCTTCTTCTTAGTAGGTTCGAGTTCACTTAGGTTATCTTTGAAACTTTGTCTTTTTTCTGAAATCCCAGACGATATTTCACAATCATCCTTTTCATTCATTAGTATAATTCAACAGCCTATGAAAAATAATTCCATCTGATATTCGGTAGTTTGGTCACCGATTAAAGTAATAAATATTGAGAAATATTATCATTACTACACTGTTTCAAGACTCAATATTATTTTACAAAATGACAAATTGAGGTTTGAGGTTAACACAATCGATCAACACACGAATCAAGAAGAATAACGTTCGCATGCGCATTCGAAATAGTACACAGACGTCAGAAACAGTTCTTACTTATAGGCTCGTACTCATTTGAAGCGATGTCGAACTGTTCCGAACCATCACGAACTGAATCCACTAGAACGAAAACACATGACCTGTGGAATACGAAACAGTCCTGAGAAAACGCGAACACTTCTGTGAAACTGCGCATGCTTGTGACGGTTTCGGACCCTTTATTTAGTGAACGCGAACGAACCTGATATATACTGTGTTTCAAATTGGATCCTCTCCATTAGGATCTTGGTAATAATGAGAGATAGAGGGAGGGTAGGTTGAATAACAATAGTAAGAAAATCATAGTTTTGATTCGGAATTTGTTCAAGGAAATCGGAATTGTCATTTCTCGTTTGTTTTTCCGAGCGTTGGAATTTTTTCATGATGGATTTCCACAAATTTCTCAACGAATCCTGAGTCGACATTAAATAGGTTATTCAATAATATTATTCGAATTTGGAACCACGGACTTTTTTCTGGAATATATTCAATTTGGAATTATAGAGACGCTACTGATCAAGACCAATAACAGTTGGATGATCTAGAAAAAGCTTCCGTTTTCAAAAATAACGAGAACACGAGCATATTTCCTCATATCCTTTGGAGTTAGAGAAAACTCGATAGAATGTTGCTATAAAAAAGAATACGAAATATTTCTGACCCGCACTGCGATAACTCTATGAATGAATCGAATGAATTCCAAACAGTTTGTGATCAATTTCCAACATTTTGAACATAGGTGAACAAGACGACCCAAACCCTTGATATTTGAACACACTGTGTTACGTAACGACTTGGTTCCGATATATGGAGTGTTGGAATTTTGATGATTATCATATCATCAAAATATTTTGTTATTTTTATCACTCCATATCTTCAGGCACATGTTTTTTTTTCATTCTTATCCACCCTGGCTATACAGGATATACAGGACGGCGAAAACTGAAAAGAGAGATAGGGCAGACGAGTGAGGATCGATTTGATCGAATGTATTATTATTAGCAAGTATATGGATTTTTTGGTCGTCGACTTTTTAATTATTCAAAATGTGGTATCATTTGTAATATGTTCCAACTTTCTGTTCTTTCTGATAACATCTCAATGAACATCTGCAGTTCTAGGATAAAAATAAACACACGAAATTACAAATGTTTATAATTTATCCGATCAAATCGATCCAGAGCCACCTCATCTAGCTCCCCTTTCCGTTTTCTGCAGTATTCCCCAAACACTCTGTATAATGAAGGTCCAATTTGAGGCTTTCTGGGCACCCTGTATATATTGTCATCTCTCAAATGTATTGGAGGTTCACCGGCATCGTCATTGAAAGATCCCAGCTGAAAACAAATTAGTATTCTAGAAAAATAGTACATGTTGGGTAAAAACACACTACTCATTCTTTTATTTCGGACCGACATGAGACAATCGAAACTAGCACCTGAGATGCTTGGGTGGTCAAGTGGCATACCGCATACTGAAATCCTAAACAATATAGAAACTTTTTCGACCATAACCTGAAAAATAGATGCATCTTGTTCGGAATCAGTTTGGTATAGCAGTCAATTTTCATCTTGGAATTAGGGTCTCAAATGAAAGAATCATCACTTAAATATCCTCTCTGGATGTGCCTCTTGTTCCAAATCCATAAATATAGAAAGAATCATCATCATTCTACAAACAAGCCAGCAACATTATCTTTGCCCCATGATAACTTTGGACGTATTAACAATTAATAGATTTGGAGATAAAACATATGAATGTCATCTTGCACCACAGAAATAATTTGCACCAAAATAATGTCTATCTTCGCGATATTTCATGTTCATTGTTTTGGACACTGCATAGTGACAAATCGTCAAACAGAGAAAAAATTGTGGAAACCAGTTGTTTCTTCATTATTTGTTATCGAATATATACCATTTTCATATTCAGTTTCGAGAAGAAAATGCCAAGTTCTATCTTTATCAACTGAACAAGAACCAAAATAATTGTCTCCGATCAGAAGCAGATTCTTTGATTTTTCTCTTTTGGTTGATCTTCTCCTTCTTCTTCTTTTACTATGATCCTACTATTAGACCAATCAGCTACATGTTGCCCATATTCAGTGAGGATATGTTCAGCAAATTTCGAATTGTCGATATAACTTTTCGAACAATGTAAAGGAATAATTTTGTCTTTACTACAAATATTGTGAAATAATCATTATAATTTTTAGAAACGAAGACAGAAACACAAAATCAAAAAAAAATCGATTTCATGAACATCACTCTAATAACAGAACAAGCCAGTTGTATATCTCGTATTGGTAAACAAAAAAGAATGAGGCCAGGGATGCAAGACGGAGACAAGTCGATACTATGGATGAAAATCTGGTAAAAAATTTGAAATGAGGATCTGAAAGTCTAGTAGAGTTCAATGCAAAAAAATCCGCTTTCATCTGTAGTGTAAGGTACCACTATTCTTATGAAGTCTTCGATATCCATGCTCGGTATCACCACCAACAACGCTCTCTCATGGGACGAGCATGAAATTTTGAAGGAAAATTCCAATACCTCCCTTTTCTCACGACGTGTTCCACGAAAATCGAAGGTTTTCCGCTCGTGATGTCGAAAGATGAAAAAAGTTTTGAATATTGACAACGCCATCACTTTCCTCGGCTGTATAAACGCAGTCATTCCAATTCATTTCCTGCATAAAAAGCGTTGGCATTCATATTTTATTCCCCCATTGAGCTCCCACAATTGCACGAAAATGAAATGCATCAAAAAGGAATTCGCTATACCGAACATGAATTATTGATTACTATTTAATAGTATGATGGCGGCAGGAGCGCCTTAGATGGGAATGAAAAATGATGGAATAACAATGACCCATATTTCTGTCACAGGTGATGGTGACAGCAATGACGATGATATGCAATGCTGTTCGATTATGTACGTATTCTCTTATTTATTTACAAACTTCAGGCTGCTGACAGAACAGCGCTCCAAAAATAGCATCCGCAATGAAATAGTTACGCTAAGTTACGATAAAATATAAAAGTAGAGTAAGAATGATAAGATACATGATATGTACTGATAACCTGAGTTCCAGAACAGTTTTTTTAAAAAATTCTTGAGTTGATTCAGGTTGATGAAGGAAATATCGAGTGATAAATTAGGGTCATTACGTAAGTTGATTGATCTCTGCATACGAACTATGGGCAGTTTTGTGCCAGTATCTTTCAAGAACATTGGAATTCATTTTCGCAAGTAAATGAGGACAGTCAATTTGGTGATCAATAATTTCGTAGGGTGTGAGTAGCTCTGACATTATTCGTCTTTTACAGAGTGGAATGATTTTAAATTGTGTCCGTATCGGTTGGTAATTGTGGTCCTGCATTGGAATGTTGATTTTGAAAGCAAGAAATCTCAATAATTTATTCTGACGACTGTGTATTCTTTTTGAATGGTCGGTAAGAATATTGGGGATTCCAAATATAACTGACGCGAATGTAAGCTTGCTGTTGACGGAGGCGTAGTATAGGGAGATGATAGTTTTCGAATTATGGAAATCTTTGCCGTTTCTTTTTATGAACCCAATCTTTCTGTTCGCTCCTTCGACCTTTTTACTATATGAGTATTAAAAGTCCATTTTGTGTCTAGCGTGATTCAGAAAAATACTACTTCTCTCGCAGTATCCAGTAAGTCTACCTAAGTAAGTAAGTCACGCTGAATTTTTGAGCAGTCTCCAGAGTTTTCCACGAGAGAAAATATTCTCAGATCATGTGCGTAAAGTATAAGTATTAATGAGTATTGCTTGTGACAACTACTCCGGCAGTAGGTCATACAGTAGGAAACAATGGAATGAAACTACTGTGTCAGAACATATTTTCCATAGATCATAGCAAAATTGACCTACGAAGTTCATGACTCATCTGCGCAACTTGGGAATATCGATAATGTGAATAAAATATAATAGCAGCGTTTTAGAGCTGAACTCCAAACATGTGAACAGTCGAAACAGGTCGAAGTTGCGGTCGGATTGCGATCGAATATATATTGAAGACTAGGAATAGTGGTTCCTGACATCATCATATTGGGCATTGTGTGACCCGCCTTCCTGGTGAAGGTACAAACTTGAGTTTTTGTTGTATTCAATTCTAAGACACTCAGATCCTCATTCAAAAACTTTTATAATCACATAGAACAGTACTTCTAATTCTAATTCATACGTAGGTACCTGTTGAGGAACTTCAAAGATGTTCTAGACTATTTTCGCTTTTCGTATTCCCTTTCACTATAAATGTTGTAGATAGCAGTGCTGCTTTATTCATCCACAGTGGTTATCCTTCAGTCCTCAGATGGTGTTTAGAGATGATATGAGGTGGTATGGATCGTTGACTATATAACTTCCAGAATTGTGTCATTATCTGAGTCAAACATAAGTGAACATCCTACATTCTGCAGTGTGCTTGGGGGATCAATCATTCGAAATACCATAAGCAGATTCGCCCTGACCTATATCTACTTTATGATGCTCAAACAAATGCACTATCGATACATCATTCGCACGTCTGTGTTTTGGAAATATCTCATTTTTCACCCTGTTGTGAAGTAGAGTTTCAAAACTTGTGGATGTCAAGAGAAATGGCTTTCTACTTAACGGTAAAACCTACGGCTTGTTTTGGTACACTACCCCCCAAGTCACGTACATAACATGTGTTTTCTATATGGACAAACTTTTCTAAGTAAATACTTTTTTGTGGAAGATTTTGTCGCTCATCAGATGATTTATTGCTCGTTTATGACAATATGACAATCCTAATGAAATGTATGACAGCTAAATACCTTTAATTTTCAAGAAATCTGTGACTGATATCTCAATAATTCCGGATCGAAGCGAAGTTATTTGAAACTCATTCAATTCTATTTACCTAACGGAATCTAACTAGGAACATATTCATTTCTGGAGCGAATGGAAATACAATTGCTGTCAAGAGCACAGGGTAGATTTGGACAATGCGAACACATTCAGTCTATATAACTCATTCTTAACAGACCGGCAGTTCTTTCTGTGTCGGTGGTGCATTGTCACCTCATGAATAGATGTTGCATTGTCCTTGAATCTAGGAGGACCATGGTCACAGACTATTCTGATTGCACAATGTCAATTTGACAGAGCGCCAGTATATGATGCATTCGTATTCACAGGCTATTTTCTAATGGAGAGACTCATCATTTTGTATCAGATGATTTTTTGATGGGAGCATATAAGATGCATATGAAGTACATGTTTTTCCCTTCCAGACACATTGGAACCAAATATATATATGATGTTTGAAAAAAGACAGTTTAGCGCGGGATGGAAACTGATTACTCTTGGTATCCTAGATAGAGAAGTTATAACAGTTGATTCACATAAATAGGCACTTGCAACATCCACTAATAACCCTCATTCCTAAGTCATCCTTGGATGCTAAAAACACCAGGGTTGAAGCGGAACAAAAACTCTCCATGAAACCAATGTGAGGCGAAACCTCAAACCTCAAACTGAAGATCGTTAATTTTTTCAATATCTATTCTATTTTCAAACGATGCCCGTACACTCGATTCCAATCGGGCAATAAAATTCCTTCCGAAACTGATTTGTCAAAAAATACTGCCTGAAGTAAATGGTGAAGGAGGAACAGAAATTAATATAGCCGCATTTACAGAATTACTGAATTACGTCATGAAAAGCACTTGAATGAAAATCGCTTTGTTTTAGGTGGGTGTTGGAGATAACATGTTATGGGAATACAAAATATAATTTTAACTCATAAAAAAACCAATAAAAATGAAGAACAATCATCAAAAATTTACAGCATACCATGTATTTATGGAAAATACTATATAGGTGAAACTAGCAACTTCTATCAGTTAATGATGAAAGAACACAATAGTAGGAAAAGATATATCGACAAGTCAAAATTAGCTGGATATGTTCTTACTGAAGATGGACAACTGGAGGGATATTAGGATCATAGGAAAAAAAGATAACAAAAAAAAGAGAAACAAAGAATCTGTTTACAATCTTCTGAACGGAGACAAGAAATTGCCTCTTGTTCCGTTGATATAGATAGACCTTGGCATTCACTTCTTGAAGCTGAACATAAAAATGGTAAATTAAATAAACAACAACAATGTTTCTGTCTGGCTACTGTCACTGTTGTGTCATAGTGTCAGACGAACGTTTCAACTTTACGCAGAGATTATTATTCACTGTGTTGAAAACGGGAGCAGATTCGTTTCCAAAACTACCACTACATTTAGATAAGTAGAAATTTTGATATTTGTTAAATTGAATTGTCTTCCAAACATCTTTCCGAGAACAAGGTGTCACTGACAAATAGAGAATTTCTCTTTTAGGTATCTGAAGGTTGAATTCCAAGCGCAGTGACATTTTGGGGCAGATCATATCAGCATATCCTGCTGAGGTTAGAGATCTACCCATGAAAATATTCGAAGGAAATCTGATTTATAAGAAAAACTGTTTCTTTATGCTATGTATGGTGACTGGGCTCAAAGGAGGTAGCTTTTGGTAGCAGGAAATTTGGTTGGTATGATCTTGGAGGTTTCTCCTCCAGCCACTTTATTTAGCGTTATGTTGATCCAGCATTTCGAATGTACCTAGTCCATTTCAACTTGATACCTTAATCTCAAATGTGCCTTCTCCTGCTGTCAAGGTTCACGATTGGTGAGAATTGTCACACCCTGTATGTGATCGCAGACGGGAATGCGATGCAGGTCCATTATCCTTTATGAAAATACGGGATATATTATAGCAAATGCCATTGCTGATTGCGAATCAAGTATGCTCGGATCGTGGCTCTCTTGTTTCTCATGGTGGCAGATTGCATCTCCCTTTATTCCAATGCACGATGTCGGAGAAATTCAAGGGTACAACAAGGCTGAGTATGTTGCGATGGCCAAGGTTGCAATAGAGAGTCTATGAAGAAAAAACATACGATGCTCGCCGAGTAATTAGATGAATGTCTAAAATAAACCTAAAATCTACTACGGGATAAAAATAGCTCGATGATGATTTTGAAACAAGTAAAAATGAAAACAAAACACGAGTGGGTGTCACCTGTTGTTGTATACAATTTTTTGTTGGCGACTCAGCGTGTGTTCGGGAAGTAAAAAACACTTGATATCGATATATAAACCATGTAAGTGACATTTATGAAGCCAGTGCGATTTTTTTCAATTGTTCAACACATTTCGGTGGTCTCCCACGATGGAGATGTATGAAATTTAGTGGTGTAGGAGATATTCAAACACATGGTAATGCTTCTTGGGTTCTTTGTTGGCTTATTTTTTGTCGATGAAGAGAATGTTATTGAACCAACCGTCTGTTAAGACAAGCCTACTAATTAACATGTTCGAAAAATATTCATAGCCTACTTCGACCGAGAGAATCAGTGTTTCCACTTGGTAACATGGCGATGTCATGAGAAAATGATTCGAAAAGAATTAGATAACCGCATAACCCATAAAACTTTCCCTGGCCGTTCGTTCGGAAGCTCACCTCAAATTTGTTCTTTTACAGCATTCGGAAAATAATATAAAGATATCTGAAGCTGCGCTCAAAAAGTGTTTTGTTTTGATTTCAGAAAAAAACTAATTGAAAACCAGAATTTACCACCCCCCCTTTGATTTTTCTCGAAAATCAAAGATACTTTTGATTTCTCTATACTTTCTCTAATCGAACCTCATGTTCCAGACACGAAAATCCGATTTCTTCAGAGGAAGTGCTTTAGAATCACCTCTTAAATAGTACCTAATTAGTTATGGAATCCTCTGCCTAATGAAGTCTTTCCCGATTTGATCAACCCCCAAACTTTCAAAAAAATATGTTGTCAAGAGTTCGAAAAGAAATGTTCTATGTTTGCTACTATTTAGTACGAGTTTGTAGATATGTTTCCGTGTAGCCTTTGATTTCTGCTGTTTGATATAGTTCTTGAAACAACCAGCTGTTCCAAGTCCCTTCTTGTCTGCTTAAAGTGTTTCTTGTCACTCCTCAACTATTCCGATGTTTATCTGTCAATACCCGACATGTATTCTTTCCCTTTTTTTTTCATCTTGATAAAAAGTATAGTGATTAAGCGACCCTATGTGATTTTCCATGTGCTCGGCTAATTTTTGGCGTGCCTAAGGGCTTTTTTAATTTTGCAAATTTCAGCAGCCTCTACGTGTTTCCTGTTCAGCCATTCTACAGCTGCTGCTGATCCCGTAACACATTAATATGAAAAATTTGAGCATAAAAAATCACCCCTATTTCAGCCGCTATCGAAGGAGACATCCCCGTCCTGTTTTTTAGCCACATTTCATAAATATCGACTCATAAATAGGTATCTTGCGTTTGACGCTGACGAAAAAAATCAACGTGAGGAGTAAAAAATGCAGATGAGGGATTTGAGGGAGGATGTCATAACGCGATGTGGATGCTGGATATATGGGGATGTTTGGAACACGTGGAACGACTTCCACACGTGCTCTACTCCTACATCACTCAGATATAATTGATGGTTATACCTTTTACCGGTGAAGTCGCAATCAAAAATAGTAATGGTATCAATCATACTTGGTGACAGATTAAATAGGTTTATTCAAAAAAATGCATCTCATCCTTTGTACGTTCCTGATACCAATCCAAATTCACCGGTAAGAAGTGAGAATAATACTGTCTGTGAGTTATTCGACAAGGTGGTATATTAATTTTTTTAGTTTTTGTGGAATTTTCTCTCATTGTTTCTAAAAATGGAAATAGAAATCATCTCGATATATTTGTAGTAAGGACAGATATATGATCTGCCACAAAATGTCACTGTGCTTGCAAAAAGGTGGTAATAATATTTGAATACATTCCATACTAAATAGATCGATTTATTGATAATAATATCGAATTATTGATAATGGATATAATAATAATGATATGCATTTCATTTTGTTTTTGGATCTCTCAGGTTTTCTTTGAAGATTTTCATTGACTTCGTTCAGAATATTTTGAGTTTGCCATTGAAAATCATTAATTTTGAAATTTCTTTCGGACATTTGGAGGAGAAAGGGTATATCTTTTAATTGTTGCTTTTATAATTGGGAAAAATCAACAAACATCCAGAATTTTATCTGGCAAAAATTTTGAAATGGAGATCTGGAAATTTAGCAGAGTTTAATGCAACAAGAACTCAACCTCTTATTTCCACCAGAAAGACAGATCACACAATGCCCAATATCATGAAATGAAAGATGAAATGTTCCTATGAAATCGTCAATATCCAATACCTACCTTCTCTTCATATTCTTTTCGATTATCATAGGTTTTCCTTTCGTGTTGTTGAAAGATAAAAAAAAAATTGAAAAAAAGTTGGAGATACATTTGTATCAGTGAATTGAGAGCGCCTTCCTTGAACTTGCATACAGGGTGTTTTTTTAGGTGCTTAGTGTACTCATAGATATTCATAATTTATTGTGTATTTACTTTAGAAAACTACAGAAAACATAGTAAGAAATAGAGGAATTGTTTTTGGATTTTTCAACTATGCAGCAAGCTGCATCATATTTTCGATAGCCTCAGGGTGGGGGGGGGGGGGTGTTGTAGTTACACCCATCACCCCCTACTTATATATGTGACAAATATTGCCAATGATTCCATCCAGGATACGGTTTTCGTGAATTTTATCTTATCGTATGCACCGTCAAAAATGAAGGAATGATTAGATTAATGAAACGATATGAAATCAATGGTACCTTGCATTGCAGCTGATGAAAACACATGCCAAGTTAAAAATCCGTAATGAAAAAACATCTGCCTTTTCCGTCGAGCTTGATTTGGTAATATACAAAATGAATAGATCTAAAGGAGAAGGGTTGAGGTTGATTTCCGAGCAAAAAGAAGTAACGGGTCAACATCTGACAACTCGAGGATCCAAATCAGAACTGCATCTGTTGAGCAGATGGCACCCCCGAATTCACCGAGGACCTGATACCTACCTTGGCTAGGGCCCTTTCTATCTCGCCCACCTTAAAGGTAGAATGAAACGAAATTCACTTGATTTTATGACTCTCATTATTGGCGATACGATGCGAAAGGTGTTTATGGCGGAAAAGTCCGGTGTCGGAACAGATGGCTGTGGGAAAATCACGAACATGGAAGATCTCGACAACATCTTGTACAACACCTAATAAATTTATAATCGAAAAATATACAGGGCTTCTCACGATGAGGTTTAATCGGACGTTTCTGACGAAATATAACCGACAGATCGTTCTGAATATTTGGTAATGTGCACAGTGGTGACCTTGAGATAATACACATTGACGATTTTCATCTACCTACCAAGATGTAGCTTATCCAGTTCAATGCAAATATAGTTTTAAAAAGGTTTACATCAGTTCAATAAGTTACCACAAGTCATCAAAAATTCCACATTCAATAGCATTCGATATTAATTAACTGAATTCTAAATTCGAAACGTACTTTTCATTGAATATTTTTGAATAAATGGCTGTAGCGACACAGTGAACACAACCCCTTTAGAAACTTGCATTATTTTCATTAGACGAATCAGTTCATTCAATAAATTTATAGGAAAAAATTCTCAATAAATGTTACTTATCTAGAATTTCATTAGAATTTTAAAATTATTCGAAATTTTAGTGGGGAAGGAGCAGTCCCAAACCGCAAACTGATTATTTCACTCGCTGTATGAACTGGCTCTATTCTTATTATCGTTCAATTTTCACATAATGTTCCGTTGAGAACTTGAAATTTTATTGATCACTCATTGTACTCTTCGGAAGTGCAGAATGAAAAAAAAAACGGAAATTCTTCTCTGGATAAAAAGGGGTTGATTTCACGCAGATAATGTTCTTGCATGCCCTTTGGCCATACAGAATCGGCCTATTATCTATCCGGAATGCCCCCTTCGTTCGCCTTCTGATTTTTCTAATCTCACGACGTTGCTGCTAGGCTACGGGGTGATCGCTTTGGCATTGGCGCGCGCGCGAAAACATGTGCCGCATCTGTCTTTCGGCTCCTCACACGTGCTTCGCTCCGCTCCGATCGAGTTTTGCCAAAATATCGCCGAATATCGTGTTCGACCCCTCCGAAATGAATGTCTCTTTTCACTTTTCGGTGCTACTTGACGCGTATGACACATCTGTGATCGCCAAATTCACCGAAATATCACGTTTGGTTTTATCGATATCGGATCAACATAATTTATTCACCCATGGATGTGTTTATCACGTAAACGCCTAGGGGTCACAGCCACGTATAATACATTTTTTTTTCTGCTGCTTTTATGAAATTGACTCTTCCTGACCCCCTATTGAATAGGAGATACAACACTTTTTACACTAATTTTGATTATAGTGAGGAATAAACTCGTAGCTCAATTGGTACTGAATATAGAACAATCAGAATTTAAACAGAAATCAGATTAATCAGAAATATAAACTGAGCAGACAAAACGATAATAAGCAACCCAGCACTAAGATCAATCAGATGTACCATCTTAAATGAGCTCATTCATCTACTTCCGGGTGCTACCCTGTTTACATTTGTCTATTGTGTAGCTTGGATGGAGAAGCTTTTAGTAGTGCGGCACCAATATCGCAGCAAGAACTGCGTTGCTGTGAAAATCCATAAAAGAACATCATCAATAAGAACCTGATACTGACAGCTCTGAAATTACATTCGAAGTTATTGCTGCTGTGAAATCATTCCATTATTATAGGATTATAGGATTATAGGATTATATATATATATATATATATATATATATATATATATGAATATAGTGTTATAGACGTAGAAAAAGTATAGTGTGGAACTCGCATGGAATGCTCATTTCTCGCTCGTATGAACAACAACAACAAGTGCATAACTAAACCAAAGAATCGTCTTTTTCTGGACCAAAACGTTTACTAAAATCTATGAAAGTCCGACCTGCATACCACTTATAAGTACTTACTAGAATTCGTCCAGCTTCATGTATTTGAGAGGTTTCATAATGGAACGATTTTTTAACTTGTTCATAGCTGATACTTGGTCTTATTTATTGAACCATTATTGTGATGATAGGTATATGGTTACATAGAAAAATCATTTGATGTAGTCGAAGTAACTCTTACCAAAGCATATTCTTGTTTCATTGATTTTACACAATATAGTCGGAATCAAAATGATCTCATTGTATAGCTTGATGGATAATCATTGGTGATTTGTTTTGATTTTGGAGTCATCACTGATTTCGAATTGGTACGCTTTGAAAACCTCTCTTTGATAACTGAGGCCATATCTGGGGAGAAATCATCGACCCCTTTTTCAATTTTCTCCTATCCAAGAAGGGAACTTATTTGATGAATTCTATTCGATAAACAAACATTCTATGGCTATATCGAAAATATGCACCTATGGTGAGTACGCATCTCGTGCAGAAGTGGTTCCAAGGTCAACAAGCACAAGAACACCGACAAATGGTTGCAATGAGGGTACTTATTATAAAATTGGCATAAATTGCGGCTCTCGCATCCTGCGAAACATGCGCCAGAGCGGCCAAAATATTTATTGCATCCTGCTGCGTGCTGGCTAGAAGCCAGTGTATGCAAACGTTCATCCAGTATTGATTTGGATATTTCTGATTTTCAATCATTCTGACGTTTCAGTTTCATCGCAGTTTCCTTCACTCCACACTCGGGATGGAATGGAATGGAAACTGGGGTAAATATACAGGATGGGCCAATAGTGAAGCTGCTCTGCTGATTTCATAGGTACTTTCACGGTCGGTGCTCAACGGAAATATCATCTATTATGCCACCACGCGCGATTCCTAGTAGACAAACCAGACGAGCTCAAGCTGGTCACCCCTACACTGTCAGGCTCGAGACCTGTCGAACATCGCTATACCAAGCATCATTCATCAATAGAACGGCAAAGTTGTGGAATTCTTTACCTAGTGAAGTCTTTCCTGATGCTTGCAACCTCCAAACTTTCAAAAAAAAATCCAACACCTTCCTTCTCTCCCAAATTTCCACCGCTGGCTAACACGATGTTCCTCGAACATTATAGGTTTTCCTTTCGTGTTGTCCACAGATAAAAAAAATAATGACAGCTGTTGTACGTTCAGTAGGTTCACTAGATGTGAAATTTTTGTTTAGTGTAAACGTATCGGAACTCTCAACCAACTATCGTCCCTAATTGTTTCAGTTCTTGAAACTCCGATGCGGCAACGGCATTTTTATTTTTTTTCTTAGAATGCTTACATCTTTGAAAAAGTCTCCAGTTGGTACTCATAGAAATATACGTATACTCAGACGAAACTACTACAAAGAATCTACGATCAGTGCCGGATCTAGCGTGAATCTGTGAAGCGCAATATCGAGATGGGCGTATTTTAGGCAAATTGTTTCCAATCAAAACTGGAAAATGACATCATTTTTTTTCAACATGTATATTCATGAAACATCTCCCAGTCCCCGATACCAATTTGTTTGTCGTTCTGGTTTGTTATTAAGCTCTGAACTGAAATATAATGGAAGATGGTGAATATGCATACAGATACAAGTATTTGTTGATATTTAATAAAAAAATGAGCGGGGGCGCCAAAAAGTGATTTCGATTCACTAGAAAAAATAGGTCGGTCCGGTACTGTCTACTATTGAAATATTTTTTTACAAACTTTTGCATTTTTTTTCGGCCCGGTCGAATATACAATCTACATCTTGGGTACCTGTTTTCATGATGAACTTTCAGTGACTATTTATTGAAAAGAATAATGTGTGTCAATAACTGCTAATGGTGGCTGGTAATGAACATTTTCATTTTTATTTCATTAGAACCATGTAGTATGCAAATATCTCGGCTTCACTGAATTATGATTCATGGGCATATATAGGAATCGCGGAAACAGATACTGAAATTACTAAGATTCTCGATGTCCTATTCACAGTATTCACCACATGTTAAATTCGGCATACTTCTCTGACCTGGCTCACAAGCTAGTTAATAAAATTGTAGACGATCATCTGTGTACAATAGTTAGTTCCCCACAGCATCATGCACGTGGCACGAAGCCACAATAACCACATACATATTTAGAGTTCATTTTTAGTATATTTTTTCCTGACTGAGAAACTCAGCTTGAAATCGAAGATGACTTGGGAGACTATTTAATCACTTTCACTAAAAAAACTTCTTCATTTTCCTGCAATTCCTCTGCTAAAAATCATGTTTACTGAATATCCTGTTTATATACCTACACTGCATATTATTTGTGATTCCGAACTATTTGTGTTTCAAGTAATGCAATGAAAATCAAGCAGCCCGGAGTGCAACAAGAACTCAAGCTTGTATCTTCACCAGAGAAGAGATACTTCACATCCCAGCAACTGCTCACGATCTACTGTTCACATGTTTGGAGTTCAAAAATACGCTGAAGCTCTCAGATTGTATCTCTCAGAAGAGAGATATTTTATAGTTGCTGATACTACACCCAATAATTCATTGAACTATCTAGGTCATCGTAGAAAGGTGGGCGATCTGTCCCTTTTCTATAGATATTTCTATGGTTGGTGCTCATTGGAGAATTCTTCTGTTGTTCCACCATGAGCGATTCCAGTTACACATACTAGACCAGCTCAGACTATTCACCTCTACTTTGTTAGGCTCGAGTCTTGTTGAACTTCGCTCTGCCATTCGCTTATGCTTGGTATATTTTCAGTAGATTCTTATGACCTCCAAACTTTCAATAAAAATTCCAATACCTTTGCTCACACGATGTCTCACGAAGATTATGAAGATAATAGTGCACATGATGACTCATGGCAGAGATTGCTGTTCCATCCAACCGTTTGTTTTCATTTCGTGTTGTCGGAAGCTGAATAATATGAAGTTCTTGAATGAGACAGTTTTTGCATAAATTCTCAACTCCAGGAAAAATTGCGATATTTCTGAATAACATCATTCAAGAATTACTCCACTGAAGACCAGGAAGTGGAACCGCTCTCTTCAAATGCCCTGAACGAGTTATTGTTTCTCTGAGTTAGTATATTATTAATTTTCAATAATATATGTCTGTAATCATCCTCGTATGTCTATAAAAATTGCATCCAAATATGAAAATTCTTTCACCGAAGAAGAGAAATTCTGTGTGTCATTTCTGGCTTTAATTGGTTTGGATTTGGAGATATGAGTCAGATGAGAACTGCCTCGGCTGTAACACAGTATTGTCTGAAGTAGACCACTAGCGTTTTTGTTGTGACGACCCAGATCCGAACGAAATTAAATAGCTTCCGTATCTCATTGTCTCGTTTCGGAATGAAATGGATCTCCCAAGATGAAATTCCATATTGCGTCCTGAAATTTTCGGGTTACGGTTTCAAATCGTCCTTCGGAAAGCGATTCGATAAAAATACTCACTTTCTTTTCTCGGTATGGTTTATTTTTGACAAATCAGATAAGTGCCCATCCCTGAGAGTTCGTCTCATTAATCATGCCAGCCTCTCACATCGCTGAGTCTTCGCCATTGCCAATAGTTATCCCACACAGACGTGGAATTGATGATAGACGATGGAACTGAACAGTAACACGCATTTCCATTTTCTTTGCATAACGTCTCCGACATGTTGGCGTAACTTGGGCTAGTTAATTTCAATATAGCCGTACCTACGTTTCCGTGTTGTGGTATTGTTTCTCCCAGCCTATGGAAAACTGCTGGCAGTCGCTGTGAGTCCGAATGGCCGGCTATCCAACAGTGTTCGTCAAATTTTATGCTAACACTTCTTAGTTCGCTGAACAGATCGTTTTTTCACCTCTCGCCATTGAGATCTCGTCAACTAGTAGAGATACAGGTCAAGTCAAATTAGGCACAAGTTTCTCGTTTAATTTTCAAAAACAATTTTGATCTCAAAAACCTAGTTTATCTTCTTCCAATTATAACTCCATTTGATTACCTGATAATGAGGTGAATTTTGGTACACAACGCTTATAATACACAAGGAATATCATGAATTTTGAGATTTTATAAAAAGTGAACTAACTTTTTTCCAGATACAATACCCCCATCTTCAGTTTATCGTAAGGCGGCCATGTCGGATTTTGGTGTCATTGTAAAGAGCGGAAAAAATAGTTTGAAATCATGTATCATTCACAGATGATGATGAAATGCCAGAAAAATTGAGGAATCTCGAATACCTATCAGAAATTCGACAAAATGAAGAACCGTCATCCTAGGTATGCAATGATGATCAGTAAGTACGTAAAGCAAAATGTCACCTCTGTAGCTTGGTACCGCACACGCAATTACACAATTTCACTACTGCCGATAGAAAATAAGTCTTTCCTACTGGATGCTAACGCAACCAAACTGACAATAACTGCAACTTATGAAGGATGACAATTATATTATTCTTAGAGCTTTTTCATTCCTACAAACTATTGCGATTCAACATATAAGTAGTGAGTAGTATAGGTAAACATATATCAAATTTCGTCCAAATCAAAAGTAACGGTTGTATTGTTGTATTTCCGTACAAGCCTTCTATCTAGTTTTGGCAAGTAACCCATTCTAGGATCATCAGCACTTTATGACTAATTCAAATGTGTTGCTTTCCACAACAAAAATCGAATATTTGAAGAATTTCTACTTCACTTGTATGTATCTTGACGTACCTCCGTCATTACCCATTCTTTCCCAAGTAATTTGACCTATCAAGGAGCAAAAGTGAACTAATTAATTGCTATTAAAATGTCATTTTATAGAGCATACGCAGTATGTGAAAGTAGAAAATAAGGTAAATATGAGAAAATCAAGAGAACAATAATTCAGAGATGAGATTGTTCACTGCACTGAAGTTATGCAGTTGGAGAAAGGTCTCAATTATTCCATCGATAGCTGCATATGATCAACTCCAGTTTATGTGATTAAATCCAGGTAATTTTCGACGATGTTGGAAGTTTTATTGAAAGTAATGATACTGTTCAGTTCATATCAACAATCAACATATCAACAATTCATATCAACGAAGATGGAATCTGCAGAACGAGAATGAGGCGAGTGCTGAAACTGCCCATGTGCGAGTTGAATACTATACTTTATCTATAACTATTCGAACAAATCTACTAAGACGCAATGACTTTGAAATTGAGTGATGATTTTGGATATCGGTTGAATGATATTAATACAGGTTGATTGCTTTGTCATTATTTCATCATTACTTCATTCTAAGTTATGAATCTCATTGATTTTTCGAAATTATATGATACGTTATGGATGTGATACTCAATTGTTGCAGATTTGAAGCTGTAGAAGTGGGTTTTTATTTTGAATTTTGACATGGCACAGAAATATCAAATGATAGTGGTGATTTCGTAGGTTGATATCGAGGAATGAAGAAAGAATTGATTTTGCTGATCATAAACTCCTTGTCCGCACCCGACTGATCACCCTGTACGTGCTCTCTGGCGTTATATAACGAATCCGAGACTGACTATACTCGGAGAAAATGTGGCCCATCCGCCATGCGTCTTGTTTTTTTCTCCACGTGTGTTGTTTTTTTGGCGATAAGAAAACTGCACCCCGAAACCAGCCAACACCTGCCTCCGTATATTTCCTTAAAAAATCTGCAAAACACATGTCTTGTGTTCCCTGGGAACCGGCAGCAACAGATGCTGGTTGAACGAATCTGTACACCTACATTTATTTTATTATTCGAAAACTTACCTGCGCCACAGGACCGAAGGTTTACACGGCACAGGTAAGCCGGCCGAGTCTTCTTTTCACTCCCTCGCAGCACTTTCCCATACTTATCCCATTGCATTTTCCATATTCCATATCCGTGAACAAACAAAAAGTGGAACACATGAACGATCCGAAGGGTTTAGTGTTACCTTCGGGGACCCGATCATGGGAACCTCGGAATCATCGTCATCTGTCGCCAAAACAACACTCGAGATGATTTGGCAATTGTCCGATTCAGAGCGGTAGTATTGTTTCCGGACTTCTTCAGGAACAATTTCACCCTTATTATCGAATTTAACAATTCCTGAACTCTACTGTTGCTGGTAACTTCATTTGATGAAAAAACACAACAAACAAAACTGGCGTAGTCGGTAGGATATTTGCCCTGTATAATATATTTCGCACTCTTGCAAGAATTATCGTTGAATTTAGGTGTACTGGACATATGGATTCGAAAACACCCTGTCAATGTTACAATTCGACAAGTTATGACTCTGCCAGCTTCTTCACTTGCCAAAAAGAAATATTACATTGATGGTGTTTTTGAATGTTGCAATAATTACTGGGATACCCACTTTAGTGTCTATCTGAAGGGACTAGAGTACTCCGAGAGTACTAGACTGTAATATTAGGCACAGTTCAAAAAAAGTGCTCGAGACTACAAAAATACTATAAATACTTTCACGAGTAGCGCCGGATGTAAACATTTGAAGTTGAATAACTATCCAAATACCTGCATAAGTATTCAAGCAAGAACCACATGGATTTATGCTTTGTTGCATATTTCGGCAACAAAGTTTCCATTCTCAGTAGACTCGGCAGAAGGGAATGTGGAAACGGAATGGGTGAAAGGGAATGAAATAGAGCGTTTCTTGGACAAATTCATGGAATTTCATGATATATGAATTTGAAGAATCGAGCTCAGGCCTGAATCTTGAGTCAATGATGATGGGCGTTTCTGAAAACGGATTCGACAGAACTTTGGTTTTACGAAAGTTCGTAGAATTGAGAACCGGATCTGGATCTTGATTCGCAGAATCATTTCCATCAAAATACTTCTATTTTTAAATTGTGATTAAATCACGCCATTCGGTAATCCTATAATTTCATTTTCATTTTTCTTTCTCTCGAAGGAAATTTTCTTCAATTTGATGATCTGTTATATACACATTATTTCTACGCATTGCTTCTTCTCTAAGCAGATCTGAATTAAAAATCATGTCATTACTGGATATTTGAGTACATCAATGAGAAAAATCCTAATTCACTTTTTCTGAAGCAGATTCGGTGGAATCAAATGTGGGAATAAAATTTTCCGAAGTCTTAGTATTACATTTTATCATCTCGTCAGTATTTCTGAAAATATGATAATTATTCATGCTAAAATAATATGAATATTTCTTGTTCTTCATCAATAAAAATCGGAACTCATGCGATATTCATGAAATGTGTTGTTACAGCATCGAGTCTTACAATGTGGAATTCCAATTGTTCCAATACCTAGACCAACAGATTCATGATAACAATGTCCAAGCATCGTCTCTTTATATCTCATCACTTTCATTGTCGTCATATAATATTTTCAGGGCTATGCAATAACAAGCATCAATAATTTGTTCATGGGTACGCTACTGAACGGTATTATCAATAATGTTCAGTCTATTACTGTGTTCATTTCATGCATCGTGCATCAACATTAAGGTTTCACTAGAACAAACATCACATCAAGCAAACTGCACAACCATTTCCTCAAAAATGTACATACTTTGACCCTAAAGATTCCGGAAGTCTCTCCTGTATTGGATGACACCTATCCCACTGACAAGGTTTTACGAAATTTTCGAAAAATTTCATCCTCGTCATCCTCATTGAGATATCTCGAACTGAAAGAGAATTCAACAAAAAATATTAGATGTATTTCAGATATTTATGCTATGCTTGGAAGTTAAATATGATAGAATACTTTTCTCTATATGCCGAATTCATAGCATCATGATGTTTTTATGATATGGAGTAACAAATATTTGAATGGAATTATATTTTGTTTCTTATTATCATTTCAGCTTAGCCACGATATATCGGATGAGAACGACTACAACGAAATTCCTTTCGGTAAGAGAATCTTTGTTGAAATTCTATTATAATTTTGCTGTTTCCACTCATATTTCGCGATTATACTGTAATGATGAACTGTATCAACAATCCTCAGTCATATAAATCGTTGATTGTTTCATTAAGGTCTTGTCGTCAGCTATAATGATTCATTTGCTCTCATTTTCTATTCTAGAGGGGATAAAACGTTCCCAAATGAGCGTTGCTTTCTTCCACCGAGAGGAAACTTACTTTATGACAATTACAGGAGTCACATGAAAACAATAATACCAATAAAAAACTTGTCTACTCAGTTGAATATGTTACATATGGAAATGTTTTGCTTGGATCTTTCAAACACCCTCTGAGAAAAAAAAACAGAGGGTTGCCTAATGATATATCTGCTTCTTCGCAGTTACAAACTATTGTCTTTTGTCACCGAATCCGTAAAAAGAGCCTGCCGAGGGGATTCCAAAATAACTACCTACATGTTCATAAATGTCGCTCTGTTATCTTTAAGCCCTAATTCTAGTAAATGACGTAAATGTTTTAACGGCTTCGACAGTCGACTAAGTTGTCGGCATGGGTAGCAAATGACGCCATAAAAAGAAAAATTACCGGAACCATTTTTTTTTTCGCGCAGACGTTAAAAGACATTATGCCCTCTAATGTACTGTGAAAGAACTGATATGAGTCGCACTATTTGACGAAGAATGCGCAACGTTCGCGATAAAAGATATTTTCGCGTTAATCTTCCTCAGACGACATACTGAAAATGTAGGGAAAACCATCGAAAGGTTCTTTTAGTGTCATTGAAACGGTGTTCGAAGTTTGAAGAAGATGAACTCCGAGGAGATGATGAATTTGGATAGGAAGTTATTTTCATCAATTCAATAAACACCTAGACAGGCATATTCAGCAATTTATACGAAAATTTTGTGATAGACACATACCGTGAATTTAAACAGGATCTTGGAGGATTTGGTGATGTAGTTTTTCAATTGTTCATAAAAATGATGGAATATATGATTGATTAGAACAATCGATCTTTCAACTATTAGCCGATTTTGGAAAACATGTTCCGTTGTTCAATATACCCTATCGAAGGGCTACTTTGACACCAACAAAATATTTTTGTTGTTCACTTTGTGCCAACAAGACTCGAAGTGATGAGACATCATAGTATATTTTATTTAGAATGTACAAAATAATTTATTTATTCTAGATATCTGAAAACTGTCGGATATACATATGGGAACACAATAAAATATAAATAAAAGATACAAGTCAGAACTAGAATCTAGTATTTTTCTTCATATCAAAGATATTCTCATTGAAGTTTATATAGAAGGCCCTTCCTTGCAAATGCCAAAAATCGATTCATTGACATCAGATGGAGAAGGAATGTATTAAAATTGAATTGAGAAACTATAGTGCATGTCCGTTATACGCCTTTGTACTGCATGGTGCAAAAATTCTGCATAGAAATGATTTGCTACACATATCAAAATAACTTTCTATGTAATCTCTACTTTTCTGAGTGGGTTCTGAAATTCTCAATTCTTCGTACTGTTCATCTTTAGATTTTTTCGAGGTTATTGTGCCAATAATGTTCGTTTGTAGCATCATTGACCTTGCTCATTTCGATGTGATCGAATCTTTACGAAGTCAACAGACCCATCCTACCGTCGATTATGCCACCTGCCTCCATACCAGACGACCTGAGCATTTCCAAAATTGAAGATCGTCCAACGAACCGTCGCTAACGACCCAGTTAGCTACGAAAACAACAGATCTTCCGTGTGGGGAAACGATCAAGAATTTTTTATGGTTCCGCCAATGCGTTCCTCCGGTCAAACGAACGTAAGTGTCCCGTCCAGCGGAGAGTATGGAAGATAGAGCAAGGCAGCCAGAAGTTCACGGAGCGGAGTTCCGCCGCGGCTGACCGGAAGCCTTGACTCACGAAGACACCGCGTCGAGTCCACTCACCGAAACCGAGAGGTCTACTCCTACTTTCTTACGTGGCCCAGGGCCGGCCGCGGCCGATACTGCTGTCGTTTCGGTACTTTCGTACTGAATTCGGTACTTTTCGAGTAGTTCATACTAATATTACTACAGAATTATACTAATATCACTACTTCTGAATCAATGTTTTTATGCAAATCATTGTACAATTATCAATTATACTGACCTTTCTGTAATTTTCGATTCGCCATGTAATCAAGTTATCAAGCTAGGTACGTTTCGACGTATGTTTGTACGTACTGTTTTGAGTTTTGGTAGAAGAAATTAGACATTAGACTGGCAAATAGACAGAGTAGCTGCACCAGTCTTCTGTACATCGTTGTCGTGTCATTCAACACGTATCAGATGTATGGAAATGGAGGAACTGATAGTTGAAAATTAAGAAAAAATGATTGGAAGAGATCAATTCCCCTCAGTAGTGCTCCTTTCGACATTGAGTCTATATAATAAAAAACAAATTTTAAAATGCCCTATCATTGGGCTTCTAATGATTCTTCCCAAGCAGGTACTGAAAAACACAATGTTTTGATTGGAGCCCTCCCGAAAAATAGTTCATTAGATTGGCTCAAGGGCAACACAAAATTAGTTTAGCACAGAATTTTACGTCTGTCACTTAAATATTCAGTGATGAAGGTTGGCCAATGTAGTATATACACACATATACATACGTCATTCCCATACAACTGTGTTCTCCATCGTATAATGATTCAATTTCTTGTTGCCATCCTTCGATACGTTTCAATACCATTTTATAGTCGAGCGGCACGCTACACACCGAGCATGAGGCTACAGAAGATCCTCATATTTTAGCAAATCAGCTATAGCAAAATCAATTTATTTTCTATTAATTGTACCTACACTGGATGATACAGAAAATCTCTAGAGAAAATCTCTGAAGTGAATGTTGGATCTTGAATCATCCACTTCGATCATTGACTTGACGTTCCTGTAAATAATGTCGAACAATACGTTCGGTAATTCAACAAGCGAGCTACATACGTACGTATATATTTAACATTTTTGTTATGTTCGGGTGAATTGGTAAGCCGCCATATCCTCTCAAATATAGATTCTCTTCTTCAATAGACAATGTCACATTTTCATGAATGAGGTCTAATTTATGGAGTTCTATCTGGGAATCTACGCAGATAGACAAGTGATCAGTTCTACTCTGAATTCTGGATGAAATTCACCAAACTTGACCAGAGATTTGACTCAAGAACTGAAGTTCAGGGTATCTTCACAAGCAATTCTTCAGAATAATTTTGTTTTTCCGCTCAAGGTGTAGCAATAAAACATATGTTATTGTGACCGTTCACTTCAGACAAGATTCGGTGAGTGAGTTTTAACTTCTCCTTGCGCCGTTCCTGCCATTTTGGAATCTTCAACAATCCATTTATCGATGCGTTACATATGCCTCGTTATATAATGTGTAATCAGAGTTGTTTGGAATGAATGAAAGTACGTGTACCTTCTACCTTCTCTTGGTGGCGTTAATCTTTCTATTGTAGGCAATTATGTCTTGCGCATTATTTAGAGCAACGAGCATCGAAGTGAATCGCTTGTGACTTACCGTATTGTTCTTCGAGATAATAGATGATGAACAGACGGGGTGAATGATTCTTCTGGAAATTATTGGTTTCAGTATGAAACCAATCAGAATCGTTCATTCAAATTCAAACTTTAAATTCGTAGTCCTCGCTCTCCATCGAGCAGCCCTTCGATTTCA
Organism: Gastrophysa polygoni; assembly: GCA_963576655.1. Classification (NCBI taxonomy): domain Eukaryota; kingdom Metazoa; phylum Arthropoda; class Insecta; order Coleoptera; family Chrysomelidae; genus Gastrophysa; species Gastrophysa polygoni. The sequence continues at coordinate 4,035,320 of OY755085.1, forward strand.
TATTACTGAAAAAATAATGTCACCATACCGATTTTCAAAACCAAATATTGAGATTCACTCAAAATGAAAGTTTGAGATTGTTCATTGAATCAATCACCATTATGAGAAATTCAAATTGCGAGGGATAAAAAACAATGAATGATCTAATTATTCGAAATTAATGTGTCACAGTGAAAATCCAATGATCGAAGTGGATGAATAAAGTTTCGACGTGCATTTTCATACTTATTTCGATTCTAGATTTTGATTTTCTGTTTCTATACCTGATGTGTTTTCAGTACTCTACTATATATTTAAATAATGAATATTGGAACGCAATGAATATTTTTCCCCTTATAGTTTGGAATCTGACATGATTCGATCGATCCAAACGGTTGGTTCTCCAATCCAAAACTGAATATAAGTACATTAGATATACCTCTCATCGCATGAAGGACTCCTTTTTTTCGAACAATGGCGGGGTGCTATTCTTTGGCACGCTAGATCCAGAGAGAGGTATAAGGACATTCAAGTAATCTTATATATCCACCCCTCTGATTTGAATAAGGCCATTTTCAACCGTCTCCTGCGTCAAAAGACTTTCCCTCATTTGTTTAAATAGCGTGTATTGAATAGATAAACCATTTTTTCATGATGGATGACGAAGGTAGGAGGGAAATTTTGGCGCCCAAACTGAGATTTGTTTGTCCAACGCATTAACTGTCAGATAGTCAGATCAACGTAAAATCGTTTTTTCAGACTATGAGGTTTTCTTTTTCTGTTTCTAAATATAATAATTTATTATTAATTCCTTCGCTACTGAACAAATTGAGTAATACACAGGAAACAGGTGGTTTAGAATAACATTATCACACGTCGCAATTATGATTAGTATTTGTTGCATACTTTGGGCATTCAAATTTTCTTTCGCAAATAATTTTCGTCTACTGATGTTTGATACTTTTTAATTAGAATTTTCCATCTTCATGCTCAGAATTGAGGAGTGATTGCTAGTTCTATATCTGTGTATATCAACTGGACAGACTCTGATTTTTCTTTTCTAATGATCTCCTTTTCTTATGATTTTAAAATTATTCCAATCAGTCAAATGTCTCTAGAACCGCTTTATTTCAATTTTGGTACACGCAGAGTATAAGCGTAAGAGTACAGTGTTTTTTCACAATAGAGGTTTCTTAATTTTCACCAGTGTTTCAAACGCAGACTTCAATTGAATTTTGATAATTTTTTGTTAAATTCCAACATATTGTATCTCAGAAATGAAGCGGTTGCGTTACATTTATTTTTTTATTGCTGTTTAAAATTTTGTTTCCATCGCCCCGTGCTTGTCCCTGTTTTGTGGTTGGACGAATTAGGAAATATATGAATAGAAACATACAATGTTCATCAAAGAGTATACCTGGATGATTATATAAGTATAGCTGTCGAATCAGAAAGATTCAATTCCAGACTTGAAATTACTGTTTTTTGTCACAGTTCTTGATTTTTTGTTCGCCGTTTGGCAGCTCTAAGAACTCAGGAGGGGGCTACTTATACTCATTTACTGCCCTTAGGACTCAATTTAATATTTTTTGCCCGTTTTTTGTTATCCGACTGGAATGAACCTCCCCAATAAATGGATGATGATAAATATATTTAATCCCTATCATGAGCCCTTCGTTTTCTATGGAAACTCTGTCCGTGAAAAAAATTCATTATGCATCTGTACTATCTATGGGTCTAGAACATATTCACCTGAATTGAAATTCGGAAATGAGTCAAACCACCTGTCATCATGTCATAACCGAATATTCCAAGGACCTATTCGTTTTTTGTCAGTGTATGGGTGTTCTACATAATGGACGATGGAATGGTATAGAAAATTTAACATTGAGAATAATCATTGGGCTATCATATAGGAGCCCTTCCCCCATAAATCTTTTTGTATAATGGAATGGATATAGTTATCACTAACTCAGATATAGGTACGATATTCAGTGTTATCTACATGAATTATTTAACTAAAGTTCAATGCGTTTGAAGAAGAAAATTAAGTTGAATGATGATGTGAAATAATGCCAATTTAAAGTCCTTTGCTCTATCATATAATTGGAGATTTGGTACTTTGTATTTGATGAGATGGAAATTTCAAATTCAGGAGGTACGTGTATCAATTTGGACCTAACGATAATATTTTTCGACCACTTTTGTTGCACTGCAGAACTTCGTTTTAAATATCACCCTCTATATTCCTCTAGCCTGTTCCACCTGAATTGGAATTCTCTATTCAAAAATAGATTACAAATTGGTATTCGATCAAGTCGGCTCTGACCAGAATTCGAAAATAGTTCGATGCTTGGTAGAAGACAAAAACTATTATTCTACCAAGATTTGCGAATCCATGTACTGGTTGAACAGAGAATTTTATGGCTAGATAGGATATAGAAATATATAGGGTGATGTTTACAAAAAAATGAGGTCAAACAGGTGGTTGAAATAAATCATCATTACCTTCAAAGATAACGCTATCTTCTATTACGTACCTCTTGTACAATAGCTCTTCAATTGAAAATCTATAGGCAGCTACATGTCTGCTGTGTCACATTCATTGAGGTGGTGTTATATAGTTCTGTGACTCATAATTATGCATTTTGATTTTTAAACAGTATCCAATTTGATTGTCAAACCATGTAACCGTTGCTTTTCTATTGACCTGATAAATATCTCTTCCGGCTGAACAGAAATTAGGTAACGTTTATGTCCTCATTCGAACAGCCCTGATTATCTGGAATCATATTACTTTCGGTAGTAGAATTGCTTCTACATGTTTGTGCACTTCGGCTGAGTAGCAGCTTATTGATATGTCCTATAAAGTCGGAATGAATTGATCCACCTGCAATATTCATGCGTATTTCCGAAGATAGGAATGTCACTGAATGTGTGCAGGAATCGTAAGGTTATAATATTCGTGATCAAAATGGCACCTTTCAGAATCTCGAGACCTGTACCCACAGCTTTCTATTCAACGGTTACCAGCATTTTAGGGTGTTAGTGGGACATGTTGTCAGTAACGAAATGTAAATTACACCTTTATGGGTATTGTGCGATGTTATTTCACACTGCATGAAGGTGATTAGATATTCAGCATGAATATGGCGCTTGGTTTAGCCGACATCCGAACCGAGATACCTTGTGATATACAGGAACTCGCGAAAGGTGTGTTCACCACGATATACAGGGTGCTTTGAATATCTCGGGAAATAAGACTGCGATGAAAAAAATCCCTAAACACACATCGAATCTTTTCAAAAGTTGAACTTTGTGAGATGCATATCACTCAGTCCTTCCCCCTTACACTTCCCCCTCAGAATTCACAAATATAATGACCTACCTTCAAGGCTCGATCTAAGTGGGGGAGCAAGCCGGGTAAATGCCCGAGCAGGCGAAATTTAAGGGGCCGCACGTAGAAAAAAATACAGAGTTCAGCAATGTGGATAAACGGAGTCCGAAAATCAAATATACTCAATATTATAGCTACGTAAAAACGCAAAAATTGAAATATTTCAATTCCTTATATCAAATTCAGCCGACAAAATTAATTTTGATTTCATTTGTGTGACGTTTTCTGTAGATAAAGTACCTGTGGCGTATTGTTACAAAATTATAAAACCAAATTGTTATACATCACTGGATTCGGGAACAACTCAAAAAAAATATATATTGAAATTGAAAAAACATTACAGTCGCTGTCATTAGGGTAGATGAAAAAAATTATTATTAGTGTCACCTCGTAGTAATTGAGTGTTCATAGCTTTTCAAAATCAGACAATCAATGCGACCAATGCTGGTATATATAACATAGAGATATCTTGTTGAACAGTCTATGAAAAACACAGTGGGGTATATCATCACATGTTGGAATCCTTGAATTTATTGGATGTTCGACAAAGAGCTGCTTATAATATGCTCAAGTTTGTATATAAACCAAAGTCAGGATCCTTACCAACCTACCTAACGGAAGAATTAATATATCTCCAAGAAATACATAATCACAATACCAGATCACATGCTTCAAATGATTTCTATATCAATATTGTTAATGCTGCTACAAACACAGTGTTCATCAAAGGCCTACAGCTTTACAACTCCTTACCAAGAGAATTGAAAGAATGCTCATCATTTAGAGAATTTAAAAGCCAGTGTGTAAAATATATAAAAGATCTATAACCCATCATTGTAATATCTTTCCTTAGCTTTCAGATTTATACTGCTAATTTAACTTGTAGATGTATTGTATTTATGTGTATTCTGTATTTTATTTATACTATTTTATTTTATTACACTATTTTATTTATACTTGAGAGCTGATGCTAATAAAGAGATTATTATTATTATTATTATATTTGACTGAAGTGAAACCGGTTATGAGAATGAAATTCCTGATTAGCTGATGACTAATAATTAAAATACACGTAATAAAATCCTGTACTTACCTAGCACTAGTATATTGTTTCACGGATGAAAGAGAGAGTCTCGAAAATATTTTTGCGGATTTCCCATATTATGAAGTGATCAGAGCATGACATGGTTTAATGAATGCGGGAACCGAGATTTTCTCGATATGTCTTCGTTCGATAAACGCTTGATAAATCCTAATAATATAATTTCACACGGTTCTTGTCAGCGATTAATTATCATCGCGAATAAATAATCAAGCATTGGTAGACTTGGAGAATGTCGCATAACATTTTCTCGGTCTACTTAATACTTTTAGCGATTGATGATGAAACAGCACAGTTTCGAAACAATGTGAGAATCAGTGTCTTCTCCAGATCTGAACGATGAAATATTTTTCTGTAAGCTCATCAATTAACGTTGATTTTCTCAATATATTTCGTAAATAATCGAATGTCTTTCTAAATATTCCTTCATCATGCTACTAAAGTTTCAAAATCATTAATTTATTTTATTCTTCAACTCCGTAGGATGAACCAACTATTCGTGGTCTCTACTGGAGGAAAATTCTTGGTGAAGATCTGAGGTGCAAAATCAGAACACATGATGAATGACCCTTCCACGATGCAAGAATCTCAGGAGTTAGGCATCATCAAATTATCGTGCGAGTTGGGAAGATTTTGAAGGATCTCTCACTGATAGGAAGCCATAAAATGGTTCCGTAAGTAATTCATTGTTTTTCGGATTTTAATTTTATGGTTGGCCTTGGCAAGGGAATTATTAAGTACTTAGGTGTGAACCCAAGAAAACATATTTTGATAAACAGTACTCAACAGACAGTGAACTACTTGGATTTTGACCCATTTTTGATATACTTCATTTATTATAAATCAGTTGATTCACTTGCTGATTTCCCTATCATTTGTGATATTTTCCCAACTTCGATAATCTATGTTGATGTTGACAAATCAGACTAATAAAACTCACACAGGGTATTCTCAAATGTTTCTTTCGATGGAAAGTGGAATGCATTGAGACCTTTTTGGAAGATGTTAATTTTTCTCAACATGCATTTCAACTCATTCTTTGCCAAAAAAAATTCACGAGCACAGGGTCTGAGATGATCAAACTATTACAATTAGAAGTGAAATTTTGCCAGAATTCTTCACATGTCGCATTCACCCTGTAAAGTTTCTCATTGACCTTCACATAATGTTCAATTCATACACATTCATTCTGCCAGAATTTATATAGATATATATATCTTTATATAAATATAAAGAGAAAATATTTTCCAACCCATGGGAATGGGGATCGAGGAAAAATTACAAGAACGTTCCGAGATGTAAATCTCAATGTATCCAACTAACTGCCTGTCTATCAAGAAAATTGGTCCTGTATTTTAGTGTAGGTTTCACTCAACACCCTGTGCTAGTTTTCATTGGGCTAATTTTCTCACGTCAACAAAGCTATTCTCAGAGATGATGAAACATCAAGAATGATTGATCTGAGATTTCGAAAGAACGGTTCAATTCTGAATGGTCCACATTTCGTGTTGAGAATTGTAGTTTCATAATGAAGCTCTTGCTAAAGTCAGTTTGAAAGCAGTTGAGAGTGATATCTTCTGACGCCTTTTTTTGAATTCTGATTCACAGATGAAAATTCTGGAGAATGACATTTTGAACCCCCCCTCAACATTCTTAATCATAGTTTTTTTTGCAGAATGAATTTTAGAGAAAGAAATCTGGGGACGGAAGGGAGGAGAGGAGGAGTAAAACACAGAGAAAATAGCATGGCACACATGTAGTGTATTTATTGATAGGAAAAAATATTCAGTCATTATTTATTATTTCGTGGATACCATCATGGATGGTTTATGACTTCTGTCGTGTGTCCTTCTGATTCAAAAGGAGCTAATCGATCCGTTTGGGCGAATAACGTCGTTTTCAACGTGTGACGAACGATATGACTGACTGTACTAGCATCATTTCTAGCTAGCGTTTGAGATGCTGGAGTTTTTCACCTTTTCAAATTGAAGGACCGCAACTTTTATAAAGTGTTCTGGACTAACGTTCTTTCGCAAGCTAATTTATATGGTCATGTCAGATTGATAGATGTTATAACCAATTACTTATTTGCGATCATGGGCATCTGACTAGGAAAAAAATCATAAACTATCAGTATATTTGAGAAAAAATGTAGCCAATAGAAATGCTAAAACCGGAACATACCTGATTATAATGTCTGTAATCGACAGAGAGTGTCTTGAGAAAATGTGTAGATTGTATATCTCTCGAGAACTGTATATATATATATATACATATTTTAAATCACAAAAAATCACTATCTGACAGGCGCAAACTATATACAGGGTGTTCAGCTGTTTTTCTGTTGACACAAATGAAGATTGAAACAGGGTGAAAAGATCAAGAGGGCGATTCAAAATATACGTGAAGATATTTGAATATTTATCTTGAGGAGGACCAGGTTAATTTTTGTGAAGTATTCGACTCGAATAACATAACACTCTGTGCACCCTGTGAGAACATTTCAATATTCTGCTTGCTGCTAGAATGTTCTGGTAGGTATTTCAACCTAGCCATATTGAGAGGTGTGGATAACTATTCGATTTGATTGAATTTTTGTCTAGTCTATTGTATAAATAGACGGAGACGAAATACTATTTGAGATATGTTTCAGCATCGGAAAATGACGTGTGAAGATGTATTAATAGCCGATAGGCAGTCTATAAGCAGAGCATGAATGATATTTTTTTTCGAGCACGAGTGACCTTTACTCACAGACTTACCCGACTGTAGACTCCATTGTTGGTGTGACAGTGTCAAAGGACCGTGATCATGATGTCAAACACTCCATTTCGAAAATCATGTTGCCACTGCTAGATGCGACACTTACTCACTTGCACTTATTCCCAATTGGAATTTCACTGAACACAACACTGGCTTTTCGTCAAAGCAATACAACGTTCAATATCTCGATGTCTTGCTCGCATCAGTCATTTTCATTGGCTCAATGTAAACACTGGAGACTAACTAACCCAGACAAATTTAATGAACTCTGCCAATGATAATATGTGTATCGTACGGATTCACTGAAAATACTGAAACTTCATCGGAAACCTCATACAACTAGTTCATGTTTATAGAGCGATGATGGAGTTAAAAGTTTTCTCTGCTTTATATTTAGCGAATAAGATGCTTCCAAGTTCCGACCTCTTCTAAGGAAGATATAAATATCTTGGGCCTGTTCAATGTATTATTTGTTTAGTTTCATTCAAATTCAATTAACACTGAGGATGCTACTTATAATACTTGATATGCATTGAGTTGGTTTTTGCTCGGAGAAATTAATTACTTTCCGATATCCGTACCTATCTTTATCTTTTTTGTACTCTCTCATGGAAGAATGTCGATCAGGTATTCAATGGTATTTTTATGCGATCTACGATTCATCATTGATGCAAATTTATCAGGAAGAATTGATTTCGCTTTCGAATTACTATTCAATGAAGAAACTGCATCCAACAAGATGGTGAAGATCAAAAGTTATTCGCCGAATAGAGGATCAATCGTACTTATTTTTTATTGGTACATTGTACAATGTATGATAGTACATAGTATTGATGATAATTTCAATGCTTTCACCTGATAGGTATACAACTTGTTCCACTAATTTCTAGTACGATTGAGGAATGCATTTCTGTTATACTTTCAACCCCTGGACGTGGCACAAAACAGATTTGCAAATGAACGATATTCTTCTATATCAATCCACATTCTATCAGAAATCATCATGAATATTCAGCTTCTCATAGTTTGACAGAGATGTATCGAACGAGTTTTTATAAGTATGAAGGTATATTACCCTTGAGTTTTTATCAAGGGTCATACCTAATGAGCCATGAAACGAAATAAGGGCCATATATTAACACGACCTGGTATCATTCCTAATATTGAATAATTACAGGGTGTTCGGTTTCGGAATCAAAACTTGGTGACGCCCTACGAACATTGAACTCATCAATTAAATTTACAGATTTTATTCACACCGTGATAAATGAGAAACTCATTCAAATATTTTCAAGTTACGTGTGACATCATTCTCGATTTTCGGACGTTCCAATATTATTTAAAAGTGCATGAAATAGTCATCATGAATCACTCGTTGTTTTATATTGAAATATTCGTAACCCTTTATGAATTCACTCCTATAACAAATACAATTCAAATCCTTTTGTTTTCATTTTCATGTAATTATAGCACCATCACACTATTGTGAGTAATACTCAGTGTAACGAATGTTCCAATATTCGATTTCTATATTTTCTACAATTTGACTAAACGAGTCAACACGATGCTACTCTGAATCTGATTACATCGCTCGTTGAACAATGAAGAGAAAACAGACAATAGGTCCCATCCCCAGACGACACAAAAGCTGGACTCGAATATTCCGTAATTATTGTCTGGAACGTTTTAAATGGAATTCCCCTCTGAGAAGTCCATGAACTTTGGAATGGATCCACGACTGAGAAACGCTTAGAAATTGAATCAATAAATTATATTCATCAAGATCTGCCTTTCTACACTATAAATAGAAGTTGCTCTTCATATTCCAAATATTTCAGATATCTCGAAATACTTAGAATTTTCAACAAAATGTTTTCTTTTGATTTTGATTACTAGAAGATGGCGTCACAGACGTTTCCTCAGAAAGCATAGATATCATATTTCTGTATTTTAGATGGTAGAGAACAAGGGGTAGTATATATACCATATAATAGAGGATTTCCTTGTTGATAGTGAGTGCCCCCATAGTTGCTTCTTCAAAAAATAAATAGGCACATGAAACTAGGATTTTTTCATCCAAATATTCCTCAGAAGTAAGTTTGCAATTATCAAACATTGATAATTTTCTAGTCCGCTAATACAACAGACGTATGTAAGGTACATACAAATAACATACAAATAACTCTGTGGATCTGTGGAGGCAAAGAAGGACCACATGAATTCGAAATTTATGATACCGACTCGAAATAAGTACATTTTCTCGGTTACATCTCCGAATCAGTTCAATTTGGATGTCGCAACTCAGAATTATTATACTTCCGAGTTGTTAACACAGAATTGCTTCAATCTCGTCTTCTCAACTCGAAATTAGTATAATTTCAACTTCTCAACTCGGAATTTTACTATATCTGAGCTGCAAAACCGTGGGTCCGAATTTTCGTCCACCATGTAGGAATACAATCAGGTTTATAATCATGTTCGTCTCAACTTTTTTGTATAACTAACAGAGCGTTAGAGTTAGCACGAATAGAAAGCAATTATGTAAGATCACTTTTGTAAGATCACTGGAATTCTACAGAATTTAGACCACAACTAGTAGGTAGTAGGACAGGTGACATGAGATGAAGAAAATATTGGAGGCATATCTCAAAAATATTTATTTAAAAAGATACCTATTAAAAATAAAAATATTTACAAGTTGGTTAAACAATCATTCCAATGGGATATACAAATTGTTCAATAAATATCATACAAATAAATAATAAATAGAAACAAGACCACTAGCATACCTGGTCTCTAGAATGTCGATAATTATATTCAAGTTTCAATTATTTATGATACATCTACAACGAAACTAATGAATATTATGTACATTGAGGTGATGATCGAGGTGATTTTACAAAAACATGATGACATCTTGGATATACAGAGTGAGACAAACTCACGCTACATTTTTTTCCATTATATTTACTAGCAATTGCATGTTTCATATTGAGGGCTAGAAATTTCCGCCACCAGGAAACATGATTAGGAAATTTCACAATAGTAGATTCGAAGAGACAGAAAAATGAAGACATAAATATCAGCCCTGCCATATCAGGATGATACCCTGTATGTCAAACTCATTCGCGAATGGAACCGTTTCGAATCGATATTTCCCTAGCTGTATTCAAACGTAAGAGTTTCTCTAGAAGAGAAGCACACGCACTTTCATTGCATGACTTCCAGTTTCCTGGTGTACCTTTCTTCACATTCTGAAATCTACATTACAACCCCGAAAAATTACCACCGAATTCAATTTCTGTGATTTGCTAAATGGAATTTTGTGTTCTGATTGATTTCATGACAAAAGCAACAGGTTAAGGTTGAGCTATGCACAGGGTGATGCATGCCCTTGGAAAACTAAGCGCCCAATGTGGATGAGCTTAAAAAAAATGAGTTGAAAGTATTTCTTTACGAATCCGACCCTCACAAGTGGCATCTCTGAAACTACGAGAGAGTTTGTTTTAGGACGAAGTCGCGAAATTTGATGATCAACACAGAAAGACTCTCCGAGAACTTCCGGGATATCCGAAAAAAAAACTAAAAATTGATCGTGTCGTCATTTGACAAGATAGTTTCAAACTAAAAACATATCTACGGGTGGAGGATCTCCTAATTTCGTACACCCTGTACATGAACATATCGTTGAGTACATCAGTCACTCTCAATGAGAATGGTCACACTGTCCAACCGAAATCTTGTCTGAATAATACTGTACAATTATAAGAATCGCCAAATGAGAAAATACTCAGCTCCAGTGGTCATGACGGTACGATCATTATTTTGGAAGATTCAAAAACCATTCATGAAAATCCAATGGATGACCATTGTGGACGCCTTTAATATGATGAGAGAGTTTTTGATGAAGAAAACATATTGAACTCCACAGGATTATTGAAAAAAAAACAAATGCGTGCTCGGGTCACCATCATGACCGCCGAAGAGAAATGAAAAATTATTTTTGGAGACTAGAAAATATTGGAAAGAGCGCCTCTGTACATTATAATCTATCTATTCTAAATTGAACTACGCTATCAGAAGCAATTGTAAAGGGGCAGTTCGATATCACTTGCCTCCACTTGAACAAAAAAAGTCTCTAAAATTATCAAACAAAAGTCGTTCCGGTAACTGACAAAAATGACAGGTGATCAAAGGTTGTAACACAGTTGTAAGCAAGTGTGTGCAAGCTGATGCCTGTGCAGTGCGTGTGGGTCACAACATCATTATAAACTGGTAATGGATATTTATTCATTTTTTCATATTGCAAACAATATAACAAACAACAAACATACAAACAAAATATATCAGTATCATTTTTCTGTGGGTTCCGCTTATTCTAATGAAGTTCCGGAAACGTTTCCGTTTTTGAGACTTAGTACTAAGAAAAATGCTTACACATTGTCTTTAATATATTTTTGTACCTATTTCAATGAACGATTATATCAATGCATACCTATGTCCAAGATTCGTTCAATTTTGTTTGTGGCACATGCTGATAAGATAATTTATTGTAGTTCAATTTTTAATAGATAGACACGCGGGGTGTTTGATACCTGGATGCAAAGATTTTATAGGGTGTTACACCCTCTGGGGTCTTTTTGCTATAGCTTTGACTTTTTCCAAGAATTGCCCAAAATTCAGTTTCACACGTATGCTGTGTTAAAACCGAACTTAACTGAACATAAAGTTGTCTAAAACGGCACTATCATCTTTGAAATGAATACGAAATACGGTGAGACATAATTATTTTTTTCAGGTTTTGAAAAAAATATTCGTTTTCACTTGATATGGAGTGGAATTATTTGATCTGATATTTTGTTGTTGGGTTTTGATTCCTTAAAATTTTGGAATAGGTTTTCACCATTGTTTAATATAAGGGACTCATTCTTTCAAACTTAACTTTTGGAAAATTCTCGAAATATCCTGAAAAAATAAGAGAGAAAAATATTGTAAATCATTTGTTGCAACACCCTGTAAAATCGTTGTACATGCAGGATAATTCAAATTCGATCCCCACCATTGGGGTCTTGGAAACTACAGGAGACCAATTTTGAACTGAGGCAAAGCTGCGCAATTTAGAGGTTTTACAAATTGCCGGCTTGAGAAATAATCTTTCTTGAAACGAAAGATGAAATGAAAGATGAACGATATAGTTTCCGAGATACCAATGGTGGGGGTCGGATTTGAATTCCTATGTATACCGCATTCGGGTGAGGTCGTATTTGCAATCGCTGGCACGAAACGAGCGCCAGATATTCCGACTAAGGTCGACACTTATCCATGATACCAACATTTTTCGCAAACCATCGTACATATGTTATGGACAATGTAAATGAAGGCAATTTGAAAATGATCCGAATGAATATATCAAGGTCCTAGAGAATGTTGGATACACACTGTGTCCATAAAGTAACCCCCCCCTGGTTAAGTTTTGAATGGTTCGGAATTATTTTTCAATTTTTTTTGCTCCAATGGTACTCCAGGAGCTACATTTGGACTCCGCTAAAAAATATGAAAGATTTTTTTTTAATTGGTTCAATTGGTTGTAATAGCTCATTTGAAACGTCTTTTAATTATCTATGAGACACCAGAATTTCAGACGAGAATATTCAACCGACACGAAATGGCGGTTGATAATGTTTGATATTTCATAGCAGAGAATCTTTTCGATAAGGTCGCTATTAACAAGCTCTAGTTGATTCTCCAAAAATTTTTTGGCATCCACGAAAGTTCTCTACCACTTCGAAAATTAATATTTTTTAGCGGTGTCGAAATGTAGTTTCTCCAGTACCAATTGAGCAAGAAAAAATTGAAGAAAAATGCCTTACCTTCCAAAAGTTAACCTGGGGAGGATTACTTCACGGACACATGGTATCTTCATGAGGAAGGATCATATCACATACATGCTTATCGAGACAGCCATCGAGTGTACGGTAGACCGAGTGTTCAACCCGAATACGGTATACTGGATGGTCGATACAAATTTGCCTGCCCGGTAGCATATAGGCACGGTGTACTTCGTTTCGCTCAACGGAAGATATTTCAGCTTCCTGATTGGTTGTTGCCGATTATATGTGCCTTGGCATTGGCATCCCGAACTGTTTTTCTGCCAGCCCAGCCCGATTTCCAAATGGGCTGTCACTTTTACAATAGCGTTTGTAAGAAATCTAGACATAACGAATGTATAATGCATTTGACTTGAATAAATGGCCGTCGGAAAAAAAATCCAATGATTGAATCCAACACTCCTGCCAAGTTTGAATTCATACCCTCGGAACTCTGGAAACCATGACTTTCAAAGGATAAATTGATACCAAGTAGCTTAATGTTTTCATGTTGTTAGTTGTGACTCTGAGATATAATATTTAAATGTCTTAGGTACATTATACAGCATAGTTGGTAACACTAGAATCAAATAAAAAACCATTGGGCGACACTGTACCTTAATTTAAAAATAATAATATAATAATAATTATATTGTAGTGTTCAGTGTAATATCGAAACTGGCCATAGCCTGCATACGAAAGTGGCTCATGTCAAGGCCAATCAGATAAGAAGAAATGTGACGTGACACAAATGACATTGACAAGACAAGTGACAGTTGCCGGAAATGTGTGGTTATGTTAGAAATGTTGGAGGGAACAGAGCTCGCCATCCTTTTAATTGAGAGTTCATGACTTTATGAATCGAGCAAGAACGAACCCTCTTATAATATGATAATTCACCACGCATACACACCCCACAGCGGTGCGAAGATTTCTGCAAAATGTACTACTGATCAGTCAAATATGGCAAAACTCACATCGATTCTGTCACTATCAATCTGAAAGCTCTTCCACTGACCAAAACTTGGAGCATTGTGCCTGAATGCTCCCCGGCATGGTATAAAACTAACACGGTCACAACCAATCGTTCACCTAGTCGTCGGGAAAGTCGTAGAACGAGTAGCTCGAATACTGCGCGGCGTTGGCAGCGACGCTCGAGCCGTTCGCGGCCGCGCCGTCCGACGGCAGCGGAACCGGGAGCGGACGCGCCGGCCTGCGCGGCCGGTACGTGCCGCGCGAGCCGGCGTTCGGCGGCCCGCCGGGCTTGAGACGCGGCCGGCCGGGGCCTCGTCGTGCGCCTGCACCCTGGCCGGTCGGGCCGGCGCCGACCGGCAGCTCAGCCGGCGCCCCCGAAGGCGAGGACTGGGACGAGGACAGCGAGGAGGCTGAGTCTGTCGGGGCGGCATCTGCGAGGAAACACGATCGGAGTATAATCTTTTTTTTTTTCTAAAAAGGACTTCCACAAGTTGATGACGATTGCAGCAGTGCGTGGATAATTTCTGCCATTTGTTTCATCAAGGTATATGACGGAAACTATCGTAGTATTTCAGAATACATAGGTCATATGTGGAAAAAATTGCAGGTACAGTATATGCACTGGGTGTTTCCGGAATTGGAGGGATAAATCAAGTGGTTAATAGAATACGAGAAAACTAAAACAAAATCGAAGAATACACTTGTGTCGAAGAACAATTATTGTGGGATATGTAAGAAGTTAATTGAAAAGTTTTCTAATAGCTTTTGTTTACTACTGACCAGAGGTCATTAACCGAATTGAAAAGTTCTTCCAGCCTACGCACCCGAAGTATTAATCACCATTACGCATTTAAATGCAGGTCAATACACGCCTCGCATTTCGGGGAATCACCTCACGCTTCGAACAGGTCGTAATTCCACCGCTGGCTAACACGATGTTCCTCGATTATTATAGGTTTCCCTTCCGTGTTGTCAACAGATAAAAAAACTGTGAAATTCAACCAGAAATTCAACAGTTTTTTTTAATCTGCAATGGATTGTTACATATGAAATATATCGTCATTACAATTATGCGGAAAGGTTTGACTATGAAAAATTTCCGATGCGACAACACTACGGTGTGCAAGAGAATATTTACTACATCTTCCGAGACTGCATAGACAGGGGTGACAATAATTCTCAACAGCTGTTTTGAACTCAAATCGTGTGTCCTCATTGATAACTCTGCAGCCAAATATGTTGGGGTTCAGTTCATGTCATAAAAAATCCAAGAATCATACATTATTTGATATAGGTACATGATTCAGTATGTAGCAGAATGGTGATATGATGAAATTGAGAGTTCGTGAAAAATTGCGTACACATGAAAGGTTACTACGAAATAAAAAACCATTCAGAGGAGGTCCATAGGACCATTTATTTTTCTGCAGTCTTGAGAAGAGAGTGATTCCGACACTTCTAAAAAGCGCACAAAAATCATAAGTATTCGACGCTGTTGTGTGGTTCTTCACGTACAACTAGTAGAAGGCAAGGAAAAATCAGTGGTTTAGGCATCACTTGTGACAGAAGTTAAGGAACTCAATTTTTTCTCGAACGCAATAGCACTGCATTGGTTCACAATAAAATGATTTCCATCGCGACAGCACTATTCCAATGATTCAAATATTAGTTTTTCAATTATGCATTCTAGCAATGAATCAGCATATTCATGTCTGCTTCTAGGGATTATATATTTACTTCCTGTAAATCAACGTTAGATTACCATACGAAAACACTACGATCTTTCTTCCGGGTTTTTTGTGAATTTGGGTCCCCCGCGCAGCCAATATTGAAATCCTATGCGAATGTATAGGCTTCAAGACACTCACAATGAGCCAGAAAACTCAAATGAGTTGACGTAAGGCACAAATAGTGTCTTGAACCCTCAAAGGCTAAAATATGCCTGAAATGTACCCTGTGCCTTGTGGCAGTCAACGTACCGTGTTAGTCCCGTATCTCGCGTGACCATAAAATTTAAGCCTGCGGGAATGTTGGAAAAGGAGGAAGGTACTGGAATTTTTCTTGAAAGTTTGGAGGTGGGTATGCATCAGAAAAAACTTCACCAGAGAATTCCACAACTATGTAGGGGAGATCAGCCTCACCTCGTCCGAAGAATTTTGCTTTCAACAATGGATTAGAAAATAGGTGTTGAATTTGAATTTCGACAGTTGATGTCATTTCATGTTGAACAAGGAGTTGTGAAATATATTATTGGGCATAAGAGAAGATGAAATTTCAAAGAACTCGTACACCAAATTCAATATCAATGATAATACGACAAGTATAAAAAATGATCTGTGAATAGCAGAAGACAATGAGAAAGCAGGGTGAGGTATGGTTTGAAGAGTCAGACCTAGTGAATAAGGAAACAGATGATGAAATCTACATTGGATGCACATAAAAATATATCTCAAATGAAATACTCACCATTGGAGAATACGCCACTAGATGAAGTTGAATTGGTTATTCCAGTGGATAGATTGCGACTGATTCCTGAAGTACGACTCCTGGAGCCCCTAGGTCGACCACGTTTCGATGTCCCTCGACCCGAAAATCTCGGTTTCACAGTAGTACCATAAACATTATATACAGTATATTCTGGAACAAATAACAGACTGTTCAGACCAAAATGTTCGAGGTTATCCATCCATCAGATATAGCATTGAGAAAGCTGATAAAAAGATATAGGATTGAAAAAGCTGATATAAATCGAACTGGAGTCAAATTTTTGCGTCTTTGACTCAATTTGAAATGTGGGGCATGTCATATGTCTCAAAAAAGGAGCCTGATGGGTTCAATTTCGAGGCTGAATAATCAAATCATGCAAGGGCCGATTTACACCAGGTATTTGTTCGATACATGTTGATGCTACAAGAGATGGCATCAAGGTGCATTACCAACTCTCTTTATTAACCCTGGAGTAGCAGAAGATTAGTATTTCTCGTGAGGGCTATATGATGATGGGAATATGATATTGTATGAGTGTTTATTGTTTATACTTGTGATATCGATATATATTCATCAAATATCAAACTTTCATTACTACTAAACGTTACCGGGAAAAAATTCAGAATATTCGAATATAGATTTGAAATATTCTTATCTCCCACTATTCGATCAGTGGATCAGCCACCAAACACCAGATGGCGGTGATGTAAACGGAACATAGAACTGACATGTACGTTAGACATCTAGAAAAAGTAGTTCATCTATGGACTCACTGTTAGTAATCGGCGAATCCGCGTCATCGTTGTAGCCATCCGTCAAGTCGTCTGTCAAGATGTCGGTCGAGTGGACGCTGCCGGGGCTGTTCGGGCCGCTGTCCGTGATCGCGCCGTTGCCGCTTGTCGTCTCGGCGCAGCTGACAGCCGCTGGCTCGGGCTTCATCCTCTTCGTCTCGGGCACGGCGCTGCTGGCTATTGTCTGCAAAAGGATTGATTTCTTGGGGGGTGTTTGTTTAACGCCATCGAACGTCATTGTATTGTATTCATTGTAACTAGTCATTATAGTACTGGTCGACACATATTTGTTATGAGTACTTCGTCTTCTACTTTTCATTCATTTTCAACGAGAGCGTAGAAGGGTCACAGCAATTTAATTTTTGAATACTTGATCAGACTCAGATCTAGGGATTCCGACTTAGGTTGTATGGGTTTTATTTACGGGCGGAATTCAACTTCGTCGCAATGTTTGTTCAACGTCAACGAAAGGCTCACAGCTTATTGAATTTACGTTGGGAAATGTTGTCGGAATTCCGACTTAGATTCCATGGATTTCATTTCAATACAATATCAATATTACTCATGCATACCTTATATTGAAGTTTCCTTTTCCTTTCCGCTTCTTTATCCTCAGGTGGGTTTTCAATCTTCAAATGATCTAGAACGGAAACACATCGATCAAATCCCCTCGAGCATTCATATTCTATAAGCTTACATTTTTGAACTAACTCATCGTCATCCAGTAGGAGAGAAACCACTTCTTTGGGCTTCAGCGTGTCAGGCTTGAAATTACCACCACTTATAACCAACTTTTGAATCTGAAAAAAAATGGATTAAAATCTACTCTTATAATGTAGTGGACGCTGAACCCTACCTCACTCTTCTCTCTGGCCCTCTGTAAGATACGTTCCTCGATTGATCCCTTGCAGATCAACCTGTAAACAGTCACCTGTTTTGTTTGACCCAAACGATGAGCTCTGTCCATAGCCTGTTGATCCACGGTTGGATTCCAGTCGCTGTCATAGAAAATTACCTAAAACAAAGAGACATTGTTTTTTCTCAATTCAGTTATATAGAAATTCAGAGCATTGCACTATGAAGCAAGTACAATGTTGAATCACCGTTCACTCTATGATAAACTCAGTCGATGACGTATCCGAATCAATCCATTATACATTTGATAACGTACTCGCTGCTGACTCACGTGCATTGGAATTACAGGACACGTGCAAAAAATACATTTCTACAAGTTCCTGATTTGGGAATTGTGGCATTTTCAACAAGAAAATCTACATTAGAATAATAATTGTTTGATGTAGCCTGTCTGTATTTGTCGATTGATCGATACGGAATAAGAGCAACATTCTCTCACACCATCTTACGATCGATATTCAGAAGCCAAATTGCCGGAAAAGCTGCGTATGTAACCCCACCCTGTTTCATACACTCCTAAATAAAATTGTGAAATTATTTTTTCTTCAATGCATCGGGCATAGAAATTTCAGTTTTGTATACCAAATTGCATCATTTCATCACATTGCGTTTCGAAAATATTGAGGAAATACAATCTCAAGTCCCTTGCATGATTTGTCATACTCCTATCGTTTGATTTTTTACTATCTAACGATATCAATGTTGGAGTGTCCAATCGAAAATATTTGAAACAGGTGAAAACTGCATAAAGAATATGCAAAACAGGTAAAACCCGGTCGATTTGAATACGGCGAAGAAATTTCTCGGTTAGTTCTCATAGTCGGCATCCCATAGACATCGGCAAATTTCTGAAATTTCTCACGAAATCTGATTGTCGTTCCAACAGACCGCTTCTCAATTTATGCTCATCTGTCCCAGCACAACATAATGTCGAAATTCTTCAGCGGGTAGAGTTGTTGCGTCGGAATTGGTTTCTTTGGTCTCGAGACGAATGAATGCCCACAATAATTCAATAGCAAATTAGCGAATCAGCAAGTTCGCCCTTGTACGAATAAAACTCCCGAGACATTTTTACGAGTAGAGAGAAACCAACACCCAACATCGAAAGGTTTGCATCAACGGACCACGACTAAACAAAAAAATCAAAACACTGAAGAAAGTGTGTTTTATTTATGAATGTTTTTAGTAGCTTGAACACCTCCAATCTAAGACTTGTTGACACTCAAGTGATTCCGTAAGAAGAACACACAAGACACAAAATAGATGATACAATTGAATACAAAGTTGGGAATTACTATGAAAATCAATTATTTTGTGAAATATGTTTAAATTTCTTCTGACACATTGTTCTCCTTGTAATATCCTTCTATTCCTCTGCCTCGAACGAACTTTTATTTCCTTTTCGAAACCTCAAGTAGAAATATCAGCAAAACTATTCAACTTCAAAAACGCGAAACGACGAAGCATTCATTAATCGATTTGACTATAGAAAATTTTCACACGGATCATAATAATGCCATGCAATCACGTATTGCATTAAAATTCAATATGTTCTAAGAACCACTGTGATATTTTATTATGGTTGTGAATAAATTACGGGTCAGTAAGGAAGCATATTTATGTGACTGAGTAATGAATGGAGGCTGAATACGGAATTCCATAGATTCCATACATGACGAAGCAAAAAAATGCGAATCGCCGAAGATATTCTATAGGAACTTGTTTTGATGATTTCTTTTGTCTACACCGAGGAGAGACCAATCGAAAGAAGCTGAAGAATCTGGAAGCCATCATTTTGGAAAGTCTAATTTTTGTAGTCAACTATTCAGGATCGCACCTATTTTCATTCCACAAAACAATGAGAAAATTATTTAATCAAATGTTTATTTGTATTCCTTCCAAGAATTCATATTGTCGAAATGACAAACAATATAAATAATAATTTTTCGAGCAGAGGTACCTGACCTTCGTGATGCGATACGATCTCAAATCATGTACCTATTTGATATTTATAGAGGGTATGTATATTCAAAGTGAATGAATAAATACATAAATCAAGAACTTGAAGATTCAAAACGTATTGAATGATATTTCGACTTTAGGTTTTATACCTGAACGGATACAACTTAGTTCTGGGACCATTTAACAAATTTTATTTTTTATAGTGATCATTTCGACCAAGATTCACAAGATACCTCGTTTTAAGAAATTTGATACTGGAATGCATTCGAATAAAGTAAGTATATGCAACATTTTGAAATTGAATTGTGAATAGTGGAGAGATCACGAACCTGAACCCCAGGGAAAACCGAAGATAGTGAAACAGTGTTACCTAATTCAACTGATATTTCGAACCAATATATTTGACAACATTTATTTTCTTCAACAATGACTTGCCATATGCTGACTAGCTACTAGATTTTCATTATAATCCAAATGAGTGCTTTCATAATAGTGACAGTAGATTCATATTTCAGTTTCACAGAACTATAATGATTGAAAGATACTAATGGAGGAAAAACCTTATATCTCTCTGCTGACAACCCTGGGAAATAATTGAATTATTTTTTGGTGTATGAATACCTATAGGGTTAGTAATACCAATGCCAAGAAACCAAAAGTTGCATACCGACAGGGAAGCTGCTTTGATACGCATTTGGATGTCATGACTCCAAATGCATACATTCGATACAAAATAAGGGAACATATTATAGCAAACCCGATCACGGTTAGACAAGGCGGGCAGTATCTGAGCACGTGGATGCCTTTCCCGGAGAGGTGTATCGAATGACAGATATTGAAAACAACGCAACTAGACAGCATCACGCGAGAGCGCCGAATAATGAACCGGAAGCATCGAGTACCGTTCATGCCATTTCCTGCCTTGCGCACGTGTGGGAGCACGTATCACAGATCTCGAGTGGCAAGTTGCAGCATCGAACACACAAGAGAGCCCTTCTGTCCTCAAAGGATCTCCTATTCGAAAAACAAAGTTCTCTTATTTCCGATTACAAGGGTTTGCTGAACGACATCCTGAAATTTAAAGGATGCCATTTTTTTCATGTATACTTCTGTTGAAACTGATTTCCCAATCGCCCCTTCTGTTTTAATATCATCCGAGCATAGCATTGTCATGATATTTTGGGTTTATACAGTGTGTCTTACTGCTGATGAAAGCACCTCTGTATCTTCATTAATAATTGAGTTTCAGAAGAGATAGAAACTCACAAGAGTTCTCATACCCTATTATTTTGCCAGAGGTGAGTTTTTTTTTTCGAATACAGGTTGAATCAATGTGCATAGCTTAGTGTAGTGAAAATGTAGTAAGTAGAATAATCCTTGCCAAATTCACCGATCAATTACTCCACTCGTCATTCCAAGAATCCAAGCTTTCGTTTTTTGATAATAGATTTCTATCTCATCGAAAAAGACGTGTTCACAAACCAAACAATGAGCAATTTTGTGATGCTATTGTCAAGTTTGTAGAAGACGATTGAAAGGAGCTATAATTCATATATTGAAATATAAAGTTCAAAGCATGAAGTATTACGGTTTTGTTTATTCCATAATTATATATACATAGATGAAAATATGCAGTGTGGCACTACTGCAAATCCATCTACGGTATCAGCGGATATATTGTATTTTCTGCTAAATCATCAAGTGTTTTGCAATGAAAATATAATGACGGTATTCTTAAATACATTGCAGCATGAAAATCTGAATAGCTGTTTCATCTATCCGATATCGCGCAATGAAGAAAAACCACCCTGTACCTACATGAGAGAATATCAACTGATGAAGCTGCAATATTTGGCAGACATTCCAAGTCCCGCAATAATTTTCCCAAGGTAACTGGCAAAGGCCGGGAATATTTCCTATCGCAGACCGTGGGCGCTATTTTCAAATTCAAAAACCGTTCCGACTTTCCATTGTTATCTCATTTTACATTCAAAAGGCATTTCAACTTGAATAAAAGTAGAATACTATTACGTATTTCTCATATCATACCATGTAAACAATGAGAAAATGTCAACGCGGCTGAATTTTCACACGGGTTTGATATCCGGAAGAAAAAGACTAATATACCGCTAGGCCTTTTATCGGAAAGACTGGGATTTTTTCCGTTATAATTTGATGTCGCGAAATTACATAGCAGATCGTAAAGGATTATTATCAACGCTACTATTGCCAATTAGGCAAAAATTAACGTCGCGATCATTATACGATCAGAAAAAATCAAGGAAGGAAGAAGTGATTATCGAAATTAGGTAGTACATTTTAAACTTGAGAGTCTTCTTGGGATATGACTTCATTAATATTGTTGAAGGCAGACCAGAATAATGAATTATCGTTAATGGTATCCTAACATCAATATGCTACCGAGAGCAGCCAATAATTTTTTTACCATTGTTTCATTGGTTGACAAATGAAAGTTGAAACATTTCTTTAGTATCAAAATTATATTCCTAGAAATTAATAATGAACGAATCGAAAGAGAACAATTTATTGTCCACAAAACCAAATTGGGAGGATATCATTTTCAGATCAGATCATTAATAAAGGAGCAGATTTCAAGACCGTATAACACTCTGTTCCGGAAAAAAAATAGTTTGTGAGTTGAATATACATTTCAAACAAATATTTCCATTGTTGGGGAATATAACTATGGAAGGACATGTATGCATAATTTTAATGGCAAGTTATCCTATATTCCGACAAATGCCATTTGAAAACCATTCAATTTCATGGAATTTTGAAACATGCGAACGAAACATGTGCTGGTAATTCCTTATTTCAGCGTTGTCGGTTGTAGTATTTCACAGGATTACCAAGTTAATCATGACTCTTGAGTTTTCGTTGAAAACGAGATCCATACTTTAGATTAACTTACTTTATGAAATCATTGGTTTTATGCGGTACGTTCCACTCAATCAATTCATTATGAATAACATTCATATGAAAATAACGGAGTTCTATACTCTGCACACAGTTCTTCACTTTTCTGTACTATGTTGAAAAATGTATTAAAGCGCTCTCAATGATTGGCCAAGGCACGTATGACGTACATTCCCACGCTTTTTCGTCTTGTTCAAACGGATTCCTTTCTCAGTGATATTTCTCGAAAAGCTACTTAGAATAAAAAAAAAATTAAGAAAAATGTTGTGACTCCATTCATTTTCTAGATATTTGTGCTCTCGCATTTTGAATAACGATGATAATGGATGTTTCATTGATCTAGAGCACACAAAGGGAGAACTTTGTTCTATGACCACTGGATCAAAATGATGACTTCAACACCAATATTGAAAGGAAAATGAAGACTCACCGTATCGGCAGCTGTTAAATTGATACCGAGACCACCCGCTCTAGTGGAGAGCAGAAACACAAATATATCAGTCCTAGCCTGAAAATCAGCTACCATATCCCTTCTTTCAGAGATCTTAGAGGACCCATCAAGTCTCATATATTTGTGATGTCTATGCCACATATACTCCTAAAAATTTGATAATCAACCCTCAAAATTAAACATCAATTTTCTGAACTGTACCTCCAACAAATCTATCATTTTGGTCATTTGCGAATAAATCAATACTCTGTGCCCTTCCTCCTTCAATCGCCTCAACAATCCATCCAATACAGACAGTTTGCCTGAATCCGTCACCAGAGTTTCCTTATCCGGTACAATTATGCTAGACCAACCTTTACTCGGCTTGATATTATCATCACAGCTGTAAGGCTCAGGGTAAAAGGTCTCCGAAGATTTCGCATTGAACTTGTGACCAGTCACCCTAGACCAGTAGTAGTTCAGAGAATTGAAACTGTAATCGTCGACGTGTCGTTTCAAGTCCCATGCCGCTCTGCGAGAGTAACAATACAAACTAAGCGGGGCAGTAGATACCTTAAAAAAAATCACATAGTACTAAATGTGAGTACTGAATTATCAATACAACTTCTTTGGTATGTGAGCTATCGTTATGTGAGATAGATGATTGGACATTTCAAAACTCAGAATTTGCGCGATCACCACTGTCATCTGCTTGACAAAAACTGAATAGTACCTATTTCGCAATGCTTCAATAGAAATCAATTTTTACACCTGATCAGCTACTAAATGTTCACTACACTATACTTTTTGAAGAATCATTAACATTATTGGTATCAAATTTCACAACCAGCTACCAGAATGTATCGAACCTTTAAACAATATCCATATTTTCAAAACAAAACTGAAATATTTCATATTGAAATTTGATTTTTATAATGTTGATGAATATGAACTCAATCATTGTATATGAATATGATTCATCTATAAATTTGTTGACTGCACACAAATGATTTCCTTCCTGGAATAATTCAAACTCACTCTTGGCATATTATAAATGAGGAACGAGGGAATTTCAGTTCTGGCACATTGGACCTGGTGCACTGGTCTCCTCAAATACGGAAAATCGGTTCCCAAGAAACTATGTAGGGGTTTCTGCAAGAAAATTACAATAATTTAATGTAATTTGATTACCTAGTCTGTGTCAATATACTAACCGCTCCATCATCACTGACCACATCTATAACAGACAAATCTTCCACAAGATAATCTCTATGCTTCATCCTGATATTCTTATGTTCAACAGTTTCGGGCATGGAATGATAAAAATGATCAGTGTGGGTATAAAAAACTCTGTTTCCTTTCGTCTGTCTAGTGAAAATCAGATCACTCAATATTTCACTGTTTTCGATTTGTGGGTCTGACAACCTGAATGTATGTCGCAGTCTAATAGTGGGACTAATCGTAGAACGTGGGTGCCACATATACTTATGGTACAAAATTTTATCGCGGTTTTCCATGTCAAAGTAATTGAGCCACCTGTAAAGAGCGTTATTCAATACGATGTCTGAATACTCTGCTGAATACTGTACCTATGCATAATGTCACCTAGAAAAATCCTATAGATATCGCAAAATGATAAGTTCAGTCCTATGAAGAAATTGAATATTGAATTTGCGAAATCAACCTTAATTTCATCAGCTAGGTAGTCTGGATTGAATATATAAAATTTATTGAGTACAGAAAATGCCTTTCTGATATTGAAGTCATAAATCAAATAAGGTATAGTATATTGCACTGATGTTACTCTGATAGGTGACTTTGCATCTCTTCTTTCAAACAATTCGGGGTGATTACAAACCTAGAAAAAACACCTCATTACTCCACATCGATTTTTCAGGAACAGAATGAATCACACATGTTAGAAGTGCACACTCACAACATTTCCTATGCTAGTGCACCTTCCATTTTCAAGAACAAAACAATATAATAACCACTAAAGAACTTGATGTTTGTGATCAATATTATCTTTCTTGGAAATGTTGAGGGTGTGATTCAATTGAATCTTTACAACTTACTTTTCTAAATTGCATCACCAAATTCATTAAATTTGATGTGAAATTTTTATCAACTGTATGGGAGTCTCCACCTCCAACAGTATAATGCAACAAATCTTCAATTTTTATTTTTTGTTTCAATGCCTGATACAACAGATTCTGCCTTGCTGTCAGAGGGCAATACACCATCACTTCAATTTTGTCTGAGAGTTCATTTTCCACATCTTTCTTTATTCTCCTCAACATGAAGGGTTTCAGAATCATATGCAACCTCGAAAGATGTTCTATAAAATATTTAAATTTTTTTTAGGGTCACAGACATGCTTGAATAGATTGATTTGTATTTCAACCACAACACCAACATGGGTAATAATTCATTCCGTGGAATATGAAGGAAACAAAACCTAATTATGTCAATTTGATGTCATGAATAACTAAATCACTATCCTCACATTCATTAGCACACCAAAATATTCAGAATTACTGAACATTCCGAGTACTTGATCAATGTACTGATAATTTCAGATGCTATATTTGGTTTGATAGGTTTGAAGAGCAGATTGTTGATGATATAGTAATGAAAAATTATTATTTGTCTAGTATTTAATATTTTAATACTTTCATTTCCCCATGTAAGTATTTGGCAGACGAATTCTGAATCCTATATAATTTGCAGATATCCAGTTGACTCCCTAATATCCAAATGATACTCACTTTCATCAATACCAGTCTTGTTTTCTGCATGATTCTCAATATCTTTAGAAAACCATTCATTGAATTCTTCATGAGAGTCAAATAGCGTTGGCATGATAAAATGGAGCAGAGCCCATAACTCAGCCATACTATTTTGTATGGGAGTACCGCTGAGCAATAATCTATTCCTACAACTGAAACCTAATAAAGTCTTCCATCTCATAGAACTTGTACTTTTGATAGCTTGAGCTTCATCAAGAATCATATATTGCCACTTTATCCTATTGAAATATTTGATATCTGTTATAACAATTTGATAGGATGTCACCACAATATGAAAGCTGGCATCTTTGGTGTAAATGTCTTTCTGATCCCAAAATTGTCTGAGGATCTTTCTTTCGTTGGGATTGCCCCAATAGGGCACCACCTTGAAGTCTGGAACAAATTTCGCTATTTCTTGTTGCCAGTTGTGTAGCGTCGATGCCGGAGATATTATCAAAAAGGGCCCCCAAACGGCTAGAAAAACATATCAACATGTATGATGAAATATTAAAAAACACAAGCAAAATCAATTATTTTTGTCCTATAGGAGGTATGAAATCCAAATTGACTAAATAGTTTTCAAAATATGAACAAATGGAATAAGTAAGAAACTTCCAATGTGGATTTTTTTTTGCATTTTCAACTGGAAATTTGTTGTGAGAACATGAAACATGAAAATAATGATGCAACTGGAATGTTGACAGATTGGTAAAAGTTTGAGGATCAAGATTTCCTGTTTGAAATGTAACTATTCCATCTTAATTTTAATTTTTCTCAAAATTTTAATTTTCATTAGCCAAATATGACGTTTCACTCTCCTGGATGTTCCTTTTGATCTGTGCATATCTGCAGCAAACTGTAGCTTGCAGTTGAGGAGTACCAAACAGCATTGATATACTCACAGTATTTTTCAGCTATGTGACACAAAAATGCTATACTTTGTACAGTTTTTCCTAGACCCATTTCATCAGCTAAAATGCCACTGATGCCTTGGGAATACAAATTTGCCAACCAGTTCATACCCCTTAACTGATATCCCTTCAGTTTACCACGGAACTTATCTGGTTGGGGTTGCTCTCCATCTAATGGCACAAATTCATCCAAGCATGAACTGGCCTGAGCATCAAAATGACGAGTCCTCGTTTTTTCACTATTGAATGCATCTAGTGCATTTTTCTTAGCAACTTCCTTCATTGATTCACTGAAAATATTTTATCCATTTTCATTTCAATTCACCTGCAGGCAACACAACTCATTCTGTGAAATCTTGAATCCTTTGTTCATGCTTGAATACATACCTGTCATAAGTATCACAGCTGAGTTTGGTAGAGCTGTCTTCATCTAACTGACTCAATATGCGTAACTGTTCTTCAGGAGAGGCCTGTCCCAATTTTTTTGACATGAAGTGAGCATATAACTCAGTTTGAGTGATAAGAAAGTTGAGTTTTCGTTGTTGACGTTTGGCCTCCACCAGTTCATGATCAATTTTCCTTTGCTCTTCTGCTTCCTTCTCTAATCTTTTTTTCACTTCTCTGTCAAACCTTCTGGATCGTTTCCAATAGGCAATGTTTTCTCTGGATAATCTTTTCATTCTCCATTGTTGTTCCTTGACTGTTCTAGCACTTTGCAGCTGATAAAATGAAATATGTTATTTCCCGATTATTTTTCAGTAATGTTCAAACTAATATTCAGAGATAGATTTTGAAAATATAGTAAGGAAATCATTGAAAAATATTTTCATACTCCCTGAACCAAGACCTTGTACTATGTACTAACTTTTTCATGAAAATAAATATCTCAACTTGGATTTTAAATTGAATATATATAGTCAGAATAATATTGGTTTGTATAGTTTCGAAGATAACTAAAAAATAACATACTGCTTTTTGTCTGGCATATTTAACACAATGTGATGCTATCCTTTTACATTGTAAGATCATTTCTTTATGCTTATTTGTTTTAGACCTATGTTGTTTGCCAATTTCCTTTTTAACAATATTTGTAAATAATTTTCTTCTCTTCAAAGTCATCATATCTTCCCATTTTCGTTTTGATTCTTCATCTTTGAATTTCTTGGATTTTCTTTTGGAGGTAGTGGCTATATTATGAGGCATTTGCATTGGGTGTGTTGTGACAGGAATACTATAATCTGAATTCATATTTGAATCTTCCATATCTTCTATACTTTGGAATTCTATTGTATTCTGAAGGTTGAGATCCAAACAAGGTTCATCCTGAAAATACATAAGTCTCAAATACTTGGGTACAGCACTATATTTCCAAATGGACTTACTGATATGTCATCCAAAATCTCTGGATGATAAAGTGGTGACTTAGAAGTGTCTTCATGTTTAATCATTTTCCTTTTTACTTGAACAGGCAGATTTTTTTCTATTTCAGGGTAGTGATCAACTGCACTTACAAGACCTGCTCCATAGAACATATAGTTTTCATACTTCTGAAAAAAAAAACTGAAGAACCTTGTAATCAAGATACAAATTAACATACCTCTTTTGATTTTCTGGTATATTTTTGATAAGAATGCATTCGAATAATATTTTTATATTGAACATCCTCTGGTGTTGAATCAGAATTCTCTTGTAGTACATCAGCTAGCCATTTACGCCTGGAGGAAACATTTTTCAAGTTGTAATAATCTTTAGGAGAGTGTGGTTCATCTTCTGGAAATAATTCAAATATTGCACAATGGGCACAGTGGATCTTATAGAAAAAATATAATATACCTCTCAATATATTATCTAAGTTAGCATCATCAATCTGTCCATCATTATCATCAGATTCATCTGAATCTGAACTTGGGTCTAACTGATTGTTGACATTCTGCAGGAACATATTGAGATCAAGTGCATGTTCTACTCGACGAATATGTATGGGTTTAGCTGTACATGGTTTATTTTTCTGATCTACATAAACATCACCACCTAAAAAAATTTTATGAATGATTTATATAATACCTGGAATAAATAGTATCACTCCATACTTACTAGGTATTACTTTGTAAGTTTTATCACTGCTATTCCTCATGACCCTTGAAATAATAAACTTAAAAAAATGTAATCAGAATAGTTATTTATCTTTTCTTTTCTTCAATGTGAATATGATTTAAGTTTTTTGTTTAACCTCAATGTTGGAAATATACATCATAAGATCAAAAAACCATGAAATTATCACGGAATCACGGAACGTGATGATATTATTGATTGGTCGTATGGTCTTATCCCAACTCCACTAAACTTGATTTCAATTGAAAGAATCCGAGATAGGTTACCTATTGTAATTCATGCACTCAGTGTATATACATATGAGCAGAGCATAAAAACTTCGCACTAGTGCTATAACCGGAAAACGGTATCATCAATTCTGTGGTATCAGGGTCATTATTTTTTATATAACAGAGATGCGCTATGAACGATCTTCAAACTGATAGATCATTTTATATAGCTACTAGATCTTTATTCAAACCACAAATTAACCAACTCTGTACTAGATTACTAGATAGTGTAATCTGTGCACAAACTTATGACTCTACAGAACCTAGGGAAAATGAAACAACCGGATTAGAGGCCAATAAACTTGAAGAAGAAATGAAAAGGTTGATACTTGACAGATGAAAGATACGTCCATATTCAGAATCTCGATTTTTCATTATCAGTTACTACAGGAGAGTTTGATAAATAACAACATATATGTTTTTTTTTTCAAAAATTGAGGAAAGTAAAACTATAAGTCGCAAACGTGGCTCAATAATCTTGTATTGAAATAGTGTTGTTGTTCTCTACAAATCAAATATGTCGGAAAAACTCAAGGTAGAATAGTAGAACTACAGTTCAGATATTTATTTAATTCTCGATTTTTTCAGAATATTCCAGAGCAAAAATTAAAAGCATTTTCTATAGGCATAATGGGAAAGAGAAATTTATCAAAGAAAGAATTAGAGGAGCAAAGGAAACGTGAGGAAGAAAAGGCGGCTGCACATGTAAGCTAAAAAGTTTAATATTAACCAAATGTTTTTCTCAAACCTATATTTATAGGTTTTTCAAGAATTTGTTGAAACTTTCCAAGATGCTCCAATCAATGGAAGCTCAAAAGTTTGGGTGAAAGCGGGAACTTATGATGCAGGAGCCAGAAGTAATATCTATTCTCATCTCTTTTTGAATTCAAATCATGATTTTCAAACTTTTTCAGAGGAAGATACAAGAGAAAAAGGTAAACTATACAAACCTACTTCTAAGATAGCCCCAACACAGGAATTGATGACTTCTGCTGAACGTGCACAAGCATATGCTAAGCTTTTGTCTTCTGATAAAAAACCAGAAAGATTGGGAAAAAAGAAACCATCTACAAAGAGTAATTTGGAAGCTTTCATGGAAGAACTCAGACAGTAAGTAACTTTCAAAGTATGTATGTACATTATTCTTAAAAACTGTTCACATAGGATTCAAGAAGAAAGAGAGGAAAGACACAAATACAAAGGAGCAATTCGAACCCCAATAGAAAATGAATTGGATTTATTCATGAGAAGTGGTGATATTGGATCTTTTGATAATGGTGACCCCAACACAACAAATTTGTACCTAGGAAATCTCAATCCAAAGGTATACAACATGAACCTATTTTTAGCATTGTATTGAGAAAATTTAATTTTACAGATCACAGAACAACAGTTACTAGAATTGTTTGGAAGATTTGGGCCTCTGGCCAGCATTAAGATAATGTGGCCAAGATCTGATGAGGAAAAAGCAAGGGGTCGCAACTGTGGCTTTGTTGCTTATATGGCACGTAAAGATGGTGAGAGAGCATTAAAAAACCTGAATGGAAAGGACATTCATGGCTATGAAATGAAACTTGGCTGGGGCAAAGCAGTCATAATTCCTCCACACCCAATTTACATCCCACCATCTTTACTTGATTTGGCTCAACCACCTCCACCTTCTGGACTACCTTTCAATGCTCAGCCTGCCCTCAAAGATAAAGATGTATTACCCAAATCACAAGAAGAACTGAATGAGATTCTCTCGAGAGCTATGGTCAAAATTGTCATACCAACTGATAGAAATTTATTAATGCTTATTCACAGGATGGTTGAATTTGTTGTCAGGGAAGGTCCAATGTTTGAAGCAATGATAATGAATAGGGAGCTGAATAACCCACAATTCAGGTGAATGGAACTAATTTGTAATCAGTTTTTGCATAGACAGTATTGGTTGAGATCAAGTTGAATTTATAATGTATATTGCATATTATTCTAGGTTTCTGTTTGAGAATCAAAGCCCAGCTCACACATACTACAGATGGAAAGTATACTCTATCTTGCATGGTGATTCACAGAAAGAATGGAATACCTTGGAATTTAGAATGTTCATAGGTATGTTTTGAATGTAGTGTCCTGATATTTTGATATCACAATAATTTATTAGGTGGGTCAATATGGAAACCTCCTATCATGAATTGTTATACAGCTGGTATGCCTGAGGAGTTAGTGAGAGAGGATGAAGCAAAAGAAAACTCCAAGGGTACCCTATCAAATTCGTATGTATGAAACCTCATTGCGATATACATAATGAAATAATAATTTGATTCAGGCAAAGAGATAGGCTGGAAGATCTGATACGTAGCTTGACTGCAGAAAAGAATAAAATAGGAGAGGTTATGGTATTTTGTATAGAACACAGTGAAGCTGCTGAAGAAATAGCAGAATGTATCACAGAGTCATTGTCAAATGAGACCACAGCTCTAACCAAAAAAATTGCTAGACTCTACTTGGTATCAGATATTTTGCATAACTGTCAAGTGAAGGTTAATAAGGCTTCTTTTTTCAGAAAAGCGTAAGTAGATATCCTTACAAACATTCACAGGTTCATATTCATTTGTTTCATGCTAGGTTCACTATGAGAAGAAACGATAGTGATTTGCCTTGCAGTCGGCAATTTTACCGAATTATGAGGAACAAAAGTCTGTCGCCCCTCCGTAACTTCTTTATTTTACACACTATCCAAAAATTGTTGATGCTTGAATTGATGAACCATTCATCAAACTTTTTCAAAATTTACTGTAGAATTTAATAATACAATAATATACAAGGTGTCCTATTTAAAAAAAAATGAACTTTGAATTGCTGCACTTTCTTGGGACATTCTTTAAATGAAACTTGAACCATTGAAGAGATTGAATGAAACCCTACAATTTATGCATTCAACATTTCTTTTATTATATAAAATCAAGAAATTACGGGGGGAAAGAGGCGACCGACTTCTGGTCCTGACAACACAGAAACAACAAGCTATTTTTCAAATAGGAGCAATAATTTGTTTCATCCTTCCTTGATTCTGAAGTGGATGCAGTGCAACAGTATCTAAAATGTCTTGTGTTGTTCAACTTATACCACATATAATTATTTTATTTATTGAAATAGTTTGCTGTCATTGGTACTCAATAAATTCTATACTATTCTTTGAATATTAATTATGTTTATATCTGTATGTATAGTATGCAGCTGGATATTCTAGGATGTCTGAAAGAATTCATAAATCATATTGGTGATATATTTACTTCCAGATTTGAGAATAAGTTACTTGAGATATTCAAGTACATAAAACAGACCTATGATAGACTAGAAGGAAGGTTGCAAGCAGAAGGATTCAAAGTTCGAATCTTGAGGACCCTGAAAGCCTGGGAGGATACCATCTATCCCAAAGAATTCATGAATAGATTACATAATGTTTTCTTGGGTTTACAAGAGGTAACATCAAACAAAAAGGATAACCATGAGAAATTTTGTGATATCTATATTATAGGAGGAGAAACAAGTTCATAAAGAAATAACAGAGGACATTGATGGAAATCCTTTAGACAATCAAGAATCTGATGAAGATGTGCCAATGGATGGAGCAGCACTATTGAAATCGGCAATGTTACAGTATGAGAGTGGATCTGGCGATGATTTGGATATAGATGGTAGTATTTCAATTAGATTTATTCAATGAATGTATCTCAGTTTAAACATCATCTCAGGTCATGAAATCAGAGAGGATGGCAAAATCGATGGTGGCCTGAGTGGATTCATCACTTCAAAGTGGGAAACTGTAGATCCAGAAAAGGTTGAGTCCCAGGCCATGACCACCAGTAAATGGGATCTACTAGAAAATAGTCAAGATGCCAGTCATGAGAGCAGTGCAAATGAGAAAGAAGACCTAACTGACTTTTCGGACACGAGGTGAGTGAACTGCGAAAAATTGTTAACTCAATCAGACAAAATTTCAGAGGAGATATTCATCCAAATATTTAATATGAAACCACATATCTCTTTCAGAAATATAAATTCATATACTCCGATCTCAACTGCATCATAAACAGAAAGCAGGTTATGGAAACAACGCTTTTGCAACTAGCTGAATAATGATGAATTTGTTCAAAAATCACTTGAAAAAAATCTTGACAAAGTTTAATTCATTTTAACATCTTTGCATGAGAATACTGATAGCCGATAGTTCTGCAGATAGATCTACATCTGACCAAGTAGGCAACAAGGAACAATTACTCTTAGAATGTCACCAATGAGATGCCCATTTTCAATCATTACTATGTCGCTAATGAAATTTTGAAAACGATAGTTAGGGTTATTGCGATATAGTACCTATGATACAGTGAATGAAAACACGCTAAGGGTGTTCAAGAATACGTGAAAAAAATTCTTGACAGGCGCCGACTGAAATCAAGAACAATTTTGAGTATGGTAGACTGACTTGGTGTTGTTCTTGGTACCTCACTTACTTACCATTACCATTACTTGACTCTTATGATCAGCAAAAAACTATATTTTTGCTGCTTTTCAGATCTCTCGAGGGGTAAATTAACGACTTTGAAGACTTGACATTTTGATTTCAGGAATATGACAGAAGAAAAGAGGCAGAAACTGAGGGAGATAGAAGTGAAGGCCGTTCAGTATCAAGACGAATTGGAATCGGGGCAAAGACAACTGAAAAGCGGGTGGACCATGCCACAACAAGTGGAGCACTACCGACGAAAGCTATTGAGGAAATCAGAAAAGGAGAAGAAAGAAAAAGGTGAAAAGACACCCAAAACGGAGAAGCATAAGAAAGACTATGAAAAGAGTGAAAGAAGAGCAGCAGAGAGCTCAGATGATGAATCATACTACAAAGAGCTGTAAGTACAAGGGTTATTTTTTGAATATTTAGTTGGGAAAAATGATATGTTTCATGAATCCAAAGTTCAATGAGTTACTGACAATATTTTTTGACGGATTATTTATATTTATCCATCTTTTTTTTTGTGTACCTCATCTGTAATTGATTTTGTAGTACTTCTAGAAAATCTAAAAAACATGCTCGAAGTTCTTCAACTGGCTCATCGACCAAGCACAGGTAACAATTTTTATTATTTCTCTCTTTCAGTTCAAGTGGTTCAAAATATGTTGGATTTGTGAAAAATTGCAAATTATTTTGCAAGTAGGATATTTTGTTATTTTGTATATCATTTGTCTTTTATCTTTTTGCTCTAGTTGAATATTCTGAAATTGCTGGTCAAGGTCAAGTTTATTGAGGAGGTTTCACTCTTTCGCGTTCTAAAATTTATATTGAAAAATCTAAAATCATTTCTATCATCAAGATATTGCTTCAAATATTTTTTTACAGTTTTCAATAGCAACGTGAGGATTCATCTTCTGGCCAGCATCATCAGCTTAATTTTTTCCTGTGGTCGCCATATTGTTTGTTCACAGAGATGAATGCCGCTTTTTATTCGGATTTCTTTGATGTATATAATTTGATCACTTGAAACCACGAATATTCAAGCAAAACTGACAACAATAAACTCTTGACGAAGCCAAAACCAACTAAGGTAATATTAGTTTTACTTGAATATTCGTGCTTTCAAGTAATGAAATTATAAATACAATATGAAATGATATAAAAAGCACAATTCTTCTCTGTATTGTTTTCTTTTAATTGTATTTTATGTGTATTTTTCTCTGGCGTCCATGAGCAAAGATATAAATTATCATAGTGGTCGAATGATGAAACGTCGAATGGTAAATCTAAAATCATCACCGAGTAGATGCTATGAGTTGAGAATGTAATATGTTCTTAGTGTTGCTGCTGTCTTCTCAAATAACGCCAGAAAAAAATTAAAAACGAAACAATTTTCATTTCATTTTTTTCGGAAATCTCCCGTCTGTCGTAACTCTTGTAGTTTCCGAGTAGGATATGCATATTTTCACAGATTCAACTGAAATTATTCCGTTAATTCCTAGCAGGTTAACAAACAGTGGTAAGACCGCCTCTATGATTTTATCCACTCGAATTTTAGGTCGAAAAGTCGGTCTCCCTCTCGCAAGAAAGTCAAGGCTCTGAGTCCGCCGAGCCCCCCACGAATAAGGCGGCATTCTCCCGTCGTTTCTTCTTCCCGCTCCTCTAGGAAGAACAAAGAATCCCTTTCTCCCACCAGCTCGAACGGTAAATATTCCTCGCCGGCGAGGAGGCACAAGGCGTCTCCTTCGCCTCCCAGAAAGCACAGCCGTAGGTCTCCCTCGCCGAGAACCAGACAGTCCAGCCCTCCCTCCAGCCGGTCCAGATACCATTCCCCGGAACCGACGAGGAAACATAGGCATAAACACAAGTATTGAGGTTAGGGAGATCGTTCGGTGCGGATTTACAATGAAGCTCAATTTAAAAGCCCTGTTGCCGTAGCTGCCGTTGCCGTGATAGAATATGTCAAATATGATTAGAAAAATGGATGGAAACTGAGGTTGCAAAATGATCATAACATTCATAACTCAACTAATGACTGATAATACTGACACGAAATTATATGTTCCGTGCATGCGCCTGCAGAACTGCTGCATAAGTTCATGAATTGAGCAATTTCTCCACTACTGCAACGGCAACAGATACGTCAACTTCGGCTACGGCAGCGGAGTTTATAAGTTGAACTTGATATTCGATGATTTTACACATTATTTATATCATTATGAGTAGACTTCGAAATCTGTTGATTTTCATGAGGGACATTTTTATTATTTTCTGTAAATAGTTGTGTATGTCATATATGCAGTTTCGATAGTCAAAATAAAAAAAATATTGTACTTTTGCGTTTCGTATTTTCTACTTCAAGAATGGATATTTCCCGAATTATAACACTGATCATTTGTGAACATGCAACTACAAGAAAAATTGTCTTCAATAGGTGTAATGATAGCTATTGTTCTTGAGGTTGAAAAGCCGAACCGAGCCGTAGGCGAGATTTGGAATCATTCAAGACATTCCTCAGATTTAGCCAAAACAAGAAAGACATCCTGCGTCTCAGTCATAAATGACGATAGTCATATTGATGAGGGGTGATTGTGAATCACCAAAGTGAAGTTTCCCCCTACAGTTACCTCATGTACACCCAACTCTTGAGCCCAGTATGGTATGAAAATAATCAAAGATAATACTAATTCGAAGGGTCCTCAAAAAAGCAAAGCTTATTCTGCATATGCGGACCAATTCTCATAAAAATTACATTTCTATTACGAGAAGTCATCCCCTACAATATCTTACACCATTTCAATGACACCTTCCGTAAATGAAATAATAATAAAATGAATGAATTCCTAACAGTTTTATTGAACAAAAAATTTGGCAATTTATAATTAGTAGTCTAGGCAATTTAACATATAAATAAATAGAAGAAAGGACCCACTAAATCCTACCGGGCCAAAACAGTCAGTACAATGTAAGAATAAACGTCTGTGACCGCAAGCGTCCATAGAAAAACAAATTATTTTTTTGGTTTCGTTGTTTTCTTCGTTCCTCCACTACTTTTCCTAGGTGGTGGCGTAGGTCCAGACGACGTCTGTTGGGCATCTGGAGGAGGCGTAGCAGGAGCAGTCGTTTCAACCTTCAGCGCTTCCTTCGCTACCTTCAGCTCAGGTTGTTTCGAGTCAGGGACGATGGGAGGAGTGGGCGCGGTTACTTGGGTTTGCAGCTTTTTCGCGGGCACAATCGGAACTTCGGGCGTAGCGGGTTTTTTCCCCGTCTCAGTGACGACAGGCTCCACCAGTTTCTCAACTTCTTCAACAGGTTTCTCAGGGCAAACTGTTTCAGAAGCTTTTGCAGTTTGTTCTGAGGGTTGTTTAGGAAGTTCTTCACTCGGTGTGTGTGGTTCAGAGAGTGGTTCAGGACTTTTGACGGGTTGTGGAAGTGCCGGCTGTAAAGATTGAGGCATCAATGTTACGGGAGTGGGGCTCTCTACTGAGGCTTTTTCAATTTTGGACGTGGGTTTGTGAAGTTCTTCTGTAGTTGGTTGAGTAGGGAGCTTTGTGGCCGATGTAGAATCCAACTTCGAAGTTAGAAGAGGGGAAGGCTGAGCAGTTTCCGGAACTGGACTCGCAGGAGTAACGGGGGCAGAAGGTTTGGCTGCTGGTTGACTCTCCAATGACTCTCCAGTAGGAACTAGAGTCTCAGCTACAGGTGCCACAGTTTGAACTTGTTCGATTTGGACAGGAGCTACTTCGGGTCCTTTTTTAGTTTCCAGTGTTGGCGTAGGTTCTTTGGGCACTGTTTTTTCCGTTACAGGAGTTGGAAGCTCAACCTGCTCTGGTAATGGATGTGGCACATCAACTGGTGTTGGTTTAGATTCAGTAGTTTTAGCTTCAGTCTTCAATTCGACATTGTCAGCAATTTTCTCTGCTACCACTTGTTCGATTTGTTCAGTTGGTGTTTCAATGGGTCGAGTAACCGGTTCTTTGTTTACTAAAGTTCCTGGAGTGTCGACAACAGGGGCTGGTACTTCAACTTGTTGAACAGGAGCTTCTTTGGGCATTTGTTGTGGCACTCCAGTCGGTTCACTAACTGGAGTAGGTGTGATTTCTGTGGCTGTAGCTTCAGTCTTCAATTCTACGATTTTCTTCGCTTCCACTTGTTCAATTTGTGCAGTTACAGTAATTTGATCACATGCTAATGGTTGCGCTGTTTCCGCTTCTGGGGTTGCAATGGGTTGAGCAACCGGTTCTTGCGTTACACTAGTGGTAAGTGTTTCTACAGGTTTGGCCTCACGCACTTGTTGTATTGGTTGATCTCCTGAACTAGTGACTTCCATCGATTGTTGTTGTTCGTCAAGTTTGACTGAAACATTGCTGATATTCATTCTCTGATGCAGGTTCATTGGTAATAATGGTTGGCTTGGTTTAGGCGTGTCAACGTGTTATTTGTATCTCCCATTCATTAATAAGCATTTTTCAGAAGAAAATTCACATAATTATGGTTAATTAGTTTGTCGGGTATGAGGGGGAAGTTATTGCACACAAAAGATCTAAAAAAAAACAATATTTATTTCCAAAATATATAGATGTAAGAAGCACTGATTTCTATATTCGAAGCATTTCTTGTTATCATTAACCAAAGCTATCGAGCTTGATGCTCAGAATGAAACTGAACAAAAAATAAATCGAGTTAAGTATGTTAATTTATGCCGCATATTTTTCTATGCACCTTCTCAGATAACTCACCTTCCACTGGCATCTCCTGTACTGGTTTTGACACGGCTGTAGGCGATGGTTCTAGATTCACAAATTATTCCATATTAATATATAATCACAATTGACTATAGAATGTAACTGTTATGAATAATTCAAGATAGACTGTGAGTGTGGAAATTATCATAGTCTCAAGTAAGGAAAATTCTATTGCATCTACACCACAAGAAGAAAGCTAACATGCTAGGAAAGAAAGAAGAGCACATGACAAATTGGAATTTACGAGGCAAACTCTTGATGCACACCTTTTATGGAAGCAGTTTCTTCTGGCACTGAGGAAAGAGTTTGGCATATCTTATTCCAGATGTTATCGAAAGAATCTTTTCCCAGGTAATCAATATGTCCTACTTCCCAGCCTTGTCTCCTCAAATGGTCATCCAGTGCTCGTTGCTCAGCAGTTCTTGGTGATCCTAAAGTTAGTTTTGCGAATGCTCCTGCTAAACCAGCCTATAAAATATAAAAGGAATATAAAAATAAAAAATAAAGAAGTCCTTATATTACTAAATTTTCTGAAGACATATTGTGCATATGTTGAAAAATGATATTCCATTCTCATGATAAGTACGATAGGACTTACAATACATATCACCCTAATGAATACAGGGTATACCAAATCGATATCGATACAATGAACTGAGACCCGCCAAAAATTTGAACGATAAAAAATGAACTTCAGGAAACCTTAAAATAGTAGTTTGTTGAAGAAAAAAACAGTCTGAATTATACATGGTGCTTCAAAGGTGCTTGTATCATTTAGAGAGTGATGAGATTTGAATAAGCCAAATTCAGACCTTGGTATACCCTACATATTTTCACTTCATCTCTTCTTTGATAGCTAGTTTAATATGTAGAAATCTTTTCTGCCAGGGTACTCACATTTTTGTCAGTGCTATCTTCTTTAGAATCAGTTTGTAATGTCATTTCGTTGGACACTGTAGTAGTTGCTATACATTCGTCAGGCAGTTTAGGAATGGGAGGGTAGTCAGGAGGGGGTTGCTTCGTGGAAAATTGGTGTTCTTGTGCAGGAACGATCGAAGGAGTATGCGGTTGACTATATACATTAGTTGGATGATCATGATTATGATTATCAGCTTCGATGCATGCATTTGTATTATGAGGTTCAATATGCTCTGTTTGTCCACTATGGTGTTGAATATGATGATTGTGATTATCATGCCTTTGATAGTGGTGATATTCAACATGATGATTGTGATGCTCAACAGGGCGAATTTGATGTTGAATGTTGTGATATTCAAGGGGGCTACTTTGATTATCGTGATGTGAAACAGGAATGATGTCAATGTCGTGACGTTCAGATGAGTGATTTTGAAAGTTGTGATGTTCTGAAGGATGATGGCTTTGTGGTTTCTCAATATCAATGGATTGATTGTCTGATAATTGACTAGGAGTTTCTGGAATACGACATTCGTTAAGATTAGAGGTCTCATGGTGAATTTGACTGCCTGATTGGTTGCCTTGTTGCACATAGTCATATTCTTCCCATGGATCCCATACTTTCTGGTAGTCTTCCGCAGGATCAGATACATCGGGAGTAGGACAACTTTTGGTAGGACTTTGATAGGTACTGGACTGACTACCATGCACAGTGTCTGTACGGCTGGTCTGAACAAACAAGCATGCAAAAGAAAAACAGTTGAGTATGTAGTCAGTTAGGTTTCATTGCCTTAACAAACGATATTTGTTTAGGAGAATAAAAACAAGCAAACAAATTGCTTATCAAAACTCAAAATACAAACGCAGTCTGCTGCATCATGCAACACGATTTTTCTAGTGGCTCAACAACAAAAATCATAGGAAGGGTGCAATATGTTTCAACAGATCATAGGTATATCATATGCTGAGGTCCACCAGGAAATATTAGGCTGCTAGTCAATGCCAGCAGAATTGGAATTCTCGGATGACTTAAAACATGCAATATTCAAAATATTTGAATTTATTTCATGAAGATGACATTTATCAAAAGTGTAGATTGATACTGATTCAATACCCACGATCCCATTTTGATAAAAATGAAACCTCTGGTGGACAACAGCTCATTGTGGACAAGAAGGAAATGTGATCGAGGAAAAAAGAAGCGGAGAGCAATATCTCTCATATTTATTAGTGATATATCCTCACTCAAAAATAGTTGGTATACTTACCTAGATTTTTCAATAATATTCCGTGAGATTAGAAATTTTCAAGCAAATACCAGATCAGAACAAGATATTAGGATATACTAGATGCAATAAGTACTAAGATATCACACACAGTATTGTTAGAAATAAAACTTTTGTAAATATCCAACACAAAAGCTTTAAAAAAATTGTATGAATTTTTCTTGACTCACCTCACAATGAACTATCAAATCCACTTCAAGCTTGTAAATATTTGAAATGCATATCATTAAAAATCAGATGAAATAATTTGTGATAAAACATTTATCTTCAAGTTGGCAGCTGTCAATATTCCTTTTGCTGACTTTTTTAACTCGGTGGTATAAGTTCAATTTATTATGATTCAAGAATGAGATTGTTATTCACAAATTTCAAAGCTGATTCATGATTAATTTTAGGATTAATCTTGAAAACTCACCTTCATTGATTCAACTTTGGAATCCTCTATAGGCTTGTAAATATTCAAATGAACGTCTATTACAAAGAAAAATCATAGATGAAATACACAGTGTATTCCATTCAAGTAGTTACACCCCCGCAATTTGTAGTACAAGTTATATTGTTTTCAACAGAGAAAAAATGTGTAATTACGATTTTCATCCAATAAATAGTAACTGGAATGAAATCCACTTGACTGTACTAAGATTGGCAGAGGTGTATCTGCTGAAATCAAATTCCAAAGTCATTTCAAGATATTTGTTGAAATGAATAATAAGAATAATAGCTGAAAGTTGAAAATATTTATTATAATTACCATTTCCGGTGTTAGGCTTGGGTGAATA
Organism: Gastrophysa polygoni; assembly: GCA_963576655.1. Classification (NCBI taxonomy): domain Eukaryota; kingdom Metazoa; phylum Arthropoda; class Insecta; order Coleoptera; family Chrysomelidae; genus Gastrophysa; species Gastrophysa polygoni. Next base: position 4,077,226 of record OY755085.1, read on the forward strand.
AGATTGCAGAAAATATTCCACCACAGTTGTAAAATTTCCTGTAGATGTTTCACCCCTTCAGATGGGTGAACTTGTCTGGATTCTGTGTCAAAATATTGCAGCCATGGTTTGGATGCTCCAATAAAATGTATGATTTTCGCATTCCTCCCGAACCTGAAATTATCGACTTAGTATTCAGGATGTCCTTTTGTTTCTGTGAAAACCACTTTAACTTACTGTTTGAAAGCAGGAAGGTAAGAGTAGCAAGCTGTGGAAGCCATGTTATAAATAAATGGCAAGTGCTTGCTGATGTCTTTATGTGCCCAATCGGAAAAGTACAAATTGAGAAGACCTTGATCACCACCTGAAATGACAGAATTCTCATATAAAACAGGATTGTCTCAAACCCTCAAGGTAAGGTATAGTTTTTTGTAGTGGTGCTCTTCAGTTCATCAGCAGTTTGATATTTAAGAAGAACGACGGTTTTATTTGCAAACAACCAACTCTAAGAACCTAATGAAAATACTTGATCATAATATAAAAAGTGTCCGTTTTTCGAGCTTGGGCATAGAGATCTAGGCATTTTTGAGCTGATTGATGATCTTGAAAGAAATTTGACCTATCATGACAATTCAATGTCGACTCTTTTTCCGTTTGTTTCCTTAAACGCTAGACAGAAACTGGATTGATGATGTTGGTTAGAAATAGCTTACTCGATTGGTGTAACCTGAGCTAAATTAAGTTAATCGATATTGGAAAAACCAATCATAGAAGGCCAAATTTATTTTTCCAAATTACTGATAATCACAAAAATGTGCAACTGTGTCATGATTCAATCCTCCTTGATCGAAAAACGGACACCCTATATGCATATGTCGAAGTTGAAAGATTTGAATACAATTGTTTCAGAGTCTCTTAATTATACTGTACCTAATTTTTATTGAATATTACATCATTCGATGGATTTCAATACCATCAAAATATAATTATATTTTTGTAATTTTACTCAATCCGATGCGGAACATTAGAATGAACAAAACTTTATCGCTCATCATTTATTGGTCAGCTGCCAGTAATTGTGCAAAAGATACAATTCACGATATAAGTACCCAATAAATAACCCCACACATTTTTCCTTCCAAGATAACGTTTATCTCGACTCACCATCAAAGCTGCCTTTTTCAATTGCGAATTGAATTATTTTTTCGTAAGTCTCCATGGAAGGACGGAAAACGAAAACGCCAGAATTGAAACAATCTGGCCAGCCTATGTCTGGAGCGGCCGAAAATTCTTCCCTATCGAATAGTTCATCACAGTTTTCTAATACCTAGAATAATCGCAAAAAATACTACCAGAAACAATAAGTCATAATAATAATTACGGAATGAAATTGATGTGGTAATGCTACAAGAGCTATATTATACAGGGTTCGTATAAAGTATGCATCACCTCAACGGTTGAATATTTTCAAATAAAATTGGGTATCCAAACCAAGAAGATTCAAGGAATCAAAAAATGCTATCATATCAGATTTACTGTGTCATTTCCGGTTATACCCTGTAAACATTCTTCAGTTCTCATTATTGTATCCAGAATTCAATTGAATAAACAAACCTACATATTGCTATCATGATCAAAAACATGACTTCGGGAAGCACTCAGGAAATTACATCCGCTTTTATTTCACAAATTTATGGAAAACATGGAGACACGTCAAATTTCTGAACTCAACGTTTTCCGAAAAGAAATCTAAATATACAGAGTAAAACATATAGTCCAGTACAGCCGGTAATCACTATTTCATCAAATTTTTTCAACAACTTATAATACTCATGGTGATAATGAGCAAGCACAGGGTGAATATTTGAAATTAAAATGTAAATTCGTTAAAGTAGTTGAAAAAGAGGCTTTCATGAATGAACAATGGTACAGGGAGTTCAACTGAAAAAGTGGTTTTCAAAAATCTCTAAAAAACAGAAAGCATGGTGTTATTCCGAAAGTTGTTTTGACAGTGTATACGTGAAAAGCCAGGGAAAACTAAACTCGAATACACACTTAATACACAACTGGATCGAAACAATTGCTCCAATACTATAATGATATCAAATTTGTCAATCACGATATTTTGTTGAAATTTCGAATTTTCACAATTTTCAGTCGTATCCTTAATCTCTTCTACCTCTCGGGCCATCTATTAGTGAGCACGAGAACACCTATGCATGCTGTTGTCTCAAACGACTTTTTTTGAACCGAATGAACGAGTTATTCTTGTATTGTAATCGGGCATGCCTTTTCATATAATGAGCTCCAAGGGTTTGAACTAGGTAGATGTGTATCATTACAATAACCTCAAACATAATTTATTCTCGGAGAAATAATCCCTCTCCCATATCTTGCGCGGTTATTTCAAGGCGACAAGCGTCGTTAACCCATCCAAAATAAAAGTGTGAAAACATACCAGAGTGTCTGCATCCAAAAATACACATTTATCGAACTGTGTAAGTCGCCAACAATGTAGTTTTGTAAATGTAACACCTAACTCGGGTCTCTTCAATAAACGAAGGTTTGTCTCGTCTTTGGAGTCCAGCAGATTCACTTCCATTACGACGTTGAACACTTCGGACAGTTTCGCCCTTGAAAATATGTGAATTTAGACTCACAATCGAAATGACCAACTGAATATATCAAGGTACACATATATGTACAAGGTGTTCCTCTATATTTTTGCACCTCACCTACACTGGTTATTTCGAACGTTATCAAAAGGAATGAGTATAAATAGTTTTATATTTTTTTTATTCATAAAACACCCTGTACATTATCTGATATCTGACAAGAGCAATTTCTTCTGATTGCAAATTTTTTCACATATTTTTCATTTCGTTTTCGAAATATAAACGTTCAAATATTCTATGAAATATAAATTAATGTGCACTAAAATATAGTTAGCCATGCTAAAGAGGCAATCAGGAATGACATGATGGATTTATATTTGATAACCTTTCAATTAACTCCTGTCAAAAAAATTTGAATCCATTAAAACTTACATTTAATAGGTGGAGAACAAAAATAGCGCCAGAAGTCCATCATTCCCATTGCCTCTTGAGCATGGCTAACACTTACTTTGTTTTAGTGCACATGAATTCACATTTTATAAAATATGTCATTTGCCGAAATAGATTCGACTAGATAGAATAAAAAGATATTTCGAAATGAACTTTCGAAATAATCCCTATACGTGGAGTGCAAAAATATATGAGAAAACCCTGTACATATATATTTCTATGCATTCTATAAGCAGAATTGAACAATTTTTTCATATTGGATATTCCAAAATTTTGGATTTTGAATATTCCTGGATTCGAAACAGACATCCATAAGATATCCACCGATGATCTGTGACGATTATCTTATGCACGTCCAGCTTCTTCCACTCTGAACATCTACTCGACGTCCATGAAATATCATATCTCTGCGGATATCAACTGAATGTCGTCTGGATATCTCAAATATCCAGAGTGGATGTCCAGTGTATATCCATCGAATGTCCTTGTGTTGACTCGGATGTTCTCTTATCCCTGCAGTTTATAAGCTCAATAGATGTAGATAACATTTATTGATATAGAAAGTAAACAACCGTTAAACTAGCCTAGACTTTTATTTCCTGGAAATAGCTCCCAGTTGAATGTTTCATGCTTACATCAGCGATTTGTTCAATAGACATGGATTCATTATTCTCTCAAGATGATTTCTGAATGAATCAGAATAGACCAGGAATGAATATCAATATAATCATTATCATGATTTGATTAAAATTCATGCTTACCTCATGGAACCAGTAACTCCTGGTGTTATTAGAACGGCTAGCTGTTGTTGGGTTCCTACTTGTTTCAGAGAATGGGCCAGGACCAAGGCCCCAAGTGAATAGGAATCATTCGTGGCAAGTGTCACCCAAGCATGGCCTACAAATTATAACGAGAATGTGGAGGAAGCTAAATAATGTATTTCTTATTTTTCAATTTATTTTTTATCATTCATTTATTTCTATAAATAAATGAATATTATTAATAAATATTTATTCATTATATCATATTTATGTTGATATTTTATTTTTTAATTTATTTATTTAGTTTATAGAATTATACCAATTTACTGTTTATACTATTTAGTTCTTTGATGAACTGAATTACTGATGCCTAGTCCGTAGTTGAACCAATTGATTTTCTAACAATTACCAGGTGAAACGAGAATGATAATCAACTTATATTTCGTTTAAATATGTCATGTTTTGTTTTGTTTGTTTTTTTCTGACTCACTAACCCTTGAAGAATGATTTCCCGGATGTATGAAATTTTAAATTCTTCGTGTTTCTCATCAACAGGAGCACATTCCACCGCAGAAACGTGAGAGTACAATATTCCATAAGGCAAGTCTACCTACACAATATCTTCATCCTCACAGTCGCGGCTCAAGTTACACCAATAATGTATTCCGTACATGCTCAAAGTTAGGTTCATTGAAAACAGCAATTCGACATTATATATTTATGCTTCAAACACGACACCACCAGAAGTCACAAAATCAATCACCTTTTCTCAATTCACTTATTTCATGTGATCATGTGTATATCCTTCAGATATTCAGGATTTGAGTGGATACCATCTCAAGTACAGTAATAATTATGACTGTACTTGATCTTTTTCAAACGCTGTTCCATTGATGAATTTCATTCGATTGATTCATTGATGGATCGGGCAGTAGACACAAAGTAAACAGAATAGTAGAAGACTAGCTTGATTTAGAGTTTATATAAAGTTGGAGTTATATATATATAAAAATATAAAAAATGTTGAAGGAAAAAGTTATTGGATTTCATGTTTTTTCAACATGAAATTCATCTACAAGGCTGGGCCGACGATAATGATGATAATAATAGGAAGGAATATAAGTTTTGTGTTCGATCGATAGGTCATGAAATATTCAAGTGAAATGAATGTTATGAGTATGCACAAGGACGCTTTCAAATGCAAAGTTTCAAAGCTTTACCAATCATTTGAAAAATTAAGTGTGTTCCTGATATGTATGAAAAATTTCGATGAATTCCATGTATATTCCATAAAACGTAACATACGTACATCACAAGCGATTTCTAATCTTGTTTGACATTTATTGGTCATAGTGATGATGTTTCAATCATAACTAAATTATCTGGAATGTATTTTTTCACAATGAAATCTTCTATATACTTGCACCGAGTATGATGTGATGTCCCCGCTGAGGAATAGTCAAATTATGTGGGATGTAGTATTTTCATTGGCGCATCTCATTGGTTTACAGTGTGATTTTACAACTTGGACTTTGTCATATCATGTAGGAGGGCCTTAAAAATTCAAAATAGTTTCGATATAATGGCGAACTAAAAATAATACGAAGGAAATACGCAGTAGCCAGAAATAAATTTCTAATACGAAAGTTCAAGTGATACACATTACGTTTGTTGCGTATTTCACTATCAATTGGCGAAACGCTTCTCGCTATCAGGTCCCAGGCATGTTACTCAAAGTCAAATATCGGCTTTTGAATTCATCGATGAATAAAATCAAAATCGTCGTATCGCTTGCTTCACGCGAATCATGAAGCTATATAGCAATTTTTTATTTTCAAAGATAACATATAAGATGATGAGTGTCAAGGTCTGGCCTTCATTTCTGGTCACTTATGAGAGAAAATTATCAGAAACAAAATATTTTAAAACGGGACACACATTAGGTATATGTTTTTGAATTTATTGGTATCTCGATCACGCTACAGACAATATTCCTCCTTCAAGACAGCATCTCTATTTTTTCAAACGGCACCATTCATTTCATTTTAACAAAATTGAATCTCCATTTTATACCCAACAGAATTGTATATCATCTATTTGAATTATCACATGATTCTCGTGAAAGAAAAATTCAATTTGTTGGTATTTGATGACGTATGTACATGTTATAATGAATATTCGAAAGTGAACATGCGGGAATAAACATAATTATACTCGATAAATGAATGTTTCATCAATATTAGTTCATTCTATTCACCATTGAGATACGGGTACATCTGCTACAGTTACCTTTTTGTTATTTTCTCAAAAAAAAACTCACATGAAAATTGTGGCAGTAGCTTGAATTTTGTATTCTGTGAAAAATTAATTGACATAAAAGTTCTGATATATCTCTCATACTGTTCAGAATTAAATCGGGGATTCGACCCCGAAATTATAAGTTATATCGGCGTTGAGTGTTGTATGAAATTAACGTTGTTTTGAGGGTTTTGGTGCCACAATTTTTTTTTTCAATTATTTGAAATAACCACAACTCAACCCATTTCAAAACGTTACTGATTAAAAATTTTTCAAGCCGCCAGAAAAATCTATTACCATGATAGTATTAAATAAAGCCTACCAGTATTATACCTGCCATTTTATCACTATTATCTAATATTATTGAACTATAAAATGTTTAAGCTGATGCCCCTATATTGGTTCAAATTACTCTAGATATTAGTCATAGACAAAGCCCAATGATTGACCTATTGAAATGAACATATATGAATACTCATAATGTTCTGAAATAGGTACAGTCTCATTCACAGAATATGTTGTCGGTAACATTTATCACGAAAATTATCAAAAATTTTCAACCTACCACGGCATTTTCCTGCGGAAAAGACTTATTGTAAGAATTATTGTAGCGACGTTAGGTAAATATTTTGTCAGATTTTTACCTTGCTTTTGAAAAAAAAAAAAAATATTTTGCTAAATACATAATTTTTATTTGTGGGTATTTTTTTCCATCCATTTCATTCAACCAACCATCTTCTATTCACTAGGAAATCACAATAAAAAAATATATATATTTAAGAATTAGTATATCTTCATACTGATATGGTTCTCGTCATATTATGTACCTACCTAAAGTAGTAGTTCTAATACCAATAGGCAATGTTGAGATACCCATAAACATTAAAACACACCCACAGGAATTTCAAACTACTTATGTATTTAGAAGTCGTCAAATGAAGTTTCATTTTGATCATGAATCAAAAAAATTGCCAACCTATTCTAATATTATTTGATCTCTGATACTGTCGGGTTTATTTTGATTGATTCAAAGCAGTGCTACAGGTTGTCAAACTGTTGATCTCATTTTGAAACACTCCCACTGGATTTGTTTTTCTTGTCACAGTAAATGAACCCCATAGTACCGCCTGAATTTCTAATTGATATTGACCGTATTGATAAATGGAATTTAAACTACCACTAGATATCGATATTATTCTCCAGTCGTGGATGGACTAGAAAATAAGAGCCATATGTAGCAAGAGCAACGAAAAATTAAACAATTCACCAAAAAATTTATTTCGAAAAACTTGACACCTATATATCGCCACCGATGAATCGCATTTCATTTCGGTGCACTGTGATCACAGTATATTGACCTTACTGAGTTCTTCGCTATCGCAAAAAAATAAAGGAAAAAACCTAGCAGGTATGTAGGTTTTTAAATCTTGTTTACAGTAGACACTTGACCGAACCAATTGAATGGGTCTTGTTGGGCCGGTAAATAGACAGTTCAAATAGCGAGATCCGATGCAGTAACATTATCTTGATTCGGTATGAATGACATTGTCACGATGCATCGTCACTCGGCGAACTCCGCCTAACCCAAAACCCAACAAGGAAAATGATTTTCCAGTCTCACGCACACAACTCACCTCCCATGTTGAAAACGAATCGACGAAACTAACAGTGGTGCACTTGACAGTAGAGAAGGTTAAGGTGCCACCGGACTAGTGAAACTGTAACGAAATGCCGAAAATCAAAACAACTGCAGGAATCGGCAGCAGGAACGAACTACCGAGGACATCCGATGATATTTTCAGTCGAGTCGTAGATCGTAGTTCGCGACGTGAAGGAGGTTTCATCGATGGAAAATTGGCACCTACGGTGTGGTTTATAAAGGTTGTACATTCCCGTCCTACTATACTGTCAGCACACAGTTGAGAGCAGGAGAATTTGCATCGCGGGAGATGCGAGTTTGATTTTTTGTTTTTTCGATTTTTTGTCGTGGTGGGACATAAATAATAATATACACATGCTATAATGCCATCCCTTCGAATAGTGTGACTTTATCGTTTACCTGAACGTCTCTTAAAAGTAAGAAAAGAATAGTTCTGGTCGTTGAGGAATGATATGGACATCCACTCGATCAGAAGATTATCCAAATCGGACAGAATACGTATTTCTACAAAAATATTTCTCAAAATCATGTTAAAATTCTGAGTTTATTTCGGTGTCAGAGTAGGCATTAGACTCTGTTGCTGTACCTTCTATCAACTGAAAGGGATACCAATAGGTATACGCGTCCTGGTCGACTTTTTTCATCTTCAACCACTGTATTACGTACTTGATTTCCATGCACATTATTGCTCTCATTCGATCGCTTTTATTTTATTTTTCGCCAATAATTTGTGGTCGGAAGAAATCTTATCCAGAATGAAAATTATTTTGATTGGTATGGGTCACATCACATACAGCGTGGGCCATAAAATATTCGATAGGGGATGCATACTGAAAAACCAACCAATCGATTTTTTCATATTTCACGTCTTCCGATATAGCGGCACTTTCGGAGAATTTTCAAGAAAAGTCATAGGAAAAAGCTGTTTACAATTCAATTTTAGTCCTATATGCGGAATAATTCGAGTGATTATATAAAGCAATGTTTGTGTACTAAAAGTTTCTAAGAAGAGTTAAAAAATATCAATTTCAATGAATTCAAATATACTGAGTTCACAAAAATGTGGAAAAAATCGTAATTCTATATTATGCTGGGTGATGTTTTATCAAAGTATTTACATACTTCAATCACTGATAAAGAAAAGACCTCATTCAATAACGAGTTTCATTGACTTTATGACCTTCAGAATTGATAAATATTATGCAGTCAAGGGCACCTGTCATCTATAAACTATAAATAAGTTACCCGTACGACATATTCTTCACATCGATCTCTGTTTCTAGATTATGAAGATTCAAAGGCTGTACACTCTCTTGATCAAAATCTTATCTGTTATATTGACATTTGCAAAATACTTATCTACGAATAGATATCCGATAGGATTTCACTTCATAAGTTATAATTATTTATAGAGGAATAATTTTTGCAATGAGAAACACCTGACCTACCCCACCACTGAGAAAAACTAATGGGCGAATGTTCACTTCACACATTCAGTGATGACGTATCGGAACACAATCCTAGCAATATTTACGATATTGTTATGATTAAATAGACAGGCATTAGCTATTTTCGACTCTGAATAGAACGTCCTTATCTGATTGGATGTTCATACTTATTATCCCAGCTTTGATATAAAAAAGATATCCTATCAAGGGTTAGTTCTCTCATGTAGGTAATGGTTGCACAATCCAACCTTCATACTCAAGCCCCTTTATTTCCATTGGCGTAGGAGTTTCAAATTTATATTCACTGATATACCTTGAAGGTGTATGATATTCTCTCTACCTCATGACATGAAACCGCAAGCGATTTCAAAACAATGTTTTATTCCAGAGGAACCACACTGGTGATATTATTTTTCGATCTTGGTGATTTTTTCACGTTTCAAGGTTGAAGTACAGAAAAAAAATTATAACTTTCCCCCCGGAACATTATCTCTTGTTACATCAATTTGAAAAGAGCAAAAATGTAATTCTTTTTTTCGTCAATTATGCTTTTAATTTCGGAAGTTGAAAAAAAATAGGATCAACTATTACTACCTTACTTGAATAGAAAAAATTTCACTTCGTTCATTTTGTTCATTTTCTAAAATCGATGGTTTTCTCGGTGCTAGTGTTTGATCTTGGCACCAAGGCCCTTCGTTCTTGCTTCATATCGACGCTCTTAGATTCTATTGAAAAGAGAGCTATTCGCCTAGTCGGTGAAACTATATTAACGAATGCATTGACCTCTCTAGAATATCGTAGAAGTTGGAAGTTCTGTACCTCTCTTACATATATCCACGGTCGGTGATCAACGGAAATCTCTTCTAATATGCCACCAAGAGCGATTCCAGGTAGATAATGAACTAGAATGAACTAGAGGTAGACAAAATGGACGAGTTCAGGCTGCTCACCCCTATACAAGCTGGAGACTTATCGAACTTCGATCAATAGAACAGTGAATTTGTGGAAGTACCTAGCTCCCTCATCAAGTATTCACTGCATGAGTCTTACGACCTCAAACTTTCAAGAAAAATTCCAATACCTTCCAAACATTCGACCATTGGCTCACATGATATTCCTCGAAGGTTTTAAGTTTGTGCTGTGAAAAGATGAAAGAAATTAGTGGATATATCGATGGATACCCGGTACACGAGAAAATATTTCAGTAATAATAGGCAAATGCAAGTCTGTGAAATGAAGAGACGTGGAACAAAAGGGTGAGCAGATCAACAACCTCTTGTCTCGAGCGCTCACTGAGATAATTTTTCTTGCTAAATTATCTCTGTCAACGAAACGAATTTGGGTATATTCTTTCAAATGCGATATTCAAGATGAAGCAATTTTTCGAAATATAGAAGAAATTACACTCATGCATCAGTGATCGTGCAGATCGATCCAGTTTGAATGTCCATAATAATGCTGTGTAATAAAATCTATCATCGTTCAAGTCATCGTATTGGATAACTGCGTTTGCTAGCCTTATGGTACTCATCAATGATGTATTGTTGACCGCTCCCGTCAGCTTTCATTCTCCGTCAAATAATAATAATAATAATAATAATAATAATAATAATAATAATAATAATAATAATAATAATAATAATAATAATAATAATAATAATAATAATAATAATAATAATAATAATAATAATAATAAACGTCTTCATTATTCTCAATGAATGTTAAGACAAAAAGATATAGAAAAAAAGGAATAGGTTTTATGAAAATATGCAGGTATATTGTCCTCAAAATTAGTATGTTAGTATTATAGCCAGTTAGGTACAATTAAAAAAAACAGATCATATTATTTCTCAGGTGCTATGTTAGCTGATTTTCTTGAGAATGATCAATGAGTGCTCTCAAATTTAGCTGATGCCAATGATGAAGAATAATCAGGTCAATAGAGGAATTTTAGCGTTGAGCAAATGTTAAATATTCATGTAATGAAAGCTAAAACCAGACCAGGATGAATACAGATGCATACGAGTGGGAAGAGCCATATAGCAAAATAACTGAAAAATTCCATCAACAACATGTGTTCTTGCCAATTTCTCAGACCCAGCTAAACATATTGAGAAAAGTGCGATTCCATTAAACCACTATAAAAATAAAAATGCGACTCGAACGAAACTCACGTAGAATCAAAAATAATTCATCTGCATAAATCCACGCCTCCTACAAGAATGTAAAGATTCTGTATAAATATACATGGGTAGTATACTTACTTAGTTTTGATGATTTTGGCGCAAAAAAGTTTGAGATATAGAACACTCCAAAACAAGTTTATTTGCTTGTTTGGTCTTCAATACCACAAGTTAATACCACAGCGGTGTAAGTTAATTTGTTATCTTTCTTCTATCTGAGTAATATACTACAATATTTTTGAAACAGAAGAGTGCATGCTTCCTTTGTCATCGATTATAGAGATATGTTTTGACACCGGACGAATATTCATTATTCCACCAGTATTCATTGAGAATTTATACAGCTGAGTTCGAGAAGGGGTTGATAGCGGTTTTTCATGGATGAACGGATGAAATGATTCTGCCTTACTGCCAATAATTCAATTCTACCATAGCGGTTGATTTGATTCCACTACCTACCGAATGCTTCGCTCTCGGTCATCGTTTGTGTTCTGTGCCGTGCTTGATTCGTTATTCCATTGCGTTTACGAAGAGGGAATACGGAATAACCTCGCAGCGCACGCTCTGTGAAGTTCATACTACAGACCATGTCGTCAGAGGATGAAAAGCGATGAATCCGACGATATCAACTTTTTTGAGTCGTTCTGTGATTTGAGTGCGGCCAGGCGATTCGATTGTGCCCCACAGTATAGTGCCCCTTTGCGAAACAGCTGTCAGTCTCGATCAGAAGAGGTGTCAAAATGCCGAATGCGATCTCCACCGGTGACGTTCTCGGCATTGTCTCTTATTTAGTGTCCCAACTATGGCCGAGATCACTTTGAAAACCCAAATCGATCCTATTTTGCTACAATTTCATCGCTGTGCTTTGGGGATATGGAAAAGAGGACCAGCATTGCTAGGTCGAGGAGCTCTTATCTAGATGCTGTATCGACGGGTGAGTTGTCATAGTCTATTATTTTCACGGGCAGGTGATTCTGTTATTTTGACGAGAACAAGGGGGAACCATGTGTTACCCCTACGTTAACACGTCCAATCAAACGAGCCTTCGATTCATAACGTTTTGTTCCAAAAGGGTCAACGCACTTATTCAATAAATAATAAGAGCGATGCCTATCGAGGAGAAGCAAGCTGTTAAATAGTAAGTATTGAATCGTAGTAACTGTTATTTGTGGTTCGATCCGCTTCAGTTGTAGTACCTGTCTTGATTTTAATTAGGTATACTCAATAGATTCATCGAATTATCTGAAACCATAACTCATTAATAAAAACGAAACGAATGTCAGAAACATCATAATGTTGATACCGAAATCCCCAAGGCTTCGCGATGAAAAAACATGTACACAATATTATCATGTTTCCGCAGGAAAAGTGACGTCCTATTGGGAGAAACAATTAAAGTACACCATAAGTCAACTTGTAACTTTTTTTACTATGGAATAATAAGTGACCTAATTTTATAGATGAGCTTTTGGTATCTATCTACCTGCCTGATAAGTTTTGGCATGGAATACAAAATAAAATATTTGGTATTTAAATCACTAAAATTCACTCATATCATCCAGACTTTGTACAACTAATATTAGAGGATTTTATCTATGGATAGAAATATCAACTATTTACAGCATAAATAGTAATTAACTATGACCAAGGTTCAGTATTTTAGTATTCATCATATGACAAGGTTTATTTATTTGTTCTCATGCTCGTGCTTCCATTGCGTAATTTCACTTTGTTAGAGATTACCTACTAAATTGAAATTCCATCGTACTTATACGTACCTAAAGGTATTTCGTAATTCTAAAATTCGTCACAATATGGCTGAGTGTGGTTTGTTGTGTTTACTTATTTGTCTATAAATAACAGTCAGCATGTGTTCCATGCCTATTCTGAATTCTCCAAATAAATGAAACTGAAAGGGAAACTATATGAGATAGTACAAACAAATATTATCGAACAATGTATAAACCTCATCATGTCTTCTGCACTTTCGAGCATTGGTATCACGGCAGCGAAAATTTACACACAGTTCTTGAGAATAGCTGATGGAATAAGCATATTAGAAATCGTTGAGAGAAGATTCAATAGGTTTCTGCGATATATTACACAAAATATTCTGATTACATCTATAACCTCCTAATGTGGAAATATCCCGGAGTCATTTTGCTAGGTAATTTGAACACAGGTATTTCATTTCGTAAATCTGATAAATTTATACGTATTTTGATAAGAAGGCTGAACTGGCGAAAGCGTTCTCGAAAAAATAACGGTGATCTAAAAAGCATCACTTCTCATGATTCTAAGATCATTTTGTTTCTTCCTATTCGTATAGTTTCACACGCCATATAAATCCAACCAATGCACGCAACGAAAGAAAAGAATATAGAAGAGACTCGGCTTTCACTATTTTTCTTAATTGATCATCAGTTGAAATATGATCATATCAACTCAAATTATGCAATGAATCAATGTATGAGACAATTTATGACCCAGATTTGTGGAAAGACAATGAATGCCATGAATTTCTAATGGATTTGATGTTGGAAGTAATATGGAAATTATTATTTTCTATTTGGTAATCTGCATTGTAAAAAATATCTTGAATATCATCTAGTGATCATTACATCAAATGAATAGGCAATCCTATTGTAAAATCCTGCGTGCAGGGACGTAACCTAGAGCTGGCCTGGCCTGGCCCTAGATAAGAAAATAATTAAATTAAATTTCAATTGCTCTACATTAGGTATCAGATTCGCATCACGAGAGAAACTAATTGTACTGGTAGATTCATTCAGGACCAACCGAAAAAATCTGATATTTACATTTTCTACTTATATTATCATTATTATTTATTCAGATTTTATGTGCCCTAGGCATCAGAAATTCTGGATTTGTCAGTATAGCAACATGCGAATCGATTTTTCTGTTTGGCCAAAAAATTAGAGAACATTGACGCCATATCGCTATTTTTCACTATTTTTCATGAAATCATACAATATTTTAATGAAAACGAATGGAAAAATAATGATTAATAAAAAAATCAACAAATACAAGCCTAACCCAATTGACACTATTTTTTTCTGCTTATGTCTCATGATGATATAACAGTTTTATACAGGGGCACCAATTTCAATTCTTCAGTAAATATAAATCATATATACATATATCATAATATAATCTTGATATATATCGTTCAATGAATGGGATTTACAAAATATGTACGATTGAAGAATAATCTCATTAATTATGAGTGAAAACTGTCTAGCCTAATATTCTCACGAATATACCCAGGCTTCCATCAGAAGTGCAGAGAAATATTTAGGATTGAAAAAGGCCCCTGTTTGAAGAATTTCTGATAATCGACTTCTTGCTATAAATTGATCACATTGAACATGAACAATAAAAAATTTCATCAAAACTTCATTTCGTTCCACTTTCATTCTTTTCGAGTGAACTTTTCGTTAATAAACGCGCCAACATTTCATTATTGATGCATTGATTGATGCATTTGATTGTTAAATTTTCATAATAACACATACCTAAATACAAACTATTCCAAAATAATCCGATTTTATAGAAATTTAGTTGAAAGATCATGATATATCCACTAATTTCGATTGTAGTTATGTTTTAGACAAAGGAATGAAGAAATTAATTAATTTCTCGAAAACCGCTAAAGACAGGTATAAAAACGTATCATACAACAATCATCGATAAAGAATAGTGGAGCGAAAAATTCAATGTTTCGTTTAAAATTTCAAAGTTATTGTTACTTTTTTTTACGTTTTCCGTAAAAGTCTAAGCTACCATCGACCGTGATTCGCCCTGTATACCCTTTATTCAATGCTTGCCCCTTCGATCATTGAACATTGATCATTGGGTTTGTTGTTCGGAGGCTTGCCCCAACACTAATAGTGGACGGGCCCCTTTATATCGTCATTCACGAAACAGCAAAATACGAACCAACACATGCAACGTGAACCGGTAGCTTTAGTGGTATGCGCAATGCGCAACCGCCGATAAGGGAGCAAGCGCAGCTAAAACAAGAACCACCGATGGTGAGCGATGCCAAGTTATAGCATTTGCTACGTACTCATTATCGCAAATTTGGAATTGTTCTTTATAGTGAATTATGAGTTAAATGACACCCTTCCGAACGCTGTGTGATGTGAACCGATTGGACTTTCAACAGCGGATGTGTCAGTCACGGAAACAGTGAAAATAATCGAGGATTTAACCGGAAAAAGGTACGTCAACTGTGCATGTAATGGATGCCAATATGGGCTACTTTTGTGTGTCTACAATGCTAGCGAGCGAAATTGGTCTCTTAGGTAGATCTGTAAAGACGGTTTTCGCTCGAAACATCACTATTTCTATAGTTTAGTGTCAAGCTTTTGTTTATAAACAAAAACGTTCGTGCTCTCGGTGTTTTCAATGCCTGGGTCGAAATACAAATTTGCCTTTTATCGTCCCCACAATGATTACTTATTATTTATAACATGTCAAGTTAAGAATCCAGCCAGAACAAAGAAATTGTAGGGAAAATCACGAAGAAAATCATTAACAATATCATCTTTCTTTTATTGCTGCTAAATAATGCTTCATAATGGTTATCTGACTGAACTGTTTTTGCAAATTTGCATCAGTTTGATAGTCCTACTTATTGTGCAATACACCAGGTTTTAGAATTCACATTCACATTATTCATGAAATGTTAGTATGCACACAAGTTGCAAGAGATTATTATCTGTTAAATTACGAGTTTTTCAAATAACTATAGTGTATTTGGTATAGAGAGTAATGAATCGGCCTTTGAAGGAATGATCAGAGAAGTATTTTTTTTTTGTTTAAAATCTGATAAAAAAAATTCAATGGACAGGATATTGATTCATATCCATTCTACATAAATATGTGATCTCTATACTCTATTTATTAACAATCCCTGGAGGTATGCCTATAAAAACCTATGAATATGTCTTTATTACTCATCTGTGGCTTTTACCAATAGATATCCATTGTTCAGTTTCCTTATCAGATGTTCGCATTCAATTTGAAAATATAAAATTGAAAATTTATTTTGGCTAATTTGCATTTTATAAACTGATTATCACTCTCTACTTTCCAGACAGACTATGATTTATTATATTTTGTTCAAGTAAGTAGGTACGCAGTTGAAATAAAAAAATATAATAATTTGGATGCCTATAAATGCAAAGATGCATTCCATGCAAACAAAAAGCTCTTCATTATTTTACTTACTGATCAATATTGTATTGAATAGTTGTTTCTCGAAAAATCACTCTGGAACTCCAAACAACTTTCATCCATTGAACCTTCTAATGGTATTCAACTTTGGTTACATTTCTCATAAAATTGAAGAAAGTCCTTCCAATATTCAGGGTGATACAGCTTCGTGGCTAAGCAATGATACAGAGTATGATGAGGTACAGGGTGGTTCAAATTGGTATTTTTTCAATTCACTCAAGAAGCACATTTTAGAATCAGATAGTAATTCTGAATGGTACAATAAAATGGAATACAAGCGATTTAAATTACTAACAAATTGTGGACTGCACAGAGTTGAAAAAGACAGTGCAAAGTGATAATTGAGATATACTACAAATTGTTGAACAAACCGAAAATCTGCAAAATTGTTATAGACAAAGATGATTATCTACGTATGTTTAACAACCTTTTCATTTTATCGATTGTTGTGTTACACCATTATATGGAGGCGATCAAAGATGCGGAAATACCGGAGAACGAAATCCAGGACAGTATCTGTAAAAATTATTTGGTGGTGACTGTTCAATGAACCAATGAAAAAAAAAATAATATCAAATGAAGAAGATTTTGCAGAATTTGGTATGTTTTTTCTCTGAAAGTATCCCGAATTTTTTTTTGAGCATAAAATGACTCAACTTTGCCCCAATTTGACCCACCCTGTAGAGACCGTACATTAATCTTCAAGTGATCTTAGAGTTTTTGATCACTTCACACTATGAATTACCACAATTTTATACTAGAGAAATTATAGATATCCAGTTGTGAAAATGAATGCTATTCATCATTCGCAGGTAGTCAGTTGGTACTATTTTTGATACCAGATGGCTGCAGTTGATTCAGCAGAAAAAGAGGCCAGTGAAGTACTGCACACTTTGCTCTCGGTAGAAAGGATTGAAAAACAAGAGGACAATAATGTTGATAACCAGTCAGCATCATCACATTCCTTTCAGTCAAATACAACAGTGGTTACTGAAACCCAAGATGGAGAATCTCAAATACACTGGCATACCCCCGTGTCTATATCACACTCCCTTTTCTCGACTATTGATGCCAATGGACACTTCACTCAAACCATGGATGATCAGCAGGTAGTTGTAGAATTTAAAGTTTCACAATCAGTTAGTTAATCCTCTATTTTCGATACCAAGCAAGATATTTTCATGCCATTCAGTATGCCTATATGTTTGAAATGACTCTTCTTGAGAATATAGTTGGCCCCAGCCAATTTATCCTTCTGTTCTCTTTTTTTGTAATTTTCCATAGAACACATTGTTTATCATTGTTTTCCAGCTTGATCTGCAGAAGAGGTTTTGCAATAATTTCAAAAATTCAACTGGTAGACATTCTGAAAAATTCCTACCCTTGAGATGACTAGGCCATAACATTGAGAACACATCTGTTTTAGGTTATATGGGAAGGTCATACAATTGTTGACCCAGAAACGAACAACATTAACACCATCTACACGAGTCACCCGATTGAAGAATCAGAACCTGAAGAACTAGCAGCAGTCGAAACGAACGGAAAAGCTAAAACGCCACCCAAAAACAAAAAAAAGATTCCGGTGAAAAAGAAAAAGAAGAATGGCGAAATCGGCTTCTCCAATGACCCGACCAAACTCGAAGAAAGCGCATCTCAGGTGAAAGACAGATTTAAACGAGGATGCGAGTGTCAAGACGAAAGCTGTTTTCGAGGACTGAACCCAGAAAGTGTGTACAAACACCGTTTGAACATTGCTGAACTGACAAAAGGTGAACATGATATGTACTTGATGGGAGTTACCATGGCTTGTTTAGCAAATCCAGATACTACAGTGAGGCATAAAGAGAGGAGAAGGCTGAGAGCACAGTATGTGTACCAAGGAAGAAGAGTCTGTCTTGATGCTTTCCTGTATTTAGAAAACTGTACTCACTACCAATTGAAAAGGATCAGAAAACATGTGATGACACATGGTGTGGCACCTAGAGTGCATGGCAATCATGGCAAGAAGCCACACAACACCTTCTCCCTGGATATTTACAGGCATGCAACTGAGTTTTTAAAGCAGTACCTTGAGCAACATACTGGAGAAAGAGATATTGTGAATACTAAGCAACCCATACAGTTACCATGGGATGTTACTAGGAAAAATTTGCATGATGCATATAAAGAATATGGTCAAATACTCGAGCCTGGTATCAAACTGATGGGGTATTCAACCTTCAGACACTTTATGAAAGAACAGTTCCCACATGTCAAGTTCTGCAAGGTCGAACCAAAGTCCTGTCCAAATTCACACCACAATAACTCTCACTCCAATTCACAGCAGCAGCAACAACAACAACAGCAGCAACAACAACAACAGCAGCAGCAACAACAGCAGCAGCAGCAACAACAGCAGCAACATCAGCAGCAGCAGCAAACTCAGCAAATCCAAGTACAAGTGCAGGCTCAACAAATACAAGCTGTTGTAGAAAGACCACGAGAACAGCAAATACAAGTACAAAAATGTGTTATCAACAACGAAGTGCAACAGGTTATACCTTTGGTTGTAGCACCGTCTAACGATGGTACTACCCAACATCATCAACAGACGTTCTTGGTCACTCCTGTACCACAGTTGGTTCCTACAAATGGAAATATTGTTACTCCACAAAATGCCAATAATCACACAACCACAAACACTTTTTCATATCAGCTGGCTAATACTGGTTATGTTATCAATGAACAGGGAAATATTGTCACTACCATGGCCAGTGCTCAACATCATACTCCTTATACTTTTGGTAGGATGTAACTATTTGGGGGATGGATGGGTTGTGATATTTTTTTACTACAATTATTTATTGAAAATACATATATGTATATATATATATATATTACATACTTCAAGTGTACTATTCGTTATCCAAATGAAAGTTCAAAGAACATTCGTCATAATAGTTTGATTGATTATGACATTGTTCGTTGACTCGATTATTTATTTTAACTTGTAAATATAGTAACTTCTGTTGCTGGTCCGCATACATGGCGCCATGGCCTAGTATAGTTCTATGACTTGAGACGGAAACAAAATTCGATTTATTCACTTATGATTCTTATGAACTGAACTTCCTCAATACTCCATTTTTTCGGACGAGAATAAAACGTTGTTCAAAACTTTTGTTTCATTATTTCTTACCCTTCGCCGACTTTTACATTCAGTATAATCTCATCATATCTCAAATAGATCACCAATGGTATTGATTTTCATACAGGATATGTTCATATTTGAACAATTATTTATATATGTAATTTCCATTAAGATATGATAAGATAAAAACTGAACTATCATTAAGGAAGGGCGTTGCAAATAACTAATCTCCAGTTGAGGTTGATAATACTTGTATCTCGATTCTCATTTATCGACTGCCTTGTAAGTCTCAATTTAGTTGCATTATAATGTCTATTCGATAACCTATATGTAATGCTTCTTGTCTAATACTGGATAAGGTATTATATTATTTATTCCATTTACTTGTTTTCATATCAACTCGTTAACTGATTATATACTAAATTCCGTTTTCTACTCAATCAAAATACCTGCTTATTATTTCAGTGTCCTGATGATAATAGTTCCTGAGGAATTTATTTTTCCTTGAATTTCATACACGTTTTTGTGTGTCTCGTCAAAATAACAAGAAATATTCTGTTCTAGTCTTGACCTCATAGTATTACTATTTCCAGGAGGCTCTTCGAATGAATGCGAAGAATTCGAGATGCAAAATTCGGTTATTTCAGAAACTTTGGGAGTTAACGATGTCCTGGAATTGCTTCAACAACAGTATGCCATCATATCCGGTGGAAAATCCAAAGAAGGCTGTCCGATTATTCTGTTTCCCGACAACAATAATTTTGAAACATTATCCGACGTAGAATATCAACGTTTGATGTTGTATTTAACATCAGTGCCTTCGTAAGTATCAGTTGCCATTTTCAATAAACCTGAAAAGTTAAAATAATTAACTGACTCGATATAATTCTTTCAAAATATTCTCCAGAAATTACATGCCGATGTTCTATGTACAGGTCTTGAGAATATCTTGAAAGTTACTAAGGCAGTCAGCTAATTACTTTTACAGTATTTAAGCCAGAGATACTCTCTGATTTAGGGATTCCCAAATAACACTAGTGTTTTGGGTATGTAGTTTGTATTTGATAGATTTATTTCATTTATAGCCTCCATGATGCAGATTTGGGCTTCCATTTAATAATAGATAGGAGAAATGATAGGTGGAATTCGGTAAAAACTGTACTTCTGAAAATATCAGTGAGTAAACAATAAAAATAGGCTGTATGAGATAAGTCAAGTTCCTGATTTTGGATTATTTAATGGCGAATCCCTCAAAAGGGTACCTGAATCTTCTCAACGGGGGTTGACTCATCCTAGGTTTCTCTACTGTGAGATTATGAATGAATTTTTTCAGGTGTTTTTTCCAGGCCTCATACATGTCGTTTACGTTCTTCGACCAGCTAGTTTTCTCCAAAAGGCCTTATCAGAAGTGAGCAATAAATTATTCAAGGACGAATTCAAATTTCGTATGATAGTTCTGAGCACAATAGAAGAACTACACAAATACATCAACGTTAGGCAACTGACGCCCGATGTGGGCGGAACTTTGCCCTTCAACCAGGGAGACTGGATACAACAGAGAATCCAGTTAGAAACATTCTCAGCTATAACCCACCAAGTATCTACGGCGCTGGATGAGTTCACCAAGGATATAGAAGAAACTGAGTTGCCAAATGATGTCGAATCCACTCAACAATTATTAGATAAGCATAGTATGATTTACTCTGATTTGAAGAGAAATATTCTATCAGCGGCCAAACATGGAGAAGATCTTCTGAGCAGTATTAAAGAGAAAACTATCTCTTATGATGACGATTATTTCACCCTATCTGATTCAAGTGGGAATGTATTTGCTGTTGAACGGTTACTCGTACAGTTAGAAGAGACAGAACGAACTTTCGATGAATTCTGGCAGAATCACTCTGTTAAGTTGAGGAATTGTTTGGAATTGAGACGCTTCGAGCAAGATTTTCGTGAACTTCAAGCAAACTTCGAATCCAACATCAAAACGATCATGGAAATGAATGAACTTAGCGATAGCGTTGAAAAACTTGATAACTTATTGAAGCAAGCTAAAGCATTCCAAAAACTGTGCACTACGGATACAGATCGAGCTGAAGAAGTGATCTCGTCAGGGCAACATCTAATCAGCATCAATTCTTGCCCGATAGAATGCGTACAGCCGAAATGTACTGAGCTCGTTAGGGTCAGAACTTTATTGATAGAACAACTCTCCAGAAGGATAGAAACGTTGAGCTTAGCCAAAACTATCATGGAAAAAGTGCAAAGTGTAAGTGAATTCTTCTATGTCAAAAGTACTTCAGAACAAGCAAGTTTTTGTAGGCGAACAAATGGTGTACTGATGGTGTTGATCTCTTATCATCCCAAAGAATCGAACAATGTGCTAGCTCAATAGAACTCGCAGAGAAGTACTTGAGAGATATAAACGAGTTTACTGCAAGCTCTGAAGAATTTGCAAACGAAGGCCAGAAAGACTTCAAGGAATTATATGATGTTTGTACTACGCCTGAAACCAAGGCGCTTATATCCCAAGTGAGTTGAGTAAAATAAACACCTCTGAAGCATTTTTCAACGTTACTTGCTTGTAGGTGATCAAAAGGATAGAAGATGTAACTCTCATGTGTAACAAACGGGTTAGTTCATTGAACAAGTTGACTGTGAAGCCTGTCAGGCCTGTACAACCTGTTCTACCTGATCCAGTGGTTCCTAGACAACCTGGCGCTCCAGCTCCGAACCACAATCGGGCAGTTTTGAAGAAAGCTTATACGATACCAAAGGTATGTTCATGTCATAGTACATTTTTTGTAATCCACATCATATACAAAATTCAGAGGTTACCTTTTTTTTTTGTTTTTACCACACCTGTTGTTTCTCAGAGATATGATATGTATTTTGCTGATGATAAATATTCAATTCACACCCATGATAGATAGAAGCTGAGTAATCTTTTTATTTCGTGACTTTTTTCAAGATAAGTTATGACTAATGATCAGAAGAAATAAGTGGGAGGGGCTAGTAACAAGTTTCATGAACTGATCATTCGTTCCTAATTATTGCTGAAATTGTGACATATCGTTATTCAAAATGATGAAGAGAAATACTTTCCGGTCAGAATATCATATATGGGTGAGTTTAATATTTATGGAAGTTGCTTGCTTCATAATGAAACGCGATAATATACAGATAAGCATTTGATAAACAATTTTCCATAAGGTGGACTCGACTCGATCGAATAAATAGGTTCATGAATGATTTTAATATTTTGAGTCAGTCATGGATTATTCAAGCCATTTCTTCCAAGATTGTACTCCAAAACTTAGAATTTCTTTTACATTTCTTTATGAAATATTCTACATGTACCTCAACAGATAACGAACGGCAGCTGCATATATTCGAAATTTTTTCCTGGTTCAAACGACCACGAGAATTACGGTAGTGGCAGAAAAAAAATTAACAGTACATTCATACGCGTACAATAAGAACAAATTAAAATGCTATCCTTTGTATGCTATGTATTCATCATATTTTCGAACTTTTCCCGTCACATTTCCACCGCATGTGCAATTGGAATGATCACATGAACAGCTTTCTTATGAAAATAACTGAGTCTATGCGCACTATGTTGAGAAATTTATGCATAATGTTTGGCCATAAGCCTATAAGCCTGTCCTGTTAAAGGCACATACGACGTGGATCCTACCGCTTTTTCGTCGTATTCAAAGGAAATCCCTTTGGGGTATTTTTCGGAAGACTACTCCGTACGGAGGCGTAGAAGGGCCAACAACAATATATTTTTCAAAACAATTGGAATTGCCGCTTCAAAGTGGCAATATTGCCAATTACGCCTTCGTAACTCCGAATATAAAATGGAAAAAATTGTTTTGTTAATCCATTCATAGTACTAGGGGAAATGGTATTTTTCTTAGATATTTTTATTCTCACCTATTGTACCGTAATCCTCATCATTAGAATACTCTCTTCGAGAAAAGATTCACTCACAATGTCATCAAATCGTTTAATTCACTACCAGCTGATTTGAAATATCGCATAAAGCAAAAAATATTCAGGCCTTCAGCTTCCATAACTATCCATTCATTGCTATAGACTAATTCAATTTTTCACGTAGCTCATGTCTATCCTTATGTTCTAGTTACTCAAAGACTATTCTCAGAATTTTGTCATAATGGTTAAAAAAAACTTTAGTTGAATTTTGCCACTAGTGATCAATAGTGCAAGCATATTTTTGTAACTGCATAAATACATGAATAAAGACGATTCATTATTATCACTATTATTATATTGGGAGAAACTCAAAAGACTAACTAGATGAAACAAAACTGAAGTTGGTTTAGCCTGTCGATCAGCCTCAGGCCGGCCCAGTAATCTGTACATTCTGATATTAATATCTATGAATATGGATCAGCACGTTCGTAATTGGGAACACTATCACCGCGGATGAATGCAGGGCAGAAGACTATTTCCGTATAGATATAATAGTCGAATAACTCCGAAGAGAACGTGGGACAGAATCGACTAAATGTGCCCAT
The DNA here is from genome assembly GCA_963576655.1 of Gastrophysa polygoni. Lineage (NCBI taxonomy): Eukaryota > Metazoa > Arthropoda > Insecta > Coleoptera > Chrysomelidae > Gastrophysa > Gastrophysa polygoni. The sequence goes on from OY755085.1 coordinate 4,101,562, forward strand.
TTATAAACCAGTTTGCCGAATAAAAGTGGATATTTCGTAATATCTTATAGATAATTGTCGAAATTTCAGAATATGCAACGATTTTCAGTCTCGAAGAAACTTTACAAGTAGTCGGATTGTTTGTTATGGATAGTGTTCGGTGTGGTCGTTATTGCTCTTGCATAACGCATACTTTTTTAACGTGCTACGCGCATTATTATTATGGATTCTATAAGGGAATGTTTTTTTCTTTGGTACGTATTTGACATTCCATGTTGGAATTTCGATGACTGCAGTTCACATATTTACTTGAATGAGAAAAAAATTCTCATTTTTTTTCCAAAGATCCGTAGTGTTTTGAAATGATACAGGTTTTTATCCATTTCCAAAAAAACTCTTTCGGATTTCTTGATATTTAGTAGGTTCATTCCCAATAGTAATGATATCAAACAAATGATAAACGAAATAATTGTTAGTTGTTTTATGAAACGAAGCAAAAAATACGAATAAAGTAAATTGCATTTTCAAATTATCGCTAAATCGTTGATTGTTATTTCATTTGAAGACGAAAAACTTTGCGAGATACTAGACTAATCAAACAATTTGTACAATTTCTAAACTTTCAGTCTACATGGCTATGTACCTACCTACGTACCTACCTTGTATATGGAAGAAAGCCTTGCGTGAATGTTATAATCTTGTGGTGACTCACACTCCTCCCGATCAACCCTCGTTGTAGTATTCCTCATAGTTTTGAATGATTTTTCTAGATGAGTAATCCTGGAAATGACATAGACACGAATTACCTCCAGAATGACTTCCCGCCAGATTCAGATGAAATAAACAACATAAAAATCAAACATATACTGAAAGAACTTTATGATACAGAAAATGTGTACGTCTCCGAATTATACACTATCTTGAAGGTGAGACGTTTCCTCCTCCAAGTAATGTTCTATAAATTTTCTACTTTCCAGGGTTACAAACAAGCTGCTCAAAACGAAGATATGCTGCATTTGATTCCCTCAGATGTTGATGAAAAATTTCATATCATTTTCGGGAATTTAGAAGATATATTTAAATTTCATTCGGACATATTTCTCAAGGACTTGGAGAATTGTATTACTTCTAGGGAACTGGTGGCTTTATGTTTTTTACAAAGGGTATGTTGATAATGTATTCAAAACCCCGGATAATGGATTATTATTCTGTTCCAGAAAGAAACGTTTTCTCAACTCTACAGCTTTTACTGCTTGAACATATCGAAAGCAGAACAGATCAGAGAAAGCTCATCAGACTTGCACCAATTTTTTTTAACTTGCCAACAACGTTTGGGCCATAAACTCCCCTTGGCTGCTTACCTGCTCAAACCTGTTCAGCGGATAACAAAATATCAGCTCCTACTGAAAGACCTACTGCGCTATTCTAGTTATGATAACTGTGGTAAAGAATTACAACAAGCTTTAGACAGCATGCTCATCGTCCTCAGAAGTGTCAATGACAGCATGCATCAGATATCGATCACTGGTTTCCCTATGGATTTGGGACAACAGGGAGATCTGTTGCTGCAGGGCTCTTTCAATGTCTGGCTAGAAAATAAACGGGATATACGACTTCGCCTCAAGCCTATGCAAAGGCACTTATTTCTCTACCAGAAAGCCATATTGTTCTGCAAACCAGTTTCCAAATCGGTCCACAACAAAGCTACATATCAGTTCAAGCATTATCTTCAAATGTCGCAGATCGGGCTCACCGAATCGGTCAAAGGGGATGTCAAAAAGTTTGAATTGTGGTTGCAGGGCAGGCAAGAGGTTCACACCATCCAAGCTAGCAATTTGGAGCAGAAACAGACTTGGGTTAACGAAATCAAGAAGGTGTTATTCAACCAGCTGGAGGAGATTAAAGGAGAGAAGATCAGGCAGTATGCTGCAATTTCCCACAAGTAAGTGATCGTTCCAGGCCCCACAAATGCTGATATATTTTCATGAGAATCTTTCAGGAGGAGGGCAATCACTTTCCCTGCTTTCCTACAATTATTCATTCTGTATCCTATATCATTATAATACACATAGTCGATGAATAAGACATCATGAATGAATCATCATCATCATCACTTAGCATACTTATATCATATCATACTTATTGTTCATTTATAGTTCTATATGAAAAATCATTTTCCCCTATTTTCATTGCATGATCAGATAATGTTCTATTTATCACAACAGAGTGAAACATAATATCAGGATGTGATGACGTTGCTATCACTTTGAAAAATATATCCTGTTTTTCCTATATTTTCAGACCGTTGAGGCAAACCATATCCTGGGAAAAACACAAAAATATAGCTCCCGTTATTCCAATCATCCATCATAGAGCAATGAGCTGTGATTCTGACCAATCTAGTCATTGCATGGACGATGCATCAAATGAAAGCATAGAGAGTGAAAATTGGTCCTCGGACTGCAGTAATAGTGATGATGAAGATCACATTGCTGCCTCGCCGGTATGTAGATTTTGTACGGTAACTTCATTTGTATTACTTCGAAGTGTGACTAACAAGTTCACAATCATGCAATTTTCACGATCACGATCTTCTAGACTATAAGCTTTTGTTTCGGAAAACATTTCTTATACTCACAAAATTCCGATAAAATGCCTGACATATCATGTTTGCACGGGGATTACCATGAATTCAACAAAAAAGTTTTCATCGAAAGTATTGTCAACCATATTGAGTGCTTAATTGGTTTGTGGTAGAAAATGGTTCCTACTCATTCAAAAATAGTTCACTGCCTATTGAACATTTTACCATGGAAGTGTTTTCGTGCTTAATTTGTATTTTGTGCATATATTTTATGTACCTATTACAGTACATTTTTTTGCAATTTATTGCAGTGGAGAAATGAGGTGAAGGGTCATAGCACAATAGTAGATCGTGTCGTTCAGTATTTCATTGGCAGTACGACAAACACCACGACATTTTATGTTGAAAACCTCTAATTTTCCGCTGTACCATTCTTTATTTAATCCTAGTAAGTTGAAATTCTTTTCTGTTTTTCACTCGCAGTTCTCATTTCATGTGTATAGCATCGACTTACCTTTCCTGTTTCACTGCAAGTTCTGCTTTCTGCTATTTTGGGATAGATGTTTACTCATTCATATATGCAAATGTGTATGCTTTTTATGGTGCTACCTACTAACCCTTTGAGCAGCAGTTTATAATGTCGTTTCGTTTGATCACATCCAGGAAATGATATGTCACTGCACTACATTCCAATTTATGTACAATGTGCCCATGGAGTATTGCACAAATTCGATTGAATGATACGACAAGTGATACGACTTCACAGGGTGATAGATGGTGGATGGCACATTAGGCGTTTTCAGTGTATAGCAAGCATATTCGAACATTCATTACCCAGCTAAAGTTTTTTCAAAATGCGGTGTTACCGCTTCAATTAGTAAGTAGTAGCAACTTTGATATTTCAATTGGAACGCCCTGTGTATAATAATATTTTTAGAATCTCCATCTATGTTACCACAACTCCTACTGATATGTTCCAATACCTATGTGTAACAAATTCTGAAATACTACGATATAAAATTTGGTTTGGAGTCAGGTGATACTTGAAGGTTCCCCATATTTCAGCTAAATCTCAGTTACTTCAATCAATTCTACACCAATGAGAATGACATGTGAATAAAATTCCATGTACTAAATAAACTGGTGATATGAAGTAGGCCGTGAAGAATGGTTGAATCACGGAAAATGGTAAAATGGAAGTATTAATTATTGTGATGACGAAAATAGGGTTATGACGGAGCTTCTTGAAACCCATAGGCTAACATGTTTCTGAATCACAGGTACAATGACTAACAACAGTTAAACCATTGTACCTATTCCGAAAACCATACATACATACATATGAGAGACTTTCTCAAGATATAGTCACTGACTGAAAGGAACTATGGAGGCCCAAAAATTTCAGGCTGAAAATATTGCTCACGAGATACACGAGGTTAGGGAAGTATAACTCCAGTATTTCAGGGACTTTCATGGTACTCGGGCCTATATTCAGAACTCCAAAAACTTCATGGTTGGTTCAAGTAAGCCACCAAGCATGAAAATGATGTTATGGGTTACAGGGCAGAAGTATCACAAAATAATGAATCAGACAAAAAAGACACAAGGCTTTAGTGTTCGTATTTTGAAACCCTAACTCGAATATTAACTTGTGAAAGAATTCACTTGTTGCATGTTTTATGTGTTATGGAATTACTATGACGCATCCATAAGAAATTCAAGGCATGCCAATCGTGTTTGTGCAATGCTGACATACTTGAACTCTCCTCAGAGTCTACTCAAACTGAAATTCTCAGAACTTGGCATTTCTAATCTAGAACTCATGTTGCATCTTGTCATACTTAATCTTTCTCCCTTTCTAAAAAAAAAAAATTTATGAATTCCGTTTTACAGAATGGTCGTTATGTTGTTCTGGCCGATTACTGTGCGGTTGGCAATAGTGAGGTGAACATGAGAGAAGGAGATGTCGTTGAGCTGCTCAAAGTAGGCTGTGCTGGATGGTGGTTCGTGAAAGTGATAGGTTGGTTATTCCTTCAGAAGAATAGAAAACATAGACCCGCCACCCCTATCATCGAATCATTACATTGTTCGGAACTGACTAATCTTTCCTTCTCTTCAATGAAATGTTGTTCATGAAAGAAGGCCGAACAAAATTCAACCTTTGAACCTGTTCCTATGGTATTCACCGATGAACTGACAGTCAATATCTTCAATGAATTCATGAACAAGTCTAATAACAGTCAAAAACTCGAAAAACAACTCTGGAACATATACGTAAACAATGTTATTGAACTCCCGAAGTTATTAAACACCTCTAATACGACAACGGTGAGTGCGATGAAACCCGAACTGGTAGATTCACAACGTGGGAACAAGAAGAATAGAGTATTCGGGTCTATGTTTTTTATACATTTGTTCCACTTCTAGAGTTTCCTGTACTTCTATATAAGTAAGCAAGCAGGATAGCTGTTTTACGTTTCGAAATAGAAGGGCAAAAATGAAGTAGTTTTATGTTCACCCAGAGCATATTTTGAAAATATTTACTGTAGCCATTTGAAAGTGTGACGTGTACATTGAAGCACTTCTAATATTCCAACATATCTAAATTCTCTTCCAACTATCTTGACTGATTCAAAATCCGAATCGTCGTTGCCGAGAGATTACCGTATTTTCTTGATTGTGTGTACATCTTTGAAAATATTCTACTATATACCATATATGGCATGTATATACCATAACTTTGAGAATAATTTTCTAAAATGGAAGTTATATGCAAAATATAAACCTCATTTTTCTCAGTACATCACTGATTTGTATACTGATATACTAAATTAAAAAATATACCTCTCTCTATTCCCTACAATTTCAGTATTTTTTGCTCTTCTATCTGGAATATATGCTCGTAGGAAAATTTCAACTCTCTCACAGAGAATGGTTAATTGAGCACATTTTTTATGTTATTTACCTTTTCAGAAACTAGCGTTGAAGGGTGGGCGCCAGCTGCTTACTTGGAGACCACACATGTCAAGAATTCCCGTAGTCATAGAAGTCAAGATAAATTGAATCTCTAGTATTCTGCCAAAAAAGTAGTCCTACTTATATCATCACCAAACATCCGATTGGGGAAACTTATTTTTTATTTTTTGTGAGAGTGAGATTTAAGTACTACGTTCGAATCAACTTTGATTTGTGATTTTTATTTTAGCTGATTTTGTGTAGCTTTTCGAGAAATTTTCATTCATAATTCGTATATTTTATTTATCAAACAGGGAATAATTGGGGGAACATATTTTGTGATATCAGATTTTCCAAAAAGTGTCGAATGGTACAGGCTGATTGAATGATGGAGAAGTGCAAAAATAATTCTTGAATTCTTGGAAAATGCGAAATTTCCGCAGAAAATATATCACTATTTTTCATTACTTGAGGATCCTCCTGACCAGAGTTCATGCCAAGATATGATTAGATCAATCCATTTCAGTAAATTTCTGGACTGAATATTTTGTTGGTATTAGATCAGTTCGATTTATTCATCAAATATACCAGATGAGACACTTTATTTTAGTACAAATTACTTTTTTGTTACTTATTTTTATTATTAGTTGATTCTAGACTGTTTTTATTGTATACTATCATAATATACGTATTTTCAATTAGTCATACCTATATCATTATTTAGCCACAGTCAATTTTACTGAATATTGAAGAAACAATAACAAGATCAATTCAACATAATAGCTTGGTAAACCTATTATTGAATTCATAAAATATAATTTCATATACCAGATGTTAATAAAAATCTCGAATAAGAATCAGTCTTTCATTTGTATCTATGTTAATCAGCAAACATGGTGAAGACCATCGTTAATCAATAATCATAAAAATAATCATAAAAGGGGTATATTTCCTCTGAAAGAAGTTACGACCTCTATCCAATGATGTACCAAATCGTTCATCGAGGACTACATAGGAGCGAATGTCATTTGAAAAGATAGCCGCGCCACCTTTTGCGAGGATGGATAACATAGTGCAGATATTATAATAAATATCATCGAGGATGGAGACAAAAAAAAGGGGTATCTTCAATCTGAAATGATTCACGGCATATATATATATATATATATATATATATATATTGATTTACAAAAGACAGGACGAAATATGTCCTTTGAAGAGATCGTCACGCCACCTTTTGTCAGAATTGAAAACATGGTCGTAAGTTCATAAATATGGTGTCTAGATGGTATCACCAACATTGAAATAGCATTGCTCAAAAAGACCATCTCTAAAGCTGGTTTTGGATATTCGTTTTATGATTGATTATTTGAGATGAATATTGTAGATACATTTTGGACAGACCAAAAACACTGTAAATGAGAAATGTGTCATGGACTTGAGTATTCAACTAAATAGTTTATAGAAGTCAGAAATATGTGAATCGAATTAATATAAGTTCTTATTCATGTATAAATATAATAAGGTATAGTACTGGAAAAGGAAATTCATAGGATATTCTTTTTTGGAACAATGAAGTTTCCTCACATCCGAAATTAGGTTGATCTGTTTATTTTCGTTTATTCAAATAAATCTAGGAAATCTTTTCATTATATAATTAATATTGATGAATTAATTGATTATTGAAGTTATTCTCGACACATCGATGTGTTGTTAAACAAACCTACGTCGAATATAGCTATAAAGGACTGGAATTTGCAATGGTGCAACATTATTTTTTGATGTCACTCGATAGTTGGCTGGGCACTGGCCAGTATATTTTTTCTGTTTGATATTTTCTGAAAACTATGAACTTGTTACTGAAACGAGCAGTCATCAGACACCCCTAAAACTGGGTAGGATATAAATCTTCAACAAGTGACATAAAGCCTAATGGCAAAGGCATATAAGGCCAGCCCTAGAAGGCGATCTGTCGAACTGGCCTTTTTTATGTTCGTGTTAGCCAGCGGTGGAATTTTGGGAAACAAGGAAGCTTCTTGAATTTTTCTTGAAGGTTTGGAGGTCGTGAGCATAAAGAAAGACTTCACTAGGCAAATAACTTTGCCGTTCTATTGATGAATGAAACTTGGTAGAGAGAACATCGGCATGTCTCGAGACTAACAATGTATACAGGGATGACCATCCTGAGTTCGCCTAGTTTGTCTACTTGGGATTGCTCGTGGTGGCATGTTAGACAAGATTTTCCTTGAACACCGACCGTGGAAATATCGATAAAAGAGGGAGAGATCGCCAACCTTTCTACGATGTTCAATGTATTCGTGAGTGTAGTATCATCGAGTAGGCGAATAGCTCTCTTCTGAAAAGAAGGATATATCTCCCTTAATATGCATTTTGGGCCATGAGTTTAATCATCAAACTACACTTATTTTTCAATGTTCTATCACCCCCAGAAAGCTCGGTACACATTTTTGTCTCACCCTGTATATTATACATGTGGTGTAATTTTGCCTATTTATGTACATCATACTTTTATGTGATGGATTGTGAATATATAATTTGTACCGTTTTTTTCTGACGTCCATGAGAGATATCTTATGGACGTCCAGGTCATCCACTGGACGTCATGGGATATCCTTCGGATAATATTTGGACGTCCAATGGATATCCTGAATGGATATCCACTGCACATCCATCGCATGCCCATGTGTTGTATGGGCATGCTTGGCGGCAAATATTTTTCAAATAAATCATCCCTGCTCTTCCACAATACACGCCGTGAATGGACGTGTTTTCTGTTCATTTATTCATCGAAAGTCCCATCACCACATCGAGTGGACCGGCGGCTCGCTTCATAGAGGAGAGATAACGACGTCGTTCCGTCGCGGCGTCAACGTCGAGATCAAAGTTCCGACGTCTAGAGTGCCGAAAAATCACGGCGTACGCAGGAACGCGACGAACAGGGTGCGTACGCCGCGGGAAACTAGCCCTTGCGTGGGGCAGCGTAGAGCGGTTGTTCCTGACCCTCGATTCGAACAGTCGACATGTTGCGGCGTGTTGCGCTGTCGACCTCTCGAACGGTACAATGGAATTCGAACTTTCTCGAGCGGATATCAAAAGTCAATTCACGTCACAGCCTACTACATAAATTGAACAAATTATTAGGTTCCCTCTTATGCAAACGGCGAACGAGGAGACTTTCTAGGTGTATCGCGGATATCTCTCGAGCCTCTTTTGCCCCGTCCGAGCCGCGTACTTATAGGGTTATTCATACAGGCTTGCCTGCGATCGAATTGCAACACGTGACGAGATTCATCACATGGTTTGTGTGAACGGTAAAGACATATTATTTCGAAAATACTTCAATCTGATGTACGGTCACCAAATATATGATATTGTATATTTTCTGCTAGATGCACCCTTGCCCGATCGACTTACGAAGAGCATTCGAATGAACATAAGAAACAGTAAGAGCTATCGATTCGTCTGGATGTGCAACAAAGAAGGGTGCAATTTTGCCAACAGTCAGCTGATCACTGCTGGTTGCCTCTCTCTCGTTTGCTATTTTCATTGGTTTTTATCTAGGCGCGAACTAGGGTCTATGAAATTTGCTCAACACTATTCAATAACTTACCTATGGAACGACATATTCTGATATTTTTTGAATCCATCAGTACACCCATAGGCTGAACAGGACAACACCATTTCAAACAAAGTTTCAAAATCCTTCCTTAACTTGATGCTGGGCTGAACCGGCTGCACAAACTAGGATTATTTATTTCAAATAATCAAACAAGTGGAACTGAGTATCTTTGTTTTAACACACTTATGGATCAATAAACTTCGCTAAACAATAGAATTGACTGAATAATTTTACACTATTGAGTGGAATCGAATGAAAATAACTGAAAACCCAGTGGACAGAAATTGAAATAAATGCGATAAACAATGTACGAGTTCAATACTATCTATACTTATCTATCTGCAAGTCAAGTTCACATTGTTATTGTTGTAGTTACCAATCTCCTTAGTTGCCTAACCAACCCTCAAAAACCCTCGAAGGGCTTCTGCGAATAGAGGAGACGAGGATCTACAGTTCGAACAAGTGGAATACGTAACCACTGTATTATTTTGAGCTAGTTATATGTAGAACTTTATTATATTAGAAAATTCTTTGTACCTTCGAATACTTTGTAACTGGGATTTGTCACTTGTCTACGGGTCGATCAATAATGAAAATAACGTAAGTGTTTCACGATCTGGTAAACCAAGGCAATATGGTAAACAAAGACAATATTCCAAAATCGATTGGTGGTTCTTCATTCTATCGATTTAAAAGTTAATAATTCATATACCTATTTGTGCTTCTGAATCATACATTTTGTGTACTGGTTGCATGTCTGGACCAGTCAGAACTAAGTTGAGAAAAACCAAAGACTGTACTGGTAATACCAGTACGAAATGGTTTCTGACTCTTTATGCGAAGAAAGCTATGAACATTTATCCCAAACGTCTTGATAATTGATAAAAATATATTATTTTCGTAATGTCTTCGATTCCACTATCTTCGCGTCTTTGTGTCGATCCTCGTCTCGAATAACCCTGTAGGTATACGTTGAAACTTTCCGCCTTTGACATGCAGAATGTAATTATCAAAAAGCTGTGATCTTTACTCGAGTACCATCCACTGTAAACACCGTGCACCTAGTGATGCGAAATGGGTGCATAATTAATGCAAAAAATCAGTCCTTTTCAAGAAAAAACTGAACTCCACTGGATCATTATGAGTCGTGTCATTCGTTTGAAGTATTGTTAGTGTCAAAATCGAGTGTTTCGTGCAGATTGAGGTATATTTCCACGTTCCTTTGTACGTCCTCTCTGCATGGAATATTCACTTATTCGTATCGATTTCCAACACTGAGCATCGCGATGGAATCATTCAAAACATGGCAGGCATTGGTTGTTGCAGAGCATTGAGCTGATTTTCACCATGACATCAAAAAACTTCATTTTCTTTAACATCTTGGACACATTTTTCACGTATTCCTTCACATAAAAAAAAATCTAATTGCGAATGGACTGCGGAGCAACATTTTTGAATGTTAAGATTTTCCTGCACTCCTATTCCATTAACATTTCATTGAATAATTATATTCAATTATATTCAATATTCATTGAATAATTAGGCGCTGTAACTATGGCAGTCACAAAATTATGTTGATGTTCATGAAAACTCATGGAATCATTTCAAGTAGGTATACCGTCTGACTACTCTATTTTGAAAACTTTTTGAGAACACCCTTCTGAAGCTTTTTCTACCAGCTCCCTTATTTCCAATTGAACTGCCTATCTGTATGATCTGAAAAAATACGATTTTCTCACAAGCCTAACGTTTCTGCTTTATTTTTGTGGGTGTCAAGCCTTATGCTGTGGATTCTAAAGACATTTCCAAATGAAATTACGCGAAATACGTCAATACTATAGGAATTGCATTTCTTTGCGCCGATCCTTCAATCACTCAGAGATATCTGATCAGGCTATCGCACTCGTCCATCTGCTATCCTTCTGACCCTCAGCGGTGAATACATTGAATCCTTTTCATTCGGTCTCATCAAACTTTCGAGACTTTGTGATGCACGGACACCCTGTCACCACATCAGGCGGATTTCTTTCTCACGAATCGACGCTTTCGGGGGCGTTCGTGCTGGCTAATGGACATTAAAAGATGGAATAATCAAGCCATCTCATTATCCAGTTCACTGCCTACTTGGACTGAACACATCAGATACTCTTTCAAAGCTTTTTTTTCTACATTCATCGCTTTCTGGACACTATGGTTTGATAACTCCTCCATTAAGACTCACCTCATCTCATGATAAAATATAAAGTTTTGATTTGTTTGCACATTAGGCTATATTCTTTTTAGAAACCGACGGTTTTGGAGCTATATAATGGTCATGAGAACATAAAATGATGAAGTCATCAATTATTCAGTTCACTGTCAGTTTGAATAACATGAACTGAACACATGATAAGTATAAGTTATAGCTTTTTCATAGGAAGAACAGATTGATACTTTTTCAAAACTTCATTCATCACTCTCTGGGTGTGGGTTGATGACTCATCCAATGACACCTGAACTTTTTTCATCTCCCTATTGAGGGAAGTACCATCGATGGGCAAGCTATCCATATTATGAAATTGTATTATGTATTGTATTATGAAAAATGTAATGAAGTTGTAATGAAAAAAGTCAATGTCAAAAAGTTTGCGCTGGTGATCAGCATATTTGATATTCCAAATTTCATAAAAGTATATAGTTATATGAACAAGAGAGAAAAGGGCGTGTACCATGAGTCTGTGTCACTCGGTATACGTGCTCCAACTTCCCTTCTATATCTACATCTATACATATATAGGGTGATTCGAGAGTACTTTGACAATCTTCAGGAGGTGATTCCTCATGATATTCTAACATGACTAATGTCCAAATAAAAAAAAAGGTAATAAGTATATGTCCGGAAAAGCTTCGTTTCCATGGTAACAGTGTGTTGAAGTTTTATTTTTATTTTCGTTTTTTTTTCAAATTACTTTTGAAATATTGACCTTAATTGAACGAACATTTGTATTGAGAGGTTTTTGGAAGTGTCGAATTCGAACTTGATGTTATTATTGCTCCAACTCGTATTAGGCGGGGCGCTACCTACACTAACTACATTCGAACCACTATGTATGATACATGGGAATATCCAGAATGGAAAAAGCCTTCAGAACCTATGAAAAAACAGAACCGTATATTTGGAAAAATGAATTTGATGATGATTTCACGAATATGAAACGTCGGTGAAGGAAATCAATATAACCTCGTTGAATTATATCAGAAGTTTATATGAAACAGTATTATTTTCAATTTTTCTCTATCTCTACAAAGATGAAGAATTGATTTTCCAAATTCCCTTTTTTCGATATTACTGAAAAACTATATATTACATAAACTTGGGCCCTAATTTGCACCGTTCCCAAATATAACGGGGTGTCCAAAGTTCAATGAAAAATCGGTGTTTCATGAATAAATCCAAATTCTTTCCGCCGATTTTTATTGAACTTGTTACTGCTAACAAACATACCTAGTTTCATCATAATCGGCGTGAAGACTTTAGAGCAACTAATAAAAAACCTATTTTATAGTAACACTCTGACACCTCGTTACTCGGAAACGAAGCAATTTAGGACACACGTTCATTAGAACTTTTTCTCATGAAATATGACAAGGAATCACCCCCTGAAATTGATGACACCCTGTATATAATAGTTTTGAAAATTTGTTGGACTGCCCTCGGAATGCGTAACTTTTTTTCGTATTCAACCGAATTCGCACCTCCCAATATTTACAAGATCGTCATACATGTGCATCCTCATCTCGGATAAAAATTGAGCACTCCTTCCGAGATCCGAGACATACTGTATATGGCTGTACGTCGTTCTCATAATCATTGGCGATAGCAGCAAATGACCAAGCCGAGTGAATCAAATCGGCTGTATGGCCGCCTGGTAGACAGTTGAAGAAGTGGCCCTTCAACTGAGCAGGCGCGGGTCCTGCAGAGCGCTGCATCGCTATAAACAAGAGAACAGCTGCCGATCCCGAGGGATACAACAATACAGCCGGGATCGGTCGGCCCCGCCTCCGCCCCGCCCCTGTCGGCGCGCGATTGGCCCGCAGCCGCTAGCGCCGGCCCCATTGGACGAGGCAATGTCCTTCTGCAGCCTCTTCACGCAGCCCTCATCCTTGGTCCACAAATTATGCAAATGGCCTTCTTCGGTGCCGACCGTCAGGCGCTGTCTTGCTTGCGCTTTTGCCGAACTTAGAAGGGGCAAAGTTCACGTCACCATCGGCTGCCAAACAGACAGCTACTGGTTAGCCCTTTGAAGCCTGCGACAAGAAGGTTCGCTGGACTGTGCCGTCACTAGTGAGTTCCACGTGTGTTCGGTTTTTGTGGTCGTTTGGAGTTCAGTGACTGTGATGGTGTTGTTTGGGAACAACTTTGGTTTAGCTTGAGAGATCCCAATTCAGACATGGAGGAGTCTGGCAGAAGCATTGTTTAGAAGAGGATAATATATAAAATATAGGTAGGAGTTATTACTTTCTATGTATAGGTTGTGCTTCGAAAAACGCTTGGTACACAATCATCACTAAGAGCAATTCAAGTCGTTAGTTAAAATCTTCTTTGTTAGGGATCATATAGTAGAATGATGGATGCCCTGAATTTAGCAAACCATTGCGCTTCCAGATCAATTGGTCCTGTTGGTATAGACCTCGTCATGCACTGTTGTTTATGATTTGCTCCGAAAGTGTTACAACTTAGTGAATCTTGTTTATCTATAACTTTTTCTTCCATGTGTCATTTTATTTCATGCGAGATCTGACAGTTGAGGAGTATATTAACACAAAGTTTACGACCTCAAAAAGCGCTGTCTTCGAATTCTGAGAATCCTTTCACATTGAACATATTATTTTGGTACTCAGGTATAATATCGTTTTTGGTATTAACATTTTTATTTTCAACATATTCATTAGGGATCTATAAAGTTTTTTATCATTTAGTTGGGAAGATTAGGAATGATATATATTTTCCTGATGCCATTTCTGATCCTGTCTTGGTGAAAACTCAATAAAATCAGTTCTAAAGCTTATGCAAGTCTTATATTATTCTATTACCCTAATTCTTTCTTTATTCGATTGATCGGTATTGTAATCAAGGATAAAACAATTCGAAATATTGCATTATCTTTTCCTGATACTTTCGCTATCGTTGAAACCAAATGGAAAATCCTTCACGCGTATCCCAACCCAGATTTGCCATGTAAAAAGTACATATCTTTTCCGTTTTCCTTCCTCCCTTTTTTCCCTATACATGTAGTTCAATCTCCAATATAGATATTTGAAATAGCAAAATAACTTTCGGCCTTATCAAACTGCGTGCATTTATAATCTAATGGGGATAGGTTACCGATATTATTTGCGATGCAATATTTCTTCTGACGTAAGAATAAGGTATTTCTCAACGACAGAAGGAGAGAGAGAATAGAATTCAATAATTTGCCTAATATTTCTACATGACTGAAGAATAGGCCCCTAATGGCAATGGCAAATTGTATAAAATCATACGATAATGCTGCCCTTGATGTGTTCGCATGAATAATTACTCCAAATTTTCAATCATAATTCAGAATCTGAAACGAAGGAAAGCAAAAAAGACAAGTAATCATCATGTGAGAGGACCATTACTATATAGTACTCATGATGGGGTTTTTCTTTACTCGAAAACCATGAAGCATAATCACAATCATTACAAAGGAACACGTGATGAACCGTGAAACCTACAAAAAACACAAATGTTTCTTATGTATGAAATTTCGTATGGAATAAAATCTCTCCCTATTCTCTGTCAGATACATAATTAGTGATTTTTTTTCTGTTCTTCTCTCTATAATCAATGCCTTATCAAAGCAGCTCTCCTTCCGATCAACATTTTTACTGTCAACCATAGTTCATACTACTCGTTTATTCACCACCGCATTAGTAAATTCGGAATTCAATATCATACACACAATGATCGAATAATCTGTCATAAAGATTCTGACTACTTTTCTTGCTACGAACAAGCACAATTGCTTGTTACTGGCAGCCATTTTGAAGTTTCAGTCACTCCATCAGTGCTGTCAAGCATCTCCAATGCTCCTGCGATTATATACAGTCATAACAGTAAAAACATATGCATTATAGTCAAAATATAATTGTCCAAATAACTTATGCACCGAAACAGAGTCTTATAAAACTTGTATAATAATATATACTAAGTTCAAATGACGTATTAGACTCCACAATAGGTGAGGTTTTAGGGTTCCAAATGAATTAAACATCAACATATTCATCAGAAATAACATGATCAAGTCATACATATTAGTCATACCGATTCGTAGTAGACTTATTCCACGGTAGAGAAAATCCCCTTGAACATCGGCCATATATTATCAAAACTCTCCGCAATTACCTTCTCATGAGAGTTAAAACAAAACTTTTTCTTAAACAAAAGACCACTCGAAAAACAATATAGTGTGTGCATTACTGTGAATGTAAATATTGATCGCTCCGGCAAATGCTAGTACTTCAAGAATAAACGTTAGGGAGTGATTGTGAAAGCCCGCTGCAACCCCGATTCACTTTTGTTTATAATATTGAGTGCTCTCGGGAGTTTCTTCAGATTCAGAGTAATCAGAAGCGCTCCAGACAACGAACAAGGGGTGGGTTATTCCAGGACACACGTTTTTTTAACGATTGTACACCGAAGAGAAATACTTAAAAGTTTCAACTCAAGTCGAAGTAGTAACAAGTTATTTGCTGGATTGCACAATTGAAACGGACTATATTGGAAGGTCAATTTGAAGGGCATATTGTAGCAATGAAAATATAGAAATAGCGATTAAATCGTGAAGCTTCAGTAGAGAATTCATAATGCAACCCTTTGACTGTATCAAAAATGAGAATGATTGATTGTATGAGAATTTCTTTTTGTTAGGTAATCAGTTTACTTGTACTCACAGTCATTAACATTATCAAACTTGATAATGGTATTTTATATGAAAATGCAGACCATGAGATACCAAATTTGGAAAAACGTTAGGAATCAACATAAGTATGTTCGCCAAGACCCAGGCGGACCATGAAGATACATTCTCGATTAACAATTAACAATTTTCTGGGAACACTAATTTTGCCATGATAATAATAAAAATAACAATATTGACTCTCACAATAATTGAATGAACTGGAAAATCAGGGAACATCGTCTATAACATTTCTAAAGGGAGTCAAGATCAAGAAATGTTTTGTTTCTGTATGATGCACTGGACTTTATACCTATGATATGGTGACAATGTAGGCAAAAATTATACACACCAATATTTGCTGTGAGATATATTATATACATATGGAATTTCCGTTACAACAAACAGTTTACAACAAATAGTTTAGCAGCTGTATCATTTTTAGGACGCCTCTTCATTTATAACAATTTTCACATCCTCCAGATAATTATGAAATTATTTATATTATAACTAGAATGAATGAGAATTAAAATCCATTATTGAACGGTTGATAATTATAAGTCCTTTTCTAGGATATATTCAACAAGTTGCAATATAAAATGAAATTTGAAACGATTTCATCGAATTTCCGAACACCAAATGATTGGTGGTGACAATAAATTGATAGATTCAATTCGAATGTGGAGGAATATAAAGCACCACCAGCGGCAGATTATATCTGTAGGATTGTCTGCAGGGGCTTTTCATTATCTATTCAAAACTGTTGGTCATGTGATAGTTATAAATTTACATCTTTATAGCGTGATTAAAGTTGCGTGGGTCTTCGTTGAAGTTCAGGTGAACACTAGATTTTCCTGCTGATTTTCACCGGCCACTGACTATACGTGGCGATCCATTTCAGTCCTTAGAAAGCTATCATAATAGTACGGAGAATATGTAAGTAAAAAATCAGTAAGTAAAATGCACAGAACGAACGAATAATATAATGCATGAAAATACTCCAGACCAATCATATCAATGCCGTTATAAAAGAAGCTGGTAGTATGTTGATTCCTCAGTGAATACTATAGCAGATGAAAATTAGTTTGATTGTACACAATCGAACCGACCCGAGGATGGCTATAATGGATTATTATATCCGATAACATTCTGAATATTGGATCTCTAGTTAAGAGAGTGGGAAACGCAATAGGATTAACCCGGTATTTCTCGATATATATAAATAATCTATCTCATCAATCTCATCCAACCGCGTTCTACTTGCTGTTCAAATTCATTTATTACTCTCCGCATTTTTCCTGCAATGGTTCTCGACTTTTCGATTGCTGAATATTGAAAACATCGAATCGTTATGGAAATGAATGTGAGCGAAGGAAATTGGGTCCTTATGCTGGCATTGTACAGAAAAATTCCAAATTCCAATCGAGTGAAACATGCAGATTTTCTGATGGCATCGAATATAACTTCAATAGAAATTTCCATTCGAATGAATGAAAGAAATAATTCGTATATATGAATATATGTATTTTACATTATATGTTCTCGCAATATAATTTTTTTTCTTTCTCTTATCTTATTTTTACATAACTATTTCAGAGACATACCAATATAAACAGTATGCCTATCTTCGAAAATAAACAGACGGCATCTAACAAATTTCTTCAACCGAAAACGTGACCATCCCGATGTGAATGTTTCACTTATTCTTCCTACTCCTACGACGGTTCAATTAATCGTCTTCAGGTTTGGCAATTTGATAGACACTAGTGAGGCGATGGCTTCGATCTAACCACGGAAAAATAATCAGCGAAAAACAAGTTTCTCATTGATTTCACTGGGAAATACAAAGATCACGAATATATAGGTAATCTAAGAAATTCATCCTGATCAGGAGTTATTTTCCAAATGAATAGAGTAGTACTCCAGGACAGGTCGAATTTGGGCTTTGCAGATCCATGAAAACCTGCTGGAGTGTGAAGATCTCTGCACGCTGGAACAAAAAATCAGGTTTTGTGATGAAGCAGTCTTGAAATGGACCTCACATGGTCGTCCCATCATGAAAGACCGCTGTTGGTGGTGATACCGAGCATGATATAGTGGAACCTGACATTGTCATCATTGTGTGATCTGCCATCCTGGGGTCGAGATATATATAAACTTGAGTTTTTGTTGACTTGGTCTGGATCCATTCCAAAATTCTTGCGAGATTTTCGTTCACACTATCGACCCGTCTCCATTTGGCACCTCTGCATGGCCTCATTAGATGATATATGGGCTCTATTAGGAGGTGAAGCGGTAAGAAGGGTCCTCTCAAGATACATACATATTTATTTCTTGAACTGTTGGTACAATTATCCGCAAAGCTATAGACCGGACAGGAGCTGACATCGGACAGATCGTTGATGTGCAGAAAAAACAGATTTGGTGCCAAAACAGATCCTTCTGGAACACCCAGCATTGATGGTCATTTCAGAGATCCGGTGAGACTCCGTCTACCACTACATAGAGTGATCTATCTGGGAGGAAACTATATAGTGAATGACATAGTAGTAGCTAGAAGGTCTTGGTGCCAAACTCGGTGAAATGCGGAATGAGGAATGATGATCCATTGCATTGCAGACCTAGTATAATCTCGAACGATCTTGAACGAAGTTGTATATTAGAATGGAAAGCCTTCCTAGTCTATTTATAAAATCGAGCTGATTCTATCGAATTCTATCTGGAAGACAAATGTCCAACCGGACGCGGATGATGGTTTGGCTGCCGGGCGATGCATATTTTAGTTTCGCGTGCCCGGCCCAAAGTTGACTATTATCTGATTAATTTATTCCTGCTAGATGGTCATCAGTGAACTTTTGCCCTCTGAATGCACTCATTGTCTTTTGCGGTGTAGGATTCGTGCGGTCTCCCCCTTCGAAGTCGGATGACGGGATCTTGAAAGATTATATAAATCTTTATACGGGGTCAGTCAGATTGACTGAGGGAATTAGTAGTTGAAAATAATTGTATTACTTCAGCGAAATATCTATGTGGAATAGGCCAAATCAGTTGATTTGTTATAACAAATAACTGAGATGCCTGCAGTGCCAGTTTGAGGTGATTTGTCACCTGGTGCTATGACCCCAGACCTAACGCCGCACTTCAGACTAAAAAAATTGCTTACCTATGGTTTTGTTTTTTTATTTTGAAAAAAAAAACCATTGCAGCTATATAATAATATGGAATAATTCGTGATGATTCATTATTATGAGAAAGCCTAATAGAATACAAAACATCGTAGAATGAAATTTAAAAACATGATACTCTGGTTAAACCAATTGATCTTATCCGAAAGATAAATACAAACTTTAATGAGGAAAAGATCGAATCACATTTCGATATAACTATATAGAAGAAACTATAGGAACATAAGAGGTATATTTAAAAATTATTTTTTTCTGACATTCATCTATGACACTACCTATTCAGGTGAATTTCTCATTTGTTTTGTTCCTTTGTTGGTAAAATTATGTGATATTGTTGTGTCTTCTATGAATAATGAGAAGTCCATCTGTAATTTTCTCTTTATAATGGAAGTTTTTGAATCACCATAATTTGTAAATTGATTTCATTACAATGTATATGTGGTTCTAGAATATTTATTTTGGTACTTGCTGTTATGGATCTTCTGAAGATATAAGAAGAGGTACCTATTCATAATTCACAATCTGCATTATACAGGAAGGAGGGCAATAGTACTCGAATTCCATAATAGCTAGTTAACTAGACAGCAAAGTCTATATATCCAAATATCATTGCCGAATATTCCTACAGGACGGACTGATGAAAATCAGGGTCTAGTGCATGTTTTCTAAAGGAATTTTATACCCACGGAAAATAACTATAAAAAATATCAAAACCGAGAGACAAAAACAAGAAAAACAAAATGAACCAAATAATATATTTAATGATTCAATTATTCAGATCATTATTAATTCCAATATCACATTTCTTCATTTGAGTTTAGGAATAGTGAACTGTGCATCATGAATTTCAGTGGGAATATATTAATTGCTTTGGATAGTGTAAATACCAATGTGTTGTCAATAATCATAACCGGGCTCGAAAGACCACAGCCACCCCTGTTTGCTCAATAAAACGAGGAAATTTGTTATGCTAGGTTGGCCATGACGATACCAATCATTTTCAATTTACCCGCTCGATTCTCGTTTAGGTACATATCACTGAGTTTAAAAAATATAGGTAATACAGGGCTTTCCATTACGAACATAACCCATTCAATTCAAGAAATTTTGTATATCAGTTTCTTCCGAGGTTTCTTATCATTATTTCAGGTCACACCGCCATTCCACGAGTGTTGAATATTGCTGAACCCGCGAGCAAAATATGGGGACGCTATAAAGGCATCTCATGAGAATGAGAAGGCATTTTTTTCAAATCGAGCGGCCTCGTAAGCGTTAGTTGTTTCGGAGGAAGCAACAGTGTATCTAATAATATTGATAATCCAATTTTTTTAGATCATCATGAGGAACTTTGTACAACCAAAAATTGAAACAGAAGTTGTGTTTACAAAAAATGAAAATGGGCCTATAAATGGAAAATGGTATTTCCTGGATATTTCCACGTCATGTCATAAAATGATGCAATTCGGTACCAAATCTAAACTTTGTTATGATCTAAAAATTGGAATTGAAAACGGGAGCCGATTTGTTCCCGGAACGTCCACTAAGATAGGTAGAAGTTTTGATTTTATTGTTAATATATTTGTATTTCCAAATTTTTGAAAAACAAGGTTTCACTATAGCTTTCAGGTATCTGAAGGTTGAATTTCAATCGCAGTGACATTTTGGGGCAGATCACAGATCTCTCCTTACTACAAATATATTGAAATAATTATTATAACTTTTCATTGTGTGAGCGACTGCCAAGCCTGGCTCCAGGCACATCACAAAATCGTAAGTTTCGTCAAAAGCGTCGGTTCCCCATAAAATTACTGTCGAGATGTGTATTCGCGAAACAAGAATCAAATCCACCACCGCTTGCAAGCACCCCAATGTAATCAAGAACAACAATCCGCGGAAGTTTCTTAGTCGGATTAGGGACCCGCGAAAAGATTGAAAAAACTGTGTGCTCAACGAAGGGCGAAAAGGGCAGTGGCGTGGCGTGGTCGAGCGATTCAGTGTGGCCCACCTGGGGCGCCTAATATCTACAAGACAGTGGTGATAATGCCATTTTCCACGGTTTGATTGGTTGACGCCATTAGGAGGCAAACTCCCCATGAGCTTACATTGAGTTTACATGGAACTCGTGAGTAATCATTCAAGTATATCGCGAAATGCGCTGCTATGAATACTAGCGAACTCTCCCTAGTTCTGGTCTTCATAATTTCTCGCAATGACAGTTCTCCATGAACTCTCACCACGCCAGGTCTCAACGAACTCTCGCTAGTTCAGGTCTCCTCAATTTCTCGGTACGACATTTTCCTCATGAACTCTCGATGCGCCATGTCAACATCAAATGTTGCTACGCCACTGACGGCGGGAAACCTGCCGCCACGACGCTAGCGGTGGCGGCGGCAGTCCGTACATACGCACATGATCGTTCGCTTAAAGTCGATCCCGGATAGTAAAAAGGTAAATGCAGTGCAAATATTTGACAGAGATAATTACACCCGCGCCTAAGAGGCGTGCCGAAGCGCAGCTTCGAAATACGGGCAGAATGTCAGCAGGACCGGTCCTCAAACATTTCATCATGTTCGAAATGAAGAGCTTATCCATACGTATACCATCCTAATTTTTTTAAATTTCAGCATTTAACAATCTGAAGCATGCGTGCTTCTTGAAGGGAAAGTTACCAGTGACCGGTTAGTAGCGCCTTATCACTGGCTTGATATGATTTCTGACTCAGAATGTCGTTAGCCATACTAGCTTCTATAGTAATGCTTCATTGCTTTCTCTTCTTTTATGTCCTGGGACTCATGAGATTATTATCTTGTTTTGGATTAGTAGGCAGTCCCAGACCAGTCTCCATCTGTTTCTGTTGCTTGCTCAGCACTGGATAGTCGTCTGACTATATCGAAGCAGTAGAGGAGTTGCTTTCCTCAAGATTCTCTCACGATATTATCTCAAAGACATACCTCAATTTCATGTACCCCTTTCTTAAATAATGGAGCATACCGCCCCAGGGAAGCAGAAGCTCTGGTTTCAGGTCTGACTAACCAGGTACCTTGCTGGCTGGTGGTTATGACATTTTCGTCCCGACTATGCTTGTATTGAAGGGTCTGTAGTATTTGTTATCTCTCGGCAGCATTTCAATATTGATTTCAACATCTTGAAATTCGATTCGAAATTCGTAATTCTTGCCCATGACGGACCCTGATATTTTCCAGTAAAATCAGGACAGATTTGACAACATCCAAGTCATCTTCAATTTTAACTCGAAATTTGTTGAGAACCTTCAAGCGTACAAGGGAATCATATGTATAATCAGTCGTATTGATAGCATCGTATGCCATCTAGAATTCTGACTGATTTTTTTTTTCAATTCAATATCAAAAATCTTAGGAGTGTATAGACTTCATGGAAATTCATTCGGTGAAATCTCTGTTCGTTTTCTTCAAAACAAGCAAACGGAGTACATATGAGCAAAATTCTAGATTTCTTCAAATGGTATTTTCATCTCTTTAGTCATATCGAATGATAATAGATAATTCATCATAATATAACCCAGTGAAGTAATATACTTTCAGCATTCACTTCAATCGGTTGATTCAACTGACCCTTCCAGCTTTGAGATGAACAAGTCTTCAATCTATGTCTTGGAGCACATGACAATCTATGGACATCAGTGAAAAACTGGTCAATATATCTTGATTCATTGTAGTTCTCAATTACTTTTTCCCAAAGTCAGTTATTAACGTTTTTTTCGCAAAATTAATAGTTTATAGGTGATATCGGTCATCTTTTGACAATCTGGCAGGAACTAGGGTACCCCGTGGATCGCGAGGACCAATGGAGAAGAGGGCCTGAGCTTAAGAGTATACCTATCAATGATCTCCAACAAAGTAGTTATTTATCTTCCAGCTATGATTAATTTCTAATAGGGACAATCAGCTGACACTCGAAATATCGCATGCGGAAGCATCCCGTTCCGTTACCCGAACTCGTCTAACCCGTTCCTGTATCCGTTCGAGTTGGGGGGCGGTCCCTGGAGGTTAGCTCTGCCGCCGCCTCCTAGTTCTCTCTGTGCGCCCGTCCGTGCATCCTCTTTTCTCTCACCGCGTGTCCCAGAAAAGCCTCTCCAATTTTCGCATTGCAGTGCAGTCCCATACATCACGCAACTATTGAATGGCGATCCACAGAACTTCAAACTTCTTCTTTCTACGAGGAGAGAAAACATGGACGCTGGACGCGTCTGCGCATCAACAAGCGCTCATAGAAGGCGTCAACTAATTTGTTGATAGATGCTTGAAACAAAGCATACGCCTAGGACAGGCGTCCAAGCCAGAAGTCGTCAAAGGATACTTCATCAGATCTGTTACCTGCAACCGAAGCTTTACCATAAATGAAATCTACATCCAATTTGATCTTAGCGGATTTCAGTATGGAATATTTATATGTATATTATCAAGAACTTACAATACAGGTTGGAGAAACGGAATCTTACAGACATCTATAACCTACCACTAACAGAATTAAAGAGGTATTAACGTTTTTCTTGATGGAAAATTGTTGTTCATTCCTCTGATAGGAAGATGTCCAGTGAGGAAAGCTTTGCCAACAGAATGATTCACTCATAGATTTCCTTTTCCTATGTTGCTGCCCTGCAAAGCTCATATTTGTTAATATTCTTTCAGATTTCTATGGTCTATATCTGCACTTCCAGATTCGGAGTTGATGATTCTTTTCTTTCAATAATTCTTCATGAGTGGAATCAGTGAAGCAAAGCAAAGACTTCATTTCAGTATGGAAAAGATATAAGATGTGGAACTATCCAAGATGTTATCCTAACAATCTCATTCGATATATTAAATGGTCGGCGAACAAAAAATATGCACCCCTCGTTATCACTAATTGGCACCAATTCATTATATAAATTGAAAGAGTTGTTGACAAGTTATTATATCGTTTCGTAACACTCTCCACAATCGTGACAAATTCGAGCATATTCCCGCCTATCAGAAATCCTAATCATAAGTGTGAATCGCTTTATTTCACCCTCTCACGGTAGCCGAGTCACACATTCAGAATTAGTTGGTACCATTTCAAAACGCAATCAACATTAGTCACGTGCACAGATAGGTTAATCACCCACCTTGGAAACATTAGGGTAGATGTAATAAATTATGATGAATTTGATTAGAAAAAGAGGAATTAGTGAGAAAATCATCTCTACAGTCCAGTTCTAATGTTTTTCATTCAATTACAGTGATATGTGTAGCAGTGTCCTCTGCATGTATTCCATAATATGGAATGCCTAAAAACCTGACTCCAAAATTGCTATGAGAGAGATTATTTGACGAAGCATGCCTCGTTTGAGATACATGCAATACACTTCGATGTATGAGATATTCTCGAGAAATGAAAAAAACCTTCTTTATTGGAGCTTCCTTTAACAAGTTTTGGAGGTTTAACATTTCTGAGTGCAGATCTTGAATGCCTGTAGAGCTTCTCACTCCACAGAGAGATCAAAGAATATTTTTTCAAGGTGAGTTTTGGAATAGAGATATGATATTTTCTGTTGGGTGGCATGATTTGTTCCTAGTATCGATGTAGGTAGACCACCATCAGAGAACGAGACACCTTGTTCGAAGTAGATAAACTGTGGTCCATTGTTGATGCAATAGCAGGTTGACTTTCAGTTCGTCGACAATGATTATTCCTACGTACTTGAAATAGCAAACCAACGTGAAACCAAAGCATATGAAGGAGTTTCTTCACCTCAGGGTGTAGGTACTCATCTATATGAAACTCACCGAAAGAATATACTTCGTCAATTTTGTCTCGCCTTCTAGATATGTACATGATTACCACCTAATTATGAATTTCACTTTTTAACCGTAAAAACAATCAAAAAGGGTTGGCTGATTGGGTCTCAAAAGTTCATACACCCTATTTACCGTATTCCTACGAACGTTGCGGAAAAGCAAGCCGAAGCCTAATGAATAATTTGTGGGTAATTTCTATTGTGGCAATTTCTCTTTCCGGTAGAATGTCAAAGAGCGGTTAAACTACATGGTAAATAGCGCAAGCTCCCCCACGACACACGTGCCCGGATGCGAAGGCAAAAAAGCGGAGGTGCTGCTGCCTTACAGTTATAGATCAGATCTGCGTTCCAGTATTATTGAGGGTGTGTCTATATTTTGTAGATTATGTGCAGGCCACGTGGACAGTACATCATTCGGAGTTCATTCGGCTCTGTCACGCCACTCGAATGTAATGAAACGATAACCAGTGTTTGAATGCTCTTCGAAACGAATTTTGAGGAAGCACTGAGTTGCCAAGGTGTTGTGTAAGGCAACTGTTAGTCGACTCTAAGAAGACTGACAATACTGCAAAACTTTGCCGACTTTTGAGTCGAGTAGCAATTCTGGTGACAAACGATACTGCAAATGTTAGACGCCTTCATGATTTGGTGCACGGTATAATGCAAGTTAACATTCATAGTAGTGCAGTATTGCATAATAATTCGAAGAATCTACCGGAGTCTCAATATTTCAAAAACACACAGGAATCATGAGAGGTTCTTTCACTCTTCAATGTTCACTTCGTATCATTTAAATTTATTTAAATGTCAGTGAATCGGAGGAAGTCAGTCCTGCGGTACATCAGAGGAAGCTATAAATAAAATGAAAAAAAATATGGGAACTAAGATTTCTACCTGAAGTTACGAATTAATAATGATGACTGATGTATATATATTCAAACAATTTTTACTCTGTTCATGAAAACAATCAAAACTATCACACTACTACTATATAGTTACATATAGTACAGATATTATCTGCACCAAGTGTTCGTAATGATGGTAGGGTATCATTGTAGTGTAGGTAGAAATGAATTTCCCAAAACTACGGTCAATTCGCTAATAACTGTATTTTTTTTTTGATTATTGAGTTTGAACTTTCTGCGTCATATGTTGAACAAAGAAGAGTCTGAATAGAGATAGTAATTGCCTAAAATTGACGTCATTTTTTCTGATTGGCTAGAGCCACGATAAGACAACCGTTCCTTCTATATGAACCGTGGCGTGTAAGTACTTAGATACCTTACTACTATTATTATTTTCAATTTCTTTGTCTCCACCCCGTTTCGTCTCGTTGCTCATCAAAGTTCGAGAGAAGAGATCTCTCCTCTCGTCCCTTCGGACATTGAGCATGACAATGTTGTTTTGGTGGGAGCACGTTGGCTCAAAAGTCGGTCCACGAAGAAAGGAAACATTCGAGTCCACTCAAATAACCCGCAACAACAGTCGGAACGGAAAAAGGAGCACAGAGACTGGTGCATTTTGCTTAATTAAGAAAAGAGAATCAGCGAGTGCAAGTGTCGTGAAAGGATCACGATTGCAAACAATAAAAAAAGCAGCTGGGGTAGATCTGGAGAGCCCATAATAACGACATATGTCAGAAAATTCGAGGAAAACCGCAGGGGAGAGGTTCTGTGGCGTCCCATACAACTTTCCGTTCGACTCGACAATGAATAATTATCGTGCTCCCGCTAAAATTATAGTACCAGCGCTCGGTATGACGGGATTGGGGATGACAACCTCGCCAACTAGCACGATCTCGCTGTCATTTCCATAGTCACCCCGTTGCCAGCCATTGTTAGGACACGTCGGGCCTTTGTGTATCTCTGGAGAAAGACAGGAAAAGTGAAAATAATAATCCGCCAGACAATTCGATTCGAGCTCGAGCTCTTCCCCGTTTCGAATAAAAACGATTGACGAGAACAAAGGGCACAGCGTTTTTTTCCTCATCATTCGAGGAGTTGAGCGATATCCTGTGAATAACGTCAAGATATTGAAAGCTATAGCAGATAAATCACAATGAAAAAATTGATATGATATGTTTTGTTGCGAAGAAACAACTGAAATGCATCGAGAAAATTGTTAGACACAACGCACTTTGTGTTCAGTGGACAAAATGCGAATTGGAATGTCAAATTTCAAATGAACAGAATAACCTATGGTATATTGTGGACTTCCACAAAAGTCAAGCGTTATTCAATAACAAAACGAAACTGGTATGAGTATATAGAAGGGAGAAACTAACAAAGAACAGTGTTCTAACAGAAGAAACGGAAACGTGTTTTCATTTTTCGGACGACAAATCCATTGTTTCCATGTACAAATTTCGACCTGTGCAAGATGTTCGTTCTGCTCCTCTCCAAATTTTCCTTGTGCTCTTCGGAATGTTGGAAATATCGTCGATCAACGCCTTCCTTGGCCTTC
Source organism: Gastrophysa polygoni (assembly GCA_963576655.1). Lineage (NCBI taxonomy): Eukaryota > Metazoa > Arthropoda > Insecta > Coleoptera > Chrysomelidae > Gastrophysa > Gastrophysa polygoni. Next base: position 4,129,130 of record OY755085.1, read on the forward strand.
CTATGTTTTGTCTTTCCTTTGATTTCGCCTACCAAACTTTTTCCTGTCCTATTTTTGTTGGCCAAACCATTTCATTTACTGTTATTCAATTCGACCTGTTGATGGTTTCTAGCTCGTTTCTTATTTTCCATTTTTGATTTTGTCTGAACGAGTAGATTCTTTTACCCTTCTTGAGATGACATGTCCCTCGCTATTCTACTCTTTTGCGATTCGTTTAAGAATGATGGCCTTGATATTATTTTGTATACACAGATTATTTTGATTCATTTGACGACTCTCTTTTTTCTATTGAACTATAGTTATTTCGAATTCCATATTACCTTCTTGGTTTATGATCGTTCCCAACCTAATTTCCCCTCCAATAGTTATTCGATCGTGGTCAAATAAATATTTGAGGTCATTCCTAGGCCTTCCTCCTATACAACTCCATTTGTAATATCTACCAATTTGAATGTTTGGTACTTTTCCCCTTATTCATTTCCACTCATCATCCATGATTATTAGGGATAGTGTTCGGCTCATATGAACTCCTCACTCCTCCTCATCTCCCACGTCCTATATCCTATTCGGTGTTCTTTCCCATACTATCTTGTCAAATGCTTTTTCGAGGTCGAATCCAGCCGAAGTAAAAAAAAATCATCATGAGCAAGTAGAAGAATACTCTTTCTGTACGACTAGAACAGCTAGAGATTCGATCTTTTGGCAACCGTTAATCGAGCCAGACGGGTGTACTTAACGTGCCGTCATCGTAATCAAGGCGTTCTTAATTCGAAAACTCAATGAAAGCCCTGCATCTTGCACAATAACCTCAGCATATGCGCCTTCTTCCGGCCGTCATTCTTCTTCCGCTGGTCCTTTTGTCGATCTTCGAGTTACATCGAACACGCGCACGTAACAATGCTGGAAGGGCACAATTATCCAAGGGGGTGCGAAGTCTTGTTTTACAAAATAATTTCGGTCGAGTACCGGTTCTTAGATCGGTGTCGCGCGACCGGGATCGCCTTTCACTTCCTGGAGTCGCATCTGGATGTTTTTGCTCGCTGGGATCGGGATATCGGATGAAATGAACAGTCGGCGACTGACGGTTCAGCCTCCTTCGAATTATAGTGCAAGATTGAGATCGCATTCAGACGACATCATGACAATTAGGCACGTACGGGCACTCCTCCAACAGGATACAATATTATCATTATATACAAGCTCATTGAGATACTTTTCTGGCGCACGAGTTTCTTGGATTACAGAGTACAGCGAGAATATACCAAAATATTACATTCTTCGACAACATTCAAATTTTGGGACAAGTCCTAACCGAAAACCCAATACAACATGTGAGTCAAGTCCAATTCATGTCGGAATATACCTGGACTACTGTATTGAACTGCTTTCGCAATAGACAAGAAAATTCAACTTCTCATCACTCAAATTTATAAAATTCACCCTCAACCAAGTGTTGCAGCGTTACCCTGTTAATCACAGAATGATTCTGATATCAATGTATAGAAATAGGAATCTGGTAATAATTTTTTTTTTCAATTATAGATATCACGAAAATAAGATATAGGTCTTGTTACATTACGGACTTTATTGGGTCTTAGGTATCTTACACTATATAGTATAAATCTGGAAAATGATATCAATCTACTGCTCAGGGAGGCATATAAATGAAATTCCTGGTTAGTTTTCGGAAACGTACCTCTCAACAACGTCAATGAAACAAAGAGCATACGGCCCCTTCATTATTTCTAAATTCATATTATAGCACTATCCAAAAACCCAATCAAACTGGTGACGTAATTATCCAGCTGTTGTCGTTCCTCTTCATGTGTTACCGCTAGGCGACGCTAGACTCTCGTCAACGCTTCGTGACACTTTGAGCCAGCCGTGTTTATGACATACAGATATAATAGAAAGTTGTGTCGTGATTAATGAGGAATTTTTGTATTAATCTTCAGTGGTTAATCTATCAGTTCACCTCTGTTTGAGGGAGGCAGCCGAATCTCACGGATATTGACGTTACTAGATCTGTTCCTTTCCTGCTAATATAAAAATCGCGAATTTCGATCACCATCTGCCTCAAGTTGCACTCGATATCAAAAATGGCATTACCGTTCATCCTTTCTTTTCTTCCTAACGTTCTCAAATGTTCCACTTATCGTAAAACCATCCCCGATTAATGAACCCCTTCGCAATCAAATAATTTCTATCAATCCCCCCCGACAGAAATCCAACCACCTACCGCACAGACAATAATCATTCCATCAGAATCCGGCGATCGGCAAGTAATTAGCGGTCCTAAGTGTCAGCAGTTGTTGGCATGATCTCAATACGGCGAAAATAGATCCGCCGCGCTACGGCTGCCTGTTCGTAGTTAAGGCGATTAAGGGCACATAAACAAGCGAACGAGTGTCGCAGGGGATGAGACGAGCCGAGGACACACCAAAACCAATCTGTGATTTTCCACGCCCCCATAGAAGTCCGGGAACTGGCCGCAATGTCGAGGGACAATAGGGACGCTCGGTCCTGATCACATACTGCCATCGTTCCCATTGTGGGCTACTTCCATTTGGTGACGAGTGACGCGCCACCGTCGATTATTGGGAGCTGAAGGGCGAGGTGGTTGTGACAAATCTCAATCTGCCGCGTTAGTACCGTGTGTATTGGTTGGCAGAGCCTAGTTTCTCCTCAAGAAGCTATTCTCGCATTCCAGGCTTTCTTGAGGAATTCTAATGCTGGATTTTTATTGAATTCCAGTTGCCCATTACTACCATGATTATTTTGGTCTGATTATATCATGATTTCATCAACATAGTTATAATATTGGTGGCATACAGTCGTTACTACATTGTCGGAATCAAAATTAGACTTTTTCTTCAAATAAACAAGTGTCCTAAAATGCACCCCATCCGAGCTACAGTTAGGTTCCGTCAACGCATCATTGATGCTTTCCAATACATAAGAAACACTCCTGGGATTTTAGAACGTGTTCGACGTTCTGTGCAAAGAATGGAAGCAGCAATGGAAGGACCTTTCCAACATTTGTTATGAGAATAATTATTTGATCAATGAATATTTTGTTAGTTTGATATTGCGAAAATACCCCCTTCAGTTGAGTTTCTGGCAAATGGTTAGTTGTATGGAAGAAATGCAAGAGACCGAATTCTTGGTTTTTATGGCCAGAATATTATGCTATTCGAATTCACAGTTTCTCTTTGTGAACATAAAATTTGAGCGAATAAAAGTGTGGACCCCCTCTTAACTCCCCCAGAACTCGATTTACATAGTTTTTGAAGCAAACGACAAATGGAGGGCCTCGAAAAGCAGGGGCATGCCAGTTTCCAGAAAATTCGATCCGATATTATAGTCACAATTTCAGATAATCTTTTTTTTACCTAACTTATAGTGGCAGTAGCTCGGAGGGATTGCATTTTGGAACACATGTTTATTTGAAGAGAAAGATTTATTTTGATCCCAAAAATACGTCCTTGGAATATTCACATCGAATTTTGAATCACCCTGTATATGCTAGACTGAACAAGCCTGGTTGGTTATGAAATGAATAATATCGCCTTAAATAATAAATGGGAATAAAGGTATAGGTATCTGCTAGGTATAGGTATGAAATATGAAACGTTTGATGATGCCTACACCAATGTGGAACTATCATATTTCAGTCAGACTGAATATTCAGATCATTCCACTCATCAATTCAAGTGAAATCAGTACTTACCGGGCTGTATCATATCCAATCAGGATACCCATGGAACCAATCATCCCCCTTCTATTTTTCGACTCTTCACACATCAACCACTATATCGTTCGGCTAATAGAGATTTCCTAGCAAATTACATGCCGGCATTCCCCCTATTCAATCGCGGAAGTGTCGCCTGCAACGGAAATAGATTCGTCGAATATTTTCACACCGCACACATCAATTATGATTGTCACATTGATTTGAACAAATGTCACTCCAGATGATAAAACGATGATGCTTTAGAGCAAATCCATACTACAGTCCAACAATATTTGATGGGTATCGGTGGAAATATAGATGAATACGACAATGGATTATTCAATAATGCGTATTACGATCACAACTGATCGCGCATTCCAATAACGAGAAGAGAAAATCAATCACTGATGAACAATCATGAGACTAATGGAACAGGAGATATTGAATTCGATAAATTGATTCTTCAGCTTGAAAAATCGACATCGATCGCTGACTCGGGTGAACGTCAAAATCATTTCATATAAAGCGAAAGTTCCAAAAATGATGATAATGAGAATAAAAATCTGACGGAAATGAATTTCAATCAATTCCAAATAATCAGCACATTGTTAATCAGTGATGTACGTACCTATAATAATTAATATTTTAATTTTACACTTAATATTTTACTTCTGAATGTTCTCACACGGAATGTTATACACACTTATGAATGCTTGAAAAGCTTCTGCTTTCTTTTTATATATATATTCAGGCCTGAACTCGTTTTACCAAAACGAGTTCACGCTGGTGATCCATGCATTGTCAGGTTCTAAACATGCCGAACTTCTCATTATCAAGCATCATTCATCAATAGGACGGCAAAGTTATGGAATTCTTTGCCTAGTGAAGTCTTTCCTGATGCCTACAACCTCCAGACTTCCAAAGAAAATATCCAATACCTTCCTTCATTCCCAAAATTCCACCGCCAGCCAAGACGATGTTCCCCGAACATTATAAGAATTCGTTTCGTGTTGTCAAAAGATAAAAAAAAATCATTACTGTGACTGTCACACAATTTCAAAATCATATCGACAAGTATTTGATAGATTCGAATAGAGTTATAATGAAGAGTTTAGTTTTGAGTTTAGTATCGCACATAATGACTATTATCCCTTCAGATGCAATGCAATCTTCGAAGGCAATAGCCTTCATCATGTGCTTGTTCTATAATGCACTATTATATTCTATGGTACGTTCATTTCATCATAGTTGATGAGTAGGTATGTTGAAACTTGGAATCCATTCTATAAATAATTTTGTATCGAACCAACATATCTGATTTGATACGAGGCATCAAACCAACTAACTAGAACTCTCGAAAACTCTGGAGTGAACTTGATTAGTATCCTCCTCGCATGCTCTATCGTATTCAAGAGGTGATTCCAATCTCGCCTCTACCATTTGCGAATTGAAGGGGCGGCAACCCGTTTTCGACTGTGAAGTTAGCTCTGCCTTTCACGAAATCCCAATCAATGCATCACGAAAACGCTTTTTAAAAGATTGATGCGAAGGGGCGTTTCACGCGAAGAACGATTCAAAACGTTGCTCGGATATCTCCTATTTTGAATATCCACAGTGAAAATGGTCATATTAGTCGCTCGATTTCATTTCATACCAAGGATTCAAGATTGTGATGACAATTCGACACGTACCATCGTATGTGTCTTTGAAGTAACCTTTAGAATCTTGGCAATTGTTTCTGGAGACGTGCATATAGCTCGATCTACCAACAGTCACCATGAGTTTAAGTCATTATTCAATGAAATAAAGCTTGATGTTTTCTTCCAGGTGCACCTGTTTCTTCAAGATGGCGTCTGAAGTATCGACCAGCCTATACCCGGGTGCCCAAAAAGCTCCATCGCCTTCTGCAAGAACCCTCAACTTCTCCATAGCGAAAATCATGGAACCCGATAATAAATCGAAAAAGACCGAAGAATTGGACAAGCTCAAAGACAGCAGAGTGCTGAACTTATCCCAACCGAACTCCTTCGAATCAGCTTTCAAAAAGTACGTGCCCAACGTTTTGAGGTCACCCGATCTACTGCAGAACTACCCCTTGGTTTACTACCACCCTAGTCAGCTGATGTCAGTATACACCTCCTCCATTGGGCAAGAGCCTCCAGGAAGCAGTTCCACAGGAGTGAATCCCCTACCACTACACTTCAACCCCGTGAAAACTAGTCCAACCAAGTCCCCGACGAAATCCAACGTGTCAGTCAATTGTTCACCTCCAAGTACGCTCCTGGCACCGAAACAAAAGAGCTTCGAATGCGGAGAATGCGGCAAAGTATTCAATGCCCACTACAATCTGACGAGGCACATGCCGGTGCATACAGGAGCCAGGCCGTTTGTTTGTAAAATATGTGGCAAAGGCTTCAGACAGGCTTCAACATTGTGCAGGCACAAAATAATCCACACTTCGGAGAAACCGCACAAGTGTCATACTTGCGGCAAAGCTTTCAACAGATCGTCCACCCTCAATACACACGCGAGGATCCACGCAGGCTACAAACCCTTCGTCTGCGAGTTTTGTGGCAAGGGATTCCACCAGAAAGGCAACTACAAAAACCACAAGCTGACTCACAGTGGCGAGAAGGCCTACAAGTGCTCGGTTTGCTCGAAGGCGTTCCACCAAGTGTATAACCTCACTTTCCACATGCACACCCACAACGACAAGAAACCGTTCACTTGTAGGGTGTGCGGTAAAGGCTTCTGCCGCAACTTCGACCTGAAGAAGCACATGAGGAAGCTGCACGACAACAATGGGAGCTGTATGGATTCTGAGTATGTCTCCGGAACTTCCCAAGTTGCTACCCCACCTTCTTATGTTGGTGACAGGAGTGTTCACCATTTCATAAGCCCGTTCATAAGGCCTCCCATGGCGGTTCCTCTATATTCCACGAAGCTGTTGTGACCCACGTATTAGTTACGACCTCGGTGATTCTAGTGCTACGAGAAGTGATTTAACCACACAATTGTTCGACTATAGTGGGCATTACTCGATCTCTTTATTGATGTGCAATATATGCGGAAGAAAGACTCTGATATTTACCTGAAAATCATTTATTGCTTAGGTATATACGTTGTAAAAAATATGTAATTTAGTAATGATAATATAATACCCAAATCAATGTGATATGCGTATTTCAATTACTCCTTTTTTTATCATTTCACCAAAAATCATCATGTTGATGTGTACATATCAAATGGAGATCTGGATGCAAACACCAAGATTTCTGGAAGCTTGATATGAAGTGAATCCTGTAGATCAGCGGTTCTCAAACTTTTTTAGTGAAGGCACCCTTTTGAAAAACAAAATTTTTAACGGAACCCTAAATCGTAAACTGAAAGCAAAACTAGTTATATGACTATTGTTCATTAGGATTTTCTTTTCTCGTTTATGAAAATGAAAATATAAATTATAATGATTATCTCAATATATCTGAAGTAAGAACAGATTGCGTTTGGAATTCAACCTTCAGATACCTTCTCTAGCTCTCTCTCAAATTCTCTATTCGTAAGTGACACCTTGTTTCTGAAGAAATGTTTGGAAGACAAATATATGTGATAAATATAGTGCATAAATGTAGTGGACGTTTCGGGAACGAATCTACTCGCGTTTTCACAATGAATAAATAATGCTTCTCTTCGCAAACATAGTGTTCGTATTTGACAATAAACAGTGACAGTTTTCAGACAGAAACATTTTTGGATACCAAGTTTTTTTTCCTTTAATTGATCTTGAATTCACCATTTTCAGATTCAGTTATTCAGTTTCAAGAAGTGAATGTCAAGTTCTATCTATACAACTGAACAAGAGGCAATATCATTGTCTATACGTTCAGAAGAACGCAAATAGATTTTTTGCTTTTTCTTTTGTATTTGTTATATTCTTTTCCTATGATCTTAATATCATCGCAATCAGCCATACCTTGCCCATCTTCGGTTAGGATATGTTCAGCTAATTTTGACTTATCGATAAATATTTTCTTTATATTGTTGTTCTTTCATCTTTACTGATAGAGGTCTGCTAGTTTCAACTGTACATAGTATTTTCCACAAACACATGGTATACAATTCTCGATGATTTTATGAATGATGTATTTACCTACCATATTGGTACCCTCACTTCGGTATACTTTCATGAAAATTCGAGGATTTGAGTTGATACTCTTCAGGTCTGTTATTGCAACATTATTGCGTCAAGGATCAAGGGCAGGATAATCGATCCAACAGAACATCACGGCAGAACCGATTAGGCTGTGGGGGAAATACAGCAGAGCAAATAATAATAAAATGATAAAGAAGGCTTCTTCAATCAGAGGTTTATTAGGGCATATCCGTCGGAAAGCCGTGGGTACTTAAAAAAAGATAATATTAATCTTGATATGTATCAACCCTAAATTTTAAAAGCGAGGGGCATTCGTAAGAGTGCCACTTCAGATGATTTAATATCCTTATTGAAAACATCATGTAAACGAAATTATTCGATTAGAGGGCATTCATTCAATATCCACATTTCCTGACGCCAAAAGATTCTTGAACCACTACTTGGATCATGGAAACAGTGAACTCATGTTTTATTCGCATCATCAAATGAATGCACGATGAATTCAGGACCGTATTTGAATAAATGAAGTTGATTAGAGTTCAGGAACCAAATGATGTAGATGTAGAGAATGAAAATTGTACCATATGTTGGATTACAGCAGGAATTTTAGCCCACTAGGAACATCAAACTTTCTGACATCGTTGAAATATAAGTGGAAAACGTTCGTTCAGCATAACCTCAGATGAATCATCAAGAATTCATCGCAACACAAAATTTTTTGATCTTCGAAAAGGTCCTATCCAGAAGTTCTAAAAAGATGTCATTATCTTGAATTGTAAGTTACTATATCCAGTGCTCTTGGATAAGATTATTTTTATGTCAAAAAGTGATGGTTTTTAATACACAGTGCGGAAATCTTCTGTTGAGTTTTGAAATACAAATGATAAAAGTTTACAAAAATCAACAAATGAGAATTGAAAATGAATTTGAAGAAATGATAATGATAATACTCTCTGTATCTTTCCAGATTTATTTGGATTTTCTCTCCTCATTTCTCAAAATTAAGATAAAAACGTTGTTAATTATTCCAATATATTTGTTTATTGTATTGACAGATTAATGATCTTGCCCAAAATATCACTTCACTTGAAATTTAACCTTCTGATACCAAAGAGAGAAATTCTCTTTTTGTCAGACAAATATATTTTTAATAAGTAAGTATCAGAACTTCTACTAATTGGTGGACGTTTCTGGATCGAATCTGCTCCCGTTTTCAACCCGATGGATCCAAAAAGTTTCTCTTCGTTAAGTTAGTACTGACTCTCAACAATGACAACTTGTCAGACAGAAAAATGTTTGTATACCAGGGGTTCTCTGTTAATTGATTTTGAGTTTACCATTTTCAAATTCAGTTTTAATTAGTGAATGGAAAGTCCGATCAATATCCACTGAACAAGAAGCAATATTATCTACTAATATACAGGTGAAACTAGCAGACATCTAAATGTAAAAATAAAAGACCATAAGGTCAATTTGAAGACAAGATATATTGACAAGTAAAGATTAGCTCAACATATCGTTTCTGAAGATGAACAACATATGGCCGATTCGAGTGATTTTGAGATCACAGGTGAAGAAGACAACAATTGAAAAAGAAAATTGAAACACTATTGAACCGAAACATGGGTGGTTCACGTAACGGACTATTTTCAAATTTATATTTCGTCCGTTTCATGGGTCAGCAGAGAGACAAAACTTTAGACCGAAACAGTTGTAGAAGCTGTAATACATAATCGGCAGCTGAAGGTAGTCAAGATATTCAAACTCTTCTCGAAATTCATCACATTTATTCGATATCTATATCTTTATCCCATCTCTGGAGCACAGTTTTTTCAAATCCATTGTTATTCAGTGAATATTACATGCATCATAACTATCAAGTATCATAATTGACGGTTGAAAATGTCATATCAACAGTTTGTATTCAATGTGATTGATGATACGATGACTGAATGAGGATGAGAGGCTGTCTAGTATGATCATCCTGTATAAACGAACCACTCCGATCCAAATCTTCAGACCGTAGTTCACGACGAGAATAGGATCAAAAGCACAAGTGCAAATAAATCGTAAAAAGTAAACATATGAAAATGCCGCTATCATCCACAGTTCATTAAACAAGCAACAATAGTCTACTAGGCATTCCATTCATAACAACAGATTCGTTGCGACAAGAAGATTACACCACCCGAATGTGTTCCATACACTATCCTAACCGACGTACATGGAAGAAAAAGGCGAATCTGTCATGTTCTCCAAGCGAGAAGTGTTTACTATGAACTTACCCGAAAGTGAAATCCCATTGAATGGGCCGACCAAAAATTGTTTCGCCTGAACAGGCAAACATCCGTCTTTGGATCATCATTGCTGACGGTACAGCCCTCGGCCATTCATCCTCAAGTATGTTACACGGGATTATATGATCGATACTACACCCTATTAGATATTAGTAGGAATTACCGATCTGCCTTCCGGGATCGCGGCAGAATCTAGGCAATTTTGTAGGAGAGGCTGTTAGTCCTTTGACCATCGAATAATACGGCGTCTATCTCTAAACAAAATTTGAGAGAGCGCAACTCTTTGAAACCTAATTGATTCACCTCTTTAGTGAAGGCTGGTAAAGAACTTTTCGATAAAATCCGAAAACAGGTCAAGTTTGTTTGTCAGGAGGACACATTTTGTCGTAACAAGCATAGTAAAACCTTCAACCCCCTAAGTAGGGGTGTCACCCCAACATTTTTTTCAAATGGGAAGGGGGTCAAGCGAAACCTCTTTAGAAGGGGCTGGTCATTCCCTATACAGTGCTGATTACATTTTCAAAATTGATCCACTCGTTCAGAAAATATGGAGCGTTGAAACTCCAACGATAATGTGTGACGAAAAATGCAAAAATTGATTCTTCAAAACTCATTTATCAGTCAAGTAAATGTTCGAATTGCTGTCCGTCAACCTGCATACAGTGGTATAAGTTATTTTTAAATCGTTGTCGTTGCAACTGTTCTGATGTATCTGTTGGTGTTATGTAAACAACGCTCTTATATTTGTGCACCAATTCCAACGTCCATAGATATTCTAATAAGTCTGCTCACTTCTTTTAAGCGCTCAAAACATCAGCGTTTTTGCTACCTGTCATTTAAAACGCGATTACTTACGGACTGTCTGTCGTACAGGGAACGTAGATGAAATGTTTACTTCAAAAAAAAAAATTTGGAATTCAGCTTTGCGTATCAGGTATTCGTATTATTTAGCCATTTTGGAACCTTTTGCGTCAGGTTATCAGGAAAAGCATTAGATAACAACATACAAAATGAGGAATAAAACATTATAGTTATTTTATTCAATGTTTACGGGAAAACTCAACTGAAGCCGTGATAGTACAGGTATTTATCTCGATAAGCATGCCGGTTCCTATTATGTTCATATCTGAAATACTGAAGGGCATGAAGATGTATCGGAGGCAAGCGAGAACTACTTGAGGAGTTTCACATCTCTCGAATGATTTCTCAGCCACCGAAAAAGTATTCAATTTTTTGTACCAATTGGCATGAGTTTCATAAGAAATGACGACAAGGAACTGTGAAAACCGTGTACTGGTGGCCGCAAACTGGGAGAACGGAGTGAAAAAATTCGATTCAGTTCCACATACGTACATCAAGTATCACCTTGACCTTGGCTACATATCATCAGGTACTGCAGACGTTTCGATTATGGTAAAGTACTTGGAAGGGTATCTAACGAATACGAGTGGTGGGCGGGAGCGATATTTCCCGAATGTATAGGTAACGAAAGCAATGTTTCCTAGGTTATGTTGGAGAAATTCTAGTATATTTTATTCAAGCTGGTGCGATTGGCCATTCCATTCAATAGCGCAAGAGATAGAGAAGTATCTGACCATTCTCGACTGCAAGAAAGAAGACGAACTGGAGGATAAGCCACATGTGGCCATCTCACGTATTTCCCGGATAGTGAAAAACCACATCATGCATGCGTTAGGCTATACAATAGAAAAACATCGCAGTTGTGTCAGTGAGATTAGATATTTTGTTCCTCTCGAACGGTCTTCCACAACAGCAAACCTCTGCTAATATCCTTAAGCAGATTAGATGCTTGATTCGAAGTTGCGTATAGTAGGTCCGAGATCCGCATTCCTTATGGTTCCCGGCTTCTTTTTAGAAAACAGGATGCCGCCCTTACACAGTTCACTTACCCAGTTCGTCTAATAGCCTTTTACAGTGATCATCCATGTATTGTATGATCGCTTTAAGTGGCTTAACCGCCCCGAACTTTTTCTTTGACTAGTTGCACAAGTGAAACATCCCAAATCGGTTTCCAAATTAGTTTTGACAGATGTGGGAATTCGCAGAATCTGAATTCATTCATACGTATTTTTGTATGAATGCCGACCACAACTATGATATTCAAATAGTATAGAGTGGTTCATTCACGTTGATACTGCCGCATATTTTTATAAGTTATCGGAGCTGAAATCAAACAATCAAATTATCTCTTGTTATTCACGAAGTGACTAGATCTTCCCCGAGCTCACATATATACTTCACCTCTTCTGCACTTTGATATCATCTCCGTGATATTTATCGATAATAATAATGAAGATTATAATAAAAATCGATCTCTTTGTTATAATCCATAATTTGCGATGCACTCAAGTATTTTTACAACATCTTCTATCTTGCGAGGTATATTCTCATTCAGGTGAGTTGTTACCATCTAACAGCGATGAAGTAGGTAATTCTTTCGATCGCTAGGGACTCAACATATAGTCATTTACTTTTCAATCACAGCACCAGTGGATGAATATTCGATACTTTCCACTCGTAAATATATCATTTTCTATGATTAAAGTTAAAGGAATTATGACCAGGCAATCGGTGACAACAACAAATTCACCCTGGAAATCTAAAGATATCAATTACTCCCTTCAATATCATAGGGTTATCTTCGTTCAATACTTGAATACGTAGATTTGGATTGGATATCGATTTCCATTTGTGGAGTTACTTCAGTTTGGTGTGAACAAATCTACGACATCGAAGTGGAATACCTACATCACGTATCGACAGTCGTCGAAGTCGCCATTAGGGGAATGTTCTCTTCATGGGCCTGCATTGCAATGAAATATTCAACTTATTGCATCTCGCATATACACAGTGAGTTCAGGTTGAGTCTGATGTGTTTATAAACTGGTAGTTCATAAAATGGAGAAATACCTTGGTAGAGAGCTACTCTTTCACGTATCGAAAAGAAGTAAGCAATACATAATGAAAGGTTTCATGGCTAATGGTGAGAAAAATTCATCATTTCGGTTGTTCGACTGTATTATTTCATTATTAAGCCAACCCTCCTCCGTTCTGATTCCAGCTTGGAATCAGTACACCTACCCCTAATTATCAGCAAACATTCGAGATGCTCGACAGCACGAAATAATTCGATGCGAGTTAAAGCTACTGTTAATAAAATACGTTGGAGCTGAAAACGCGGGGGCAGAGGGCGACAGCGACACGATGCGAAGGCACCGACGGATGCGAAAATCCTCACCAATTTGGTGAACTGTGAAAATATTGTTAGGGGGTGTCGAAGTGGAAACTGTGAACTTCAATGCTGTTGTCCCGATATTAAGTCCTAATCCTCCTTATTACTCTCCGCTTTGCAGAAACGCGCAGGTGTGCCGATGTTGAATAATATCTTCCTTCGTTTTTCAACAGCTCGATATGCACGGAGCTTTATGAAAAAACAAAGAAAAACAACATCTTTCTTCTAAACATTTGATTTATCATCAAAACTTGATATTTTAATGTACAGGAACAGACATGTGAAAATGAAACTATAGATATTGTACAGGTGAATATTTTCCGTATTCTATAGTTTGCATGTGTAGACATTGTCTGACGGACCAATCAGAAGCGTACCTCAAATGTTTGATGGACTATCATACATACATATTCCACAAAGGCTTTTTGATCTATCGACAACACGAAAGCAAAATCTATGATGTTTGAAGAACATCGTGTGAGCCAGCAGTGGAATAGTGGCAGAGGAGAAGAGTATTACATTTTTCCTGGAAACGGGGAAGGAAAAATGTATCAATTTTTTTCTTGTGAGTTCGAAGACTTTACTAGGCAAAGAAATCCACTCCTTCGCCGTTCTATTTATGAATACTGTTTGGTAGACCGAAGTTCAACTAGTCTCGAACTGTCAATGTGGGAGTGACCAGCTTGAGCTCGTCTAATTTGTCTACCTGTAATCGTTCGCGGTGGCACAAAAGAACAGATTTCTGTTGAGCATCGACCATGGAAATGTCTATAAGAAGGAATATATCTATAAAAGTTAGATAATTCAATGAGTTCGCGAGTGTACTATCACCGACTCTTCTGAATAGAATCCAAGAACTTCAGCGTATGTTTGGGAGCTGACCTCCACAAACATGTGTTCTCTGCAATCATTTTGAGTGCTGGCTTTCTCTTGTGGTTTGTAGCCAATGTGCTATCTTCCTTGATGAGGGAAGGAAATGAGCTGGAGGATGAGCTTTGCCCATACCTTAGTGTTTAGTTTAGTTTCAACGTATTATGCTCTGGAATCTGGGCAACAGTTCCTGCGCCACGACGGTATACTGCTTGCTTCGAAGCGTTATGTTTATTGAGCAATGTTTCGCCAGTGGTTGGTGATTTGTTGGTGATGTGAGATTTCATTTCCAGCATTATAACCTCCGAAAACTCTTCAGCACATTGCGTAGGATCTCCCAAATTAAATCACATTCTTTTGCAAAGAAATGATATGCGTGGAGGTTTCGGACTGGTTCGACAGGAGGGGGGAGGAGTGATTGTGGACGAATGTGTGTGGTCTGAGTTTCTTAGTGGTGGACGGACTTTCACTTCATAGGGTTCCGGATTGCTAGTGAGGAGGCGTATTGGCATAATGATCGTTCATATCAGGGATCCGAGTGGTTTCATTGATTAGTTGCTCAGCAAAAAATGAGGTATCGTACGAGAAAGAGTCTAACTTGGAAAAGAAATTGTGACAACGCCGTTGAGGCATCTTGAATGAGCTGCTCGAAGAGCAAGTTTTTTTAATTTTTTATAAGCTGCACTGCACACACCTAAAGAATCTGTTGAACGTCAACTGTAAATGTGACATGTTCCGATGTTTCTTTCATGAAACCATAATTACTCAGCCTGCTGTGTTTTCATTCATGAAACCATATTGGCTATCGGCATTGCGAAAACGATTGTTGCGTGAAATGACTTGAATTATCTTGTTTTACATTCACCCAAGCATGGATGCCACAATATTTGACCGTCTTCCTATTATAGAACTAAGGGAACTAAGGGCCGACGTTCTTTCGGTATTCGTGCACACATCAAAGCAAATATTTGGATGGCGCAAAGAGAAGGATCATCAGTAGATAGATACACTGTTCTCCGATACACTGACCATATGTTCGAGTTCAATTCATTCATTCAATATATCTGGAGGGATACAAACACACGATATATCGTACAGGCTATTTGTTTAATAATATTTTCTCCAAAGAGCTCCAAACCAGCAAATAATCAGTAATTGGCAGATTCTCTTGGTTATGAGAATAATAAAAAGAGGAGTCTTTTTTGAAAAATAATATTGGTTGTGTAATAAGTGTAATATCATAGACTAGGCGAATAAAATAGAACAGTTCTCCAATGGTACGTCGAATTAGCGTTTCGTAGATCGTGAGGAATTTTTAGGATATGAAGTACCACTTAGCACAGAACAGGAAGCCAGGATTTTGAGAAGCAGTTCTCGCATTGGAACTCGTAAAAGCGCTTGTTGGTGGTGATACCTAGCATGGATATTGACAAATTCAAAGGAACAGTTGGTATCTGACATCATCATATTGGGTGTTGTGTGATCCGCATTCATGTTGCAGATTCAAGCTTGAGTTTTTGTTGCTTCAAACTCTACTGGATTTTCAGACGCCTTGAAATCAGAAGTGCTGAAAGTGGTCCTCGGAACTCTCCATCAAAAATACTCACAAACCTATGTTTGAAAATCAAATTCAAGGCATAGTGGAAATCAAAAAGATGAAAATGCCCACAAACAATCTATGATTTCGTGGGTTTCACAGTTCATTTACATTCGTTGTAGTTCATTTTTGAAAATTGTTTGTAATCTTTTCAACTAAATTATTATTACTATCATTAGTTTGGTGCCCAACTTGGTCAATTGCTTGAAGATCCAATGCTAAAGCTGGATCGATCTCTCATTGGCAGGCTCGATAAGTGTCGATCTTTCGATTCCACCACGCATCATTCATGAATAGAATGGAAAGTTGTGGAATTCTCTGCCTAGAGAAGTATCTCCTGATGCCTACCACCTCCAAATCTTCAAGAAAAATTCCAACACCTTTCTCCTTTCCTAACATTCCACTGCTGACTCACAAGATATTCCACGAGCATCATCGTGTTGTCAAAAGATAGAGAGAAGTCCGAGATGTTGGATTTCATAGAATATTAATTTTCTTCAGAGACAATTACTCTTCCACAGGATTCGACCGATTTCGACCCATTCAAGCTTTTTTTTATCGCGACATTTCCGTCTCCTCGTTGAAATTGAATAGGGGCGATATGCCTGTATGACGTGGAGTGTAAAGCGTAAATTGGTCCATTATTAATAAGATCGATTAGATGCGATCGTCGATGAGAACGTGTGTTCGGTATGAATTTTCGTTTAAGCATGAAAAGCATTTTGGCGATTAACATGATAAGGTCGGTGTAGACCGAATAACCCCTTAAAGAATATAATAGCCCTGGACGTTGATAACCCGTGTCGGGGTGATAACGACGCTTATTGTACAAGTTCATAAAGGACATGGACGGAGGAGAGATTTTTCATTTTTTAACAACATAAATACAGACTGTTTCAATGATTTATATTATTAAGTTATAACTCGATACTAGGTCATTACTAGAGATCGAAGCGATTACATGTAGTTGGTTAAAATTATTTCGAAATCAGCACTAATTTCAAGTTACAACTCAAAATTGAGCCAAGCAACGCAAAATTAGCCTCATTAAGTTAAGGTCAAGACCTTCCTGATATCGCTACCATCGATTTTGTCTGAAATTATCTTCCGTCAAAGCACAATTAGTCACTCCTTCTGCAAAACTTTCGTTGTATTGTTTGCCGCCCAAACAATGTTGTTGCTTTCTATCGAGTTTTATCGGAGATAGATCACCGTTTATGGTGTTAGATAGATTTTCATCTGATACAATGATTATTGATGCTGATGTTCCACAAGGATCTGTTTTGACACCAACTTTGTTTTTGCTCCACAGCAACGCGATCTCTTGGATGTGACCTCCTGTCCAGTCTATGGATTCGTTGATGTTAGCACACTTCATATCGCCTTCTCTTCTATAGCCACTATATGATCCAAAGAGGCCGAAGGTGCAAGACGGAGGCAGGTCGACACTATAAATGATGATCTGGCAAAGATTTTTAAAATCAAGTCGAGTTCAATGCAACAAAAACTCAAGCTTGTATCTTCAACAGGAAGGCGGATCACACAATGACCGATATTAGGATCAGGTACCACTGTTACCACTGGACCACATTATACCGCTGGCTAACACAATGTGCCTCGAACATTGTAGGTCTTCCTCTCGTGATTCGTCGTCCTTGGAAAAAGAAATAAAATAATAATTTTCGAGAGGGAGAAATCGATTCCCAGTTCTATCATGGGTGGATGGATCGGAAAATACTCGCTTGTCTTCTAGATCAAATTTCTCTGATATTTCGCAGGGTCCGACACTGTGGAAAATCTGGAAGAATAGGAGCGGATGGCGTGCACAGACATACATTCTGATAATCCCTTTTCCTACTGACAACACGTCATCCCCAGATCGCTTATGAATGCCAAAGGTGTCGATCCAAATAAAGGGGAGATGAGCAATTAATGAACTTTCAACTCCACTTAACCCTCGTCCCCTTGGTTTCCTGCTTGGTTTCCGTCTATAGTATATCCTCCCAATTTGCTAGTTCCTGTTCGAACGTTCTTTTATATCTCCACTCTATAATACACCCTTGACAAGGAAACAAATATTATTGAAGAACAAAACATCATGTATGAGCTAGACAGATATACTCATCAGTGTCCCGTGTATTTCAGAGAACCAAGATACAAGATGTTCGACTTTTTGTCGTTCGTTTGATGTTCGAATTCGGATGCATATGGTTTACAATGTAGGCTCGAAGAATGTGTAACCAGTTTTTACCACTGGTCATAGGGTGCTACAGCACACACAACAAACAGAAAACAAACTTACGCCAAGCACTTTTCTCAATGAATCTTCACCAAATACACCCACAAGTAAAAAAAGGAATTTCTTGATTTTTTAGCAGACTGAGGATACAACGGTTAATTTAATTTTCATTTCATTTCAACTTGCATATATACACATCAGTATTGGTATATGAGAGTTGTTATTTATTGTTATACGAACCTAACTTCAAAACCCTTTGTGGAATAACGTAGCCAAATTCTTTCAAAATACAGATTTTGGTTGGGAACCATTCCTTTCCTACATTCTGTTTTCGGATCATGTCTTCAGGAGCAATTGTATTAGGAGCGAAATGAACTTGTCACTTATAGGAAGAAGAAAGGCAAGATCTTCATTTATAGTCTCACTTTTGGCCTCATGAGATGATATAGGAGATCTGGAGGAGAAGGCGGTATATGAAATGTACTATATAAACGCAAAGCTATGGACTAGGCAGGAGCAAGTAACATCGAACAAATCGTTGATTGAAGTTGATAGTTATGCAACTTGGAACGGCATATCTTTTCCAAAGCCAAATGCAACGAAAATGAAAATTTTGGAAACTTTCTCAATATACTTCCTAGAGATATTCGTTCGATGCGTAACCGCAACACGTGCGACATCTACGAGAAAAACAAATAACAGCATACAGAATCCGACATCATTTTCCACCCTATATACGTAAACGCCGCTGTAGATTCTGAAGAGCTTCCCAGACAAAGGAAACTTCATTCTCTATTCGGTCGGTAAATGTGCTTACAGAAATACACGGTCAACCCTTCAGAGAAAGTCATTCGGAACTCCGGGTGATGGCGCCCCATAAAATCGGTGGTTGATTGCACCCAGTGCATAGGGTGAAAATACATCAGAAATCACAATACATACAAACACTGCATACAATAGTCGGTCACTCGGACTGAAACATGCACAACTGAGATTGCCGTACTTATCGAAAACAGCCGGAAAATATGAAAAGAAACAAGCTTCGATAGAAAATACCCACTTGGAAAAGTCGACGAACGAGGATGAGCATTGAACAGAGGAACTTGACCCAAAAAAATCGAAACGAACTAATCAAATGCAGGTGAGCCGAGAAATAGTATAGGTAGGTATTCGGTTTGTTGTAGCACTTGGTTTTCGGCATGTTTGAATCCACTAGATACATCAATATCATGCATTTAGGCATTGTAGCTGGTGTATTGATAGGTGTCACATCATCCGTGTGATCAATATATTGAACGTAGACATGTGTTCGACCCTGATGGTCCTAATGCCGATTTATCGTATTTATATAGGGTGAATCCTGAACAGTTGAACATTATAAGATTGTGACTTTTCAACGTATACTGTTGAAAAAATCAGGAAACATCGCTTCACGGGATATTTCTCAGCTAAAAATGAGACAAAAATGTTACATGAACAAACAATAGCTCGCAAACAACTCCAATTTCAGGATACAGGGTGTGTAAAAGATTTTTTTTCCATTATTGGGGATTTCTCAAAACAGGTTTTTCTATCTGAATGAAGCTTGTTTAAATACACAGAGTTTCTCGAATAACATACGTCATCCCCTCAAATTTGGGAAATCGACAAAAGTTAGGAAATCGTTGAAAGAAAGTGCATGACTGAACAACTTCTTGCACTGAACCTGTTCGTACATTCAACCCCAATAGGGGTTATTTGAGAATTTATCAAAAAAATATGTATCCAGGAAAACTTACATTTAATAGGTGAACAACGAGGTTGACGACAGGTCCTGTCATTTCGCATGGCTAATTATAATTTAGTGCACAATAATTGACATTTCTAAAAATATTCGAACGGTTATATTTCGAAATCTAATGGATAAAATGGAGCATTTGTAAATATCCCTGGAATCAGGAAAAATAGCTTTTAGATATGAGACAATATAGAGTGTTCCATCGAAAAAAATTGACAACATGCCAAAATATGATATCTGCCGAAATGATTTTGAATTTTTAATAATAAATTCTGATAATTCAGAAACATATGAGACATTCATATGATAATTGAATAGTATATCATCAATGAGTATATTGATAAAACCAAAGGTCCCAAGACAGATCCTCGAGGGACTCCATGAGTGGGCAAGAATTCCAAAGACTTTTTGTCCACTGCAATTGAATAGGAGGAGAGGAATGCAAGTAAGTCGAGTGTCGGAGGTAAAGCTCGGATTTTTCATAGTTATTATTACGACCAATGAGCATACTCAACATTTATTTCATCATTCATTTTGCAATGATAACTTGAAATCAATCACTACGAGTATAACCAGACGAGCCTTTCCAGACTTTATGAACGCGCTGTATATTGGCGAAAAAAGTTCCTTGAGGTCGATCTGCCTCGTATCTGATTTTTAACGTGGCAGAAAATTAATTGGCACACCGCTATTTTCAATACTGGTTCTTAGTGTGCCAGTGTTTTTGAAAAGTTGTTAATGATTGTCATAGATCTATTATCTGAAATATCATGTTCGTCTGATCAAAATAACAACGGAGATATGGGGAGATAAATTGGTTCCCGACAACCCGGTATACGGTAATACACATAAAACTACCACGAACTTCATTGACAAAACTTATTTGGCAGTTGCTGCACACTGCATTGCGGTTTCTAATTCGAATCACATCTGCGATTGTCATTCACGTTATTAAAATAGGTATTGTCTAGAGTCTAAGGATAATCGGGAGATTTCTTGGGAGAACCTAGAACTTGCCGTTCGTAATTGGCTTATGTTTCTGAGATTCACGTCGATCAATGCGTCACACACATCAAGTGTTGGGGCTTCAATTTTCCCTATGGGATCAGGAACAAGATAACGAAAAAGTTCTCAGAGTTCCGTACGATGTCTAGCACCTTGGAAACATATAAGGTAAGGTTAGATTATCAACGTGATTTCCGATTTGAAGATGAACATTCGTGATGTGGCCAGTTTTTCCAACTATTACCTGGTATTTTTGAATATACAGGGTTAGTGGAGTTCAAGTCTATTCATTGGGTCACCGGAAACGGTGAGATATACCTGGGGTCAACGAGAGGGTCAACGTGTTTGTATTCATTAGACTAGCTATAGTTTCTGGAGTTTCGAGGGTATGAGATTCAATATCTCTTCTAGGGATGAATCGATCACATAGTTTTAAGACAAAAAATTGGTACATATTTTTTTTCATATTTTTTTTACATTCTCCAATTTTTGATTCCAACACCCCTGCCAATGACTTATCTGAAGAATATGCGTTTTCACCTGGTATAGAGAGTTGGTTGAATGGTGGCGAAGCAGCAGAAGATCGAAGGGCAATTATAGGAGCCAGAAACAGTGATCTATATCAACCATAAAAAATCAAAATTCTTTTACTGCCTGTATCTTTTCATCTCTCGAAGTGTTTCATACTTTGCCGTATAGAAAATTTCTCAGTTTCTGAATATTTGAACAAAAAGGATAAACAAATTATCCATAGTTTACAACTGGAACCACCCTCGATTTACATTTTCAAAAAAGGACTTGCATATTTCTTATTGCATTTTTCAAATATTAGCTTTACTCTAATTGTAAAATTCCTACACTATTCACTTGCAAGAAATTCGAAATTTTCGATGTTGTAGGTATAACTACTTCAGAACAATAGTCTGTTTGAAAATGACGGCCGACTGTAACACGATAGAGAGACGAAAAAAATTGAGGCGATGTAATAAATGTTTCACTTTAATGAAAATCGGACTTGAACATATGAGCCCATTGTGCTCATTTCCTCTTTTTAGACATGTCCTTGAGATTTTCCTCCCGGAGGACCCTGCAGGCATACTCATATTTGTATAGCCATGTATTTTGATGATCAACGCACTGAACTCTATAGTAAATATCGTGATACTTATTAGCCGTTATACTGAGAAAACTCCCTTCACATCAGTATGCTTCGTTATCTCAAACGAATTGAAAATTTGCGACACCAGAATATTTCGTCTCACTGTAGTCGTAATATGCAAATATTGATATTATACTCGTAGAGACATGTGTGGAAGCTTTTACGTTTTCAGTACCTATCTGATAAGACACCACAAATCATCTGAATGAGGAAAAATACCACGGAAATTGTATTGTAATTCGTCATTTATGCTGAAACTTCAGAAGCCAGACGAAAAATAATAGGGTACGTACACTGCCACTGCTTTATGAAAAGTAATTTTATCACTTGGTCGATCTGATTTTCATTCACCATTCATTCAAAATTCATTGAAACTCGGTAAAATTCTTCCCTCACAAATTTTGCGACCTTAGTTCCAGAAATTATGGTCATTCATTTCATTTATCATACCGTTCATTATAGATATATGAGTGATTTGGAATAATTAGTTGATATTCGGAATCTCGTAAAATATCTCGTGAAATATTTCCCAAGTTTGAAGATCTATTTCAGTTCGTGGGTACCTAACACTAAAATGGTAACTTCTTATATCCACAACTACATGAATCTAATAATAATACATAACATCATAAATCATCTTGTATTCTGGAAAATGACAGAATGTTCTTTGGTTAACAATTTTTTTCGTTTTCCTCGAATTACAATAACATGTATGACTTGTTAGCGCTCCATAAAAACTGGAAGATAAGAACTCATCTGCCTGATAAATGTCTGTATGAATTCTCAGATATGACAGCTTAATCATCAGGTATAAAACAATTAATATACAGGGTGTCAAACTTCTAGGGGCTATTCAGTGCAACAGTAGAAAACATTTGAGTAGTGGAGTTCATGGGAAAAGTGGCACTACGGCCCTAAGACGCGTTAAAATTTAGAAATACGATGAATTGCCTAAATAGGATTCAATGCATTTAATTTTTGCATTTTGTACATGATATCATCACAACAATTGTTCAAAATGTCTTCCTCCAACCTGAATACACCGATTTAAACGTCGCACATGATTTCGGCGGACTTGACTAAAAGACTAAAAGACTTTACATGTCCCCACAGGAAAAAATCTAGCGACGTTAAATCGGCAAGGCAATATGGAATGCAGCTACAAAAAGCAATCTCTGTTATCGTTTTCGAAGATAACAGAGATGAATTGTTCAAAATAATCAGCTATAAAATTTTCAAACATTGACATTGACATTTTGAACAATTGTTGTGATGATCATGTACAAAAGAAAAAAATTGAATGCATTGAATCCTATCTAGGCAATTCATCGTCTTTCTAAATTTTAACGCGTCTTAGGCCGTAATGACACTTTTCCGGACATGGGACCCACTACTCAAATGTTTCCTACTGTTGCACTGAATAACCCCCAGAAGTTTGATCCCATAGTTCTGTTACACCCTGTATAAGATGAAGATGAGTATCTGAGAAACTTTCAACATATTCTTTTCATTATATCGATTGATGTTAACATCATTTCATATAGGATCACAAAACGAAATAATAGCAGAAATACACTGAATAAATAAACTAAAAGCATATTCTGAATACACGAATACTATTTACATAACATTGAAACCAATTTTCGACAAGAAATGAATCGCCTTCAAAAACTCACTAAAAACAAAACATGATGGACACTGCCACCTAATGTTTTTGCATCAAATTACATTTTCATTATCCAAATATTCATTTCATCAATTGACTAAGTTCGATTATTATTGGTACAGTGTAATTCGAATTCGCCACCCGCACCATTGGGGTTTCCAAAACTACAGGAGGTACAGACAATCGAGGGTTAAACAGTATGCCATTTTTTTCGTTAGAATTTTGTCAACAATAAATTGTGCGACTTTGTCCTAATTTAATTCACTCAAAACTCGTATCTTTTGTAGTTTCCGAGATCCCAAATGTCGAATATGAATCATCCATGTACGTAGGAAACTTTCCGGCAATTTTGTATTCCATCATTGAAAACCGCATCGAAACATAAAAGGTAAACGGTTCTACAAAGAATACAATGTGTCAAAGATAAGGATGATCAGCATGTTAATCTAGGAAAACTGTGGGAGATACAAGTTTTCCCAAATGGGAGAAAAGTTGCACATTCAGAGGACCATTCCAACAGTCTTTGAAAATTATCAAAATTATTTATAGTTTTTCAGTTATATCGAAGATAGTTCATTTTTGAAAAATCTGTTTTTAGTTTTCTGTTCCAGTGTATACTTACAAAAATAAATCTACACATACAGGTGAATGTTCGTTAATGATTTTGTGAGATGTTCTATTGTCTCTCGTAACTCAGACACTAACCATGAAAATAAATGAGGTCATAGATAACTATCTTTGATATGAAATATCTATCTAAATTATGTTTTTAGTTTCCTATTTTGTACTGAGAGTACTGAATTTATCATAATGGGGATGGGAAGCCATAGGCGTAGCTAGGGCGGAATGGAGTGTTTTGCACCCACAAAAATTTGGATCAGCATCCTCAAACTATTTTTCGAGAAATTTGACATGTTAATTAAAATGTGAATCTTCGGAATTGAAACATATGTTCGAATCAAAGGGGAATTTTCATTCCCATTACTGAAATGTGCACGTTTCCATATATGATCGAAGAAAGAAATTTTATATTTCGTGCATGAATTAATTTTTTAACATTATTTAGAAACACAAGAAAACCATGAAAACGTATTCTTTCATTCGAAATCAGTCACAATCATTTCACAATTGACTGATTACCCACAAAAAATCCTGTTCTTTATCTGGACTCACTCAGCAGTTTTCGAGATATAAAACGAGTTCTTCAAGATGACTAATGCCGAAAGGATATGATTCAAACTTTCTAAATTGAATCACTATGTCAATAAAACGCAGGCGACATTCAATATTTCAGAATTTTGCATTATGATTTTTGGTCCCGAAGGTAGATAAAATGTTATAGATACAGCTTAGATAAGACGATAAGGATAGTAGTCGAAATCATTGCATGCCACAGAAGAACAGTCACGCATCAAATTCGATCGGACACGAAACATCAATCCGTCGGTGATATAGATCAGGACAGTTTCCAATTCCACCTTATTCGAATGAAAATCGTTAGTGTGTGTGTGTATATAATGGAGGTTTTTCATGACATGGTAGAATATGTTTTTTTTTTTCGCAACATTTAGTCGGGAAGGTTATGCCCGGGGAGACAGGCCTGATCTCCCCTATAGATATTTCATGTGAAGCAGGATTGATGATAGAAGGTGAAACTGTCATTTCATTCAATTTTTGAGTGGAAATTTCAAATGGAACACCTTATATATTATCAGATAATCGGATTCTACAGAAGATTCTGAGCATATTTGCAATGACACATCCTATAGCTATCTCTCACTGTTTTTGACATATGACAAAATTTTTGATTTTGAAAGGCAAAAACAGCATCATTATAAATTACGATATTTTTCTAGCCAGTACTGATAGAAAGCTGCAATTTCTACAGCGACTTCCTATAACATAGGTACCGTATTAATTTTGACACAGATTGAATTAATATTATACATGGTGTGAAAAAAGGTGCGTCAAACTCGGGTACAAATAAACTCAAAAAAGTCTGATTTTTCAAATGGAACACCCTGTATTTCATACCATCAATGAATTGGAGCCTTGATTACCTTCCTATGCCTATTTTCAACAGTTTTCGAATTATAAGATATTTTAGGTGAAAAATTTTATTGAAGCGGATCATGACTCGAATCTGTCAAAAGAATTAAAAATGTGAGGTTTTAATGTTGAGGATGGTAAATTCATACTCAGAACAACAAATTTTGAAGTCATTCTCCATTCAAGGTCAGTGTAACAAAATAATACCAAGGACATGCAAAAGATAAATGAGAGATACCTGAAAGTTAATGTAGGCCGTTTCGACCAATTCAAACACTAATTTTTTCTTTTTTTTTGAAGTGTTATCATTGATGTTATATCATTTGTCATTTGGTATGACCTATGAACGGATGATAGAAAATACAGGGGTTCCGTTTGAAAAGAAAACGACTCTTTTCTAATTCAAGGAAAATTCAATAATATATAGGCTGTTCCATTTGAAATTCCGAAGTTGCTCTTAGTAACACTGATCTAGCAACAGTGCACAGGTGAAAATATCTCTGCATTCCCTAATCAAACCCAAAATTTCAGAAATACATTCCTGTCCGTTCTCTAGATACTTCTAGAACGCCATCGAGTTTGGCGTACCCTGTATTGTTACCCGAGAGTAATTCACTGATTTGATGAGAAAGATTATCTATAATGGATACCACATTTTATCAGCATTCTGTACACATAAACTGATCAACAAAATTAACGGTCGAAGTTTAATGAAGAAGTTTCCTATGACCTCTGTGGTGCCACTTTTCGTCGATACGAAGTACCTATACTATTCCTACTCAAATACTGAACACATGACTAATAAGGTAATCGAGAACGAGTTGAATTAATAAGTCCATTTGGATATTATGTTCCCCTTTGCATTTACATTTCCACGAAACAATCTTATCGAGAATAATAATAAAGTTGAGTTAATTTTGATCGATTCACGATTTGGAATACACTCTCATCATAACCTGTATATTCATCATGATATATATTCGACAACTAAAAAATGGCTGACGAGAATTCACGTCGAACTGATAGATTTTCCACCCATCTTTATCGATGGGAAAATTGAGCTCAGTTTGTGGCATATAATTTTATGGTCCAAAAATTCATCCTATGACGAGTAAGAACGGGAAGGTCCGTCCTAGGACCTTGATTGTACAGGGTGAATCCCCATGAACTTCATGATAAGTGAACCGACGCAATAATTAAAAACAGCTGTAACATTTTTTTGTGTCGAGATTTCTTACACTATTTCAAAATATACCGATGATGTCTTCGAAATAAAATGTGAAATTGTGATCGAACGGTGGAAGTATTAACAGAAAAAGCCTCAAATTCCATAAAATTTGGCCTATTCTGTATAAAGTCTCACCGATAAATGATGTCAAATGCTCTCCTGAATTTTTGAATTGGTTCTCAAATAACCAACTCACAAGGGGAGGAGAAATTCATATTGAATCACCCTGTATAAAAATGAATGATTATTTCTATTGAGTGACGGTTTCACCCTAATGGCCGGATGATGATACTTTTTTGCTCTACGGGTAGTAATTCCGAATTTCTATTGGGCAATTATCTAGTTATATATTCTCTAGTATGATTTTATAAGGCGGTCAGAGCATCTTGGAAGGAAGTTTTCGACATACATTTTCGAAACACCATGTATTGGTGACCTAAATATAGCATCCAATCTTCTATTGAAGGTCAAATCGTTACGCTACACGATGTATTGAACGACATTTCAAGCCATCTTTGCGTTAGAATCCGAATTTATGATCCATGTCACCCAGTTGTATAAAAGTGCACTATCAAAAGAAAGGGCTGCAGGAAACTCAATATCCTACTGAATGAAAAGAGTGTGAGAAATGTTATATTCCACTGTGCCAGTTCCACTGTAATCGGTTCAGAAAGAATAAAAAAATGTCTATTTCGTATTCCGTGAAATTATTCCCCTCCGAAGGAATTATGTCGATAAAAACATGCCTAAAATGAGTATGAAAGTTTCATTCCTGAATCTTCTGATGAGAAATTGCTGTGTGTTCAGAGCGTATCTTTCCACCGTTGTAAAAGAAGATTTCTTGGTCTTGCATCTCACACCTCTTCCATAGTGAGAAAATCTGCACATAGATTGGCGAAAGCCGGACTCGAAGGAAAAACCTGCAGCGCCTTAACCCCCACTGAGAGTGCACACCTTGTTGACCTTCTTTACCGACAGAATTGTCAGAAATTTTCTTGAACTGAGAATAAGGGGCATGGACCATATCTTGGTATACAGACTGATCCAAAACTCTCGAAGGAACTGATAAATACTCCGAACACAAGGGTCAGTGGCATTGGATCATGAATTCCATCCAATCTAAATCGAAAATCCTGGTCTACAACTCTCGAAGGAAGTGGAGCAGGAGTCTTTGGACTTCATCATCGGCATCAGATCAGAAAAAATTTCCCATTTCTCAATCAAAAACACACGCAATAGGAAGGTGCGTTCTAGATAGGAGATACTGGTAAGGAAATCGAGATCCTATACGATAGCCAAGCAGCCATCGAAGCGTTGATGTAAGAGTAACCACAACTGGAAGATGATATGGGAATGCCTGCACATACTGAATGATTTAGGCAGAAATAACAGAGTGATTCTTCTCTGGGTGCCAGGGTATATCGGAGTGAAGGGGAATTGACAAGTAATTCAACTGGTAAGTGAAGGAGCATCAACGCCACTGATCGGGCCAGAACCATTCTGCGGCCGTGGAAACTCATTTCCAAGGAAGATTCAGCACTAAGGAAGGAGCAATGAAAGTATCACGATGGCAAAGACTTCCTCACGCCTGAATTTTCAGGAATGTTCTTGAGGAACTCAAGAATTCGATAATAAAAATTAGGAACTTGCGTCAAATACAAAGAAAGGTGCATTTTTCACTAATAGAAAGAGCTTCCTTACTTTTTATCGTTGATTGAAATGTCTGGTAAGGCATTTGATTGTTTATTGGTTGATTATGACAAATTTGAAAATTCTCATCGGCCAATGGAACAGGTGCGAGATTTTATCTTCACCAAGTATTTGCAGCGAATGAAAATCGTGATGTTTTACATTTTCTGAAATATATCTACAGAGTGTTATGTTTCAAATAACAATATTGGTATAGTGATAGTCAGATTTCCGGGTACTCGACCTCTTACCCTCCAGTTTTTTGGATATATCTTGTCTTTTCTTCTTATGAAATAAATAGCTACATTGTGTTGACTAATTGTCACCTCATTGACGAATATTATCCTTATTGTGAAACGATAATTTATTGTTATTTTTCATTCTCTGGCAACTTATTTATAGTGCCGATGACGGAAACGGATTTGAAAGATAAATGTTGTAGGATGATAATTCGTGTTAGTCCTTATCGTGTTCCAGCTCTGAACGATTTAGTTCAGCCAGTAGAACAAAGTTAGTGTGTGTCATTTGAATAATGTCGTTAGTGATTCAATTTTTTTTATTTTTTTCTGGGTGTACGTATAAAACGCTAATCCTATGTATTTTTTTCTATAATTCAGATCACTCACTCTGCGTACCAAAGTGTTGCATAATTATATGAGTCAAAATTACTTCAAATGAAAAATTTATATAACCAATGATTTTTTTCATTACTAACACGAAATCATAAATGAAAAAGTGGAAATATTATTCTTACCAACGCAACAATAAAAATAGGTCTATTTTTCAAAATCATAGCAGGCACTTTTCAACAGGAAAACGTAGTAGTATCGTAGCTCATTAAAGCTTGTTGTAGCCTTGGTATTATTTGTCATATAAATTTTCTTACAGATGGCTATCGACAGTCGATAGCTCACCTATATCGAAAAAAGTTGATTGGAATGAAAAAAAAAACAGAATGATTATAATATTTTTGGTCAAAACTCACCGTTACCGAAATGCATGAGAAAATTTGAAAAATGAATAAATAAATAAAAATTAAATTTAAATCAAACCCTTGAGAGTGAGACCCGCTGTACACAACGTTGTTAGTTCCATTGCATGGTGAGATTGCACAGGCTGTATACAGCCATATCTTGTTAATATAATTATGAAATCATCATCAGTTACCGTAAAATAATAAAATTTATGATCCCCAGGATACACGAAATGGTTTTAACGAATCTAATTAATTGATATTGATACTTTTTGTAATTTTATAAGTAGGCATCGTGTTCTCATGTTTTCATTGGGAATTATTTGAGATATGCTTCATTACTGTACTTTTATGTAGATAAACAGGGTTTGCACTACTGCTATCTAGGTCCTAGAGCTTCGAAATATGGAATGGTACCGGAGATTCCTCGGGTTCCGAATCAATCGAATACAAATTGTCATCAACGTTGCATGAATGAATGTTTCTATCTCTGGAGATCTAGGAGACAATAATAGTGAGAAATGAAGCAGTGTATACTATCTATATGTATAGATCCTACAGGATGCCCGATTTTCTACTTCAAATTGTATTTAATAGTTTCGCATTTTTATGATCAAGCAATAAATCTTATCACAGATAACTTATCACTTGAATATTGACACAAGAATTATCGAGAAATTAGAAAATGTTATTAGATTGATCCTGCCATTCTGAGAAACAAAAAACCGACAGTCAATCTACTGTTTCATTGATGGAGCTCACAAGAAAAAAATGTTGCCTTTTTGGTTTGTTCACTTGAATGCAAGAATCCAATAATATTGAATTATTTTATAGAAACTGTATCGATAATGTTCAGTCAGAAATGGATTCTCTATTGGTCTTTAATTAAAAAAATTTAAACAGAATTCAGGTTTTTCGTGACATATCATAATAGGTCAAATTTGTTTCCAGACATCAAACTCTGTCCTGATTCAACTAACTCAAAAAATGGATATCATGTACATAAATGAACTCTCAAGAATATGGGGTGATTCCTATCCCATTCCTTTCTCAAAAATGATGCCGCAATAAGCATCCGCAATTTGATTTCTTTGCGAAAATAATCTGGATCTCAGAATACGTTAAGATATTTATTACTTTAGAAGATTTATGGAACATTCTGGGGAATTGTCGAATGCATCAATCATCAAATCATTGCAGTCTGAAGATAGCAAGTCTGATACTCGTAAAGAAACGACCGAAAAGAAAATATACAAAAACATTTTTTTTTGTTGCAGCGCAAGATAGCTTATGAAACTATGAGGATACCTATGAAACTTTACCTCATAGTATTTGTCTGTGCATTCATAATATTAGTACAATATCACATTTACAACCCGTGGATACTACCTGAAAGGATCAACAATGAAGTTGACGATGAACGACAGGAATTCCGTGATAGAAAACTTCAAGCTTCGGTAAGGAAAACATTGTTATTTCAAGATATCTTATGTCACAAGTCCAATGTTACGTAAGTGAAGCTCGTTGAGGACTATATTATAGATTGTTTGTTTTTCAAAAACGGTCAAGAGTTTGAATTCGCAGCCACTGTATATCAAATCTGGATTTTAACTTCAGAATGATTTTTTATTTCTTTCGTATTTCTTTCTGGTTGAACATTGACTAAAAATATTATTAATCAATATTTATAATTCTCAAGAAACAAGATATCATACATGTTCATAACAGGGAACATATTTAATATGAACAGAAATAAAGAAAATATTATACCTGAGAAGAAAAGAAATCACAATAATTTTGAGCCGATTGAATAAACGAATATGACATGAAATTACTTCAGACTGATGAATATAAATTTTGAGTCTGGTTGGCAATTCATTGTGAAGTAATAATATACTGTGATAAATATATCTTTCACCAAACTCAGATTTAATTTTAGTAAGCAAAAACACGTTAAGAATATGTTGCTCTTTCACTTCCATTCAGAAAATTCAGATTACATGCGTGGACTAAATTCTTGGTCAATTCTGAAAAAAAATTGTCTATAATCCGAAAACTATCGAAAATTGTCCAGAACTTCATATGTTTCAACACTCTCTGTGAAATATCGTTAGGTATCTATAACTATGTATACCAAGCAGCTTGTATACAGGGTTAGCAATATATTATTTCCTATTGCTATCTCCTAGAGCTTCAAATTGCAGATTCCTAGTACATATATTCCGAAACCGACGAATGAATTTTTCTATCGAAATTTTTTGAATACACTGAGTTATAAAAAAAATTATTGTTTGTGGCAACTTCCAATATCTCCGAAAGTAAAAGACGATAGAGTAGGTCTGTTTCAGCCACTGGTTTGAGCGCTCATAGCGTACGCAGAGAAATAAATTCGTCTCCATTCAAACATTTCTCCATCCCTGAAGCTCTAGAAGACTGAGACTAGCTAACCCTGCTAACCCTGTACCTATATTTTCAAGAGATATAGATATTACTCATTCTACTGTTACCTATCATTATTTTAAAAATTTCTTAGATTCATCTTTGAATATGCAACTGTTTCGTGGATAATAAATCAAAGTGTCACAATTCAAGTATTCAGAGAAAAAAGTACAGTAATATCAGATATAGGTAAAGACAGATATATTTATTTTCAAGAATCCTCTATCATACTCACATTAGATTAGATTTCACCATTTATCAGTCATAAGTTTTTTCATCGTTTATTGTTTCATCGTTCATCATTGCCAACGCGGATCATTTCTCAGATTATCTATCATAAATAACATATACATTCAGATACAGCATTGAAACAATATGATTTTTTTGCTTCAGAAGAATGTATTTTTATTCGTCGTCGTTATTCATTTGAGCATCTTATTTATATTCAAGATAGTTACAAAAAAGGTAATTCACTCTTCATTTTCTTGGAACAACCCTTCTGTATTAATTTTTCTAGATTTTCTGGGATCTTCTCTTCTTGCTTCTGAAGATGAAGTTAAGTATACAGTGTGGAACAGCCAAATGGAATAAATTCGACAACAAATAAATGAGGGTGTGTTGGGAAAAACTCTTGGACACGTAGATTTGTATTTTTTTCAAAAAAAATCAAATTATATAGAGTGTGTCATGTGACAGTGGCTAATACCAACTTTCTTATTTCAAATGGAACACCCTGTATTCCATTCTATTTTCAAATTCTCACAGACGATCTGATTTCATCAATACACCATATTTGGGGTCTAGCGGAAATGATTACAGAGATATAGGGTGTGAAAAATCGGGATAGACTCAATGAATTATGTAGTTTCCGAGAGAATAGATGAAAGATGTCGATAATAACCATCGAAGAAAATCATTCCAGACAGAATTGCATTTTTGAGGTCCAGTTATTGAAAAGCTATAACGTGAACTCATCATAGGTCGATATCAGGCAAGGTCTACGAACCCGTGGATCCATTATTTCATTGAAACCGCAGCACACTGGCATTTCCATCAATGCAACAGCACAAAAGTACCCACTTACTTGAAATTTCACTTCATCGTTTCTGTGCATACTTGATTGGCAATTTCGTTTTATTCTTATATACCAATTGATGGTATACTTATCGAAACATCAGCACAATGGTATCCAAATAAACCAAATACACGCAAGGGCGGATTTACCGACAACAACGCACTTTTCATGACATTTTGCGGCATGATTTATTTCTGTTTCGTTCTTTCCTTCGCACTAGCATTTTTGAAAGATAAGAACATTTACCCTGGAATATGAGAAATAATTCCACAAGTAGGCGGCTTATAACCTCGTAGTTGATGCCGCACACAAAAAAAAAATAATCACGATCATGCAAGCCTACAAAAAGCTCGAAATATCTGAGTAATTTCAATCCTTCTTTTTCTATGTTAAACGTATGAATTTCGAATATGATTTCGGCGATAGACTTGATAGACTGAGATTTGACAAACAATTTTCAAATAAATTCATTCAAAAATTCAAAAACATTGATAAAGGCTAAAAGGATTTTTAAAAAAAAAAAAACTATCATATCAAATCATATCCTCAACTGCCATACCTCTTTTCTCTCCTTTCCTCACCAGTCTCACCAGCAATCTCACCAATACAATTTGGAAAGGGAAAGTACTAGGTATTAGGACACCATTGAAAATGTAATTTCATAGGGAATTCAGCGATATAAACGTTGACTGCGTAACTTTACCATTTTGGTACAAGAAAAAAAAATCTGAACTACGACACTTGATTCCAAGGCTAATTTTATAAGCAATATAATGCACAAAAAAAACATGCAGAACCTTGCAGAGGTTTTTCAATCATACGAAAGGAAAAACCTATATCAAGGAACATCGTCTCAGCTAGCGGTGGAATTTTGGGAGAGAAGGAAGGTGTTGGATTTTTTCTTGAAAGTTCCATCGCCCATTTTTCTACGATATTCTAGAGAGATCGATGAATACGTGTGTGTAGTATCATCAACTAGGCGAATAGCTCTCTCCTAGATTGAATCTAAGAGCTTTAACTTCAAGAATCACAAACTAGATTAGTTCCTAGTAGATGCTCAAAGTGGTCAACACTAACTGACTCACCCTTCATAATCAATTTGTATAGATACATCTTTCTTTTTTTTTCAGTGCAATAACTTGACACCAGATGATAGTTCTGATACACCACCTCTGTTTATAATAACACCAACTTATAGAAGACCTGAACAACTTGCAGAACTCACTAGATTATCACATACTCTAATGCTTGTGCCGAATCTCATGTGGTTAGTGATAGAAGATGCTCACGAAAAAAATGATCTCATTGAGGAACTTCTGGAAAGATCAAAGCTTAAATACCAATATATGCTTGGTGAGTATAACTTCTCATGAACAAAATGATTCTTGTTTTATCAGTACCTAATTTTGACAAATATTGTTCTTGTCCAGCACCGATGCCTGCAGAATATAAAAACAAAACCAAAGGTCCTAAGCCTAGAGGAGTGTCTAACAGAAATAAAGGCTTGCAGTGGATAAGACAAAATGCAAAATCAGGGGTATTTTACTTTGCAGATGATGATAACACCTATGATTTAGAGTTATTCAACCAAGTAAGCAGATAGTACATAATGAATTCTAAAATCTCATCAACTTATTCCTGGAAACCCTAATGAGAAATTTCCAGGAGAGCAGTACACATTATATCATATAGATAACAGCCAGCTGGTGTGTGACATATAGATTAATAAATAAGATTATATAAAAAGGAATCTGTTAGCTTGTAGATCTGATAATAAAATAGAAAAATGCACTCAACTATTTCAAACTCAATATGACATGAGAGTTCTGGCATAAAGGTTACACTTTGATTTGCACCCAAATTTGAATCGCATGAGAAGTGAGAATTCAAATGTAATTTTCATGATTGGACCATAATTGCTTCTACATCAATAATCCCTATCTTCTCATGTTTCTCTTGATGATTTATACCTGTAGTAGACCACCATCATTTTTTTGAATCATATATCCATGGATTCAAATTATCATTTTTGAAAAAAACTAATCCCTAGATATTCTCACCTTATCAATGTTCATGATGACGATGAATTCGGAAGACATCTGTTTATATCTTCAGTAGATGCATATCTGGAATTCTGTAACTAAATACGTTACCCTTTTAAAAAGTTTCAGTAGATAGATTTGGAATATATTCTTACCATATAATAGAAATGTTACACGAATCAGTCTCAAATATCTTCCATTTAACACTGAAACATACATTCATGCAGTGATATTGAAAGTAACGACCAGTGATACGAGACGCAAAATAATTTGCGTAAACAATATTTATGACATTTAGGGTAGGCAAAATCGACACATTCCACATTCCAGAGCCTATTTGATCTAAATTGGCGGGACGACTCACTCAGCTGCGGGAAATTTAAATTTCACGAAATAGTAAATGCCAGAGTAAATTCGCAAGTAACATTCTTGAGTTCCTTAGATATGAATTTCTTCTTCTTTTAGATCCATCCTTCTACGATAAAGTACAGAGTCCAAATGAAACGTAGGCGAAATTTACCGCCTTCAAACTTGCTCTTGTTCCTGGTAGTGACTATTGCACGGTCCGGTCGTGATCATTGTTACACGATACAGCTTTAAATACTATTCACTAACTTGACTAAATAATAATATTCAATTTTAATCAGACAAAAAAAATCGAAATATTGAAATAGAGCGACCTGTGGGAAATACTAACTTATCCTATTGTTACACGATAGAGCTTTAATTACTCTCCACGATCTTGACTAATGAACAATATTCAAACAATTTAAATCTGACAAAATGAGTCATAATATTGAAATAGAGCAGCAACCTGTGGAAAATACTTTTTCCAAATCTTCTTGGTTCTAAATGGGCATGATTGCGGCAAGTTTCAAATTTAGCATCTGTAGTATTTAGTATCTGAATTTACAAAGAAAATCGGTAAATTTTTTTTTTCAATCTGCAGATAAGGTATACAAAGAGGGTCTCCATGTTTCCTGTGGGACTGATTACGAAGGCAGGAGTCAGTTCACCAATAGTCCGTAATGGAGTTTTCTCAGGGTTTTATGACGGGTGGATAGGTGGAAGGAAATTTGCTGTAGATATGGCTGGGTTTGCAGTGTCCGTCGAGTTCCTCTTGTTACGACCCAATGCTGTGATGCCTTTTAAGCCAGGTTTCGAAGAAGACGGATTCCTAAAGAGCCTGTCACCTTTCGAACCCAAACAAGTCGAGTTACTAGCAACAAATTGTACAAAAGTGAGTGAATAGATCTACAGTTTCATTGAATAGTACTTTGCTGGATAATAATTTGTATTTAAAAAAAAAGTAGGGACGATACAATATTCAATCATATAAGGTACCAATCTCCGAACAACAAGTCTGTTCAATGATCGAAGGTACCAATTACATACTGGAAAGTAGGCGCTGAACCAATCAAACATAGTTAAACATAGTACCTATTGAAGGTTCTCAGGGTGTTTATGTTCCATAGTTAGTTGTGGCTTTCATCTACGATTATCTTTCCATCTTCTTCAGCTGACGCAGATACATTTTTTCTTATAACGACTAATTTCCTGCGAAAAAATCAACATGAACTCATAGAATTAACATTGAAAAAAAGCATAAGAAAGCCGTTCTGGACCTGATTTTATCGCATATTATACAAAACTATATTAGCCCTCTAGACTCTAGTCTAGAGAAATCAAGGATATCAGCATCGATTTTATTATATATCAATTTCCAGTCGGTCCTTTTGACAAAGTTACCGTTCTGGTTATTTGTTAGTCTTCAGGTACAGGGTATATCATCACGAGTTAACGAGATTTATATATAGAGAACTAAAAGTAGCACATGATTCTGAGAAATTGTCTGGAGATGGTTTTGGTTTTTCAGGATCTCTAGTAGGATAAATACCACACATTCTTGTGAAAAACCTTAAATAGTAAAATCTTGATTGATATACCCAACACGGATAACGGAATATCTCTTATCTATCTAGGGCTCATTTTCATTTTCATAGGGAATTTTGGGGTTTCTCATTCACTTTCTGGACCCACTTTTCGGCGCATCTTATAAATTATTGAATGGTTGTGCTTGATCCATTCAATCTGCAATATCCATGATTTAAATTGACATGAAGATGGCATATAATTGATAAACTGCATTTGTCACTTTTTCTATAGAAACTCAAATAACTCGAAATGATGAATTATAGAATCATAAGAGGAAGTTTTCTAAAATACAGGGACTCCTATTGAAAATATCAGATGACGTCACTTCCGAATACTATTCATTTTTTTGTTCTCTATATATAGTTGGTGATACCTCATGAAGATATACCCTGTACATCATGTATCATTTCTCAAACCCTTTTTTTTTCAGATACTGGTATGGCATACGCAGACGAAGAAAAATGAACCATCGTTGCCTATAGATATGAAGAAATATAATAATTCGAACCTAATAATGCTCAAGAAAATTCTAGTCTAGGCTAACGAATTGTTTTAAAATTAGTTTAATTCTGTAGCATTACTTATGGAAGTGAGCATGCTATAAAATGGCATGTTATTCGAGAAAAAAAGTCCATTGAATTATTGTAAATAATGCATAAATAATTTATTTTTTTATGAAGTACTAGTTTTCATGTTGAAAGTTAGCAAATAGAATGAAAACAATCCTGATTTACTGAATTTTAGGTATTTTCTCGTTGGTATTATTTATTTTTATTAAAAAATATTTTTCGAAGAGGAGTGAGATTTTATGTTATGTATTTATTGATTATGTACTTCAAGTGGATGAGAACATGATTGTGATACTTGTTATATCGATACATACTCGTTATATCATATCCAATAACTTTTTAATTTCAGTTCTCAAGAATGGGGCTGTGGACGAATTTTATACCTACACTAAGTATAATGTATTGCAATATACACAATCATGTAGATACTAGAATACATCTATTTATCACAATATTCGTCTGAATTGCAAACAAACCCTATCCAAACTAGTTTCTTCCAAAGAATGCTGATAAAAGGTGAGAAAGGATGGAAATGAAAAAAAAAATCCCGAGCATTTTCATCATTATTTATTATATTTCGACGTATAATCCTTCTATCTATGGACAATTTTGTAGTAAATTATACGGTTTCAATTCCTTTACAATTTAACAATATTCTTCTAAACTTCTTATCCGCTTATGTATAATTACTTCAATATGCTTATTTTTTCATAGCATATATTTTAAAATAGCTCGCGAGTGCATTGTTTCGCATAAATTAATAAAATAGGAAATTATGAAAACTTCCATTAGTCCAGTGAGAATGTATGTTTTCATCTGGATCAATTCACTACCTAAGTTTCAAATCTCTTACACTGCAGTTGTCCAATAAAATACATGCAGTGCCATCTTTTAGCTTATGGAGATGAAGAGTTATACAAAAATAGGTAGATATTCTTCTCAAGGTTTGACTTCTATTCATATTAATAAATATTATCCCACTCTAAATGACACTGAACATCAAAGGGTTTTTTATGACTCAATTATCAACTTGCCATTTTCATACTTGAATTTTTTTCAGTGGCAACATGATTATTTATCATTTCGTTGTTAATCCATTACAAAATGAAGATGTGCAGTTGATAAACTCTATAGAATGTCACAAATGAACTTTGGTAACACTGTTTCAAATTATATGAACTTATGTTCTTCCAAGAACGATTCTACAACGGTTCTGCTTATGCACAGTTATGTTTTGATGATAAAAATATACAAATTTGTATGAGTATAACTATTACAGAATGATTCTAAGAAACCCATAAAAACCTGATTCTCATAAATATCTGAGAATGAGCCGATACAGTAAAGATTTTTGATATGTACTGAACCAGTATTCAGTGTACAGCTCTCTAGGATTCATTAAAAATCATGTCCTCTAGACACTTGCGCCTCAAAACACTGGAGTAGCTCACTTCAAATTTTCATTAGTGAGGATATTTTCAGGAGCATAATGGATAATACTTTCTCAATTCGATTAGAAACGAAACCATGATCAAAGCAGTGCAGGAGTTCATTCTAGTACTAGCTATGAAAAAATGAAGCGTACATAATTATTGGCATAGAGATCTATGAATCCACTTCTGAACAGGACTAAAAAACTGAACGTGATATGGTGACACAGCAAATTCATCGAATACTTATATGGATTCCATAATTTGAGAACAATAACTTTATCAATAATCAGTCACTCCATAGCTTCTTACTCCAACATGGATTCATAACGAGTTTTATGACATTCGACTCGATTGTCAGGGAATTACCGACACCATATAACGAATTTAATTGAGATTCTATATGTAGAAAACAAGAGCATACCAGAAGAGAAATTGTACAAGAATCTAGAAAATTTTCCGTCACTGCTGACACGAACGAGTACAACTAATGTCATGTATTGATTAGGTATTTCTGTCGAAAATTCCAAATTTTCACAATTATGGAATGTTGCAACTTCAAAGTAAATCAGTACTTTTATGTTCTCATTGAGCATTGTATACAGTAGTTATGACTCTGGAAAAAGTAACACTGGTTTCGTTATCAGTTGAACATACGCTAACTAGATGATCTATCTGGATAAAAGTAAAAAAAAATCAGCCCGAAATGTTCAGCAAATCTCCGGATTCTAGGAGAAAATCATCCAGTTATCGTTTATCCAATTGTTAATGTTCAAAATTCAGCCTCAACAACAAATGATATGCACTAGTAAAACTTAGATATTTCACCCAAACATAACAATTATTTCAGAAAAATGTTACAGCAAGACGGAGAAACGACAAATTATGAAGTCAACTTTATATATATATATATATATATATATATATATATATATATATATATATATATATATATATATATATATATATATATATCGATACCAATTCAAGTATGACATTTAACAACCGTTGAGCACCGAATTAGTGTCGAACGTACGAGGGTCCCATATTCAAAGTGGTACTTTTTTCAACAACTCAAAACCCGATTCCTATTGGTCAGTTATACAATAATGACATTCACAGGTAAGTTACTGTCCTTGCAGTGTTGACACTGGTCATCATCAACATCATCAAAAATGGCAGTGCTGTTTTTGTTAACGAAATTCTTCAACACTGCAGAGGCAATAATTTAATTTTTCAAGAATGGTGAACAGTGACCAGCAACAAACACAGATGAAACTCACTCAATCCATCACCATTCATATGCGAAGAGATCACAGTTACACATGTTCATTCCTCATGAATAAATAATTAGGAAGGTACGTATATTATTATATTTTCTTCAGTTTTTGCTTTTTATCACAATAAATAGTTGCAAGTCTTATAACTAATGGAAAAAACATTCATGATCAAATATATCAGGGTCATCAACTACAACTCATTAATAATCATATGAAAACTCAATATCAATATTTATTCAAATTAAGAAATGAGTAAAATGAAACAATCAAAAGTCAGATACTGGGTCACCATAACCACTTTGAAAAAAAAAGTCTATTCAAATATCATTGACAATCATTTTTGATCTATTTCATCAGCTCGTCCTGAACCAATCCAAATCCATAGTAACATACGTATTCTTTCGATCATAAAAAATCAACGTAAAAAACCGCCAGTGGCTTTTTGTATTGTCGATATATTTTGATTCATCAAGTCTGATAAATCTGAGTTTGAGTACCATTTTCAATCATTTTGTTCAACTAAATGACATTGTCTTTTCGCGCTGAAAATGAAACTATTGATCGTATCCCTTTCACTGACGTCTGAAAATTAAGGTAAACTATTACAATCAACATAGCTCAGAAGACAACAAGCAATGCATATCAACTACAACTTTGCTCTAAATTAGCAGACATGTATATCCAGTTCAGGGTTTACAGTCACATCAATCAAGTAATGTTCTCAAAATAAAAAATGGTGGAAGCTCTTCGAAAAGCCCAGTAAGCCCACAAGCCGATTTTTGTACTCTCCATTTACCAATTTATCTGTATTTTTCTTACCTTTTTCTTCGACCCATTCAAGAAATCCTTATACATTTCTGATCTCAAATATCTTGAATAACTGTCACTTTTCATCAGATGGTAAACGTGATTCTAAAAAAAAAAAAACAGGAAAGGTCGAGTTCAATAGTTCTTCAACTATGAAATATCAAATATAAAAATGCTTTCAAAAATTTCGACTTTTTGTGTACGTTTAAATGCTTCTTGCCTTTCAAACCTCTTTTCCCAGTTGAGGCAAAACCTCAAAATGAATTTTAGAATTGATGCAAGGAGAACCACTCTGACGTTCATAAATAAATACCAGGCGAGAAACTTCAATCGAATTTTTTTTTGGTGTGGATCAAGATGTTCAAAATTCAAGGTAGAGGAATTATTAAGAAACCTACATCCAATAGAACGACAATATATGAAAATAAGGGTGCCTGTTTTTCGAGCTCCAACGGAATTTCAGATATTATAAGAGATACAAGGTTGGTCAAATTAGAGCAAAATTACAAATTTTGATGCTAAACAATCATCTGGAATAAATTTTTTCATGTCGTTTCTAGTTCCTGAATTATGAAAAAAAAACGTGAATTTTTAATTTTTGATTTCAGTTTTTTCAAGTGGAAACCAAAAGCACTAGATGTTTTTTCAATAGAGACATCTTGAGCCACTTGTCTTTGAGTAATCTGAATCTATCATCATGTTTTCTTAGGCATTCTTGATGCCAGAGTTACAACACTCAACTTTGATTTTTCTTATGAGCGCCATATTGGATTCTTGCGAAAATCACAAATTCCCGTTTTGCTCCAATATTTCCAAATCTGAAAATACCACATCAAATTTCCTTTCAAATAATTGTTCAGCATGAAAATGCGCAACTCAGCCTCAATCTAACCGACCTCCCGTATCTCTTATAATAACTGAGATCCCTCATGGTGGAACTCGGGAACGGACACCCTGTATATGTGCAATAACTCTGATCATCATCTCACCGCTGCGCAATCAAATCCCCATCTATCTGGTATTTCCATGTTCTTTTTAGTCAGCTCACTTGAACGAGAATCAACGTTGATGGGACAACTAGCATCAGGTGCTAAGAACTCAGTCCAAATTTCCACTGCCTTGCTTTGAATTTGACTCTGGGGTAAAGCTTTGAGATCTTGTACAGCTTCCCAAAACCTGCAGAAGAACACTAATCAATTAGTAAGTAGATACCAGAGTCCGTAAGGTAAATACAGTACCTTGAGTAGATACTACATCAAGATGCAATTCGAAATTTGATAGATGATACTACAAAGGAGATTGATATCGCGTCATTCAGCTCAATTTGATAACTTATATACCACCCTGTTTTTAATTCTCAATAGTTTCACTAGTTTTATAGTTTGTATAGACCTTGAGTACAAGATTGCAGTTTAATCCAAGTATTTCAAAAATTTAAATCAATAAAAGAAACTGGATTGAAGATTTCATTAGAGACTTTATATGTTTGCACAGAAGTCACCCATATTTGTGCAAAGTGAATTCTGAAGGAGATTCTTTGAACAAAATATAAAATAGTTTCTGCTTGTATAGTTTCTTAGGGATGATCTATTGCTTGTGCTGATATCAAACCTCAATTTTGCAATTTGTGATATGCAACAACCCCTCGTCTGTACTACATTTCAGAGAATTTAAGAATGTAGCTAAGTCAATATTTTCCAACAAATAATCGAACCTCAAGTTCTCTCCACTGAACTCCTTATCTAGGAATTTAACGAAATGTTCTCTGCCCACTGGATCTTGTAGTAGTTCCTTCAAACTGAAAGCCCAACGTTTAACTCTACGTGCTGATATGTCTCTTGCCAATTTCTCTTGTTCCCACAATTCAGGACTATCAGATATCCAAGGATTGGGACATTCTGATGCAACAAAAAAACTGTCGTATTCTAAGTATTGCTCATAATATGCTACAAAACTGAAAATAGAACATATATATATATATATTCATAATAGATATTATCTTTGACTGTATAACTCACGATTCTGCAGCTTTCGATATTTTAATGTTTCTTCTATCAATTCTAATTTTCAACATTATAATTTGTTTTTTGAGTTGCTCCACTGACTTCTTGGGAGGTACCAAACCAGAGGTTGAGGGAGATATTTTGGGAGGAGCTGCATTTGATTGCTTCACACCATGTATTGGTTTGTTCATCTGACAGGCCTTCTTTATATCAATTTCTGTAGTATTGACACATCCAGGCTACAAAAGGTTCATACAAGAGAATATATCAAGATAGATAGATGGATGTTTATTGGTCATGTCATATCTACACCAATTTTCATTGGAATGAACATATATATCTCAATATTATACTTATACCATCAAACATTTAAACTCTCTAAAATTCTTAAAGATCATAGAATCAGAACTTACCATGGGTCTGTGAACATCCCAAAATGCCCTTTCTTGACTGTCAAGAACTTTTCTTTCCAATTTGTCTCGCTTTTTATCAACTTTGCTCTGAGCCTCAGCTTGCATGAAAATGAACTCCCACTTCCTAGAAAACATTTTCTGCAACCTTGCCAAATTTTCAGCTTCATAATCAGCAAGTTCCAAACGTGTTTTGTTCTGCATAGTTCTCTTACAAAGGTACACAGCTGAAATAAA
The DNA here is from genome assembly GCA_963576655.1 of Gastrophysa polygoni. NCBI lineage: Eukaryota > Metazoa > Arthropoda > Insecta > Coleoptera > Chrysomelidae > Gastrophysa > Gastrophysa polygoni. Next base: position 4,173,042 of record OY755085.1, read on the forward strand.
CATGATCATCAGAAAATGTAGAGAATTTCTATCAAATAAAATACCATAATCAGTATTCTCAGGTTCCCAACAATTTGATGGCCAAAAATAAGGAGTTTGAAATCTATAAAATGTGCTATCATTTTTCACAGTGAGCATATGATCATCAATTGGGAAGAAATATCCATGTGATGCCATTAAATGAGCTAAATGTAATGCTTCTTGCTGATCTTCTACATCCAGGTTTTTCATCATCCACATTATCAAATCTGATCCAGTGAAGACAGATGGAATTTTTGACATGAAGCTCTTAACTGTGCGCACTGGTACACCTGTTGTCTCATCTTGCATTTTCTCAACAATTTTTTCCATCTGAAATAATGAAATGAATATTTTTCACAAAATGAATAGATTAGAGCACCTTCTTGTACAATAGATGGTTTGGTGACTCTTCTGTGCTAGTTCCTGCCTGTATGTTAACCAGTTCCTCATTGGTTAGTTTTGTGCAACCCCCATTGTTTTGTTCTGGCTTTCGCTTGGTAGCAGCCTTTTCAGAGTTCATTGTGACCATATTACTTATTATGCCTGGAGGAAGAACTTCCTCCTTGATCTTGAAAAAAATAAAGAAATCATAATCATGTCTGAAATAAACCAGGAGGTTAAATAGACCATACCTACTCATTAAAATCACAGTAATTATCACATAGCTATCATCTATATAAGAAGCACAAATACTAATATTCGGAAGAAGCAGTAGGTTCAGGGTTCATGCAATAGCCATCTCATTTTTCACAGTTCTAAACTCACTCCATCAATATCAGTAACCAACAAATGTGTCCTAAAGGATATCTAATTTCCGTCATTATAATTAATTAGTTCATTTATGAACATATTCTTAGGTCTCATCGAAGATTGCCATATTTTTTATGAATCTCCTTCAGCTCTGACTTCTCTTGAACAAAGTATTCATTCAAGAAATTTCTTATTTACTATTCCCCATTCAATAACACCACAACACCATCAATATTTTCCTTCTCCAGGTTTCAGGAATTCTCCCCTCGAGTTTATTCGCCTTCGGCTATTTCCGGTTCTAATCTGAGGGAAATTCAAAATATGCGATGAAATTATAGAATAACTGAAGGAGGGAAACTTGTTGGAAATTCGAATATGAGTTGAAATTCATTAGTAAATTGTAATTGATACATTGATGGATATCGATATTATCATGAACCATAGAGTGTCTGTTGATGTACATGCATGGTAATTCGTAATATTTTCACTTCAATCGTTTCCTATCTTTCAATGACCTTATTGGTAGTTTCTTTCTAATACGTGTGAAAGATAAAGAGAAATAGCGCAGTGTTTGAAGAAGATAACCTGATGAAAGCTGACATATGACGTTAACCTCAAATATTTCTTTGAAGAAACATGACAGAGCAAATTGCTACTTTTTGAAGAAAGTTGGTGTTTTTTTGTGTGGAATCATTATTCTTCCGTCCTCCAGTTTAACTTTTATCGTTGAAGCATTTCAAATTATATCAGTTGTGAACCTGTTAAGGAATAACCACTGAAGAATGAGCGGTGAACCGAAAGCTGAAACCACCAAAGTGGAAGGAAAACCTAATGATGATAAAAACAAAACTGAGCTGGTAGGTTTGTGAGAATCCCTCCATAACTATGTTATCAACCCTCAAAGGCTAATTTTTTGTGCTTGGTGCATTGCAGCCACATACAGGCGAGCTCATTATTACTTTGTTTTACAGTCAGATGAGGATAAACAATTGCAAGAAGAACTCAATCTTTGTGTGGAAAAATTACAAGAGAGTGATGACAGACTTTACTTACCTGCTTTGCAAGCTTTAGGTAACCATATTCGAGCCTCCACAACCTCAATGACTTCAGTACCTAAACCACTGAAATTCATGAAGCCTCACTATGATCCAATGAAGAAAGCTTATGAGAAAATAACAGAATCAAGTGTTAAGAAAGTTTGTGCCGATATAATTTCTGTACTAGCTATGACAATGGGAGAAGGCAGGGAGTGCCTCAAATATCGCCTATTATCTGATCTAGACAAAATTGGGGAATGGGGCCATGAATATGTCAGGTAAGTAATTGAATGTCATTCAGTGGTTCCTGCATAAAAAATGTTGTTTAAGGCATTTGGCTGGTGAAATAGCTGGAGAATGGGCTGAGACTGATTTCATTGTCAATACTGAGATAAGAGACAAGTTGATTCTCCTTACCAAACAAATTGTACCTTTCAATATGGCACACAATGCAGAGGCTGAAGCTTGTGATTTATTGATGGAAATTGAAAGACTTGATCTACTGGAACAATATGTAGATGAGAATATTTACCAAAGAGTCTGCTTATATCTCACTAGGTATTCAATTTTTATCCATTATGTTCGAACTTGCTCCTAATCATTTTTGTTTTTTGCTAGTTGTGTAGCTTATGTCGCAGATCCAGAAAATACTACTCTACTACAAACTGCTCTGTTGTTGTTCAGAAAATTCAAGCAGTACCCCCAGGCTTTGCGTTTGGCAATGCAGTTGAATGATCATAGTCTCATTGAAGAAATCTTCACATCTTGCCCAAATACGTGAGTTTTTCATTCCTGTTATACTACTCTTTTAAATATACTAATATTTTATGTTGATTACATGAGAGCAATTTGACAAATAGCGATTTGCTGTATGAATCAAAACAGAATACTATTTCTCATACACAACAGACAGATATTGCCTACTTTAGGATAAATCGGTTCAAAATCATGAAAATAATTATATAGCTCTGTTAACTATGTCTCCAGCTTGCTATTACTATATTAAATTAGAAGTACATGTAATTTGTTAAGAATGTTATACCATGTCACACAAAATCAGTTGCCCAAGAAATTCATCATTTATTTAGACATCAATGGAATTATTATTGTATAATTATTATGTATATTGTATTGTATCTGTTGGAAACACTACAATCATGTTTCATTTCAGGGCAATTCAAAAACAGCTTGCTTTTATGCTTGGCCGCCAACAGATCTATATAGAAATTCCTGAGACAACCCCAGAATATGAAGATCTTATTGAAATAATGGCAAATTGTCACTTGAACAACCATTTCTTGAACCTAGCCAGAGAACTGGACATCATGGATCCTAAGACACCTGAAGACGTCTACAAATCTCATTTGGAAAATAGCCGTCCTCCATTTGGAGGAAGTCAAGTAGACTCTGCTAGACAGAACTTGGCTTCCAGTTTTGTAAACGGCTTTGTCAATGCTGCATTTGGACAGGACAAGCTGTTGATGGAAGATGGTAATAAGTGGCTATACAAGAACAAAGAACATGGCATGCTTAGTGCCACTGCATCACTGGGTTTGGTACTTTTGTGGGATGTAGATGGTGGTCTCACACCAATTGACAAATATTTGTATTCTTCTGAGGACCATATCAAGTCAGGTGCTTTGCTAGCATGTGGTATTGTCAATTGTGGTGTCAGAAATGAATGTGACCCTGCCCTAGCTTTGTTGAGCGATTATGTACTACATAACACAAATATCATGAGGATAGGTGCTATAGTAGGGTTAGGGTTAGCCTATGTAGGCTCCAATAGAGAAGCAGTGTTGAGTTTGTTGACCCCAGTGTTTTCTGATCCAAAATCAAACATGGAGGTTATTGCAATGTCAGCCTTGGCATGCGGTATGATAGCTGTAGGTTCTGGAAATCCACAAGTTACAACTACCATCATGCAGACTTTAATGGAAAAATCAGAAGCTGAGCTCAAAGACTCTTATGCCAGATTTTTACCACTTGGACTCGGGCTGTGCCATCTAGGAAAGCAGGAGGGTGTTGATACTATAATCGCAGCTCTAGAGGTTATTCCTGAACCATTCAGATCCATGGCCACAACTATGGTTGATATTTGCGCTTATGCTGGCACTGGTAACGTCCTCAAGGTCCAACACCTCTTACACATTTGCTCCGAGCACTATGAAGGATCAGATAGCACTGATAAAACTTCCAAAGACAAAGATAAGAAGGACACAGAAAAGGAAAAGGATCTTTCAGGAAGGCAAGCTGTTGCAGTTTTAGGAATTGCTTTGATTAGTATGGGTGAAGATATAGGGAGTGAAATGGCATTCAGAACTTTTGGCCATCTACTCCGCTATTGTGAACCAGTAATTCGTCGGGCGGTGCCCTTGGCTTTAGGCCTCATATCAGTGTCCAACCCCAAACTGAGCATCCTTGACACTCTGAGCAAATTTTCACATGATAGTGATGCAGAAGTAGCACACAATGCCATATTTGCTATGGGTCTTGTAGGAGCTGGTACAAACAATGCTAGGTTAGCGGCTATGTTGCGACAGCTAGCCCAGTTCCATGCTAAAGATCCCAATAATTTGTTTATGGTCCGTATTGCTCAGGGGCTCACTCATCTAGGGAAAGGTACATTGAGTTTGAGTCCTTATCATAGTGATAGACAGTTGATGAGTCCAGTAGCTGTAGCTGGACTGATGGCTACCCTAGTAGGATTCTTAGATGTCAAAAATAGTAAGTTGTTTTATGTACAAGTATAAATTCCATAATAGCTATAAAGCAACTTGAGCAGATTCTAAGACGCGGCATTTTTTCACTCAATAAATAACAAATTTGTCTCATCTCATGCTGAAAACCTTCTTACAGGTACAACAAAAATGAAAGACTAACATTTGCTTTCAAAAATCACATATTTTTATTTGATACTGTTACAGACTTGATGAATTTCATATTTTTTTATTATCAATATATTTTTCCTCATGAATTTTTCATGTTTTGTATTTTCATATTTATTTCTGTTTTTCCAATATTAATCCGTATCCACTCCTCTTTGAACTATCTGTAATTAATAAAACATCACTCATATGAAAATTTAGTCATATTTTATATGTTTACTGGATGATATGTCATTCATTTCATTTTTCCAGTTATTCTTGGGAGATCCCATTATCTTCTGTATACCTTAGCTGCTGCAATGCAACCTAGAATGCTTGTGACATTTGATGCAGACTTGAACCCGCTTCCTGTACCTGTCAGAGTTGGATTGGTAAGTGATTCCAGTATCTACTGTTCAGATTGCATCTTATTTAATTATTGATTTCATTAGGATTGACAATATGTAATGCACTTTGATTGCTTCTAAGTGGGAAAGTTATAATACTAAAATCGAAATTGTCGTGGTAGGAACAATTGGTTGGCGATTTTCTCTAATGCATTCAAGAAAAAACAAATTCCTGTTTTCATTCGCTCGGCGAACTTTCTAACATATTCACAAGAACATTCACTTGACCAACATTCACACATTCGAAAATATGAGTAGGTTTCAAACAAGGACAATCATAGGATATTGAAGAAAGTAATTGATTTTATTAGATTTCCAGAGTGAATTTGTTCAGAGTGAGTCTGTATTTCAAAATGAAGTGCTGCGCTACTCAGGGCTCATCTTTCACTTTGAACAAATTCTCAAAATTTACTCAGGTTGCTCTGAAATTTTGCCAACACTCTGCTAATACACCATTTTATTCACACTCTTTGGTGAATCACCCTGTATGTTCAATTTATGAGTGGTGTTATTTCATTGGTTCTGTGATAGAATTAATTTTGATCCAATTCTTGTTCATTTTTAGGCTGTTGATGTAGTTGGACAAGCAGGTAAACCAAAAACAATCACAGGTTTCCAGACTCATACTACACCAGTTCTATTAGCTTATGGGGAACGTGCAGAACTAGCCACTGAAGAGTATTTAGCTCTAACACCAATTATGGAAGGTTTTGTAATTCTACAAAAAAATCCCGACTTCAACCCTTAATTTTGTATTGATGCTTTTCTTTCGATAGTAATCAAATGATCTTCAATAAACAATATTTAATTTTGAAAGAATATTTATTATTAGGTATCAGGATAAGTACAAGTTATCTTTGTACTGATTTTAGATTTTTCTATCGGTAAATGACTGCAAGGTATTAGGTACATTCAAATCTCTATTGAAACAATTTTCCATTGTAGGATTTTGTAGTAAAATACATGTAACTCAATTTACTAATGCTATTACATAACAGTCTTCACAATAGGACAGATTTTACAACCCTAGAATTGAGAGTTTACTTTCAATGTTTGGAATCAGAATATTTGCAGAATTTGACACAGCATTTCAAATTTTAAAAACACTAAAAATAACTAATTAGGCTATGCGCACGTCAAAAAAAACTGTAATAGTTATTCTCACTGAATGTTGATAAATCTTATTTGTCTTCAACTGTCAGATTGAGATTGATTTTGAGACCAGTATCCTGATGTTTCTTTATAACCCTGTTAAACTGAAACTCTTGAAAAAAACAGATGAAACCAATCTTTCTGGGAAATTAACAATATAGCAATGAAATGGAACAAGAAATATCAACTTTGAACAATAAATCTACCATATCAACCTCTGTGGTTCAGGAAAATCATGCCAAATTATAGTTTTTGTGAAGAAAAGATTGAATGTGATGGCATTAACCAACAAGTAAGTAACAAATTCAAGTATCAGGTTAAAAACAGAATTAGTACTGTTTTTGACCTGTAATCTGAATAGAATATATGGTATGAAGTAATACCGAAAATCAATCAATTTTTGTGTGACCAACACAGCAACAACACATGGTATATACAGCAAGATATGAGTGACATCAGTTTTTTCATACATAGTTTTCATGATGACATACCAAGCAAAAATATAGCAAGGTACCATGGCAAAAGGAAATAGTGCATATTTTCCATAGAAACGATTCCATACATAGAACAAATAGTGTCTGTTATCTGCCAACATGTAAGGATGAACAATAGTATTTTTGAAGACGATCATCACACCAAGTATCAGAGAAATAATCAATAATAATTTATGTCGTTTAGCAAAAATAGTAAAATTAATCACTTCACCAACAAAATGGGGCCATGCAAATACCATAGAGAAAAGAGAGAAGTAAAAGATTTGTGGTATATGAATTGTTACTTCATGTGCTGTTTTATCACCCACAACAATACTCCCATTTATAATCAGAAATATCAAAAAAGAAAGTAAAACTGCTCCATAAGATAATGTATTAAGCCAGAACTCCAGAGGCAAAGTCAGTATCATTCTTGGTTCATGAACTAGCTGCATTATTGAATTCCATATTGTCTGCAAAAGAGTGTCCTTTCATTCACCAAATTATTTAAATTGAGTGAATAACTACCTGAGTATGAATATATTTTTTCTTCACAATATATTCTTTCTTAGTAGATTTATCCATTACAAACCCATGCAAGTAGGTTAATACATATCTGCCACCTACTAAACATACCCAAATGATGTTAGTTTGTCTACACAGTACAGAACCAAATCCTAAAATTAGGAAGCATTAGATATTGAACTTACATTATGCCATCATGAGAAAATGTATCTTACCGAATATGGAAGCAAGAAAATGAAATTTTTTCTCATATGCCACAATCATCAGTAAAATCATGGTAAGAGACACAATATCAGTGTAGTAAACCAAGCTGAAAAAGTATATTGGTGGAATCAGAGACATGGTTAATGCTGAAAGTATATTTCTCCATCCATTCTGCAATCATAATTGAATTACCATACAAAATTCAGAAAGAAAAAATCCTACCTTTTCATATTTTTGGAAAAGCACATAGAATAGAACCATATTCACCACAGAAGCCCCAAGTGACACAAACCTCAACCAGTAGGTTGAACATAGTTTGAGAGGCCCAAGTATGAGAGAAGTAACCATGTAGAGACCAGGAAGGGTAGTTACTTTTGAGTCCCACTGAAAGATGAGATCTATGTGCAGATGTGAGTTTATGAAAATAGAGAATATATTTACCTCGAGAAAATTGAATTTACAATAGGAAATTCCTAGAGGGAGATGAAACTGTTCATCGACGACAGATTTAGAAACTGAATAAACATGATCAAGAAGGATTTTGGATGTGATTGAGAAAAGTATCAAACTGAGTAAGAAACATACAGACGAAGTTTTGATGCTGTACAACGAAATAGTCATATTGTTTGTTCCTTTGGGATCAATCAGTAAATTTTCGCCAGTTCATATTCTTAATCACATATTTGAAAAGAACTATTGACAATATTTACACAACAAACTCTTTTCAGTCTTTTCTCGATATCTGGGTGAAATACTTCTTCTTCCTTTTTATTTATCAAGTACCTGTCATCAGTTATTTTCTGGTTATGGTTACTGTTTTTGCAGACTTGTGTCAGATCTCAGTTCATTTGTTGATAACATATGTTTTTCAGTTTTGAGTGATATTAATTTTTCATTTCAAAATGAGAACTGTAGAAGAACTGGAAGCAATTGTAATACAGTTGGAAAGCAAACTAGCAACTCTGACTAAAGAAAATGTAGGCAGGGAAAAGATTCAACAAATGTCATCAGAAGTAGTTGACTCAAATCCTTACAGGTAGAAATTTTCATATTATTGGAATTTGAATTATTATAATTACTATTGACTGCATTTTAGTCGGTTGATGGCATTGAAACGTATGGGTATAGTCAATAATTATGAAAAAATAAGAGATTATACAGTGGCTGTAGTAGGAGTTGGTGGAGTTGGAAGTGTAACTGCAGAGATGTTGACAAGATGTGGTATAGGAAGGCTCATTTTATTCGATTATGATAAGGTTGAAATTGCCAACATGAACAGATTATTTTTCCAACCACACCAGTCTGGGTTGAGCAAAGTAGAGGCTGCCGCTGAGACTCTACGTAACATCAATCCTGATGTTGATATACTCACCTACAACTACAACATCACTACTGTTGAAAACTTTGATAATTTCATCAGTGTACTGAAGTGAGTATATACTAGTAAGAATCAACCTGACAATTTCATATTCTTCTTTTGTAGCAAAAGTAGTTTGACAAATGGTCCAGTAGATTTAGTATTGAGTTGTGTGGATAATTTTGAAGCAAGATTTGCTATAAATACTGCCTGCAATGAATTCAATTTAACTTGGTTTGAATCTGGTGTATCAGAAAATGCTGTCTCTGGACACATTCAGTTTATTGTTCCAGGAGAAACTGCTTGTTTTGCAGTAAGTTATATACAATATGTCAATTCTTCACTTTCATTTTGCAGTTCAGATAAATAGGTATCATTTCAGTGTGCACCACCATTGATTGTTGCATCCAATATAGATGAAAAAACCTTGAAACGTGATGGAGTTTGTGCAGCTAGTCTACCCACAACCATGGGTATTGTAGCAGGTTTTCTTGTCCAGAACACATTGAAGTATCTTCTTCAGTTTGGTCAAGTCACCCACTATTTGGGCTACAGTGCACTGACTGATTTCTTCCCTACTATGTGTTTGAAACCAAACCCTAATTGTGAAGATTCCCATTGTAAACTTCGGCAGAAGGAATTTGCTGCAAAGCCTAAAACTGAGATGGCTGTGGAAGCAAAGGAAGAAGAAAAGCCTATCCATGAAGACAATGAATGGGGAATCAGTCTTGTGAATGAAAGTATTGAAGAAGGTGACCAAGTACATGTCACTGAAGGTGTTCAGTTAGCCTATACTCTCCCGAATCAATGTGAGATTGGAGAATGTGAAGAGGCAAGTGATTCAAATGATATCAGTTTAGATGAGCTCATGGCTAAAATGAAATCCATATAACAGCTATTTTGATGAACTGAATGAAATTGGATTGTATTCTTCGAAATTATTGTTTATAAATATTTTATTCCATTTACTATTAATTCTTTGAATATTTATTATTGTTTTATAGAATACACTTATCTGTGCTTCCTGACAGTTATTTCTGTTACACCCATTTTGTGAGCAATAGAAAATTCTGTTTCCAACTTGAAATGCAATAGTGAACATTGCCATTTCATCAAGGAATATCTTGGCATGAACTTCATATTATTTCAAATTCTGTATTCATGACTATTATAAGCTGAATCCTCGATGGTTCTGTCCAATTGTGGACATCCTAACGATATCTAGATAAAATATCTAGAAATATAAAAAAAAATTTAGATGATGTGAAGTGATAAAAATCGCAATATAAATGTTCCCAAATGGCCGTCGACCTCTAGCCTGTTTTCTTTCTGAGTTTTGGTATATCAACTGATGTCCACAGAAAGAAAACTCAATTTTGTGTGTCTTCTTCTACTTTGATCAAGTATTCCAAATACTGTCCTTTCAGGGAACCAACATTGGGTTTGAACAATGATATATTCTGAGAGTAGTGGATCCATCAATTCGAAGTTTAGGGGTCTTGAAACGATTTTCTTTGAGTTAATTTTCAACCTTTCTTTAACAATTTCATCTATACAGTAACCAAACATATGGTAGCAACCTGCCATATGTGGAGAATATGTCATATTCATTTAAGAAATATGTTCATGAATATTGTATCAGCTACATAAAATACATCACTACTTTGAGAATACAAAATAAGAGTAAATCACTTCTGTAGTTATTTCTGTAGTTATTGGTCATCAAACCTATGATTTCTCATTATTTTCTGTATAATAGATTCAGTATTTATTTCAACATTGTGAAATTTATTGTGACCTGGTGATGGTATGTCAATCAAAAAATAGCAGCAGATAACAGAACTCCCCCACAGTGGTTGATAAGGAGCTAACAGGAAGACGTTATTACACTATTGAATCATTTATTTTGTGGTCCTCTCCAAATAATATTCCAATATAGGATGGAGATGAATATAAATCTTTGCTTTCTTCTTTCAGCAGTTCTTAGTAATTGTAATTGCGTAGTAATTAGAAATGGTGAGTAACATAAAGATAAAATTCTGAATGTGATAAAAATCTCTTTCCGTTATTAATTCAGCTAAAAAATATCATTGTTGGAGATCATAATTTTTTTAGTGAACTCTCTTCAGAACAAACAATCGAGTGATACTGATTTCTCAGGACTGAATAAAATGAATCTTATAAGAAGAAAAAGGTACTTAGGATTGAGCAGAATGTTCAAGGTCAGTACTATCTTGATATATAAGTATATACAGGAACTGCCTTTCTTAGGTAAATGGTTACATAGTAACACAACCTTTACTCATACCACGAATACTCGAATCGAATCTCGTGACTGATCAAAATATGACCTCAGTAAATATTGTTAGTTTTTGATATATTGGCACTCCTAAAAGACTAGGAAGACATCTACTGGAAAATGGTGATGAATTTTCCCAGAAAAATCAACGCACGTCGAAGCTTTGTGCGTTGATGTTTTGGGAAAATTTATCATCATTTTTTGCTGGATGAACTTCCTAATTTTTTGGAAGAGCCAATATCTCAAAAACTTTCAATATTCCACTACGGTCATATTTTGAAATTCTGGTCAGTGATGAGCTGGCTTATCAGCCCTCCAAAGGTTGACGTTGACTTTTGGTTCACTCTGTATACCTCTTACCAATGGAATATTTTAGTTGAATAAAAGATATCAAGAATGCGTTGCACCTGGTGATGTAAAGGGCCACTGCAAACACCCATCGTATTGTCCAACTAACGTATTTCAGCAGCTCAATGCCTTGGACTACCTTTGTGTTATTGACAAAACGTAAGTTCTTCATTCTATCCTACAGGTCAAATAAACATGAATAGGAGAATGTTTGAGATAAATTTGGCTCCATATCTTGTATCCTGCAACTTATATATAGGTTGGCTCAAGAAAGAAGTCTTGGGACGAAAGGGAGAGAACGTCGTAAAACACGGCATGTACGGCACGTCCAGGACACATGGAGACGTACAGCGTACTGATTGGTCTGTAATAATGAAGATATATTGTGAATATAATATACATATTGGAAAGAAGAACATTAAAACTTGGATATCACAGTTGTATATCACTGAAACGTAAATAGATCACAAATTCAAGCAATGTTTCAAATTTTATGAGCTCAATTCTTGCGAGTCTCATGAAGCCAATCGATCTGTTTTTGCAAACAACTCGCTCTCAATATGTGATAAACGATCTGTCTGATTGTCCACCATCATTTCAAGCCAGAAATTTAAGAATTTTCGAATTAACATTGAGTAAGGACCGCACCTTTAATATAGTGTTCTGGTCTAACATTTTTTCGTTAGACTACTTTCGCAAGCCAATCTATAAAATCATCAATATACTAGAGAAATAATTTACCGAATGTTAGCTTCGTTGGTGTGTGCTGTCCCGATGATATTGCCAGTGCAGGAGTGGTAGGATCACAGCTTATTATGGATTTACCTGCGGGTGGAAATGACTATGACGAGGACGACAGCCAGATTGGTTAGTCAGTTTGCCAAATTCATTTAACGCATTCTAAATAATACATATTCATGTGAACATGGATATGTTTTGATCTGCAAGTAAATAAAGCCAATTTTGAATTCTCATATTAACGTCAAGCATCTGAACGAAAATATATCTTTTGACATATTTCAGGTTGCGGTGTACAAACCAGAAGTAGATCAGAGGTGACAACCAAAAGAGCTAGTATCCAAGAATGGCCTTGGATGGCTGCCTTATATCGCAAAAAGCAATATGATGAAGGCTCTGAGCAACAATTTTGTGGTGGAGTCATTTTAACTGACACCCATATTTTAACGGCTTCCCATTGCACTCAGGGGTGAGACATATTCTTTTGAGAACTCCTTTAAATATCTCACAGTTAGCTATTTCATCCAATCAGAAGTTTGTATTTGGTTTCATTACAAAAGCAGCCCCAAAATTTTCCGGAATTTTTCATAATCCAGGCTACCCTGGGCGAATTCAGTAAGTAGATTGTTGTAGAATTGTCCTAGAATTTCTAACCAAAACAAACCTTGTAAGTGGGTAGCGTTGTCAGGCAGCGCTTGCCACCCATGGTGGTAAAAAATCAAAAATACATTGAATTTCGGCATTATTATTATAATTTTCTCTCAACTGTTTTCAAGTCTGGCAGCGGAGGAAATACGGGTACGACTGGGAGAGTACGACTTCGGCCGCCCCAACGAGACCAGATCGCGTGACCACGCCGTGGCGGAGATAATCGAGCACGAGAACTTCGTACTCGCATCCTACGACAACGACATCGCTATCCTCAGGCTGGAATCTCCCACCAGCTTCAACTCCTACATCTGGCCGATATGTCTGCCGATGCGCGGCCGCGACTACGTCAACGAAACGGTGGTGGCCGCGGGGTGGGGCCAGCAGTACTTCGCAGGGCCGCTGAGCGAGGTGCTCCTGCAGGTGGCCGTGCCGGTGTGGCCGCCGCAAAAGTGCGCCGACGCGTTCGTCCAGAGGATCACGGATGACAATATTTGCGCGGCTGGTTATGAGGGAGGAAAGGATTCCTGTCTGGTTAGTACTCTGTTCTCATGAACATTCGCTTACGATCACAGTCCCTAACAGCACGACCAGTGTATTCATTCACAATGGGCGAGTGGTATATCATTTTTCATTTTTGCTTCACAATATACACGGTGATTCACTAAAAAATGCAGAGTTTATTCAGCGGTTTGTCCTCTCCTGAAGATATGTAAACCAAGCGGAATTAAAAGAATGAAAAATACCTTATAATATTAGGCAGTGCGCGCCCATGATGAGAAATCTGTCCTTGCCGAGACTTCGACGATTCCCGTCGTGTGTGTGTGTGTGTATCAGTGGCGTGCATACAATAGATGCATAAAAACATTGCCTACCCCATAAAAATTTTAAATCAACAATACACAGTATTTTGCAGTATCTTATGGGGGTATATATTTTTTTAGAAAAATAGATCTATAACACTGTCTGAGTTCTCTCACAGTTCAAAATAATGCAATAACATCCATAAAAACCAATATAAACGAGCCGCTGCGCCCCCGCTGCTGGTGCTCTACTCTACGTAAGCAAGTAAGCATGCCTTTTGGAATGGAAGCAAAGCAATTGCGACTGATTGATAGAAATTCGTATGGAGCAGAAAAGCATTGCTTTCGACTTGAATTCTAATCACTCAATTGATATTGTGTGTTGTCAGTGGGGGAAATCTCAAACTCCTCCAATTTATTTCTGATATCCACTGATCCCATGCTAATGAAGGGATTCATGATAGAAGACCGAGTTATTCACACTGGACATATCGTTCTGTAAACATGGCAACATCGTATATAGGCCAACAAGGAAGATGGATTTGAAATAATCAAATCTCAAGTTTTCTCCTCATGTTGAGTTGAATGTGATATTTTTACGTCTGTAGTAGTTCTAGTGATTTTAATCATCTGAGTTTTGGTTCATTGTGACATCATACCTATAAAGGAATGTAATTATTTCGTCGAGCTGTCAATACTCTGAAATGAAGGAAATTTCATCAACCGACGTCATTGTCAGTTGGTTTCGATGGCTTCTTTGAAATGAGCTGTGAAATTCAACAACTTCAACAATCGCATGTCACATTATTTGCAACAAACACCTATTTGAATATATCAAAACATCAATACGGTGGCATAGTTGGATGTCCAAATCGATATCACTCCACTCGCCTATGGTCTGAACAAGTCCATTTTCTGGTTGAGACCTGTTGAATTACACTTACCATCACTTGGTATTCTCATGTCAAGACGCGCATATCTTCACTTTGGAAGTCAGGGTCACATGAGGGTCGAATGAGATCGTGATTACTTCTACTTATTGAAATCTTTCATTGTTTTTCAGGGACATTCTGCATGAATTTATTAGTTACATCTGGCGAGTTTGAATCTTAGGCCAATTCACTAACGCCTTGGTTTTTGTTCTCTCCTTGTCTTTGAGAACTCTCTTTCATTTCTAAAACGACAAATGGAATAACAAATATTTCAAAAATGATAAGGTACCGATCGAGTATTTTTATTTGTAGGGAGATTCTGGTGGTCCACTTATGTATCGACTAGAAAATGGCCGCTGGGTTACCATAGGAGTAGTGTCCTGGGGAATAGGATGTGGAAATAAAGATAGTCCAGGAATATACACGAAAGTGAGCAACTTTCTACCTTGGATAATCAAGCATACAATAGCGAAGAGGGGGTGAAGTATGCAATTCTGTTTTTCAATAATGATGTGTATGAATAAGGTATAAATAGTAGTGAAGATTCATGAATTTCATTCATTATTCTCATAAATTTCTGAATTACTGTCATCATATTAGGATTGAAAGTCATGGTTACCTATTTATGTGAGCCCATATCAAAATCTCTGGAAAGAGTCAGATATTTTAATTATAGGTGAATGTCAAATCAACATTTATACTGTTTTTCTTCCGTGGCATTTGTTTGGAATCCGCAGTTGTGTAGTTCCCTCAGTTCTGTAGGCCAAAAGAAATGAGTGCCAGTTTTGAGGAGCGAATTTGATATGTCCTGTTTAAATAATATGTGATGGCACCTTTCATTCTGCATCTTCCTCAGTTTATGTCGTGAAAATAAGGTTATTTTGCACTCATCTACATTTTTTTCGATTCTTTTTTGAATTTCACAATAAAAAAGATTGGAAACCTCTATTTCTCGAAATATTCCAAAAAAAAGTGCGAATGTTCACCTTTTTTCTTGGCCTCGTCTGATGAAGGTGGATTCACCTTCTTTCATATGGAAGGCGGTGTCTGATGAAGGTGGATTCACCTTCTTTCATATGGAAGGCGGTGTCAAACGAGAATCTGTGTCATTTCGACTCTTGAACTAGTTGTTCTGACACAGACTCTCATCTAACAGCCCCTTCCACATAAAAAAGGTGAATCCTCCAAGAAGAACACGGATGAATTTTTTTTACAGTACAGAAAAAATAGAAAATACCCTGCTTATATTGAGAAAATTCGTTTCAAAATCTCATTCACTAATGAAGAAATCATTTGAAATATCGTTTATTGAGTTATGTTAATATAACTTTCTTCGTAAGGTCGTCAGTTTTCAATTTGTCTGCAAACTCAAAATTCAAAACTGTGCCGTTTTTCTGTGAAGAAGTATTATATCGTGCTAAGTGCAAATAAGAACAATAGTGCCAATCATGGACCATTTGAAATGCGAAATTCAATTTATTCGTTCAAATGTATTATGAGACGGAATATGAAATGGGTGATAAGGGAATTAGACAAAAGCGTAAGAAGTATGTTTATGCATCATGTTTTTGTCACAGTTTTTTATTGGTTCATTGTTCGGTGCTGAACGTATCATGACATATTATAAGCAAGTCTAAGTAAATAATTATTACAACAGGTACAATGTATAGAGGGGATCTATTAGGTTGGTTAACCCGATAAATTCAAATGAAGTGATTTTTCATGTTGATAAAATTAGGACTGAATATGCAATTTCATCTAGAGTTTGTTAGATTTTGGTCTGCAATAGGTACTCAATAGTGTTCTTGAGCAGTACTTCACGATGCGCAACTTTTGAAAAAATAATTGAATTACGTGTATTAATCATAGATAATGTTGTATGAATAATGTAGTATTATATTCGTGCTTCACTTCAATCCGAAGTTGAGATAGATATATAGGTAGTAGGTATGTTGGTTGCTCCTTTGTGATTTAAAATTCAATTGATAAAATATAAGAGAGACTATACCTAGATTCAGAATGAGTGAAACATGAAAGATTTTCATCAGTCATGTTAGTTTCAATCCGATGGCGCGCATTAGAAACTTTTCATTTATAAATATACCTAAATTCCAAACTCAAAAAATCACTTCTTCAAAATAAATTATTTAAAAAGTGTTATACATATTCAACAGTGAATAATACCTATATTTATTTCCGTTATATGTAACAAAAAAATATTGAAATAAATATTCTCGCAAAAAACAGACTGCATACACTGCATCCATCTATTGAAAGTGTATAATGCAACAGACTCATTTCTACTCTTTAAATGAATGCAATGTTCAGTTGACTAGGTTGGGTGTCGTTGCATCAACATAACAGCTAAGTATATATGTAGGTTAGTCGTTCTGGACGGCTAAAAATGTTCACAAAATAAGATTATGTTCCTATGAAGTCATACACAAATGAAACATGAAAAAAATTGATAAATCATTCTACTGACTTGTAGAACTAGAGATGATAACATAAGTCATATAACAATAATATAATTATTTAAATCCTTTTACTTGTTATTGAAGTCATAACAAATTCCAATACCCTGGAGGTGGAAGTGAGTGAATATTATAATAAATGGTCCTCAAAGTAGATATATACTATGGATATACCATAGTTCATTCATATATATCTGGCGCAGAAAGCAGCATCAAAATAATTATGTAGATGGAAAGTCTGCTGTATCTTCTGCTGTCAGCTCTATCAACCAACTGTACATATACAGTGCAATGTATAGTGCACCAAGAAGTGAATGCATACAATACAAAAACATAAAACATCACGTGAGTATCATAGGTGTTTGTAGAATTTTGTTCAGCCAGTTAGTGTAATGATACTTCGTGAACAATTTTATATGCCCTCTTACTAGGTTGTACACCGAAGGGTTTGACATGTTATCTCCTATACACTCATCTATAAAGCATAGGTTCAGCCAAGTTGAGGGAAGTAGGTACAAATAAAATGTTCCAGAGAAAATGACAGATTAATATAAGTGGCCGTTTATAGTTTCATTCTGCCACAGCGGAGAAATCAGTTGAATTTGCCGAATCGTTCAGATGTTTGAACTTTGATTCTTGACATAGATTTCCAGAAATTAGTTACCATCGATGCACAAGCAGGAACAGATTCCATCAATCCCTACATTATGGTTTAGCATTGCCTGGTCTGTTTATTCTGTGATTTCAATCATACTCGGATGTCCATTTAATGAATTATCTCATCGAAGTTGATTCATGCTATTATCAAACCTATTTGAATTTTCAATGATCTATTCCGAGATTATTCTACAAAATACGTATGCATGAGAATGAATCTCCATATCTGTCATATATAATTGAACGATATTTGAAATACTCGACTTCTATATCATTTACATGCAAGAGCTCATGTTAGTGAGATAAGTTCAGAGAATCATAGAGAAAAATTCAAAAAGTGTGTGTATATTTAAGTAGATATGTTGCGATTAGCAATTATTTTGCTGCCTTGAGCGACGTTAACAGTTGCTCCAGTATATTTCAGCAGTGTTCATCTTTGCCACATAATACTGGGTGAGATGTTCGATATTCAATTCATGCATCTGCAAATCCAAATTAGTCGCTTTCATTGTTCTTTTACCTTTCTCATACCTAGTAAATTTAGATGTTTCTGTGGATAGTGTGCTTGAAAAGTCGATAGATGTCGTAAAAGAATCAATATAAACAAACATTTTTGTGAATTAATTATTATTGTACTCTGAACTCGAAGAGAATTATGTAACATTACATGACTGATCAGTGCATCTAATGAAGCAACATTATTGAATATTATTCTTCACTTGAAAATCGATAGCAACTGCCCTATATATATAGCACGAGTCGATATGAATACGTAGGTATACATTGTGAATATGTGTTTGATTTGATCAATAATGGGACTGTCAAGTTGGGTTTTAAACTAGACATTGAAGTTGCTGTTGCCGTTAGAGTTCGTCTGACGTTCAACTTTCATAAGCTTGACGTTGTGGTTGTGCACAAGTGACATCGAGGTGACAACAGTCAACAATGAAATAATTGATCATTCTATCCTCGAAGAAATATCATTTGAAACTGACCGTAATTTATGTTGTCCATTTTGTTGTGATGAATGTAGACAAAAATAAAATAACCTCCTCGGCAACTGAACGTCAACAGCAAAAGTTGTAACATTGTTATCCTTGAACGACATCTGCCAACGTTTTCCTAACGTCAAACAAATTCATAATGCAATTACCATTTTATATATTTTAATTATAGACGGTAACGGCGAACAGCAACATCAACGTCAAGTTTATGAAACCAGCTTCACTCCTAAAACCCTGTATATCAAGATGGACTACTCATCACCGTTCGTAACAATATACGAGGGTAGTCAGGGACCTCTGGAGAAACTATACTCGGCACTTGGCCAATTTCTCATACATTATATTCTATATCACACAACATTCATTTTAATACTTGGTGGTCCATCTTAAGACTCGGATTCTTGGGATTCTGTGACGGCGAGTAGGGGTATGCCAGCTTCGTCAGAAGGTTGGAGGATGTTGTGCGGGGTCACGACGGCGCAGATGTTCTGCGTCTTCTTGCGAGCGTTTTTCGGCAGCGGAGTGGAAGGGAGTTTGCTTGTCTTCGCTTCGAGAGAAGGGCCTGGTTGAGTGGTCACTTTGGGCGCTCTTTCCTTGTTCAGCCAGAATGTTGTCATTTTTCCTTTTCCCTGAGAATTACAACGAAAGTTTTCGACGAGAAAATTTTGGGCTCTCATAATCCATAATCAAGCATCAAAAATCTATATTGCAGAAGTTTTCTCAACTTCCAACGGTAGTTAGCCAGCTAACAATGTGATCACCCGAATATTTTTGCGTAGAAAATCTTGCGCCACGTAGAACTGAAAGTATGCTAGGTGAAAACGTATTCTTAAGACAACCCATATGTCTACCTCATTCAACAATAATCGGAAATTTTTTCCATATTTCATATTTCCATCACTTCTGGTAACTTGGGAATTTCAGATGAAATATCCTCTATATTTTTGGATTCTGCAGACGATTCTGTGTATGATCACATGACCAAAAGTGGTGTATTTGATTGTTCAGAAGCATTTTTATATTTTCATCTAGAGTGCGTTGGACTTCTGATGGATATGATTGATGAAATGGTGGAAAAAATTCCGATTATACTGAATCCAACACCACTGACAACTTCGAATCTCATACCCTCAGACCCCCTGGAAACCTTGGCTTGTCTAAAGAACACCTCCAGTATATGTAAATTCTTCTAAAACAATTTTTATATCGAGAGAAAATTGTTGTTCTGCAATCTTGCAGAAAACTGATGACTTCCGCTCTCCAAAGTCCTTGATGAAAAGGAAACCTTAGATATCGACGACCTATTAATAATAATCATCCTAACTTGTATTTGCGCCAACGATATTTCTTCATTATTTCTCACGGAAGCTGTTTCTGATTGCATCCTCTGATGAGACTCATTTTGCCTGTGAAATGCGATGGCATTGAATGCCGCTAAAATTACCGAATCGTATTAATTAACAGAGTTGAGGTTTGCTTCAAAATTTGCTTTAAATTGCTTCATTTCTGCGATAATTCTCTCAATTATGACTAGAGGTTCCTGGAAAGTGGGGCTCAGGAAATCTATCCTAGCTGATTAGCATTGAATCTTTCTACTTATTTGAATTTTTCCTAAAAATCTCAATTTTAAATTTTGCTTTTTAAATTTTTTAAACGCGGTTAATGGTAACGAGGACGAGCATGTGAGGTCCATTGCGAAAACTGCATCACAAAAACTTGGCTTCCTGTTCCGTGCGAAGAAGTACTTTACACATGGAACATTCGGAACGCAGCAGTGATAAAGCTGCTAGGTTCTGAGTTATTCAAGTTTGACCGGGTCTCTCTCGAGCTTCCTGCGATAAGCGAATGCGCCTCAAGTTCAAGCTCAACGGGTCGAATTAGTGCTTTGTGCACGATAAACCAACCTTCATCTCGATTTCTCCCCGACATTCCAGATCAAAGGTGCCGAACTTATCAAGCACGGCCTTGGTGACTGGGCTGACGTGTATTCTCAGCGGGAGGCCGTTGGATTCCATGCGAGATGCCGTGTTGACCGTGTCGCCGAAAAGGCAGTAACGCGGCATTTTCAGTCCCACGACGCCGGCGACACAGGGCCCTGCCAACAGAAGGGGAAAAAGTCAGGTCATTACAGCTTGCGGCGCGCCGCGTCAATCAGCTCGGAAGGCAGCTGGCTCAAAGGGAACTACAAGGCGCAGTCCCTTCTCTTCAGTTCGTTTCTTACTAACGAACTATTAGAAACATGCTTTGAACGCTGTCTTCTATAATATATAGAACGAATGAAAAAGTTCAGAAGAGATTGTTTCTTACATCAATTCGTGCACGAATCATCCTCATCAATGGAAGAAATCGAAGAGAAGGATTCCAGCTGATCACTTCGGTTGCAAGGAAGTTGACACGAAAAATATGAACCAGTATACTGGCGAGTATTCAATGTCCAGCTTCCTTTGCCAATTTTCATTTCATTTCATTCAATTTTATTTTCATGTTTCTTTGCACATGGGACATGAATGGATATGGATGGACAAAAGAATCAACATGCGTGCATGTATAGTAGCATGACTCATTTGAAGAAATGATAGGTATGATTTAATCATTGTCATTCATTCTATATTATGTTCTTCAATTTTTTATTGTGGATGAACTGATTGTCACGTTCACTTTTTTGCATTCCATATTAGCTTACATTTTTATGCATAGATTTATTAACTGTCACCGCAATTGATCAGGAGAAGAAATTATTTTCTTTGCTCCCTTGTGTAGATGAACTGATCCATGATATGATTTTTTTTATCAAACTTTGTTGAATTAACCAGGAACTTTCATATGATCACACTGACCTGTGTGTATCCCAATTCTCAGCTTGAGCGGTTCATTAGGTCGATGATGGATACGAAATTTACGAACTGCTTCCAACAGGGCCAAAGACATTCTGGCAATCTCCTTAGCGTGCAAATTCCCATTCCTTTCTGGCAAACCGGATACCACCATGTAGGCGTCTCCAATCGTTTCAACCTGGATTCAAATGAGGCATCAGGAATAGAAGGAATGGTGGATAAAAATATACATCCAGCTTCAAATAAACGTTGAAATTGAATATTCATGAGAACTCATCGATCTTTACAATACATAGAATATACAGAATGGGGTGAATGATTATCCCAAAGATTCGAATGTTCGTCATCTATAAAGAAAGCCATTTCAATAGTCCAGTCAAATAAAGTTGAAACGAGAGCGACAAACTGGGATCTCGATCGTTATATATATCAGGATTATTCATTGAATGAATAGGATTCATTTTTATTCAGGCTATACTTACGAAAATTAATTCATATTACAAGATCGAATAACATCGTACAGAATGCATTTTGTGGCTTCATAATTCGTACGATGAAAATGCACTCGAAATGAGGGATCGGCTGGGCATTGCTCTGGGCTGGGCATAGCCTATATAAATAATTCAATTTGAGATCATGACTTGAGTTATCACTCATTGATTTTTATTTCTCAAATACATCGAAGCGAACAATATGATTGGTCCATTTTATTTCTTAGGTAGGCGGTTTTTCCGGATCACTAGACCCACTTCAAGAGCCGAGCACTTCTGACTGAATCGATATTTCGATGAGTGTTGACGCGAAATTCACATTTGGAAATTCTACGATAATCGAATGGGACAGATTTATTTATTGGATGGAAGAGCAAGATCTCTTCATGTATTATGCGTGTATTATGAGTGTTCTTGTATAGGGGAATCGGGTACTATTTATTTTGTCACCAACAATATGAGCGATTATTTTTGTTACTTTTCTTCATGCACCAACAGGAAAACATACAAAAAAATGCATGTGTTAAATAATATGCACTCATTCAGACTGAACCAATGACAATGTTGGTGTTCCACGAGGATCTGCCTTGGCACCAACTTTAATGGAAGTTTCCAAGGCTGCAGAATTGTTTGGCCCAGTCAGTGACATTGATACTACTTTTCGTGCGAGAGTGTCTGCTCGTTCATTCCCCCCATTCCGGGTTACCACCCAGAGGAGGATCATCAATCAGTTTGTGTGAGCATTTCCATGTCATCTTCGTGTTGAACAAGGTATACTTAGTGTTTCAATAGACAAAAGTAATAATACCATTGTGAAGAAAATAATACCATCGTGAATAAAATGAAAGTTGCGTATCGAAGGAGGATATATGAGGATGTATGTCGTTACTATAGACGCAACATAGGAAGAGTAGGTCTTTTCAGAATCCATCTTTACGCACTAATGATGAATCTGAGACGCATTTATACTTTCGAATATAAACTCAATGAAGAATGCTCAATAAAAGTCAGAGAAAATGAATTGAGCCAGCTGCTGCTTCTTTTTAGAGAATCCCTTGTGGTTTACCGGGCACCCCCAAGTTGAGATTTTATTTCAGCTCTTATTTCACATAGAACAATAGTATCCTGGGATAATAAAATCGCGTTCCTAACTGCATTCCTCTGATGCATTCTCCTTCTATAATCATACTTATTCATTGAGTCTGGTTCGGCAGATATTTGAATTCACTTTAGAAGCTTATCAATCAAAGGAATCCGTAAGTCTTGAAAGATTTTTTGCCATAAACTGATTTTCGAAGTTTCAGACGGAGTAGGGAAAATGCAATATAGATAATTTAAGGAATGTTGGCTGGAGTGGATCTGAAAAATCCGATGGGAATTGAAATGTTTCGGTCTTGGGAAGGAAGCGGACAATGTGACAACGTTGTCAATATCGTTTTCAGTTGGGAATGTTATCTTCCCTGTTGAAATTTTTATTGATTCAGGTCGAGTGGTTTCAGATACAAATACTGATAAGCTAATATGATAAACCGTTCTGGTTTTCTATATACCTAACCATGTATAAGAGGTTTTGTAATTGGGGCTCACTTTGTACAGGGTTTTCCCGAATATTTTTGCACCCCACCTACAGGGGTTACTTCGGAAGTAATCAGAAAATAGTAAATACAAAAGTTATATATTTTTTCTGAAATTAGAATTTATTGTCAAAAATTCAAAATTATTTCGGCATATGACATATTTTGAGATGTTGTCTTTTTTTTTTCGAAGGATCACCCTGTGTTCTATCTCATATTTGAAAATAGCTGTCAGCTGTCTATTGTATTATAAATTTCTCTCGAATTTGTTCTGTGCATCATAATATTGGACAATAGCACTTCCTGAGACAACCAAGTGAATATGAAAGGAGATGCTGTATTTCAAGATGTCTTTCAAGTAAGTTATACATCATTGGGATTGTATGCAGCCTTATCATTATTGGAAAGTAGTTACAGTTTTACATTCGTAAAATATAATATAATATAATGTTAAAAATAAAATAAAAAATGTCTCATAAACCTGGTGATATTTCTTATGATCACTATTACTATAGATTTGAGTTCTACAAATTTACTAGGTAGACACACCTTAAGTTTAAGCTTATACGAACTATGATAGATTTTTTAGAGATTTTAGATGAGGAGGAGGAAATCAAAACAGAAATTGTTGGGAGTCTGCAGGAGTGCTTTGAGACTGAGGGAGAGGGAGTGAGAGGTATTGGAATAATCCATTTTAATATAAGAAGTATTAAAAAACCCTATGATGCGTTGCTAGTGTACCTAGAGTCTGGTAAGCACAATCTTGATGTAGTGGTCTTGTCGGAAACATGGAATATTGAAGATGTGAGTACATTTAACATCCCAAATTACAATATATTTTATAATGAATCTGAAGTAAATCAAAATGATGGAATCATTATCTATGTGAAAAACAATATCAATGTAAATACTGAAATCATCCCACTATCTGAAACAAAACTACTGAGTCTGACCTTTGAAACCAGTGGTGTTTCAATTTGCGTAACTGCATCATACAGACCTCCTTCCATAAACGTGCAAACATATTTAGACAATATAGAACAGTTTTTTGCAAACTCTAACAAAAATAATATTGAGATTTTCATTGGCGATATTAACATTAATCTGAAGGACACCCTTACTCAAAATACTGTAAGATACTTAAACATCCTAACGGAACACGGTTTCATATCATATATCAATGAGCCTACTAGAATAGCGGAAGGATCAAGTACTATCATTGATCACATATTTATTAGGAAAGAAAATTTAAATAGAAACGAAATTCTAATCAAACCAAAAATAATTCTAGCCGATATGACAGATCATTACCCTATACTCCTAACGATAAATGAAAGGAAAAAAAGTAATGTTATAACAAACAAAAAAAGAGACATCACTAAGAGAACTGATTATATGAAGCTAAATTTATTCTTACAACGAGAGGATTGGTTGAGTATTCTGAACTGCGAAGAAGTACAACTTGCATATGATCTTTTCATCGATAAATTCAAGCAATGCTTAGCTAGGGCAACTAAGATAATCACATTAGGTGAAAACAAGAACAAACATATCAAACCTTGGATTACCACTGATCTCATAGATTCTATAAAATTTCTGGATTACTCTAAGAAAAAATGGAACAACACCAAAACAATCGAAGCAGAAATTAAATACAAGAATTATAGAAACAAATTGACCAGATTAATCAGGCAAACAAAAAATCATTACTACCGAAATGAACTGATTGGAGCTAACGGTGATTGTAAAAAAACTTGGAAAATTATTAAATATATTTCAAATAGAAACAGCACTAAAAATAACGTACAAAACATAACAATTATAAAATCAAATGGTGAAAAAATTATTAATAATGATGAGAAAATAAAATTGTTTAACGACTATTTCATAAACGTTGGGCAGGAAATGTTAAAAAAAATCACTAGAGGAAATTTGCCAAACGGTTTTCTTAAAAACACATCTATAAATTCTACTATGTACTTAGAACCTACGAATGAGAATGAAGTAATTATCTTGATTGCAAATCTCAAAAATAACTGCTCCCCAGGACCTGATGGAATAACTGCTAAAATGATAAAACATACTCACACACAGATCATAGGACCCTTGGTTCATATTATAAATTTATCGTTTCAAACAGGGGCAGTGCCTCGACAATGGAAAGAATCGGTAGTAACACCAGTCTATAAAACGGGTAAAAGAAATCTATTAAACAACTACAGGCCTATCTCTGTAACTAACAATATTGCAAAGATTTTCGAACAATGCATTAAAAAAAGGTTATTATCATTTTTTGATAAACATTCCGTCATAACTAAACATCAGTACGGCTTTCTGAATAAATTAAGCACTGAAAATGCTATTATGGACCTTGTTGAAAAAACTGTCAGTGCTTTGGACAAATCGAGGAAATGTTTAACCATATTCCTTGATTTGGCCAAAGCATTTGACACCGTATCCCATAGTCTCCTAATAGAAAAACTATATACATATGGTGTGCGAGATAAGACACTAGAAGTCTTGCAGAATTATTTAGCAAACAGATTACAAAGAGTTAAAATTGACGAACAGTTGAGTACCCCTCAAGAAGTTACTATTGGCGTTCCTCAGGGAACTGTGCTTGGCCCTGTTCTCTTTCTCATTTACATAAACAGTATCACGGAAATGACTGACTTTTGTGGTCACCTCATCTGCTATGCTGATGACACAGCTATTGTATACACAGGAGAATCATGGGAAAATGTCTATAAACTTGCTGAAGACGGGCTCCAAAAGATTAAGACATGGCTTGATTACAATTTACTGACCTTGAATGTTAGTAAGACGAAATTTATGACATTTTCTCTGCAAAACACTGATCAGCCACAAAGAATAAAACTAAAAATAAAAAGTTCGAGATGCGACTCACATCAACCATGTACATGTGATAAAATAGAAAAGACCTCAAAAATCAAATACTTAGGTGTTATGCTGGACCAGCATTTCAGATGGGACGAACACATAAATCAAGTCACAAAAAGACTGAGAAAGCTTATTTACACATTCTATAATCTACGAGATATTCTAGATAAGAAGAATTTAATGATGTGTTATACGTCTTTGGCAGAGTCTGTGATACGGTATTGTATAATAGCTTGGGGTGGAACATTTTATAGTACAATGACCTGCATGCAAACAGTGCAAAACACTTTATTAAAAATAATATTCAAGAAGCACAGATTGCACGCAAGTGATTCCCTATACTACTAATTACTAAACATCAGATCTTTATATACTTTCCAAAGCCTGACATGGATTTATTCAAACAATGAAATATATGACCAATGTAAATCCAAAGTAAGTAGATTCACCGATAAAATACAACTTCCATTGTTTCACAAGACACACACGCAGAGATTCATTTTCTTTTTTGGTCCAAAACTTTACAATATGCTCCCAGCACATCTGAAAAATATAAAAACCCTTCCCAAATTCAAAAAAAAATTAAAATTATACCTCGCTGAAAATGCAACTATGTTTAACAATATCTTTTGAGTCCCCTTTCACAATTTAATCACATCATACAATAATACTATGACAGTATTCATTCAGGATTACCCTCTCTCGCACTCTCCTTTGGTCTACTGCATTTACCTTCTCTCTCCAATATATTATATGATCTATATGAATTTTTTATTTTTTTTTTCTATAGTTGTAAGTATTCTTTCAATTTGAGAGAATTGGCACAATACAAGCATATTCTATGCTTAGGTGTAATTCTCGACATTTTGATGAATATAAAATAGCACATAAAATGGTTATATATGTAATTGATTATTTGAATTGAATAAATTTGAATTTGAATTTGAATTTGTATAACCCAATAAGGGATTACTCGAACTAACGTGTGTTTCTTATAGCATCTGTGAATTGGATTGCGCAGCGGAAGCGCCATGTTTTATAGCCTCTAGAAGTGATCACAGAGCCGATTGAATTTGTAGGGCGAGAAAATATATTCCTCTAACTCCAAGGGTGAAATACTGCGGCATAGGAATGTGCCTGTTTCACCCTTGCGAGTTGGACTCCAAGACCAATGACTGCTTCTTATACTCATAATAGGTCTCGATGGAGCATTTCTTAAACTCAAGAGAACCTCAACCAACGCAAACAGTATATTTATTATCATGGTTTTTCCTCAAATATCTCTCTTGGTACTAGCAGATTTCCTCAAGTGGCCACTATTGGTCAGCTTTCATTGCGAACATTCATCAACGAACTATATTGATTACAACAGGGTAATGAGTTGATGTTTGCGGATAATCTCTATTTTTATGCTGTTGAGGGGATCGAATGCCGGATGCAGAAAAGCAATAATCCACACTGATATAAAATATATTTCGACATGAATTGAACATACACACACTAAGATGATAAAACAACAGTACACGATAATGTCTCTAGACGGACTGCCTTGGTAGCTGCTCTGGTTTCGCTACCTGCGCCCTGTCGGCAAGCTGTCCGAAGGGTGGATAGGAATTCCAACATTACAGTGGCGGAGTCGCCACATCACCCCCCCGCGGAGTAGAGTGCGCTGCGGTTCACGTGGTGAGGCGCGCCGGAAAGTGTACGCGGCGCCCAGAGCGGGTGACGCGAGGGGCAGGAGCAACTTCCGGAGGCGGTGCAGGGACGATGGCGGCTGGTGCCGGGACGGTGGCAGCTGGAGTTGTCTCGGGCAATGTTGGGGGCGAGAGAAGGTGGGCTGGCTTGAGTCGGTCCAAGGAGACTGTCACCTGCTTGTCGCGTATTAGTAGCCGATAAGTTTTAGGTCCTCGGTCCAGTACGGGGTACGGTCCGGTATATGGAGGCTCCAAAGATGCTCGTACGGCGTCCTGGCGCACAAAAACGTGCGAAGCGTTGGGAAGTTCGCTGTGCACGAAAACGTTCGGCGATGCATGGCGCGATGTGGGTACCGGGCGGAGCGTAGCGAAGTGGCGTCTGAGTTGAGACACGAAATCCGGGTACGCGGGTGGACTCTGCAGCGGCGGCGTCAGCAGTTCGCTAGGGAGGCGGAGTGGCTCCCCGTACACGAGGTCGGCGACAGAGGCGTGAAGGTCAGGACGAAAAGCGCTGCGTAATCCGAGAAGGACCACGGGAAGAGCGTCTATCCACTTATCATCGGCGTGGCACATGAGTGCTGCTTTCAGAGGCCGATGAAGGCGTTCGACCAGGCCGTTGGCCTGAGGGTGGTAGGCTGTTGTGTGCGTGAGCCGTACGCCGGTGAGGGTTGTCAGGGCGCGAAACAGGTGGGACTCAAACTGACGTCCCCTGTCGGTGGTGACTTGAACTGGACACCCAAAACGCGCGATCCACATCGCGAAGAAAGCTCTGGCGACGGTCTCGGCAGTGATATCGGCGAGAGGCGTAACTTCTGGCCACCGCGAAAAACGGTCGACGGCCGTGAGGCAATATCTGAATCCTCCCGCGTGAGGTAGGGGACCGATGAGATCGATATGCACGTGAGTGAAACGAGCAGGAGGGGCTGCGAAGGTGCCCAGAGGCGTAGTCACGTGACGAGTAACTTTGCAGCGTTGGCACTGTTCGCAAGCTTTCGCCCACTCACGGCAATCCTTGCGCAATCCATGCCAGACGAAGCGGTCGGCGACTAGCTGAGCCGAGGCGTTGCGGCCGGGATGACTCAGAGAATGTAGCGCGGTGAAGGCTGCCTGGCGGAAGGGCGCTGTGAGATAAGGTCGTGGGCGGTCACCAGCGGTGTCGCAGTAAATGGAGACGTTCAAGCCGGGGACGGGACAGCGTGCGAGCCTCAGAACCGAAGTAGGCGAACGCAGGTGGTCTGTGAGTTCCGGATCAGTGTTCTGAGATTCGGCGAGAGCTGCGTAGTCCAGGGGCGAAGAGATAGCCGCGGTGCGCGACATGGCGTCGGCAACGACGTTGTCTGCCCCGGAAACATGGCGAATATCCGTAGAAAATTGGCTGATATAATCCAGATAGCGGAGTTGCCGAGGTGAACAGGCATCCAACTTCTGTTTGAATGAAAAGATTAGCGGTTTGTGATCAGAAAAAATCACAAAGGCTCTGCCTTCGAGCATATGGCGGAAATACCGCGTGGAACGGTACACTGCGTAAAGTTCGCGGTCGTAGGGGGACCAGTGCAGTTGGGAGGCAGTCAGCTTGTGCGAAAAGAAACCAAGTGGTTGCCACGTGCCATCAGGAATCCTTTGTTGCACGACACCGCCGACACAGGAGTTGGACGCGTCGGTGAAGAGCGCGAGTTCTGCTGCTGGGTCAGGATGCACAAGCATAGTAGCTTCAGCGAGGCTAGCTTTGCAGGCGTCGAATGCAGCGACACGAGCGGGTGTCATATCAACAGGCGCGGAGCCTCTGGTGTTAGGTCCACGGAGAGCATCGTCAAGCGGTGCTTGTAGGGAAGCCGCGTTTGCAAGAAAACGTCGATAGAACGTGAACATCCCGAGAAAACGCCGTAGTTCCTTAGCGGTGGTGGGCTGCGGGTACTCTAAAATCGCTCGGACTTTTTCCGGAAGTGGACGGATTCCATCTGCAGAGACGTGGTGTCCCAAGAATGATAACGAGGGCACTCCGAAGAGGCATTTGGCTTGGTTGATGAGGACGCCATGTTCGGACAACCGCTGGAACACGACACGGAGGTGTTCTTCATGTTCTGCAGGAGATCGGGACGCGATGAGCACGTCATCGATGTGACATGTACAGAATGGTAATCCGGTGAGGACTTGATCCATGAACCTCTGGAAAGTCTGGCCGGCGTTACGTAGGCCGAATGGCATGAATAAAAATTCGAAGAGGCCGAAGGGCGTGATGATCGCGGTTTTAGGAACATCTTCTGGCGCAACAGGTATCTGGAGATAGGCCTTGACTAAATCCAGTTTTGAAAAGATCGTGGATCCAGTCAGGAAGGCGTTGAAATCGGCGACGTTATGCACCGGGTAGCAGTCGGGAACTGTGCGGGCGTTTAGTGCTCGATAGTCGCCGCAGGGTCGCCAACCGTCCGGTTTAGGAACCATGTGAAGCGGTGAAGCCCAACAGCTAGAAGATGGCCGCGCGATGCCAGCACGGACCATGTCGTCGAATTCGGCGCGTGCGATCCGGAGTCTGTCGGGTGGAAGGCGCCGTGCCCGTGAGGCGACGGGAGGTCCGGGCGTCACGTTGATGTAATGCTGAGTAGCATGGCGGGGCGTATGTGGTACTCCGCGAGGACGAGTGAGATCGGGGAACTCAGCGAGTATGGTTGAAAATGGTCCATCGCTGGTAATTGTCTTCACGCTGGACTGGAGCGTGGTTCCAGTCATGCCTGTAGCAGCGAGGGAGGTGACATTGTCAACCAGGCGGGAGCGTCGAATGTCGACGAGAAGGTCGTAAAATGACAAAAAATCGACGCCGATGATGGGTTTCTCGACGTCGGCGATGACGAAACGCCACGAAAAATCACGGCGTAACCCTAAGTCAAGGTGAAGCACCATTGCGCCGTAGGTGGCGATGGTAGTGCCGTTGGCAGCCATGAGCTCGTACGACGTTCTTGTTGGTCTTCCAGGTACTCGCGATCGTGGGAAAACGCACAAATCTGAACCAGTGTCGATCAGGAATTGTATGCGCGACTTGCGGTCCGAAACGTGAAGGCGGCGCGGAGAAACGGAGCAGCCACTGCCCGCCATCATTGACTGCTGCTGGTGTTTTCCTGTCGCGAACATGGAGATTTGCAACGGTAAGCCTGGGCGCCGTAGCGACGGTGGTACCAACACTCGCCGTCCTGAGAAGGAGATACTTCACGGAGCCTTGTAGATTGGCTGTCGGTACGCGGGCGACTTTGCGAACGACTGCGTGAACGACTTTGCGAACGGTTGGAGCGAGTACTTTCGCGGCGCTCGGGTGATCGAAAACGGGTGCTGAGAGCGGCTACCTGCCGGGAGAGCTCTGCTACTTGTTGCGCTATATTCTGTGGCGTGGGGGCAGGGATGGCGGCGACGACACGTGGCACGGCGGATACCTCGTACACCTTGTCAGCGAGGCGCGCGACTTGTTCGAACGGAGCGTCTGCTTGAGTTGCGATGATGGCCTGGAGTTGGGATGGAAGGCGGTCGGTCCACAAAGTTCGTAGAAGGGCCTCTGGAATGTCACTGGAATCAGCCAGGCCACGGAGGTGTCGAAGAAACTGGGACGGTGTCCTGTCTCCGAGCTCTTCCTGTGACAACACCTGGCGTACGCGTTGTTCTGCTGTTTTCGAAAAACGCGTAATGAGCTCTTGTTTGAGTTTGTCATACCTGTTCGTGACTGGTGGATTCAATATGATGTCCTTAACTTCTGTCGCGTACGTATTGTCTAGTTGAGACGTAACGTGGCTGTATTTCGTGTGGTCTTGAGTAATCCCTGCTAGCTGGAACTGGGCCTCTACTTGAGCGAACCACAAGGCAGGGTCACTAGGCCAGAAGTTTGGCAGTTTGGGGGACACTCTGTAGATAGCATCGGTGCCTACAGTCGTGGCAGCAGCAGGTGAAGCGTTGCGGCCCAAAACGGCGTGGGCGGCGGCTGATTGAACGGCGGGATCGGCAATTGGGCCCGGTAGCCGTAATAGACGCTCATATTCGCTTTGAACTAACGCGAGTTGTTGAAGTTGAGTCTGGAACATCTGTTGTAGTTGCTCGAACTGCTGTTGTGGTTGCAGCGGGGGTGCTCGTGGAGGAAGATGTGTTTCAGCTTCTTGTACGGGTAGATGCGGGTCTGATGAGGCCGCTTGAGTACCCGGAGGATGGTTAGGGTCATCCATTTTCGAGAATACACGCGAAAGAACTCTGAAACCGGAGGTAATTCACGAAAGTTTATCACTTGTGCGCAACACAAAGCGAAAACGAGACAGTAGACGAAACTCGTGGCTACAATTCGTCGAAAAAATCACGTCGGGGTCACCACTGAGGGGATCGAATGCCGGATGCAGAAAAGCAATAATCCACACTGATATAAAATATATTTCGACATGAATTGAACATACACACACTAAGATGATAAAACAACAGTACACGATAATGTCTCTAGACGGACTGCCTTGGTAGCTGCTCTGGTTTCGCTACCTGCGCCCTGTCGGCAAGCTGTCCGAAGGGTGGATAGGAATTCCAACATTACAGTGGCGGAGTCGCCACACTGTCATCACTATTGTCATCACTAATTACATTGTTTTTGCTCCACTACGATCTGTTGGATGTGACCTCCTGCCCGAAACTCAAGCTCGTATCTTCATCAAGAAAGCAGGTCATGCAATGCCCCATATGATCAATATGTCAGGTATCACTATTCCTATGAAGATGTCAATATCCATGCTCGCGGTATCACCACCAACAGCGTTCTCTCATGGGACGATAATGTGAAGCCACTGCGAGGACTGCTTCACGATTACTTGGCTTTCTTTTCCGTGCAAACAGATACTTCACACCCCAGCAACTGCTCACGATCATACAAAGCGCAAATTCGACCTGTCCTGTTTGAGATTCACCACGAGCGGTTCCAGGTAGACAAACCCCTACATTGCCAGGCTCGAGACTTCTATTCTACCATGCATTATTCATCAATAGAACGGCAGAGTTGTGGAATTTTCTGCCTCGTGAAGTATTTCCTGTTTATCACGAACTGTGAATTTCCAAGGAAAATTTCTCCTCTCCAAACATTCTACACTTACATTATACGTTTCCCTTTAGTGTTGTCGAAAGTTGGAAAATGTTTGTTATTTAAAGAAAATCAGCAAAAAACACTCACTTTGTATACATCGAACTCCTCGAGGATCGAGTCAAAGCAGGTGTAGAGTTCATTGAGCAACTTGACGACTTCGAGAGGTGTGCTTTGGGCAGACAGCTCGGTGAATCCGACGATGTCGCTGAAATAGATGGTGACGCAATCGAACGTCTCTGCGATGACCGATTCGCCTTGGATCAGTTGTCTGGCCACGCTTTTCGGCAGCAACTGGTGGAGCAGCTCCTCGCATTTGCGTTTCTCTTCCAAGTAGTCCGCAGTTCTTTCTTCCACGAGGGCCTCGAGGGTGGTGGCGTATTGCTCCATGCGAGCCAGTAGATTGTCCAGGAGATTTCCATCGTTGTCTCTAGAACAGAAATATAATCAGAAACTACCATTTGTACCTCACATCGAACATATGTTATCATCTGTCTGCAAATTTTATGCAACCTCCACATAATAATTCACATTGACAACTTAGAATCAGTTTCACGGTGCTTTCGGTAATTACTGCTTTTCAGAATCCACATATAAAATCACTTGATAGACATTGATTGGAAAGTCTCCGAAAACTCGAATAGCCTATCTAATGTGATTCTTTCGTGATCAGAATCGATAACAATAGGAACAAACACATAGGGACTGAATCCACTCACTGGCCTAGGACTGATCAAGAGGAATCAAATTCCAGTTCTTTCCAAACTTCATTCCTTTCCAAAGTGGCCTTTGTATTAAATAGGTGCAATGAGCAGAACTCTACCTGCAGCTAAGGAGACCATCCTCGTATCTCTCCTATTGATATTCACCATGACAGAATTTTTGACATCCAGCTACGCTGGGATGGAAGGGTCGTAAACAACCATCAGGAACGAACCCTGGTGTGGTACACCGATGGGTCCAAAACTGATTAAGGTACTGATGCCGGAATATATGGAGGAAGACCAAGGTTTAGTGCTTCTGCATCATTGGGATGTTAAGCTTCGGTATTTCAGGCAGAGCAGTGACGGCTCAAGGTTCATATTCAAGGCTCATATTCAAGGTTTATCATGTATTAGTCTCATGCCACTATTTTTCTTCAAATACATCGTATATGAATGAAATGACAATGCCAATGTATGACATTAAAAGGCGCATATATACTTTGAATTTCATGCATTGTAACCTAGCCTAACCTAACATAACCTCATTATCACGCATTTTTGAAAACATTCTACGACAAATACATTTCGAAGACTAGACTTATACTCGCAAAAAAATATTTTGTTGGTACTGCATACTTATTTTCGTGGAAATCAAAAGTCTAACTCAAGCGGTTACTGGTTACCTGTTACTATTATTCAAATTATTATTGAATTATTTATCATTTATTGATTATTATTGGTATACGTCCGCCTTTCTTACTTACTAACAGAGGAACATGCTATTGAGACACGCCTGAGATAAATTATCGCGGAAGGGTATCAAGGCAGAAGAATTCTCACTCGCTTTGATAGTCAGTGGTCGGCTTTACAATCTTTAGCATCATCATAGCAGTAATCATACTGGAGTGAGAACCACTATCCCGCTGCAGATTCGGCTATCTGGGAAATACAGTTCACAGGAAGATTTTCCGAAAATAATAAATTTGGCGAAGAGGCTGTTGTGTCTGATAAAGATAACAAACCTGTTAACTCATGCTAACAGCACTACTAGGAGCACACTAAGCCAAAAAAGCCGCATTGTCTGGGCTCTGAAATCCTGGCTGGTCATTCTGATTAAATCAATCAATCAGTGGGAATAAACTCGGATATTGGGTTTTCCAATCTTCCTATTGAATTCCTGTTATATTCCGAAATAAAAATGGATGTACCAAAACCAAGTGTGTATTGTTTACCACCTCCTCATGCTTCGGGAATGACTTCATTTCTTTTCAGACTGTATGAGATATCCAATCCTGCTTTAATTGACATTAATTTGTAACCACTCATTTGACCTCAGTGAAATGATTCCAATCATCTCTTAGCACTAGTGGAAATGCCGAAAACAATGGCTATAGGTTTAGTCAACTTGGTTTCACGACGGTTACTCCATTCAATGTATTGTTTGTTTCATGCATTCATGGACGTCTGGGTATAATGAATAATCAAGTTTTCTGTGGTACAAACTTGCTATGAGTAGCCATACATTTTCCTTTTCCAAGTTGCACATTGTTCTGAAATGGTCTTGAGCATTTGGAGATGAATCTGTGAATGAACAGGGTCTCCTGCAATTTCCTCATCAACAATATTACATTTGGGACAGTGACAAAATAATAGAATTTTGTTGGGCTCCTGATTCCGCAACTTCACCACTGTATCAACTTATTTCCTATTACTGCCATGGCTGTAATATAATTTGTATGATAGACAATATTTTTTTTGGAGGTATATTCGACGCAATTCATTCTGAATCATATTTGATGAACGATTGAGCTGGGTTGGTCATCAATGATCACAGAAATATATATTGACCGTAATCGGTGAAAAACTAGAATTCTATATAGAATATATAGCCCTCGCAAGAATTTTATCGCCATGCGCATTCCATTCGCAACGATGTTTCAAATTTCCGAAATCATTGTTCCTTGGTGATAGCGCATTTTATGGTTATTGTCAAGGTATAAAACGACGTATTAGGCTTCCATATAACAAGCTTTATTACATTCTGTGTGACATAGTGAGATATCGGTATAATTGTGTTATACATTCACCACAACCTAATAAAACAGCCATTAAGATTCCCACAATAATAGTATGTATACCAATATCTATTGATCTTTTCAACTGTATTCGAACTACATGAAATATTCCGAAGATCAGATTCGTTCTTCCGAATTAATCACCAGGGAAAATCAATAACCATTTTTATAATGATGGAAATGGATGGAAATACAATATGGACAGATTTAACTCTACAACAGTATTAAAATCCTTAATCCTTTATATCTGTTATTAACTGAGAATCCTTGAGAAACATATTTTGATATTTCTTCACTGAACCAAATACTTGATAGCTAGATATCTTGATTCAGTAGTCTTTGGCTGAACTAAAGGTTTTTTGGTGCAAAAACCAGCACCCAAAGTTTTGCAAATTCATCAATATAAATTGTTAACTTGTGATAACTATGAGGAGTAGATAAACACTCCTGATATACTTACATCAGTCATCAAATTGTTTGTGTCTAAGAGAACGCTCTTTGTTCAAAGTTTGCGAATTGCTCGCAGGAATTTGAATGGAGAATTAGCGGAACATAATGAACGATTGTTTCCATTAGAAAATTAGTGTCGATATTAGACACATTGATATTGTTATAAAGGGGGTGAGAATATACAGAGGTCTGACTTTTGTGCTCTGTATCCATCAGAGGATGAAGTTCACGTTCGTATAAATCAAATCGGTCGTTGAGGAAAGGGTTAACAATTTTTCAACACAAAACATATAGATGAATTCCGATTTATTCCGGCTTGAACTCCGATTTACTGGCACAGAGTTAACTTAGTATACAAGTGTAACTGTAGTTCAACGGTTTCAAAAATTCAAAGAAGAGGAGACAGCGTTTATCGTGACATGATTATCGAAATTATCAGCATATAGTGGTACGGAGACGAATATTTGCTTCGAATAATTCAAAATATTTCCCATTCAGCTCAATTAAGAGGAATCGAAGGAAGATTTCAATAATGGATTTCGAGATTAGATAAGACGAATCATCGCCCGTTGTATTCGAAGTAAGTAAGAGTATTTTCTGAAGAGGAATAAAGATCCACATCAAAGCAAGTGCTATCATTTTCTTACTGCTATACTGCGACTCTGGGAATAATAGCAGATAAATGTGTAAATGGCGACATAGTCGCCTACAGAAAAATTTGTCGGGGAGGAAGCACAATTTTTACATCATTCTATCATAATGAATAAAACAGTACCTACTCAAGTAAATAAAGGAACTGATGAATATCTCTTTTCTATATATACAGGGTATAACTTTAATGATGTCATTAATTTCAGCTGGTGATTCCTTGCTATATTTTATAAAAAAAAGTTCATATGAACGTGTGTCCTAACTTGCTCCATTTTCGAGTAACGGGGTGTCCAAGGTGATACTATAAAATAGGTTTCTTATTAATCACTCAGAAGTCATTACGCTGATTTTGATGAAACTAGGCATGCTTGTAACCCCTCATTTCTACGCCACTGTTTAGTCTTCAATTTGAAATAATATCAATGTCAGCGAAAACATTAGCGTGTTATATTTATTATCGTAAATATCAATCAGGTTACCCCTTGCGACAACACTGGAAACAAAATTCGAAATCTAATTCCATGTAAAGAAGTATCGTATGACAAATAAAACACACAAAGTTTATTCAAAAAAGGCGGAAAGAATTTTGAGTAATTCCAAGCCTCATCGTTTCACAGCATGTTTTCTTCTTGATTCTTCACAATATCTTTCCCGAAAAAATACAAATTCAAGAAGAAAACTATGCAGCTCACAATGATAATATACTGACAGAATGGTCTCTACGCTTATTAGCGAACCGACAACCAGAAATTATTCTGACAGTTATTGGAGAGTGGGAAAACGGCTCAAATTGCAAGCGCCAACGAGTAGGCAATACACCACATTTAGTTTTATTAATTAGTTTATGTCATTCGTTGCTTTTCAAACAGTCGATATCGTGTAATTGGCATATTTCGCTAGAATATGATGCCTGTTGATGAATATGATGAATTAGATTGAAGTGTGATGTTCCAATTGTTTGCTATTTTTTAATTTGTATTGAAAATCCGTTTTTCGAATAACCTCACTGAAATATATGTTTCAAAAACAGGAGGCTTGAAATACGAAAGCACGTAAATGTCGTTGATTTTTTTCGTAGCGTGTTCAAAATAACCAGAAAATGTAACTTCATGATTTTCCCTGTCTAACTCAAGCATCATTAGAAAAATTGGTCACAACCAATGCATAATTGAAAAAGTCAGTCAAGACTGAATTTTTAATGAAAACTGTCCGGTTTTCATGTCCAGAAGGTATTGAGTGACAATGAAAACCTACCTAATAATATTGAAAACAAAAAACCCTTCCTTCCCGATCCATCACAACATTACATCATCATAGAATATCTCCCTCTCTCTCTGGTTTAATACACTTGCTTCCCTTCTCGAGGGGTGGGGCCCTTTTGCCCCCCTTTCCGGACGACTACAGTGCGGTCAGTTTCACAGGGTCGGAAACTATACCGGTCCTTCAATGTTATACATTTCCGGTTATCTGGGTATTCGTTCTTTTTTCCTGTACAATATTTTTCTATAAATGAGTAACATCTTCCATAAATGCATGTCAGCAAGACAGCTTCAACTGGAGAATGAGCCGATTACATCAGATTTTATATATAAGTTCACTAGACGCAGAATCAATAGAATAATAAGGAAAAATTCCAAACAATAGCAAGCCTCTCCTACAAATCATTCCGTCATGAGTTCGACATCGATTAACTCTATTTCTCAATCTACCATAGCACACTTTCATGACAATGTTCTGTCACGAACCATTATGATTTTGAATGAATCGTAATCTCTCCAGACAAGTTCTACTTTCCATTCGAAATGAAAAAGGTTGGCGCACTCCCGTTTCTACAACTTCGACTCGGGTCTGCAAACAATGCCCAAAGCAGCTGGCAAGACCCATCGAACTGACTTGGTAGTTGATGCCAAGACAGGAGAGATCGATGGAGACGAAATCATATTGGTCTACTCGACAAAGAAGGACTAATGGCCTCATGGCTTTCCGAAATTGGCGAGATGAATGTAGAGGATCCTTGAGGAGAAATACGCCTGATTGGAACGAAGTCGAATAAATTGGAAGCATAATGTTCATAAAAATAAACAAGAACGTTTCTTGGTAAGTGATGGGAAATATATGAGCACAAATGTGGTAATGAAATAGATGAAATCCTAGGCACACCTAACTGACTTTGGTCGTCCAAAATCATCTTTTATAACAATAATAACAATAATAATAATAACAATAATAATATTAACAGTTTTCTGACTGCTTCAAAATATAGAATTAATTCTCACCACCACGTACCATCAGTCTGCTCTGCTCAAGGAGTTGTTTCAAGAGGTAGTTTCAAGGGGTAGCTGAAAATATTGCCTTGATTTTTCCATTTTTTTCAATTTCTTTCAAAAACTCATTCCAACATCACGAAAAAAGGTATACTAGGCTCATTTCATGTTTACAAATCAGTGTGCATTCATGATATTCCATTATTTTTTCCTTCCGCGTATGGAGAAGGCACTGACATATCAGTTTGGCAGTTTTGAGAAAGTTAATTCAACTGGAAAGAAAAAGAAGTTGAAAATATTTTGTTCAACATAATGTTGAAATTAATTCTTTGTGCGAATTTCAGAAGATCTTCAAAAAATCAAGATATTCTCAAGATTTTTCTCCTGAAAGGTCCCTCAGAACAAACATCAGTTCTTTGTGTGTTGTTCATCGTTCCATACATAGAAACTTGGTCTATTTTCTTCTAACTGGAAGATAACTAGAGTTCAACCGATTCCACTTACGAGATAAAAGTTATCTTATGAGATAGAAGCTATTTGTATGAAACCATCAGATGTTGACAGAGGGCAAACATAATGCTAACCTTCTTTTACTACGCTCACTAGACAGGCCCCTTTCTAATCCAATGAGTATAATTATATTTTCTGCCGGAAAACCTGAAAGTGATATGCACATGTAAAGCTAGCTTCCTGAGGTGTTTTAAGGTCTGAAGTGCCCTGTTAGAAATTCCGTTATTGCCTTCAGACTTTTCCTGCTGGAATTAGTTGACGCTTTATATTTCTCGGTATTCCCCTTGTCGCAGTTGTATAAAATGTCGGTCATTATATCATTCTAACTGCTTCTTCCTATTCGTCGAGTTCCTTATGGAAATTGAAATTTCCAAAATATTGTTCCGGCTCGATGAGATTCAGTACATCTGCTTTTTTATTCGTCTGTTTACCATTTCTTGTGTCTTGATTTTGTTCTTCCTGAACTGCAATATCCAACGTTCTATTTTCTCAACATATCCGTCGAAATGGATGAGGGGATTGGAAATAGGGGCTGGCAAATCAATAGTTCGTGTATGCATAGTCTACACAAATGCAATAATTCATCGAGCTAAGCAAAATAAAGTATCATTTTCCGAAATGTCATACAGCAAGAGTGAAATTCACTACCTGGAACCTAGCCAACAAGGCAACAAGCGATGCGGTTAGGGATATGTTAATCTACGAAAATCAGTGATGAAAATTCCAAACGTTGCTTGATTATTTTCATCGGAAATGAAACTCACGTTTCGAAAAGTACTCAGCAACTCACGGATACACCTTTCACTGTTCGTGAAGTATGAGAATATCGGAAACGAAATTGAAAGCGTATTGGACTAGTAGACGATTTTGTTTCGGCCGCCCTCAACAGTGTCTCCAATTTTATCTGACTTGTCGCAATAACAAAATGGTAATGTAAATTGGGTATAGGAATCTAACCTTTCCTGATCGAATGAAGGGAGCCTCCTTATTATGAATGATGGATAAAGGAATTCAATTTTCGTTTCACGCGTCTTTGGGAGGGAAAATGAAAAGGTAACTAATAATTAATCACTAAATCGATGTAAGACCATTGGATGGGGAGCGTATTTGTCAAGGTTCCTCGCGAGATTGATTTCATACAAAATTCGAAGCCTTCGGAGTCTTAACGTTCCACATTCCTTCATTCTATTGTAATGAAACTTTTTGTCGAGAATATTTGCATAACATGATTGTGCAGATTTGTGATGGAATAAGTTGCCGGACAAAATTTCCAATATCGCCAAAATTCCTACTCCGTAATAATTCAGAGGGTTGAAATGCGCGAGAAATATTTGCAATGGAGGCTATCTAAATGGGATAAGAAGGCATCAGGCAAGTGTGTTTGCAAAACTGAGTGATATCAATCGTACTGGGCAATGCGATATCTTTCTGTCCGTAGAGCAGAATTCAGTTTTTCACTCATAAAATGAAGAGCATGGATATTCTGTGTAAAAATCCAATGTTGTCTGACACTAACACAAGATATGGTTTTATATTAAGTGATGATCATCATCCACCAACTCTATTTATTACTATTATTTATATTAACATCTGCTAGAAAGGATCCAACTTCGGACCAAAGTTTGCGTTTTGTTCAAGTGAAAAGTTCTTTTAACTTTTTCTCTACGGCAAATTTGCGTGCACTTAGTTCAAAAAAGAATATTCAGAATAGAAATGAGGAACAACAAAAAGAACTCCACCATCAGATATTGACGGCTTCATTAAAATAACGAGTTAGGATTATTATACAGGGATATTCATCACCTTTCATCAAATGGAATAGGATGCATAAGAATGATAGCGGCATTTCTTCCTGTATTGTGTTGACGCAATATTGCTTTCTAGGTAGATATATCGAAAAACGTGACAATAGCTCCATCACCATTCCGCATCTTCTTGTATTTCAAAATGAAAAAATGTTACGTACGATTTATATTGGGAAATGGCAATACGAATGGGAATATAGGATTCTCTTTGTCATGCAAATAGGACTGATTTCCGCCTCAAGGCGGAATAGGTCACTGACCGGAAAAGTACGTATTTGAATATATATATGAAACATGAAATACTATACAAGGCAATTGAAACAAAGAACGAAATATGGAGGAATCGTGTCTTTCTATCCAGCTGAATCCATAATATTCATGTCTCATTCGTTCTGAAACTCACAGAAATACTCGAATACCCACCAGGATAATTGGGTTGGATCTAAGACTGTATAAACATCAAACCAATGAATAATTCCTACGCGAAATGAAAATAATTAACATTTCGGGTTGATGATGAAGCTGAGAGTGAAAGTTTTGTTAGAATTGAATGAACACCATCACCCATCACTAATAATGCGATTTTATTGAAAGCTATTAACTATTGTGAAGTCTCCGATTATGAAGAAAATGTAGTTGGAACATACTTTTTGCTCAGCTGGTGAAGTTTATTTTTCATAGTAGCGAAATCAGGTCTGTCTGCAGAATCTTCAGCCCAACATTTATTCATCAGT
Source organism: Gastrophysa polygoni (assembly GCA_963576655.1). Classification (NCBI taxonomy): domain Eukaryota; kingdom Metazoa; phylum Arthropoda; class Insecta; order Coleoptera; family Chrysomelidae; genus Gastrophysa; species Gastrophysa polygoni. The sequence goes on from OY755085.1 coordinate 4,215,514, forward strand.
TGTTCAACTTCATCTTCATATTGATCCTCCTGTCCAGGAATAGGTCTAAGAGGGATCCCGTTGTTGGAAGATGGCCCTTTCTTCACAGTCTCCAGTATTTCTAGAAAAGAATTGAATGAATCAGCCATTGAATGTGGTAGTATTTTATGTAGTTTGAAGATATTTATTTTATAATGAAATCTAAGAATCTAGAAGCGTGTATTTCTTGTTTTTCTGCAATTGGTATTCATCCACTAGGTTTTATGCATTGTAGTGCAATTTATTCAATTCGTTGTATAGAAAATCGAGGCGATTCAAGAAATCCCATATTGATAAATGCATTTATCACAATGAGATCATCAATCGAAGGTCCTTCAAATGTTATCAATAAGTTTTCATTCCCTGCTCAAACTCTTTTATTGGCAGACACAGGAAAACAAACCGTAATCAGTGAGGATGAGAAACGTAGGAAGAAAAAAAATGCTTGTGAAGTGTTCAGCGGGTAAAGAGATAGAGAGAGATAGTTTTTGTCTCATATATTTTACGCCGATCAAGATTTCAACAATATTTGTAGATCGATTCAGAATCGTATCAGTACCAATTTCAGTTTCGAAATGATTTTCGAAGAGGAACATCGACAACACGGGCAATCCATGAGGCGTTGATGCATATTCTAGTTGGGAAAATGGGAAAGATACTCATAGAAAAAATGAACTTAGAAATCTAATCAAATCTGAATTGGCAATAATCAGGAGATTGTTCAACACGTCCTCATATTATATGGATAATTTTTATCGAACATAGTTCCTTGTCGGCTACTGAATCCGTGGATGAAGCAATGCAGAGCCTATATAAATGGTTTACTCATCAAATAACCTCTGGATGTTGACGTAACTCGAATAATTTATTTCGATAGGAAAACCACCACTCAAATTTGACCAACGTATTCAAATTGAAAATCAGATTGAAAACAGAAAAACCGGATTGGATTGTGGTTCATGGGCAGATGTCTACCAAACCATTAACGACTCCCTGTTATAGGAATAACGAAGGCACTTGCCCGTCAAATTAGCCTCTGTGGGTGAAGCGATTATCTGCTCCATTTAGAATACTTGGAGTTGACAGCTTCTGGGACGACCCTTGCTCTCAAGGAATTGACTCTATACTCCCAGCGACATCTCTCATTTGAACAAATCGGGAGATTCCCTTTCACTAGTCAGATCTCTCCTATATTTATAGTACGCATTGATTTTGAGAGGTGTTAGATAATCGCAAAATAAGGGATTTGAAAAAACACTAGAGTGATCCTTTTCAGATTTGGCGAATTGTTTTTATGGCTGTAGCACTCAGGAAATCCTAGAAAGGTGGGCAATTTCTCTCTTGTTAATAGATATTTCCATAGCAGTCGCTCAACGCTAATCTCGTCCAACGATATACCAAGTAGACAAACTAGACCAGATCAGGATGGGTCACATCTACGTTGTCATGCTCGACATCTGCCTGGTGAAGTCTTTCCTAATGTTCATGACTTCCACACGTCCAACAAATAAAATAAATATCTCCCTCCTTCTCCAACATGCCATCGCTGGCTCACACGATGTTTCACGAACATTATGCTGCTGTATGGTGAAACTTGCGAAAAAGATTTTGGGATGGCTTTCATTACTAGGTGCGTATTAATAATTTGCGAACTGCGCTGCTCAAAACAATATCGATTCGCATTAGGATTCGTTATACGGTCGACAAATTTCCTGGTCAGAAATTTGCTAGGTGCTAGGAGAATATTACCCATAACTACTGTTACTGCTGTTTCTCTGTCGTATAGAAGACATTCGCTTTCAAGCTAATGAGACGTAAACCTTCTAGATGTGGCACTACCACTATCAGAAGATAAAATTGAATTTTCAATGTGAAATATCTTCCGTGTAAAACGAATTTGTTTAGCACTAACGTGCGAGATTTCCTTATGCCTTGAGTTAAATGAAATGAAGGTTACCGACCGGAAAATAATAATTTTCCAGGCATTAGCATAGCACCAGCCTTAAACAGTCGTGACATAATAGTCCAGGAAACAGATTCATACTTCCTAGTTTGATAGAAACTGATCTGCGATTTTTTCCCGGAATTTCAGTTCCCATAGGATGAGTTAGTGTCCTAAAACTGTATAGAAAAGAAACTGGGCATATTGTGTATTTCCTACTTCGTTCTGCATGAATTTATTTCGCAGGATATTTTCCTGCACGGTCTATAATCCAGTAGGAGTTGATTCCATGATAGTTAAGAGAAGTTGCAAAGAGTAAAGAATGGCATGTCGTGAAATAACATGAACACTGCAATTTTATTGATCTGGATTCTTGTACTAAAAGAATGGCTCAATTTCTTGACTATGAACGAAATTGTTTCCATTTCTATTTAAAAGTAATAGACTGCTGATCAATGAATAAACGCTGTGAATATAACTTCTATGTGTCCTAACTGTATGAAAAATGAGCATCAACTATTGTGTTTCTCCTAGTTCGTTCTGGAAGACTATTGATTTATTTCACAGGATTATTTCTATCATCCGATAATTGAAGTTGCGAGAGCAGATATTCATTCCATGATAGTACAAAGGGTGAAGAATGGCTTGCCTTGAACTAACATGACCACTGCTATTTTATCGATTTGACTTCACATAATCAGATTTCAAAGAGTATCTCCATTTCTCAACTGGAGCGTATCCTATCCTATCCTATATCGCTCTATTCCTTGATTATTGTTGAGGGAAGGATAATAGTAGTTTTAGCTGGATGGAGGAGAATCAGCATGGATATATTCATTGTTTTCGATGAATGCTCATCGATGAATACACGCTGTGAATATAAAATGAGGAATCAGCTAGTTAAGGTGCTTGCGTAGACAAATTCGGTAATATGCACCCTGCATCCTCTGATGTAGACACCGAATAGCTGAGAAGCCAGGAATTCATGTTATTCATGGAATCAGTTTCCTTAATCATACAAGTTGACTCATTGACCCTAAGAGAAATAAATTAACGTATATATGTACAGTCATTTGTCCAACTGAGCGATGCAGTTTGAAATTACTGCAGTTTTCAGGGAATATTTGCATCTGAATGCTACTGATTATACGTTCCAGATCTGAAGACTGATTACAGGCAGCTGAATTGAATTAAACATAGACGGATATAACTTATACTGGGAAATAAATCGCGTAGTTTTCCTTACAGGAATATTCTACGAGGTAGTTGCGAAAAGACGGAAAGAAGTATTGTGGTTTCATGGTTTATGTAAAATGACTGAAAAATCTTGAGAAGATGAAATCTTTGTGAAGTAGTACATGTTGTTATTGTTGTTATTGTTACTCATCTCCTTAGTTGCCGAAGCAACCCTCAAAAGCCCCGAAGGGCTTGTGCGAGTGGAGGAGGCGGGGATCTACAGTTTATACAAGTGGAATCCAAACCACTGTGGCATTTGGTATAGTTCTATGTAGAACTTTATGATATGCATTGTACAGCGCATGAATAAATCCAAAGGCCAGCCAGGAATCGAACCCACGACCTCATGATCACTATGATGTCGCTTGACCATCTCGACCACCTGGTCGCCTAATGTACCTGTTTCCATTCTACTCCTGAAACATTGGGTTGTTTCCATATTTGCTGGGTACCTCATGAATTTTGGTTTTGTTGATCCTCTCAGCATATAAGAGTTGAAAATGTATGGTAACTTTCATCGTGCTTTATTGTTCTATAGAAACCTGTTCAAATTAAGCATTATCGTTATTCAGAAATATTCTGAATACTGAAACCCACACAGACGGATAATTGCCGTATTCCCTAATGATTCCTCGGAACTAGTAAACTTGTCATTACCTGTTGAGAGTAGCTTGACGCAGAGATCGGGAATATTCCAAATGTCGAGTCAATCACACTTCCGAAATAATTATTTCCAGTAGCCTTGCCTTGTTCCGCGATCCGGAGTAGTTCAGTATGGAGTTTTCTGATTATTTATCGATGTCGATTGATTTGCAGTGAAGGAGTTGCAGAATGGATATGTTACCGATACTGATAATGAGTAACAGCCAATAAATCACAAAAACAGGGTTTCTTCAGAGGTTCTCAAAGTCATGGATGTTTGAAAATGGATATTTACTATTTGAAATGAATAACTTGTATATTTGTTGTGAGGACAGATTTAACAAAATGTAACAGCGCTGGAAATTTACCCTTCAAATACTTGAAAGAATAATTATCCATTTGTCAGTGAGACTGATTTGGAAAAGACAAATATAGTCTTGATACAAATCAAAGCTTCTACTCATCTCAATGGAAGTTTTGCTAGAACGAATTCTCTCTCATCTCGACTATATTTAAAATAGTAGATCCAACCTATTTCTGCTGTCAAAATATACTTCAATCTTTCTATAATGCGCTTAGTTATGTTATGCACCAAAATCTGAAGCTAGTATCTTCACCAGGAAGGAAGATCACACAATGTCATTTTCATATAGAGTCGTCATGTAGGATCGATTGCGAAAACTGCTTCACAAAAATTTGGCCTTCTGTTCCATGCGAAGAAGTACTTCACATCCCAGCAACTGCTCACGATCTACAAAGCGCAAATTCGACAAGTTCTGGAGTACTATTCACATGTTTGGAGCTCAGCACCCAAACATACGCTGAAGCTCTCTGATCCAATTCGCCTAGTCGTAGAGAGGCGATATCGTCCTTTTTTATATGTACTTCCACGGTCGGTGTTCAGAAGAAGAAAATCTCGTCTATTATGCAACCACGAGCGATTCCTGGTAAGCAAACCAGACGAGCTCAGGCTGGTCACCCTTACATTGTCAGGCTCTGGTCCAGTCGTACTTCGCTCTTTTTGTCTCCAGTGAAGCCTTTCCTGAGTTAACGACTCCCAAACTTCCGAGAATACCTTCTCCCTCTTCCCCACTATTGAACCGCTGGCTCATACGAACCTTACAGGTTTTCCTTTCGTGTTGACGAAAGATTGAAAATAAAAAAACATCATTATGTCGAAGCACTAGACATATTCATATAAGAACGGTTATTTCTTTTCAACTGCCAACACCGCATCTCTCGATATACCAATGACATATCAGATAATTCTCACATCTCTCACAGTGAAAGAACATTACCTAGCTTCCGGACAAAATATTTCCTCAGTCGGTTTCAAACGCATACTCCTGCTGGCGCATATTATACGTGGAAAACTCCCAATATTATTTGGGAGTTTTCTACCCTTTCGAGGTTTGGTGGAAAAGGTAACAAGGTAAAATGTTCGAGGAGCACTAATAATTCAGAAGTTCCTGAAAGCCGACGAACGAAATGCAAGAGATTTCCACCGCTGCTCAGGAGATGGTTGTTTTAATAATTTTCCTGGCATGATGCAAAAACTGTTTTGATAATTCCACTCCAAGATTAAAATACCGGGAATATGAAATAAACCGTGACAATAGAATCAGCCGCTGCTGAATAATATACTGAACCGTGTGTTATCGAAATTCTAGTATTAATTAGCACGAGTTTGTAATATCCGTTGGCATTAATAGGATTTACTCGGTACCCACTCAACATTTCCAGTTATCGCGATTCAGGATTCCTGTGAATCCTGCATTTCATTTGGAGTAGGCGATTTGTTAGCCTCATCATCATGGAATAAACATTCTTCATTCAGGCAGAATGATCAGTGGAAATTCAAAATAAACCTACGCAGAAACTAGGAATACTTTTATGTTTGCATGCATTCATGTTGGCATTTACGGAATCTGCATATTATGCGGAATTTCATTATAACCTTCGGCTATCGTTTCAATATTGAAAAATGGAATTCACCCCAAGTAATTGATGAGAAAACACGCTCAGTAATCTGTGAAAACATCCATTGCTGCAGTCTATCAAATCGTCATATAGTGCGGATCTGACTTCTCCCTCCCCTTGTTGATTTTTCAACTAGAAGAGATATACGAATTTGGAAAATTCAGAGCTAGATCACATTAGCTGAACTGATGTGTTTTTGTTCAATTTTGGTAGGTGGCGTTACGATTTTCGTATCTCGATTTTCTTGTCAAAAATATTTCAACGATCCATTATTTCCCAGAGGAGGTGACAATCAACTCACAGGGCATAAACACTTACAGTTTGAACTCCACCGATGAAAATTTCTTCAATGTCATGAGACAAAATACACTTAATATAGCACAAACATTCATCGTTTATATCAGAGGTGGAAAAAGCATCTGTCTGGTTCAAAAGTTGACAGGCATTGAATATGGTATATAAAAATCAAATATTTGACATTTGACAATATAATACATATAATACATACGTCTCATTGTAATATTATGTTCATTCGGCGAAAGAGAAAATCAGATATCACAGTTTGGATCAGGTTGAGGAACGAGAATCAATTGATTTTCTTACCAATCGTTGAGTTCCGTTGTGTTGGAGGGGAATTCATATTTCCAAAGAGTCTGACTAGGGTGTGATACTGATGGTGTAATAAATTTATAATTAATATTATACCACTTAGTTCATGAAGATACAGCGATTGGAACATGATCATCATTGAATGATATATGATATTCGAGTCCGTCTTTTGAATTCACGGAAAATTGAAACAAATATAGATAAATCCGAGCTACCATAGATTCCATTCAATTCATCTAGTTAATCTTCCCAAAACATTATTATTTCCTGGTACTTTTTGGCTCGTATTCTGTTTGATTTTGCAACATTGTAAACAATTATAGTATCCATGGAATATATCGTTCGAATCTGTATTGGGGTGTTTGGTTGATGAACATGAACTTGTTAATTTTTGGCCCAAATATTATCCAAATCAAGGCATAATCTTGTTTGAAGCACCAGTATAAGAAAAAAAGGCAGGTTGGTATCTTACGGAATTTCAAGGTCTATACCGCCATATGTGTCAGGAAAAGCGAAAGTAGCCTCTTAGATTTTATTAACCGAAAAAAGCAGAAACATTATACAAAAAAACTCATACAGAATTCGTTTCGTGGTGGAATGAAAGAAAATACTGCGCTATTCGGAATATTGTGGAAAGAAGCCTCGTTCAATCGATGATTTCTTTATTTGGTATAGTTTCAGATTCACTACCAATACCTTCCTTCTCTCCCAACATTTCACCGCTGGCTAACTCAATGTTCATCGGAACATCATAGGTTTCCCTTTCGAGTTGTCGGAAGATGCAAAAATAAATACATAGTATGATGGCATATGAAAGAGTTGCTTGTTCGAAACTCATTCATTATAGACAAGAAATAGAAAAATGCCAATCTATGATCAGCAAGTCTGTCCCTCTGATTTACGAGGAAACAAGAGACACCGACTGGAAAGTAATGAAAGATTAAAGTTCTGAATGTAGGGAGACAAGAGATTGGGATTGAAATCTCGTATACATCCAAGTTATTTCATTCCCAGAGATGGCACAAACGAGAGCAATGCTGAAATGAATACGCGTCATGCGACATCGTACATTGAATAGGATAGCCATTTTTAAATTGTGTAACTATATAAAGTGCTCTCAAGTTGTCTTTCAAGAAGAAGAACTTCGACAGTGGACTTCTCGTCAAGAAGAAAGCAAGGAAAGTTTCAAAGAACATATACCTGATAGGAAAATTGTTGTTTTGGAAGTGTATTGGAAGTTGTCTCTTCAATTAGCAGGCAACTGCACAACCACGAGAAGGCTGAAGTGAACAAAAATGATATTTCTAAACGTTATATATGGCGAGAGGACTGATATAGAATCGACATTCAACTATGACACCGTAATCGTTCTGAACTATATCAACTTTTGCATTTATTCAAACGGGTCTTTGTCGTAAATGATGTGATGATGCGGTTGCTCGAAGTTGTTATAGGCATGATGTCATAATGAGCCACAATTAAGATATTCAAAATCAGAAGCACAAGTACTGAATAACGTGGGAAGATCACATCCAGCATACTAACATGAACAAAAATTTGAGAATATTTTTTTGAGTCCATCTCTGTTGCTATCCTGTACAACAATTAAGTATCAAGTGAACAATCATCTGGGAGAGGATTTGATTTGTCTTTTTGGTTTTTGAATTATTGTAAAAAACAGAAATTTGTAATTTTCGTTAATATTTCCGCAAAATTTTTCTTTTTCAAAATCACACAATTCACAATTCTAGGCAGGATATTCTTATTCATCAGTAATACGGAAAGCTCATGTTATCATTTCTCCTGGAAGGAAATAAGTTTTTGGTTTCAACTATATTGAGATTAGGAAATGTCATGCAATTTTTGATTCGGGTTCGGATGTATCGAAAACGATTAATTTTGGGCATTGTACCATGATTTTTCAACGGAATTCGATAGGGAATTTGATTAATGAATATTATTTCATAAGCCAAATTTGATCGAGAGAGGAAAATCTAGCCCATCTAGAGCAATTTCCACGAGAACAATTTCTTAACTTTTTATCCTCAATGCCCTGCATTTCGGAAATGTCAAGCGTTGTCCTTCGAGTCTCGAAACTCTGTGAGTTCAATATTTGGCGAATGCTTATTTCACGGACATTCACCATTTTCCATTATATAGAAAGGTGAAAGTTCATCCTAAGTGTAGAAACAGTCATTGTCATAAGCTCGAAATGGTATCTATATTGATACATGCCATAAACTATAACAGCTTTTCAAAATATATTATAGCCGAACTTTTATCGAATTTGTGTATTTGAGGGTGATTGATACACAACTACTCCTTGGAGTAACACTGAGCTATTTTATCCTATCTTTTCCAAGAATTCTCGTCCAAATCTCACCAATTCATAATGAATTTGTATCGAATGAAACCCAAATAACTTCACAGTGACAGTCACAGTATCAGTTGAAATTGCAACAGATGATACATTAAGCGACATACTGGGTTGAGAGAAAAAGGTCAATTTTCATAATTTTTTGAAAAAGCTCTTACTCTACTGAAGTGTCTGATATGACTTTCGATTGCTCCATAATTCCAAATTTGACAATTTTTTGTTGTAATATGCGTATATTGAACAATCAAAGAGATATTTCACACCCCAGCAACTGCTCACGATCAACAAAGTGCGAACTTGACCTGTCCTGGAGTAATACTGTTCACATGTTTGGAGTTCATCTCCCAAACATACGCTAAAGCTCTTGGATTCCAAACAGAAGAGAGCTATTCGCCTAGTCGGTGGAACTATACTCACGAATTCATTGACCTCTCTAGAACATCGTAGAAAGGTGAGCGATCACTCCCTCTTTCATAGATGTTTCCATTGTCGGTGCTCAAAGGAAATCTCGTCTATCATGCAACCAAGAGCGATTCCAGTTAGATAAACTAGACCAGCTCAAGCTGGTCACTCCTGAACGTTAATGTTGTGAAATTATTTGCCTAGTGAAGTTTCTTTCCTGATGCTCATGGCCTCTGAATTCCCAAGAAAAATTGCAATACCTTCATAGATTTTCATTTTTTCTCCAGAACAACTAGATCTTATATAATCTTCATAGACATTTCCAGCCTGGACACATTGTATATTGTCATGGCCTCGTAGCTTCAGACGTGACGGATAAGGCATTTTTGCTTCTTAAACTGATGATGTCGTTACCGGACAGTCAATTTCAATTAACTTCAAGCCGTAAGAAGTTTGAGAAGAAGTTAACGAACCTACCTAACCGAAAATCACCAAAGAATCACTCACTCCGGATTAGAGTTTCTTGGTCGGTATTCGTAGTTCGTCGACTTAAGATTCCATTAATTCATTTGTCACTTGCACATAATAGACTATTTGTGTATTTGTACATTATAAAACTGAATTCCTAGGAGGTCATTTGGGTAGATGGTGATATAGAACATGTATGAAAGAAATTGCTATTGCTATACTATGCAGTTCTCCAACTGAAATAATTTTCAACACTTTATCAGCTACGCAATATTTCCTGTGCTATTATAGTCTATTCACATGTTTCCTATAATAATTCACTCTGATGAGATGCAGTCGATTCTCATGAATTAACTTCGCCACAGAATCATTTATTATTCAGAAAGCAATCAAATAATATACTCAATATTTATATATATATACATATAAATACTGTCTGTGAGCTTTTCGAGGAGGCGGTACATTCATTTTCCAGCTTTTCTTGGGATTTCCTCTCCTCGTTTATGAAACATAAGGTACAAGTTATTAAAAATTATTTTAATAATTTAATCACAAGGGCAGTGACATTTTGGGGCAGATCACAAAATCTGTCCTTATACTACAAATATATTGAAATAATTTTTAATAACTTCTACTTTATTTTTCAGAAACGAGGAAAAATAAACCCATGAAAAGCAGCAAAATACATATAAATAGTTTTAAAAATTCCATATTCTTACATTTCCAACGTCAATTGATATCCATGAGATAATTTAATATGAAACCTAATATCAAACATTCTCAAAAACAAACCAATTCATCATGCATCGATTCATTTGCAATTCATTCAGAATTTTTGTTTTGCGTATGTTTCTCCTTGTTTGTATATGTTTTATATGCCGGGCGACTCGTAACCAATTCACCTCTCTACATCTGAGTTGTTATTTTGATCAGATATTTGAAATTCAGTAGATTTAGATTTGATGCCATGCATGTTCAATTCAGTACGTATCAGAAGTACACCCAACTTTTTCATTTCAAATGAAGTCAAAATGATATCGGGGATATAGGGAAAGAATTGGTACCACGTATGAACTCGAAGGTCGTTATTATCATAATTTTCATGTTTATCTGTTCCACAAGTTGACAAAATGGGAAGAATAGAAGAAGTTTGCCGAATACTTTCGAAGATTCAGCATGGTCATGGTGAGACGAAGAACTGATCTAGGAACATATTGATCATAAGAATCCATCCGAATGATCCATTTGAAAAAATAATGAATATGAGCTTTCAACTTGAACAAATAGCTATGAATTTCACAGCTGATATACGTCACTCCGCAATGCAAATAAAATACATATACTGCAGTAGATGACAAGTCATTAGGAAAACGTGGATAGACCACCAACCGTAGTGTGTTCCATTCTTGTTCTCCATATTCAAACATCCTTCACTGAATGGAGACTATGCTCACTGAATTCAAATATCTTTTTTCGAAATTTGGAATTTGAAGAAGGAAGTCTGAATTCAGAGAAGATACTCTGAATATTTAAAACGAGAATATAATAAACATCGGCTTATCTATCCAAACTATACGTTGATGAAATAAGTTCGATGTACGAAATTTTAAATTCCTGATCAAAGTTACGACGGAGATATGGGTGGAATAATTGGTTCCAGGTCACCCGGTATTCTGTGGTGATTCATCTAACTCATAGAATTTGACTGAGTTAATGATCCCGAGGGATATTATCATTATCATTTATTGGACGACGTGTAGCGAGACACTACTGTCAAAGATTCATGATGGTAATGGTCAGAAGAAGAGTCCAATCCAATGAGTCATTACAAAATATGATGCATATGAGCTGGAATCCACCATCAATAAATGCAATGATCGATTACATACTCTTTTCACTGGACTCAAATATTTCTCTTCGAAGTTCTGAACCTAAAGAAAAAAATCGAATTGAGAAGAACAAATTCGATGAATAATAATAACAATAATAATAACAATAATACGTTTAATGTACATCATAAACAGTTCAGGTGATAAGAAAAAATCTGGTCTACATGATGAGCAATTGGCTTTGGTCCATATTGCTGAATTGCCTCGCATCTGGTTCCAGGTGTTCATGTAATAATTTTGGATCAACTTCATTGAATGAAAATAAGCTCCTGAACGATTAATTTTTTTGAGCAGGAATACTTGAAACCAGTTTCCTTCGTAAATTGAAATTGACGTCTGTGCCATAAGATAAATGGTCATGTAAGTAGGGAGGACTTTATACTTGATGATCTCAAAGTAAGGGTGCATGCTTGTGTAGACGCCTGCGGTTGATCTTTCAGTTTGTGAGGAACTCTGTATCTACTTCTTACACCAAGAATTAGTCTCATGCAGGGATTTTGTAGTTTCCGTATGCGTTCCATGTCATTGCTATCTGAATAGTTGTAGCAGACCACATCGCAGTGATTGAAGTGGGACAAAACTGATGAATCACCTAATATTTTTTTGGACCTCTGCACTCAAGAATTTCCTTTGTGGAGACATCAATTCCAAAGATGCAAAAGCATCATAATTGCATGCATAATTGACAAAGAAAAATGGACTACGGTGGCTTTCGTAACATATCGAAAGATCGAGGAATATACATCTGAAACCGCTGCAGTCAGTGAAACATGTGCTTCGGCGGGCGATCACGCATGTTGCGCACAAAACTTCCGAAAACTTCCAAACGGAACCGAAAGTGTACTCCTACTACTACTAAAGGAACCATGCAAACCAAGAAGAAACAACAGTAATGGCACCAGATTTACTTGATTTCTCTTCGTGAGTCGCGACGTGTTTGAACCTGTCGGCGAGAATGTGGTTGCAAAAGTCGCAGTTGAGCGTGCAGTGCGGCCGCCGCACCTCCAGCAGCGGGCTGACGGCTCGCCTCGGCGACGTGGAGGTGCCCGCCTCCTTGCCGTCCGCGCTGTCCTGGGGCAAGTGCAGCGACATGCCGGGGCCGTTCTTCCTTCCGCCGCTCGCCATGTTCACAGCATCGTGGCCGAAGTTCGACTGAGGCCGGAGTACGGAGTCACCGGCCGGAGTTGCCGAGCCTCGACTCGCGAATGGAAACCGCGATCATCGCACCGGCCCTCGAACAGAAAGGGGGGTAGGGTGGACTCTGGAGAGAGGGTGGGCGGAAGTTGGGATCGCTGCGAAACTAGGGATGCGAGGCGATTCGCTACTCGCAACATAGAGGAATATAACGCAGCAAAAACGCCACACGAAACGCCATTCAGTTACGTTTCGCGACTCCAACTGGCAAAACACTCTTTCCCGAATCAACGACAACTGGAATTGACTCTGGCAGATTCTCGAAAGAGTCGAAAACACATCCAAACCTCCCTCCTATCTAAGGAAACAATGATATCAAGGACGACTCCGTGAGCAAAGCCGAACTCTTTGCTGAATCACTCGAGTCCAAACCCTCAAAAGGATAAGCACGTAACCAACTGTGTAGAAACTTACCTCGATAATGACAGCGACCTCATTATAAGACCACCTTCTGTGGTTGAAATCACGGATTAAACGCTTGGAAACCAAAAAAGCACCCGGAGCCGATGGTATCACCGATAAACCACTAAATTGGTTGCCTCACAACCTCATTGCCCGCCTCACGGAAAAAGTCAACTCATTGCTGACCCTCAAATACTTCCCTCAGAAGTGGAAACATGCCCAGGTCATAATCATTCACGAACCCGGTCGAAATCCTCACCAACCGATCATCTACAGACCTATCAGTCTCCTTTGGTCACTCTCTGAGGTAGCTGGAAGAGTGATTCAGCAAAGAATTCTAGTATACACTGACTGCAACCACACGTTCCTCAACGAACAGACCGGCTTCAAGAGTGACCACTCCACAGGATGACTCCACAAAAAGCTCCCACCACAACTCCCGAAATGTCCACCTTGTCTTCATCGAAAGTATCTGACAAGGTCTGGCACGATGGACTACTCTTCAAAATGGTTCAACAATAGTATTCCTTCCGGCTTCATTGAAATACACACAGCCATCCTCGTTCATTCCCTCAACCGTGAAAGAGCAGCAACCCTACTCCAAACGTCGTTGGACAACCTGAATGACCACTTACAGAAATGAGGGATGGAAATTAACCCCGCCAAAACCCAAAACATATTAATCGGCAGAGAACGCTACCCGCCCAACACAGTCATATCAGTCGAAAACAGAGACATGGAATGACATGGCTTGACCAAGCCAAGTACCTTGGAATTCTTGGCCAAAAACTCACTTGAGACATAAATATTGAGACAGTGTAAGAAAACCAAGAAAGCCATAAGCATACTATATCCATTCATCAATAGAAAAAGTAACTAATTCTCTGCATAATGAACAACACCATCAAACTTGAACGAATTCAGAATAACATCATGAGAACAACCACATCACCTGGACATACATTAGAACCCGAAACACCAAAACGCTCAGCAAAGCAAAACACCATCACAACCCTCTAATCAGAAATGCCGTCGAATACGACGTAAAGTCTATCTCCAGACTCAAAAGACCAAAATTCTCTTTGGATCTGGACGACTGATCGCTATATCACCAACACCCACCAACATCCACACACCTCACCTGATTTTCATACCATCCAAATATTCTCAACCAACATGGTTAAAAGTTCCTCATAAATTCAATCGAAAATATTGATACCCTCTAAGATGCAAACGCATCGCATCACGTTCAAATTCGTTCGACCCAAAGCTTCAGATCAGAGAATAAGAGAATACATCAACTTCTGCTCTTCTCCTTTGATTGATGATTTTGTTACAATATTGCTGATTTTCGATTCACTAATCACTCAGTACAATTACTTATTTCCATTTCTGCTGTTCCTCTACAAAATCTTCAGTTCGCCTTCAATATTCACGTTATTTTTTTTTTTTATTTTTCGATCACACGAAAGGAACACCTATATCTCATATTCGTGGATCGTCGAACATCGAGTCAGCGATGGAATTTTGGAAGTAACTTAGGCATCCTATTGATGATTGAAGTTCGGCAGGTCTCGAGACTGACAATTTAAGGGTGGCTCGCCTGAACTTGTCTAGTTTGTCTACCTGGAATCGCTCGTGATGGAATAATAGACGAGATTTCTGATGAGCTCTGACCTTGGGCATATCTATACAAAAGTAGAGATCACCCACCTTTCGACGATGTTTAAGATGGTAACTGCATTCGTGCATTCGTGCATTCGGAGTGTAGTATCACCGACTAGGTGAACAGAATTTAACTGCTCCAGCGTATGTTTGGGAGGTGAATTCCAAACATGTACTCAGGACAGGTCGAATTTGCATGAGGCTGCTGGGGTGTGAAGTATCTCTGTGCACAAAGAATAAAACCAAGTTTTTGTGGAGCAGTTCTAGCGATAGACCTGACATGGATATCGACGAGTACATAGGAACAGTGGGTATTGTGTGATCAACTCTCTTGGTGGAGATACAAGCTTGAGATCTTGTTTCATTGAACTCTTCTAGAATATCAGGTCCGCCTTTAAGAATTCTTGCCAGACCATCATTTGCACCTCTGGCCTCATGGGATGATATAGAGGCTCTAGGAAAAGGCAGTATGAAGCATACTATTATGCACAAAGCTATGGGTCACATCTAATATATCGTTGGTGTGGAGCAAAAACAAGGTTGGTGCCAAAACAGATCCTTGTGGGGCAGCTGCTACGGGCAAATACACCCCAATGATTGACTCTTCTTGCTAATCTCTTCTCAAAAATTCGCGACCTTGCCACCACCACTATGCCTAGTGCTGATGTATAAAACAATTTTCCATCAAGATCGCACATATTTCGATGCTCAAAAGTTTCTACTCCACTTTCTTCGGGAGGCTTAGACACGTTTGTATTCCATGTGGTGACGTCTACTTCTTCAGTGATGGATGAGTTTTTTCAGTTGTTTCGGGGTGATCCAGTATGATATCCATTGCCACTGTTGTAAGCCACTGCACCTCTTTGTTGTGTAGCTAGTCTGGCTCTGCCAATTCGTCTATCAGACTCACTAACGTGGTGTGGATAATGTAGCAATACTGCAGTGTTCCAGCTCAACTTTTCTTCTCGTGAAGGACTGAAGTCGTTCCAGAACAAATGCACCTCCTATATTAGCAGCTGTTATATGAACAGTACATAAAGATGATATAATTTGAGCTCTGTAAAGTGTCAATAGCTGCTAGACGGTGAAGTACTTCCAAGTTTGCCAGTCATAAAAGGAAAGCTATCGGATACCGAGACGCAAAACATACTTCACAGGTACAGCTAATATACTGAGTAATATTGTTCATACTGTTCAGTCATAGGTGATGTCTGTATGTTCAAATAGAGTATTCTCATTCCTACCTCATATGTATTCGAAGGCCTCGTCAGATGTTAGAGTTAGCTAGTAAAATCGATGTTTTTGCGCCGGCCTCTGTTACTGGTTCAAAGCTCCTGCCGTTTGTTTTATGGTCCTTTTGAAATGCTTCTCGAGATTCCTCAGGATTCTTGAATATATTCATATTCAATCAGACCACGCAACGAATAAAGTTACAACTCTCCGAGACGCTAACGTCTGCTTACTCAAACACTGTCTCGCAAAGTTTCCTACCGTTCACTTCACCAATCATTCTCTTTCTCCTCCTGCCTTTCATATTTCAAGATATTTCAGCTGTTTACTCAAAGGTCCTATTCCATTCCTCGATTACTCGGTTGAGCATGTTCTTTGATTGGGAAATTTTCAGAAGCCATGAATCACTTTTCTGGTTATACTGATTTTATATTGTGATCAAACTTTTTTTTCTGAGCGAAGTAAGGAAACATATTCTTTCGGGTTTGGAAATGGAAGGACATGAAGAAGCTGGAGCACTGGTCTGAGAGCAACAAGGGGCCAAAGGGGGCAAGCCTCTCATTCAGGTTAAGTATGAAGTGACTCAAAAGTCGGTGCTAAGACCGATATTATTTATTCTATTCATTATCGATATTATACCTCACATTAAGAAACGTAAGCCAACTAAGATCTTGAGGATATCTTCATTTGGATCTGTTATAACGGTTTCACAATAGATTTTATCAAAATGAAATTCATGATAATATTCTCGGAATCGAATATACTCATCAGGGAAATGAAAGTGAAATTCAATATTCAAATGAAGGAATAAAGTGTTGAGGACAAAGTAAAACAAACTAAATTTCAACAGCAATCTGCAAATGTGTGTTACCTCATTTACGAAAGGTCTAGTCATGTTGGAGAATCTGTCTTGTAAAATGAAAAGCTATGTCCCTAGCCCCTATATAGTTTTAAAAACCCATGTGTCATTTGTGGCAGAAATCTATCAAAAACCTGACTATGGCATCAATCTAACTGTTTTTTTTTTGAAAATATGACGTAAATATATTTGTGCCTGAGTTTCTGAGTCCTCGAACTTCATTTGTAAGTCAGATTACAACTGTATTATACTGAAAAGAAGAGCATTGTGCTGATAAAGTTCATTAGTGAAGAGAAACAATTCATTGAACATGTTCCTTTCTTTTCTCTACTAGTATAGGAAGTTCAAAATTTTTCAACTAAACAGACTGATGGACAAATTCTTCGAAGTAACACTATGCCATGACGCAAAATAATCTACCCGAGAGCAAAATCTTGTCAGAAGACATTCGGTGAACGTTTTCAATTCCCCTAATCATTGTTGACTTGGCCGAAAGTGGCACTATTGGAAGACCGACTGAAATTGGAATGGCCGTCCTTTCATGTAAATCAATTAAGATGATCGACTGCACCAAGAAATGTTTTGAAATCTCGAGATGGAAGTTCCGGGAGTTCGAGTTAGGAGCAATTGCTAATAGGTTCGTTCAACTCCGCAAACGTTCCCAATTGACAAGACCACTGCTGGAATCCGAAGAGAGTAATGAAAACTTTCGGCACATCGAATGACGGAATTTCTAGACACCGAAAAATAACGCGATTTGGTGTCAAGGGAGGCTGCGTGATGGAGACATGTTCTGACAGCCCTGGCCATTAGAACGCTCGGTGTTTAATCACCTCGGGTCATTGGTAAAGAAAAACATCGGCGGAAAACTGTGCTGTGCCTTCGACCAGACGAGCATTGAAGGATTTTTCCTACACACTGATAACATTTGGATAACTGAATCGACAAGATATCGAAAAGATTAGATATTGAAAAGTTTGTATTTTTATCACGCCATATTTCCCATTGATCGAAGGCTAAGGGCCAGCAGAATTCATGAGCTCACTGTATAATAACTCGATTTCTTCCCAATGATCATCAATTACTAATTTGTAAGAGTAGAACTCAATCAAGAGCCGTTGAATGAAAACACTCAGTACACACTATCAACGACTGACGAAACAAAATGAACATCACATGGCATTTTTTGCTCGTTTAGACTTTCCGACTGCAAAATCCTGCGAGCCTGTCAAACAAATGAAGAACAGTGCTTTCCAATCAGCAACGGAGACTTTTATGTGGGTATATCTTTGCTCTCGTAGTTAATCTTCTTTCCCTCGAATCTCCTGCTAATGAGTAATTATTGCTGGATCACGATCCAGCAAGAAAATTGACGATTGATGGTCACGGAAAAGTACTACTGGTTTACCAGCCTCGAATATCATTCAGCGTTATTGACTTCCATGATTTCGGATTACAGATCGATAGGTACCGTGTATGAATAGGATTGACGGATTATAATGTTAATCAGAGCTTCATTTATGTTTTCTTTTCCTTCGTTACTGAGCATACAATATCAGTGAGCTTCTATTATTATGCAGATTATGCAAATAGTACGATACGTGAGCGCTATGAAATAGTCATTGTCCATGTGAATCTAATCAAAAAGGAAGCTAGACACCATACCATATAATGAAGCAGAACTTCCACTGCCGAACTTCACAATAAAACTCTAATCTAATCTAGGTGACCGATCTCACGGTATTCTTTGGTTTTTGCGCTTGTCTGTAGCTCGGGCGTTTCACACAGCTTCATTTTGAGAGTCTACACTTCCCAAAAATATCCGAGGATATGATGTGAAATAACTGATTCGAATTGCAATATGTAATTGTTCAGTCCACAGGAAGACAGGAAGTGTAATAATTTAATCTTATAATTTATGAACTTTCTCCCCATTTCTGAAGCAATTACGTACTTTTGACAACTGTCGGATACATATCTTGCATTCGACTGGGGCAAAAACGCCCATTTAGGACTCAGAATGAAATGGAAATATTATCAGAACGGAAATATTATCTTGATTATTCAGTGATTCTTTGATAGAGCTTTCAGAACTGCTCTGGACTGACTGCACTAAAAGATTATGTTGGTTAAAAACGTCTTATTGGACACTGAATAGAAATTGAAAGGATATATATAGAGTTACCTACAATGAGATGGCGGCTTGGTGTTCACGCAATAGACTAATATTGAATAAAGGTAAAACAGGATGTATCAATTTCTATCTGCGCCGTGAGGTTCCCTCACTCTTCCAATTACCTGAGGATCTGTCTTTTACTAAAGACGTAAAATTGCTAGGAACCTATCTTGACTCTCAGCTTTCGTTTAGTACTCAATTGAATCATGTCTGTACGAAACTCAATAAAGCATATTACGCCATACTACAAATGAAACCATATTTGGATGAAAAAGGCTTAATGGGCTTGTACTATGCTTTTGCATATAGCCATATATCATACAATATTATAGCATGGGGTTCATCAAGTAATTGGGAAAGAGTATTCATTGCTCAAA
This sequence comes from Gastrophysa polygoni, assembly GCA_963576655.1. Taxonomy (NCBI): domain Eukaryota; kingdom Metazoa; phylum Arthropoda; class Insecta; order Coleoptera; family Chrysomelidae; genus Gastrophysa; species Gastrophysa polygoni. The sequence goes on from OY755085.1 coordinate 4,234,980, forward strand.
AGCGTCTAATCAGACTTATTTTTCAACTGAGTAGTAGAGAAAGCTGTAGAAATACATTTAAAAAGAAACAAATTCTAACCTTTTCAGGAATATTTATTTTGAAATGCCTCACTTTTATTAAGAGTGATATTAATAATGTTTCCCAAAAACAGCATGAATATCAAATACTCCACATTAACTTGGACTTACCTAGACATAAAACTGCAATGTACCAGAAATCGCCACATTTCATTGCTATAAAACTATTTAACGCCCTTCCCAGCGAACTGAAAAGCATTACTTCGTACGAAAAATTCAAAAGGCAATGCAAGGATTTTTTGATATCTGAAACTTACTACACAGTGAATGAGTTTTTGAGCAGGAATAGATCCTAATTATTAACCTGTAAATTTTCTCTTTTTTGATACTCAATGAGCTTTTAACTATATTAATATTTATTGTATTTTATCTATATTTTATACATGCCTTTATTGAACAATATCTCTATGATACTTTTTAGTTGACTTGTCCAACACCATGTAATTATGGTATTTTATGGATTAATAAAGTTCTATTCTATTCTATTCTATGAGGAGTGTCATACGATGGTTTTTCAAATTTGAGAGTAGATAGCGAACTTATTCCAGAGCGAGACTTTCAGTGCGATGTCATAAAATCATAAAGGAAATGACTAGGGAAATGATGCCTGTACAATTCAGGGAGTTTTTGATAAAGTTTGGCCATTTTGAGTTCGTTCAGAACTGACCCAGCTCATGGTCAACAAGCCGCCTAACTTGTGCACAGAATCACAATAGAAAATGATATATGTATGATTCAGGATATTTTTGAGAGATTGTGATATTGGAGAATGATGAGAGATTTGACTGCACTCATTTGGGTGAAAAAAAAAACAGTCTAATTATAGGAACGTATATATAGGTATAGAGTGAATGTCACTTTTTTCAGAGATAATCCAGCTCTGCTTTGACTTCACTAACAGGTTTCTTTGTGCAAAAAACTCCTGATTAGGTCTCAGAAATATAGTGGTTATGATATTTTTGATATGAATGCGAAATGTTTCCAGATCTCATTCCAGATCTGAATTCACTTGAAACACTTCCATTGGCTGAAATTTCAACAACCGACTTCCGATAGAAAATCATCATATTATCCGTGATATATCTGAATTTTCATCATATGATACGAGTATAAGCAGTTTGTTTTGCTTGTTCCTAGTCTACTTCGTCGGTAAGTTCATGATACTTTGTTGTTGCGTGAACGTTTATGCAGAGAATAATTTGTTCTAAGTTCCTGAGTGTATGTATGTAAAGTAACGTTCTCGTCATTAATTCCAGAATAATATATGTATGTGGACTATCTGAATTGCTCGTGAGAAAAGTTCGGAAACATTTGACGTGTTGCTACTCACCTTCGGCACTTATGTCGACCTCCCCAAGGTAAAACACGCCTCTCCTCACCAAAATTTCGTGCATTATCAGCCCGAAAGAATATACATCTCCTTTTTGTGATCCGTTCGGGGGAATCGGATCCATATTCAGGAGTTCTGGTGCTGTCCAAAGTAATCCTGAAAATGAAAATGGAGTGTTATGCACAGGGTGGCCGAAATCCAGGCAGTGTCATGGCAATGGCGTCATTCTTTCTTTTCAGGAAGGGTAATGAATAGAGAAGATTATGTTGCAAAATTCGTTATTGTTTGTTTACTTCTCTGTATTGACATTGAAGAAAGGATTTTAATGTGCGAAAAACTCAATATTCAATAAAACAGAATGGAATATTGGTAAGTATATTCTTATATACAGGGTGCCCCGAAAAGATACTGACAAACTTTGAGGGGTGATAGGGGACATCAAAACATGCATTTTTGTTTACATAAACATATGTGCGATGTCGGATAACAAGATTCTAAAATGTGATACAACGAAAACTTAGACCGTACTCATTGCCCGTACGACTCTTACTGATGCCCTTTTGAGCACGTACCAGAAACCGACAAATTTAGATACTGTCTGTAGATAAAGTTACTATTCGAAGAATGTGGTTGAAAACTCAAATACAAATTGAATAAATAGCCAAAAGCCACACTAATATTTGGAAACTCTCGATAGTAATTTTCTAGAGAATATCTTGAAATATACTGAAGATAGCAGCTCAGTTACCGGAATGCGTATTTAGGCTTTCCTAAATATTATTATGGTTTTCCGGTATTAATTTATTTTGTATTCGGATACTGTCTGTAGGTTGATCGAGAGGGTGGAAAATATTAATTTTTACAGATACTGGGGATTTTCTTAAAACTATAGCAATTATTCCAATAAATTTGTAGTAAGGGCTGACTTATGATCTGGCCCAAAATGTCACTGCGTTTGAAATTGAACCTCTCATAGAAATAAAAATAAATCGATTCTTCGGTTTCTTTGTTTTTTTCCTAAACCACACCAGTTTTGAGGCGACCATTACAAAAAAAATATTCAAATAGGTCGAGCCATTTTCAAGTTTCCGCGAGACTGCATGGCTATTTTTATATCATAAGATAAGAAGATGATTACTAATATATGTTATCGAGAGAGAAGAAAGTAAGAGGGAGAGTTATTATGAATATTATAAACAATTGGCAAATGATTGGTTCTCACAATTATATAGGTACGGAGAATGCAATATTGTATGTATAAAAACAATAATGCAATAAAATCATCCCCCCTTTGTACATACGTCACCGCTCTTTTAACATGGCGGCTAATAGGCACGTGCCGCCACTGCCCTCCTCTCACGCTTTCTTATTATAGAGTATTGATAGCTTGACGGAATAATTACGAACCATGATATCAAAATAAACGACAATTTAGATAATTAAAATCCAACGCAACATTGCTGATGTAAAGAAACTATATCCAACATCAAAACATAAACAGAAATTTGTGGTCACTATTTTATGTCCTTCTCTCCTGCTGGCCTACATTCGATGTTTCTATCGTATCCGTCACAAATTTCGATTTTCAAGCGTCTCGATGACAAAAATTGAGTTTCTGTATTATTTTCTGAATAGTTCCAGAGAATACAAGAGGCAGCCTTGATATTCAAAGACAAAAAGCCACACTCGCACGTTAACATGACTGTTTATAATGTTAATAATAGTGAGAGAATTTTTCATCCTAAATTCCGACTTATATCTTTAAATTTCGAAATTCTGGACTATAAGTAAAAAGTTGAAAATTTCGACTTATAACTTGGAATTTTCTATCCAAAATCCCTACTCATAGCTCGGAATTCTGAATGTCCGACATAATAATCGCAATTTCAAAATTCTGAGTTATTACTCGGGAGTTTGAATTTCTCCTTATAACTCGTATAATTTCCCCTCCAAAATTCCGACTCAAATATATGAATTTCAACAATCGATATCAGTCCACTTGCCGTGATAAGTTACGTCGAGAACATCAATAATTTACAATCAAGTGTTATTTAATAATTATTTTCCATCTGTGAAGATTAATTGTTCTTGATTGAAGATTCTTGTGAAGATTAGATGCGACTTCGTTTAATTCTCATAGGTTGTTAAGCCACGAGATCCTGACATTGTCAATAGGTGCTCAGCACATTGATCGTGAACTGTTGAAAAGACTAGAGAAGAAGAGAGTAGAGAAGAGTGGATGACCTCCTTCATTGATCATCCAATCTTTATCCTTCGATATGTAATATGTGAGAATTCTGATTTTTTCGAATTTGAAAATTTTGTCTATTTCACTAATGAAGGAAGCACTGCAAGATCTTTTGTTGAAGATGTTTCCGATTCATCGAGCAGAAGCGAGGCACATCAGTCTCATCCCACTACATGCCTCATCAGTTGTTTGCTGGCAAATTGAAGACACTTCGCGATTGGTTTATGAAAACAATAGTTGAGTGTCTGGGTGAGAAGAGAAGGTTTCCGGAGGAAACTCCATATTGCTAGGCAACTTTGGCGCCATCATCAATCAAGGAAGCAATCTTCGAAAGATTCAAAATAAAATACTCACTTTGCCAATACGAATGGCACTCCTTATTGTACATATCCTCATCGGCGTAAACCCTGAGGAAGGAGAGTCCGAAATCAGCAATCTTCAAAGCGAATCTGCTATCGACCAAACAGTTCGATGACTTGAGCGCCCCGTGCGATTTGATAGGGCTCTGGTGTAGATAGGTCATTCCGCTGACCAAGTCCTTTATCAGGGAGATTCGAAACGCCCAGTCCAACTTGATCTGTTCGACTTCCAGAACGTCCTGTAGACTGCCCCTGAGACAGTACTCTGTTAGCAGGCAATTCGGCACGTCTAAACTGGCACCATGGAATTTCACTAAGTTCTCGTGGGACAAGTCCTTCATCACTTTCAGCTCGTACAAATTGTCATGGGTTAGCTCGATTTTTACGTCGGATAGATGTTTCACAGCCACCTTCATCGATTTGTAGAAGGCCATCGGGGCGTACACCTGCCTTCCTGGTGTTAAACTGATCGCATCAAGGTCTGACTGGAAAATGAATATTGTTGAGTCTAAGACAATTGAAACAACTCGAAATTCAACCGATTGGTGAACATCCTCCCTTTGCGATATCAGTCCGGTAAGTTTGCATGCTGAGGATATTTCAGTAACCGTCTATAGAAATGTTACCAAACTTTGATATATTCACGATATCTTCATGGTTCATGGTTGAGTAACAATTGAGAGTTGATGAAAAACATCTTGACGAATAACCCCGATCAAACTTGTCGAGAGAATGAATTAAGAGAAGGTAATGAGAATTTCGTGTTCTCCAAACAACGATTAGCGTACGTTTGAAAACAAACATTTATGACTTTGTTCCCTTTCATATACATTATCGAAATTCATGCTATATCATCGGGATAACACTCTTGTCATGCACTAACGCATAACTCACACACACACACAGTTCACGAAATATATGTCAGTTCCTTCACTCTCCGTATTCTCTTAGGGCCTTTTCAGAAACTCTTTAGTTAAAATGCATAGTACTATCTCTGTTGAAAGTTTTTGAAATGCAGATGGAGAAAATGAATTTGGTGATTCCTTGTAGATTTCCGAAAAGGCCTTTCAATGTTTCGTGTCTAAAAGCAGCCCGACTTATTTGAGTAGGCAACAAGCAAAATACGTGCGCTAAGGTTCACCTTACGTCAAACTACTGCCGTCCGATATTTGTCAGATACTTCGTGAACTGTTTACACTGTGGTATTTGGGTAGATTGTCATATGATTCATCACTTCATTGATTTACGTACCCTCACGGAGACAGCTGATTGAAAACTAGATCGTGACTTCGAATTCAAGAATAGTATATCACCATAATTGACCTTCCACGCTTTGGCTTCGATGGCAGATTCCAACTTTCTTTGTCTGTAACAAAGCAAATAGAGGCACTGGAAATTCAGGAAATATTTGCGAGGGGTCTCTTCGTGGTTAATTAGCTACACGAATTCACATTGATGAGGTTCCTACTCGGAAGTAACTTCCACTGAATATTGGTCGTATTTGTATAGAGTATAGAACAATAGAAACTTCGAGTGCTGGATAAATTGTACCAATGGAGCGAACGACAATTCCCGGAGAAAGTCTTATGAAGAGTGATTTACACCAACGTTATAATGATATATGTCTCGCAAGGAATATCGAACTCCGCGAACTGCAAAGATGGCATAGGAGTTATCGCTACAACGAAATATATAAATTACTCCTGCAATCATGGCATGGCGTGACACTTTTTTTTCGCCGTGCTTTGCTTATCCCAAGCTTCATCCCGTCAGGAGGAACGGTCGTGCATTCGTTAGACTCCAAGACTATTGAAAATCGAGGAACTGAATTATAGGCGAGGTCAAATGGGGACCAGAAAAGTTCTTCATCCAGGATGGGGTCTCAACACCCTCGTTCACCGTTGCCCAGTCATGGGTGAAGAGGTCCTTGACGTAAATTACGGACGCAAGAAAAGTTTTGCTTCGTACAGAAGGACTATTCAAAAAAACTCCAGCCTACACATATCGTGTTTCATCATCTTTCTCTGGCCACTGGCATCGCGCGATACAGGGTTGGTCAAAAAATAAACAGGTCATGTAACGAGATTTTCGTACAGGACCTCCATCGCACACGACGAGTTAACATTCGCGTATTTCATCCAGTGCTTTAGTATTCTTCTTCCTCAAGCCGTCTTCAAGTGCTGTCCACTGGCATGAAGGGATACTACTGCTGAACATGCATCTTTCTTCATGGTGACCATATGAATGAGTGAAAAACTGCTGGGAAACATTTGTCAGTTCCAAGCTGAAGATGAGAATCTCAGAGCTTAGACGAAAAATATGCAACGGTTTTTTTTTGAGCCGAAATTGTTGAGAGATCTGGTGAATTAGAACTGATGGACCACAGCCTGAAAACCACCACATACAGGAAATGAGGTAAGAACCTAAAGGGTTGGCCTCAGAAGGTGCAAGAAAGGTCTGAGGCGGCAAGAAGTCTTCTGTGGCAAGTATAACAAAATCTAGCGTCGAGACGAAGATGAAAACAGTCTCAATCATAAAATCACAGACTATCAACTGAGCCAAATGAGAAGTACAACTGAAAATCATAGGCTCAATAAACATATGAGTATGGCTATATACTGGCCAGTCGAACTGAAGTTTCTAACAATGAGGAAAGAGAAACCAAGAGCTCCGAGACACATGAAGTAGCTGAAAACTAGCTCTCAGAATCTTCTAGCGCAGACGGAGCTAGAAGAAATGCTGGGGGCAAACACAATTGATCTGGAAAGGGCGCAGTGTAGAGGCTTATCAGCTCGAAAGCTCCTGATATAATCTAATACACTCTGATGTGTCGGTTCCATTCATTGTTCGGTCAAGTTCAGTACTTTCTGGTGACCAGCGAGGATCTTGTTATCAACTTACCTGTACCAAATGAAACCTGCACCTGTGAGTCCGAATATTATGAGCACTACTAAAGATGCAACCAAAATCATCACAATGTCGTATGCTGGAAACAAGAGAGTTTTGATTAATTATTCATTACCTTCAGAGGAACTTACTGGGACACTTCGACAAATCATATCCACAGGCAGGTGTGTCGGATGGATCGCCGAATCGCCATGTTACATTCCAATATTCAATTGTCTTGTTCCTTGTTGAATAACGGCCTACTACTTCGTAATCACCCTCGGAGTTGATGTTCAACATTGCCAATTGCCGTACTCTGATGCCATTGCAATTGACATCGAACTCTTCATTCTTTCCTGGAAATAGGGCAAACAAAATAATAATTTTATAAAAAATGATATTGATCCTTGTGCATCATCTATATAGAATGTTTATTGAATGATGTCCTCAATTTCAAGAGGTGCTCCCGTTCATGATTTTATGAAGAGAAGTTCTTATAAGTGTTTGTCCTAATTTTTTTTTTGTTACCGAGTAACGATGTGTCAAAAATTTCATGTTTTTTTTTTTTTATCTGTGGATGAAAGGGAAACCTATCATGTTCGAGGAACATCGTGTTAGCCAGCGGTGGAATTTTGGGAAAGAAGGAAGGTGTTGGAATTTTTTTTGAAAGTTTGGAGGTTGTAAGCATCAGGAAAGACTTCACTAGGCAAAGAATTCCATAACTTTGCCGTTCTATTGATGAATGATGCTTGGTATAGCGATGTTCGACAGGTCTCGAGCCTGACAGTGTAGGGGTGACCAGCTTGAGCTCGTCTGGTTTGTCTACTAGGAATCGCGCGTGGTGGCATAATAGATGATATTTCCGTTGAGCACCGACCGTGAAAGTACCTATAAAAAAGGCAAAGATCGCCGACCTTTCTACGATGATCTAGAGAGGTCAATGATTTGGTGAGTGTTGTGTCATCGACTAGGCGAATAGCTCTCTTCTGAATTGAATCTAAGAGCTTAAGCGTATCACGATTTTGTGTTCATCCGGAATGACCATAGCATTTTCTGTTGATTGTAACTATACAGCAGGTGAGATTTTCAACAGTTTCCGTTAATATTTCTTCTGCCATTCCTCTTAGTATATCAGAATCTTACATCTATCTATTCACCATGCGAGACCACGTGTCAAATTATGTTATGTTTCCCACCACTACAAATCTTTCATTGTTCTGATGAGGAGGTATTTTTCAGCTACCCATCATCCCTCATGTTATGTTAAGGGTTACTCAATCCTGATTGTCGTTAGTGGATTTCTTAGCCACCATATGAGCCAGATTCAGTTATTCATTTCATTACAGCACAATCGTTTTCCATCCACGAATGTGAAATATAAAGAAGGAGATTAATTTCTCATTATATTCTCGTGAAGAGAGCTTTTAGGATTTGCATGTCAGTTGAGTATTCATCAAATACAACTGCTTCGCGACTCAGTTTCGTAACATATTTGAACATGACATCTGAATATATCCTTCCGGATTATTGAAGTCACTCCGACTGCAATAACGCATTCCAGTGAATACGATGCAATAAGCTCTTATCATAATAGGTAATCATCCGTTCGATATAATCCCAATGCATACAATGCACGGAGATGTCAACAAGACAACTAATTTTCTCGAATTATAATCCTCGTAATTCGAGAATACGCTCCAACCCGTCGGTAATCCTGTGTATTCAGTAAATCGAAGCCGAAATGTGATTGAATTTGTAATTAGAGGTTTATTACGCATGGATCAATGTTGATCTGTTCTAGGTCATACGTTTTGATCTAAATCCCATCGAATCGAAATCGAAAAACTTTTTGGATCAGCCTCAACTTTAGTCTCCCAAATCAGTAAGTTTTATCTTGGACTGGTTGAAACATCTTTGGTAGTTGTATGAATCTCATTTCAGTTTTAATCTCAATTTTGCGCGGATTGCCTGAATTCTGCAATGCGAATGGTTCCACTTTACAAGTGAAAAGTTAGGTTTGTACATTTGTTTGACGTACTGAATAGTATTGGTCTCTAACAAATAAAGACTCTAAAAAGACACATTGAAATAAGCTTCTAGTTCAGCTATTGACTGATATAATTTATAATATTAAATTTCATAAGGAAATGCATGTCGGATCATAGACACCACACTCAAGAAAATGGTCCTGAATATCTCACCTCTGAAAGATTTCCCCATCATCTCGTGGACTAGATCACAAGCAGAAACGTTTTTCTCTTCAGTCGTTCCGGACTTTTCCAGAGTTCGATTCAGCGCTTGCAAATACATCATCATGCCGTCATATAGACCGTCGAGGAACATGCTACCTTTTTTTGGTTGACTAGCGACCTTGGAGTAATTGGTTTCTGCATAAGGCATTATGGTGTAGACTGCTTCGTATCCCTTTCTGGCTAGTTCATTGTTTTCGTCGGTGTCATTCATGTACCATGGACGTGAAGGATTCGTAGCACTGAAATAAGAGATGATTCATCAATGTTGATTCACGTGGTTGCATATTCTGGGTGTATGAAATGTGTCGAATTTGAGAATTTCCACTGGGAATATCTCGGAAATGAAAACAGATATCAAGACCAGCATAACAAGAACAGCATTAGGAGATTGAATGGCAACCCCCATGTGTGTTACATAATTGGAAAGCTCTTCAAAAATTGGTACCATTGAAAGCATCTCCAATCCGTAAAGAAGATACAAGAAAGCTTGTGTGTTGTGAAAAATATAGTTTGTTCTAAAGTACTTAAAAGACTGGCACCCTGTTTATGTTTGTCGAATTGCGAATTTATTCGATACTCCAGCCAAACTTCACAAAATTGAATTGTCATGTCGAAAACTTCGCTTCTACCCTGAACTGCAATGAAATTTGTGGAAATACTTACTTATTGTACAGTTCCAAGTTGAAGAAGGTATATTCCCCTCTGTCCATCATGTTCAATTTTGCTGCTTCTATCGCTATTTTTCTCATATTCGTTTGATTCGTACAAGTTATGATAACTGAAAATCAGAAAGGTTCCACAAATAGATGAATGTGATGATCCTTGAAATAAAATATAATTACTACGCACGTATACAACACGTATGAACATGATATCGAAGAATATGTGGCAAATTCAATCCAATGTTCTCAATGTTGCCAATACAAATTGTTTCAATAGTTGAAATGATTGATACGATTCGATAATATTTCAATATGATGAATACTAGGTGAGACTCCTTGGAATAGATAGAAGTCATTTATATTTTCAATTGTACACAATCATATTCTCACAAACCTTGAACCTTCAACTGAAGGAAGTGCCTTATTTGATATTCATGATATAAAATATTTTCGAAAAGAAATATTGGAAAGGATTAATTTTCGTTGTCAAGAAATATAAGAACTGAAATGTTGAGGCATTGTGGAGGATCCGAGAATATTCAATTTCTCAGAAATAGGGAATGAAGGAGATCAGAATCAATGAATTGGATTGTATGAAAGAAGAATGGGAATTGGGAATGCTTCAGGCGTACATCTAGAAAATTATATATGGAACATGATTTATTGTGTTCTCTCAGAATTCAGGAGATTATCCATATATTCTGGTACACCCTGTATATGAAAGATAACTCAGTATCCTTGAACCAATAATTATGACCCTATAATGACCATAACCAATAACGGAGAATATATTTTCTTGGGAATTCTTTAATCATCCAAATTTGTTTATAATTAATCTGTCCATTCTTTCTCTATTCATTTTTTCAATATTCCATAACGTGACAAATTTATACCTCATCTATATTTATCTTTCGGAAATATAAACGATTTTTATTATCACGGTGCATATTAAACAAGCTATTTTTATACAAAAGCGGAATATTATCACTTGCGAAATAGTGAAATGCGGCAAATGAATATTTTATCCACCAGACGATTCAGGAGCTGAGTAACCCACTGAGTAACCCCATTTTTCAATTTGAGATAAAGATTCAAATTCACTTGACCAATAATAGTTCAATTCCTATATGGTGTACTCAAAAAATTAATCAAGTATAGCTACAGGAAAACCATTTATTTGTTTTCGATAGAGAATCACAAACCCGTCAAGAACATCCTAAGCTGCATCACATGCCTTGGATTAGAATGACAGCAAAAGATTAGGATACATGATTATCTCCTGATCTTTCTACAGATGTCGTCTACAGGGGGTGTTCAGTAAATCGACCGACAATGCTTGGCAGGTGATTGATTCTCAAAATACAGAGCGTTGAATTCAACGAATGAATAAATTATGTGTTTCTCAAAAATTTCCAATTCAAACTGGTGGATACTGTTCAAATATTCGAAGCACAGATCCCAAACATACGTTAAGCTCTCTCCCATAAGCACCCAGATTCTTCTCAGAACTCTAGTTTAGTCGATGATACTACACTCACAAATTCACTGTCCTCTCTAGAACATCGTAGGAAGGTAAGCAATATCTCCCTTCGTTATGGATACTTCCATGGTCAGTGCTCAACGTGAATCTCGTAATTTATTCCAACATGAGAGATTCCAGATGGGCAAACTAGGTGAGTTCAGGCTCGAGACCTGTCGAACTTCGCACTACCAAGCATCATACATCAATAGAACGGCAGAGTTGTGGAATTATCTGCCTAGTGAGGCCTTTCCTGATGCTTACGACTTACAACTCACGACCTCCAAAGTTTGAGACGAATTCCAGTTCCTTCCACGCCTCAGATGTTGATGTGTCAGATGATGATACAGAGACTGAAGTAACTTTATTACCTATATTTTGTGCAGCACCAATGGAATCACATTAATTTTTTTTTTTCAATTTCCTGTTCAATCGCATAGGCAAAACCATAACAATCAACCGGAAACAACCATTTTCGACATATTAGACCCCAAATCTAATGTATATGGATTGTATATTGTAAATATATAGATTGTATTGTATGAGATACTTTCATTTCCGAAAATGCGTGAAGTGTGATGATTATTTATAATCACCAATATCTAGGAGAAGCTCACCTGATCAATTTGCCAAAAAAATAGGTGAACAGTTGAGGTCGGATCACCTGTCACAAGCTTTGCCGATCGAATTCCGAAACATTCTTCTACAATTGATTCTAGAGGAAATATTCATCGCAAAAATGGGCAAGAGAAATTGCTGGAAATCATTTCCGAGATCCTAGGTTGGCCGCTAGAGGGCACAATTGTCATTTTGAAATAGAAACTAGAAAAATTACCATTTTTAGATGTCCTCATTAAAAAATCAGATAACATTTTGACAACAAGTGTATATCGTAAATATACACACACCGACAGATACCTCAATTTTCAATCAAATCATCATACAAGTATAAAGAAAGGAATAATCAAATCACTTCATGATAGAGCCAAATCCATATCATCGAACCACCAAATTTTCAATACCGAAATGAACCATATAAAAGATGTTCTACAACTCAACACATATCCGAAACATTTCATTGATAAAACAATACACCAAATTGAGAACAGACAGAATATACAACAAACACAAAGACAACCAACACTGATAACAAATGTAATCCCATACATTCCCGGAATATCAGAAAAAATTAAACGTGTTGGTTACAAGTTTCGAGTGAAAACAGTGTTCAAGACAGAAAATACAATGAGATCGATTTTGACTCATAAAAAAATGAATGAAAAATGAAGAAGAATCATCAAAAAATTGTATTTACAGTACACCATGTGTTTGTGGAAAATATTATACCGGTGAAACCAGCAGGCCTCTATCAGTAAGGATGAAAGAGCATAAGAACAATATAAAGAGAAGATATACTGACAAATCAAAATTAGCTGAACATATCCTTACTGAAAATGGACAACATATGGCCGATTGGGGTAATATTAAGATCATAGGAAAAGAAGACAACAACCAAAAACGGAAAATCAAAGAGTCTGCTTGCATTCTCCTGAATGGAGACAATAATATTGCTTCTTGTTCAGTTGATATAGATAGAACTTGGCATCCACTTCTGAAACTTGAATATGAAAATGGAAAATTCGATATCAATTGATGAAAACACCTTGTAGCCAGAATTCCTCCGTCTGCCAAATTGTCACTTTTCAGTGTCAAAATCGGAAACATTGAAAAAAGTTTACGAAGAGAAAAATATTTCAATTGTGTTGAGAACGGGAGCAGATTCGTTCCCGAAACGTCCACCAAGATAAGTAGAGGTTTTATCCTTATTAAATATATTCGTATTTCCAATTTTTTTCAGAAAAAGGTGTCACTGACCAATAGAGAATTTCTCTTTTAGGTATCTAAAGGTTTAATTTCAAGCGCAGTGACATTTTGGGACAGATCCTAAATCTGTCCTTACTACAAATATATTGCAATAATTTTTAATAACTTCTACTCTATTTTTTAGAGACGAGGAGAGAAAATCCCATTAAAAGCTGAAAAATGAATATACCACCTCCTCGAAGAACTTACAGACAGTATAGAAACTTGAGTTTTTCTTGAAGAAACGCCTTGTTAAAGTGCACCCATAATATGGATCCATGATTTTCTCTATTTATTCAAATGAGAGGGAGCGGATGAATGATGAATATGATAATTGCGTCCTCCAGCGGCCGACCTAGAATCTCAGAAATGCCCACTTTAACAATGGATATTTTTTTCCAGAATCTGTACGATCAACAGACAGTTCCGTAGATATCGCCGGTGTCCACCCTCAACTGGACACCCGTTACATAGACCACTCACTCCCGAAGTCAACTCCAGCTTTGTTCATGAGAAATTCTCTATAGTCCATCCCCAGCAATCGCAGGTCACCGTCGACGTAATCTGGCGAGAACTTCCCCAGCTCCGTGGCCAGGGTCCTCATGCACAGGTAGCAGGTGTCTTCGCCCGCCACTTCACCCTGCTCGTTCCTCTCGTACATCAGGATGTACTTTCTCCAACCATATCTACGGACGTCGACTTTATGCGATGCTGGAGTATTTCTCCATCGACGTGCCGCACTCACCTGTCGAGGATCAACTCGAAAAATTCCGCTACAGTCCGGAAGTCCGTGGTGCCCGAGTTGAGCAGGAAGTAAAATTCGTCGTCGAAATCCTGTTTCCTCTCGGTGAAATCGAGGCTCATCCCTGTTGGTGTCAACATCGGTGTACCGATGTATTGTACGGCTCTACCAACAGTTCCTGAAAAAGAATGGAATTGTGCTATATCAGGTAATGAAAGACGTGAATTAGTATTGAAAGGGTCGTATACATCAGATCAGATTGAGATCACCATGCTGCATGCCTCTACACTGCGACGGTTTCAAGAATACTGTTTTTCACATCATTTCTCTTCACTTCAAGGCTCCATAGACTACTTTTTTATACCTTCCATGTATCAGGAAGCTCTTGTTTTTTCTTCTGTCATCGTTGAAAACCTCAGTCCTGACAGATCTTCGCAGTTGCAAAGTACCTGGCCGATCGTACTCATATGTTTATTGAGCCTAACACTGCCCTGTCAGGAGTCTAAATATCGTTCTAGTCTCACTCCTTCTCTAGATCAGTGGGTGATAATCTTGACGATTATTTTCCGTCAAACACTTCAGCCTGTTTCACTCCTGTTGAGTTAATCCACCATCCTTGAAATTCCTTTTGCAACCATGCTTTGCTGCTTGTTCCTGTTTAGTTTGTAACGCAAAAAGGTTCTTGTCCATTCAGTCTTACTTGCTCTTTCTCGGGCTAGTGAATCAGCCTCTTCATTCCTTTCAAAACCTGTCTGTACTGGTCAGGCTATTCTAAGTGCCCAGATCTTTTAGGGGTGTTGAGCAGTTCCAGAAAAGTTTGGAATTAACTTGCAGTGCTGTCATTGTAACTCGTGCCTCATCATTATCTTTAACTCTTTCGCACAATGATTCACTGCAAAGAGTTCCGTTTGAAATGCCTTCGCTTATTTGCCTAATTTCTGTGAGATTCCCGTCTCAAGCTTGATTCCGTAGACGCTGGATTTTGAACCTCCTTCAGTTTAATAGCCAACGGTGTAGAGGGTGGTATCGATAATAGTGTGTTTCAAAATGGTTCAGAAACCACATATAGTGTGCTATTCAACTACGAAATCAAGTAGATTGCCACCACAGTGGCGATGATTAATCTATAGCGATTGACAAAAATTGGTGAAGACATAAGCGTTATACCGAGTGTGGTCTGAACTCCTGAATTGAGCCAGCCTGAATTTTTCCTCCTCAATCTACTCTGACTGGTTACCCCATTGAAAATACTCGAACGAGTCTATACCCTTCAGACTCTTCGACGTCACCTTGAGAAACTTCCGTTGTGTTATGTCTGATAAAAAAGTTCATCGATTTGCATCACATTCGAAGAGAACTAAATGGAATGAGATTCATTGATTTCCCCGACATTATTCGCCGTATTCAATCCTCGCGAACTTGATATGTGCTGTCAAATGAAGAGGGGTGTAAATACAAGGATTGTCGCATCTAGTTCGTCAAAACTTTCGAAACTTAACTTTGATTTACATGCTACAGGTTTTCTACAAGATTTATAAGATTCAATAGTCCTTCGATATTCCGAATTATCGATACATATCGATATATTAGTATATCGGTATATATCGATATATAAATGGAAGTCAATTTAGTCAATCATTATTAAGGCTTCTCATGTTACGCATGAAAAAGAGGGAATTTCCGAAACTAGCATACTCTGGTTAAGGGTAATACGCTGTTTCGGTTTGTGTCTCAATCTTACCCACCTATGCAATAATCGCAAACGGGGCCGAACATCGCATGAATACACGAATCATCTTTTGCTGTAACCAAACTTCCAGACGCTTTTCCTTGTTTGCAGCTGTCGTCATAGTATCGGTAATCTGCTTGAAAGTTTTTCGGGAGTGTCCCATCGGCTATGCTCGCATTTCCGGCTTCGTATAAAATTTCGGCAGCCTGAAAAATAATTGAATTTTAAGCTTCAAGTGCTGTAGACTTCACGAGACTCCTCTATCTATTTGAATATGTCCGAAAAAAGTGTAATCTATAGAATCGGCAAATAAAATGATATAATGACACGTCAAATTGATATCTGCTTGAACCCAGTGTGTAATCAAAATTATAATATAAAAAACGATTCCTAGAACCAAATATTTGTCATCACTATCAGATTGTAGATTTGATTACAAACTGGAATCAATCAGATGGCAAATACCATGATACTTATAATGAAAAATATGCACTTGTGGCTCATGAAGAATCTACATCGTACATCGTCCATCATTGAATTTTGTTTTATTTGTGGTTGAAGAATGCTCCCTTGCTACTCAATATTATAGGCAGGGTGTTCAGTAGACGTGCGGCAAATTTACTATCCTTATACTATACAATACTATACAAGTTATTCCCCTGGATTATTTTGTACCCTGATGATTTGAAAAGCCTATTTGTTTTTGAAGATGCATTTCCGAAAATTTCGACAATAACAATATTTTATCACCTCAATATTACATGTGAAGCTCTTCTTATTAAGAAACAAGAATCTGAGGATTTCTCAAATCTTTCACATTTTCCGGAAAAGAGCAGGATGCGGAAAATATTCGTCGACCCCTGTATTTTTGAAACAAAACGCGTTTTCATATCATTACGCGTCAAAATTTTATGAAGAATGATTCTTCTCCAGTGAACACACTGTATATGTGCTCAATAAATCGATCCAACGTGAAATTCCAATCCATCTCTGAAAGAGATGCAGACCTTGAGATTGATTTCTAATTATGATAACATCAGTTTCAGTTCAATACTCGATCACTAGGAGCAGCGTTGTCAATTTTTGATCATTTGGGGAGTTATGAATAAATAAATTGCGAAAAACAATGCATGATAGTACCTATATGTATGTATGATACCTCCGAACAACAAACCCACTAGAAGGATCACAAAACAAATATTCTGATGCTAACATGAATTCCCAGAATTATCATAATATTAGTACCCAATCGTCGCCAGTGTTGTCATATCCAATCATCAGAAAGTGATTAATAGTCCATAATATTTAAAGTCCTTCATGAATTCATGTAGTTCAATGCACAAATATAATAATAAATTTGGGTCATGACGATTATGAATCAGTTCTGATTAATAGAAGATTGCTACATTATTCTGAGACAATTTTTCTTTCTTGGGGGCTCGAGAACCAGCTTAGGTATCATGAATACTTTTTGCTCAACGTTGCAACACCGCAACGGCGATTATTGCTTTGTTTGGTATCTGTCACTATTTACGTTTTGATTTATCGATATTATTCAACTTGTGTTCAGTTTTTTGTACTCAGAATTCATCAGAAACTCAGTTTATTTTCTGTTTTGGTGATTTGATATAATGGTGAGACGTTGTGAGGTGTGTTAAAGACAATTTGAACCAGCGATCAAAACACGTCATTTCATAGGTGAGTTACCATTGTCGTATCATTCGAGATTTTGAAGCATTTTCCCAAATGGCATGGATAAAAATAAATT
The DNA here is from genome assembly GCA_963576655.1 of Gastrophysa polygoni. Taxonomy (NCBI): domain Eukaryota; kingdom Metazoa; phylum Arthropoda; class Insecta; order Coleoptera; family Chrysomelidae; genus Gastrophysa; species Gastrophysa polygoni. The sequence goes on from OY755085.1 coordinate 4,252,416, forward strand.
TAAATTGAATTGATTTGATTATATTGATTATACCCATAGGTCAGCTGCGACAGTGTCTTGTGGTAAAATATGTAGCACTGATAAATGCTTCCTTATTTGTAGTCAAAATATGCGAAGCTGCTGAAAAATCACTGAGAATAATGATGGACTCAATTAATATGTTTGATAAAAATAAGGATATATCTATACTTCTTGTACACACAACAATGAGAAATTTACCGTTGACTGTTTTTGGAACTAGTCAAACTAATTTGGAGAAATATTTCACTGTAAGACTCCATCATGAGGCAAATAAATTGAAAGATTCAACGGAAGTTAGAGTAAGAAGTATGTTAACAAAAACAATCCTATTCAAAAATCAATAAATTATTTGTGTGATTATCCATGGTTGTTTTTCATTTCATTCCTGTTTTGAATAAGAAACACTGCTATTTGCTACATCCTCACATGAGTCATGATTTTATTGTTTATATAACATTTCGTCATAATACTTGTCAACACATATTCATTATCGATTTTCATCTATCTACCTGAAATGAAATAATCAGACATCATTTTTTTGCGTCAAAATATATGAATTCTGCTCAAGATGAAACCTCCTTCATTTTTGACGATATCGTGAAATGATATAAAAAAGTTTCATCTTCAGATTTGAAAATTACATTCAAAGATGCATTCATATCATATCTATTTGCCTTGAAAACGAGTTTTTCACTTTTTTGAAAATTATTTCCACTAGTAGGTACTGAACTTTGAAATCGTATATATACTTACATGCACTGTCACTGACCGCCAAAGATATAAATGTTCATTTTTGAAATTGAACGTTATTTATGATGAAGTATAAGTAGACAACTGTATACTGAATAGTAAGTATATTGTTTCATATGGCGTTGAGAATTGAACTTTTCTTGTGACGTGGTCATAATAAGTTTATTGATAACAAGCAAGTTACAAAAATCACCATAGGATTGTATGTATTCGAATTTCTCGTAACAATGTGAAGGAAGTATAGGGATGTTCATTTTCCCACCAAGAAATTCTGTACCACTGAAATAGTTACGGATTTTCAATTTGGTTTCATCATGAATTAATAATAAATTCGACCTCCTCTGACAACACGGCACTGGTGCTGGGAGAATCAGCTGTTGCTATCCTTGTTTTGACAAAGATAGATACTATAGATGTTGCTTCCAAACAAACTGTATTGCCAGGGCTGTGGATTACTTATCTAGTCTGTTCAATGATCGAAGTATGATACAATGTATGATGTAATATACTTTTTTCAAAATCGAACATGATCTCATACAATGCCAAGCAGTTAAATTATTCGTCAGTATTTCAGAATAGATGACTGACGGTGTTGACAGAATAAGTAATATTAGTAATTAAGGAGAGAAACGGACGATATTATCCGAATTGACTTTCGGCAACCATTGTTTTCAGTTTGAATGCATGCAAGTAGTATACTGTTTGAAGGTGACCTGTAATCACTGGTCATCGATAGCTACTTAACCTTGAAACTTATTCTCCCTATTTCTGTTTGCATAATATGTCAAACTTGCGCCTGCTTGATATGGGCGTAGGACTGTTTTGATTCATCAGTACAACGAATGACACTGAAGGCAATCTATGTTGAATCAACGCTCCCATTTTTGACCCTTTGTTTTACGTGAAATCGATTTTATGGAACTAGTTCCTCATTGGAAGGTATGATGACCGCTTGTGTCACCAATGTTCAGTATCCATCTGATGCTGCCTCATATTCATCTCTCATTTAACTTTTGATTGAGAATATATCAATGGAATGTTTTCCTATTCACTGTGTTGCAAAAAAATTCGGTTGAATTGGAGAAAAGTTCCTCATCCAGAGGGCCATTCAAATATCTGGAATTTTTTTAAATCATTTGAAATTTTTCAGTTATATCGAGAAAAGTGAATTTTTGAAAAATCTATTCTATATTTTCTTACCGCTATTTCTAGAGATAGGATAAAACTTGCAGTATTGTTGATATACCCTATAGGTATATTATGTGTACCCACCTAAACATTCGATACAACACAGATACAAAATAAAATTACCCTTTCAACGTTTTGATCATGAGTAGCTATTAAATCTCAGTATTTAAAATTTTATAATTCTATTTCGCGTACTGCAGATTGCTCAGGATTTTTATTTATATATAGAAAATACCTATTCTGAACTTGCCTACTTCAGATGCACTTTGAGTTTCGGTAGATGAGTGATGAAGATTAAGTTGCCTTTCGTATTATCCTCCTCTTCGTTACGATTATAACACTATAATAATAGCAGCCCACGAGTTGAATCACCGAGCGTTCAATGCTCTAGTCGGCACGCTAAATCACCGAACTGTCGGCGCACTAGTCACTTCGAATTGTTGAGATTAGTCGCAGTGACAATTGAATGATCGAAATGGATGAAACAAGTTCCGACTTTTCTTGGGATTTTCTCTCTAATCCGGTGTACGGCAAATGAAAAGAGATTTCTAGGTATTTCTACGACATTACCTATTCCGTCTGATCCAACTTCATGTTTGCTCTTTGCACGTGTGTCGATTAAAATGTGTAGCATAAGATTCAATTAATACATCTGATAACAATCGATTACTAATCATCTTGAGATTTGTTCCATAAAGGTGAACAATTTGTAAAAATAAATCATCGAAAATATTTGTTTATTTATCAATAAAATGGCGCTGTTTTTAATCTTCGGTAGATACCGTGAAAATCAGGATATTTATTTTATCTTTAGATTTTGTATTCTATCGCTGTACAGATTCTCTCAAATATTGAATCTATTTTTAGAAGACAATAAAGAGATTCGGAAATCATTGTACCGGTGTGTCTGGATCGATCCGAAAGACCTGTCTGCATTTAGTATTTTTATTCATCTGGTGAAAGTCTTTCTCCAAAATCTAAGCACTCCAAAATCAAACCCTTCTGATTCTTATGTGAACGTCAATAATTATGGAACTATCAATCACGATTCTTCCTACATAATACTGTGAAACAAGTGAGTTATCAATCATATTTACTGATCAATAACGTTATAGTTTTGGATTCGTGGAAAACTTATTCATCATTTGGCATAATTGTGTCGTAATTTCATGAAACAAACGTTACAATCCATACTATCCGTAGTTTCATATCAATGCAGCTACTTCTTCAGTTTGGATCACCAATAAGGGTCATCAATAAGGAGTGACTGTGAAATATGAAATAAATTAGTTTATTGTCATGGGAGTGTGTCGAACAGAAGAATGAAATGTTCATTTTTATGAATTCACCTATTCTTATTCTGAATAAGGTGTGAAAAATAAGATCCGTCTAAGGAGAAACATTTCTTTTCATTGATCAAAAACATTTGAGAATGTTTCAAATATTAACTAAAGTATGCTTTTTTTCAAATATAAATCCCTGTCGAAAAATGTCAATCAGATGCAGAAATATTTTTTATACGTATCTAAGAAAATACCTTCCTTCTCTCCCAACATTCCACCACTAACTAACACGACGCTCCTCGAACAATATTTAGGATTTCCTTTCGTGTTGTCAAAAAATAACAGGTGACATCGAAATCTGAGCAATCGACTGCGCAGCCTGCGGAATCGAAATATGTGTCTTTTTCTTTTAGACAACTTCACTACCTTAGTCTGCATGGAAATGATCAGAACCTTCGCATCCTAAGGTGCAGGGCTTATTTTTAGCATTTCTAGCAAAGTTTGGTGGTCACAGAAAAAACATGATTCAGAATTTCTAGACGATAGATTCCAAATATTCTCAATCGACAAATTCAACTTTGCCAAACTCAAATTCATGAAATTCGTGAATTTGATAAATTTCTTCTTGAGAAAATAAATATAAACCAAATCATGATTCTTAATAATTCAGCACGGGCTGAAATTTTTTTTATTTTTTTTTATTTTTATTAAATAGGAATCTGTTTTGTGTATCAACATTTTTCGGCAATTGCAGGTATCATAAGAATAGAATTTGTCGCAGGATACCTTACGTGATAGAAAACAGTGAAAACGATAAATCTGATGGTGTTGGACGGTTCTAAATGTTGGCTAATGTATTAGAAACAGAAATACTTAATGAAGTCATCGTTTCGTAATGATATTAATCTACGAACAAAACCAGTGATTAACAGAAAATAATAATATACTCACGAATAACTCGCAGACAATACACAGTTGCTTTTGCCTGTCGAGAATGATGTTGCGAAGCATAAGTATGCAAATTAAACGATGTCATAAACCGTAGACGTTGCTCATTCTACAATCTTGAATGACATGATGAATTCGAGAAGAACCGAGAAATTCTGCACGATTATAATCTGTGATATATGAAAATCTGAAAGCACGTTCCCTTCGCAAAATGCTCTACAGATTTTCAGTACGGCATTTCTCCGAAAAGTTGACATTGATTCTGATTTTCCTGATGGATATTGTGACGAATGCTGTGAATCGCATTCTGCATAATAAGCAAAGCACATTATGGTTCGATGATGTTTTCTTGTGAAAAGTTCAAGAAGTATGGAAATTCTTTACAATTCAACTGAACTTCTTTCTGCTCCAATAAGATGCCGTGAAGTGCATTCCTATAACTTGCGACGTTGAGATTTTCCCGACTGGACTTTCATCACTGATATAGTGTATGTTATCATGTAGTTGAGATTCTACCGTTCAATATACCGAAAGGACCAAAAGTCCGTGGTCACACGAACATTTGTAGAAAACATTCGTTGAATATGCGAATATTCGCCAGACCAAGTTTGAAGCCGCCATATTAGTTAGAAAAACGTTGTAGTCTGAGGAAGCGGAAACCAACTGTTTATATTCATATTCGACTATATTATTTATTAACTATATTTACCCTCAAATTATTGACAATGAAGTTGTCGGACTGTGGCAGGATAACGGCCATGTTCATATGCATGGTTATAGTACATGAAGAAATAATTCCAACAAAGACTATATCATCTTCTATATTTGCGAGTAAGTTGGGTCGAATTTGAATATTCGGTGATTTAGTGAACCCTGTTCACGCCAACATTCGTAAAAAAATTCGTGAAATGAGCGAGTATTCACCAACGCAAGTATGGATCCGTCTTTAGTTATAAGAACGTTAGACTCGGAGGAAAAAAAAGCCTACTGTTCCTTCAGCGACCAAGTATATTCACCCTCACATTATTGACAATGAAGTTGCCGAACTGTGACAGGATAACGGCTCCATTCATATTGATTATATGCATGGTTATAGTACATGAAGGAATAACTTCAAGCGAAGACTATATTCTGGTGTTCAACGGCTGGAAACTGAATATTTGGTAGCAGATCTGGAGCCGTCTTCAGTTAGAAGAACGTTGAACCCTGAGGGAGCAAAAGCCTACTGTTCATTTAGCGACCACATATATTTACCCTCGCAATATTGACAATGAAGTAGTCGGACTTTGGCAGGATAACGGCTATTTGGAGAGTGCATGTTCCGGAAACATCGCACAGCGGGCAGGGTTTTATGTTTTCCTTGCATTCCCGAGGTTGCGGAGGGCAGTCGGTCACTGCCAAGGCAGGCTGGCTGAGGACGCTGTAGTTGAAGCCTGCGCTGGCCGAAGAGGAACGGTGAAACAGCAGCAGGAAGATGAAATGAATCATCGGGGAACACCTACACTACGAGGGGTCACGACATACCAGACGAAGGAAATCAAAGCACTCCGCACGTAACACATTTTCCGAAAGCGCCTTATATACTAAGTTGATAGGCGATGATAGCAATTACTGATAGTGTGTCGGCGCAAAGATAATATTTCCACTGAATGATTGGGATAGACAAAGTGTTTTAATTGATTTATCACAGAAAATTATAAGCTCAGTCAAGTGCTCCATGCGCTACCTGTAGATATAGGTTAGGTACTGGTGGCTCTTATGACTAGCGCAGCACGTTTTGATTATCGGAATCTGGATTGGGTTTCATCTTCGGAAGGGAAATATTGATCCGGATTGTTTCTTGAATACACCACAACACTACTTTCTCATTAGTCTAACTCATCACACGCGCCTTCTAGTGAAATTGCCATGACATGCTCCGTATATCTGATAGAAAAACTTGGAAATTTGAAGGAGATAAGATCGCTTTTGCACCACAGAGATGGATGTAACTAAAATAGTACACGGCGGAAAACAACACCGAATATCGTACAAGGAGTATTAATTCCTCATCGAAATCCATGTATACACAAGACTTTCATTCATACATCTGTGTAAGCGGGATTCTCATATAGAAATCATGATTTATTTATCACCAATATAATCATACGAAAGCACCTCAAATTATGGTTTGTTTACCAGAGACCCAGTGCCACATTAATAACATTTATCTGAAATTTGCCTACTTGTCGAAAACGATCCATACAAATGACACATTATTAAACTGTTTCATCCTGTAAATGGAACGGATATTGTTGTTGTCACAGCTAGAGCTGGGGAAATGATAAATAATAGTAAATGTAGATGAATCAAAATTTCCAACGGATCGAAATTATGTTTGATGCATGCATTTATTGAACTTTTATTTCGACGAAAAAAATCCAAAATCATGTTTCCATTGTACATACCGTTTTCGTATTCATATCAGCGAATTATATTACCTACTGTCTGAAAATTTGTCTCATATGAAAATTCAGAGCACGTATTTCAATTCTTGCAATCTGTATACGAAAAACATCATTATTATTTTTTATTATTATTGATTATTTATAGATTATTTTCTTGCTGCGCTGTATGATTTCATGTGCACGGATGTTGGCTAACATTAATTTCTGTTTTGTATTTTTGAGACGAAGCTGCAAATAAAATATAATTTATATTCTTTATTTGAGCAAGGACCAAAGGTCTAGTAAACCATATAAACCTGTTGGTTACAACTTACAGCTATAATAAATAATGAGAAATGTTTGTTATTCTCCACTTCAAATCACAGGCGCACATGGTCTATTTTAGTGTTGAGATTTTAATAGCTTTATATTAGATCTTCTTGTGTTTGTCGTTCATATACAGTAGGTAGATACCTATCTGGACAGATATCTTTTCCATTTCAATTATCCGATTCACTGCACTTCAAGCCATATAATATTTTGATAATTCCTAATAAATATGGAAACTTTTTGAAAATCACGTAATTTCTGAACATATATGGTAGTAACTTCAATTAAATAATTCACCGTTTTGTGAAACGAAGCTTCCAACTGAGGAATAATTGGAGTTAGCTATACAATTGATTATTCTCAAATTGATATGGAAATTTTTATACTTCCTCTAAACTATTGTAAAGATTTGGTCCACTTTGAATGTATACTCCCATTTTGAAATTTGGAGGGCATTCTCAAAAGAAGTGAGGTTATGATCAATTTCTACCTAACCTATCCTTACCTTAATAATAATAAAAAATTATAAAAATACTTCATTGTTCGAAGATGAAAATCTTTGATCGGAGAAAACGAAAGTATGGGTAATTCTAAGTTATTTCTGGAGCTTAGTCGTGTGGAATATAGAGAAGTCTGAATGAGGACGACTGATGAAGACGATGATGTTCATTGTCGAAACATGTCTTGCATGACTCGATCAACTTTCATATTAAAATGCTGTTCTGTTGTATTTCAATAGAGAACTACATTTACAGCTGAAGAAAGCCTTTGGGTTTGGGAATATCTATGCTCTGTACAATGCATATCATAAAGTTTCACAAAGAACTAGCCCTAATGCCACAATGGTTTGGATTCCACTTTCATAAACTGTAGAGCCCTGTTTTCTCAACTCCCACAAACCTTCGAGGGCTTGTGAGGGTGGCTTCGGCAAGTCCGAGATTAAAAAATTTAGGGAAAAATAAATAGGTAAAATGGGTCGAATGTATAAATTAGTGCCCCGATTTTCATCATTGTTATATGAATTTGAGCCGGTTTCATCATTATGTCAATGATAATCTATAGATGATAAAAGAATATAATTCTGCGCAAAATATCCTCATCCGATTATTGGACAATTTCCGAAATGAATCGAATCCCTTTTAATGAATACTACCATATCGCGGATAAATAGTTAGGTAAATGAAAAGCTAATAATGATTCTGAACGTTTCCAATAAAATTGATATTTCCTTATAAGCATTAGCGCACCTCATTTATTCGTAATATTGGGTTCCTACTTATAGAAATTTCTTCCAAGGCTTGTAACTCAGGATCGAAAATTCAATTCTGTTAACTACACAGTAGTACAATACTCTCAAAAATGAAGAATTTCTAATACATAATATCTTTGATTATATTACTCAAGGATAATATAGAGAAAATAATCAAAATGTTGTTTCATATATCACAATTATGGCATATTAGTAGGAGCAACTTCAGAAAATTTGCAAGATACTGAATTAAAACTGTTCATTTATATTGACTCATCTTAAAATTTTCAATACTGGAGAGAGGCTGAGATCAAATTTTTAAAATGATTTCATATTTCATATCTTTCATTCAAGACTGTTAAGATGTTTGCTATTCTAGAATGATTTTCATGTTTTTGCACATGGAAATTCATATGAGGTTTTCGATTGTTTGATAATGAAATTTATTTGTGCTGTTCCAGAACAATTCGTAGTTCCATTATACCAATAGAAATCACTGCTTTGTATATAAAATTATAAATGAATACCCAATCAATAAATAATCAATGTATATTATTTATTAATGCTGGCAAAATTCCTGTTCCTGCTCCAGTTTTATTTACAGGCCATCGATTTCTCAAGCCCTTGGAAGCAGAACAAATTAAAAATCAAGGTACTTCCTATTCGTGCTAGTTTGTGGGAAAATATTGTACACAACTCGGTGGAAAAAGATTGATTCACGTGTAAGATCACACTCATATACTTTATAGTATTATAATTTGCCACTGTCTATGCTTCTGTTGTAATGAAATGTATGCACATAATGAGCATTCAGTTATTCCAATCCATGTTTATCATTTTTATCGCTTTATTGATTCGGAATATATGTTATTCAAACGAAGAAAACAAAGATATCTAGGAATAAATATCATGACGTCTAATTATTACTCTTTTTTTATGGTACAGCTACAGGCCTCATCTCAAAACATGTCGCACATGGAAGATGATGAAATTCAATTACTCTAAGCTCATTTGGCTTAAATTATGGCTCATATAGTCAATGCCAAGATTATACACAATAGATCTTGAGTGAAGCAAGTATTACATATCTACCAGAAAACATCGAAATACTCATAAATCTAAATAATTTGCAAAAGAAGAGTGATAAAAATTCATCTTGCACAAAGAAGACTTAGTTATACGTTATGGTATTGTGTTCTGAGAAATATGAAATTGGTATTACCTTTCCAGAAACCACAAGCGAATATGCCTAGGACCGCAGTTTGTTGCCTTCATTGATGAAACAGAAGAAATGCACACTTCTCTGATGGAAAATATCATCCACTTCATTTTTCTGATAAGTAAGTACTAACTTAATATATTTTTTTAGTCTTAGTGTGCATATAATTTTTTTATCATATATTCGTTCATTTTATATAGCTTTATCTCATTATCAAACACTTTGCACTGGATGCTCTAATCCAGATTTGTTATACATCAAATTAATCTCCTGTATTATCATCACTGATAAACATTATTTTATTTTCTAATAAGCAGTTCCACAAGAGGTGGGGATATTCAAATATATTTCAATTAATCAATAATTAACAATAAAATTTTGATTGCTGAAACATTTGCTTGTATTGATACTAGGTATTACTGATTTATCACAGATGATGAATACTTAATGATTCTCTCCAAGAAACATTTTATTGTTACATTATTACAGTATTACATTTCACTACAATACATGAAGTGGATGCTACAATGTGTATTCAAATTGTTCCAGGGTTGGTAGAACTGATGATTGGGTTCTACATAGAATGTCAGCTGGTTCTAGGTTCTACCAACAATCAATGGCTTCAATAGACACAACGATAATAATCCATATTATTCATATGATGTATTGTGTATATTATATTTGATCCTCTAGGCCTGCTACCTATGATTGAGCTCCATAACCTGGATTCGAAGTTTTTGGATAGGAAACTGTATAGCTTTTTCAAGATCATCTCTCATCCTTAGATCACGGCAACCATAATCAATAAATAAAATATAAAACAGTTGAAAATTCACTTCGAGGACATCAAAAATTCGTGAACAGCAGTTTTGTTTTCATTGTTGAACCACATGACCTATTGTTAATTTTTCAATCCACAATAATGTCTTAGTCATAGACTTATTATCCTGAGTGTATGTATAAGTCTATGGTCTTAGTTGTCGAAAAATTTCAATGATTCTTCGCGCCATCTCATAATCAGTAGATGAAGCGCAATGTCTCTGATCCAAAGGTCAGCATCGTAGCCTGCAGAGTTCTTCATTCGACACATAGGGGAGAGAAACAGAGAAACCAGTGGCCTCGAAGTTCAACATTTCTCCAGTCGAGTAATTTCTTACTTGTAGTTGTCAGTGACAGAATACAGCTGTGTTGTGTGATAGGTCCTGTTATAGGTATTTTGCTCAAAACTACTGAAATACCGAAATCAAATAAATAAATAAATAACATGAAATATGAAGTAAATCAATTCTGTGATCTCATCGGTGTTGTGATAATTGAGGAAAAAATCTATACGTGTAGTAATATCATTTTTTAGTGATCAGATCCTGAAACGTTGACCTCTTGCAGAGTGAGTATCTACCTATACTTCTTCCATTGTATGATTGATGTTGCACTTCGCGTAACAGACAAACAATTCCGATCGTCTGTTTCTCTATGAACTCTAAAATTTCAGTAACTATCTAATCAAAACAAAAATAATATGTATTCGATATATTTTGGCGTAAAAAAATTCTATGGCATCTATCCCTCGATGAACCGATTCCTTTCTTTTTATGACATCAACTGTGGAACTGCAGTTAGATCTGATAATTATGTTTGAGTGTTCGGCATGTGGAATAGCAAAAAATTGTGTAATGCACTCCGTAATCAACACCTGAAAATAATGCCATTAACCTGTTAGATTTCAAGATTCCTTATGTCCAATAGCCACCAATTATTTTTTCGAGCTCGGTAGGTACACCTACCCTCATAATTATGATATTGACCTCCCTAAATTGTTTCAAATATTCATTATTATATTTATTTTCATCCTGGGTATTTCTTTCAGGGAATATTAATCCATTCATCTCATATTTCATAAATTACTTATCTACCTAGTAGGTAGCTCATATTTCGCATTTTTATGGCAATTCGAATTGGTAGTGTCCAATTCAGATTTCAGCAAATTTGCAGGTATTGAGGGGGACCTGAAATTGACTACCTAGGTAGGCAATATACCTTCGAACACCTTCCTTCTCTCCCAAAATTTCACCGCTGGCTAACACGTTCCTCGAACATGATAGCTTTTCCTTCCTAATTACGTTCTTTATCTTTCATACCAAGATGTTTTCACCTCGTTCCTGAGGATATTTCGAAATATTCCTTAGTTTCGATCTACAATGACACGCGTTTGATATGGTTCATATCATGGACTTATTATCCTGAGTCTATGGTTTATATGTTCGAAGAAATAATAAAGATAATCAAATAGTTTGATTTCGATATCACTTTTCAACACAAAATATAACAATATCTATAACAGTTAATAATTGAGCAATCATTTCAGTAAGGTGGAAATGATCTTATCTAGGTAGAAAGTATTAACATTTTGGAATAATAATCATGATAATGAGAAATCGAGGATTTGAACCTAAAGTCGATATTTTTCTCTGTCTAGAATATAATATGTAGGTATAATTTTTTCCAATACTTCAATTCAGTGCTGAAACTAAACAGCATTTGCACACAATGTTCCACTCGATTCTTTTGGATTGTAGGTACATTTGTTTTGCCTGAGGTTTTGCCAGCAAATTTGTATCAAAGACATCATAACGCAGAAAATATCAACACTAATTATATTATTTCCTTTTAGGTAGGTAACTCCTATATAGCCACAAAATATAGCTCATTTTTTGTTCTAAGTTTACGCGTCAAGTTCAAAATCTGATTGTGTACGCTATATATAAAAAATATGGAAATATCCTAATGTGTACAGTCAATTTCTACTGTATTTGTTACGATATTCGATATTTACCGCAATAACTGTAAATGTTTATAATTACACATTTTACTGTTTTATTCAGTAATCGGTCTAAGAAATGCTGACTAATCGTCAAGATTGTGCGACGGTGTGTTTGAAAGAAAATTGCGTAATATCTACATCTTCTGCGGGAGGAAGATTCACTGCATAATAATGTTACCTTTGTAATATAGTTTATGAACTGCCAAACTGCCAGAAAAGATCAGTACAGTCGTGAATCTGCTTGATAGTTCTGGGTAGGCCTCGGTAAGGGGGCGAAAATAAGCTAAATATAAGTGACATTTCAGACGTGTGCATTCACCAATTCCTAGACATGGCACGGAATGTGTGCTGTGGACTAGGTAAAACAATGAAACATACTTCCGAAGCTTCCGAAGGATTGATTCTTTCAGAGTGTTGTTGTGCTTCATAGTTGTCCGAGAATTTTTCCATGAAAATGAAAAGCACTCGGCTATGTAATTCCCTCCACAATATGAAGAATTGGCCAGTCGAGAGAACTCGAATTTCCGACAGTCTATAGGTATGGTTATCACAATTTCAATATTGTCATCTCTACATCAGTCTCGTTGATCTAAATTAGATCACTATACCTACTTATGTAAGTAGGCTGGAGATACAAATTACTCAGTTTTTATATATCATGACCGTGACTTGTTTGTGACCACATGTAACGTAAATCCGCTACAAAAAAACTGTTCGAATGCATATTGGTTTGATTTTTCGTGTAGATACCTTGAACTTTTCCTTCGTCAAGTCGTTATTAAAGTATGCTCGAGAATATGAATGCAGAGCAGGTATCTTGGACACCATAGTTTGAATTGTATATCCTCATGCTAAACATATTCATTTTGGACACAGTTATGGATTTTGAAAAAATATTGGTAGGGGAAACTCTTTTGCCCGAGGCCACTGACTCTCTGGTAACGCCACTGTTTCGATCTACATTATGAACAATCAAAGATCGCATAGAGAGTCTCGCAGAGAGTATTCTATTATTTCGATAGTCAGTCATGAGTATTTTTTTGAGCCTAGTATAGGTATTTGTAAGCAAATATTTTCGAAATATTTTCAAAATTTCTTATTTAGCGTCGATCAGAAGCTCGATTAGAAATTATCATGCTCCTTTTTAGTGCATCCCATTTACTTTATAAAAACGCTGTTTCTAGGTTAAGATCTTGGTAAATGCTGGCCGAAATGGGGTTTTCATGATAATAAGAGTCATTAAAGAGTCATCTTCCATAGCATTGGAAATAAATAATGATTGTACACTATCAGTTATTGCATATTGATTCAAGTGTATATTCCATGTTCTTGCAACAAGATTATTAATTGCTGAGCATTACTAAGTATTGGCAAGATAACTTTCGTTCTATTTTCTTCATCATCAAAAATTACGTTATATAGGTAGCCTTATCAGGCAATAAATATTCACCATACTTGCAGTTCGTGCGATCAAAAATATATTGTTGATGTTGCTATCGCTATAAAATATTTGGTACATAGATACAAAAATTTTACAGGTTGTTAGAAGCGATGATTCGTTATATTTTCTCCTTCGAAAATATTGTAAATCATCCGTTCACACAACCTGCAAAATCTATAATATTGTGTACCTACCAAACACCCTGTATATGTAATCATTTCATATTGGTACATATAGAGAAAAGTTCTGGGATTGAATAATCATCAGTTGTAGGAGTTTGATTTCATTTCATCACCAATAAGTAGTTCCGAGGGTAGTTCCTTATACAGAGTGCTCCTGATCCTGCCTGATCTTGCTTTGTATCAGACACTTTGTTTTTCATTATCTTCTCATTTTTTATAACATTATCATTATATTATCATTATAACTACTCTTCATCGTACCATTCATGACCATTGAGTACCCCCTTGAAGAGGAAGATGGAAAGCCTAAAAAAGGCCACATGCGCTCAGTTTGCCTACCATCTATCTCCGAATGGACTGTAACAGCTATTTTCTTTCAAAATGAATGAGATGAATAAAAATAAAAAATGAAAATGATTGTTCAGCATGAAAATCCGTCACCTTTCCCTGATTTAACCGACCTCCTATCTTTTATAATAAATGAGATCCCCATGAATGATTTTAAAAAACGGGCACTCTGTATGTACGTTAGTGATTATTATTTATTGTATTTTCATATTCCCATACGATATTTCCTAATAAAAGACAGAACATCGTTATCAAAATAGTTTCATCCTATTTATTATTGAATATTCGGTGTGGGGCTCAGCAAATTCCCTTTGTGTCAAAATATATGAGTGGCCCCTCGGGTCACCCTGTATGCAAACAATACTTACACTTGAAATTATCTTATTTCTGATTCTCATTATCATCTGCCAAAAGTAAACATAGGCTAAGTATCCTTAACACTGTTCTTTCTCAATTATTATCGAGAATCAATTCGTTATTAACGCTTGTTTGGTTCAACTACGTAACGCAGCAATGGCAATCACATGTTGAAATAGTTTTCGTCGATTTCTAGTTCAAATACCATTTATAATACGGTCTTCAATGCGTGGCCACGCTACACTTGAGAAATCAAAACAAATTTTCTCCAGCCAGTTCGCTTGGTTAATTGTTTAACCAAGAGAAATATCTGCTGAGTCAACAAAAATCAAAAACTGTATCAAGGTAAAGAGGTATTTTCATGAAAAATACAAAATTAACCTTTGCTCAGATAATTATTATTTACTGGAAAATACGCTTACGTCACTTACAGCACCCCATGTTTTCGATAAAGAATGTATTTTCTAGGTTACATCCCAAAGCTTTGTATGAAATTAGGTTGATAATCTAATCCTTGTAATTTTCTGCTATATGGTTTCATAAACAAAATTGTTGAAGATATTAACAAAACATTTCCAGTCGGACTTTGCATGATCCATTTTTCTTTTCGAGTTTTTTCCTTATGAAGTCATACACGGTGGTGTATGGAATAGTTTATCATTTTTAGGAAGTTGGTCATCTATTTATTTTTCACTACTATCATGCTACTATGATATCCAAGAAATAATGTTTTTCTTTTTATTATTTACATTTATTCGGAGTATGTCTTCGTTATCACTGACTGAAAATGTATTTCCTATAAGTACGCTGTACGCCTTCGTGTCATGATATACAACTTTCCCTCCCTTTGGTCGAAGTATAGAGAATAAACTGTGCTTTGGTCTACCAGTGTATTGGACTCTAGTGTTTACCAGTGTTATGATACAACTGTTTGTGAATAATTCGAGGTACCACAAAGCCTATATCAACCACTATAGAAAAGCTGAGATCTGAATGAATTATATTATGTGCATTTGAATATAGTATTATTCATTTTCCAGCTTTTTGTGGGATTTTCTCTCCTAATTTCTAAAAAATAGATTAGAAGTTATTAAAAACTATTTCAATATATTTGTAGTAAGGCCAAATTTTTGTGATCTGCCCCAAAATTCTTTGCAAAATTTTTATTTTTATTGTGTTGAGAACGGGAGCAGATTCGTTCCCGAAACGTCCACCAAGATAAGTAGAGGTTTTATTCTTATTAAATATATTTATATTTCCAAATTTTTCAAAAACAAGGTGTCACTGACCAATAGAGAATTTCTCTTTAAGGTATCTAACGGTTTGATTTCAAGCGCAGTGACATTTTGGGGCAGATCACAAAATCTGTCCTCACTACAAATGTATTGAAATAATTTTTAATAACTTCTACTCTATTTTTTAGAAACGAGGAGAGAAAATCTCACAAAAAGCTGGAAAATGAATGTACCAACTCCTCGAAAAACTTACAGACAGTATTTATAGTAATATTGATTATTGAAGGTTGTGAGATGACAAATTGAAGAAAGGTGCTGTGTTGTTCAAACGAAATTCACCGTATAATTTTATCATACTATGAATAAAACTAGTTCAAAAGATTAATGAATATCGAATTATTTCTACACTGATTTTTAGTGACCTTGGAATTCGAACTGTTTCATGTATCTACAAAAAACACACTATAGATTCAGACTATAGGTAATTGATTTTTTGTTTCACCGTCCTTTGGAAACCCTGCTTCTACAGTTTCTATGTTTTAATGAATAATCTCTTTCGTGCAGTCAGGTAGTATCAAACAGTTTGAGCCGCTGAAAATTTAATGAAGATATTTTTGACTCCGTTTCCGACAACCGGCTCAAGGACTCGTTGGAATTTTTATGAACTTGACTCACTAACAACACAACTGCTTCACTGGGGTGATCTAGTCCTTTGAAGATATTCATTATATACCTATTCATCGTGTTTCCATGAAATAAACATGAACCCACGCATATTTCATTTTCCGTGTCTGAAAATCTCTTGTATTCCTGATGAAAGAAAAGTTTCCCATACACAGTTCAATACTGTTTGTAGCTTAATCGAGGAGTTAGTGTATTCATTTTTTCTGGATTTCCTGGGAGTTTCTATACTCGTTTCTGATAATAAAAATAGAAATTATTATTATCATTTCAAAATATTTGTAGTGTGGACAGATTAATGATCTGCCCCAAAATTTTTAAATGAATGTTAGAGGCGAATTTGACGAAGATGTGCTTATTCAAAAAATATCCGATTCCTACGCCCCACTCTGTATTATGTTGGTACTCATCTACTCCACTACAGTTCATCACAACAGAGGCGATAATTATTCGATTTACTCCTGGGCTTCTTGGACTCGACCTATGAACCTTAGTTGATGTTTAATTGGATACATGCGATGTACTTACTTGAAGGATTCCATTGGGAGAAAAACATCACCATGAGCAAACTTTCAAATCAATTCGTATACATTGATGTTCAGTTGAAAATGCGCCAAAACTATACGTAGGGGGCGCGCCATCACATCAAAATGAAATAAAAAACCATAATTAATAATTAGAAGATATTAATTCACAGGAATAATAGTAAAATTATATTAATTCTAAAAAAAATAAGTAAGTACAGTACACGCTCAAACTAATATATTTATACTACAATACTACTTTATATGATGATAGTATCAGTATTTTGTTTGACTCGTACCTATTCAAGAATATATTATTAGTAGGAAATTATCATATCAGGTTTTTTATGTTTGTGCTCATCGCGAAAATATTGCTTTCGAGGCTTGAACATGATCTAGAGCTTTCAGCGTATGTATAAATCATCTAATGATATTTGTTCAACTTTCACGCCTCGTACCATATAATCATTAGGCATAATCTGTAGAATGTATTGCGTCAAATTTTAAATTCGCTATTTGTTATATCGCACCAATTATTTTTCGACTGAGCTTTCACTGGTTAGCACTAACATGTGCCTTACCGCTTTGCGGTATCTTGCTCTGACGTAAAAGTACACTGTGCCAACTGTTTCATCGATTACAATCAACGTGATATACAGGGAGTTCAGTACCGAAACATTCGGAAACTGAAAATTGTTCCCGAGTTCGTTTTTCACATTTCTCGAGCCAGCGTGACGAAATAGAATACTTTCTAATGTCGACTCTGGTGAAACTTCTCGAATTCGGATCGTTAGTTGTAGAATACGCTTTGATCTGTCATGAACGCACACCATGTGAATACCTATGAATAAATTAGTATCCAACCATGCTTCATGACACTTTTTACACAGCAAGGTCGTCCTATCTCTAGGAATACCACATCTTATTGAAAAAATCTAATGATCCAACAAAATTTTCAGGCCATCGTGAATCACACAGTACGTTGTTTCATTTGCATGCTCTTCTGTTATTCTTGTAGTGGCTTTTGATGTCTTTCATCAAACAATTATTAAAGTTGAGCCCTGGCATCTCTGAAAAATACTTCAAGCCAACTCGACATCATCCTTGATTTCGTAGCATCCTTATAAAAAATTTAACGAGATCTCTGGAATCCCTGGCATCGTTGGATTCATTATGATGATAGAATAAAATATGAGATGTATATATTTTTTGAAGCGTGTTCTGAAATGTTGACGCCGTTCCTAATAATTGGTCTCGTTCGTGTTCATCTGGTCACACAAGTTGGACAGGTCTCGACACTAACAATGTAAAGGTCACCAGCCCGAGCTCGTCTAGTTTGTCTATCTGGTATCGCACGTCTTGGAATGACGAGATTTATTTTATGAAAAGAGAGATCGCCCACCTTTCTACGATGTCTAGAGAAGTCATTGAATTCGTTTGTGCTGTATCACCGACTAGCCGAACAGCTCTCTTCAGATCGTGGAGGTACCTTTCCGTGATATTATGTCTTATTTGTTTCAGACGACATCATCATTTGTGCAGACGAATTATGATATGGAATTGATTAAATACTGTAGGTTTTTTTTTACCTGAAACTGTGAACTAAAATGAATTATGGTCAGAATTCAATTATGGAAAAAGGGTTGTTGCCTATTGAGAAGTTCACTCGGTCATGATATGTTGTGAAATATGTATGTAATGGGCAATTAATAAAGTCCGCTTCGCGAGCAAAAATCGATTGCTGCAATATCATCAAGCGTGATGTAGTTTCGATTCTGCTGTATATTTCAGTAGGTAGGTAGATGATTTATGAGGGTCGATAACCATCTATTTTCTTCACATATTTTTTATCATCTCTACGGTAAACAATCAGGGTATCAATTGATGATGGCAGAGCCAAATGGGGGGTAATTTCGGGACATCTAATGGATTAGCCGTGAACCATTACGGTGATTAGGAGTAGGCATCCAAAGGAATCTAAATATAATCTATTTGTCTCGATAAATGCACGCGTAAACAATAACAATATAATTACTTGTTCTAAGTGCGACCACAGTTGTTAGGTAGGTATCATTATTTTTTCTTGATGCTGGTCTTCATAGCTAGGGTCAGTTATGCCTTATGTCAATTCATGGTGTTGTTGTTTTGATTACTAGCGGGTCTATATAACAGGCACTACACCGCGTATTGTAGCTCACTCCAATATGTCTAGTCTTCTGACGAAACTCTACTACTCTACTCTATTTCTATCTAGTTCTTCTCTAATCTATCAAGAGAGCTACCAAGCTCCTGGCATTATAACTACAATTGTCTCGGCTCTGTCACAAGAAAGATCATTCAAAGAACTCTGCAAAACCTAAGCAACTCGCATTTGAAATTAACTCGAAACGCTAAATAACAGTGTTGCATCACACAATCAATCGATCACGTTTTAATCAACTCGATTGAACTGAGAGATGCAGGCGTCATCACAAAAATGCAACAAAGAACTTTGTTTTATCACGACGTGTCGAAACATTATATACAACTTGGATCTAAAATGCCTCTCGAGCTTGCTGTCTTATCATACGTTTTATCACCGAGATCGAATTCGATTCATCGCCGGACTTCATCACAAGAAAGAACTTTGTGTCAACAATGTTTCAACACGAAGTTCGTAACGAAATAGCTCATGATCGGTATCATTAATTGTTCACGGTACGTCATCCATCACGACCAAGGCCTGTGATGAATATGTAGCATTTGAAATGCAGCAGTGATAGAACTGCTGAATCAAATTTGCTAAAACATGTGATGGGTAAGTCTGTGATTCCATTCGAGGCGGACATTCATCTATTCCCTATCTCTGATTGTATCATGTTGCATTCTCTTGCGAGTCCTATTTCATCCATGTGGTATCTGAATAATTCTGCCGAATATCAAATACTTGATTTTTAGCTACAGCAGAACAGACAATGTTGTTTCATCATATTTCCAACTCCGAGTTCTCGGTGATGATTCAGAAGACAATGACCACTATTTAAGCCCGTTAGACAGCGTAGGTGTGTCCTACTACTGAAGTCCAACTGCGATGATCTCTCTCGGTGGATTTATGTATGCCTTCAAATGGGCCAATCCTGGTAGGTTTTTGCCAGGAGTCAGACACGTATTTTCGCAGTCCAGATATTGAATAACTTGAATAACTTTATGAAATGCTGGTTATTGGTTGTGGCACAGATCACCTAGTGGTTATGGTACGATGATAGCTTTTTCGACAAATGATTGCAGATTCGATACCATCTGTACGGGAATGACCAAGGAATGAAAACGATGAGTGTCATTCTGCTACCTGTCGAATGCTAATTTTTTGGTGAGGTATTGTACGTGTTCTTCAAATTTCAAAGTATTGTCGATTCATTCCCTTGAGAATTCTGTACTTCGTGAAGATCAAGACTTCTATGAGTGAATCAATTCGAATTAAATTATTCTTTTTTTTTTCTCCAGAAATTCAATTTCATATCCATGCCATAATAAGGTTGTATCATCGGCAATGTGAAATATCATTTTATGTCAGTATCTCATAGGTCATTCAGGTACAAAAAAAACAATGAACTTTTCGAATCTCTACATCTAATTTTCGACTCATCCTAACATTTACTCCCTAATTTCGCTAACTGAGAACCGGTCCAGGGATGATTACTACTATTACTAATTACAGGAATAATTCTTCCAACAGTATGTATGTATGTTTGTATGAGGTGACGTGTGCCTTGTGAGCTTTAGGATCTATTGTGCCCCCTCTTCTTGCTCACGTTCTCGGGCTACTCGAGTCATAGCTGGTCTTCTAGTCCTATTCTCCTCGGAAATTATAGGATGTTGGAGGGTTTCAGGTTAGGAAGATCTCCCTCGTCTATACCATAGGCTCCTAGACAATTCAGGACAGGTACTACAGAATAGTATTTTCCGCCAATTTGAAATCTGAAAGATGAAAATGGCTGAGTATGTCAAACTTGGTTGATGCATCAATCGAGTAGTGAAAAAATTGTTGCGCTACCTACAATATGGGTCTAAGTAAATTAGAACTTCGCCTTATCGGCGATTCAGAGGTTTTTTTCTGAACTGTCCAAATCATCTTTAGACATAAAAGTTTCTAAAACCCACTGAGATGAACTGAAATTGAATCTCTAGCTGATCAAAAACAATGACGTGAAGAACTCATTCGTTTTGTCGATCAAATGACGGCAATCTTAGGCAATTGCTACCTCTATTTGGATTCTTCATTGTTCAACATATGTTATATTTGATGCGGGAAGTTCAAATTTAATGCAATTGTAGTTATTCGCGAATTGACCGTAGTTTTGGAAAATTAATTTCTATGTGTGAAAATGGAATCTTTACTATTTTTCTCCTAAAATAGCACAAAACAAACAATGAAAGTTGTTTAAATATCAATTTTATACACAATTTTTCTTATTTTTTCTATAGCTTTCTGTGTTCATTCTCAGTATCTTTTCATTTTGAGTTCCTCTGTGAATTGATCCTTTTGATCCTAATATAGGTCCATCAACATATCAAGCCTTACATGAATAGAAATTGAAATGATACCTCGTCCTTTCAGTGAATAACGTTCACCATCCACTGAAAGACTATTGAAATACTATTGAACATAAATTCGAATGGTTCACGTATAAGAATCGCGATTTGAGGTCAGGTCACTTTTCGCCTAAGATTGGAAACCACGCCCACTTTTCGGAGCGATGCGACAACCGTTCTTTCCATAAACCGTGGCGAGGCTCTGGTTCGGGTCCCACGGATGGCTTTCCAGCCTCTTCTTTCGCAAGTCTGTTCTCCAACAGTAACGGCATCAATTCTTCCAGATACATACTATGAGAGAGCACTGCTGAAGAGAAGATGACCGGCGCGACGTCTCCCGGCTCGTCCGGCGAGACCAACCATGGGGCCTCGACGTCGGCCGCCAGCGCCCCAGCCTGCAAGGGCCACCGCCGGCAGGAGTCCATGTACACGATGACCGGGCTGTACGCGGAGGCCATCCCGGAGCAGGCCGAGATGGCGGAGACCAAGTGCTCGACGAACTTCTGCCACGACACGATCATCAAGTGCCACAGCAGGAACCCGTCGGCCAGCTTCGACAGGGACAAAGCCGCTCACGCCACGACGACGTACAGTGAAACGCCTGTGATATTAAAGGATGCGAAAGAGTGCGGCATTTTCCAGTGTCGGCCTTCTTTCATTCAGAAGTATGCTGGCATCAAGGTAGGTCATTCAGGAAGACGAAGATGTAATGATTATTGATCTAAGTAGGTGCCAAATGAGGTCCAATCCCTACTACTCCAGCCAAATCCTGAAATCCAAAAGGGGGTTCGCACAGCGATTTATTCATACAGTGAGCACGGTGAAGGTTGAACAAATTTGTTGAAAGCTTAATATGGCCATCTGGATATTCTTTTTCAGTGCGCATGTTTTGATCTATCCATATTGACTTATTGATGACGACACCACTGAGCGAATTATGACGTCATTATATTTTTTTTCAAATAGCAATACCCTCTTTTTTGGTGATAGCTTCAAAAAACGCATTTACCTATGTATGGATGTATAACTTCTCTTTTACATAACCGTATTTAATTTTTATCTGTGGACAACACGAAAGTGAAACAGATTTCAGTCATAATACAAAAATGACAACAGGATTAAATAAACCCACAAACAATCAAATGTGAGTGCTCAAATTGCAAGCCATGTGCCTCTTGGCAATATGCAAGGCGATGTTGAAACTCTTGCAAAACATAATTAAGGAGTAGCAGAGTTCATTAAATGTAATATCGATATCCCAATTCTCGCTTTTAGTTCATCAAATGTCTGTTAACGTAAACTTTTGACTCAAGGTAATCCCACAAATGAATAGATCAGGAGATCTATCTGGCCCCTCTAAAAATCATCATCTGCCAATTCATCTATTATTATATAAAAACTGCGAAACTGAAGATGAAAATCGACAGGTCTGTGCTTCTTTCCCAATGGCCATATCAAGCTTTTAAAAAATTTGTTGCAACTTCCACGTGCTCACTTTATAATAGCCAAGAACACTAATTGTTGGAAGAAATATTACCTTCAGTTTGCTGAAAAAATTTGTCTGGAATCAATTCTCAGAGAAATATTGAAAATAACAAAAGTGTGGTATTTGTCAGGCCTTCTTTCATTCGAATCTATGATGGCATTAAGTAGGTCGTTGAGGGAGGTGAAAATGAATGATCTGAGTAGGTAGCAAACGACCTCCATTACCTACCAACCTATAATCTAAAATCGAAACAGGGTTTGGCATAGGCATTGATTGATTAATTCAGAATGACTAGTTAGGGTTCCAGAGATCAAACACTGCAGCTATCAGGCTTATCGTTTTCCTAGTCATGATGTCAGCTCAGGTGAGAGGGTTCATGTGAGTTCGCTCGTTTCTTGAAATGCATCTTTGCAGATTCGCGGGCTCGGTTCTCTGTCAGTGGCGTGCGTATCTGTTCAAGGTTAGGTACTTGATACTGATTTATCGATCTAACAACTGGGCAGACGTATCTATTCATGCGAAAAAAAAAACTAATCTATTCCCCACTGTACCCTCATCACTATATGCTGCAAAACATCAATGTTTTGTGTTGCTGTCACTGCAGAATTTTTTTTTCTTATACATGCCTGAATAACATTTGCCTAAGGATAGTTCACTACCATCTGAAAAAACCATAGTAAGGGGAGCAAATTCTCAAACAACCAGGTTTAATGAAAGATCTGCCAGCTCACAAAATTGAGCTTGAAGCCGAAATCATTCTCTAAAGCGAAATTTTGGAGGCAGATTAAGATATGGCCTGAGTCCTGACCAGATAATTGATGAAGCATAAGGCACCATTCTACGGATCAGAATCTGTGTGTACTGCAGTTATCACTGAAAGAATAGTATATTGAGGAAGTAGTTCTATATTATAAATTCAATGTATTTTTCAAGCCTGATCAACAAATCTAACAGAGAATTCACAGGAATGCCTAATTTTAGGAAATGATTATTGAAAACTTGGAAGTAGCTTTTCGTTTATTAACGTTATTATGTGGTTAATATTTCACAGTACATCAAAGTTTGTTATAGTTTGAATTGAATATGAGATCAAAATATTATCCACTCTATTGTACTTGCGAAATAGACAAGTACATTCTGATAATGCAAGAACACAATGTTTCATAATTAGACGAACATCAGTTGTTCTATCTATCAAAAACATGAAAGTTTTTCATTTATAATTCATGTTATCGATTATTTCACTAATTCATGTAGCTTGCATATTTTTCATTCTTACGATTAAGATAAAAATATTGCAAGCGCACATCAATGATTCTTTATCTTAATATCATCGTATTCAGCCCACCTCATAAAATGTTTTATGACAACATATATATATAAAACATTCAATTTATTGTGTGACTGATGTCTTCAGATTCTGTAATAATCAGCATTCCTGAAACAATGGATCAGTATGAAGACATATCATGAACTATGCAGTGTTTGTTAGATAGAATTCTAAATTGATTAGTGATTTTTTCCTAATTTTTAACTGAGATCATTTCGTGATTGGCCTCATTTTTGTTGATTCATTCTCTCTCTGATTGCATCCATTAATTTCTTGGCAATGAATAATATCGGTTCTGTTTGTTCGCTGTGTTTGTTTGTGTACACTACAAATTCGTACATTACACTCACTGTCAGTGAAAACAATGATACACAAGAATCATCAAAAAACAGGGTGCTACACAATCTCAATTATTGTACAATATTGTAGATTGTAGTTCATGCAGACCTAGCGAACAGACCATATGTATGCCTTGTTGCACATTTTGAATATCCGGTGTCAAGTCCATCAATTTTGTGACCACATTATATCGATACTTTTTAAATTTTTGTTCCAGTTTTTCGTTCTACTCCTGTCATTCCTCGTTACCCTACAACAAGCACTAAGCTCTGGATATATAAATTCTGTGATAACAACAATCGAAAAGCGTTTCGAAATCCCATCGAGTCTGTCTGGACTGGTGGCATCATCTTATGAAATAGGAAATGTAATAACCGTTATATTTGTAAGCTATCTCGGCAGCAGGCGGCACATACCAGTGTGGATAGGCATCGGAGCTGTCATAATGGGCATAGGCTCCCTAATTTTCATGGTGCCACATTTCATCGCAGAGGACAACAAAGGTAAAATAGCATGTTTTTCTGGTACAGATTAGCAATTGGGAAGGTGATGACGCTATTATGACATCTGGTAGGCATTTTTGAACTAACTTCTGGAATGCATGTAACCAGCGGATGTATGATGTGAACAAACCAATTCAAGTTGAATTTGGGGCCTTTTGCCACTGATTTACCATTTTGTACTCGTCTTGGATGAAATTTCAAGAATCCATTGTGAATTCAGATACTTGATACGTCATAATCATAAAAATCACACGTGAACGTCAAAATAAACGTAAACAAACCACTCCACCAAGTCGGCCATTTCATTAGAAAAACAACGCCCTCATCAGTTCATCACCTTCCCAATATTACCTTCACTTCAAAACGTTCAGCGTCATGTGCATGTTTTTAGATACACA
This sequence comes from Gastrophysa polygoni, assembly GCA_963576655.1. Classification (NCBI taxonomy): domain Eukaryota; kingdom Metazoa; phylum Arthropoda; class Insecta; order Coleoptera; family Chrysomelidae; genus Gastrophysa; species Gastrophysa polygoni. The sequence goes on from OY755085.1 coordinate 4,278,047, forward strand.
GTGTTGAATCACTGTGTCGAAAGAAATACCTAGACGGGTCATTCAGTACACTTTTCATGTGTTTTATATGGTGAAGTCCATGGCCTATACCATTTTTATTGGTATATCTGGATTGGGATATGAACACAACCAATTGTACTTATTTCAGGTTACCAAATATCTTGGATGTAATAAATTATTCAGTGAAATGTTTGCCTTACACAGACTGAATGAAAAACACAAATTAGAATGACAAAAAAGTATTGGAAAAGGTAACTGATCATTGAAAAAATGTTGAGATATCAATAATCGGCCTAAGAGTTGAACTAAAAAGGATTAATTATCAATTTGTCTATCTTTGATGATACCTATTTCGATAATTTTCTTGAAACGGTAAATTATCGTGCCCATTTCATTTATCATTTTTTCAATTTTGATGTGTTTTTAACCGTCAATGCTGAAAGCTATTTACTTAGTGATGAATCATGTCTGATTCACATTTTCTTACAAAATATAACAACGCTAGTTCGATTATACACTTCATGATAATGAAAATAAATACAGGTAGATCTTGTTCCACTATCATAAAGAACAAGGATACCATGAAGGTTCATTTCCATCCAATATATCAATAAAAATGCCAGTTTTTCCATGCTTTTGCAGTTGTCTTAGGAAATATAGATAACTGCCCTATTTTTTTTTTGTTAAACGAACAATGCCGCAAAAAACTTTCACTCTGAGTTTGGTGACGAATCATATTCGCACATATTATATATTTTTTCGTTTCTCTTCAGGTATCACAGTCGCAAACACTACGGATGAAAACATGTGCCGTATAGTGTCTGTACACGAGCAGGATATGGGTTTAGGAAGATTGTCCTCGGGGTTGTCTTCTCCTCCCCTAGCTCCGAATAATATACGGGAAAACAACTGTATTCAGGGTGGTCCTTCGACCACTGGACCAGTATTGCTTTTCGTTCTTGCCCAGTTATTGTTAGGCTGTGGAGGATCGCCACTGTTCACTCTCGGCACAACTTATATAGATGACCACGTCAGACCTGAGAGTTCGTCCATTTATATAGGTGAGTCTTTTTATAGATAGGATGCGAGATCATTATCTACTTTCTGGTTCTATACCTAAGAACCTAGGCTAATGTGGTCAATCTTGAAATTTATTCTACAGGCAATATGTGAATACTTTAAATTCTCTACTATAATTTGAAGAAATGAAATTGAAATTCAATTGAAAAAAAATAAGAAACTTCATAGTCAAACTTCTGTGTTATTTTGTGTTAGGTCTTGCTATTTCTGAATTACCTATTCAATTTTGTATTTCAAAAAGGACCTACAAATATATGTATTTCTTGTTTATTTTACTTCTCTATCTGTAACTTCAGTACTTCTCAGGTGATCTATCAAGCACCCCTGAACGTTCAATCCACCAATCGATTCGCTTCAATTTCATTTTTCCTCTCAATCACAATTTAATTTGAGTGTCGCAGACAGAAAAGTTTCAAGGATTTTTCAAAAGATGGCTCGATTTGACAAGGACAAAGTCGACGAACATTGTGATTTTTCTTACTTATCAATATGTGAAAATGATAGAGTGTTCTCACCATCCTTATACCGTGTGACAGGCCCATGGTACACGCCTGTTTGAACTAAAATTTTGTGTTTCAGTTTCAATCTAGATAGTCATGAACCACATGAAATTATTCTAAATGATCGAATTGTGTTACATTACAGAATTGTAGCTGTAAAAACAGCAGAAAAGGGCGTGTACCGTGCATGAGTCTGTGTCGCCTGGTATGTAAGAAGAAGTGAGTATTTAAGACTCCTACTGTGCTTTCGCAGGAAGTGTACCACCCGAAGGTGGTAGAATCTGACTCCAGCTCCAATTTACCAAACTATTTTGTTGAATACACAAAATTCTTATTAGCCCTTATACGTCTTGACGATGTCTCGCATCGCTTTCGTGCGAGAATGTGAAAAGGGAAAAGGACATGCAAAGTGTCGAGTAGCGGTAAGGAGCAAGCCCTACATTTTTTCAAGTGCAGACAGGTGGAACCTTGTGAAACACAAAGTTCTACAACTTGCTTTGATCTTCACCCACAAATCGTCGATAACATGAAACATGTCATAGGAAATTTGTTGAACGACACCAAATTTCCTTTATAATTTGTTACTTAGTCTATTTATTCAGTCTAGACGCAGCTTTAGTCAACTGTTGAATCACAAAATCCACATGAGTTTAAACAACAACAAATCATTCAGTGTCATTTTCCAACGATCATGTATTGAAATCTTTTTTTAGGTTGCATGTACAGTATGGCAGCTTTTGGTCCAGTCCTGGGTTTTTTGCTGGGCGCCTACCTTTTATCGTTCCACATGGACTCATTCACTCATATCATATCAATAGGTAACAATTGATCTAATATTTGAATTAGCTTCGGATCCTGAAACCGTTCCATTTCAGAATCGGGAGATAGCCGATGGGTCGGTATGTGGTGGGGAGGCTTCCTGCTCTGCGGGCTGTTACTCATCATCGTATCAGTACCGTTTTTTTCTTTTCCCAAAGTTCTCTTGCACGAGAAAGAGAAAATTCGGCTGATGGAGAAAGCAGCTGCAGCGAATGGCGCTGGTACTAGCAGTTCACATGCTAACCCCATCACGAAGCCTGCCAGTACCGCCACGAAAGATGAGATTGCTTATGGACGAGATATCAAGGGTAAGTGACTTCTTCTTGTTATATTTTCAGTTGTTCCTTGTTCGACTTGTAACAGAAGAAGACATATTTTGGTATCTTCTTCAACATGACTGCAGGTCCAGGCAAACCACAAACCACTATAGTGATTGTCTCAATAACCGTACACTGCCAGCAACGTTTTCATTTTCATTTTATCAATGGAAAAACCTCAAAATAACAAATCTCTTCAAAATATATCCTGCTTAAAATATAATTGATTACCTTCGACGTAGTTAGATCAATGAACGAAGATATGCAATTGGCCTGGCCAAAAAACTTTGTGCAAGTTTTGTCAGAAAGAGAGTTCCGAAGAATAATAACAATAGGTTCTTATTCAATCATTTATGACAATAAAAAAGAGAAATAGAAGAATAAAACACAGTATCTTTCAGTGATATTGATATATCGAAAGAATTGATTTCTCTTAACGATTTAGATGTAAGAATATACTGATCTGAAATGTAAATGTTCTGGAGAACGTTCTTCAGCTTCTATCAGGTCTGCGGCGTTTAAAAAATTCGACCTTGGTTGTGGGATTGCTCACAAATATTTTTTTCCTTTCAGATATTCCCAAGTCGATGTGGAGACTAGCCTGTAATCCGGTATATATTGTGACCTGTTTGGGTGCCTGCATGGAATTGATAATAGTATCTGGTTTTGTAGTATTTTTGCCCAAATATTTGGAAACTCAGTTTAGCTTGGGAAAAAGTCAAGCAAGTGTCTTCACTGGTAAGTATAGAACAGCAACTCCACCAATACATCAATAATTGTTTTCAGGTCAAAACTTAAGAATATTGGGTCCTGCAGTAGGATTCAACGGGTTGGAATAAGTCACTGTGGAGAGAAGAATATATATCTAAAATCATTAACATCAACTTTGCAAAGATTATATCTAAGTTGTCCTTCTTTTATGCCTTGTCGCAATCTCTGTTACCAAGATTAAGCATACCGTCTAAAGTAAATCTTACTCAACCGAATTTATCTGTTTACAAAGGAGGATTCTCACAAAAATACCTTATCTGAGAATGAGCAATGGGCAATGAGCAATGGTCCGTCTTGCTGTATGAGCTATGGCACCATTCTTTCGAAACCATACCTATCTCTATACATTCTCTGGAATGTTTCTAGCATCTCAACATAGTGAATTCACAGTGTGGCCGATTAATTGAAAAAAAATACCCAAGTACCCATCGAGTTGAAAGTGAGCTTCATTAGACGTAACCAGTTCATCTACACTTCCTGCGTGATTGTTTGATTCTTCTAAATCATGGACTACTCAAATGGAGGCTATTATTTTCACCAGTTGCATTCAGCCTTTGGACTTATTGTACTTATACTGACAGGATTTCAAATACAAATTAAAGATCGCAAAACTTCGCTTAACAACACATCACCAAAAAACCGTTGAATCCAATTACCGTACCCTGTACTTGGAAATAATACGGATTTTCTATCGTTTCAGGTTCTATTGCCATTCCTGGCGCCTGTATAGGCATATTCATGGGCGGTGTAGTCCTTAAGAAAATGGAATTACGTCCCAAGGGAGCTGTGCAGTTTGTCCTTATCTCTAACGCCATTTGCCTCCTTTGTTACGGACTTTTATTTTTCCTGGGATGTGACAATTTGAAGATGGCCGGCACGACCATTCCCTACTTCAATAGCACCCAGCCGTTTCAAGTCAATTTAACTTCTTCGTGCAACTTCGGTTGTGAATGCAGTATAAATGACGTGGAGCCTGTTTGCGGTAACAACGGATTGACGTATTTCAGTCCTTGTCACGCTGGTTGTACTTCGATTCTCAGTTCTAACTACACCAATTGTGCCTGTAAGTATCACTCGTTACTCTGTCCTCTCGAGCTATGCTCTTAGTGGAAACTTAGCATTTATCAAGTAGGCTTCACACTAGAGATTTGACCAAATAAATTACTACGAGCTTATTGATTTTTGCTACCCTGAAATTTTCACGAAAATTCAAATACGAAACATCGGTGTTTTGCTCTTGCAATTAATATCTGTGATTCAAATTTTTCCTGGAAGTTATTCGCAAAGATAATAAATACACTCAGTTTTTTGGTATTTTGAGCTCAGTAGCTAATATATTTTGTTAAAAAAATGAGTAATTCAAAACTCTGTTAGAATTATAATTCCCATAGGAATTATTCATATTGGTTACAATACTGTCACGAATAATAATTCTGATAGCTTGAAGTCTCTTTTTAAAAACTTTATTTCATGTATATGTGTAAAGATGAAGGAAAAATATAAAATGATGTTTAACGTATGAATATGAGTTATGAACTGAACTGGAACTCGCTTCTCTCGGAGTCGAAGACGATCTTGCTGATTTCATGGAAACAGCGGTTTCATGAAATCTGAACTGTGGGATCTGCGATGTCAGCATCTTCTTATGGGAACCCATGTAGAGTGCAGACATAATTCCTCCCCCCATAGATTTGGCTTCAGAGGGTTAGAGAGGAAGACGAACATCACGGTGGTCGATCTGTGGGGATGCTGTGGCTTCAACCCTGTTGGCGAACTTCTTGTAGAATACGTAGCAGGCGGCAGCAACAATAAGTCCATATATCAGAACTGTCCAAGCGCTGGGGACGTAGAGAGAATGCCCAAATTGAAAATCGGATTGATTTTCGATAACTTGCGTGCGGATTTCTTGCAGCTCGTCTAGTCTGAGGTCCTCAAGTTCGATGGTGACGTTGGCTGTTGGAGACGTCGTGACGGTGACGTCTATGTCGGGAAACAGGACTGGCTGATTCGGATTTGCATACTGTTGTTCGTTGGCTATGGTGAATTGATCGATGATAAATCGGCAGCCCATAGGAATTTCGATTAGGAACGTCCCAATCAATTTCCGTATTTCTTCTTGTTCATGACATTCAAGTTTTGAAGTTGATTCGGATGGAAACAGTCCGATCCATTGGTTAGATGCATCGAGGTGGCTCAGGATTGGTCTGGTCAGGTGGACTCGAGTTTGGCGGCACGTGGAGGTGTTTTTTATGTTAAGCAGCTGAATTTCACAAGGTCCATCTTCGATTTCTCGTAGTTCTTGTTTGTCGCAAATATACCATCGAGGAAGGATTTCTTCACAAGTATTACTCAGAAATGCGAAGTACATTTCATTTTTGATCAAAAATTTATTTCTAGGGATGATTGCCTTGAACTGACCATCAGAATATACAGGGGCTGAATAAAGATGATAGAATTCGAAATCAAAAGGAAACGTTATTGGGATATGAAGAATATATGTGATTTTGTTGTTCAATATATAACTATCAATTTTTATCAGTCTCTCAAAGTATTCTGTATTATTGAATGTTATTGCGAATGGTAACTGTTTGAGCTCTGTATGACAATTCAATTTCTTCAATTCGACAAACAATTCTTGTGTTGAGATGATGCTTGGGTGCATAACTTGTAATTTTGAAAAGGTGATAGAGTTTTCAATATCCTGGAGTACTGAATTGATTATCTCATACATGTTTATAATTTGATTCAGAATATCTTTTATCAACATTGAATTTTCTCTATACGTATGACTTTCGACTATCAAAACAATTTGGTTCAATTTTGAAGTGATTAGTTGTTCATTATGATTGATTCTTTGGACTGTTTTATTGAATTTGTCTATGACATTCAGAGATAGAGAATATTGTTTTCCCATATTTGATATTATCTGTTTTTGATTTGATTCTAGTTGTGAAATCATTTGTTCGTAATGTTGGCCATCATAGGCATCTAAGTTTCCAGTAACGGACTTGAAAATTGAGCCTAAGCCATCAATCAATCCTCTTTTACGGATATTATGGTGTGGAAGTATATTTCTCAATTTTGCTTCAACCTTTTCTTCAGTGAATTGTAAGATTTTCAGATAATTTGATGTGTCAAATGAATAATCCTTATTGGTAAGTATGAGGCTCGTGATATTGTGAGATTTTGATCTTAATCTACCTAATTCCGAAATAATCGAGTTCATATCATAATAGTGAATGAGAGTATGTGTGTACTGTTCAACTTTTGCTACACCAAGTTTAACAGGAATGATACCAGGGTTATTCTCTAGTTTTTGCAGTTGAATTTTTTCCTGGAGGCCGAAGATCCCCGGGATTCTGAAATAACAGAGACGAAATATTTATTTTTTAAAGGTGTATGTCTGTTTCAGTGGTCGTTTTAAATTGTCCATGTGAATTTTTTCTTGTGATGGGGTTGAAACTGTCTTCGATTCGTTATTTACATTTGTCAGCTGAGTGGATTTATTGAATTTATTTGCCTGTTTTTGTCTAGTGTGTTTTTTCACGAATGTCTTTTGTTCCGGTTGAAATATCTCGGGTTTGTCTCGGTTAACATTAAGCTTTTGTATGGTCTTGGATTTGAGTGCGATAAGGTCTGAATTAATTTTGGAATAGAGTAATTTCGATTTTTCTTTGTGATCATTGATATAGTCGTTAACCAATATTTGATCGATTTCCATATTGAAAGGGTTGTTGTCTGTGATGTGTCCATTCACAATGTCAATAGGTTTGAATTTCGTCGCGGAATGTAAGGAATGATTATAGGCCATAATTGCATAAGTTATTTTCTTTCGGATTGGAGTTTTTGAGAAACCTTTAGTATTCAACAGTCGAATATGTTCGATTATCGTCGAATGAAATCTTTCGACGATCCCATTGGATTGCGGGTGATTTGGACTACAAAAGTGGGTGTCGATCTTATGTAATTTCAGCAGTTCGGTTACTACAGTGTTTTTAAACTCAGTGCCGTTGTCAACTATTATTTGTTTAGGGGTACCGTGATGAGAAAAGAATTTAATTAAATTGTCAGTGATTTCGGTTCCGCAGGGTGAGTTCAAATGGTATGCCTGTGCATATTTTGAAAAACTATCTACTATCGTTAAGAATTTTGATTGTTCGAGAGTAAAGGTATCTAAATGTATTATTTCAAAGGGTCTTGTTGCTGTTGGAGTTATATTCATTTCCATTCGAATAGGATGTCGCTCGTATTTACTTTGTTGGCATATTTCACATTCATTAATATAAGTTTGTACAGATTCCTTGATGTGGGGCCAATAGTATCTTTCTTTAATTCGGTGGACGGTTTCGTCTATTCCACGATGGTTAGACTTCCCTTCATGATAGTTTTTTATCAATTCCTCAATGTCGTTTCTGTCTGTCACGTCAATTAGTAATTTATTGCATTTTTTGAATTTAATAGAAGGCCATTTGAAATATGTTTGCAGTACTACTGAGAATTTTTCATAGATATTGGGGTTTTCGAAATACAGATGATATTGTACATTTGGTGCGATATAATCTTTTATGAATTGTACAATGTCATTTTCGAAATTGTTTTCGGAAATTTGGACTTTGATTCGTTGTTTCCTCTCAAATAAAATAGTTATTTTCGGTTTTGCGGGAGAGTGCAATACCGTTGATATTAATATTTGATTCTGACCGAAGTTTACCGGTGAGTCAGAAGTCGGAATTCCTACCACAGGGTGTTGGTCGGCATTGGAATGAATCGTGTTGTCGTCTTGTTCGTCATTTACTTCGTCTATGTCTCGAATGGTCTCATCTAATTGTACTTGCATGGAAACGTTGTCTATATCGCGTTGTTTATTCGCATCTTGTGAGTCAAAAATCTCTTGAATTATTTTTTCATTTTCAGGGTTCATTGGTTGGTTCGAAATATTTCTTACCAAGTCTTCGATTTCGTCGGAAACTGTCTTTGTGTGAATTTCAATGCGTGAAAGAGCATCAGCGTTGGAATTCAGTCTTCCTTTTTTGTATTTTATATTATAGTCGTATTCCTCTAATTTTATGCGCCATCTTGTTAATTTTGAATTAGGATCTTTAAGTGAGAATAGCCATTCTAAAGGTTTGTGGTCTGTAACAATATCAAATTTTCTACCGAATAAATATGGACGGAAATATTTAGTGGCCCAGACTATCGCAAGTAATTCTTTCTCGATTGTTGAATAATTTTGTTCCGATTCGTTTAAAGTTCGAGAAGCGTATGCGATAGGTAGATCACTACCAATCGGTCCTTGGGACAGAACAGCGCCCAAAGCAAAGTTGCTTGCGTCTGTCGTCAGCACGAAAGGTTTAGAAAAATCCGGATACTGGAGTATTGGTTCATTTATCAACAAATTTTTACAAGTATTGAAACAGTCTACAAATTCCTGATTATGTTCTATTTTGGCTCCTTTTTTAAGACACTTCGTAAACGGTTTGGTTATTTTAGCGAAATTGTTTATAAACCTACGATAATAACCGAGTAAACCTAAAAAACCTTTTATTTGTTTAGAATTAGTTGGTATTGGAAATTGTTTGATTGCTCGAATTTTGTCAGGGTTCGGTTTGACACCCTCTGGAGTCACAACATGACCCAGGTATGCGACTTCTTTTCGCAAAAATTCGGATTTATCGAGTTGTATCTTAAAGTTCGAATCTCGTAGCCGTTGGAAAACAGATCTCAGCCTTTCTAGATGTTCTTGTAATGATGTTGAAAAAACTATTATATCGTCCAAGTACACTAGACATTTCTCGTTTTGGATTCCACGCAATATGTTATCCATTATACGTTGAAATGTGGCTGGTGCATTTTTCAAACCAAAAGGCATACGCAGATATTCGAAATGGCCGTTCTCTGTGTTGAAGGCCGTTTTAGCTACATCCTTTTCATCCATCTCGATCTGGTGAAAACCACTGGCCAAATCGAGGGTAGTAAAATACTGACATTTTCCCAGTTTGTCGAGGAGGTCTGTTATGTTTGGAAGCGGGTATCTATCATCAACGGTTTTTTCGTTGAGCTTACGATAGTCTACCACGACTCTCCACTTTTGCTTTCCTGAAGCATCAGCCTTTTTTGGTACGACCCATATAGGTGACGACCACGGTGAATTACTAGGTCTTATGATGTTTTGGTCAAGCATTTTCTTCATTTGATTTTCTACCTCTTGCTTGTGGATGAACGGATAACGATACGATTTTGAATATACTGGCAATTCATCTGCGGTTTTTATTTGATGTTTTATGCGATTAGTGAAGGTTAAAGCGTCTCCTTCGTTATAAAAAATATCTGCAAATTCTTTACAAAGTTTAAGTATTTCGTTTCGTTCTTCCTGGTTTAGGTGATCTATTCTAATTTTTGTTGGATCTAAGTATCGATTGGGAAATTCGTCAAAATTATGAAGTTCTACTTCTTGGATATGATTACGGTCGAATTTTTCAACAATTATAGGTTCAGAAAAATCTAAGGTTATCATATTTACAGTGTTATTTAAAATAGTCGTTAAAGCATATCCATTTTTTGCAACCGAAAGACTTTCTGGTATCTCACAGTTGTGGTATTTTTGATGTGGGATAATAATTTCGCCATTATTTATCGATGTTCTAATTTTTATTACTTGTTCCGATCTAGGATTGACTTTAATCAAATTCAGATTTGTTTGTGTTTTCTGAAAGAGTAGTTTTATTTTTGAATGAGGCGTGATTAAATATCCTTTATCGAAGTCAATCGTAGCTTGTAATAATTTTAAACTATCCAAACCTATCAATCCTCTGAAGATATTGTGAAATTTGAATAGGAAAAATTTCAATTTTTGATTTTCGTCCAAATTGAATATTTTTGAAACTGGAATAGATGCACTGAATTTATGTGCCGATTTTTGAAATACTGTGGACACAACAAATGGATCATTTTTAATTAATTGAGGAAAAAACTGATGAGCTATTTCTGGGTCAATGAATGATTTCGTAGAACCAGAATCAAGTAAAACTTTTATATTGTATTCAGGTAATATGATATATGGGAGTTCGCTTGCGTTTGTAGTATTAAATGGAATGATATGTGATTCTAAGAAGGATTGTCGTTGTGAGACATTTTCTGAAAATTTCTACTCGTACCGGCAGCATTTTCATCATCGGATGCTTGTTCGTAATATGCTAAATAATCATTTTGTGGATTAACATATTCTTCTTGGAAATTCTCCGGATTTCCATCTAATTCTGCGTTATATAATTCTTCTGAAACAAAAGTTCTTCTGGGTTGCATTGATTGATCAAATTGTCGTGAATTCGAATGATTTTGATGTTGTTGAGAATTATTTATAGGTCTGACAGTGTTTCTAGTATTAACGCTCATTGGCGTGGGCCTGTAAGTATTTCTAGTGCTCGTACTCATCGGAGTAGGCCTGTCGAATGTATTTCTTGGATTTGATCTAAAAACATTCGCGTTTTGTTGATTATTTCTGCCAAATACTTGAGTGTTTGTGAAAAATCTTTGTGGGCGAATATTTTCTCTAGGTTGTATCTGAATTGGCTGAGAAGGAAATGATGTTGTTGGTTGATGGTTCTTATACCGATCATTTGAATTATTGAAATTATTCGAAACATTTTTCGGGTATCTTTGTTGCGGCGGTTGCCTTGCTGAAACATCATTTTCTCTCGAAAAATGCCTATTTTGATTCAAATTTTGGAAGTAGTGAGTATTATCTTCTTGGATTACGAGTTGTAAGGCTTCACTTAGAGATTTTGGTCTCATACAGCGAATCGTAGTTCCAAGAGGTTCCCTAAGACCTGATAAAAATGTTTTCAGTGTTAATTCGTTATACAAATTACGTTTCAGAACTTTTGCTTCGAGATTTGCTTCATGAATATCAACGTGACTACAAATAAGATTAAGAATTTTCAAGCATCGATCGTAAAATTGCTGTGGTTTTTCATTCTGACTTTGTCTCATCATAACTAAGTCTCTGTTGAGACAAGCTTCATCTCTTTGATCTGCAAAGTTTCTCCGCAGCGTTTGTTTCAGATCATTCCAATTGGTTACTAATTGAATATTTACAACTAATCTAGCGTTACCAGTAAGCTTCGATATGAGAGAATTCAATAGATAAGTGTTATGAAAACTATTTGGGTTGGCAATATCATAGAAATTTTGAATGATTTGATCACAAATAGAAATATAACGATTTAATTCATTTGGATTTCCATTGAATTCAGGGATGCAATTTAAGTATTCAGATTTGAATTGACTCATTATGGGTTGGTTTGCAGTTTCGTTTTCGGATGAATTTGCTATTGAATTTTCAGGAAAATGAATAGTTCTACGTATAATCTGAAAGTCAGGTAAAGGTTCCCGCAAATTCAAATTTTCTAGAATGTTCGACAAATCTTCTACGGACATTCGATTGATTGCACTTACAAGAATATTAGAGTTACTTCAAGCATATCCTTCCTAACAGCTATGGAGATGAGTCCTGGATTTGCGATTTTTGTCTCCTCCAGAAGTTCTATCTCTGCAGAAATGGACTATGTAGGTTCCAAATCTCGTTGCTTCGTTGACGAGGGGCTTCAGATGGGTCTTTTCTAGACGGTCCACTTCAAACACCTCCACTCCACGAACCAACAGTTTTTCGATATCCAGTCAATCGTTGATACGAAATCACCACGTTCGATACGCGATAACCCGGATATCCTACCGACTGCGCCAATAATAATTCTGATAGCTTGAAGTCTCTTTTTAAAAACTTTATTTCATGTATATGTGTAAAGATGAAGGAAAAATATAAAATGATGTTTAACGTATGAATATGAGTTATGAACTGAACTGGAACTCGCTTCTCTCGGAGTCGAAGACGATCTTGCTGATTTCATGGAAACAGCGGTTTCATGAAATCTGAACTGTGGGATCTGCGATGTCAGCATCTTCTTATGGGAACCCATGTAGAGTGCAGACATAATTCACGTCATTTGATGACTCGCTATCAATGAATCAGGCAACTCTGAAAGCATGACTAACAAATTCCACTTTTTCAGGCATACATGGAAACATGACAGTAAAAGATGGAGTATCATCACCCTTAAGTATCACCTCCCAAATAGAAAGTACTTACTTGGAGGTAACCGTAGTGCCTGTAGCAACTGCAGGTCCATGTAATTCTTCTTGTCATACCATTTACCCGTTTTTGATATTATTATTTTGTATGACGTTCATAGTGGCTATAACCCAGATGCCATTGCTCATGATAGTGTTAAGGTAAGATTTGAAATAAATACGACTTTACAAAAATTTTTACTCGTATTTCAAAAAAGTTTCACGTTTTGTTTCCACTTGATATGACTTGGAATGTTTGCATCTGATATTTTTCGTCAAGTTGTCATTCTCGACCAATAGAACGTATATTCCGACACTATCAAGAAATAATTTTCAGACAGGTAATTTTTACTCAGCATACCTATGAATCTGTATTTCGTGGAAATTCTTAGTTTAAGAGACGAGAAAAGTCTTTTAATGCTAAAGCAGAATAGTAATTTCTCTGTTTTGGCACTTTCAGGTGTTTTTGTTTTGGTATTTTCAAAGATGGGTACGCCTGTGTGTAATGAATGACAGAATGGCGTGACTCTTGCTACCCGAGATTTATGTTGAACGCAGAAGAATAACCCAAAAATTGTACTAATTCACGCTACAAAATCTTTGAAATAATCAAATATTGAAATATAGGAAACAAAAATGATAGTAATGACAAACAACAATAATTTTTTTCAACTGAAGTACTATCGCAAAAATAGGAATACAACTCGTACCATAGGCAGGTACTTATATAGTCATTTTTTATAGTTGAGACCTCAGTTGAGGCTAACAACGATGCAAAAATATTTCTCTGAATATTCCCAAACTATAAGATAGCTAGAAATAATTACAGAATAGGAATCTGAAGAATCTGCTAATATTTATTAATAATACAACTGCTGCAGATGCATGTTAGAAATGTTGAAAGTATATCCTACATTCATCGAAATTTCAGGAATATCATGTAGAGAATTATGCGCTGTCACTTAAAATCCATCTGACTTATAATTCACTGATAGAAAATTTTATTTTACAAAAATTCCAAGCATTTTTTGTCAACTTTCAGAAACGAATTATTTCTGCCAGTCCAATTATATCACCGAAATTTCCCTAAATAATCGTTGAACCATGTTACGAAAACATGTATTCAATATTAACGAAACCGTATAATACACTTTCGTTGCCGAAGGCAATTCAAGCACTCGTGTGTTGTGAACTTCTCAGACTCGTGCTAGAATATGTTGCCTTCTGTAACTTTCGTTCTAATATATAATTCTGGTCTGAATATCAGTAGAAAATCATAGTTCAAAATAATCGTGTCGGCCAAGTCCACACTCTGGACACCATCGAAGTATTTCCGCGGCAGTGAAAACGGCCGAACTGTTCCAGGTCGGTGAACGAGGAGGAGCGCTCGTTCGCCCTCGGCATGCAGTTCGTGATATTCCGGCTGTTCGGGTACATCCCGGCGCCGATCCTCTTCGGCAACCTGATCGACTCGACGTGCCTGCTGTGGAAGAGCACTTGCGGCGAGAGCGGCGGCCGCTGTCTGCTCTACGACATCGAGCAGTTCCGCTACCGCTACGTCGGCCTGTGCGCCGGCATCAAGACGCTGGCGCTCGGCATCTTCCTGGTCGACTGGTGGCTGGTGCGGCGCCGCAAGCAGCTCGACGAGGATCACGCGATCACGGCCAACGAGATCGTCGGCTCGATCATCAGTTTGGATAAGTGTGAGTAGGACATACACAGGGTGGGCCGATGGAAACTTGCCACCTCAATTTGTAGGGTTTAGAATCGGAACTAATTTTCAGCTCTTCTCACCCCCGTAGCGTTAACCCTGTAGCTGACCTTGATGCTGATCTCATAGAAAGTGATCATAGCATAAGAGTATGAATCTGTCGACGTTTGTGACTTCAGTTATTTGCCCACTAAATAAAAATGTACCAAACTGGTAGCTCCTACATATTGTGTATTGTTCTTTCAGTGTTTGAAGAAAAGCCACATGATGGTGGTCGCCACACTAGAAACCCTAGTTCCGTTAGTGCCTATGAAATCCCTAGATCTCCGAAAGCTCCGGAGAAGCAAATGAACGCTGAGAAGGAAGAATCGCCCGGCCAGATTGGCTCGGAAGCATTGAATGAAGCTCTGGCTGCCTCATCAGTAGACCATGCAAGTCTCAAAAGGCGTCACTTGTAGATGCCAATTTTGCACTATTTCCTTCACTCACTGGATAATTCTAGAACGAGATTTTCTCAGAAATTTACAGAGTTTTATCTTTTTCTCACGTCTGTAGTGATATGAAGTAGTTTTGTAGGTTGTATCATATTTAATTTTTTCGCATTCCTCTATTGGAAGTTTTGATATTTTTACAACATGATTATATTGGTACTTAATTTTAGTTTCAATTGAAAGACTTTGCGAACTAATATTCTTCACTCGTAGTTTTTATTTACTTAGTACTCGAGAGTAATGCATCTTTGATTTGACCTCATTATATATTTATTATGATTCAGTTTTTGTTTCATAGTATCAATGTTGACTCAAATATTAGATAGTACATGAATAGAACAGGAACACGAAGTATAAAATTAAGTTATCAAAAATTCATCCATTCATGGAACTGTTATTTTTGACTCTCTGATGTTTTCGAGGCCTATCATAGAAAGAAAAATTGGAGTTGTTACTCAGCAAATTTAGAAATTATCGAATGACACTGAATTGTGTAGGCTAGTTTTTTTTTAGTATATATTTTCAAACAGATAGTATTCCTGCAAAGCACGATTTCATTTCATAAGTATTTTAAACTCATTCTGCACAAAAAAGGAAAAAAGAATATCAAAGGAACTGGAAATTTGAAGTGAATATCCATATAAAATTTAAAGTCCAAGTCTGGTCTTTGCGCTGATCGTATAATTTCAATTGGTAATTCAGCATTTCAAATGTACATCGAGTTTCAGGTTCATTTGACGATTTAGGCCTGCAAGTAGGTCTGATATGAATCGGGTATTTTTGTCTCTGTCAGATAGAAGATTGGCGTTGTGGTTACGTTATAGTCGAAATAACTTCAGGAATATTCAACAAAACTAAAATGGTGGAAAGTTGTCTTGCATATAGATTTCACAAAGTGTGAAAACCAAATCAGAGCATCCAATTTTGCGCAGAACTTCCAAAGTTCGGTGATAGGAAAAAAGAAGGCAATCCACGATTTGCTGTTAGTTGCACTGTCATTCCAGTTGTTTACTATAAATTGTTCCTAGAAATTTCTAGTTATACTATCAAGTTTCGAATATTTGACTCAGAACTCACTATGAACAAAACTATTTCGTAACACTATGGTCGAGAAGCAATAATGGAGATGAAAATTTTTGGGGTTAAAATAGCGAAGCCTTGTAGCATTCGAAAGTGTGTGACACTTATAGCACTGCTCCACCGTAATATCTCGAATAATTCATTTTTTTTTTATTTTCCCAATATTAGTTTAGATTGAGTTGAATTATTTCCATAGTGTTTATCCTCAGTTCATTCCAAGAAGAATGATTGTATAATCTTGTTTTGTCATGTTGAAGTACAAACTTGAACACTCTCAAAATATGTCGCCATGAAATCCTTTGAAAATATTTCAATATGGAACCAGTCAAAATCATTCATTTTCACTCACGTGGATTAGAATATCAACATTTGTTTTCACTGATGAATACTCGGGCATGAAAACTGGTTAAAATAAATTGGATGTTCTGTTCCATAACTAATATAAAAATATGCTCAATCAGATCGAACGTTTACTCTTGCCTAATGTCATGACACTTGTGGGCTTCTCATGATTTTGAAAGTCATGATTTCGAGATATAAATGTTAAAAATTCATCATCACTGAGTAATAAATACTATAAAGTTTTATTAGTTACCTTTAGTTCAATTCTTCAGCAACGTCCTTTCCCATACTCATAATATTATTTTGTGAAAAAAAAAATTTTTTTTTACGAGATTGATCTCAAGTTGCACGATAGACGACCTTTATAGCACATATTAGCTCTCATTGTGATCAGTCTTCATTTTTCCGAGTGTTTCGACTTCTTGCAGAGTGTGCATTTTTCCTGTGGCTAGCTGATAAACCATTTTTTCTAGAAATAGACTTCGGTTTATCAGGGACCCTGACATTCAACGTTCGTACTAGCATCTTGTTTGCAGCGATATGAAATGTTTTATGTTTAATTAGTGAATATATTCCGCGAACCTTCAAGAAATTATGTTCAAGTTATATTTGGATGATGAGTCACTATACATTTATTTCTATTGATACAAGAATCGCTTACCGCTTTTCACTCTATGCTATACTACTCACATATATAATCTGAGATCAATGATGGTTGGAATTCCGACGAATATATGGATGTCAGTATAACTTTGTCCAATTTTGGCACCATATCATTCTCTCTTATCATTTTTGTGATGTTGATATTCTCTCAAGTCTGCGCACATTTAAAGTATTTATTTCGATTTGGAGGTATTGAATGCTCTCAATACTGAATGGTACGTTTGAAAATTCGAAACCAAAATTTTATTCTCAATTTTCATTCGATAGTGAATATTTATTGAAACTGTTGATATTCTATTCATATAAAATGATGTAATGAATTCTGGTGGTGAATTCAATAGTGTTCATAAGGCATACAGTCCAGAATTTTTTACACCATTTCAATTGCTGTTATATAAGAACACTCCTACTGTCATTCCATGGTGTACTAATGTATTGAACACATAAGACAAAAATTTCTTACGAATCTGTGATAGCTATCGATCAAGATTATGAGTAACCTGAGTGCTGAATTATATCTACTGAAAATTACAGGAATATTATTGCTTCAATATAAACTGTGTTCCAGCTGAAATTTGTCATTTTCTCATCTCCGAAATCATAGAAGGAATTGAAAATCGCTCAGACTCGAGGAACTCTTCCTCCATATATGTGATCTGTGATACATCATTTTGAATGGAATCCAATCGCAAATACATCCATGTAATGCAATGGAGAATCGAACACCTTGTGTAACATCAGAAAATTGGATTTTTCTCACTATTGATGAATTAAATAGCTACACAGTTGTTCGATTTTCGAATATTCTCGTGAATATCGGCGAGCAACAATGAAAATGGAACATCACAACTAACATACATTATAATACTTATGGCTCTTATGAGATTATTTTACAACACCTGGATATTAACCTAATCATCACCTTCAAACTCTGCATCTGATTATTATACTCATTTAAAATTCGTTTCGTTAATTGAAGAAATATTGTTCCTATTATTTGGGCTTTTCTTTGGATCAGGTGGCTTTTGAGAGATTCAGATGAGGAAATTAATTATATTGTTTTCATAATCTCTAAGGTTGCTTACTTTTGAAAAATTGGAATGCCATTTGATAGCTTTTATATCATGCTTTTTTTGATTAATAATATTTTACTCTTTCATCAAATTCGATATTTTTTATTGGTTTTTAATAAAAATTCTTTATGAATTGAATTTATTTTGACTTATAACTTCCTTTCTAAATCAATTTTCATGTATGAGAAATTCGGTTGTGGGCAGATTTCTATGAAAATGGGTGAAATTCAGAACTTTCTTTCTGAACTGTAATGTTGGGTTAATAGATTCAACCAAACTAAGAATCAACTATCAACTAATTTTGAATATAAGTGGTCGTCTATGTGGGTTTATACATTTACATGTCAATTGAATTGAAAATTGATAATCACGAAATTGGCCACTTCAAACTTATCAACTAAAAGAAATTAGGGAAATTTTTCTGAGACGCGCAAAATTTGAGTGTGTCCTAATCAGGGAACAGTTCACATCTAACTCTCAATTATTAGTTGTATATGTAAATACCGCCATAATTGAATTGAATAATTGAAAGGAATTGTTGATTCCTCCTAGTTTATTTAAATCTATAAACTAAGCATACATAACACTGGCGCTCTGAGAATGTATGCAACCATACTTGCAGCTGATACATATCAGATTTGAGCCATCAACGAGTTTTTCTGACAACGTGGTTACTGGCGGAGGAAGGTAAGGAAAAATAGAGTGCTACTGCTACCAACATTTTGAGAGAAGGAAGCTGTTAGGACTATTATCCATCTGTACATGATTTATTTTTCACTACCGAAAAGTAATTGTGTTTATATATTTATAAAATTATGAATAAACTATATAATTTCTATGATCACTACAGTTTCATATCCACCGTCCACCGATAGTTATCGCAGAAATCTAAGAAATATTGATTATTCACAAAGATTAAAGAATTCCGCTAGACTTCAATCTATGGTCAAAGAGTATATGTTATTCTATGCTATGATATTCATATTTCACTTCAAAAGGTTGGTAGCAGTGGCACCATATTCCTCTCATCAAATAAGAGTGGTTAACTTATCTTTGGTCTCACCCTTCGATCACCGCGCTGCATAAAAGCTCGTCTATACCGCAATCTCAGCTAACTTCACAAGGGATATATCAAATGGTAGATGGATCGATAAGATATAAAAAAAGAAGAACTATTAGTTAACCGCACCTAAAGTTAGCATGTTGGTCTGTTATTCTCCAAACTAAAAATCACCAACAGTGTTCTTTATTCGATTAGTTTGGTATGTTTGATGAAACTTAAGTAATTTTAATTGCATGGACTGTCGAAAAATGAAAGATATGGTAGTTGAAACCGTTAGTGTCCAGTCGGATAACATTGCAGTCGGGAAACCTGATGGCACAGACACCTGGAAGAAGAGAAAGAGATCGGATATCTTGAATAAAGGTAGTAAAAGAATTAAACATGGAGACTTCAAAATACCTACAGTGGAAGAGTTGAATAATTTGAAGGAAACAGAAAATCTATTCAACAATAACTTATTTAGACTTCAAATCACGGAACTCATATCTGAAGTTGAAATCAAGCATAAAAGAAAGAGACGCCTCTCAGAGTGGAGTCAACTTTTCGAAATATTTTTGGATTCATTGCCGACCTATGAATGTATGTTAGGAGATATATTGCAGAGCAAACAAAGGTTGAAATTAACCAGCAGGCTGGGTGAATATCAGAGAATTTTTAAATCTGATCGTGATATGCCACTGCATTTCAGTAAACCTCAATCATACAGTAAATTTGGTCTATATGAAAATAATGTACTACCTGGCCCTGTATTGCACACCAACTACAATTTAGTGCTGCCTAAGCAAAATCTTCATGCAAAAGACTTCCTCAATAACCGGTACTTGATAAAACGCTACTATTATCTATTGTACATAGCAGAAGAGTTGAAAAGCTCAAATCTTTCATCATCTTTGGAGGTAGATTTCCATGAAGGCAATCATCTTCTACCAATAATCAAACTAGAACCTACTGGATGTGACAAAACAATCATTTCAATTTATGTGACACCAGCTAAAGAATATTTCAAGCCCCACAGATTCCTACCATCAATGAATAATATGAAATATGACTTGTATGATACAGAATTGGATGCAAATATTCTGAGAGAACAACCAACACCATACTACAATAACCTAATAGCTCATGATGTAGCTTTACAGATCAACAATGAACTCATAGAAGAAATTTTGAAGGATAGAATAAATATACAGGAAGGTATCAAACTACTTTGTATTTGGCTCAAACAGAGGCAGTTGAATATTGGAATTAGATCTTTCACCGAAAATATGATTGTGTACATAATTGTTTACTTATTTCAAAAGAAGAAGGTCAACCAGTACATGAGTTCTTATCAAGTCGCCAGAAATTTCTGGAGCTTCCTTGGTACTACAGATTTGATGACAAATCCTGTTGTTTTGGCTGACACAAGTGAGTATGTAAATTTCACTGATAATGCTGTCTTGATTTTGGACAAAACAGGGTGCTATAACGTGGCAAACTTCTTATCCAATGAAGTTTTTAAAAAAATGCAATTAGAATGCCATAGAGCACTAGAATTATTAGATAAAAATAGAAACAACTCATTTCAGCAATTATTCCTCATAAAACAGCCATTTCACCTGCAATATGATTTGATATTGGATTTGTCAAGCTCAATTCCATTGAAACAAAAATACAGAGATGATGAAATGAAAAGAGCAATGTATGTAGGGTATGATGAATTGTTCGAACTTGATCAAATACTCAATACTATTTACAAAGCTGTATCTACAAGGGTGAATAATTTGGTTCCTATAATTGAGATTGACAAGAATCATGTTAAAAAATTCTTTGTGTGTGTAAATTTGAACCCTTTGACTGCTTATGGCCTGATTGAGAAAGGCCCTGCATTGAATGATCTTGCTGAAGCAGATAAGTTCAGGAAATTCTGGGGGCCTCTAGCAAGTGACAGGCGCTTCAGGGATGGCAGTACCAATGTAGCTGTTTATTTCACAACCAACACAATTCATGGAAAAAGGAAAATAATGAAGACAATTTTCGACTATATGATAACAGAAAAGCTGGGATTGAAATACAGATTGCTGTTCTACAACCATTTGGAAAAAACACTATTGAGTAAGAGATTAGTGCCTTCATATCCTTCGGGAACAAATGAAGAAACAAGTCTCAAGGCTACACATACCCTGGATGAACTAGCCAAGATTCTCAGATCTTTGCAAATGCCACTCAAAATTACTAGAGTTCAAGGTGTTTCTAACACTTTCAGCTTCACAGAAGTTTTCCCACCCATCCCATCAAATTTTAAGGTGAGTACCAGAATTGTATACAGTTCATCCCAATTTGGCACAGTTATTACTGATGTTCCTTTGCATCCTTGGTCCAAATGA
Source organism: Gastrophysa polygoni (assembly GCA_963576655.1). Taxonomy (NCBI): domain Eukaryota; kingdom Metazoa; phylum Arthropoda; class Insecta; order Coleoptera; family Chrysomelidae; genus Gastrophysa; species Gastrophysa polygoni. The sequence goes on from OY755085.1 coordinate 4,299,449, forward strand.
AACTTGAATCCCTCAAAGACAAAGAGTCTTAACTGCCCTTGACCTTCAACATTGAAGGTTTCCCTTTCGTGTTGTCAAAGGTTCATAACTTTTCTTCATTTTTCCTAGAATTTTTAGGGTCTACAATTAAAGAACATGAGAAAATATTCGAGAAAGATCCTTTCACTCTGCCGCGATAAAATAAGATGTTTCCAAAGACATCATTTTAAAAATTTATTTGCACTAACGGAATTTGACCACCATGAATTCTGATTATTTTCAACTCCATAGGTTTTTAGGAGACAAGATGTTTTCTTTGGAATTAATTTTGACAGTTATTTCTTTTCAAAAGGGAGTTTTTGAAAAATTGTTCAAGGAACTTTTGGCAAATTTTTTTCAAACAGAATCACCCCATAATTTTTTGCGCATTTCTACGGCCTATTTTGATGCCCCATTCATTCTTCATTATTATGTCCATAGTAATGGATTTCAAAATGAACTAATTAATAAAAACAAGCTCAGTAATAATGATGTCTTTGTAGTAGTAAAATTTGGAGAGACCATTTTTTAATGACATTTTTCTCTTTGCAGATTGGTAATGCCACAACTGTTCAAAAAAACAATCTTACATTTGCCAATACCCACCAAACAGTTAGTACATTGCCTCGATACGTTCAACCACTTCAATGTATCCTACAATTAGAACATAGTTCAAAATGGCCTAATAATCTGAAAGCTCTGAAAGGAATCAGATTGTCCTTCTTCATAACAGTATCTAAGATACTGAATGATGAACATAACATAATCTCAAATGTGAAGGAGGACTTCATTGATGTGTTCTACAAAGGCCTTGTATTTAGATTCCGTTTCCATATTCCCAAAGAGGTTGCTTTGGTGAAGAAATTCACTAATGAAGATGGTCTAACAAAATTTGTAGAGTCAACAGAGAGCCAGGCATTGGAAAAATGGCATATCATGCCTAAAGTTGTAAGTGCCCTCAAAGGTGTGCAGTCTATGTATCCCAGTTATGGTCCAGGAACAGCTCTTATAAAACGTTGGATTAGAGCTCAGTTGCATGATGAGTCCCATATTCCAGATATAGTTATTGACTTGATTAATGCTTCTTTGTATATAAACTCTACAGAAGTACCTCCAAACAGCGTAGATTGCGCATTTCTGAGGTTCCTGAAATTTTTTTCAGAATTCGATTGGAAACTTCAACCCATCATCACAAATTTCAATGACGACATGAGCAAAGAAGATGTGTCCACTTGGGAATCAAAAATGCATGCCAACAGAGATCGTTACCCTCCATTATTTATAGTAATGCAGTATGATCAAGGGTTGTCCTTGTTTACTCAAATGTCTCCGACAGAAGAGGTTTTGAATAGTCTAAAAAAGTTGGCAAAACATTTTGTGGACTGTATGTATGGAGTAGTATCTGATCCAAGTAGCACTATGAGCATTTCAGAAATTTTTGAACCTAATTTGGATGGATTTGATGTTGTTATACATGTTAGGCCTTTGTTGAATACTAGAAGATATGAAGCTCTAGCTCTCTCAATGGTGACAAATAGAAAAGTCATTGAAAAATACAAGAGCTCTGAAGAAGATAAGATACCAATTGTTGGTTTCGACCCAGTGAACAACTATCTGAGTGTACTGCGAGATAACTATGGAAAATATGCAGTGTTTTTCCATGATAGTTATGGAGGAAATAAAATCGGTGTATTGTGGAAGCCTAAGGTACATGAAACTCTGGATTTCAAATTGATCCATGTTAATGCTGGTAAATTACATGGTAACAAAATTATTTTCAATGTGGATGCTGTGATCGAAGATTTCTGGAATATAGGTGGAGAACTAGTCGAAACTATCGAGACACGATAGAACCTTGCTTCACACTTGTTCACGGATGTACAGAAGAGTTACAAAATTGTTTTTTTGTTATTTAATATTGTTTCATACTTATATAATATAGTAGTGTTGAGTTTTTTCGACTTCTGTTTATATATATATATATATATATATATATATGCAATTTGTCCATATAACTATGTAGTCACCTTTAGCTACATATGATGATGAACAACAATAATGAATATAATTTTTGTACAAGGTCTTCATTATTTATTTCAATACAATTTCTCTCTCTAAAACATATCAGAATGACATGGATGTGTCCTGTAGATTTCAACAATTCAAACTGTTACAGATCATGAATATGGAGAGTATCTGGCTGTAACATTGGATATCTCAAAAACATTTGACAAGAGTTTCCTTGAAGATAGATCTCTGTGGTGGTAGATAGGATCTCATCTGATAATGACTCAATGCTGGTGTTCCACAAGGATCTGCCTTGGCACCAACTTTGTTTTGGCTCCACATTAACGAATTGTTGGATGCATTGCGATAACTGTTTCACAAAAACTTGGATTTCTGTTCTGTGCAAAGAGGTACTTTATGCCCCAGCTAGTGCTCACGATCTACAAAGAGCAAATTTGACAGGTTCCGCATACTACTCACATGTTTGGAGTTCAGTACACACACACACACACACGCTGAAGCTCTTGGATTCTAATCGGAAGGGCTATCGCCTAGTCGTTGATACAATACTCACGAATTCATTGACCTCTCCAGAAAATCGTAAAAAGAAAGGTGGTCGATCTCTCTCTCTTCCATAGATTTTTCAACGGTCGGTGCTCAATGGAAATATCGTCTATTATGGCCACCCCTACGTGGTCGCTCTACCAAAAATCATTCATAAGCAGAACGGCGAAGTTGTTGAATTCTTTGCCTAGTGAAGTTTCTCCTGATGCTTTACGAAAAATATAAAAAAATTTCCTTCTTTCCCAAAATTCCACAGCTTGCTGACACGATATGTTCCACGAAAATTATAGATTTTCCTTTCGAATTATCAAATGATCCAAAAAAAAATGACTAGAAAAAGTTCTCAGATTGAACATAATACAAAGTACAAGTAGTAGAATGTACATAGTTCGCTTCCAGTAGAGTGATAATTTTGACATTGTTGAATACCTATCAATTTCTTTCCGAAAATTGTGTTAATGTGGTGTCTCCACTTATAGTGCTCACGTATGGGTAAACTATCTTGCAAACTATACACTTTGTGAAGAGGTGCTTCGGAATATCATGATGACTGATGAATTCGGTAGCTATAATTATTACATTGGAAAATATAAAATATAAGTCTCAATATCATAAATGATGTTCATTACTGGTTGAGTATCAACCTCAGAGATATTAGGACAACTACACAGGGTGCTTCGATAATTAATTGTTTGACCCTAAAATCAGTAGAGATCAATAAAACATACCCAGATGTCTCAAATTTTTTAAAAGAACTATGGTATGTAGTTCGGAGTGGTATAAAATCGATATTCACACTTGATTCGAAAAGGACGTGAGTAGGGGAGCACTCAATCATTTTAGGTTTTGTTTGAAATTATGGAATTTTCTAATCTTTTTTTTTTTCACTGTACGCATGTCGTAATATTTTTGGAATTAGCTATAGTACCTATTGATACTTTCACTCGAACTTATGAAGTATCATCTACTTTTATTCAAGCATACAACGAGATTTACTTTGAGGATGTTGAGGATATTTCTGAATACTCTCGCCCTGTATATTCGTTACGGAACTCGTCGTAGAAACCCACCTTGAGAATAATCCTCAGACTATATTTGTGGGGATTTGGCATCCAAGCATTTCAAGGAAATCTGCGATATGGGAGTCCTAAAACCAATTTCTGAATCCGTCTATACCTACAAGAAGAGGATTCTTTGTGAATTTGAGGAGGGTCCAGGGTAGGTAGGTACTTCATCTGAAACTTGTTTCTAGTTTATCTTGAACATGGGTATATACCTACCATTCAAAGATGTTTGGAAATGCTTAGAATCAATGCGAATCTGAATTGAAATAACGCTGAAATACCCAATAAAATTGAGATATAATAACTCATTAGGTAAGTAGATAATACCAAGTCAACTAAAACCTTCGACCATAAAACTATGGTCGAAGACTAAAACATTCTTCTTTGTTGTTTGAATAATTCGTTATTCTGATAAGGTACATTCATCCAGATGCAGTTATCTCAAGGAATTATGATAAAAGCTGTTTGTTAAACATTCGGGGTGAAACAAATCAAGCATTAACCTTCATCAGTAAGTAATGATTGTTTATAAAAGTTCGGGGTTGACGATATAAACATAGGAAAACGTAAGAACAATAATTGTTTCTCCCCTCCATATATACATACATATTAACAATACTCTGCTTCTACATTGAATTTATAATAATACCTATATGATATTCATTCGAATGTACCAACTTGCAGAAAGAATAACATATTGAAAGAAAAAATCATATCTACCGATAGAAAATAAGACAAAGTGATGAAGGAGTCGTGTTAAAAGTGTAGGTATGCCTATATAGATATTTGTATGAAGGATAATTCATTAAGTTGACCTTTCTCAAGATGAATGTGAGTTCTAGGTTTCATTTTCCTAGGCCAGCGTCCATCAGGGATGATGATGATGAATGTTTTGCTTGCGATAATACCTACAGCTCGGACTCGTCGATTTCGTTAATTTCTAAAAAAAAATATTTTAAATCGCATCTGAAATATTTAGGAAGATATATGTGTTCGAGTAAAAACAATCTTTATAGATATTTTTTTCAAATTAAATCTATGTCCAGTTTCACTCTGAAGGTGAAATGTGTTCCTGTAGGTCAACTTTACCAGGTGCATGTATTTCTGTTATCAGAATTAGAAAACCAACCTAACAAGGACCTCTCTACGACTTCGAAAACACGTGGTCATGGTCACAAAAAATCGCGTTCAGTCAAAGACCCCAAGTCTGTGGTCCAGAGTAATCAGTGGTAAGAAAATAACTTTCTCGATGGCAATCACTGTATAAACGGTTTTATAATGAATATCTACAAAATATTGTCAATATTGCCTTGTACTTGATTTGGTCAGATGGCCCGGAGTAATTATTGATCTCAGGTCAGATGGGTATGAGTATGATTAATAACGATCACTGCGTGGAGTCTTTTCTATGATCACCGTAGAGGAGTAAATTCCTTCTCTACGGTGACAGAATGAACATATAAGAGATGTGTTGAAAGAACTTAAAAAAACAATACATATCGATCTGTCTGAATGCGCCTGATGGCAGGCAACCATCAATTCAACTTGGTGTATTGACAGTTGCCTGAACCTGGTGAACGAGGCCTACGCCCCGCCCTCTTAGGAATGATAAAATGAAAGAGAGCGCTAGTTTCGATCGTACAAGAATGAGATGGGAGATATGACGTTCCTCAATTCGTCACACGATTATAGACGGGGTGTGGGGAAAGTGAACTGACGTCAATCGAACTCAAACGAGAACCATCTTGGTGCTTGGTGAACCATCCTGTAGTATTCTGAAGCTTCAGGCTTTGGAGAGACTGTTTGTGCTATATTTAGTGTTGCGAGTTTTATCCACGTTTCTGTGGATCTAAAAAGTTATCCTGGCAATTGCAAGTTCAATGTGTATGGCTACAGAGGTAAATATAATTCAATTTCTTCCTGTATTTTTTATTGTTCTCATATAATTGAATTAAGGTCACATAAACCCATTTATGAGATTTTATAGGAATTCAATCTTACCAAGTCTATTCAATATTTTTTCGATGAATTTTACAATGCATTAAGACCGAATGAATTTCTCCATGAATGCGAATTTAATAAAGAAGGTGTAGGTAACCCGATTTCATCTCATCGTGAAATTAGAACTGATAGATAGTATAGTTAGAACCTTCAGCATCATACATATCCCTGAAACTAAGCTTTGTTTGGTACCTACATGTATTCAGTCTGAACAATGAAATGTATGCGGTTATCTCACCTAAAATATTTTGGTCTACAGTCAGTCCATTGGACGAATGAATTCAGCGCTATAAGTAGGTGCATCTCTTATGGTATCTAAAGATCACACCGTCGAACTCGAATTATTCTTTCGTTCACTATTTTAATGTGGTGCAATGTGTTGAAATACAGCAGTTAATTCCTTGGAACTAATGCTTTCTCATAGCTTACAGCTTTCACATGGGTCCCTCCCTCTCCTAATAAAAGCATTCAGCAGTGGCTTTGTTATTTTGAATGACCATTTTCTACAGGATGTAGACAACCATGATTGTTTTGATGATCTGAGATATTGAAAATACCCAGGTATTACTTAATAGTGTGTTAATAACTAATATTCAAGTACTAAGTACCTACCCATGTCCAGTTTATTTAGGAACAAGTTGTTTATATTTGAATTAAAAACATTATTTGTTAATGTTATATTTACAGTGACTACAATTATCACATTTGTGTTAGCACACTCGAAAATGGATGAGTTTTATTCTCGGTTTTATTATAGGTACAAGATGAAAAATCGGGTTGCATTCCACATGCGTTAAGTGCAATTAACTTGCTCTTAACCACCTTGAGTGAATTTGAAAGAAATGAAGCTATTTCAATTTTCATGCAGTGAGAATTATCGCAGAATATTATACCTATACATACACATAAAAGTTGTTTGATTTAAACAGAGTCTTAGCGAGAACAAAGCTCTCTGGGTATACTTATAAGTTGATCTTATGGAGATGGTGGGATACCGATTCCTGTAATGTATGAGAATGGAAAAATAATCACCGTCTGGAGGACATCGGTGCAATGTTTTGTTCGTTTAGATCAACCATGAAGATTGACCTCGCTATTGACCCTGTGACAATCCTGACAAGACAAGACCTCTCAAAACTCAAAGATCTGAAATAGAGAATGCATGGTCAATTTGATTCGCGGTTTTCAATATTACCAGAATCGCTGTTACATTCTTCAGATCTTCTCCAACGTTTTCCTGCGATTCTTCACAAAGATACCACTATTCGGTTCTATGAAAACATATTAATGAAACAATTCGGATAATTCATCAAACAAGATATTTTGGTATTTATTTCCAGAATGAATCATAGAATGTATTTCGAATGTTCAAGTAAATTATACCCGAATATTCCCAATGAGTTTTCGTGCAGAAGCAGTTCCTACTGATGAAATTGAACCATTGAATATACTTATATCCCGAAGAAACATGTTTTATAGGTATTGATATATGGGAAGATAGGTATTACACCAGTTTGAAATAGAGCGCATTTGAAAAATAAAATTATATCTTCATTTTGAGGATTGTAGCTGATCAAACCCTGTTTCCTTCATTTTTGTCTCGAACGAACGGCTGTTCAAGTGATACTGATGGAAAGTTGTTTCATTTCATCATAAACTGCTGCAAATCCTCATATGCCTGCTTTCTGGTGTTTATAGAACGTCTGAGCTATTGTGCTATTTATATCTGAACGATCCCAGTAGTATTTTCTTATAAAAATAAAGCTCATAACTGAGAGTGGAAATGTTGTTGTATGTAAAGGGCATTCCCGAGATCGTATCTCGAATTATTGAATTCAAGATTTCATCATCCAATAGAGAAATAACGAATCGGCGTTGTAATACTTGCACCTCACCTAACATTCATTATCATTTCAGTAATTCCTTTCTTTAAAAAAACCTATTGAATAGTATTGTTCAATCGACATATGTGGTAGGTATCCATGCCCCTTTTTTGCAGACGACTGTATTTCCACAAAATTTTAAATCGTTCTTCTGTGTGTAAAGGCATTTCAGAAATGTAGTTTGGTGCCCCGCGCCTCAATCGTCGTTTCAATTTGAATTTGATAATAATCACCCAACTCCTTCGGAAAGATCTCAACAGAATACATTCTTTGAATTATTCATCATGAAACTGTGGGAGGGATTTTTTTTTCAAAGTCAATCCCAATTTGAATCCGTTCTGAAAGCGTTCTAGAAATATTAGTCCTACCTAAAATTGTAACTGAACAAGTGAAAATTCTAGAGAACTACGTGGTAGATACGTAGGCAAAATTGATGCAACTGTTATGCAGACGACAAGATAGAATATGTTCATAAACAAACTCGGCTTGTGATTTGAACAACAAAGTTGTGCGTAATAAACATGACACCTGTTTCATTGGCAACTAAATCAACTTTAACGAAACGCTACGTTTTCAACAGCACTTATCGTCCTGAAATAAATTTCAATATCTATTGCTATATCAAATAAACATTTAACTGCTTGACTTACACCTATGCCGGTTTGATACATATTAGGAATTTCTTAAAAAATCTAAATAAATGAGAATTAAATATCATATCCTGGATCCGCTCCTGTTCCTATTCCAAACTGGTTTTTAAAGACTTTGTTTGTAATAGGTATATTAACGAATTATAATCAGCAATACGTAGGTACGTGAAAAATATTCTAATAATCATCATTTTACCTTCATATTGGAATTGAATCAGTTCCTACGAAAAATCAAATGGATTCAACTTTTATGTGAAAACGGCAGAGGCGTCAACAATCCAGTAGTTTCTGACGTCGATGTTCCACAGTAAGTCGGAATAATGTGAAATAAGTTATGAGAAATAAATACATTGGATGACCTTCATAACTTCGACTGATCTAATGATATTATATTAGCTATTTAGTTATATTTTTTAATGAATTATGTGCGATGGTTTTCTGTTCGAACCGCCGATTGCCTTCACTTCATTTCTATTATTGTGTGTTACCTGAATGGAAATGTTATTAGAAAATAGGCAGTATATGGATTTCTAAAATAACCTGCCCTCAAATGAAGGTGACTTTGATGAGAATATTCCTTCCCATTTATTTATAAAGCGTATATTCCTGCCTGGCAACCATTCAAATGGAAAGGGTCATTGTTGTAATAAACTCCTATTAAAACTCGATTTGGTGAATTCAGTAGTGTTTTTTTGGTCGCATGTACACACTTTCTGATAGCAAATAACGCAATTCGTCGTATGGATACTTCCAATTATTCGTAGAATGATACTTGGATATACAAGGATAATACAATACATATAATACAAGGTTAATCTATTGGTACAGTTATGTATTCTGGTGGAAAAGTTTGTTAACTAATTTCGTGTTATGTCAAATTTAACATGGTTATATACCTACCTAGGTATTCGTATTTGTGTTGGTCCGATTTGTCGAGATAAAAAGCTACTTACCTACTACTATGATAAGTCCGTTTGAATTTGAATACGTGATTTCCATGTGTTTCATCATGATACATATCATATTCAAAACTCATATCTGCGAAAGTTAATAGCATACATCTGGCGCCTGATATGAAAAAAATGATAAATCGATCATATTCACAAATCCCATAGATATTAACTGATAAAGATACGGAATTCAAGGTTTCCAGATGTAGTTACGTCATTGCAGATGATAGTATCTGAAAAAAGTATTCGGACGTTGAAATATTCACAATATACACAGTTGGTATTTTTTTTGAACAATATCCACATTTTTACAATTTGAATTGAATTAGCTCTGAAGATTAATGAGGAGTATCGATCATCTTCTCATTCATATTGGACACGACAATGAAACTGATTTGATTTTTTTCTTTCAGTATTTTGGTGAGACAGTGCTCGCATACATGGAGTTCCATTTGGACAGCGCAGAATATTGCCAAGCTCAACACAAATAAATCGTTGAAAGGAGGCAATCGCCGATTGGTAGAACATAGAAAACTGACGACATTGCAGTTGAAAAATTGGATTTACCTCATCCGAAGCCAAACCACCAACGTCATTAATGCATTTTTGAGTTATCCCTTCTCCTAGCTGTCCAATGAAAATTTTGGTTTCGTTCTCCCTCAATTTGCTAAAGCATATCAAACTAGTGTAAATATAATCGAAAAAAAAAACAATTCATTTGTTTTAAAAGACTGACTATTCACAAGTTTCTCGATTTTTTACTGATTTACTTACTAGGATCCTTGAAAATCGGTCTTCTAAAATTTTGTGATATTCGAGTCAACTCAGTGTTAGCGGGGCATGAATCATAATAGTAACCAAGGACAAGGAATCACTGCAGCCATGCGTCAAAAGGATATCAGACCAGCTCCTGCAGAGATCGAATACAAGGGATTCAAATTTCTCATCACCGACAGGCCTTCCGACCAAAATATCCTCGCCTATATTCAGGTAAGTTCGAAATATACCTGACATTGAACACTATTCACAGCAAAAAGGAAGGTACAGGCTGTTAGGGATAACACCCCCATGATGTTAGGTCACTCTGAACTCACCTTTTTCTGTAAAGGTACTCCCTAAATTCTATGATAGTATACAGTTCCAAGTACTATAGAGGAGACATGTCGGATAGGTACAAATCATGAAAAGGAAAATAACACATTGTTGTTTATATTTATGAACTAGGACAAGAAAATAATAATTTTCATCAAATGCCTGATCACCATAGTTACCTATCAATTTTTCACAAACTGATAATGAAAATGAATCACAATGAATGCAAATCAAAATGAATTGCAATTTCATTTAGTCATCTTTGAATTTTGCATCTAACCTGATTTTTAGCAAAAAAAACAATATTATTCAATAGAATTTCAGTAATGTTCAATTCAATTCAAGTTTTGTTGATTTACTACGTCCACATATTTATCATCAGCCATTGGCGTAGCCTAAGAATTTTGATAATGAAACGATTCATTTATTTCAGACTGAATGTATTCGGTGAGGTTGATACTGGCCGAACCTTGTTCTCACCTTATTGAACCGCTATTTAATATTTATTTATTCGAGTAGATATTTCAGTTCATTGAGGTACTGCCCTTGTAGTTTTATGGATGAGTGAATAAGAAGAATAATTATTCATTCCTTGAATCGATGAATTATAGGAATGATTTCAAACTATTCTTTCGGGCATTCTTTTTACAGATTGGCCGTAGGTATTCGTAGTTTGATAAGTTATTTTAGGTTCGCAACTCTTTGTAGGTTTACAAAAACAGTTGTTTCATTAAACCACAAATTAACGAGAGAAATAAAAGGTATACTCATTCATAATATTGAGTTTCAAGAAGGCACACCTTGAATTAATTAAAATGTAATTTAATTGATTCTGTTAGCATGCTATTTGAAATGCAATATGAGTTCCTTCACATATAGACGACAAGTACCATGTCTCATAAATCTTATACAAATTATTAAATAACATTTTGTATCAAAATGTTCATTCTTTGTACAGCAACTCTCAGAGAATTTCGTTTCACAAAGTCTACCAGTGTCTTTACCTGGATACTTCCAAACTAGGTACCTCCAACAATCTGTTCCCGGTCTTCACAATACCCTTGATAATAATACCCACTATCGACAGTGAGTATTTACACCGAACAACAACTAACTTGTTCGGTGGTATTAACCTCGACACAGAAACAGAAACAAGGGAGGCGAGAGCATGGTGATGAAGGAATTGTTGGAAAGATGGCGGATAGAAGATCTGGTTGTCAGTGGCTTGTCCTTTGATTAGTCGCATGAATTTGAAAATCTGAATAAAATGATAAATGTGCTATATCAATCATATAGATCTTATATCTCAAACAGTATTTGTAAGTAGATGAGTAGCGTATTTGCTTTAGAATAATAGATTCTATGGAAGGTGTAATTCATTCAGTTCGTTGTCCGATCGATTGAAATTTAGACTTTAATAAATTCGGGATGTACCAGTGAATAGCTCACATGAATGATGCTGTTGAAATGGTAACTCAGATTTGTCGTTCATATGCATTTCCCCAGTATTTTTATACCTGCATTTTTTATACCTACCTATAATTCTTTAATGGCTCCATAGAGCACTATGATGCAGTGGAATATATGATTATGTACAGGATTATCAATCAAATGTCCATTATTAGTAGCTTTGTTATTATTGGAGGAAGATAATTATTTATATCAGCAACTATTGGTATTTTTAATATGGAAGAATGAAAATAAAAAACAACTGAGCATCTGGTAATCGAGTTGGGACGAAAAATATATGTTTTAGATGGGATCAGCCGTATATTACATTCCTGATTGAATTTTGTCTTGCAGTCAAAAATAGTGTTGACACTATGATTTATAAATATTAACGGTTTGATGGCATTAGAGATGGCAGTAGACGTATCAAATAATGTCAATCATTATGATGCTTTTATTCGTTTTTCGCTACGAGTTTTGTTGTCGTTCATTAATTTGCTCACTAATTTTCTTCTTCCAAAGAACGTTAAAAATAAATACTAATAGTTTACGATTTGAACAATTTTGTATCTTCAATAATAGCAAAGGTGCCAATGGTGGACATTTGATTGGATAACCCTGTACAGCCTGAAACTTGTTGAACGTGCCGCAAGTGGAAGGTTGCAGATGTGATAAGAGTGTTATCATCATCCAAGCATCATTGTATTCGAAACAGACGTTATATTATCATACTTTGCGATCACTAGGTATCTAGCTAGGTACTCAAGTTGTTGTCAATATGCATATCTTGATCATAGAAGATCATTCATCTCAAGATGTATCGGAGTGAGAAAACGGCTAATTGGTTTTGGTACTGTGGAGATCTATTCAGGAAAACGGTTGAATGGACGTGATCTCATTTTTTCCAGTTTGGTGTGAATTTATCAACATTACTCGACAGGTTCCGACAGAGGAAATTGACATGTTTATATTTCAATATCTTTCAAGCAAAAAATTATCTATACATTGATATAACATTAATTCGTCTCCCTAGTATATTCCCCTTGCTGGATTCATTTCAGGCAGGTGAATATTCTTGATCACTGGAGATAATAAATGTTTATACCTACTAATTTTAAATAGGCGAAGGCATCGATAAATTTCTTCAGCGAATATAGCCGTTTTATCCTGATCCATGAAGCAGAAATCGATATTTAAGGAAATACTCATAAGAAATGAGGTGACATCCCGACCTGTGGAGGGGGTTGCCATAGTGTTCAGGTCGAGCTCGTAATGTCCATGACCCCGAATGAATTGGTTCTTAAGAGCAAATTGAAAAAATTAAGAATAGTTCATCAACTAGCTGATCTTGGAAGATTTTGTATGCAACATAATTTGGCTCTAGTTCCAAATTTATAACAATTTAGATACGCATAACAGCTCCTAAAATTATCAATCCTGGCAAATAAAAAATAATACGCAGTAGGCAAACATTTTTTGGCTCGAGGTCAAATGCTTCGATTGAAATGCATTTAGGCGTGTGAGCAATTAAGATATCAGTCAGACAGTCCTTAGAATATAGACATCAATTTTGATTGCGTAAGTTTTTTTTTTAATATTTGTCATTACTCATATATATTGCGAGTTAGGTATACCTCATCAAGCGAGATCGCAATTGAAGCCCAAGATCAAAGAACCGAAGGCAGTTGCTGAATAAAGATGCGATTTTCAGAATGAAGGAGCGCACGTTTGGTGAATATGTATAGTGGGGATGAATTTACCCCTACTGAATACTTTCACAAAGTTTTTTGCAAATATGATACTATTATGTTGGTTTGTAGTTCTCTATTAATTATTACAATTCGAGCTTTCAATCAGCAATAAAAAACTAAGAGATATTCTCGATGAAGAAGGGAGAACATCGCATTTGTTTTGCTGGAGCAGATCAAATTAATAACTTGCTATTATGAGTAAGCTGGAAATTTAAATTATATATTCACTGATAGTTGTTGTATTTTGTAAATAGGTTGATTACTACAATTTGACATTCATGAATATGCTCGTCACTAATGATACACGTACACCTAATAATTCTTCATTATAAAACACATCCAGGAAGTGTTGAAGAATATGACTCAGAGGAAGTAGGCTTTGAATTATTCAGTTCGGTAGGCAACTGATTTCGTTAACGTATATTATTTTTCTGTTCCCACACATTGAAACACTCAGTAGACCCCTTATCACGTGGAAAGTTTCGAAAAATCAAACTCAGTAGATTTCGTTTGAAATAATTCATCAACTCATACATGAATTAGTCCACTGAAAACCTGCAATTTCATGTCCTGTCTACTTTTTATTAAAGTTACGGCATCCTCAATACCGACAGTATTGGCATTAATTGAATGCCGAAGGAAAAACAATTACAGGCAGGGTGTACAAGTTACGAAAGAAATTCGATTATCTCGTTCCATTGGGAAAACATCCGCCATAATAAGAATAAAAATAGAGGGTAGGTATGAGGTGATAAGTCTCTAAAGGAAGGCATAAGCACGCATCCGTATTCGTCCAATAATTCAATTGTTTTTCATTGGCAAACAATGCCTTGTTCTTGGAAATCAATGTCCTTGATGACTGTGAATGTCCAATGATCATGTGAAGATTAGTCTCTGAGGACTTCATCGAAAAGTTAATGAGTAATTTGAATTGCACATACGGTAAGTGTTGCAAATGAGGCTGCATAAGGAATAATCCTTTGCTTTTCTTGACAACATTTGAAACATCAACGAAAGTTTCAAATATAACGAAAAAGCGAGTCCAAATATTTGCAATTGACAGGAAAATTCAAATTTTAAATTTTAAAATTCGTAAGTAATCTTTGAACATGAGTTGTAGAGTTACCCTGTGAATCACAGAATGATTTTAACATCAACTCTCTTCATGGAGTAATAATGTATACAAATAGGAATATGTTTTGGGTATTAACAGTTTTTTTCAATAGGTATCTGAAAAATTAAATGTTGTCCTTATTACATACCGGGTCTTATTTGTTGCAAATACCTTACAGTTCCTGTGCTTGATTGAGGAACGTGAATTTGATAATAATTCAAGAATTTTAGAAGGAACTGTAATTGCGTTACTGGTGCTATCTCTACCAGTGTTATCTTTCAAGTCCACAGAAATCCTTTGAGGCCAAAGCAGTTACGTGAATGTTTTTCTGTGAGCCTACGACGTACCTGCTTGATCAAGTGAAAAAACTATAATTCGTAAATATTTTTATCAAACAAGGGAGTCATGAACTGCTAATTTGAAATATTAATTTTTTATTACTCACTGGGTCACTCGCCAGGTGTTAATAAAAATGTCTATTAGAGTATTAAATCGATTTGATTCTATGAGGAAACATGTATGAAGATATTTTTAATGTCATATCAGAAATAAACAAAACATTATCAACTTCCACTATCAAATTGAAGTAGCAGTTGTAGTGTTTACTATTATTAGTTCGTGAAGTTGCCGCGTCAGCAAACTGACAAGACCGACGAAATCCGGGAAATGGTAACGGGACGATTTTATTGACATTCCACCACACCCCTTGTGAACCCCATGACCCTTGTTGACCCTCGCAGAGCATTGCTGTGGCCTATACTTACGTCTACAGCGAGCTCTACAGTCTGCACCCCGAATTAGGTATCAACTTCCATCAACATTATCGTCTAGACTGCTATAGCTGAGTAATGCGAACGATAATAGCGAAATAATTATTGATGACTCATGTGGGTAGAATATACAAGTCGCTGTTGAACTTAGATTATAAAAAGGATTTCGCACACGAAAAATTCGCAGTACATTTTCAAATTCAAGTTGAGTGCGAGCTCTTCTAGAACATGCAACCTATTATAGTCTGAAATTACTTCAAAGCCTTTTTTTTATTTTATATATCTTGAAAGTTTTCGTTTTTCAATCAAAATTGAAGGAAAACTCAGGTCTAATTTTAGACTTTCCAGAAGTTATATTGGTCCCATCAGGACCTGGAGTAGCAAATTTCCAGGATCCGTTAAGAGCTCCTCGAACTCCCTCAGTGGTGATCGGTTGCCGGGGCAATAAGCGCATAAGGGCTCTGTTCCTCGGAACCTTTCACAAAAGGCACCGAACTGAGCCAGGGCTGAAGTAGCCCCCCTCAATTGATGTGGAATGGAATTGAATGGAATTCATAGATACCCTTCCAGGAGGTTTAAACGCGATCTCAACAACACTAGGATCTGATTGGAATAAACGTATGCGTATTGTCTTGTCGACTGGATCTTAGCTTCCATTTGACATGTACGTCGCTCAGACAGACAGACCTCTCGATCGGTCCGGCCGTTTTTATTTGGGAGGGGTGGGGAGGGGTGAAGAAAACCCTTTATGGGGAAGTTATCAGTCTTAAATTTCAAGGTCTACTGTAAGAGTCTCCTTTTCATTGAAAATTTCGCCCCCTTTGTGGGCCCGTCTGACCGGAGCCTCCGGTGACACCTAGGCTTGTCTGCTCATTGTATCTTCTACCTCCACCTCTACCTACTAAAAAATCAACAGTCTTCTCCGGTCCAGTGCCTCGCATCTGTACAGATTATGTGTCCCTGTTTCTGGTTCCCTACCGCACAGTCTGCATGTCAGGTCACCGTTGTACAGTCCCATGTTGCAGAGGTCTTTTTCTAGCGCATTGCCAGTCAGAAGCCCTGTAACAACTTTCAACTGACTCCTATTCATTTTCAACAGGTCTTCCGTTCTTTTGTGCCACTGTCCCTCAATATATTATTTCCCGTGTTTGATTCCTGGGACACCTTCCCAGAAGCTTGGTCCGACCGTTAGAATCGGACGTTCATCTGAGAGAAGCGAACAACGTCATACACGGCACAATTGATGGGCCAGATTTCAGTGAATAATCTTACACTAATATAATAATTCCAATAATTCCAGTGAATAATCTTACACTTTTTTCAATTCCTCTCTCTGAGCTCGATTTACGAGAGATATCATCATTCGGCTTTCCTGGAAGAAGTTATCACATGAAGGTTTTCAGTCTTTGTACAGACTTAGCTCAGGAGTGCCACGGGGCTCGAACTTGGGGCCTCTTTCATTTCTGCTGTTCATTGACGACTTGGCAAAGTGTTCTATATGTCGAGTACTAAACTATCGTCCGTTGCAGGAGCTGAAGAAGCACCGCGTGTCCGCCGTGGTGCGCGTGTGCGAGCCGTCGTACGAGGCGGCCGGGCTGATAGCGCAGGGCATCGAGGTGTTCGACCTGGGTTACGACGACGGCACGTTCCCGCCGACCAAGATCGTCGACGAGTGGTTCGAGATACTCAGGCGGCAGTTCGACGCAGCGCCGGACGGCTGCGTGGCCGTGCACTGCGTCGCCGGCCTGGGCCGCGCGCCGGTCGTGGTCGCGCTGGCGCTCATGGAGCTCGGGCTCAAGTACGAGGAGGCCGTCGAGCTGATCAGAGAGTGAGTACGATAAAAAAGTGATACACGTATCCTTCATTTGGTTTTGAATCTAATACATGTGGTGTTATAGTCGTGGTAATACAATGAGTCAAAATTACGCTGGATGCTGGATGAGAGAGAGGATCCCTAGAAGAGTTATCGTCGGAACCATGAAGAAATGAGACTGGTGCACTCATTCCTATTCAATGCAATGTTGAAAAATAGCATATTCCTGAAAAAGTTTATTTTGATATATCTTGAATGATAACCGGGCACATACAAATTGCCAAACATAGTTGAATTAGTTTCTCATAAGATATCCACGAATATATCTAATCTCATCTTTCTCAATATCATGAAATCATGTAGTTCTTGTCAAGTTTGGGATCCTGTGTTGTCACTTTGATTTCAATTTCTTCTTCAATCTCTGCACAATTTTCGAAATGTTTGATATGTGCTGGAATATACTAGTGAAATCATCATTGAAATTTCCACAGCCCGAACTCAGCATTCTCAAGGATAACTCTTATTAGATAGCTCTTCTTAACTGAATTGGAGTTGGATTGATTGGACTGCCACTCTGCTTTCTAATGGTACCGGAAAAATAACGTCACGTCAATTGCTAATGAAGTAATTATAACCACATATTATGATGGATATATCGCGAACTGTGACAGATTGTCTAAGGAAGCTGCAGAGAGTTTCGGACTAGCCGAAACCTCCGGTCACTCCGTGAATTGACTCGCCATTCCCAGGATTGACTGCATTCCGGGCTTTGCCAGTTTGATGGTTAAATTCAACCTGATTCAGACAAGAAACACTAACCACACCACCACACTTTTTGAGGGAAAAAACCTAGGTTGATGAGCTTTAAGGCGTTCGGCCTAATTATGTGCCTGCTTTCAGAGTAGAGTTGGAAGTTTTTCATCGCGCCATTTACCTGGGAGCTCTTGGTTCATCTTCTTCCAGCATTAGATTATATTGACAGACCCTTGCAGCTGAAATGAACGAGTAAATGTTCATGCAACCACTGATTGGTATAAATCAGCATAATAACCACTAGATTCACATTTATCAACAATCCACCACATGTATTTTGTCGCAAAACGAAACCTCATATCACCAGTTCTAGTTCACTGAGTTGGCAACCCTGGTGTGACTGACGACCCTTTAAATCGAATAGTAGAGTTCATGGGGCCTCGTTTTCTCAGGAATTTCACTGTTGCCCGATTCCTTGGCACGCCTCCAAATGAAATCTAATTATAATAGCGTGTCTGTCGTAAGTTTTGTCGCTAATAAGGATGCTTTCCTTCGAGAACAATAATTGGAATTTGATTTCTTCGTGGAAAAGGGCACGGTTGAGTCTTCTGAATCCATCTTTGGTTGTTCATATACCAGGCGTCCCAAGATCATAGTTCACTTACTTCCCTTTTCTCCTCCAGTTTCAAAGGCATGGGACATCCTGTATACTCAACCAGAAGGTAGCCAGTAAAATAAGCTTTGTTATGATGGTACGTGATTGTTGTTTTGTGTCAATATTCTTCAAAAATATTTCCATTCCAATCCATTTTATTGAAGTTTGACCAACAATTCGCCTCCTTTTACCAATCTACATATTACAGTACGAAACATTGTACCCAGCAGGTAATTTTTTTCTGGAAGATTATTTTTTTTAATTTGTGCCTTTCTTTGTCTGCTTCACCAGGTAATTCACGTCCTAAAATCACTGTTGTTGCCAGCTCCAGTCCAAGGTACTAATATACCGATTGATTCTATTGATCTTTGATCTCGATTTCAAAATGCTTGTGAAATAATATAATGAGCAACATTCTATATTCTCACAGAGTATTTCGTTTTCATTGCGATTGGTGATGGAAACTCATCCTTTTTCATTGTAGAGGGTCTGACGTAATATGCATTAGGATTTCAAGAGGACTTCCAAAACCCATTCAGATATAGGTCCTATTTGAGTTAACACAGCTGATGTCAGTCCATGGGATACCAAGGACTCCTTATGTATATGTATTTCAAAACCAGGCCGTTTTGGACAATGTTTTTAATATGAACTCTCAGTAGGAGTGAATATATGATACAATGATGCTCCTACAATAAACCTGATTAAACCACAAAATTTTATAGGCTACCTACCACATCAAAAATAACTCTTCCTTCATGTCTTCATTGTCAAAGTTGAATTGCATGAAATAATGTAATTTTTGTATTTTTGCAGGAAAAGAAGAGGTGCAATCAACGCCAAGCAATTGGCTTTTCTGGAGAAATACCGTCCGAAGTCCAGATTGAAATCCAAGAATGGTCACAAGAATTCTTGTTGTGTACAGTAATGTCTCTCTTGATGAATGTGTTCAATGAAAAATTATGACAGGGCCCTTTAATATATAAATAATTTCGGTATCATATGTGTGGAATATACGTAACTGCTTGTTTTATTAAAAATGAGAGTAACATTGTGAATATCAATTTTTGTTTAGACATGATGTTATATATATAGTCATGTTCTTGTGTTCAAAGCTTTGATTGGAACACTGTGATTATTAAAAATAATATTATTTACGTATCGATTTTCATACCGCATAGAAGAAACATTGTTACAGTCTTTCATTAATGAGGATAACTATTGAATGTATTGAATGTTGAAATATTGTCATTGTGTACCAACTTGATTATTTAATTAATGAGCTGTTTAATTATTGTTATTTATTCGAAAATCCCATCATTAATCGAATGTTCTTTGAAAATTGATCGACATGCCAACAAGTTATTCGAAATTTCATTTCTAGTTATGTATTTTTTGCAGGTGTAATTTCTTTCATCTGGCATGCAGCTTAGATAGTATTTTTTTATTCAATTGATTTTTCATCACAACTGCTAATGAAATTATGAATTGAATTTCTTAGGTTAATTGCAGACATTTAGTCTCTTGATGTTCACATTATTTTATGTAGATTTCTTGACAAATATATTTTATTATCATTTTGAGTGTTTCCTGATTTCAAGGCTTCGAAATGCAATGCAACGAATGCAATATGCCTAACAAATTGAAATATCAAGATGGATGAAGTGGTTGGTTTTCGAATAAGCGTTCATATTTTCCAGCATCAAACCTAGTGTGGTATTTACTTCATTCGTTATTATTCAATTTTTTTTTTTTTTCGAAATTTCAGTTCCCGAACCTTTGAAACATTTTCAACTTTCTCAATAAAACATCGACTGGCTTTCAAATCCTCAACTTTGCCCCCATATGACCCTCGTTATGACTCATGGATGGGACATTTCAGAATTCATTGTCAGCACGATGAATTCTTTCTTCAAAACCAGATAGTGATATAGGGTTCCAATGAAGTTACGAATGGATCATGTGACCGATCACCATCAACATCATGTGTGAGAGATATCTATTTGAAAAAGCTCTGTGTGTGGTCTGACAATTGTATGTTCGTGAACCACTTATACGTACCCATGATCCAACTCGACACATGATAGCAGAAAAATCAAATCCTAAACCTTCAAGATATCAAATATTGATCCAGGGGATTGGCACCTACTCGTGTTTCCAATAAAGTTCAATTACGTATGTTATCTTCCCGGAATTCTAATAAATACTTTGTAACGATTATGTGGGCGTCGCGATGAATCCTGTCCACCAACGCTCCATTTTGTGTGATATGGACTTACAGACAACAATATGACGGAATCGTTCTGGATTGAACAGTTTCCCGCAATTTGACAAATCAATTTTATTAGTCGAATACGACAACAGTGAATGACAACAATGAATATCTCGTTTTCTAAATCGATTCAGATGAATCATTTCCAATTTGTCACTCAAAATATGGTTATCCAAGCAGAATAAATTCTGTATGCAATATAACCAGAGATTAGAAAATAATATATAACAGTTCCGGCACTCTCCACGAATGCCGTTCGCTACCTTCCCTTTCCTCCGTCTAGACCGCAGTAGGTTCACCTACTGACGAAGTTATATATCGATATATCACACCATGCAGTTAAAGCAGGTATAAATATTATGCTGATTGACTGTCTTCGAGGTGGGCCGCTTTTGTACTCAAAACATCAATAGGGAATTCGGATAGTGACAGGTATATTATTCTTCAAAATGTGGTCAGAACATCGGAATTGATTATTTATACATATAGTGTAATTGTAACAGGCCATATTATCAGGAATTGCCACAACATTATAGAAAAAATGAACAGGCGTCAAAAATGGTATATATAAAAGAGGTATTTTTCTACGATGTTCTAGAGAGGCCAATAGCTCTCTCTGAATAGAACCTAACAGCTTCATCGTATATTTGGGAGCTGAACTCCAAACAATACATGTGAACAGTACTCCAGGACAAGTCGGATTTGCGATTTGTAGATCATGAGCTAAGTAACGTAACAGAAGGCTAAGTTTTGGAAAAACAGTTCTGGCAATGGAACCTCGCAAGGTCGTCCCATAAGAGAGGTAGTGATACCGAGCATGGATATACAGGGTTGGGATAAAGTATGGAACCAAGTGAATATATTTTAAACGAAATTTGCAGGTAAGTGCAATGGAACAGAATGCATCTGATGTATATTTTTTTTTTGTTGATAATATACTTCCGGTTCAACCGGAAATGCCATCAACTTCTTTAATTTAAATGGGACACTCTATATATTTTCACAGATTTTGAAATACTTTGTTATTTTGATCCCATACATAATGAGTTTAGTGTATAAAAATGGTAAAAACGAGGAATATAGCACTTTAATCAAACTTCTTCGAGTTTTTTGCATTAGAGCGAAAAACTATTTAGATAAACTAATTGATGTTGTTTGTATGCATAGTAATAAATAAACGAGTACTCTTTTGTTCTCCAATTGACGGAAATAAATTTTACAATCAACATAACCGATCATCATCAAAATTTCAATACGCTTTTTTTCACTTGATTGAACCATTCTAAATCGTACGATTTGTAAATTGTGTTTATTGTACTTGTTATGTACTTAATCAATAAGTACTTTTCATTTAAGCAGCAGATATTTGAATATATGATATACAAATTTTGGTTAGTCGTTTCCTCCTCGACTTACATCAACTTTTCAAGAGTATTGTTTGCCAGCTCTCCACGTGAACCATGCTTGCCGAAAATCCACATCAGCGAGGACGCCCAGGCTGCCGCCGATCACCTCGGTTCGAAATTGTGCCGCTCTGAAAAAACAAGGATTTAGAAAGATTTGGCCCGTGGCCAGAGTTTAGATAAGCTTTCAGCTACGATATAGTTTCCCAGCAAGAAAATCTGGCTGGCGAAAATGACGTCGCGCTCACTGTCTTAGCCCGATCCACGCAGTTTTTACCAGCTTTAGACTGTTGCCGACACCTCGTGTATGTGTTACGTTTTTCTTTTTTCGAAAATCACGTTTTGTCAACGTTCACATGTAGACCTCATGAGTGTTACGCAACGGGGCGATGTAATATATGTCAATCTTGGACATAGACCAATTCGTATATGTACTATTAAATCGGAAGAATTCCAGTAGTGGCCCTTTTCGTACCAAAATTGAACACAGTAAGTGGTGTGCCTGCCTTCTTAATTTTTTGTTAATCGTCAATATTCAGTACGGCAAAATATTAACGAAATGTATTAATGGGCTGGTGCTATATATAGACAGATCTCGATCGCAGGAATTCAACTGCCTCTAGAAAATTGCCAATCACTTATAGATGCAAATTAGAAGCATTTACATTTTCAAAATTCATATACTCATTCATCACATCATGTTTTGACATTTTGTTTCAAGTTTTCAGGTTTTGGTCCATTCATAAACCTATATTCACTAGAGGATACATTTTCGTACGATAAACGTTTCTAAATTTAACCTTGTAAATAAATAATCTAGAATCATCGTTTCTATGAATTTCACTGAAGGAAGCGTGTATCAGGAAATGGAACAGATTATTTAATTTAGAATGCCGAATTCTTCTGAAAGGGAAACATTTAATTCGCCATTCGACAAAATATAGTTTGGTTTCATTATTCTGAAATAATCGAGTAGATTACTAAAAAAATGTGCTTTAGAGATTCAGAACGAGGGTTTATTCCAAAATTAAGATACTAACAACAAACACAAACAGTTCATGATTCACAATTTCGTATCTTTGACCTAATTTCAATTGATGTTTACTTTTCGTCAAACTGACGACGTCTCACTACTTACAGGAACAACTTCAAATGTCGATTATTTCTCATTAGTTGTTGAGTTTGATGAAGTATCTACATTTAGTTGAAAATAAAATTCGAATCTCTCTCTCTCTACAACTTAGTTTTTGTATAGTCTTTCCCATCTAAGTTGAGACACTTTTTTAAATCTAATATGAGAGTTCATCTGATCTATTTGCATCACATTCTAATAGTAATAATTGGACCAAAATTGAGCTCTTCGGAATTGTCCCCGATATACAGTCCACGTGGACACAGAGTATAGACGAAAGAATACTTGATGTGCAGTCAAGCGGGATAAAGGGTCGTGACTACAACGATTTTCACATCTTATTCATTAAATCTTTCTACTGAACGTTGATTAGCTACAGTTTTTCTACCAGATTTGTGAGGTATTTCTGTCTCAATTATAGAGAGAAATCAAGCGAATGGTGATTATGGAATCTGATGATGACATTTTTTATTTTTTTATAATCTCGAATTTAATGATTCTGCTTTCACAAGAGTCAAATACTCATTGGCATATATGATGTTTGGTTCCCTAATCACGTTTTCACGTGAATTCTGAAATTATTGGTCGAGAAGTCCATTTGAATTTTGCGACATCACAAAAATCGTCTTTATAGCACAGCTTGATAAAAGTAATATTCAGCACAGACCCACTATTTATATCAGAGCGATAGCAGTTGGCGTATGTGCCTCTGATATTTTGATTCCTAGCGCCGATCTTATCAGCTGTACAGTTGAAAAAAAAATCTCATTGGCAGGTGTCGGTATACCAGTGACCTCCAAACAATTGATCCGACTGCTCTGTCGAAAATTCTCCATTTTAGTTTTCAATGAGTCATTCGTATCTTGAAAAGTTCACATGGCATTTTCCAGCATTTTAATTCTTCCGTCGTGGCCAAGAAATGTATTCCTCGAATGGGGTGTCTTTGACTTTCAGGTTGTTAATATCCTTATCGTATCTTCTCACCTGATTTCACTGTTCCATTATCACGATGAATATCTCAAATAGGTGTCGAGTCTGTTACAATGATCTATCTGCTTATTACCAATAACTTCAACCATTACCGACCACAAGGCAGCTAGGGACCTATAACACAAACACTACAAATCCTACAAGTGTACAAATAAATCATACAAGTGTAAGTATTCTGTAACATAAAGTTATTTTGTAGTTACTAGCGGCGCTCTGGTAATTACGGAACTTTCCAAAAACACAACACATTCATTCATAAAGTCGATATGTGGTCGAGTGATACTGGAAATGACGAAAATGCTCGTGAAGTGTATCGGTATTGGGAGGGAATTGACTTTGTCAGAGTGACGGTACATATATAATGGTGTTTTGGTATGACAAAGCATGTGGAAATCAGATTTCAACTATCGTTTTTTTACCATCATTAATTCGTAGTGGGCATCACTTGCACTACCTACTTTTTCTGAAAAAAATATTGAAAGAATATAGCATATGTTGCTTGTATTCTATATTTACTATAATGTGAAAACTGTTAGGTTGACTAGCAGCGATTGACAAATAGTTTTTTTGCCATAGTGTGTCTCTCAAAATGTCTTTGTGGTCTCGAAAGTTTTGTAGAAAATGCAGGTTTCTTTCACATTTCACTCGTCTGCCAGGCATAGCTACCAATTCATTTTGCTTCAACTTTCACCACAAACGCTGAATAACACAATAACTGAATTATTTGTCTAGTAGCAATGACATTTACAAATGTACAATATTTCACTAGTAACAACAAGTGAATGGAATAATATTGTGTTACAAGAAATCGGGTTACTTGTAGCGGAGTACTTATAACTTGTAGTCTTGTTACAATTGTAAGAATTGTGTTATAGGCTCCAGGTGGTCGAGGTGGTCATGTATAATGTATAACTAAAGTTCTATATAAAACTAGCCCAAAAACCGCACTCACTCCGCAGTGGTTTGGATTCCATGGCAACGCAGGACTGTATGACTGTCTGATGTTGAGAAACTGGAAAACTTTCCTATGCAATTACGGTCTAGTTCATGGTTCACCTGCGGTCGTCATCCACAAATATCACAGTTCCACAGTTTGGTACCCTCTGGTTGAATGAATTTGTTTCTGTGTATCTTCTTCAATTGGTTGTGTTGAATCTATCATTCTTCATTATCTTCGTAGGTAGATAGTATGATTTATTCGATTCAGGTTCACTAGCTAGCAATAGGAACTCAATTTAGACCAACATGTTTACTGCTGGTCAACAAAAAACCGCTTGGTTCGTTTTTTTTTCGACGTCTCAACTGACATTGGAAAGACTATAACCCTCGTGAAAACGTTATGTACCTACTACACCATAATTTCGCAATGCAGCCTTCTTCTTCAAGTACATGATAGTCTGATCGACAGTAACATATATTTCGTATTTCAGTACATATAAACAAATCATGTATCACATGTATCCTATGACAAAGGGGGACCCACTATGTCCTCTGGGGTTTCACCCACAAGTAAGATGGCCCACTAGATGTAAAAGATGCTTCAGGTAAGTCCATCATTGGAAATCCGTGTTGCTTTGATCTTGCAACACATATTTGCAGGGATTACAAGGAACATGGTGGAAAGAAAAGAGAAAGCGATTCGAACTTACACAAGGATGCGTCGACCTTGTCAACCCCGAGTTTATCCCTAAATTCCAGGTAAGTACCATACTCCTGGTCCTATTCATGAAAGAGAATCATTAATTAGAAAAATTGTGCTGTAGTCAATGTTTGAATGGCAATTTCACCTTCCACCAGGTTTTCAACCCTTGAATCATACCAACCTTTTATCGTATCGTATGAATTCATTACTATGAGGACAATCGAATCATTGGAGAGCCTATTATGGTCTCCTATACCAAAGTTCCTAGACATTGGTTATCCGTCCGTCCCAACTGATATCTCAAAAACGGTAAGAGATATCGACAAACGGACTTTAGATTCGTGTTCAGGAGGGTCGATATGGGGAGAATAGATCAAGGTCATGTGACCTTGGGTCGGGTGATTGGTAGGCTGTCATGCACATTCACGATGTAGCAAATGTAGTATTTCAACGAGTTGTCAGTACGTCCTTAGTGAATTGGTTTTTCAGAGAGGGCAACGGAACTAAAAGGAGCTGGGTGTCCAGTACAAACCTAACAGCTGAAGAAGCCAACCAGGCCATCAATGACTACAACAGCCCATCTTCTTGGACATCTACGAAAGATTTAGCGAATATAGAAGATGATACTCAACCAGTCACAACAGTTAACATACAACTACCAAAAAGAAAAATAAAACCTTTAGATACAGGCCAAAAAACCGGTAGGAGCCTCCAGAAACATGATTCAGTAAGTATTACAGTGTCTTGTTAGTTTCAGACAGTTTTTGTATGTCAAAACCCAAACCATCATCAGTATTCAACAAAAATGACAGTCTGGCTACACGAGCGAAAAAACTTCAAAGTATCAAGGAATCAAAGGAGAGTGGAAAACGAATACAGATCAAAGAAGTCAAGACGATATCCGATGAGCCTACTAACCACGATGTACAATTTCTCATTCAAGTAATTTATGTTTTGTGTGTTTGACCTCACCTCTCCCAACCCCAAATGCTGCCGCTACTTCATAATCTGTTTATGTAAGTGTCATTTGGAATCATATCGCATACCTCTCAAATCACACAGAAATATACGATGAATGGCATGACGGCAAATGAAATAATTATCTATTTCAACAATTGCCCGTTGTCCATATAGTGCCTATAGTGTCAAGTTTAATTATCATCATTTCATATTCTATAGCTGTGAATTGCTTCCAACTATTAATAAGAGCACACCTTGTGTTTTGTTGGGAACTAATAATATTCTGCATTCATTATGAATGATTTAATAATATTAATAATAATAATATTAATAATAATATTAATAGTAGTTTGTTGGCATCTAAGTGGTACTAACTGCTGAAAATCTGGAAAAATATCCAATGAATACGAAAAATATACATGGATGAAATTATTTGAATTATAGTAGTGAAAAGTAATAGTAATATATCATGAAAAATTCTGGAAATCGATGGCATTTACTCTCATGAAACCAACCAAAATAATATAAACCGGTATTCCGATTATTTTTCATTTTTTTTATACTATATAAGTGTATTTCACTAAAAAGTAAGATATCAGGAACTTCCAATAATTTGCAATTGAATTTTTGCATTAATGAAAAGTAGATACGTGATTCCAGCGATATCTATACAGATGTCGTGAGCTTATTAGAATGATCATCGATCAATGCATGATTTAGAATCCATGAACCATAATTTCAGACAAGTTGCAAAATTCATGATTTATTTTAAGGTGAAATCCAAAAAAAATAAGGACCAACCGCAGGACCATTCAGATGAGGATAACGTAAGCCTTGCAGGCACAGAAACTACAGACACAACCTTGGTCGATACGCATGAAAACGAACTCAAAGAACAATTAGAAAGTCTCAAAAAGGAACTAGACGTAACGAAGATGAAATGCGAGAGGTTAGAGAGAGACAAAAGTGATATACTACTGAGAAGACTAGCAGCTATGGAAACAACCACCAGTAAAACAACAGCTTCAGAAGCGCTCAAGCTACAGCAGAAGTGCAATGAGCTGCAGCAGCAGCTAGAAGACTGTAGAGACGACAAGAAAAGCTTGACGCTGAAGGTGAGAGAGCTAGAACAGGACCTCGACCAGAGACCAACACCACAAGAAGCACAAAAAATCGCTGATGATCTGAGATCGAAGCTGTTGGCGGCTGAAACGTTGTGCGAGGAACTGATGGACGAAAATGAGGACATCAAGAAGGAGCTCAGAGACATGGAAGAACAAATGGATGAGCTACAAGATAACTTCAGGTGCAGAAAATTTCGAAGATCCAGTCTGAAACGGCGATAACGTCTTGTTCTTTTAGGGAGGATCAAGCTGTTGAATATACATCAATTAAGAAGGATCTGGACCAGACAACTAAGAACTGTCGAATATTATCATTCAAACTGAGAAAGGCAGAAAGAAAATGCAGTCAATTGGATTTCGAGAAAGCGGAGCTGGAAAAGAAATTGAAGGATGTAAGAACATCGTCAGGTAGGATATGTGTGAAAATTTACATATAAATATCTGTAGATTTCAGGAAGTGGCACAACGCTGAATCAAATACAAAAAATTAAACAACTTGAGCAAGAGCTGAAGGTCGCGAATGAGGTTTCGCTGAGGCTGGAGAAAGAACTAGATGAAGCCAAGCTAAAGATTTCTGAAGTTGAGGATAGTAAAGGACCAAATAAGAAGAAAGCTCCACTTCTTGGGATGATAGGAAAAAGCCCCTCAGCAGACGGAGTAAGTTGTCCAACAAATATTGTTCAGTATCTTTTTTTTATTATTTCATATATTGAATGATATTGTGTAGAAGAAAGTGTCACGGGAATCTCTTACACGAGGAGGTTCACAAGATGACCCTGTACAGCTGCTGAGAGATTTGCAAGATTCATTGGAGAGAGAAGCTGACCTCAGGGAGCAACTGAAATTTGCCGAGGAAGAGGTAATGTACTTTAATATGATGTTTGAGGAATTGTTAGTTTCAGAGTTATCTATGAATTTTCAGGCACAAATTTTACAAAAGAAAGTGTCAAGAATTGAGGATGATAACGAGTCGTTGGTTTTGCAACTAAAGAAAATGGCTTCCCGTGCCAGAAGTATGTCAGAGAAAGTTGATGTTCTAACAGTGTTTTGTTTCATCATATTCGTTTCTAGATGTTTCTGAGTTACTCTCTCGTTTTATGGAAATAATATAAATCCACATAAATAACTGGTGTGTAGAGGAAGATACCATTATTATTGATCGAATAATCAGACGCTAACAAGTGAGAAAAGCAGATTTTCCAGTGAAGAAGAGTCATGTATACGAAATCATAACGGAGATCAAGTGGTATACTCCCTCTATGCATCGGTTATTCTCATTATATCACACACGGGGACAAAATATATGAAAACCACCAGGAATGTACACCTGGACATAACATACTGATACAGTACCTTCTTATTATTTATTCATTTAGATAGTTGTGACTGAAATCATCCTACCTTCATCAACAATCGACTTACATGTTGTGTGTTTGCATATTGAAGCCAGAACTGTTAATATAAGCACCTAGTTATGAGATTAAGTTGAACCAGGCTATGTGCCGTCTGCCACAATGCCATAAATTATTGAAGAGATAAGAAAACCCAAGTCACATTGATACATATTTCCACAGCTCGTAAATTGAGCCCTACTAATCAAAGACTCACGCCGGAGCCTAAACATGAGAAAGATGGTATGTCCGACGATGATGACCCCACCGAGATGAAGTTGCAACTAGAACTCAGCGAGCAAGAAGCGTCAGTGCTCAGACATAAAGTGGAAGAGCTAGAAGGAGAAAATCAAAAGTTGAAAGCGAAAATCAAAGACCTTCAAGATCGCAGCACAACTAGGAGCACTACGAAAAGATCGCTACTGTCCAGCGATAAAGTCAAAGAGAATTCGTCATCGAATCAAAAACTTAAGGTAAATGAATACTTGATATATCACGGTGACTGTTACACGAACGTTAGCGATCTTGTAGGTTTTGGAAGATGAAACTAATGACATAAGAAAGAAACTCATAGAAAAAGAAAGGGACTGTGAAAGGTTGCACGCGGAACTAAGCCTCACTCAGAAAAGATCCAAAGGAATGCAAAAAAGCAAGTATGTACACCTCAGCATAATGAACGCAGTTATTTATGATTTTATTCATTTATTTATTGACCATATCGCCGTCATTCCATAATTTGTATAAAAGAATAACATCTTTTTCTAATATCTCATGTAGTTTTAGAGTCATCGGGTAATATTTCTTGAGAAAGTCGTTACTTTTTTAGTTTTTTCCCAATGAACAATGTCGTCCAATGGCAAGTTTTTCGGAAATCATTGATTTTCACCCACCCTGTATATAGTGAGGACGTGCATGAACTATCATACTCCATATTCGTTTTTTTTTCAAATATATTCATGATGGTCATTTGAAATATTGAGATACTGCACTACAACACCCTGTATAATCTTTACTTTTGAATTTAAAGCATTGATGCAATAGATACATTCGATCAGAATCACGAGTTCTACAAAGCATAAAAAATTTTAGAAAGGTCACCAAGAGCCAATTTCCCATTGATGCGATGCGGGGTCCTTCACGATAACATGACAAATTTGAACCCCTCTAAAATCAATTTATATAGAGATCATATACACACATGTGAATCGACTTCTTCACGATTAGTTATTATTATAATTTCGATTCAGATCACTCGACCTGGACCAACAAACTTTAGATCTCCGAAGGCAACTCCAAGTAATAGACCAGGAAGCGTCTGTGTTGAGGAACAAAATCCAATCCCTAGAGGCCGAAAACGAAAAACTCAATGCAGAGAATAAGAAATTGAATCTACTGAAGAGCACCAAGACTATGAAAGCTGATAAGAATATGGATAAATATATAGATCAAATAGCCTCCTTGGAACTTGAACTGAAGGAGAAGAATGATAAGATAAAAGAACTTGAGGACGTCTTGGATAACTTCGACAAATCTGGAAAATTCGGAGATGCTAAGGTATGATTGATTCGATAGAAAAATATAATTGCATAAGTGATTAGTCTGATTCAATTCAGAATGTTTTCAATTTTCAGAGTGACTACAAGGCGTTTAGTCAAAGAGTCCCGAAGAGAATAACTGCTCTCACATCTCGAGATCAGATGAAGGCTATGGTGAGTGATTTGGAAAAAGAAATATCAGAGATGCTCCGCGTGATGAAAACGAACGACAATGCAAAAATCAAATTGGAAGAAGAGTTCAACAAAAAGGTGAAACCGATTATGAAAGAGTTTGAAGAGTTGAACCAGCAGTATGATGTAATTAAAAAAGAGCTCGAAAAAGAGAAATCGAATAGCGACAAAGCCAGTAAGGCCACATTGGAAGTAAGTAAGGAGTTGAGCAAAACTGAAGAGGAACTAACAGAGATTTCTAATGAGAACAGTGCCTTGCAAGTGGAAATGGATAAAATACGAAAGGAAAAGGCAAGACTCATCAAAGATAAGAATAATTTAGACGATGAACTATCCAACGTGACTCAAAAGGCTAATTCCTTGAAATTATCTTTAGATAACAAAGAGAAGGAAATTTCGAAATTGGAACATGATATCACTAAGATTTCGAATGAGGTATGTTTATTTTTGAACGTTTTGAGATATTGTTTCAATGACTGGTGAATCTTTTCTTTCAGAATTCCGATAAAGTAAGAAAGATATCAGAATTACAAATGCAGTTGACTAAGATTGAGAATCGATGTAACGAATACGACAGAAAGTTTCAAGAACAAACTAGATCCTTCGAATCCAAGATTGAACTTGAGAAGCAAAGAGTAAAAGTCTTAGAAACTGATCAAATTAAATGGGGAGAAGAAAAAAATAGACTTGAAACTCAACTAGATGATCTCGCTATCAAGATTAAAGGTTTAGAGAATACAATTGAACAGAAAGATAAATTATTAAAGCAATTGGTGAGTGCCGAGCAAATGAATCATTGAAATAGTTTATTGTATATCAATTAATTTTGTTTTAGGAAGTCAGTTTGGATAAAGAAAGAGAAGTCGTCTCGAAGACAAACTTGAAAGCTAGTGAAATCGAAAGCAGAGAAATCAGTAAACTGAAAGATGAACTAAGCAAGAGCAAAGTCCGGCTATCGGAGATGGAATCGAAAATCCTGATTGAGAACAAAAACGTCAGATCAGAGTATGAAAAGAAAATGAAACAAACGGAAATAGATCTCCAGGTAAGTGTCTACATATTGAAATGCTATCAGTCCTAATAGAGTCCAATTGGTTACAGAATGAGAAGAAGAAAAATGATATCCTCAGGACGAGTAGTGAAAAAGATCAGAGGAATAGAGACTCAGAATTGACAGTTCTGAGAAACAAGATAAAAAAACTAGAACAAAGTAGCACAGGTTCGCCAGAAATAAAACAACTACAAACATCTATTTCTGAACTGGAAACGACAATCGCGAAAGAAAGGCGCAAGTATGATGAACTGACAGCAAAATATGAAATATTGGAAGAAGAACACGTATTAACAAAAGCGAAACTTGTCATGGAAAGAGAGACTGTAGAATCGTGAGTAGGAACAATGAAATATAATTGAGCATCCATCGAATCGCTGTTATCTTTTATAGGCAAAATAAAACGTTGAAAAGAGAGATAGAACAAACAGAAGGAGAATTGAAGAAAGTGAGGGATACGTATAACATGAAAAATGATAGTTGGTTGAAAGAAAAACTAGAAATGGAAATGAGACTGAAAGAAGTGACCAAATCTTCAGGTAACGGAAGTGACTCAGATAGACAGAGACTGAGAGCATTGTTAGAAGAGAAACAGTCCGAGTATGATCAAATCAAGAAAGAATATGATAACTTCCAGGACCAAGTAAATTTTATGCGAAAAGAAAACGAGGACCTGAGAAAAAAATTAGATGACTATGAGAAAGTCAACAAAATCCAAAGGAACATTAACGCAGATTCAAGTGCTATGGAAAATGAAATGAAACAACTACGAATAAAGTAAGTCAACAATACAGCACCCAATATCACTTCCATTATAACCGACGCATTTCAGGGTTAACAATTTGGAGAAGAATAAGAAGTCCGATTTAGCAGAGCTCAAAATGAGATATGAAAGTCAAATAAATGTGATGAATGGAGAGTTACACTCCCTACAGAACCAAGTAGTTAGGTTCAAAAGAGAAAAAGACACTTACAAACATATGTTGGAAACTGCACAAAAAACTATTGGCGAGTTGAAGCATTCTCCTGGAAAACCCAAGGAAGGCCCCAGAAGTATTGCATATGATGAGGTAACCAACCAATAGGTATCCGATAGATTCTTGAACTGATTAGACCAAACAATGAATTTGTACATTCTCAAATTTTTCAAAATTATAGAAAAATACTCTTGAAAATTTTATCTGTGGTATAAAAAAGCTCAACTATCAGAACAAACTAACCCAGCCAATATGTCGTATGGAAATTGAAATAATAAAACTTTGTGTTTTCTTTTACCACTCTGATGGCAAAAAAGACTATTCAATTCTATTCATATATACTAAAGCAAATATACTCATTAACAGGAAAGTGGTCACAAAATATCAACTTGCGACTCTCACTTGATTGTGATTGGTTTTTTGCAATGACAGGTTTCCTATCAGAGTTTGAGGTCATCGTTACGCGAGTTTAAATTCGCTGTTTGTTATCACCATCATTAGTGTTTCACTATTTTGCAGTTGGAAGAATCGAAGTCAAAGATAGCCAATCTAGAACAACAAATAAGTTGTATGGAAGACGAATTATCAGAAGCCAGACTGGAATGCTCGAGGCTTAAAACAGAACTGGTATCGGAAAGATCATCCTGGGAAGTCAAACTATCCGAGTTACACTCCAAAGTGAACGAATTAGAAGAAGAAAAAGTGTTGAACAGTGGGAGGACGAAAATTGTAGGTCTAAGAACTAGGATGGAACTAGCATGGCAGAAAGAAAGAGAGGAGCAGCAGAGGTTACTTCAAGAAACTGCCACTTTAGCGAGAGATTTGAGGCAAACTTTGTTTGAGGTCGAGAGAGAGAGGGACAAAGAAAGATTGGAAGCCAAGCGGAAACAGGACCAGTTCAAAAAATCCTTAGAAGACGAGCAGGATGAAAACAAAAAGAAACTCACTGAATTACAATGCGATCTCCTTGAACTAAGAGACGCCCACGCCAAATTGAGAACAACCAACGAAAAACTCAGAAGAGAAAGAGAGAGGTTTGAAAAAGAAAGGGAAGAAAACAGAGTGATGATGAATGGCAGGAAGCGCACAGACCAATTGGATGAAGGAAAAATAAACGCTTTGGTAGAGCAAATGGACACTCTCAAACAGTTAGCCCCTGAACTGTTTTTCTCCAAAGATAATGAAGCTCCTTACACTCCTACTCCTCCAAGAAGAACGAAGTCAAAATCAAGGGAAACGTCACCAGCCCTGGAAAGAAAAGAAACGGGACTGGAAGAGAAACAGCAGCAAATCCAGTACATAATGCAAAGATTGGTCCATACAACTGAAGACCTGCGTAAACTGCAACGATTGACTGAAGACGACATCGAAAGAGAAAGATTAAGGCGGATGGGCGTAAGAAGAGCCACATCTACTGAACACGACAATGGGGAGTCGAGGTATCGACAGCCCTACCTGAGGAAACCATCCATTCCATCTCACGGTAGTCTCAAGAGGAAAAGTATATCTTTGGAACACACCATTCAGATGGAACAAAATATTTGGACCAATGATAACAGTATGTCTAGCCTGAATTCGCTGGAATTGCACTCGGATATAGAGACGAGCATATCTCGTAGGGATGCCAGTTTGGATAGTAGGTTATCTAATGAGTCAACGCAAAGTGAGCTTGGGGAAAAGAAGAAAAAGAAGAGTTTAATGGGGAAATTGAAGAAATTGACGAAATCCAGGAGCATCGATGACCAGGATCCTGGTACTTTTTCCCCGACAAGGAATCTCTCGTCAAAGGTAAGTAGTACTCACATCAACTAATTGCACTTGAATCGAACGATATCCTCTGATAGAAACGATGGCAGAACATATGTCACCATATTATGTTTATTATTGATGGTTTGATCAAGAATTAGAATATTGTTTGATTATTTTCTCTTCAAGACCTCAAAACACTACATCGGACAAATTTCTAATCGAGATTCGAAGTCATATGATACTTCCAATACAAGTACTCAGATATATCATCTATGATCTGCATATATAGGGTATCCCAATAGTGCCGCGATCTTCGATAACTCCTCAGTGAGATGAGATATTACTACTTTCACTGTCCCCTCTTAAAAATATTCTGAAATTATTTTGGTTCCTACAAGGTGTTCACAAAGAGAGTGCTACATCAACAAGTATGAATGTCACTACCAGCAATATTATTGGTAAAATCTTCCAGCATGTCCATTTAAATTTAAAACCCCGTAAGTTTTTCATTTCTGAGTCTGAGATACTTTCACTTAGCATCATATGGAGAGCTTATTAGAGATGACATCAATCGCTGGAAAATAATACTGGGTGTTCTATTTGAGAAAAAAACGGGATATTGAAGATTTCTCGGAAATCATTACACCGTGTACAATGAAAGATGAATCGACGATTCGTGAAAATGAGAGTGAAAATTTGAAAATATCAAATCCAGGATGTCTAGGATGTTTGACAAAACATAGGTTTGGTGTAGCATTAAGTTTTTGAAAACCTTGTACGATAAAAAAAAATAGAATATAACTATGAGGAAAGGGATATCTGTCGAAGACGAAGAACGGCATTTTAATTTATCATCTCACAGAGGAGTTATTGTAAATCGAGACACTATGTATATAATATGACCCACTTGAGAGCGGGACCCTTCTATAAAATTTGCATTATTTCCATGACTTCAAACTTTTTTGAATTGAAGATCTCGAAATACTGTACTTTGGGACAGAATATCATGTTTTTCTCGCAAAAACCAAAGCGTGCAGAGTATATTTTTCAATTTTGAAATTCACAAAATCATATTAGCGATATCAAAATCGGAGGTCAAGTTGGTCACACTGTAAGCCATCATCATACACCAAAAAGTAATATATCCGTTTGTTGAATAATAATAATAAGTTGGCCAATTATGGCATTCACTCATTCAGATTCAGAATAAGAACTATTGAAATACCACTATTCATCTATTTTTCAGACAAATTCCCATGGGGAAAGTTTAGAAGACACACGCGGAAGTAAAAAAGACCTGAAAGAAAGAATAACGGGGATATTCAAAAAATCAGGATCTTCTTCAAGAAGTAATAGGTAGGATGGACTGAAATAACTGAATGTTATACCTTGTTAATGATTATATGTGAGTAATGAAA
Organism: Gastrophysa polygoni; assembly: GCA_963576655.1. Lineage (NCBI taxonomy): Eukaryota > Metazoa > Arthropoda > Insecta > Coleoptera > Chrysomelidae > Gastrophysa > Gastrophysa polygoni. The sequence continues at coordinate 4,335,819 of OY755085.1, forward strand.
TCATTCTAATTGATTTTCAGTGTTGAAAGGAGGTATGAGACTAGTTCAACACAAAGGCCACTAATAAGAAATGGGAGCAACGGCCATTTGACAGCAAGTGTAAGTTAACATTTCCGATAAATTCAGGACAGATATTTTACGAATTGTATGAATTGAATTATAGAATTGAATTGAATATAGAATTGAATCGGATTATTTATGGAAAACAATCAAGTACCAGAAAATAGGTCCAGAATTTGATAGTACTTATCCAGATATTATGACTTGATATTTTTGGGTTTTATATTTATTTACTTCAATATAATTTCAGGATTCTGAAAACTCCCGTTCCAAATCAAAGAAGAGCTGATAGGTACACATATAATGTGGATAGTTGAATTGAAATGTAATATATTGCTCCAATATGAAAAAAAGTGATACATGTTTATATACTTTCAAGAATAAAAAAAATACAAGGTACAATCACAAGATTTTTCCTTTGGGTTACTATTAATATTACAGCAACATCTACTCAATAGCTATAACACTCATGAAAAGTCATAACTATTAGATAAATTTTGCTCCAATTTTGATGAGAGATTGAATCGTCGCTCATTGATTTTCTGGAAACAGAACCTTACCAGTACCTTACTATTCTGACATCAATTACACTGGCACAGATTAGAATGAATCACATGTTCACAGCATTCCATAGTAATCTGAACACATCAATAATTAAAAATAATACATGTTGATATTGGGCAGCAGTCATCTCTACCCCTCTTATTTTCTTTCTGATACTCATCCGAAGTAACAGTTATAAAAATACAGGAATAGATTTCGGTATAACTTCTAGTAGGTGAGAAAACTGGTGAATATGTATCGAACGAAATACGTAGTTATGCAATACCATTAAGCTTACCATGGATATGGATAAACTCACTCTCCATTAAATATTATTCCAATTACAAATCTGACGGTTTCGAATATATATATTCAAATAGAAGGGCAAATAGAAAACACAAAACTAATGTGGAACATATGACAGACCGATGACTGACGGAAGACGACACATGCATAGACCTGAGATAGATTAACCGTGGGGAAACTCATCTCTGGCATGAGTCATCACAAAATTAGAGGATTTGCACTTACGCACTGCATACATGTCAATAGAACACATTTAGGTGTGCTCTATGGCACACGAAATTTGCTGCTTTCAGGAACTGAATCGGTCGAAAAAACTTGAAGCAAATACACAATTGGTACATAATTCCATTCAGTGGTTTACCATGAATTTCCCTACGACGATTCGCAGAAAGGTGCATTTTTCGAACAGTTTATACGTTTAATCCTTATATGAAATACAACAAACTGCAAACTCCAAGGTACAGCCAACTTGATGATAGCATGTTGTTCAATATAGCGGTAAATCACTCGTATGTGAACCGTTAGATGGCAAGACAAAAAAATATCAGTATTATTGATGATTGATTGTACAATCAATTGTATGAAAACATTGATTCAGAACTACTGATGTTAGTTTATTTCTCAATCAATGATCGAACTGCATAGTAACAATCTCGTAACAACAACTAATTGTTCAGAAGTCTGCAATCTTGCCATAATATCGGAAAAAGCCGTTAACGCTTTGGGGAAACAAAACAGCATCAATGACAAATTGAACCAGTCTCAAATTGACAGTTTCTTCGGCAATATTTTGCAGTTGTTTGAATCATACGAAATTTTTGTACTCAAATTCACTATGATAATAGATGATTCAGATTTCATTCGATTTTGAAAATATTTCACTGAAATTTACATGAACATGATGAAATTAGTTTATTGAATATTATGAAGTGTAAAACAATTAATAGTACTTAATACATTCTAAATAATTATTTCGAGGACCTGAATATTTCAACTTTGATCCATAAGGAGGCAATCACTATGTGAACTAGATGAATCCTTTTGAACTGATTCGAATATAGGTGCTAAATCTAAAGAATTTTTTATCTGACTAACAAACTCATTAAGATGGGGATTTTTATCTAAAAAAGAAAAGGAAGATCAGACCATCATTCGTCGACAGGAAAATACATAATTACCTGCATCCGGAATACTCAATAATGCGGCGACGGCCCTCATAGCGGATCTTTTCAGTTCATCCTGTTTTTCGTACTCCTGTTTCACAGAATTAGCTTTCACTTTCATCGTTAAAGTTGCTCGTAATGGCTCAACAAGTTTATCCAACACTAAAAGTTTAGTTCATTTCCTATCAAGTTCACCATCGGATGTCGTTGAAATGACTTACTTTGGAAGACTGCGCCTGGACAGATTTGCGACAACCTTGCTACCATCAAATAAGTCAGCATTTTGATATCATAATGGTCTTTCAAACCGGTTTCCACATGATTGATGAACTCAAATATATCCACTTTATCGAGACAAGAATCCAGAAGGGTATACATGCATTCATATGCTGCCTTTCTGATATCCAATCCGTCGTCTACAGTGTGTTTGAAAGGACCCATCTCCACCTCACGTATCAAATCCCTCTAAATGATATAAAAAATATTGGAGTAGTAGTAATATTCGAGAGAATATTCTAGACTGTTCTAGAATGTCCCAGAATGTTATAGAATATTTTAGAATGTTCTAGGATATCCTAGAATGTTCCAGAATGTTCTACAATGTTCATATTCATGACATTACCTTGATTATTGTTTCTCCGTAAAGCTGCGGTAATGTGGTGTCAAGCAAATCTCTGATCAAAGACGGTTTGTTATGAGCTGCTGAATTGAAAGCGACTAGAGCAACTCTTCGCACATTCAAGTCAGGGTCTTGCAAAGTATTCAAGAATTCGCCGATGCATTGCCTCAGCAGTGGATCAATTGATGCTGGCTGAAAAAGTAGTTCGTTTCTATAGGAAATGAATTGAATGAAATGAATCTATTAGGCCAAAAACTATTCTAGTTTTCTAGATTCAAGTGAGATACATAGATTAAATACATGACCGCGATTCGATTTTGACGTTTACACAAGAAATCTCACCTGATCAGAGATAGTGAATTTCACGGCAGTAACAACCGTAGTCCTCATGAGCGGCGAAGGGGAATTCAAGGAGCGTTTCAATTTCGGCAATAAATTTGTTGGATCAATGAGAGTTAGTTTCCCTAGACATTCAGCAAACACGTTTCTGGTACCTTCTTCAGTACATTCACAGTGCCTGTAGAGCTGTTGCCAAATAGCAGGTACAAATGGGAGAAGCTGTTGAATACCTTCTGGTGTTTGGGAGAGACAAGTGATGACCTGAAAAAAAAAATCTGTAGAAGTGCTTTTAAAAAGAGCAACAACAGAACTGGAAAGACATTACACGTACAAACTTGGCTCATGTATATTTTTTAAAACATCTTCTGGCATGTAAATATGGTTGGAGTATTGATATTTTTTAACCGACTTTCGTTTAGGATAGCGCTCATTTCAGTCACATGTAAATAACAAAATTCATACAGAATGGGAAGTGAATAAATGTCAAGTGAAAATCATGATTTCTTACTTCTACATTCTGATTTGAAAGAACTCAATGAATGGTTCAAATTCGATATTTCATTGACGAAGATCAATAGTATGGTAGTAAGATGGTTATAAAAAATATGATCTAGGTGACGAAACTCAAACTAGTCACAGAAAACTCACCTCTTTAAGAGAATGTAGAAGAAGATACTGCCTCTTGGGTTGATCCTGGCTCTCATTCAAAATAAACGGCAAATACTCTTGTAAATTTCCTATACAAATGCTACCAAGAGCATAACTTGCAGCTGACTTGACCTCCTCCGATACTGCCGAGAAAGAGTTCAAAATAACTTGCTTCAAATTACTAATGGGAGTCAAATCGCTGAAATGAAAATTCATCATGACACGTTACCAAGACCTCACTCATCCACTCACATCTCTCTGCCTATTTCGCCAACGACAAGTAGAGCAAAAATTTGCTGCGAGTCCGTCGATGACGACTGTATTTCATTTATGAACTGTGGTATGACTGGAAGAGCATGCGAGTGGCACGTGACCGTTATTGCAGCCACACATTTGGCCAATGAATAAAACGCCTGCTTGTGTAACGTCGCCGTTTGACCTGAGGCTAGGTTCGAAATAGGCATGAGAAGTAGCCTCAACAAAGAATCATAGTTCAATCCTGGTAGATTGCACTTAACTAAAGACTTGAAGAAATCTAACATGGATTGCAAAGCAGTACCTGAAAAACAAAATGGGTCAGATGAAAAATATGAGTAAGTGAAAGGAAAATGGTGTACCTAATATGTAACAATAATGAAAACGGGAAAACATGCAGGGGATGAGGAATTTGACAAACTGGAAAAATTAAAGTCTCAATTTTCTTAGCTTATTGATCAGGAGGATTGCTGTATCATCAAGAACTGGCGTATCTAGAAAGCAAGGTTGGTTAGGATGGAGAAATTCGTCTCATAAACGAAGGTTTCTTGTAAAATAAGGTCTTCAATTTTTTTACTCAAAGAAAAGCACTTTTATTTGTAATAATGATAAGGATAGTGAAATTTCATTATTTCAATCACCCTCGGTAAAGTCCAGTCAAAACTGCTCTACTTACAGTATATTTACATTACACAATATACACGAATGAGAAACATTGATACTACTAGTATTGAAAAGTACAGAAGGAGTACAAATTGAAGAACCAAAAGATTTTCCCTATCAGATTTTTCAAAAGCATTGAATGATTCATTTCAATAGTCATTGGAATGGTGTTGAATATATTTACTGCAGAGTGAGAAGATTATCTCCTGTATACAGTCATTGCTTGCCTGGGTATAAGAAGACGTATGTTTCTGATTTTCACAACATGAACAACTGATCGATATGTTGATTTTTTTCTAATGTATGAAGGACTTTCTTCCGCCAAACTTTATGAACGAGACATGCAAGGTATAGTTTTCTTCTGTCTCCCATATTGAGCCATCCTATTTCAGCTAATAACGCAGTTACATGGTCTTGGATCCTCAATGCATAAACAAAGCGATTACAAGCATATCGAATTCTTTGAATTCTAGCTGATTTTCGAGCGTCGAAGCACGGTCCATAAATTATATCTCCGTAGTTTGAATAACTTGAAACGATTGATTCACATCTTTTTTCCTAAATGTTTATTCAAAATTTTCTCATCACGGTACAGATTTCTCAAAGACATTTAGCTCTTTTGAACTACATGTTTTATATGTATACTGAAACGTATGACATCGTCAATGAATATCCCACTTTTTTTATTGTTTGACAAGGTTCAATACTCATACCATTAGTCACCACTTCATCCATCGTATGAACTCTATTTCCGAAAGAGATCATCTGTCATTAGGTGTCACCTGTGAAATTGATGTATAGAACAATCTAGAGAGAGAGAGAGAGAGAGAGAGAGGAGTGAAAAAAAATTGGTGAGCCTAATATTGAGCACTGTCAATAATACTCAACTCAAAAATCTTTCCCAATAATAGATTATATCCCAGGGTATCGAAGGTTTTTTTTTATAATCTGGCGTAACCAGTAACGTGTTGTCTTCATCCGTTGCCCGAAATATGTTATTACCGCTGTTGTGTAATGGTATAATCAATTATACATTGTTGGAAAACCGTTACTATTTTCTTAGATAATCGATGCACTTTGCACGCGGTGTAACATTTGTTGTATACCCGTGTCAGACCTACACGTGACCGCGACCTTTTCCGTCTAATAATTCAGTAAATATAGAAAGGGTCACCATGTTTCTTAATGAAAGAAAACAGTATGAAAAATCTAATTAGGCCATCTTGAGTTTCAAAAAAAACAACCTAGAAACCTGGCAGTCTCAACCAAAATGGGATGCACTGTACACAGGTATAGGAAAAATGCCACATATCGATCGTACCGGTGATTATGAAGAAAAAAAGTTAAAAGTCCAGTCCATTCAACAATTAATAATTCATTACAAATAAACGTGTTCTCTAGTAAAAACAAAATTAGAGACGTTATTTTACGGACAATACATTTTTGTAATTATTATATATCAGTAAGCATATTCAGCTCATTTTTCAAACTATAATAAATAGGTGATATTTCATCACTACCAGATAGTACTGGTACACTTTCCACACATCGATATAATTGATCCAATAACATATTCTTACCTTGCAGTAATGGCGATTTGACTAGCACAAGGATTTGTGGCATAATAGTGTTGTTCACGTCCTGCAATGCTTTCGGATGATGAGTAGCAACAGACTTGAGAATAATCAGAGTCCACTGAGCAATGTGTAGATCTGCTTCATCTAACAACGGTGGTAACTCGACAATCACTGGTTGCAGCAGAGTATCATTCAGATTTTTGTGGTAATTTTTTATCAAACAGTCTATTAACTGAAGAGTGCTCAGTTTGAGAGCACGCTGATTTTTTCTGAGGAACAGTCCCAGAATTGGCATTGCTTCTGGTAAAATAGGCAACTGGATACCTTGAAAGAGAAAGAAAAATCAATTCAGGAACAGATATTTAAAATAAGTAGACACTTACCAAGTGGCGACCCAGCTATTTTGGTGAGAGCTTTGACAGTTGTCAGTCTAGTAATCTCATTTTTCAATCTATCTAAGAACAAGGGTAAGCAGTACGGCAGTTCTACTTTCAAATGATCCCCTAAATTACAAATGACTTGCCCCATTGTGGAAATAGCTTTCTCTTTAACTTCCTGATCGATATCGGCTGTTCTCAACCTCACAAGGGTACAGCTATAAATATCTTTGGTAAATGGTGTGAAATCAAATCCTGAGCTGACATTCAAAGGTCTGATAACTTTAACCAGTTCTTGAAGCACATTCAAAGCCTCTGCCGTTATCTTGTAGAAATTATCGCCAACAGCATTGATAACTGGTGGTAAGAGAATGCTGATATGCTGGTGGAAGACCTGAGGTTGATGGCTAGTTAATAAACAAAAAATGAAGGATAAAGCGTCTATTTTCATGTTGCTGCTCGCATTCTTCTCACTGAGTGAGTACAAAATTCCTGGAATCAAGTCCCCAATGTGGGTACTCAAAGCTCCAGGCAAAACGCTGCATACTTCTTTCAACAATTGGAAGCAATCCTGTCGGGTTTTCATACTCTTCTCTCGCATTTGACCTTGCACACCTTTAACTAGAAGTTCGATCTGCTGTTGGAGTAGAGACATGGGAGTTTCCTCTTCATCATCCATGACCATGGCATTAGGGTCAATACTCGTATTGACAGTTGAGCGAGTTTGTTTCAGCAAAGCAATGTATGCATGAAAAATATCAGATTTAACATTCTCTTCTCGTTCTGTAACAAAAATCAACTAATTTCATAGTGAAATATCTATAAAGAAGATGATGACAACCAAGCAAGCAAACTTCCAATGAATGTACATAAAATGTTTCTTTCTTTCTCACCCTTGAATCTAGATATAAGTGCAGGAGACAAAACTTTGTAAAACTCTGGTAGCAACTCATGTCTTGTTGATATGATTGCTTCAAGACACTTGGCAGCAGATCTCCTCACTTTCCAGCTCATGTCATCATCATCACTATACTCATCATTCTCCTCATCTTCTTCATCATCATCATATGGGTCCTTTTGACCATTGCCACTTTCATCTTCATCATAATTGTAATTCGGATCATATATCATGTATTTCAAGCAAAGCTCTGTGATCTGAAAGATGTGAATTTTGAGTACTTCTAAGTTACATGGAAAGATAAGATCAAACTGACAGCTGGTATGTTCTTGGTGATTTCCTTAGGACATCTATTGATGAAGCTCTCAAAAGCTTGTAAACAAAATTCTCTCAGTTCATCATCATCAACTTCACTACATTGCAAAACCAGAGGGACAAACTTATCAATATTTTCTCCAAATTTGTGACCAGATTGTCGGCTACAAATATAAATGTTGGAAATACAACATTTCCACAGGAATTTCACTCACCAAACAGCTGCAATGCACTGGACATAAGTTCTAATCTGTGAATTATTTTTATCTGAACATAGACCATCATACAAATGATCAATGAGCTTGGTGTAAAGAGTATTATTACATGAAAGAACCAAGTTACTACAAGCTCCAATAGTACGTTTTCTCACTGCTTGCCGTTGGGAACATAACTGAGGGAGAAGTGCTGAAAGGATAGAACTGTGAAACGATTGCAGCACTGGACCAAACCTCAACAAGAGATCTGTAATTATATCCAAAGCTTCTAGCTGAACAGATACATCCTCTTGCTGAAAATTAGTACAAATTAAATACAATTTATGTTGTGAAGACTCTGTACCTACCCTCTCTATTGCTGTGGTGAGACGACCAGTAATTCTTTTGCAAATATTACCAGATAATCCTCCTGGAGCTTGTGGAAGTTCTGCTATAACAGTTTTCAAGCCAATGCTGGATATGTCTCTCAGCTGTTCTTTATCTGAAACCATATTTGTACACAGAGATTCAACAATGGTTTCTACTTGATATTCTTTGACTTTGTTCACAAGTGGTCCCAAGCTGTAAAAATGAATAGTATTAGATGAACATAATCTACAGATTCACAATTATCTACCATTTAACTGCTAAATTTTGGACTTCACCATTCTTGTCTTCAAGTAATTTGAGTAACATTCTCACTACTTTCCTTTCAGAATCATCATCTAGTTTTATACTATCTTTCTGTAACTCAGTCATCAAATCATTAGTGGCCATAAATCGGAAGTCTTTATCCGAAGAAGTCATCTGCAATTCATCAAGAAAAGTGAATATTTTGCAAACATTCATTTTGATTCTTGAAATATTTTAGTAACTGTCAAATGCAGTTATTTCAAAGCCTACCTTCTCCAGTAAATTTGCAATTTGATATGAAACGCTTGCCATGGTTACCAATATCAGGAGTACGTTCCTAAATCAGCTGAAAACTCAAAATTCAAATGGAAGTATGAGTATTAAAAACGTTAGAAATGCACTAAAAAATGATGATTTATGTACACTTCATTATTGGTATATCTTAGGTTAACGATATTGGAAATAGCATCATAACAATCCAATTATTTGTTTGATATATCCAGAGCTCATTATCGATCAATCAAAATTTGAATATTTCTTGTAGATATTTTATTTTCTGGTAGGTGCACTATTTTTTACGATGAATACAATCAACTCAACATCGCCTATTCGGCAGAATCGGCTATTTCTGATTTCTGGAAGTGGAATTAGGACAGTGTTGCCGTTTGTACTAGATGGCATTCCGAAATTGTACTAAATTAGAGTAAATTGTACTAAATTGAAAAAAAAACAACTCGCATTGTCTATTAATTAACGATTAACCATAGATTATATATATTCATATTCTTTGACTTCGTGCCTATGCTCTGCCCGCAAGCTCACAGTACAGAAAACATGAATAAAACCATAAATGAGTTACTCTTCTAATTAGTTAGATAAACCAGCCTCTAAAGACAGAGATTAGTTCCGTTGACTTATATCTGCAATGGACATGAAGGGTAGTCTGGGAGACAAAATGGAGACATTTTGCCGACAGAATTGGAATTTCAAATTCTACAGAACAAAAGAACACAAAAAGTTAAATAAAACAGAAAATTGAAAATAATACTACGTTATTCTAATGTAAACAGAAGCCATCTATTACTGCATCAGCTTGTGTTTCTGTTGTAGGAATTTTCATCCAAGGCCTCTTTTGAGATAATGTCAGCCTGGGCTATTCTGAAAAATATACGCTTATATATTTTAGCTCCAATTTTATATTTGTACTAGTTCATTGTTAATTGTACTGACGCACTGAATGTGCCTGAAATGTACTAGAAAATTGAGATTGTATCAAACTCGGCAACGCTGAATTGGGTTCACAGAACGTAACTCATATCCGACAATACCAAGATGTTCAAACCAGAGTAAATAAGTAGTGTTCTGTGACCAACCACCTCAGCACAGGTGAAATATAAATATTAATTATAGAAGCCTTTCTGAATTCGGATGATTTTTTCGATCGCAGTCCGCTGATTGTCGCATTTCTCCATGATCTAAGCAAATAACCCAACCCAAAATTCCGTTCACTGAAACATCTTTTCATGATACATGACCTCTTCTGATTTTCTCAACCAACAGACATCGCGCCTCATATTTCATAACCCACAACCTGTGTACAGAGAAAAGAGTGGTTAACTTATCTCCGCCTGTGTATATAAGCATGTCGGGAGTCAGCTTCAGGCAAAGATGAACCCCTCTTCTGTGGTTCAGGCACAGAAGAGCTTCTTTGGTTCAGGTCCGCCATGATACTATATAGTATCATGCAGGTCCGCAGTTGTACCAAAGGTCTCTTCTGTGGTTGTACAGTAAAAATAACCTAATTTTATCGGAATACCTTGTCATGGTGTGAGAAGCTGTGAATTTTTGGTGAAATAAACTCATGACAAATATTCTGGAAGTGCACCGAAAATAAATTTATACCCGCCAACTGCAGAGTGGCGAATAGCGAAGGTTACTAGTTCAAATTTATATATTCGAGCTCGATTCAGTGATAAATTCTTGAAATGTCGGAATGTATATAATACACATAATATTATAAGCAACTGTCCAATGAATCAGCCCCCAATTTATCTCACAAAATCACTGATTCTTTTCTAGGTCATCATGGGAACTTGGCATTTAGAAGTTGCAAAAATGGCAATTTATGTAGCATTTCCAGTAGCTTTGTTCCACTATTTCAATCAACCTGAATACTTCGAGGAATGGGTCGTTAAGAAGAAAAGAGAATTGTACCCTCCTGAGTCCAAGGAGAAAAGAGAGGAATTCGAGAATGCAATCAAACTGATCAAACAAAAACAGGAGCTTGCTCTTGCTTTTGCTCTTGAGAATAAAAAATAATTTATTTTTCTTATAATTGAAACTTGTTGGAACATAAGACAAGGACATTTAGAATGATAGTTAAGATGGAATTCTAATTCTCACAAATCCAATTCAAATTCTTGTGATAGACTGTAGTAATGTTCTTCAAGTGACTGCACTCCACAGTATACATTCACCAGGAATTGTTACCTACATCTACAAGGTGGTTAATAGGTTCCTGAAAATATAAACTAGTAAAATTCCTTATTGATTTCACCAGTTATTCTTTTGGAAATCTGAAACATTGGATGGCTTTTTGGAGATTAACATTTTTTGTAATCAATCAATAAGAGTGTAAATAGAATCTAGAAAGTGGATAGTTTATCTGTTTATCCATCAATGCTCCTACCCTCATGAGAAAAAAATTTAGTATTTTCAGCAAATCAGTTCTATAGGCGAAGAATAACTAAACAATCTAATTTCTTTGAAGGGATGTACAGTACTGTAGTGTGGAAAATTACATGGATAAATAACCTTCCATCCACTATTGACTACAAAACAAATTATTCCAAGAATCCCTAGTAAAGCTAACAATAACAGACCTTTTCTAAATGGAATTTATGCTTTGACTTATGAAAATGACTAGTTTTACCTAGGTTATTTTTTAGGGTGAATGAGGAAGAAGTATCACCTCAACTACTCTAAAAGTGTATAACTGGAATGAGTGTACATTATCATTGAAAATAATTATGGATTGCCGAAAAATCAACATTGTATATTGCCCGCAAGGAGAATATAGACGCTCTATGAAACGATAAACTGTAATAATAATAGTAAATTCTTACAAACCAATTGGAATTCTTCTAGTTGACTAGTATTGTTGTTCCAATGACTGCAACAACTGCAAAGTATACATTTGCCAGGGACTGTTATCTACATCTACAATTTGGTTTATGAACTCCTGAAAATAAAACTAATGAAATTTCCAATGATTTCACCAGGATTCTTTTGGTAATCTGAAACATTGGATGTACATAACATATTAGTTTCAATAATGAACTGATGAGAGTTTGATTATAACCAGGAAGTGATTATATAGTACAGGTGATACCAATAAAAAAATTTTGTTCCCTTTACATCTTTTATTTGTATATATTTACCCTCAACATTGAATATAAAGTTTTTTCCTCTTCGTGATGATATTTTAGGAATTTCCTCAGATAATTAATATTCAATAAAATGGAGAACGAGTTCTCAAAAGCCCCAGTCAATATTAAAGATAATTCATCATACTTTGTATCTATTGATGCTTCTAACACTTAATCGAAAAATTTCAATAAATTAGAGAAAACGATTAGTATAAGATTTTATTATTTACACTTCAATTTGTTTTCGGAAGGAGGTGTTAGTGTGAGGAATTAATGGAGAAATAATCCTTTTTCGTTACAATCTACAAATAATTTTATTTTTCAAGAGTTTCTATAAAGCTAACAATCACAGACCTTTTCAACATGAAATTTATGCCTGTTCCCAGTTTATTTATACTTCACCAGAAGTATTTAAACTTGTTAACAATTTGCCATTTTTAGTATCAGTAGTATCATTTAGTACCAAACGATTCCTTATTTGGCGATGTACGATATATGAAAATGCCTAATAGTTATATCATGACGCCTAACGTGTTTGAATTTTTGGGTGAATGGGCTAGGAGAATATAAGAAGTATCAATACTTCAACCACCCTGTGAGTTTGCAAAAGAAAATTAATGTATAATGAATGAATAAATGGAAGACTAGCCAGTAACATAACATCACTAAAAATTATGGATTTTCAAAAATCAACAGATTGTATAGTGACCTCAAAGAAAATAGGCGCCCTGTGAAACAAGAATAAACTATGATAGCTGTCGAATCGGGTCAGAAAACATGTAATATACTTCCGCATGGTAATATAGAGCAGTTCTTGAGAATGTCATGTTTTCATGAATTAATGAAAAAACGAAAGATTGATCGTTGCGAAAATCCATCATTTTCCTAAATAAAATTAATCGATACATTCTAACCAATGTACTGATTATGTAACCGTGAACTTTCGGAAAACGATTCGCATTTTAATCACATATAATTCGAATGTAATAAGCGTGATGATATATTCCTTCGACTCACAGTACATCAGTATCAGTCCATAGGAAATGTTGAAATTCAACTTTGAAGGGTTGATTGTACTAACATGCGAACATTTCATTGCCAAGAAGCTGCCAACTACATTGTGCCATCCATTATAATTTTTAGGCGCAATTGATAAACAATCTCTTTCGGAACTATTGGAATTGAATTGGAAGGGCCCCAACCATTCAAATTTCTAGGAAGCGAATATATTGTAGGATATTAATTGAACAAGTTTGCCTCGACGTACTTACCTAACTTTTTTCCCAGACAAATATCTCATGACAATTCACTACAAAAGCGTTTGTTTCTACGATTTCAATAATCGAGAAGAAAGCATTTGTGGTTCATCTGATAAATTGAAGCAAATGAGAATGAAAGAACGGTATTTGTTTTCAGATTCTTACTATAAGTACCAGTGACGTAATTTTAAAAAAACAACACATGAGCTGCAGATGAATTCAAACGATTTCTTTCAATTTCAAGTATAACGTTTTTGATATACGGATTATAAACTAAAATACCGATATTTTACGCTGCAAATTCGTTCAATAACAGATTTTTTCTGTACTTTCTTGAGAAACACCGACGTGTGGAATAGTTTTGTCACATGATAAACAAAACGAAGATTATGTTTCGATGATAGGGTGTGGGTATAGAAATGTGTAGTGGTGTATCATGTTCATACAAATCCCAAAGAAATTCAAAGATATGCATACCTAGTGCACATTAAACTGATATTTCACTTTTAAAGCTATTGGAAAAGTTTATGAAACTTTTGTATGCAAATCTAGAATATACTAGGGCTTTCAGAATCCAAAATGAATGATTAACATCAAACTAAGTCTAACATTAATAAAATAATACCGGATAACGGAATTCTCAAAGGTACACAAACAAGATTTAAAATTGAAATGAAAATCTTCAGTTGACGTACATAGATATTCAAATACGATACTTTGTTCAAAATATTCTTTTTCAAAACCGAAAATCCTCAGATATCCTCATTAATCCCCAAGGTGCATTCTCTAGGACATGATACAAAATGGAAAATAAAAATAAAACCTTCCAGCATCAACCCTATATCCTCAATTCATGGAAAAATGAAACCTTCATTGTCACCAGTAGTTATATTTACTTCTGCTTTATAACAAAAAAAATATGAAAATTTGTAATAATAGCATCATATTTAAAATTGGAAGAAATTCAACATTAGAGATATTCCAGATCAAACAAATTTTACATCGTTTATTCACGAAATTGACGTTTCTTCTAGCTGAATGAAACTAGGGTAAACCAAATTTAAAAAAATATATATCACAGTTAACTATAAATATTAGAATACTCATCTTGCTAATTCTCATTTTCAAGTTTCAAATTCACATGACTGTTTTTTTCAATGGAAGAATAAAAAGTTTCATAAGTTTTAGTTGATTATTACTCATACGGACTAGAGGAAAATAATTGGACCACATCATTTCATTGTTATTATAACGGGACGAATACAATATATAAATCTATATAAAATCACAGGTAATCACAAGAACACTGAGTTATACTTCAATTCCAATAAATTTGAAAAACAAATGAAATCAGGATGAATTGCTTACTTATATCGGCCTTTCAAACACGGCAACTGGGTGACAATGAGATAATTTCGAATCGAATGACCGATTAGCAACGATTATCGATCGCTCTTTATATTCTGTATCCTTTGGGTAAAACAAAAGCGTTGTTCAATTTGAATTTGTTCAATGAACACTTCCTTCACGAATATTTGAAATATTCTCTGGATTTACAGCATATCTACTTCTAAAGAACCAAATGCTGATTTTGCAGAAAAAAATTTAAAACATATTAATAGAATAATAAAGATATAAGGATGTTCGGACTTGAAGCAACATACACAATAGTAAATAAAGGGAACAATGCCCAATGGCTCTTTCAACAATCTCCAGAAAAAATAACAATTAGATGAAAGCCACAAATTAGCTACAGCAATCTCAAACCACATTAATGCATACTATTTTCATTCAGTTATCCAATACAATCTCCCTATTGAAGTATTTTATCAAGTGGAATCACAAATAATCTAGAAACCATCATTCAACTACCAGAAAAGAGTTAGTAATCGACTTTTTCACAACTTTTTTTGATGAGGGCTACTTCTACCATCGAAAGGGATAAATAGTTCAATTTCTAGATCTAAAAAAAAACATGACATTCTTTAGGCACATAGACGTAAGTGTTCCGATACTAAAACTATTTTGAACATTGGAGAGCTTTAAAAAATTTCAACACATTTGAATAAGTTTGGACATCGGAACTGATGGAATCTAACTAATATTCGATTATTTCGAGAGTAGCTACTTGTGTAAATAATTTCAGCATATTTCATAACCTCTCTAATGTTGCCTTTCAGTGACAACAAAAAATTTAGGAAATTATAAATTTTCAATAACAAATGGAGTGAATACTTATATAATACACAAACATCAATCATTGAAGAATTGATTTATTACTAACAAGACCTAGATTCGGAAATATCGACTGACACAACTATATTCATACACCCATGTTTCAACGGATTTGTGTGTAAGCTAAGTTTTTTCCGTAAAAAGAAGGGGATATTCACGTAGTTTTTTTTTGTTCTAGTTGGGGAAATAGTTCATATTTGGTGTAAACTTTGAGGAATATTACAATCATCCTTACCATTGAGGGATCTATCAGCATTTAACAATTTCTGAATTCAATTCGAAGTTGAAAATTTACTTCATAATCAGCCTTATTTTCAATCTTGCAAACAACTTGAAAAAAAAAGTGCTCAATCCAATATCAACGACTGTGTTACTCTATCAAACGTTCGGTTATTTTAAAATCATCCTCTAGAAGCGATGAGTTGAATTAGTTGCAATCTTCAATTTTCGGCATTGGTAACTTGAAAGGCTTCAAGATAACGAAAATCATATGTTCGATAATATATCAGTTAATGTTATACCATACTATTGTAGACTGTTGAATCGATAATATTGATTCGATGTTGAAAGTGTTGAATTTTATTCAAATGTTAAGGTAATTCAAAATTTGAAAAAAAAAATCACCCATCAATCTCATTCATAAAATAGAAACTATCAACTATCACAAACGGCACCAATATTGATACACTATCATAAATCTGCTGTGGTGAAATGTTGATCAAGATGAGTGATTTTGTACCGTTATTGAGATATAAAAAAAAAACGAAAACTGTGGGAGAAGATCAATAAATATTATACGCTCAATTAGTATATACATACATTATACTATAAAACTGAACAAAACCAATACTATCCGTGATTGATTTTTCATATTCATTGTTCTCAATCAGTATAACGAAAAACTTCGAAGTAGAATCTAACGAAGTAATCAAAATATCTTGGGTATACTTGGATCACTATATGCAGAGACTAATCGAAAAACAGCTCATAATCTGACCAATCCGATTCATCGGAATCTGTAAAAAAAGATACAAGATCCTCCAAATCATCTGCCAGAGACTGCCAAGGAAAGTCTCGCTCATCAAGAAAGTCCCACAACATCACCTGCTGCAAAAAAATATAGCTGTGTTACTCCAGGAACCCGGTGTATAGAAATGTGTGAATATTCCAACTATCCAGTACTCAAGTCATTTTCTTTATAGATGAATATTCCTATTATAACGACAGCTTTGACAGCTGTTGGAATATTCTGATAATATTCCCATCACCCTTATACTCAAAACACTATGACAAAGAAACACATAGGACATTACATTACACGAAAACATGCAAAGACCTCACAGATAATCTGATACAACCTTATCCATCGACATGATCAATTATTCCAGACTGATGATGATGACTATTTCAGACCTTAATGAAAAAATCAATTTTGGTTGCTTGAAGTGCTATGCTTTCCGTTCCTTTCTACTACATGATCATGGATTTCACCGAGAGTATGATCTGTTCTTATAACAAATATAGAAATACTGAAGAATCATCAGTCAATTAACTCGTTCAATAATAAGAAATGGAAAATAAACGAAGTGACAACAGCAAGAACTTCCAAACAGAAAGGAGAAAAAGTGTCAAGACAAGATAAGAAAATGCGCTTTCCGAGTCGATGTACTATTATAATTCAAAAATATCAGCATGTAGCTTCCTCAAATTCGTTGTATCGCATTGTTGTATTTCTTTAATTAAACTATTAGATATCTGTCATACCAGCAGCCTGATAGTACCTTTATTTTCAATGTAAATAGATACCGGTCCCAGGTGCACAATTCTAGCTGCCAAAGCCTCCTAAAAATAAGCTTGAACGCTACAATAACCGATGCGTTTTGTAACCTCAAAGCTGATCAAACATAAAAGACTCACTACCATAACGTAACATGAAAGATGTAATCATTAGAAGCCATAAATGCATACAAACACGCTATAGCAAATAAATCAGAAGACAAGCACCATAAATTGAAAAATCAGATAACGAGTTTACCTGCAAGACATCTATATCAGTATCGACATTTCTAGGTCGTCTTTGCCTCAGTGGGGGCCCGACATCACATTTGCTGCCATCAGGAAAGGCATGCAAGTAGAAGCATTTATTACCAAATGGGCATTTGCCTTGCCCCTTTTTGAAATATTTACAGTCTTTTCTAGATAAAGCGTTCTTGTAATCATCAATCAATTTATCTTTATCTTCTTTAGTGTCTACCCAGTACATGCTGGGACAAACAAAATCGGAAGTTACTCTACATTCTGGACAGGCCCTAAAATAAAATTTATTATTATTGTATTAGGATAATTCACCTTGCCTCATGCAGTCCGAATTTTAAATAAATAAATAAACATGGAAATAAAACATTAAAATATATAATCACTCCAAATTGGTTCATATAATTATTTTCAAGAATGCTCAACTTTCATGACTTACAATCGACGTATTATTGCAGAAATATACTTGAATTTTTCAATTCTACTTCCATTGAAACTCATACCTCAACCAACAAATAGTGAATAGATGAAGCTGCAAGCTAAAAAAGGCGCAAAATCTGTTTTTTTTTTCAGAATTCTGCCGAAACAGCGTGTGAACGTGAGCTCAAAGAATTGAGTGGACTACAATACATGTTGTCAATTTTCGAGTTGCCATAACATCAGTAGATTTTTGAAAAAGTTATGGCGACTTGAAAATTGTCAAAATTACTAGTGGTCCACTCAATTCTCTGAGCACTTCTGTTGAATCTTTCGTCGCCAGATTAGTTGTTCAACTCATCTAAATAACACATAGTTATTATAATGTGTAAACGACATCGTTTCCAGAGGCATAACTAGCACGCCCTAACACGCCAGTAGACGCTGTGGGTTATTTGTCGGCGTTTCTCAAGATCAAAGGATTTTCGGAACTTCCACATTCTTGAACGTTTTCTATTCGCTACCTCAACCATGGAATCTCACCTTGAATGAGGACTGAACAGACTGTCGATCATTATATGAAACAGAGTACCTCTTATAATTCAAAATGTATTTTCTGGTGAAACAGTTCAATTTTCATGCCAAACATGCCATTACAAACATACATGATTAGTATCTTAAATTCGCCTTATGATTTTTTTATCGACGATATCAACAATTGCATTGTCAATGAAATAAAATTCTTGTTGATTAAGTCAAACTAGTTTCTATGTAGGATAAAATGAAATATGTCAAAACAACATAGGTAATCCAACCAACAATATCAATCACAATAATTGTGATGTATTTTAATACTCTCTCAGTTTTTCTCATGAACTTCAATACACTGATGAAATTCATTTGATGAAAAATTAAGGTCAGCATAAATTATCGATTGAAAATGATCTCCTAGATAATTTTCGCCATGAGTCGAAAGTATTATTTCAGATCTGGTTTGTGACTCCACCATAATATTTCGAAAAATATGCATCATCTAACCTGATAATCTTATTTTCGAACTGACGAGCCTGCCTCCATTTACGAATGCAGCTCAAACAAAAACAGTGATTACAATTAGGCAAAATCCCAAATCTTTGTTCACCATTAGCCTTCTCCATTATAATTTCAAAGCAAACACCACAAGTTTTTTCTTTAGATCGCGCAATAGCAAAAGACAGTTCCATGTTCTTTTCATGTTGCTTCAAACATTCCTGAAAATAAAACATGATTTTGGAATTCCTCGGTGAACTGAGGCTTACCTGACGGTGCCTCTTCCTCTGTTCCTCATTGAATGGGTGCAAAATGAGCCGTTCGCACATATCACACATTTCCCCATGTAAATACGTACAGTCGATTAAATTTCTACATATCCCGTCCTTATTCACGTAAGGACAAAGTTTTCTGTTGGCATTCTTTTCAGCAATAGCCTCTGGGCTGAGTGCTTCTGCATAACTTCTAGGTCTCATTATGTTTTTTGGCACAAATTCAGGAGCATTCACCCATGATTCATTCATGCTACTACTAGTTAAAGGTGGGGAAGCACAAGCTCCTTCTTCATCTGGTTCTGACTTATTGTCATTATCTACATGGCTGAAATTATGAATATCTTTATACAGTAACTACAGCTTTTCCCAGTCTAGACCGCATCAGTTATCATCTGAAAATCTATGTTATTTCAGGTCTAACATATCAATGAAAGAAAAAGAACCCATCAATAGATTTAGTTCTTAGATAGATCTTTATTCGAAATAGGAATCCTAATATGCAATGCACTAACATTACATTAAATCACAACAATACCATAAATCACAAAGAATCACAATAATAGTAATAATACACATAATATAGAGAAAAATACAAATTTAAAAATTACAAATACGAACATATGGAAACAATTTACAAGATGGTGTTGCAGGTGGGTACTTATGAAAGTGATCAGTGAATTACTGTTTCCAACTGATTCAGGCAGTTGGTTGAATTCGTCGAGACCTTTGAAAAACTATGAATTTATTGTTTTTCTGAAGTTTGTATTCGGGATGTAGATGTTATTGAGGTTGGGGTAAGAGTTGATTGAATAATTGTATTACATGGTGAATTTGGTATCAGCGGTTGTTTTTTGCAATTTGGGTAGAAGAATAGTGTTTTTGATATCATTCTGTTAATATATTGGAAATGGCTATCGAATGATAATAAATTATCCAACTGAAATCCCAAGAATACAAAAGTTTGAATAATTTCAATTCTACCATTGTTATTTAGTGAATTTTTATCATCAATGTCAATCAAGTTATTTTTATATTTAGTTTTTATGATCATTCCTTTCATTTTAGCAATGTTTGATTCAAGTTAATTGATGTTGAGGTAATCAAAAACATTAATCACCACTGTATTCATTTTTCAAATTCCATTTTCCCAACTTGTATCACTACATGCTATCAACATATCATCGTCAGAAAGGTTGATAAATTCACAATTTACGAATAGTTCAATATCATTTAAATAAAGAATGAAAAGCAAAAGACCTAAGACGCTACCGTGGGGTATTCCTACATTGTCATTCATTTCTAATGAACACAAGCTGTTGGAATGAACTTTTCCATGAATACCATATCAAGTTAATTTTGACATTAATATTTTCGGTCTATGGTTTCAAAAGCTCACTTCAAATCCAAGAAAACACAACATACTTAATACTATCCAAACCATTTTTGAATTTACACAGTGTTAATTGTAGTTATGTAGGTACTGAATGTTGAAGTGATATGCCTTTGTCTAGTAATTCATGGGAGAGACCATTAGGTTTATGATCAATGTGAAAAAAATGAGCTTGGTTCTCAGAAGCAATGTTGTATGTTTCAGGCAAAATATATGAAACACTTACCAGGAATTTACTTCTTTTTCATGGTTATCATTGTTCATTAATTCTGTAATGCTCTTTATGGAAGTTTTATTTGATATATCTGTAGTTTGGGATGTTGAAGGTGTACTGTAAGAAGAAAATCATCAGAATACTGACTAATATAGGTTTCATAGTGAAGAAAATCCAATTTGAGTTTGTCACAAGTTTTGGCAGAGAAAACGAATCTGAGGATTATACTTCACAGGATACATAGATATATATGCATACATCACTTTTTTGAGCAAAATAGTAAACAATTCTGCGCAGAATGTTATTATCCAACTCATCTTGAACTGTTGATATGGTACCATGTACTTACTTTGTGAAACTGTTAATAGGACTAACAGGCTTATCAAAACCATTTCTTGATGTATCAGGCATTTCACCAATGTTTTCGTGGCGATAATGACAGTTCTGTTGATGAATGCAATTACCTCTCAGGTAGAAACGGCAAATTCTTTGGTTAGTTCGAAGTCTACCAAGGAAGAAATCATGACCAAGAACATACGCAACCTTTTCAACTTCAAAGCGAGCTCTGTGTGGATATGAACATCTCTCCCCTAGAGGACAATCTCTAGTATCAAAATAACTGTAAAGAGATTTTCTAGAAGCATGGTATTCAACTGTCTCAATGAATAATCGACTTCAATACTTTACTAGACACAATAATGCCAAAACTGATGATGGACTCTGAATGAACGACAAGTACCAGTATGTGCAGGTAATCATTGTGATAGTTTTATTTTCACATTACCATTAGCTCATTATTCAACTGAATCTGAAAACTCTTACTTCGAGTTATATCAAATGTGAATTGATTGGAATTTCTAGGATCAGAACATTATTCAGCAACAAAACAGAAGAAAACAGGTCAGACTCATGACAGTCATATCTCACCATCAAAGAATAATTCGTGCACTATAGCAATGAAATGAAGCTAATCAAAATGGGAGGAGTCAGTCCACTTATAGTACTTCAATTTTCGGTACTTACTGAATGCAATATCTTTGAAGAAGAGTATTTCCTTCAACGTCGGCCATGTTGAGGGACAAATAATACTACTTGTTTGTCTTTTGTAGACAACCTATGACATTTCACAAGTTATCATTCGACAGTAATAACTCTTCAGTAGACGACAATTTATTTCAAGCCTACAGAGAAGGAGGTCCAATGTTTGTCAACAAAATTCCAACAACCAATCTTTATGAAATTTAACTTCCAGCTGTAATCGAGCCCATATCGAACCAATTCCTACCAAATTACCGTTTTTTACTCCTGCTTTTTTACTACCTGCAGTACCTACTGAAAATTTAGGTAGACAGTCTGACAGTATTTTGACAAGGTAAACAGGAGACAGCCTGAGAGAACTGTATCATGATACCAACCCCTCTTCTGTGATGATACTATATTCCTCGTTATAGTATCATGAAACTGTATCAAAGAGTATATATATATTATTCTGTGACTCTACCCCTCTTCTGTGACAGAACTTCAGTTCAAGACATAGAAAACACTCATGATACTATAATTATAGTATCATGGAAAACACTCTACTGCACCTGAGGCATAGAAAGGGCATAGATTAATCATTTAGTAGAGATGTGAGGACAGAATTGCTGGAAACTGACAGCGAGACAGCACTACGACAGATTATCCTTTCTATGGCGCTACTGACTGGGAAGGAGAAAGGGCGACATGGGCAGGCTTGCTCTGTGGCTCATCATAATGAATATTAGAAAAGAGAAGTATGAATGACTCTAGGTTGCTTTCTTAGAAAATAGAACTCCATCAACGATTGAATCCTCCGAACAACAAACCTGTCTGTTCAATGATCGAAGATTGAATCAAACATAAGAGAGAGGAAGGAGGAAGAGAAGAGCGATAGGCAATAGATGTGACTGCGTGTGTAACAAAGACTGGAAATTTGATCAGTTACCAAGCAAGATAACGAAAATACACACAAAAACTCAGATCAAGTGTCTTTTCTTGATCTGAGCACAAAAACTTGTGTCCCATGTCAAGATTGTCAAGTAGCAAATAAATTGAAAATTGACATGATTGTGGCCCGTCTCCGAATACAATAAGAGGTGAGGTCATTTTTTGATGAAAATCTTGTGATACAAACTATTATAAATACATTTTCCTCGTAATATTTTTTCATGATAATATAGTGTCATAAGTCATAAAGGTACGACGATTATTTATAAACCCATCGAGACATCGGTCATATACATAATCAATTATTCAAGCTTTATGTTTGAGTGGATTCAGTGATATTATATTTTTAGGAATTGATGTATGTGATATGCCTTCAGTGAAGACTTCTAAATCCGTCAAAGATAAAACCAATACAGATATTGTCACAATGGGCGATTTGGGAAAAGAGGCCAAATCTTTCCTACAAAGAATTCTGGGAGACATAAGTAAAACTTCTGCATCCAAACAAATTGTATTAGGAGCATCTTCTGGCTGGTGAGTATATAAACTTTTCTCTGAAGTTTTTGCAATTTATAAACTTTAGGGCAACAGGATTCATGGCAATGCGAGTTGGAAAAACAGCAGCTCTTGCATTGGGAGGAGGGATTCTTCTACTTCAAGTAGCTAATGAAAAGGGATACATACAAATAAAGTGGAATAAGGTCAATAAGAATTTGAACAAACTTACAGATAAAGTGGAGGAGAAAATTACTGGTCAAGGACCAACATGGATGGATAAGGTAATAACTTTTTTTATCTCTTCAACTTTTGTGATGTTTTTCATATTCATCATAATATCTATTCATCATGAAGTGAGTAACCTCCTGAGTTAATTTCTGATTTGAGAAACACAAAGTCAGATTTGAATAGAACTTGTTGGTGATGTTAAAATTGAGAATGTTCTGGAATGTTGAACTGGTCATCTTCAGTAGGATGGTATTATTGCAATTGGAACAGTATTGAAAAAGATTCAGAAGTTAATTAGGAGCTATTTGCTTTCCATTTCTTCATTGATGGTTCAAAGTGAACTTAATTTTAGGTACTGCTCTTTGCTCAAAATAATACTCCATTCAGTTCTGGCTTTGTTGGTGGCTTTCTGATTGGCTTAGCATCCCACTGAAGATAAAATGAGAAATTCTTCCAATGAAGTAATAACTGATAACTAAGACTAGGTTTCAGAGTATATTTAATATCTTAGTCCTAATATATCTGTTACTCTATTGAACCTCAATAAATATTTTCAGCTGATCATGGATATTTCATTCAATTTATTTTCACAGGCAGAAAAATTTGTTGATAGAAAACTTACTGATGCAGAAGACACTATCAAGAAAAGTCACTCCAAAGCCAAAAAATGGTATTCAAGTGTCTTGGGAGATGATTGCCAACTGAAAGAAGTTCATATTTTCATTGTATCCTTTGTTGCTGGGGTAGCAATTGGCATTGGAACCTCTTGAATAGACTTCAAATTCAAGTAGCAAATTATTGTGATTGATATTTATTTATATGCTAGTATTATTAGTATCTTCCAATCTCAGCTTTGAAAACATCAAAACGGATTATATTGTCACTGTATTCAGTATCATTCATCAATTATTCATTAAATATTAGTATTTAGGAATCTCTTTTATATGTGATTGAGTTTTGATAACAATAAGTCATACTGTTGATTCAAATGGATACCTAAGTAGAATTAAATTATTGTAGTTTAGAAACCATGTGTAATTGCTATTGAATTATAATTAGTACAGATCAATATTTTTGTGAAGATAAGTTTAGGAAACCAAAACCAAATTCCACGAATATCCGAGAGAATTCCATCTTGGTTGTATTACATCCATTTTATGGTGATTTATGATCTGCGTATTTAGTCACAAGGTTCTGTTTGATTTAGTGGAATGCAAATTAACAATCACTCAAGGTCACCTCATTCTATTTTATCTTCTTATAATTAAATCACCTTCTATGAGCAATTGACATTAAACATATACTTTTCAGTGTGGAATGAATAAATATATAAATAAAATAGACTTGGCGTAAATAGCTGACAACAAATGATTTAATAATACAGTCACAGTTTAGTTCATTAAGGCCATAAAAAATATAAGATTCGAAAATGAGGGCGTGTGTATCCTAGCAATATCCTATGATTATTTCGACTTGATTGAATCACGGTAAAATCATAAATTAAACATTCGATCTCGGATTCATAAATTTTTGAAGGCACTGATCTCATCAAACCCTTTATTCCTCACGGAAAGTATTACTTTGAATTGGCAGCTTCTAGCTTACCATCTGCTGTGTTCGAGGAACATCATGTTAGCCAGCGGAGGAATGTTGGGAGGGAAGGAATGTATTGGAATTTATCTTGAAGGTTTGGAGGTCGTTGAGCATCAGAAAAGACTTCACTAGGTAAACAATTCCACAACTTTGCCGTTCTATTGATGAATGATTCTTGGTAAAGAAAAGTTATGCATATCTCGAGCCTAACAGCAGAGGCGACCCTCACTTAATTACTCTGAGGGGTGACCAGCCAGATGAAAAGCTACCTCCTTTTCTAACGTCGATAGACCTCACGCATCGTTCACATATATGTATTAACTACAATATTGACCAAACGCCATAAGAGCAATGTTAGAAAAGTGATGCTTCATTATATACGTCTTTCCTTGTCTAATTGGCACCGATGATCGAGGGCGCATGCGCAAAATTCAAATTTCATTCAAAATTCATTTTGGCGCATGTGCATAAATTCATCCTTGCCAATTGCACTCTTTTATTTTGACATCAGATAGGCTGTCCTTATTATCAATATTCGTAGTTAATACATATATGATCGTTCACGGTACCGTGGATAGACCTCACATGGCGACATCTATCAATAATAAAACTTGCTGGGTTTCAGTTCCGTGTATATATATATAATATATATATGTGATGGTTTTAGTTTTGTGAAAACAGGAATGAAGTAGAGCTGGGCTGAGTTCTGTGTTTGTAATCAATTTCCCTTGAACCAGAAGCCAGAAGTCAAATTGATTGGAATAATCATTGGCTATTAGAAAATATAAACATCTGAAAATTATGAACGGGTGAATATTCAAGTATGAAACAATTTACTTATGAATCCTATTCTCAAATCCAACATCTTGGGATAATGAAGATTATATCAGCGGACATACATATACTATGTTTGTTGATTATATTCACGATACAAATTTTATCGACGCGCCACTGGAAATTCAATTATAGGAATGACAGTTCGCATCGAATGATTATGTTCCATGAGAACTGAATGAGTTTTTGCCCGGTTTAAGCATGGCGGCAAGCGTATATTTGTTATGTGACTTTTTGTAGTAGTAATATGTAATCTTCTGCTGATAACGACTCCATAGTTGAGGAATTATGTAGTTCGGCCATCTCTTGGAACTGTTGTTGTAAGATGTGAGCGACGTTATCCACAGAAACCCAATCGTCCTACGAACAAAAGACCAAGACGATTCCTTGATATCTAGTTATGGCGTCCCACGACCATCACAACAAGGGAAGTAATGAGGAGGAAAATGAAATTTTTTATGGAAAGGAATCATGCTACGACTCATTACCAAACAACTCTACGTGCCCACTATGTTTATCAACGTATGCCCGGTGCACTTGTAATGTGTCTAGTAATACATTTGGTGATAGAATCTTCAACAGCACAGATGGTGAGATATATTTGTAAACAAAACAGAATAACCACAATATTTTGAATTCATTAGTTTGATTTAAACTGTTTCCGTTGCAGGAACTTCAACAGATGACAATTTTGAACCTGTGAAAAATGGTCATATTACTCCCATGTATGATGAGAAGACTCTTGAAGACTTGGAGAGGATGTGTAAATCCAGCAATAATTTTTTCTTAGACATTCAGAAAACAACACCAGAATATGATTCAAGATCTTCCACTCAAAATGAAATGGATGAGAAAACTGGCTTCAGTGATCAGGTCAACATCAAAGCTGAACTAGAGACAAACTTCAATGGTGATAAGTTGAACATTTGTTCTGTTGAAGAAAGTGATGGTGAGACCAAATTTGAGTGTATTGTACGGACAGGTGACATTGATATGGCATTAGACAAAATGTCTAGCACTGTGGCTGACAAGGGTAATTTTAGTGATGTTAGGTTTAATAATAACCCTCCATGTAATATTGTTTCACACTCTAATAACACACCTGATCAATCGAATTGTCAACAAACTCTTGCAGATAAAAATTCAACATCTGACAAATCTGGCTGTGATTCTAATTGCAATATAGGTGCTGTGAAGAGTCAAATTGATAGTCCTAGTCATTCTGCAAATCAACAGTTGTCACCAGATTGTGGCCTTCAGAATATAGATAACAGTACAATTACACCCAGTGATGAAGCACTCTCCACTAATGAGGATAAAAGTGAGAAACAGAAAAAAAAAGTTTGTTCTCATTTAGTGGACCAGTTGGATTATGATCTACTGAAGGGTAAACAAGGTATTGAGTTGCTGACTGCCATAGAGGAACAATCCAATGTTAAACTGAAGTGTCTAGAAAGACATACATCAAGTTCTACTGAATCAGGCACAGCTAGCTCAAAAGGTGGAGGTTGTTCCCCCAGAAAAGGCCGTACAAGGTCTGTAGATGTGGTCGCAAAGACATGCAAGGGAGTGAAAAGAGCCCATTCTGCAGACACAAATTTTGCAGGAGCTAAGGTTCCCAAAATCAACTTCGACCTATATAAGAAAGACAAGAAACCTGTATTGACATCAGCTTCCTCCCCACACAGAACTCATAGGCATAAAGATGATAGAAGGCATAGTAAACATGATTCAAAAAGTAAAAATGTTAGCAAGGATAATTCAAAGAAATCAACACACACTAGCAGCTCCTCAAAAGATAAATATTCACATCGTAGTGAAGTCAAACCAAGACTTTTAACCAATGGAAATTATAGTTACCCACCCGAAAATGTGAGTGTAAACAGTCCATTCTTATTGGTATCATCATGTTACCTCATTTTATGAATTTTTATTATTTTGTTGATATCTCATTTGGCACATTTTGATTCCTTCATATAAATGTACAGCTATCTATTGTCTCAAACCAACGATGTTATATTTACCCACTATTTATACATAATATTTGAGAGAATTTGTATTTAACCTCAACTCAATTTTGTTCTAGAAATCATTCAAGTACCGAAAGTATTTTCATATAGAAACTCATACTAATGGAGGTGCTAAAATCCTCCGAATGTACAATGATGAAATCCAGCACTTGAGTTCAAATGAAATCAAAGATCTAGCCAAAGAATTTTTCAAGCTAGCCTTCTATGAAGACAAAGAAGGCCATGCCATGTTTGTACTAGCTGTTGTACATGGTTCTGCCACATATCTGCCAGACATTCTGACATATATGGCAGAAAATTACCCTCACCTAACAGTTAAGAATGGTTTGTTGAGTAAAAGTTCTGACATTGAAACAACAACTATGTCTGCTTATAATGAGAATGTTTGCAAAACTTATGAGGCTGGTACAGTGAGATATGGACCATTACATCAGATAAGCATAGTTGGGACTGCTCATGAAGAAGTGGGTGGTTACTTTCCTGATATCTTGGAGTTACTTGAAGAGAATCCTTTCCTACATTTGGTAAGTTCAATCTCATAGCATACAGAGTTCCTTCATTATTGTATTTTTCATTCACTTTCCAAAAGTATTCTTTATAAATGCTTTGCCATGTAATGAATGATTAAATTAGGCTTTTTATCAATGTTATGGAGATTTCTGTTCTGGTACATACACTTGAATAATTTTTTTCACTGAAAAGGCAGTTGCTTTTGTTATCATTGAATGCTTTCACAGGCTCAAACAGTTTCTGTTCAAGGAGAGAAAATAGAAAATCTTTGTATTCTAATAATCTGTAGCAAGGCTATTAACAGCAACTTTTTCACTAAAGTAAATCTCTTCTCTCAGACTATGCCTTGGGGTGCACTATCAATATGTGACCAAATGAAGCCAAGTGAAAGTAATGATGGTCCTATCATCTGGTGTAGACCTGGAGAACAACTAGTCCCCACTGCTGATCTCAAAACTCCAAACAAAAGAAAAAGGTAACAAGGTATCAGACTTTCCCAACTCATTCAATGAATAACATTGATTTCCATTCTAGAACTGGCATAAATGAGTTGAGGAATCTACAGTATCTCCCGAGAATGTCTGAGGCCAGGGAACATCTGTTTGAAGACAGGACTAAAGCTCATGCTGATCATGTTGGGGCTGGTCTCGACAGAAAGACTACTGCTGCTGTGGGCATATTGAAAGCCATACATGGAGGAAGGAATGAGGGACCTATCAATAGGATAACCAAAGATGTAGTAGCATTTTCGGCTAAGCACTTTGATGTGCTAGCTGAGAAATTACAGTTGGATCTTCATGAACCTCCCATATCACAGGTATGATATTTTTTATCTGTGCATTGGTATAATTACATATCAAAATATTTATCTCAGTGTGTCCAATGGATAGAAGATGCAAAATTGAACCAACTCAGACGAGAGGGTATAGAGTATGCTAGAGTCAGTCTATATGACAACGATATCTACTTTTTACCCAGGAATATTATCCATCAATTTCGTACTGTTTCTGGCGTTACTAGCATTGGTGAGTACTTGAAATCGTTCTACATCATTTCTTTGATTCCATAAAATATACAGGGTGATTTACCTAAGAATGCAAGATTTATTCAGTGGTATATTTCTGCCACATGAACTGTAAACAAAGTGGAAGTTGAAAAAATTATAAAAATAGAATAAAAATACCTCATGATTATCAGGCAATGCACGCCCATGATGGAAACATTGATCTTGCGGATACTTCGGCGACTGCCGATAAGTGATGTCCGTATACGTACGTATGTGTGTGTGTGTGGGTACGGCTAATTCATATCGAATTTGTTCCAAAACGTCTCGAAACGTTCCGAGTCACAATGTCATAGATTTTTGAATACTAAACTTCATGTAACAACACGAATGGAAATCCATATCTCATCAATGTTGTGGTAGGTAAAATCAGTTGACAAACTTTTCTTAAATATCCACGAAAGAATTGATTCCTTAAGGTTCATAGGGGGGTTGTAAAAGCCAGGAGTTCATTTTTAATTCAGTTTTTAACAACTACTATCAACCCATTATTTCAAACTGAACTGAAGGTTATTGGTTATTGCTTGTGATCACTGTGTCATCGCCTCTCGAACATCGGAACGATTAACACCCTGTTGCCAGCTCTTCACTCTTTACACAAAAACGTTTACACATTCAAATATATGAGTAGGTATTAAACAAGTATAATCATGAGATACTTGCAGGCACTTTCTCTGATGCCATACTGATACACAATATTTTTTTGCATCTTGAGTAAATTACCTTGTATGCACCTCAACTAGGTCAACTGTGAATGTTTTTTTTTTAAATATCGAGAAATTGGTTTATATGTATAAATTTGGTGGATTAGCTCACATAAACTATTTGTTAAAACCAAAGAGGTAACAACAAACTGGCTGGTTATAATTACATCAAAGTAAATAATTTTTAAAACCTGACTCTTTCAGCTTGGCATGTTCGGTTAAGGCAATATTACAACAGTGGGGAGAACAATCAGCCTGAGAAGAGGACTGCCCAATGTAGTAAATCTTCAGAAAAGATCCCTGAAAAAACACACCAAAAGACGCCTCTTAAGTCTTCTAATCACAATGAGGATAATCCTCCACTGAAAATGAAATTCAAACTAGACTTCGGAAAGTATGCTGCTCCAGAGAATATGAAAGAAGAGAAAAATAAATACAAATGTCGCGATAAAGATAGTGGTGAAGATAAAGAAAAGAGCAAATCAAAGTACAAGGACAAACATAGAGAAAAGTCTAGGAGTGATAAAGATCGCCGTAGTCACCATCACAAAGATAAGCACCGAGATAAAGGTAAGGTCAAAGAAAAAGAAAAGAGCAGACATCACAATTCTCATAGACATGATCGAGACCGAAGCAGAGATACCATTAAAAAACAGAGTTCCGGGAACAGAGAAAAACACCGACACAGTACCACAAAGTTGAACCATTCAAGTACCGATAGCGGTAATACAAAGACTTCTCTAAGCAACAGTACTTCTTCCACAATGCCTTTATCCAACCATTCATCATCTGAAATCTCTACAACATCTATCATCACAACAGAATCGCCTACTAAAAGTATAGGAAGTGACACATTGAACGTGTCTCCTGTGAAACAACTTCCAGAAGTGAGTTCTTCTCCTGTTAAAAAAAGTAGACCTATCAAAATCAAAGTACAGAAAGTGCAGAAACCACCTTCGACAGATTTCCTTGGTGATATCCTGAAGGATATGAATAAATGTGATCCTCACATTTAATATTAGGCAACAGGTCGGGTGGGAAGTGACTGAATATTTCTGATATTCCAGCATTCACTTCTTGTTCGAGCTGTTGGAGTCTCTGTTCACTTTGTACATAAGTTGATTGTCTGTTGAAAGATGTATGTGGGAACACGGTTGAGGTTATGTGTATTGGATGTCCATCTGAATTTCTCATTTTTGAGGCACCTAATTCGCCAACATCATTATTTTTTTTCATCGCTACTTCAATGTCGGCAAGTTGAGATGAACAAGTGAATTTTTATAGTGGAGTGGACACTGATCCATCCTGGGGGACCAAGAATCGAGACCGCCGGAGTGATGTCAGTATTGAAATCATGACCGTCCGGCAGCTCGAATATGGTTCAGGTTGGTCACAGTGTATGAACAAGGTATATCTTCATGAGTTAACGCGATCTATATAAATATATATATAGATCGATATATATTTTTCAAGAGATATATATATATATATATATATATATATATATATATATCTTGAAAAAATCGAATAACACAAAAAAGGTTCATTTTAGGTGTGGAGGTGATAGGTATGATACACGAATTTGTATCAGAATCATGAAAGGTATCCAAAGATTTCTTATAATGCAGGGTCCTATTGAAAATAACAAAGATGACGTTACATCTGGAGAGACCAGAAGCTTCACAATAACGAAAATATCTCCTTTGGATTCCCAAAGTTTCCGTTAACTCATGGAAATAACAGTGCTCTAGCCAATCATAAACGATTACGCCGAACTATCATTTATGTATTCATAATATATGGATGAGTATTCGGTTAAAAACAATTGCGAGGATTCTCCGCTTTTTCTCCATTTGTTATGGAATGGCATTAGCTGTTGTGGTAATCTTGCGGCAGGTCACGTTTATTCCGGAATTGGCTCTCAGATATAAATGTTTGCTGTGGAATATTTATTTCATCATGTAATGTGGAATTTGGTAAAAAATATCAAATTTTTGCTCAACCATTTGAATTTGTCTAGAAAAATGCTCAAATCTTTTGTTTCGCTCAACGACCCTCTAGATATAGACAGGCCGAATTCTATTTCATGACAGATTGACTTTCGATTCCCGATTTTTTTAAGGCTCGTGCATGTGATAATGTTTTATCTATATATAAATGTATCTCATCATTGATCATGTAAAAATTGAAAACCCACTTTTGAAGATATGATTTCCATCAAATGTTTGGTGAATTCAGATATCATGTACTGATTATTTTGTTTATTTTGTATTTCCTGGTTTCTATCTGATGGGTGGGTCGAATATCATGAACTCAAATTTCAATAAAAAGAGAAATTTTGATTGAACAGCATGTATTGGTGATCATAGTAATTAATTAAAAATGTTTTTTATCTAATCATGAGCTCAAAGCAGCAGTTGGCCTGTGATATACCGAATGACCCATTCAACCTGGAACATTAAATGTGGATCACTGTGATCAACTTGAAACTTTTGAAAAACAAAGTGGATTCTTGCCATAATTCAGTGGCAAAGGTCAAATGGTTATATCACTCTGTTGGGTTATCACTGAATTGACATATTTTGTTATGTTTTTTTTACTGATTATAGTTTTCAACAAATATGCCATTGTCAAGTTCGATGGGCTATCCTATATACACTTTAGTGGGCTAATTTTTGAAATGTAATCAGGACCATCGATGTTGGGTGACGCGGATAACATTATCTCGGATCTTTGATCAAGCCAAGCAACTATTTATTTTTTTATTCCTGGTGACTTGAGTTTTGGTGTGTATTATCATTCCTAGTCATGGAAATTAAGTCCGAAAAACTGCATTCTTTAATTTTGTTGTCTTTTGTGGCAGAGTTTACTTTCATAAGTAATGAATGGAAAGAACTCATTGGCTCAAAATTCGTGTTATTTCAAGAAAACAGACTGTCAAGTGTTGAGAATTGTTAATTCTTTTCATGTTTCATGAAGATATAAATGAATGGCGAAGAAGGAATATATTCCTCTATTTCTGCGTAGATCTATGGAAAAGCCAATCTAGTTTTAGCGATTTTTCACGGTCTTGAAATTATGGCAGCCTATTTTTTTTTTCCAAGTCACTGAAGTGTTAAAATTTGTTTAACACTGGATTTCCCAGAAAGAATATCTATATACTATGTAGAATCTCTAGAGAGAATATATTTAATTATATACACATATATTTATATTTATTATTTGTTTTCAAAATGTGAAACAGATGTGTAAAAGTACTATTGAATTGTACATAAACTTTTATGCAACAAAATATTTTATTACATTTTACAGTCAGCTTGTATAGATTTAGAAATATTTGTGTGTATTGCCATTATCATAGGTACCATATTTTTATGGTTCGTAAAGTTCTCAAGATTTGAAATAATTTTATTATTTGTTTCTGATTATTATTTTTTTCCACACAGATTTGTGTTTTGAAGAAGTTACAAAGGATGGTGCAATTGAAAAGATTGTTTCAAAATCTTCTACTTATCATTGTTTTCGAAAAACTGAATTCGATCAACATAAATAGAACAACTTTCAAGTTTTATTGAATTTCCTGTATACTATTTCAAAAGTACAAAACCCTTCTTGAAAACTTCACAGATCGTAAAACTGGAGAAAATTTGAGAATATTTAAATCATATTTTCTGAATTATCAGTGTGAACAATAATCTTAGTGCATTCAGTAAACTAACTGCTTCATCTCAGAGATTGATGTTTCAATCTTAGATTCAGTATATCTGTGCCCACACTAATCGAAAAATCTGTGACTTAATTTTGCCTATATTCGATATCTTTCAAACCAATGATCTTCTATAAGAATGATATGTAAATATGTACAGTAAGAGTCTGTTGTACAGTTTTTTACATAGTCAAAACCTTTATGCGTTGTATACATCAAGCAGACTATATAATATAACAATGTTAAAAATGTTTTTAGTAATCAGTTTTTGTTGGAATCGATATGAATTCACTTCTATTTTGTGAAGACGTTCCACTTTATAGCTTGTACAAATCTATAGAAATTGAACAAAAATGATGAGAAAGTTTGAACAAGACGAAATAAAATTTCAATTGTCATGATTTTTGAATATTTTCGGGATCAAAAAAAATATCCCAAACGCAATTCCAAAGTGCCGATTCAAAATAATATACTATCGATTTTTCGATGAACCTTCGTCAGTGGCTCTGTTTCATAGCCTTATTGTGGAATGTCTCATTTTTTTCGGATATTATATCAATGAGCTTACACCACATATTATTATTTCCCCTGGAGGATGTAAAATTGACTTGACATTTTGAAAATAACGTTGCTCATCGGTATAGTTTCGATATAATATGCCAACCAGTCCTATGTATATTGTCTCACTGTATGTGTATGGTAAATTGTATTTAATTTATTTATTTAAAGAACATAATAATATAAGCAACATCTTTTATAATGCGATATTTCAGAGTACTACTACCTATAACATGTCAGGTTGAATTCATTGAATTTACTTTCTGAAAAATTGTATTTGAGAGTGTTTAGTATTCATACGATGTGATAATTGTTTTCAAAATTTTTCTAGATCACAGTAATTATATTGAGTATCATTGCTAAGGTTATGGCATTTGATTAACTTAACTATATATTTTGATACTGCATCATATTTTCACATTCCATAGTAATTATTTTTAGTTGCTGCAGATCCTGTCCTATATTATATTACCATAGTAATGCTTTTTACTTCAATACTTCGCGGATAGGCAACTTGAGAACTACAAATTAGTTGTGTTCTGTAAAAATGTTCATACAAATGTATATTTGCTGGAATTTTTTATGTGGAATTTTGGTTTTATTCCAATAAACCTTCGAATAAATTTTAATTCAACAACTACACAATATCTTGATATATTTCAAAAATGTTATACCATATACTGCCTATCCTGTCCTTTCAGAATATATATAATATAAACTGTGGAGACCACTTATGGAATAAAATTATTTTTGTCGTTATTCTCGAGATTGAGGTGGTTATAAGATATATATGGTCTTATAACCATCTCACTCGAGATATATGAAAAATGTTGAAACTTATCGACTTCATCTGATGATCGTACACAGCAATCAGTGGTTCGCAGAGCCACAAGCAGAGAGACCAGAGATCTACGTACGAATTCTAAAGCAATGGAACATCTCATTTTAGAAGAGAGAAAAGCGGCGTATGTTTGGTTATGTTAGCTGTTCTGTGTTTACTTTTCAAATGTGATGATAATGTCAGAGAAACAAGTAACTACTATTATATTTTTAAATATTTGTGATACGTGTAAAAATTCGAATTTCTATTATATTTGATTCTAGTAATAACTGATTATCAGGAATGTTGGAAATTCTGAAACTTCTAGAATTGATCCCGGTACATGTACCTTAGTAGTGACAGGGCTACTGAGCAGTATTTTTTTGAGCGATATAATATTTGAGAATTTTTTATCATTTCAACATTTCAGTATGTTGATTGACATAACTGAAGAATTTAGAAAGTATTCCAAACATTGTCACAGCTTGAGACGGATAATAGAAGAAACCGAGAGCTCTTTTGAAGAGGTCAACAATTCAATACAGTTAGTGGGTGAGTACCTAGTGAGGAACATATTTAGTACTATAAATACATGGGCATCTATTGAATCAATGCTATCAACTCGTAACATCGAAACCCCTAAGCAATAATTGACATGGGATTTTACCTCTGAGAAAATAGATCTTTTGTTACATGATTCTGTTACTACATTTTGAGTACATCAAGATATTTGTCTTCTTCCAGATGAGATAAAAGAAGATTTACTGAAGACTGGCATAAACCAGTTGAGACCAAAACTAGAGCAAAGTCCAACAATACTAGTATTTGGGCAAAACTGTAGTTCTAAAGCTTCATTCGTTAACAAATTCCTAGGGCAGAACATCTTACCTTCTTTCAGTTCGAAATGGAGATGTGTAAGTGCTTATTACTTTTCTGATTTGAAAGATTTAAAATGTCCCATTTTCTATAGTACTTTTGCATAGCATTATTTATTCCACCCATAGTATGGGTACCTGCCTACTTTGAACTGACATTCTCCACTTTTTCTTTTTTTTTTCTTCAAATGAACTTGTGTTTTGAAATGCAGTCCCCTTATGAGCTACTTACAGTTACTGTAGCTGAATAAAGTAACTGTGAGTTGAGTAAAAAAAAAACTAAAATTGTGACTATCATAGCAGATCAAATTTACTGAAAATTGGCATGCTCCTGTTTTTTCAGGCCTATTTCTTTTTTACTTCAAAAATTATGTCAAACCAGTTTTGGAGTTGTTTATAAAGAGAAACTCTGAATTCGAAAAGTATAATCTTCTGAGCCATGAAAATAATCAATTCAGTCTCTTGCTTTTTTTCATACGACTAACTGTTTGCCAAAAAAAATCGTAATCAATGAAAGGGGGGTATTTTCCCAACATCCTTTCCTATGTATTGAAAAGCATCAATGATTAGTTGACGGAACCTACATTGGTTGCAGTTCGGACACATGTATGGTTGAAGAAAAAGTCTCATTTCAATTCCTACAATACGACCTTGAAATATCTACATCGAATTTTGAATCACCCTATATATTTGCATATAAATTATATAGGTGCCTATAGTACTCCTGGTGATTTACTCGAAATCATTGATGAGCAAATTTATCACAGACAGCCTATCAGGCCTTTGGTGATCAACAGTTTATTTAAAAATCTGTTGTGATATGTTTCAACCTTTTCATGTACTTTCTTATCGGGAAATGAACATTATTATTATTATTATTATTATTATTATTATATTATTTCAGTACACAGACCACAAATCTAATTATAATGAGTTCTGAGGCAGTAGTATGTAATATGTTTTCACATTTCTTGAAGGTGACGTTCATTTACGGGCATCCAAAAAATATCCATTTAACCCTGGGCCACGAAATCGAAATAGTAGAAAGACTCGAGGCGCTCGAAAAACCATGGATAACAATACCTGATGTCGATTTACTAAGAGGTGATAACGAATGTCTCTTGGAATACTGCCCCTCACTCGAAGTTGAGTTGCCCCACATTGTTCTCAAAGAAAATGTCAAACTCATGGTCCCGCCGGATTGTCCTTTAGAGCTACTCAACGAAACCTTATGTAAATATGTCGAGAATGTTCTACCAATTGTTGTGTATACTACGTCTGAAGGCGTTCTAAGTGATTCAGTAAGGATATTTTGTATTGGTCAACTTGTTCTCGATTTTATTGACATTTATTCATAGAATATTCAAGAAATTCGAAAACTGAAAGATATATATAAAGTACCTTTTTTGGTTTACTCTGTTTGGAATGGAGAAACGAAGACACGTAGCACTGACTCTCTGACAGAATCAGAACAGCATTCGTTAGAATCAGAAAATGGACAGGAAGTCAGGAATCTACAGAATTTACGTGATCAGCTAATGAGACTGGGTTAGTATAAAAATCTGGATAAAACAGTTTTGACCTCAAAAGCGATATAATCCCATTGGTAGTATGATGGATCAGCTTGTTTTTTCAGGATTAATAAGTGATACTGAAAATTTAAAGACTGTCAAGGGAGATCGAAAATCTCATTGTTTGGAATGTTCATTAGATACTTTGATAAGTGATAAGAATGTAAATGAGGATTTTCTGATCCACATAAGGAATGTACTGAAATATACAGTTTTGAGATTAGCAGCCAAACTAAGTGAGGTATATTTGCCTGAAATAGCAAATCCTTCGAAAATATCAGATTGTGTTTTCCAGGTACATAATAAGTGTTTAAGGCAGTTCATACTGAGCGCTTTCGATATGGCACGCGAAATACAGATAACCCCAAAACGTATTGAGTATGCTCAGAAGGTTGAATTGCAATTGTATGAAACATTGATGAATATTGCCTGTGAGCAACAAGAAAAAATAGCTGTGATCATTCAAAGAACACTTTTGGATATGAAATCCAATGTTGCTGAAGTTTTGGAAGGATATAATGAAAGTAACTTTTTCTCTTCTAGGTAGGTTATCCTTCACAATATCTCAGTATATTTTTTCTAGATATTAGTCTCAATCGAACTGCCAAAACAGTTACAATGGAAATACAGCAGCTGGTGTTGAGTAGACTGAACACATCTGTTGCAACCCAAATCGTCCAATCCGTTGGTTGTTTGCATGAAAGCTTCACCGGTACATTACAGCGCTGCCTCGAGAGTCTAGAAAAAAACTGCCACGAGTTCGAAGGAAATGTATCAGCTTCCGATGCTGTGAGACAGATAGTCAGTGCGGCATATAACATCAATCTGAATTCGTCTTCTTCATTTTCAATAGTCCATACTTTGATGGATCGCTTAAAGATCTTGTTGTCCACGTTTGCACTTCCTTGGTCTTCTGGCGGCCAAGTCCAGTGCCACTTTCAGTGGCAGTTGCAAGTTGCTACGAACATGATTGACAAACTCAGTGCTTTCAAGCTTGCCAAAACCATATCTGTTCAGGTAGGAACGACAGGAACTTCGGAGCATCAGAACTTTCAACTCCTCATAACATTTTTCAGTTCAAGGAACATATCAGAGCGTCCCATGAGTCTTTCCAATCAGCTATTCGTTTACTGGAAAACCAGCTGTCAGGTCAACTAGAACAAACTGAAGAACAAAGGATAGCGATTCGCAAGAAGCATGCCCCAAGATTCGCTAGGCTAACGTTGGAAAGCACTTCTCTTTGCGACCTCATCAGGCACGGAATGCCCAAACAGCTCAAAGAAATAGGCAGAGGTCAATATGGTGTGGTATCAGCATGCGAACCCTGGGCTGGAATAAACCCATGCGCTTTCAAGTCTGTAGTGCCACCAGACGACAGGCA
Source organism: Gastrophysa polygoni (assembly GCA_963576655.1). NCBI lineage: Eukaryota > Metazoa > Arthropoda > Insecta > Coleoptera > Chrysomelidae > Gastrophysa > Gastrophysa polygoni. The sequence continues at coordinate 4,375,029 of OY755085.1, forward strand.
CTGGAATGATTTGGCTATGGAATTTTTTTACACAAGGTTGGTCCACTATTCAAGATTTTTTTGCATTAGCATTAGTAATCTGTAAGGTTGACTACTGAGATATCCGCCAGCTCTGTTGACAAATGTATTTCATTTTGAAATATACTCGCAAATTGTATGACTAAATCAAATATACAGGATGATTCACCTAAGAATACAGAAATTCATTCAGTATTCATAAACTCCCAAAAATAACCTTCCACCTTCATTCTACAACATCCACGTCTTGAACGAATGCTCAGACAATACTGAATCATCGTCCGATCCGATTAGCTGTTGTATATCATACTGGCTATCGCTAGGTCTTCTACATATACGGGGTATCCGAGATATTAGACTAGTTGCTAATCTAATACGTGCTAGGTATTCAGTAGGAAAACTTTTCTTACGTCGGCGAAATCTCGATCATTCTTGCGACTCAAATAATAACAACGATCACCTCGACATTTCAAATGAAACTAGAGACCATCGTCTCTTTACCACCGAAACAATAAAGCGCAAAGTGTAAACAACTTCTTGTTCGGAAACATTTCTATTCCAACTACGTGTAGACATACGAGCATAATTATAGGATAATTATAAGATATTAGAGAAAGTAATTGACTTTATTAGATTTCCAGAGTGAATTTGTTTGTGTTCCTTTATTATGACCCTGCATCTGGTTGATTTAGATCAAGTTAGCAACACCAGGAATCACGTGAAGGAGAATGTATCAGTCTGTGTTTTGAAAGGGAGCGTGTCTAGCTGTCAGTGGCTTGTCTGGCGGTTTTAAGTGTCATTGCTTAATACGCCACTGTACTCTTAGGTAAATCAACTTGTAGAACCGTCATTCTATATAACCTGTCGTCAATTCTCTGGCATTTACAAAATGCTTTCCTTGGAGTAATTATAAGGTTTTCGATGAGAGAAGTGGTGAGTTCATTTTTTGAGGTGGTCTCAGTTTGGGATCCATTCGTATGAGCCTTCCGAATTCCTCCATATTCATTTTCAAGGGTCTTCCTTAATGAGTTTCATCGGATGAATCATAATTGCCATTATCAAATCTCCCGATTTGGTATAACTGATCCTTTCTATAACATTCTGAAGACCGTTCGAAAAGATGTTGTGGGTTTATTTGTTGTCAAACTGTCAATATCTTACTTATATTCTGTTCGCATTTTTTTTCTAGAACGATTCCTGAACATCCGCGAATTGTGAAACTGCGAGGGTCTGTGATAGACTACTCATACGGTGGAGGTAACACGCCTGCTGTACTACTCATAATGGAGAGGATGACCAGAGATTTGTACTGCGGCCTGAGATGTGGTCTATCCTGGCATGTGAGACTACGAATAGCCATCGACGTTATCGAAGGAATACGTTACCTGCACTCTCAAGGCTTGGTGCATCGGGACATCAAATTGAAAAATGTTTTGGTGAGCTATCCATTCAGAATTCCAGGATAAATTCGTTCAACTTGAATTGAATTTGCAGTTGGATACAAGAGACAGAGCGAAACTAACAGACTTTGGCTTCTGCATACCGGAAGCCATGATGTCTGGAAGTATTGTCGGTACCCCGGTACACATGGCGCCTGAGTTATTGAGTGGTCGATACGATTCGAAAGTCGACGTATACGCTTTTGGCATTCTCTTTTGGTATATATGCGCTGGTCAGGTGCGGCTGCCGACGCATTTCGACCAGTTCCAAAATAAAGAGCAGTTGTGGAATAGCGTCAGGAGAGGTGAATATTGAAATTACCAACGTAGGACGTTCGAAGAGGATGCTTTTTTTTTCCAGGGATGAGACCGGAATGCCTGCCCAATTTCGAGGATGCTTGCTGGAATCTCATGGAACAATGTTGGGCGGCAGATCCCGCGGAGAGGCCTTTGCTGGGTCATGTGCAACCTCAGCTGGAAGAAATTTACAATAGCGTCAAGAACAAATTTCCTGAAAAGTTAGGCAGTTGTACTAGAAATTCTTTTTAGCCTCATTTTTTATCAGAAGCTTGAAGATCAAACCCATGATCTATAATTTTTATATCAAAGATACTTGGCATATCGCTCGGTCATTTTTATATTTTTATTTATTTGCTGTCTTATGCTTGAGTTTGAAGAAATTTGGTTTGATAAAACCTCTTTGATTTCTTTAACGACGTTGTGATGAATTATTATATTTATTGTTTTTTATTGATTTAACCATAATTTATCAAACTTTTCGTAGGTATTCCTATAGAGAGCTTTAACTTTTAGCTTTTACGCTTTTACAAAACAGATATGTTAGTGATTTTCGTTTATACTTTCTTGTCCTTAGTTTCAGATACTTATTCTTGCACCCGTCTTAAATAAATTATATTCGTTAAAAAAGGGATGTGTTTCATTAAATTACATTGGTTTTTGTATTACAAATGAATTCTAGTGATTAAATTCACAAGGTGATCCTCATTTGAGTTAGAGCAGATGAACTTTTTTCTTTTATATCTATTCGGTCAGACTCCCAGTGGGTCTTGTAAAGACAAAAAACTAAATTGTCAGGGTTGGTTCATTGTCATACTCAATTTCGCTACCAAACCCGAAATCGTTGAATTGACGACGAGTCATCATCAGCGTGGCTGGTCGAGAACATGAGGAAATTTCGCCGAATGTTGTAGAGGTAAAAACAAATAATTCTAGTAAAGAAATGAATTCGTGGAGTGGCCAGATTGAGTATGTACAGTGGAAATATATCGTTGTTTTTTCTACATCGTAAGAGAGTCAGCATGGGTGTGACTGGTCCAGAACATGAGAGAATTTCGCAGAAGAATTTAGAGGTAAAAACAAATGATTGAAGTACGGAGAGGTCGTATAAAATAGCCAATGGATCTGTGGAGATGTCAGGATTGTTCAGTGGAAAAAATCATTTTTTTTCTAAATTCCAGCAAGAACGATGAAACTGTACCTATTACCTTGTTATTTTGCACAAAAAAACATAGGTAAAGATTTAAATGTTTTTTATTTGATTCTCGATCAAGAAATATCCCACCTGACCAACACAAGGAACAGCTGTATCATTGCTGCTTTTCAGAAAGATATAAATTCTGTAGGATGTGCGCCTCGGATGATATCAAAGGTTTCAGATTTGTCACACTTCGACTTGATATGATGCATCCTTGCACAACAATGGTTGATTGAAACGAAACAAATTATAATACAAACACAAAATATACGGAAGCGACACTAATAATAAATCGATCGGTACATAATACAATGAATTTCATTAAGTACCTTATTTTGATTTTATTATATGTACCTATATTCTCCACTGACGTTGGATTCTCTCAAAGATCCCATCAGACAAATCATATTTCACATCTTCCCCAATATATGGGATAGAACACTGTTTTGTAGCAATTCGAGATAAGTACTGAGTAATACCAACTCATCGTTTCGTATGTTTCAGAACTTTTTGTCGATTCGATCTCGGTGATGAAACTGCGATGAAACACTGTTCGGTAACAAGCATGAGTTGTATTTCAGATACAAGTGGCATTTGTTTCAGAACATGAATAAACAAAGTTTCTCATTTGACATCCTTGTGATGACGCATAGGATATCAATCACGTTCATAAATCATGGGATGAAAGTCTGTTCAATAGCGATAGGTATGAGAACGATATTTCAGATGCATGTTGCATAGTATGTTCCAGAAATTTGTCGTGAAACAAAGTTCTTTGACAGAGCTGTCTTGTGATAGAGCTGTGAGACAAGGGAAATAACTTTATTCGCCTCCAAATTTCACGTACCTCACCTCTCTAGCCAAAAATGGAATAAGAGAGCGGAAAATCTTCAGATGAAATCGTTTACCATCTGTTGAGAATTGTGATTTCCACCGCGAAACCTGTATATTAAAAGTCATGAAGGCCCCACGTAAGGCCCAAACAACGAAGCAATACGGCACACGTGCCCTCTAATGTGACGTGATAAAGTAACAAACCCCGCAAACATCCTAGCCATATCAACTACCATAAATTTTCGATCACAACTTAAAAACCTTAAACCGATGATATCAAAATATATTTTGGAGGGTTCGATTCGCACGGAAGGGCCTCGGAACGGATTTGTCGGAAATATTCCGCGGATGGGAACACGTGCAGGTCGGGTGGCGGATATTAGATAACGCCGAATCGCACTTAGATGCGTGTTTGTACGCGTGAAGAAGTGTGGGCATCATGCGCATATGTTAATTTCTGTCTAATTGACTGCGTCGCTCCATCAGGAAAATGATAGATGAGTTGCCGAGAAAGATGAGATGTCTCCCTGTAATAGATTTCGAATCGCTTGCATGATGTGATTGGAAATTTGGCCACCATGATCAATTATGGTACGTTTTTATATTTACCAAATTGGTATGGTGGATTGCAAAGATGCCCAATGATTTGTCCATTTGAAATATTTTTTCTATCTGTGGACAACACGAAAGGGAAACCTATAATGTTCGGGGAACATCATGTTAACCAGCGGTGGAATTTTGGGAGAGAAGGAAGGTGTTGGAATTTTTCTTGAAAGATTGGAGGTTGTGAGCATCAGGAAAGACTTCACTAGGCAAAGAATTCCACAACTTGGTATAGCGATGTTCGACAGGTCTCGAGCCTGACAGTGTAGGGGTGACCAGCTTGAGCTCGTCTGGTTTGTCTACTAGGAATCGCACGTGGTGGCATAATAGATAATATTTCCGTTGAGCACTGACCGTGAAAGTATCTATGAAAAAGGCATAGATCGCCAACCTTTCTACGATGATCTAGAGAGGTCAATGATTTGGTGAGTGGGCTGAATTGAATCTAAGAACTTAAGCGAATGTTTGGGGGCTTGGCTCCAAACATGTGAACAGAACTCCAGGACAGGTCGAATTTGTGCTTTGTAGATCATAAGCAGTGATATTATTGGTCGAATGCTTACCACCACACCAACTTGGTGAATATAAAAATTAGCCATTGGTTATGAGTAGGTATGTGATAATCATATATAATAATGAAATATCGATGATGATATTGAGATCATAGGAAGAGACGAAAACAATAAAACACAAAGAGCATTATGTTCACTTGATACTGATAGAACTCGGCATTCTCTTTTCAAATTTGAGCATGAAAATGGTGAATTCAATAACAATTAATGAAAATACAACCGGTACCCACGAATTCTGTTCGCCAACTTGTCACTGGATTGTGTCAAACAGCGCTGACAAAATTTTTGTGAAAGAAAATTTTTCAATTTTGTGTTGCACTCAGTTGACACAGACAGACTTATCTCAGACTTCATATAGCTATCTAATCATAATGTATCTCGCACAACAATGGTTGATTGAAATGATACATGTCATCTACAGTATTTCATCATTCACAGAGTAATATATATGCAATTTTCACTTTTACACTGAAATGTTGAATTTTTTGAATATTTTAATGTTCATTTTTCAGAACAGACTGATCTCTCATGTAATAGATCTGAGAGCTGAGACAAGTGGGATCAACTGATCAAGACGAAATAAGCAAAACGATGAACTGAAGGCGAGTGCTGTAATATGAGAGTTGTTAATAGCCATAATATTTGGGTTCAATACTGAATTATCTACAACTATTAGAAGTTGAATGAATGCCATTAATTTAGATAAATCTTACACGTTATGCATATTATAATCAATAGTTTTTTTAATGAAAAAAAACATGTTATATAACTACCTAACTGAACGTTACTAGCCATTCGATCTGATGCTAAATGATTTTAAGGGAAGAGAAGTCCATTTTATATTCAGATGAATTAAATATGTGAGGGCGAGGAACCGATATTTCTTATTCCTGAACTGCGCTTTCTATAATACGTACCCTCGGTGTAGAAATATGAAAATCTCGAAACGACAAGCACATGTGTCGACACTATTAAATTAAATTTCTTTTCTTTGTGAAAAGAATGGCTCTAATTTCTCAAATTCGAATTATCTACTTTACATTCATTTTAAATTTAGAGTGCGCGTGGAAAAGTTTGAACGTTTTTAATATTTAATTTTGTTTGATTTACGATTGTGCCCATGTTCAGATCCAGATCATTGGCGTTCGGGAGAACGTAGAACGTTATGTCACAGAGTCTGTGGAAGACATTACGATAAGTTATTCAATTTGCTGTAAAGTTTGGAATGGATCGAACAATTCACTCAATCGAATATACTTGAATTTTTATTATATCCGAGGCAGTAATATATAGTAGGTATATACAGGGTTTATCGCAGAACATTGTTCATTTCGTTCTGAATACAGAAACTGACATTTCATGATAGTGTTTAGGTTTTTCTCCTCAACTCCATTTCTGAGTTACTAAACTTTGCTGCATCATCAATCATTCAACTAGATGCGGATATAAAAAACCCTTTCTATATAAATCAATTCATTCAGCAAGCTCTATCGTATGAGAATGCAAAGAAGAAAGAATAATATAGAATACATGGTGCAAATACAAAAGTTTCTGTCAACGTCTAACCGGTCTAACCTGAATTTAATAGCCAAATTTTCGAAATTAGAACGGGTTATAGGTTCATGATGAACCCTGTGTATAAAAAAAAGTGTAATATTTCTCATGGATACAGAGGTTGCTACATAATCTGACAATATTCGATTTGAGTACTCATCACTCAAAAACACAATCATGCTAAGTATGAAAAGTCCCCTATGTATGTTGGTATCTGTCTCTATAACATATTACCAAGTGATATGAAAACAATGTCATCTCAAGTTTTCAAAAAACAGTTGAAGGTTTTTTTATCAAAAAAATGTTTTTACACAGTGGATGAATTTATACTTGAAGTTAATAATGTCAGGTCACTTTCATTGTGACGAATACACTGTAACATGTTCTCTATATGACTTAATCCTTACTTTTATACTTTTATATACTTTTATACTTCTACACTATATATATATATATATATATATATATATATATATTATACCTAGGAAATATGACCTGTCCCATCTACATATTGTAGCACAAAGGACTAATAAATCTATGTATCTATCTATCTATCTATCTATCTATCATGAGATATTGTCATGCACCATTTTCACTGGTGAACTTTTCATAGTGAGAATACTTCAACAGCAAGGTACAGTGTATGGTGCCAATGTTTTTCATGTTTTTTGGGGGACGGCAATGAATGTGTTAGAGGAATGGAAACATATGGAGGTTCGAGGGATTCGGAGCGAAAGAACGGTCATGTGGCGACAAGAACTAACTTCACGCTAATGCGAATACGATCGAACAACCTTGCCATGAATTTTCTCACAAGAAAATCGCTTTTTCATATGTTATCTGGTGGATTCCATCGATGAACTGAATTGCGGATGCATGGGAAGGAATATTACCTCTGATAAGAGGTTATTATACACATATTCAAGAAGTAAGTAGCTGGTGATGAGTGGAAAGATGTATGAGTTGTCCTAAATCATTTATTGGACCGTTTTTCTCAGCGCACAAACCTGGTATATCGTTGAAATCATAATTTTATAGTGTTCCATTTGAAAAAAAAACAATTTTACCAACCTAGGTTCATTTATTTCGGATATCCTGTGTATGTCGAAATAATGTACATATAAGTTTCAGAAATGATTTAAATATTTTTCTTAACTCTCTTATCGGTTCAGAAATGACCAAGAGCCAGAGGGGGAAGGTATTTATGGTGAATCAGCCTGTACATTTCGAATGAAATATATATTTGAATCGTTTCCTTCACTCGAAGTTGAAACGGGTCACACTGTACATGTACACTTTCATTTCATTGAATTGAATTTCTGCCGCATATATCCCCGGCTTATTCGTTTCGAATCTGTTTTCTGGCCAGAAAGTCATAATCCCGGAGTCATTTCTCACGGCACACCTTCCGTATAGTACAAAAATGTCCCAAAGCGCACATGGCAAGACGATAAAGTTTTATTCGATTTAATAGTCATAGAGGTTTAACCGTTCCGACCAACCCTCTTAGTAATAAATGAAATACAAGATTGTAATACGTATAAAGCTTCCATACAGGGAAACTGGACTCGAGTATTTCCTGAATATTTCCTGAAATGTCATACGATAAAATGATACAATTTGGTGGACGAAAAATTACTTCACAGTTTCGTTGAGAGGTGTATAAAACAGGCAATCTGCAATTTTTTTCAATCGATTTCACTGGAAAATGGCACCTGATTGCAGATTAATCATTATTTACTGCATTGTACATAGAAAGTCTGTTTCTTGCACAGAATTGCATTATTATATCTCATGGCGTTTCGGAAATATTCAAGAAACACCCTCTTCGGGAGCCATTTTCAGTCGTATCAGCGGAGTGGAGTTTCTGGACTATACACTGTGTCCAATTGTTGATGCTTCTGCCAGCTGTCTTCGAAGACAGACATTTGTAGTTTTCACATTACTGTTCATGTTTAAGGTACAGGTAATGAAATTGAGGTAATTAGGTGAGGAACCTCAGACCATTGAGTAGTTTTCGAAATACATGGCATTGGAAAAAATGAAAATAAATCTATTGAAATATCTCATCATGATTGGCTGAATTCTTCTCATCCAAATTCGACATATTTTTATTTCTCCAAAATCCTCAACTTTTGGTGGAAAATTTATTTTGGACGAATACAGGAGTTCTGATAACTATATTAACCACATTTACTTCGCCACTGGAAGAATTACCTTCATGTATGGTATTTCAACTTCCCTTTTCAATTTCCTTGAGAAAAAATGATAGCGATATATTGTTCATCTTCTCGATGATCATCTTTGTCACTTCGAAGCATATTTCGAATAAACGACCCCTTTGTAATGTTCACACCGTCTATGTCAGAAGACTACCTAACTGTTTTATTGTTTCTAGGTGAAAACAATAACAAAGATAATGTTTTCTTATTCCATAGATAACCCTGTACGTTTTTGCCAGGACCAAATATCTGTTACAGGGTGAACGTTTCTCTCGATGCAAATAAAGGCGCTGATGTCTCAAGATTGAATTCGGATGCACGTATGTGGACCGGACTTGAAACAGTTGAATCGGGAGCATTATGGGAAAGGATTTACGACAGTGACAGCCGCCACGGTCGTATTCTGCCATTCCTACCTGAACGACGCTGTTGAAATATCTGGGAGAAACCCGCTCCCCAACGCGAATGTCTCTATATCAGGGCACTTTGGAAAAATTTATTATTATCAGGAATCATAGGAGTACTTTTGTATTCCCGACTCCTCGCTTCATTTCGGATTTTTTTACAACCCACCTTTCAAGAATGCTGCATGAGTTCATATTTTATATTTTATTCGCGTTCCTTGCCCTGTGAACAGTCTCCAAACAATCTCCGAAATGAATGTGTATCACAAAAGAAGTCGGTCAAATAACCGGGAACATATGCATTATGCAACTTGCATATCAAATAGAACTTGTGCCGTTACAGAACAGTGTTTCATCACGAGTTTTATCAATGTGATTGAATTAGGCAGACGTCATCACAAAAAATCAAACTAGGAACTCTTGTTTCATCACGACGTTTTGAAACATTCACGTGTATATCTTGAAACTAAAATGCAGCTTGTGCTCGTTACAGAATAATGTCTCATCAACAAATTTTATCATGGAGATTACGTTAATTTATCCCCAGACTTCATCAGCCAAGTTTCAACAAGAAAATTCATAGCGAGATGCCTATAGAAACAAAAAGACACAAAAAATATTGATTGATGATTCAATTCCTTCACGAAATTCAAGTATTTTGAAAATGATGGAATATGATCTATTTCTGAGATAAATGATAATTGTACGATTACTGAAACTAGAGTGCTTTATATACTGTTTTCTAGCATTCTTTCTGTGCTTCTTATGACAACACCAACCGATTTATCTTTCGGTATAGTACAGTATAGTTTGTGGTGTTTATCATTTCAATCAATGCGGAGATGCATCATGATTGAGTCTGATGTGAAAAGTCTGTTATTGGTATGTTATTTCATTCGAGGCGGATATTCATCCAAGCTAAATCTTCGATTATGCGATAAGAAAAATACTATCTGCATTAGTTACACCTGGTATAAGCATACTATAAGCATCTCAGTCGCACCGGAGTGATTCACATTTGTTTTCACAAAGAAATAAAATAAGTATGATATAATTATTACCGCTCAATACTCACGTGTATACAAATCTATCTATCTCCCAGAGTGCATCATTCATTGTTTATCCATTAAATTTTGGCGAAATGAAAATAAATCATCCCATCCCGAAGACAAACGACCTCACACAATATCAAATTTAAAAGTAATCTGAATAGTTAGCATCATCGAGATAGTTTCAGTCAATTAGGTTGACATGGTGGAAATCATTCTTTATATGCGTAGGGGTCGCAAGTATCATCTATTCATCTATACCTCCACCCCAATGCTAAAAGCCTTTTGGATATTACATGTTAAAATGGGGGTAAGTAATTCGATTTGGGTAGCGTCTCCACTCTCCACATCCTGCTGTAAACACTGCTCAACAATCGACATGAGCAATAGCATGAGCTTTTTTTATATATAAATACAATGATAACTGTACTATCACGAATGAGCTTTTTTCAAATTCATCAACACTATTATCTTATCACGTTGATTGAATCAATAACAATTCATTTCATTACAACTAACTTCCCCGATCGATGACATAGAGGTTTTATTCAATAAACTTCATGAAATATACTTAGCTGATACAGAAGGAATTTCGATATTTGTTTTGTGAGTGGACTACTCTTCTTTCAGTGAAATATTGTAAACCCAATTCTTCTTCGGAAATTTTCAATTTCATTGGTATTTGCTTCGTTCGTTTCGCATGAGTTTTGGTATTGTTTATTATCAACGTTGAAATTAACTACGCATAACTCTGGAGTTTCTTGTTAGATCGTTGAAAAATTAATCGTGGGAAGAAATAAATGGCTGCCTAGAAAACATTGCGAGTGAAACACTCTCAATATATACGATAGAATTGCAAGAACTTCAGTTGTTTCATATATCTCCCGGATAAATTCATGAACCGATTGGAAGTTGAGCAGTTTATTCCTGCTGAAAGCACACGCTTCTTGTTGTGGATGAAACTGCGACGCATTATAGAACATTTAATTAACTCGAAAACAGACACGGATGATGTATACAAAATAAATTGCCATTCACTGAGCACGTCATCCGATTGAGATGTGTAACTGTAATAGCGTTCATCGGAAAGAGTCGTTTGGACGGACAGATGAGTAGATGAGTAAGTATAAATATTAGTATTTATTATATTGGCATCACTCGTGGAGAGGCTCATGTAGAATTCCTGATTCCACCAAAAATCAAACATACCAGTTTCAACAATAAAAGGCACGTTGGGATTGAGGGCAAGAAACAAAAGAAACAAGCGGATGCACTTGAATTACAAGAATAACCAGAACCATTCTGAGACATGATATTTCATTTGAATTAGTATTGACGGTAAAAGTCATGTCAAGTAGAAATGAAGAAGATTTGAACCATCCAACTATGGGTATCTTACATTATCAGGGTGTACACTTTACTTTACCATGCAATCTTGTGGGAATCCTAGCAATCCAAGCTCCGAGCCCGGAATATCAGGAATAGGAAAATATATCGAATCTGTCAATCTTCCATCAAATTTGACGATCCCCAGTAGTACACTTTAACAATCCTTTGGAATCTCAGCACAATTCTTGAGATTTCTTGTCGAAACTATCAACGTATCAATTTTTGGTCGAATCTCTTCAATCCCGGCAATAGTGATGTGACTATCTTTTGGAATCCAAGCGCGATTCTTGAGATTTCGTATGGAATCTATCAATTCATAAATATTTATCATATATATCATTGAGATATATATCTTGTCTTGAGAACTTGTGTCTTTAGTCTGAGTCTAAAGGAATAAGGAAGAGGTATTGTGTCTTCAGGAAATCTCACAAGTATTGACAAACTCATGCAGTAGAAATCTTTGAATTCATGGGTTGACCCTGCGAATCTTTTGCAAATCTCCAGAAATGAGGCTTTGAATTCGAACTGAATTCTGCGATTTGTCCAAAAAACTACGAATCTTAATGAATCATCAGATTTTCCACAACATTTGATGAACCTCGCATATCAGTGGAAATCATCTAGAAATCTAGATAATTGCTCGATAATGCAATGCCTAGATGATTTCACGAATCTTGTGAAAAAGGCTCCGAACCTCACAACTCCAATCTGGTACATATTTTCTTAAAGTGAGACCCCTTCTGCACTCAAACTGTACTCCTATGCTGAATTCAGTATTTCTCAAATGATGAAAATGTCCATAAATCCCTCGATTCAAATTTCTAGAGCCATACTTTTAGTTTATCATTTTCTTCACCAACTTCGAACAAGAAAGTTGTATATATTCGGAATCCTCCTTCACCAATGCAAGAAGTAGTTGGCCGTAGATTCATCCTTTTTGTTTATTTCATATCCTTTCAGGTGAGTGTCTTGATTTTTCATTGATCAAAGTATCTTGTCTCTATGGCACCAACCACCGAAGCACTCTAAGCTCGTCCTGAACCATCTATCACCAAAATTGGTGCTTTTGACTTCTCAATAATTTTGCACAGATTTTTCTCCTTGCCCTTGACCGCACATGTAATCAAATATTTCATCAATCCTTCTGTAAGATGTTGACATTTGAACCTTTGTGCCATTTTTTTCTGTCGAATTACAAATGTTTACAGTCATCATTTGACGATCAATGCATACCATTTGAATGACAAAGATGTTTTTCAAATTTCGGGTATCGATCATACACTGAAAAAATTATCTTGTGTGAAAACAATGAACACCATCCATCATAATTCTTTACATCGAAAGAAAGTAATCTTCATGATATGAACAAACAAACGATCATTACTCGAGTATCCCATTCATGATCATAATGTAATTGCGTTCATCAAGTACTGACGGAAATATTCAGTAACTCAATGAATATTTCCATCCCTTCGATACATTTCATAAATGAATTCAATGATTTCAGCATTGTATTTATGAATTTTTCCAATAACATCACTATTTTCGACTGATGAATGTGTAACATTACTTTGATGTTCAATTGTTTCAAAAAAGTAACTGTATTCATTCTAGTGATAACCAAGGTTTCCAATATATTGTATAAATACATCGGTTTATAATTCATTTCATGAGGATAATGAATTTGTGCATGACATATGGGAGAGCAAGTACGTTGTTTCACGCAAATTAATTTGTCATTACAATGCACGCATTCATTGTCGAAATAATGTAAGGTTCAGATCAAATCATAGAAGTGAATATTGAATACATGTAAGCGATAGTGGATAATTATTCGGTGCATTGTATTGAAGAAATGCGTTCATTGGTTTGATCTACACGTACATATATCGATGAACAGTTTATGAATAACATATACACCATGTATCGAATTGCTTTCGACAAATTATCCAGTACATCATTTTAATGAATTGCGTACGTTGTTTCAATGTACGTACATACATTGATGAACGGTTCATAAGAATAATGCTCATCATGTACCTAAGTGAATAATCGGTACATTGTTTCGGAGAAATACGTTCATTGTTTTGATGTAGACGTACATTCATTCATGATGTCATAGAAACAATGTATCTTATCGTTTTCAACTAATTACACAGTACATGATCCTAACGAAATGCGTTTATTTTATCAATGTATCCGCGTACATAGATTGATGAACGGTTCATTGTAATGCTCGTATCATGCAATATATTGATGAACTTTTACATCAAAAAGAAGTATTCCTATTGGCCTGGAGAAAATTCGCTCGGAAAGTTTCTTTTGGATGAAGTCATCACACCCCGCTCAGGTCATTTCTAGTCCAGAAACAGAAACGAAAGGTCGCTCAACTGTGCCGAAAGTGTAGCATTGATTTTGAATTCAACTGTTGTTTCACATTACAGAAGGTATGTTATTATGTTTTTATCATTAGGCATGATAATTATTGAGATGTTAGTTTTCAGATTGAATCTCTTTCTATATATCGCAATAAAAATCTAGAGTATAGGGACGGAGAAACAAAGTGAGACACCGTGTAACTTGATCATATTATGTGAAAATGATGTGCTTCATTTGCAATCAACCAACCAACAAGGCTATCAGAAAAGATATAGGTGGAAAGAGCATCATAATGAAATTTACCATAAAAGACTCCCAGGAATCATTTCTTTACTTTGGGAAGAGTAACCAGGAGGTCGAGGAGCACCTAAGATTTTCGAAGTCGAAGAAAAGTGCTATCCAACCATTCATTATATGTGTAGGTGAGGACATGACAACTCCCACCGAAATATGTGTTTATTTTGATAATATTAGATATACCTTCTTCCATATAGTTAGAGCAGTAGATATATGTTTCAAAATTAAATATTTGTTCAATCTTGATTTTCCTGCTGAATTGAATTCATTGAACATCATTTCTATAAAATGAAAGGAAGCCTTTCTTTCCAAAGGTACATATATTATCTGAAGCGCTGAAGGAAAATGAAGAGAGAATGTTTAGGTTTATTTCTATGACAGTCCTATGTAGAATGAGTCTTTTAATAAATCGTTTCAATATGGAGAACAATTCGAATTATTTCCCTCATTATTATAGGCAATACTAGATGTACATTCAATCAATTCACTTGTGACTAACATTGACCATTCATTGTTCTTATTATGATCATCTTCTGTATGATTATAATTCCCTCATCAAAACTATTCAGAAAATACATATATAGGACACATACTCCCTATTTTCGGAGGAGTATTTTCTAAAGTTGAGGATATACAGAGTGAACTATAATTGCAAAATCAAATTAGTTTCTTGTATCGAACAACTCATGGAAATTATTTCAAATTCGATCAGTGATTGTTTCATTATATCAGAATATCACACGATTTGATGGATATTTATATCTTACGATCACGAGAAAATAATTCAATCTGTCTTCACTCAATCTATGATTGTTTTTTCGGAATTATAATAGTTATAACAACTTTTCCTCTTC
Organism: Gastrophysa polygoni; assembly: GCA_963576655.1. Classification (NCBI taxonomy): domain Eukaryota; kingdom Metazoa; phylum Arthropoda; class Insecta; order Coleoptera; family Chrysomelidae; genus Gastrophysa; species Gastrophysa polygoni. The sequence continues at coordinate 4,390,138 of OY755085.1, forward strand.
ATCATTACACTCATTCGGCATTCGGAAGTGTTTCTTACTTTGCTATATTATATTCTCAGTATTTGTACCTATATTCTTTTCGAACCCCATCAGTGTCATTATGGATTTATTCTTAATGATGAAGGTCAAAACCAACTATAATATTATAAATACACTGTGTTCCATTAAGATAATTATAATGTCTCTAAAATATGTATCAACCTGTATATATCATTCCAGATAATGTTCAGAGAATACTTGAAAAATCAACTATTTTTAATTAGGGAGATGTTATTCCTTGAATAAATCAACACAATGTACGTTCCATTTCGAATCCACGTAAATATTTCATTGAACCATGGAAGAAATATTTATGGAACCAGTGAACACGTTCATTCAAACAACGTACTAATAGGTATCGGAATAACGAACATATTCATCGGAATGGTGTAGAAATATTTATCAAATCGATGGAATAATTCATTGATACAATATAAGAATTCCATAATATCAACGTACTTACGCATTGAAATAGAGATTGAATGTGCTTTGAAACGGTAATTGCATTTATTCAAACAATAATAATATTTCATCACCGCAATGGATGCATATTATCATAGCTATCTTTCATTTCATTGAAATGATATCATAGTGTTCATTGAAGTAGTGAATGCATTGTTCATAGCAAGGTATTGGTTTTCGTGATACCAATGAACGTTCATCAATTAGTGGTTGCAGCCACAAGGTCATGAACGAACATACTTTGTATTAATGAAACTCTACTTTGGTTGAGATTTAATGATCACGTTTCTTCGTTTCAAATATTTTTTCATTGTATTTACGTACCTTTTTCGTTCAGTGTATTCAACGGACTCATGGAATTTTCAGCCTCTTCAACTTTATTCACCTTTTTGTATTATTAACAATTGAATTGTTTTCTATATCCTTAGAAAACCCCAACACCAGATTTATGAATGCGAAAATACTGTATGTAACGATATCCTGAAACCGACTGAAATCCTTGTTGAACTGAAGAGGAGACAAATTCGTTAGTGAAGAATATAATTAGTGTTAATTTTCAGAAGATAGAAAATGGGTTTCAATGTAGATATTCATCATAAGAATCTATAACGCCCAATCGGAATGAAAATTCTGAGTGGCACAATCAACAACGGTCGGACTCCGAAACCAAGATAAGTGCCCGAACATAATTCTTGTTGAACTGAAGACGAGACAAATTTATTGGTGGAAAATGCAATAAGGTAGAAGTGTTAATTTCTGGAAGATAGAAAATAGACTAGACGTGTTGAAAGTTCCCAAACGAATGGGCACTTAGACACTCGACCGCAAACAGTGGTGCCAATGAGAAATAGATACTCGTATATTACGGCATGTTAGATGGGGACAGAAAAGTCTATAGAGCGAGCTGCTCAGTGGCTTGGGAGAGCGGGATGAATTCTTCTACATCACCTCAAAGCATCGATTCTCTGCAGTCCTTCGAATCTGATACAATTCTGTATTGCTGTATTTGTGGCAATGATTTTCATAAATGGTGCTCGCTCAGTGGACTATTAGTTAACTTATCAAAAACATTCTTTATGGTATTTACAACAAAAAATATAAATCGTGATATGAATTTTTCAATACGAGTGAATCATAAATCAATAGGACAGGTAAATTTCATCAAATTTCTGGGTGTCAAAATAGATCAGAAAATGACATGGGAACCACATATTAATGATCTAACAAATAAATTGAGTACAATGTGCTTCAGTATCAGACAACTCAAGGGCACAATATCGTTAGACACACTTAAATTGGCCTAGTTTGGACTTGTACAATCTGCATTGAGCTACGGATTGATTTTTTGGGGAAATTCAGTACATATGAACAAAGTCTTCATCATGCAAAAGAAAATAATCAGATGTATGGCTGGTGTAGCTCGTGGAACCTCCTGCAGAAACATATTCACTCAACTCTCAATTCTTACAGTTCCTTCATTTTATATACTTTTGATTATCAGCAATATCAAAAAAGAAGAAAATAACCTGAGTGAAAGATGTGATCTACACAAATACAGTACGAGAAATAGTGAGAGCATCCACCAGCCATACTCACGATTGAGCATTGTTAAGGACTCTCACATATACCAAGGAATCAAGTGTTATAACCGACTTATAAATATATTCCCGCACTTAAGCTCAGCGAGTTCAAATGTGGTGAAGAATAATTTGACCCGATATTTAATAAATCAATCCTTTTACTCCATTGAAGAGTTTTTAGACGCTACATTGTAGAGAATTTTAATCCAATTGTATTTTTCGTGTATTTTTCATACATTTAAGAGTTTTTAGACGCTACATTGTAGAGAATTTTAATCTAATTGTATGTGTGTTTTTCATGCACTGAAGAGTTGCTAGACGCTACATTGTAAAGAATGTTAATCCAATTGTATGCATATTTTTAATATTTTAAATTGTATATTTCAGAATTTTTTTTCCTTGTGACTAGTCCGATAAGTTTTGCATGTATCTATGTATTCTCTCGTATGTATATGTAAACTCTTTAGTGATGAATAAATTCTATTTCTATTTCTATTTCTATTGAACGAGAGTTTTCAGCACACCAACCAGAAAAATTAAACTGATGTTGTAAGATTAGATTGGTGTTAGACACATGAAAAAAGATGCTGAAAAGTCCGTTTGAATCTACCAAATACTGTTACTTTCTGGATTTTATAGTAGATAATATTTCTTCAGTTCTGTCAAAATTTGAATTGTCAATTTCCACAGAAAATCTGACTTCCACCTGAATCGATTTGTCATCTTCAAGACAAGTGGAATGTATGATTCATACGGAATGTCTGACATCACCAGAGTGTGAACCAGCCTAATTTGGATCATTTCAAAGGAATTTGAATGGATTCCTTTCGATACATTTTGCTCTATTAATTCGTGAATTTTTCGCCAAATCAGAATCTCCTAATTTTGTCGATGTTGAGAATATTGTTTCCAATTCTAGAGCTCATATTAGCTTCTGGTTTTCACATTTTCTTGTGAATTTTCCTGGTCTAGGGTGAAATGGGTGAAACGTACCTACTTGGCTCACAAAGTATGATGGCTATGTGGTCTATTCAGCTTGGTTCATCTTCTCAGGTCGAAGTACAACTTCGCCTCCACTGGCAATGCTCAATTGTGAATCTAATGCACGAGGTGGTCAGATCAAGAAAAGAGGACTTTTCGGTGCTGTGAGTACAGGACGTAAATTCAAATTATCTTGTTTGCACATTCGGTGTTTGTGAATGTTCGTTTTCTAGCTAGAATTTCATTATTCGTTTCGTATATACGGACTCTAACTAAAGATAACGCTCAATCACATGCAAAGCCATCATATTGTCATTATATTTCTATATCCCTGAATAATGAGTCATCTTAACGAAACGATTAAAAAGTCACGATTTATTCTCAAAAACTTTTGAGAACTTGATTTGTTTGATTGATATTTGATTGTGCTATATGTAATGCTGGTTTCATCAAGATATTGTGCCATAAGTAGTACGACTCCTACTATTGCGCTACTGTGTCAATGATCTCCTGTCTGTTTCCATAATATCCTGGGGATTATAATTTAATATCATAATCACTCATGAAGAGACTATAGAAACAATCATTAACTCTAGCCCAGTATGGAAAAATTCAACAAACTCAAGTATTGTTATTATTACTCATCTCCTTGCCAAAGGAACCCTCAGGAGCCCTTGAAGGCCTTGTGCGTGTAAAGCAGACGGGGATCTACAGTTTATACAAGTAGAATCCAAACCACTGTGGCATTTGGGCTAGTTCTATGTGGAACTTCATGATAAACATTGGGAAGGGCATAAATAAAACGAAATCCAGGATCAGCCAAGGATTGAACTCGCGATCTCATAATTGCTAACCCTGTCGCTAGACCACCTAGACCACATACCACATAGTATAGGTTGATGGATGATAAACGTACCCTCATGGCATATGTTCATATGGCAAAATAGGAACCATTTCATTTACTGTCAGTTTGTTCTTCTTGTCATCTTGGTTCTTCTGCTACACATGAGACCTATATGTTTGAGGATCTACGCCAAAGAGTCACATATCAGAGCAAGAAAACGAAAGCAGGAAAGAAAAGAGTCTAGAGAGGAACAAACATGCTTCTAGATCTGATAAGAAATGAAATGGATCCAGTGAGATTTCGTCTACCTGGTCAATGCCCTTCCAAGTTCCAACTCAAAGAATGAGCTGAGATTATCAAACAGAGCGCTGCAGGTTTTGCACCTCAGCGAACAAAACTGCCGAACATGTTGGTTGGCAACAGCTTACACATGAAAGGAGCGACTTTGTAGCACGAATAGATATCTCAGTTAGCTCCCAATCGTTAACTTTGCAAGAAGTTTGAACATCCCAGGTCTTCAAAAGTAGGGTTGCTGGTCGAAATGATGAGAATAACAGGACGATGCAGCCAAGCTGCCCTCTCCAGTACCTAACTCAACTAACTCAGAATTATGTTGCTTGTTTTCGTGCGGGAAAGTTCTAATAGATCTTAATATTCTTTGGTTTACTTCGTGTGATTCCATGTGCTTCTGGATGATGAAGATGAATCATACACCAATTTATTATTTCTATTTCCAATCTGGAGTTATCTGGAAAACTTCGTCTCAGCCTGACCGATGGAATACGTGGTAAAGTGGCTCGATATTCGATCTGATATCCGAAGTGTTAATATTTGCGGTGATGTGTCGAATGTACGGTGGTCGCAGGTGTGGCGATAGGATCTGATTTCGGAATATCTAAGGAGAAGCAGCAGTCATTTCCATATACCCAGGCGGCCGGCAGGATATCTATCTCGCAGGGATAAACAATTGAATTCGGAATGCGACTGACCAATACCATGTGCAGTTCGTGATCCCGAAAATTGAATTCAAAAACTCGCATAGAATCTATAATGCGATCTCCTTCAGATATATAACTCGTTCTGTCGGCAGAAAGTTTTCAGAGAAATGTGTTTGGATATAGAGCCATGTGTGATATCGGTGGAAGTGGGAAAGAACCCCTAGTTTTCATAGGCAGTGTTATTATGGAGGATAAAAATCGTATTTAGATTCGCAGATTTTTTGAACTCTGTTGTACCTTTTTTACATTGAAATCAAACGGTGTTCACTATTATTTATACACATATAGAATTCCACAAAGAAGGCAACGCCAACTCAACAAAAATTATAGTATAGCCATAGTGGTCTGCAAAATTATAGAAGTAATTTTTCGAACAGTTGTACTATCACCAAAGTTTTTTTTGTATAATTTGCTATCATAAACCATGGTCGATGGCAAAGAAAAATTAGTTGACCGAATCAAAAAAAAAATTCAATTAACGTTTGTATACCATATGGGTCGTTTTTATGGATTCTACTGAGAATGTTTTGTAAATACTTGACGAATAAGTAATGTCTTATTAAATAAGCTCTTTTTAGACAATTATCACTTACTGATGAAGTCTTGGCAGCCGGAAGCGCTCTACAAGCAAAATCAAATATTTCTACACGAAATACAACTCTCTTCATTTGATCAATCGTTTTATTCTGCCATTATCTTGACCCAGCGTGGGTGGAAGTGGATAATTAGGGAAACCACTTCGCGCACTAACATTATCTGTAAAAAAGTAAAAATCAGGAGAATGGATTCAATTTTACATTTAAATGTGGAAAAAACATACAATTGTGCAATAGTAATATGATCACCTATCGCGCAGACAAAGAAAATTCTTACCTATTATAACAATGGAGGATCAAACGAAGGATCAAAAGAAGGGGTGATAAAAATGAATTTTCTATCGAAAATTCAGTCATAATAAAATTTCATAATGAAATATCGTTTCAATTGAAGTTCTCTGATATTTCAGAAACGATAATCAAATTATACTTTACATAATTACGGTCCTCGTTCGAATTGTTAGATTCGAAGTCTCATTACAAGAGTTCTCCTGAAGTTCTTTTGAAAACAAATCGGGTGACTGCCGTTGTTATTCGGATAAAAACTTCGTTACTAGTGAATTGAGATATAAAATTGAATTTATGAACAAGTTCGATACGAGGCATGAAATATGCCCGTCTGCAATTGAAGCAGCAAAGAAAATGAAGTGTCGTAAATAAGCGAGAATGAGTCGCTAACTCGTTTATTGATAGATATCGAGAAAATACACCCGGAGGGAATTTAATTAGAAAAATATTCTCATAGAATCACGTATAAATTGATTAATGGCCAAATTAATTGAATCACAAAGGCGGGAACCAAAAAAAATATCGCAAGAATAAATGGCGAAATTTATTTCTCCTATGAAGTTTAAGAAGTTTGTAGTGACAGTTTGTAAAAGGGAGGACGCTTATTGGAATTAACGACTTCCAGAGTGTAAGTGCGAGAACCGCAGTAAAGGGAAGTGATTTAATATCGACAAGGGTCTTAATTTAATATGAGCCCCTTCACGTTATTAGTTACACACACACGAAATGCTATTAATATAATGAAGAACTTGTAATAGGATTATCTCTACTGATATTCGCAAGTAGCAACGTCAAAATATCTGACAATGACACTTATTATATTGAGTGATCTAATAACATAAAGCTACATACACTTATATGTCAATGAAATAAAATGAGTATATCTGAAACTGAATGAATTCTGATCGGGTCGTATCTGTTGAAAACATGTATGCGAATGTTGGAAAAATCATCGACGATATGCAGATCATTATACAGGGTGTTTCGATATCACTCTGCAGGTTTCTCATATGTATGTTGCCGGCTTGTGAATGACAATATTTACAGTTACACTGAACTTGTGGTCCTCCTGAATAACATCCTGGTGAGGCACAAAAAGATCATTCGGCAGGGGTACGGACAAGTTTTCAAGTCATTTTTCAAAACTTTCCCACTCTCCCAACATTCTATCTCTGACTAACACGATGTTCCTCGAACATTATAGAATGTCCTTTCGTGTTGCCAATACATAAAAAATTCATTGATGAACAAAATGATTCTTAGTTTTCATTCACTTGTTTCGAGTGTGTGAAGAGAACTCGTTTCTTTTTCCAAAACAAAGCAAGATCAGAAAATCATTCGATACACAGAAATGTTTTATTTCAAACTGTCTGAAATGGTATGATACTTTGGAAAAATAGTTATATTCAATACAATACATAATTTTGCATTTATTGTTAGCTAAGGTAGTCTCTGGGACGCCACTGGAATAATTGAATTAATTTCAATCGAACCAGGAGTTTTTTACTGCTGATGGCAATAATCTATTAAATTTGAAGAAAATCGAAATGAGTATCTTTCGTTCAGAAGTTGATAAAGACCTGAATTCTTCAAAAACTTTCTGAAAAAGTATACAGGCTGACTGACAAAAAACGCCCCAAGCCCTAGCGCCGCTATTTATTATCCAATTTTGAAAAATAAAAAAGCAAATGAAATGATATATCAGATACTAGGTGGCACTAACAATTTTTTTTTTAAATTTCAACTCTAACGACGGCGATTGTCAACTTTTTTTTTCAAATGGAAACATATATTTTTCAATTTTTTTTCTGATAGAGATTTTTTTTCTGAATACAATCATGTATGAGAAGTTGATTTTCGCACAAAATTAGTTGACAAAAATCAATTCTCCGCCGACAACAAATAGGTCTTTTCATTACATTGTCATTGAAGTGGCAGTAGATGTCTCAGAATCAACTATGGCCATGAGCTGTCAGTGTGACATTTGTTCCATATTCCATATCATTGAAGTTTGTCGTGAAATACCTCCTAATTTTATCTGGAACGCAACACATGGTGTGATTAGAAGGTGTGAACTATGTGTTCAACAGGGCGGGGGCCAGTTTGAGCAATACTTGTAGTTTCCTAAGATATTTTGTTTTCAAATAATCATTATTTTTCTAACATTGTAATGTCTTTTTTTGTATAAGTGACGGACTCTATACGTTCAATGACTCGATAGACAATGTAATGAATAGCCATTTCTTGTCGGCGGAGAATTGATTTTTGTCAACTAATTTTGTGCGAAAATCAACTTGTTATACATGATTGTATTCAGAAAAAAAATCTATATCAGAAAAAAAATTGAAAAATATATGTTTCCATTTGAAAAAAAAAGTTGACAATCGCCGTCGTTAGAGTTGAAATTAAAAAAAAAATTGTTAGTGCCACCTTGTAGTATCTGATATATCAATTCATTTGCTTTTTGTTTTTCAAAATCGGATGATAAATAGCGGCGCTATGGCTTGGGGCGTTTTTTGTCAGTCAGCCTGTATATTCCTTTTTTTTTGCGAGGATCATCACCTCTTTTCGCAATCATTGATTTACACCCTGTATAACAAATGAATGTAGTTGCATTTTATAACCATCAGAACGAGGAATCAAACGTTTATGAATTTACAGTCCCGTGAACTCGCCGTCACCCTTAGTTATAACATATTATAGCAGTGGGAGAATAGACTTTAATCAGAGTAGTCACTTCAATCAGCGGATGAAAGTATTAGATTGGAAGTTGAGGGCTTCTTTCAACACAGCGTGAAGACAGTTCTAGTTGGAGCGTAATAAAAGCTGCCTTCAGAATGTTGTATCCTCGAGCAGGACCGTACTATCAATGTAGATTGTTTTTTATCATTCGACCACCCGAAAGGACAACCTATAATGTGAACCAAAAACATGTGAACAGTACTCATCCAGTATAAGTCCAATTTGCGCTCTGTAGATCATGAGGATCTGACGGAACATGAGGAATATCTTTGCACGGAATAGGAAGCCAAGAGTTGCGATGAAGTTCTACCAATGTACCTCTCATGGTCTCGTCACAACTCTACTAGATTTCAAAATTCTTGCCACTTGTTTTCGTCTTGCACTTCTGGCCCCATTAGATGATATGGGGGTTCCATATGGCTCGGATTCTACTTATAAGTCCTAGGTCACGCCATTTTAATTCACGACATTCGGGAAAGTGGTTTCCAACGATAATTCAGCAATATATTCCGAATTCCACGAAATAATCTACTTCGTTCAAGTGTTTGGCAATTCATTGAGAAGTGATATAATATACAGGGCATTAGGGAAATGTAATCTATATTGCATAGATGGAAATTGATTCAAAGTCTTTTGATTTAAGGAGCAATATTAGTGGCAAATAAGTATATAGCGGAAATTGATTCTCTGAAACATTTCAATATTCATTTTTACCCGCAAAAAGGGCAAATGATGAAGTTGATGATTATTTATCTGAAAGAAACCTGCTCATTTCATCTGCCCCTAATCGTATTGCTGTTGTTGGCAGCACACAATTTCAGCTGGCAGAAATAATGTTCCCAGGTATTGGCACGATAACTTCTGTTGAAAAAATAATGCATTGAATTCCAACTAACCTTATAAAACACGTCCCAGAGAACGCGCTTCTTGGTGCAAAGCTATACCTATATACACGCAAAGAAAAAGCCGGTACTCTTCACTGAGATCATGGCGAAATCAACCGCACAGAATGGTGCGTATAGCGCCTGACTTTCCGTCGTGATTAATTCCACTAGGAATTATTGGCGATTGAAACAAAGCCCTTCGAACCAAACCGGTAGGTAAATAGTACCGCTAGTAGCAGTGTCTTCAGACATTCTGTACAGTAAAATCACAATATTACCGGTGGTAGAATTTACCACGACTCATGGCGATCTGATAATGACAGTCCAGAGAAACCATGATATAATTGATGGTAAAATTCACCACGACGCATGGCACTATGATAATCGTTCTATATTGTCAAGATCTGATAGAGTCAGGAAAGAGATATGTATCAACCAGATTCACCACCTCATTTGGGGGTATTCATGAACATTGTCGCTCGTGCCATCAACCGATATTGACTGATTAATTTCATTCAACGAGTGTTTATATGAACTATTGATTCTTGATAGTTTTTCTAAGATGAATTACTCTAAAGTGGTATAGTATTTTTCAACATTGATTTTATAACTATCCGTATCAGTGATAGTTCATAACTGATCATTCAGAATTGCAATAACAATGATGAAAAAAGTAATTATCATTGTTACTATGGATTTTACGGCTTTCATTGATCGATTTTTGAAATCATCGAGGAGATGAAAGAAAATGAGTTTTATCATAAATAATCATTTATTGAAGAAACAAATATATGAAAACGATCCATCAGGTACACTTTCTTGAATAAAACATAAAAAATAAATACTATAAAAATAAAAAATAAATACTGAATGTTCCCTATTCCATATCTGATGTGTTTGGAAATATCTTTGAAAAATATTGTAAATCTTCGAAACGAAGAGAATCACTCAACAAACGCCCAGTTCAGTACAAATTTCGATTTGGTAGGAAATTGGATTCTTGCATCCTAGCTGTAGGTGATAATTTCGAACTATTCTTGTAGATCAGGAAACTTCATATAAAATTTTTGATACTTTATAATATTACACTCTACTATGAGGATGGGTAGATATGGCGAACATTCTGTACAATATAGTAACTATATATGAGTAGGTGTATGTATATCACACATTGAGATCACAAATATAAAATCTAAATACTTTGTCCACAATACCAGGTGCTGAAATACTTAAAAGGTATATCGAGTAAAAAAAACAAATAGGTATTCTCTCAAATATAAAAAGTATCACACGACTCAGTAACAAAAACCAATTCTTCAAAACATGAATAGGAGGGATGATGAACATTTCTTTCATATATAACCCTTTATATATCGCACTGAAATATTTTCAAAGTTGTGAAGTCATTATCATGGGAAGTATGTATACCATATATACTTTGTTGAATGAATAGCCAAGCCATTTCTGCTTCTGGTGGATATTTCGCATCGAAAGTTTGATATGACTTGAAGCATATATCAAATGCCTTGAGTGGCGACTCAACTTCCCACAAAATATTGTTAATGCTCACAAAAGCTTTCTTTATGTCTGTGATCTTCTCACCAACGAATATTGGTACAGGTTGCATTGTCATCTTTAAGACCTGGTATTTATTTCTTCTGTATGTTAGAGTCGGTTCGATGTCAGCTACACTCTGGAATTTTCAATTACAAAAAAATTACGTTCATCAAAATCATTGCTGATAACTTTTCGAGAAATAGATTAATAAAGACCAGTATTTGAAATTTCAATACCCTCTTTATTTCTGTTACTGAACATTCGAACTGAAGCACATTTGATTGACTGATTCATTTTTTCTTCTGGATATATACCTACCTTGAATATTCGAAAATTTACGAATTCGTAGGGATATATTTGTTCTATTTTGGATTTGATTTCGGGTTACTGAAATAATTATGAACACGCAACATTGAAAGTATACCTGTAAGTTATCAGTATGGGGTCAATTGCTCATAACCCATTTCCTCAGAAAAAAAAATGTATTCATGATGTCTTTCAGGTGCCTGAAAGTTGAATTTCACAACACAGTGACATTTCGGAACAGTTCATAAAACTGCCTTCACTACAATTATATGAAAATAATTATTATAACTTCTATGTTCAATTTGAGAAACGAGGAGAGAAAATCACGAAAAATCTAGGAGAATGAATACTCTATATAACTCCTCGTCTGACTCACAGACAGTATGATTCCTCACCTTCACATGGATGATGAAAGCTTCCTGTACTTCCAACTTCGAAGGACGCCACGAAGAGCCTCTTATTTTTTTGAGGTTCAGGAATAGTGGGATCATATGAAGAGTAAAAATATCGCTCCGTTGGATTTCCTCTTCAGTAAACTCAGACAGGAGATTTTTAACTTCTTTGTTGTTATTTTTCAGCAACTTTTTCGAAATAATATTTCTCTTCAAGGGCCAGTTGAGGAAAAGGTTGTCCGATTCATTGGGGTAAATCTTTTGGAAATCAATTTCGATCTGAAAATTGAAATATAATTCGATTACGCAAGTAATTTTCAGAACAATATTCAGAAATGTTTTCCCCTATTCTTCTAATGATCGTTTGATTCATTCAATTTCTGTATCCAATATTCACAATCAAAAATTTCATTCTTCATTGTGACACCATACTTGTCCATAGGTTCGCATTTTCCACGAAGCCATTGAATTGAAATCTTGTTTATTTTATATTATTTCGTATTTTGACCATGAGCATAATTATGCTAGCCATTATCACAACGGGAAACTGGACAAAATACAGCATGTCCACTGACCTAGAGGTACAGCCTGTTTATGAGACAAATAGTGCAAAATGTGACACCGACAGTATCACGAAATACCTATTGGTGGTTTCAGAAAATATTACGTGGTTCGCGACTCATGTCGTAATCATTTTTTTTAACATGCATAAAACCTTTAGATGAAGCGTGTTACTGAAAATACATTCATCTTGTAGAATGATACTGACTGAAAACAGGTTTGTTTTCAGATACTCAAGGTTGATTCTGACCCAAGATATCGAATGATGAAATTTCTAAAAGCAAAGTGAAAACTTGCTCTCAGTACCTTCCTGTTCCTAGATGATATCGAATATCATTGAGAAACACATAATTTGAATGGTACTGTATAAAACGACTCACCAGATTCCAGCCCAATTTATTTTTGAAGGGAGCAAAGGTGTCAATCATCTCTTGAATACTACTTCCCGAGAAATACTCAAATCTGCCTTGATGAGTTTGTTTCCATTTCTGTAACACCATTGTCCATGGCTCGAATGAATTCTTCAGCCATTCTATATCATCGAGCATTTCTTCGGGTAATTTTTTTTCTACAGAAAAGTGATAATTGATTACCATACCTTCAACAATGAGGTGAGACCATGCATTCCATACCTTCAGAAACTTTCTCCTGTATGATTTTCTGCCCTTTTCGAATCAAACCAAGTTTGATGAATTTTTTCCTTTTGTTGCAATAATTATCATATAGAATTCCTTTGCAAGAAATTTTTCGTTTGTCAACTATCTTAGATGGTATGTAATATATTTCTCTTATTTCAGTTGGAACCAATTCCATTATTTCGTCCACCATGTCTTCAAAAATCTCTCTGCTGAGCCTGAAATATGATTTCACTCATACAAGTGATGGTTACATTACGAAATCACTCACCTCCTGTTGACATCCGAAGATAATTTTTCTTCAATGAGAAATTTCGCGAGTTGTCGCCGATTTACATCTCCATGTTCAACTGAATGCAAAATGAGTTTTCCTAGAACAGTTTCTGAGAGTCTTTGTCTCAAATTTCTAACCCCTCTCCCTGAAACAACATTGCTCCATTATATAAGTAATGCATTAATTGGTGATTGTCCACTTTTTTCAATAATTTCATGACGATCTCTATCGAATGACAGAGACGTCGATTTTGTTTTTTGATGATGAATCTCATCAACTATATTGTGAATATACAGAATGACACCTATACTTGTTCGGGTGAAATTGAAGTTGACAGCTTCATTTCAATGGAAATCTGTATTTAATTTGAGAATAACGTAGGTATCATCATAAGGAATTCAACGATACCGAGTTGGTTGCGAATCCCCATATTATAATAAGTATAATCATGTATAGGTATGCCTATAATACGGATAACAAAAAATGTCACTAGAAAACAAAATCGACGTTTTTCTCCATTGTGAAAGCACTGTATGAAGAATATTATTATTCATCATGAACAGTACTTGGAGAAAGGGAGTAAATGTGTTCTTCAATTATTGAAACAATATTTCATTCAATTTATGAAGAATCAAGATACCATGCAATACCATTCGAATTTCATTTCATAATTCCCTTATCAAACTGACAGACATTTAGATCGAACATCCCATACTTACTTTGTGTTGGCGTATTCGAAGGACCTGCCTCAGATAACAAGACCATATTAGAATTTGGATCCGGACGAATTGTTGTATTTGTGACATCTGCAATGAAATTATTCGAGATATGAAGTCGGCGTAGGAAATTGATACAAACATACCGGTCAAGATGTTTCTAATTTCAGAAACAGTTTCAGTTGGCTGATTTCTCTGTAGACTGATCTCAAATAAGTTTTGTATGATTTCCCTATCCTTCGGATTTTCTACTATCTTCCTGATCAGACCATCTGATATATCATTGATATCAAAAACATTGTTTTCTGAAAGAATAATAGGTACAAGTTAAGCTGAACAAATCTCCAAATAATGTTATTGTAACACTATAGAATTTCGAGAAGTATGTCATTTTTCTCATTCAGATGAATATAAATAGAACCAATGAAGGTGAAAAGCGATGTGAGTGGAGATATCTACTTACATACTCATCGTAATATAGAGTCCATTCAAATAGGTATCTTATGCCAGCAGATGTTTCGATTGTACCAAGAAGCGGCGTCGTAAATACCAATTTTGTCGTGGTAGTTTTGAACAACTTCCGCGCGTTATATGTGAAAATCATGCATCATCAAGTGCATCATACACTGAATACTATATCTAAATTCTCTTATTTTCCATACATATACAAAAATGAGATATAGGTACTTACCATGGAAAGTATCAGTCAAATGAGTCAACCCATACAAGTCAAAAGTGTCTTTCAAGCTACTGTCGTTCATTTTCCATAAGAAATTGCACAATGTATATAAAACACGCACGCACAGTCTTCACTTAGGGAGAACGAAATGGCAACTGACCCGCCTGTATCCGTAGGGGGCGAGTAGAGGGATAGTGTCTCGTCATCAAGATATTCACCGGAAATGGGTCAAATGGGTTAAAGAATTCGGTATAACTTTTGATAGTGTGATTAATGGATGTCTGAATAAGAGGCGTATGATCACTTGGTGATGATAATTTGAACATGAGGGAAGACCATTTGTCAGAACACTTGAATGAATTATTATGGTCAGTGGTATGACTTGAAATCATACCTACTGGTTCTCACGCAATTCTCCTTAGTTGGCGAAATTCAATTCTAATCGGAATAATTTGAGAAAGCATAGAGGTGAACAACCAGTTATCAATATTCAATAATGAAAAACATCAAAATGAGTTTCTATATCACTTTATTGGACATTTGAGATGATTGAGACTATTTGACACGAGACCTTTCAGGTATAGAGAAGAATAAGGTTCATTTGATGTGACGATTCCTACTCAATACATAAAATGCATTCATACAGGATTTCGCACTACAATATAATAGTTCCCATTTGATTGCTGGATCAAAGTACATGGAAAATCACTCACAAAGTCGGAGTGTTTCAGCAAAATATGATTCAATGAATCTTGCACTTCTACTCTGAATGCAGAAAAGTGTTCGTCGAAATAAATTGTTTCAATTAGTTCACAAGTGTAAAATAATTCTTTGTTCAATAACAATATTTTCTTCACCAAACAAAATTTTGGTTCATCATCATCATCATATTCGTACATTAGTACTGTGTTAGGTCTATAAATAATTCCCTTGTATTCAACCCAAGAAACAGCAAACGATTCTTCGAATTGATCTCGAGTAATATCTAGATGTTCAAGATCCAAATTGAAATCTACCTTACCATATTTGAAATTATTCTCGAATTTTTTACCAGTTATGAAGCTGTAACCAAGCTCGAGTTGGTGTTTCAAAGATAATGTGTAAGGTAAATTTCTTCTTGAACAGCAGGTGTTAGCTATTTTCTTCAGATACTGGTGCTTGGCTTCAAAGCGCATACAAGAGAGTTGTATTAATGGCCCAGACATTCTGAACACTTTTCCATAATGCAACATATTATGGTGTTTTGGTTTAAGTGTATGTTTGAATAAGTCCTGATATAGACTATGGTGTTCTCGAACAAGTTCATCTAATAATAAATACGATCGAGTCTGAAGAGATCTGGATGTGATTAAATCGATGATCCTCGATAGAATTATATAAAGATTCCAATGGGGATTACCCTCAGGAATCAGATCAGCAATGAGCAAACCCAAATATTTACAGAAGATCTTCATTTCTGTGGCAGACATGTGAATTTTATTTTTTTTTAAATCATCTGCCTTCAGATTCGGTGGTCTATTTTTGTTATCAATGTATCCAAAATCGAAAGTTTGAAGTCTATGATTGAGAATTTTCAATTCGAACAGATTGTCGGTATGAATTAATTGATTCAAAATCAGGGATAAATCAAAAATGCAGACTCCTTCGAAAATGTCATGCATTATATCCACATAGAAATTTTGGGTAAGATGAAAATATTCCAAACTATGCCACACGCATTCTTCTTTTATACCCGTTTGAGATTTATCGTTTCTCTTGAGATCAGCTTCATAGTTTTGTTTATTTCTGTAAGTGTCTTCGGTAGCATAACATTTAGACATATTATCATCTTTAGAGCTTTTACATAGTCTACAATAAAAGTTAGCTGAGAAACTTTCCACAAGTCCCAGGATACTGTTGAGTCCCAAATTATCACCGATTATCAAACCTAGGGCAAAATAAAGAGTTTTATAATCACCACTAGTCGTTTTAACTTCCACGCCATTGCATTCTAAATCCTTCAACTGCTGGATCAACGGTTTGAATATTTGTTTTTTTGAAAACTTATCTTTGAGGTTGGAATTGTAGAGTCCGAATAAAAAAATATTTTCGACATTCAATGCGATCTCGGGGGGTAAAAATGGTAGTGATACATATACAGCTGTCAACTTTTGACTATCTGGATGAGAACCTAATGGATTTCCTGGTTGGAAGTCATCACTATATAGAAATAGAGGAAATAAGGTATTCTTATTGTGCGAAACTTTTCTTCTCCATAGTTCTCCTTGAATGAAGTTGGAAAGGACTACATCAGTGGATGTCATTAAAGAATAAGTGAAATCTAATATCTTTTCAATAAAGCCTGGCGTTTCAAAAACATTTTTCAAAATGCTTCCTAGGTCGACGCATTGTATTTTTGATTTTTCGTAATTTATCGACATGTTAGTTGAACGATTTGTAATTTGCAATTCATGTCCAATGGTTGTTTGAGTAGGCTCGATGAAATATCCAGACTGCTTTAGAAATACCAATCTTTTGTATTCAGTTAGAATGTGGCCGAAAGGATTCTGAAGAAGATCGAAGTTATTTTCTAATTCTTGCTTGAACGGAGCCTCTACCTTGAGTTTTTCAAATTCCTCAATTATGATGTTTCTCATTTCTGTTATAAATCGATGACCAAATAAATAATTAGTTTTTTCTAAAATTGTCTGAACATAACTTCTTGGCATATTCAGTGAATATAGATCTGCCATATACTGGTTCGCAGAATTCTTATATAAATTCCTTAAATCTTCAAAGATGCTTGAAGGACTCTCATTCTCAACTTTTCCCTCAAATACATCTGATCCGTCATCTGGAGAAGGTGACTCCTCAAAATTTTTTGTAGCTTCGAGAAGACGATGATTTTCTGGTATTTCTTGATTTGCTTCTTGATGACAATTCATGAAATGTGTAACTGCGTGTTTTTTGAATGACTTGAGACATCCAAATTTTCTCAAGCAAAAATCTTCATCACATCTATACATGGAGGAATTATGCAGTCTATGAGCTACCTCGAAATGAGCAATTATAGCTTTCAATGAAATAAATTCGTTTAGACATATATAACATTTCATATTCTCGTCCCTTCCTTATCTACAAAGAATGATTATATCAGCGTGAATTTATGGAGAATAAAACTATTACTCACGTATGAGATGTATAAATCGGTATTCACTCGTGGTCTCTGCTCATTTCAAGAAAAATAATCACTTTCACTGTGTTTAAATGAACTATGTACTTAGGATACTGCGAGTTTATCGATTGGCTTCAGTTCGCATGATAAATGAGGTATGAAATCTATTGTCGAGGCGTACTTTTGAATCACGTGTTCGGACTAGAATCGAAAGAAATAGTACTCATCTAAGTTCATCCGACCTTCCATTATAGTTGATTTTATTCCATTGTTCAAAGTAGTTTCTATCAAAGTGGTGCTAATCTTATAATGAGCGATTTTTGTTGAATTGTTTCATATTAGAATAACTTCGAAAGTTTTGGTCAATAAGACACTCCTAATTTTATTCGAATTCAACAATATTTAGTGTCGTTTGTCATTCCGGATAGTAATAATCCTCTATAACTGATAACCACAACACGATCAGTGGCTTATACACATAACTTGGGTAGCATTTAACATTCAATGTGATGAAAATTAGTTGATTTGTTATGAATATACTCTCAGTACCAAGAACCATCCTCGAATGTTTGAAACCTCTTGGCGTCGTGGTAAATAACACCACGAAATAATTTCTTGATGAATCATTTTATCATAGTAGATACAAATAACATGCAGACACCTAACAACATTTTCAGAGGTTGATTCGATCACAACTTCGATATTTACTACCACGAATTCAAAACCACAACAAATGGTTGATTTTTCCAACTTCATTTCTTTGCGTGTATATGCCGTTGGTAGGGTGAAAAATCAAATTACATAAATGAAACACATTGTGAAGTTTTAATTTATCGTCGTTTTGCCAGTCGACCAATTGTATCGAAGATAAATTTCATTTTGTGTCGCTAGCTCTCGATTGAATCGGGCAAATGGTTCGAAATCAACTTGAAATTTGTAGCTTTTTTCATTCGTTGGATTGTAAGACTTTCGCGACCCCAGTTGAAATTAACGATAACAACTGTTCTACACAAATTGAAAAATTTGAATAACAACTACGGAACGAATAAGCTGCGAAGCTGATGTATATGTTGTGAAATTCCTCCTTTGCCAATTAGTTGACTCGACTTGACATATACCACAGGAAATTACCTAGATACACCGATTTTGAAATGGAATTTCTCAGCCATTTCGAAATATACAAATCTGAAATTCTCTCTGAACAAAGTTTATACAAGGACCTTCGTATCGAATGAATACTTCAGATATAGAGACTGCATGAATATAGTATTGGTCCTAGTGCGGTACCTTGGAGAATGCCATATTCCATTATTTCGAATTCGCTGATCATGAATCGTGAATTTTGACACATTGTTGTCTATTTCAAGGTAGCTTCTGAATAGTAAATAAGTCGTTCTTCTTCAATATCTTTACAAAACTTCGAGAAGTTGACTGTGGCTAACCCTATTGAAAGCCTTTTCCAGATCAACGAAAATAAAAAGGACATAAGCAAGTGTTTTTTTTGTCATTATTACTAACAATTCAGTTACTTACAGCACTTACACTTACTTACAGGAATGAACAATCCTTTTTTTTAGTTTTTTCTCGTTAATTTTTGGCCAAGGTTCATATAAACGAAATTGGACGATATATAGTTAGCCACATTCAACTTCTCTCAATTTTTGTGATCTGATAATTTCATTGAATCCATCAATCTTGTGTAAAATTGTTCAAAATTTTCATGGAATAAAATGAGAAAGTGCCGTCAAAATGAAATTGCAATGGTGCGTGATCAGAGCTCGTATCAAAACACATTTTATTGCCATGGAGGTATAAAGGTCTATCAGATACCAAAAATGGAAGTTGACGCTCAACATAAGAGATAAGTGTCCAGATAAGTGTCCGTGTCAATGATGTGCAAATGAATGATCATTAAGATTCTTTTTTTTCTCTTCAATAATGAGAATCAAACTAAACTTTTTCTGGGCTGAAACGCCTACAACGCGCATGTTTGCATGCAATGTCGTTAAAATAGACACCAGTTTCTGTGTAAAGATAACTAAATTCAACTTCAATTGAGATTAATGATATGCAGAGTAGTTCTATCTTCAGTTTGGAGGACGCTATTAACGCTTTCCTCCATTAACATCATCTGCAGTTTTTAGCTCAATACTGATGGAGTAACGTATTTTGCACCAATAGGTATGAACATCCATCATATCTACTGGAGCTATCAAAAAATAAAATGAAATAACCAGTTCCAAAGTTGGAACCGATGCCACTTTGCCTGAATTTATATCTTTATATGTTTATACTAATTAGGTGAATATTGGTGGATGAAATACAAACCATCAGCATCAATATTAAGGTGACGACTTTCACAGTCTTGAATAAAAAGCTTGAAATTTCATATGATTGGTTGTATGTGAATACAATGTAAATAATTGTAACAAACTAGGTTAGTTCATTTGGTCATCAGTTCAATAGAGCATTAAAAAGAGCAAATTTAATTTGCATCTACGAAATCATTCACCATCAAGTTTCAGAGCACCTTCAGGTGCTGTTGATCAAACCTTCAGAGATCAGCAGATAATTCAAACAGATTTTACTTAGGATAGTTTTTACTGATGGATAGTTACTTATCATCAGGTAGTGATCAACTCTTTTATGAAAATTATAAATTTGATAATCATTATGTGAATAGCTTGTGTTATATATGAATAAATTATTTTTTCTTCGTTCTTCTCAATGCGCTGAAATGAAAAACTGAATTCTTCATTCAATATTATGGATTTTCGAAACTTCTCTGCCTGAACTTTGAAGAATCTGAAACACAAGAAAATTCATTCGCCTATATTCGCCTATAAGATTACACAAATGAAGAAGATACACATGTGTATAAAACTTATCAGTCTGATAAAAAAAGAAATTCTTCAAAATATAATCGCGAAATAGTGTATGAAGAAAATATTTATACATGTGACACAATATTTAGGTGCACCAGAAGCATTGATATCAATAATGGTTATAAAAAAATCCTCAGCACTGATGTGTGAGTTCATGAAATACATTTGCAAAACGGGAGTTTGTTAACTGAGAAATCATTATTATTCAGCTTCACATCTATAATATCACCTTTCAAACATTTGATGCCGATACGTTTTGGTGAATCTTCACACACCGATATCCTGCATGAAATGATATATGTTCATATATCAATTCTCATGAGTTCATGTTGATTGATTCCAATTCAAATCAGCTCGATAATATAAATACGCGCGGTAGGGTCAGGTTTAGTTTTTCGAATATTATATAAAACGTTATATAACACATCATATTATATAACACATAGTTCTCACTATTATTTTCTATGGAAAAAATATCATTTCAAAAGAACATTTCCAACGTCCAAAATAAATCATACCTAATGAAGAGATAATTGAAGCAGCCAAGAATGAGAGATATCAGAGTGAGATTGACGAACAAGGTGTTTCTTCGTACAGAGAGCTCAATTTTATATATTTTGAAATCATGCAAGATCTTCCCTTCTTTGTTCTTCAACAACTTACATTTAACAAAACAATATATCATAACAGAAGTGTATTCTGCATTTCATTCTGGTTTTCACTAGGTATCTACTTGAGTACTATTCCTGATCAAATTCGAACGAAAACTCTGTGTACCATCTAAATCAGAATGAAATGGGTAGCTTGCGCGATTCAATCTTTTCATGTGGCCCGCAGGAAGTGGTTGGTGCAAACGACGTTCCACCGATTTTATCGCTGTCAGAGCATTCAAACGATCGGAAGAAGACTAGATAGATGATACCCTTCCCATCTTGCTGCGTATCCCACTCCTGATCTCCATCTCTGGCGATATATTGAAAAAATCCCCGCCATGGATATCATTTCGAGAGTGATGAGGAATGAACATCAAATTCGAATCGTGAATCTTTAATTTAAAGTTCCCAGAATAAATTGATGGATAAAGTAACGGTTGATTAATCAATGGAAAATCACTCGTCAGTGACACCAGTTGTAGTACACGGGGATACTCAAGTAGCTTGGCCCAATTTCCTGAGCTGTTATATGTTGCAGACTGGAGAAGTTTTATTTGTATTCGTATTGAATAGTATACACTGAAAAAAAAGATAGGGCTCATAGTTAATAAATATTTGTTTGGGTGCCTTTTATTTACAATGAATAAAGGGAAGAAAATTCTATTTTGTATTAGGTAATTTTATTTAATATTAGTAAACGCGATAATATGATTCATTAATAAAAAATTAATAGTTTGTTTGAGGTCGATATATTTATAATTAACAATATAAATTTATTCCTAATGAAACCGTTTGTTGGGTGATATTACCAAAACTGTATTCATTAATAATTTTAAGTTCATTTAAAGTGAATGAGTATTAGTGCCAGATAATAAATACTTATTCATTGAAAATACCGCGCTGACCATTATTATAAGATCTCCTCGATAGGTGCCGTGCACGGTGGCTTCGCTATAAAATGGGCCACGTGTCTCGTCATTGCTACGTCGTACGTCGGGGTCGAGTTTCGTTGTTTGTAGTTGTGTGGTGCCACGTGTATTGTGTGTTGTGTATAGCTTCTGTTATAAAAGTGTAAAAGTTATATACAAGTACCTATCTAACGCAGTTTATCAAGGCGGCTGTGTTGCGCCGTAATGGATCAGGTCCAGGAGCTGGAAAAGTTTCTGAATGACAACAGTTTTGTGGAATTGATAAATATATGTAAAGGTAATTTGGATTAGTATTATGGAATTGTTTATTGACTTTGTGACGGCATCAGATTCGTCACTATACAGCTGTTCGACTTTGAAATCGTCATTATTAGTGGAAATATAATTATAATGATGTTTCATGAATCCACCAGAATTAATTCCAATTCCTTCCATATTGAATTTTCGATTTCAGAAGGCTCATCTTGCGTCCTATTGGTTTATTAATAATTAATAATATTTTTTCATAACAAAAAAGCCCAATCTTTTATTCATAAATTTGATATCAAGCTATACATTAAATAATAATACCTGATTAGGTATCAACAACTTACTTATTTAATTAATATATCCTTTGTTTAACAGAAAATTGTATTTGTAGCAAATGGCGTCGATAGCATAACGACACTCAAAGAAATTGTTCGTGAACCTAACGAATATAAAGAATTAGTGCCCCAGTTAGGGCAAAGGATTAAGTTGAAATCCAAGCTGTTGCTTTTTGAACATTCCCAAGAACAGGCTAATAATATTATTATGTGAGTACCTACATGTCTATTTTGAATTTACAAATTGCAATTGGATAATATACGTAAATGTAGCATTACAGTCTTTTTTTTTAGATCTGACTATGACGACACCGATCATTATATTGAAGAATGTGAGCCACCCAATAAAATATATATTGTAGATATTGATCAGTCTACAGCAGGTCCCAGTCATATTGAGGAAAATGACGAATGTGGCTCAACATCTACCTCTTTCAAAGCCCCAAGTAGAACCATCAGTACTGAATCATCATTAGATGATTTTAATTTATCGGAATTATTGGGAAAAACTTCTATGGGCAGAGCAATAAAAGAGCTATATAAATTGAAACAATGTTTAAGTTCTAAGTGTCAATCGTATCTAGTGGAGATCGTGGTACAACACTTTATAAATGCAGTTCCATTTAGGTAAGACATTTTGTATAGTACTATTAGGTATATACTTTAGAGCTGTGCTACTTTTTTCAATCACCTCTAGATATCAAAAATTTTATTTTATGTAGGTTCTCATTTGAATTTGTTTTTTTTTTGTGTAATAGTCAATATGATTATTGTATATGCACTAGTGTAAAAAGAGTTCGTTTCGACGCACTCAAAAGAGTTGGTATATCACTACAATAATTGTTTCAAAAACGTGGCTGAATAACAATCTAAGTTTCGAATCAGATCTTCAGACGAGGTTTTTTTTATCATTTGAAGTGATTTGAATAAAAATGCATTCCTATAACGTTCCCAAAGTGTCTTTTTTGCATTTGTGTCTAAAGCACTTCCTGTTTGCACTCCTGTGAAAAAGTGTTACTTTTCGATTTTGATAGGTAGGTACAGTGGTGCAAAAAAAATGGTATGGATTCAAGCCTCTGAACGTTAATTATTATTGGTATTGACAGTTATATAAAATGATTATATAAAAATTGCTGTCAATGTAAAATCATATAATTGAAGGTTGTACCAGAGTTTTTGAAATTCAAAACAAGAAATCATAACAAAAAAAATCCAGTCTAGTATTCATCATCTCTGTTCCTTTGTTGAATTATAATATTTTCTCATTTTTATTTTTTTTTAAACAAAACTGTTTTTTATTACAGAAGATTGACTAATGAAGATTTTCGTAACATAGCAAAACTAATAGTTCAAGAATTCCCCAAAGAATTGCCTCAAGTATACTTTACTTCCCCAATAAAAAAACGGAATTCAAGAGACAACAGAAGTGGAATTGCTAGAGGCAAATTAGTTGACAAATTTAGGAATAGATTGACGTTTTTGAGAGAAGCTGGTATTTTGTCGTCTTCTAGATGTCCTTCAGAAATAAATGAAGATCATGATATTGCAGAAAATATTGAAGAAGGTAATACAGGGATAATTTTATCAATCTCCACAATGCACAATGAAATAAACTATGTCCCAATGGCCATCGACTATCAACATTTGGCTACGTCATCATGGTGGAATAGTTTTCTTTCATTGTGTTAGTTCAATAGTTTTGGTTTCGGTTTGATGAAACCGTCACAGTATGTTAATACTAGTTAATTAGCTCTATCAAACTTCATATATGTATCATACCATATCATTTGTTATTCAGGTGAGGATATCCACAAGGAAGATATCATTTGGTTAAGAAATAATCAGGAGCCATGGTCCGATGTAGTAGAAAAATGGAATAGTACTTATGACCACCGACAGAAAATTCACCACATATTTATATTGCTTTATTTTTAGAATGTACCTGTTTTTATTTTCTGTTTTTTTTATCAAAGTTTATTTTGCAATAAAATGTTGTCAGAGACAATATCTATTTGTTTATTTGCTGTTCAGCTTTAGTTGTATAGTAACCCTAATGTATTTTGAATCCTACACCCATCATTTATCTTCATATACTGGGTCGAAGAAATATATATGTACCAATTATGTTTTCATACGAAATAAATGAAATAAAAGAGAAAGAAGGAGTTTCGTGATCTTCGGTTGAAGTTTGGTCATTTTTATTCGGAAACTTGGCTTTTCAGTTATGTATAAAGCATAATACAAATGTCAAGTATCAAGTTTCAAGGAGGAATGAAAATAATCAAACTTCACTGAAATATGAAGAAACTGGCCCCAAGTGAGTAGAGTACCCTGTATCATCTATCCTTGAACATTTATTAACTATAAAAATATATACATATATATTTAATTATATAGAAAAAACACAAAAATTATTATGAATAATGCTCAACACATTATACACAAACCTTATTATTGATAAAAAAACATATAATTACTATATGAGGATATTTTTTTATTGATAATGAAATATGTAACGTTAATAAATATTCTTTATTCATTTGGAAAAAATGCTGAGGTTTGTTATGTACAAACGTTTATTTTCAATGAATAAAAAATATTAATAATAAAAATGTGCTTAGTAAATGGTAATGAAGTATAAAATATTAATGAATATCCTTTATTTATTATAAATAATGTTTTATTTACAGTTCATAAATCTATAGTGAGACCTATATGTATTGGAAATAAATCTGAATTAACTATTAATGAGGAATATTTAAATAATTTTAATGCATTATTTGTTTCTGATAAATAAACGTTTATTCCGCGATATTCGAATAAATAATTTATTAGATGTTAATTAATTTTGTTAACTATGAATAAACTGTTCTTTCAGTGTACTTATATATAGGTATTACTTAATTCATAGGATTGAATCGCTGGAATTGTGCGATATGGTTATATTTTTTCAGTTCTTGTGCGTTAGATTTCATGTCCTCGTTTCTAAAAATCATATATATTTCAATATATTTGTAGTAAAGACAAATTTGTGATCTGCCCCAGAATGTCACTGCGCTTGAAATTCAACCTTCAGTTACTTTCTGTAAGTTTTTCAGATACCTAAACGAGCAATTCTTTATTTGCTTGTCAAGGATTTGGAAATACAAATATATTTTCGATAAAAACAAAGCTTCTACTGAACTCAGTGGACGTTTCGGAAACCAATCTGCTCCCGTTTTCAACACAATTCGTGTATCTTTTCTTCGCAAAATTGTGTTGAGAACGGGAGCAGATTTGTTCCTAAAACGTCCACTGAGATAAGTTGAAGCCTTGAGTATTCAACTATAATGTATATAACATTGTAGGTATATTTAATCATGGGTAGAAGTTTCGTCAATGTTGATGAGGTGATGGCTGATTTCATGCTTGATTCAGAGTATCCTTCGGTGGCTATAACTTCAAGATGTTATAAAATCGTATTCCGTGCTATAGGAGATCGTTTAGCTGAAAGGTCACTCTGCACTTCAACTGCTTATTTTGGCTCACCCTGTATATCAATCATGCATGAACATTGTGAAAAGATTCGATATCATCCGCCTGAAATGAAGCCAGCAATGGATATTCGACTAGCTCGACAACACAAGGTTGGTAGTCAACTAACTAGTTAGTCAAAGCTTCCTTCAATCGACAAAATGTTTATTTTGGTAAAATACCTCCTTACAGATAGAGTCAGTCAGTCGTATGTATATAGCGATAATAGGATTCCGGAAGGGGAAAGGGCGGCGACTCGACCAATAATGGGCGTAGCTCGAGAAGGAGAATTGCACCAATGGCGTGCGCGCCCCCATCCGAAAGACCCTCCCTCCCGCCAATGAAAAAAGCATTAATCTCTTTTAAAAATAGAGCGGAGAGCAGCCACACAGCCAGGCGACACGCACCGAATTGCTAACTGCCATAGAGGCCCCCGTAATGAGCTCACCAGTAGCACATATTTAACATGTAGTTGAGTTCATAGACATCCCCACTAGCTCACCTTGCCGTCGCGGACAACGCCCACTAAGGCTCACCTCAGCGAGTGCACAGTCTCATCGAGAGAGAGCCAGCTCAGTCCATCGTCAACCCAATAGTGTTCCTTCCACACCCGGGTAGGTATATTTACTTTCGGCCCGATCGGGAACCCCTCGTCGACCACAGTGTGTGATGTGCTTCGTGGCGGGCCACGTGTAGTTGTGATCGCAGAACAAATCGCCCTGTGACTAAGTCGACGCGGCTTGATCGCGTCTTCAGTTGCAATCACGGCGTCTCCACTAGCCATGACACAACACAGCGACGCGTCTAGTGACCGGTCCGAAGTGTCTGTAACCCCGCCGCCGCCCGTATCCAAGATGCTGGAATTCGCCAGCCATCAGAACCTGAGCTTCCTCAACCTGGAGCACCGCAACATGCTGGCCGCCCCTCTGGCAGCGCTGCACTCGATGACGGAGATGAAGCAACACCATCAGAGCCACATGAGCTCCGAGCACCTCCACCATCACGGCCAGGAGAAGAGCGACAACGACGTCATGCTGGAGCGTACCAGTCTGCACGTAGAACGGTCCGGCTTGACGTCGCGCAGTCCTCTAGGAGCCACGAGCAACAGCAATAGCTCGCAGGGAGCGAATCCCCACGGCATCGACCACATTCTGTCCAGGCCCACGCAGATAACCACGGGGCCGTTGCATTTCCCGCACAACCTTGGCTTCACGCAGAATAGTCTGGGTATGGCGTCGAATAGCTCGCCGAGCGCTTCCAATTCCGGATTGCGAGGTTTCAACATTGCCGCCGCTGCCTTTTTCCACCACCACGCCGCCAACTCCGTCAACAAACCCCCAGTGGAGCTCGGAAGAAGCACCGGGGGCCTGTACTGGCCGGGAATCCAAGGACTCAACCCGATGACTTGGAGGGATCGCCTTAGTAGTGAGTAATCGTTATTTGTTGCTTCAGTCGTGGCGCCCAACGTGGGACCCGAATAATCTAAGATGTTTCTGGGAACGTTCCCGCGACGTCAATTTGATCGAGAGAACGTATTATATAGAGATTAGGTCGACCTTCTCGGTGTTTGTATGTCGTGACAGAACAAATATCCAGAATCAACAATTTGGTCTGATGGTGGTGTGGAATGGGAGACGTGCAGATATCTGTGTTTACGATGGGAATTATGGTCATATAGGTAAACCCGATGAGGACATTGAACGATCAACATGCTAGTAGGGGTCTCTCTATAGTCTATATGCACGCATTATAATTAATAACCTGCATGCAAGTTTGCACATAATCTAACAAGCCGTATCAGTACCTAGTTGGAATGTTCGTGTCGTGATTTCCATGACCATATACCTTGATTTTTGGATCAACTTGTTATTGTTTTTTTCATCTGGTTCGTTTCCCAAAAACAAGAGAAAATGTTTGGAATCAAATGATTTCTGTAATTGACGGTTTGGAGACAATCGAACGTTAGCAAAACCGTAGTTGAAAGTAAAAACCTCAAGAATATTGAGACTACTCTAAACAGCTACGTATTTTCGAGTTGGAGATCAACAAAGAAATAAGTGCTCAAATAATTATACATAAGTAATAATTCGAGTAGTAGGAGATTGCTTTATATAGAGGTTTTTCATTCGAGGATGCCAGTTGCAATATGTATGTATTCAGGCTATTGTAGTTTTTGGATTTCACTTTCTTGGGATTTTTACAGGGTGTCCGGGAAAATCTGGGAAATCTTTCAGATTCAGATGGAACCTTCGTTCATTTCAAACAAGAGTATACAGTCAGTTTTCAGTTCAAGGTTCAAGCTATCCAAATCTATTCTTTCTTAGACCTTCATCATACAGGGTGTGAGAAATTGAGCATCAAAGATAAATTTCAGTCCAAGTACAACTATTTTGAGGGGTCCTTACTAGTGTCCTTCATATAAATTTCCATTGATTTATATTGATTATTCCAAAAGTTATTCAAGGAAGAACAGGACGATGATTGTGATAAATTTTTGCCACATGAGATCCAATCTATCTTTAATGTTGCATAAATCTTTCAGTCCGAGTTATTGCAAACTTCTATAAGCACTCATCATATATATATATAAATATATATATATATATATATATATATATATATATATATATATATATATATCATTATATATTATAGATATATATATATCGCCGTCGCTATAGAGGAGACTTTTTCAAATCCTTCAGTTCTCAGATATTGAATATTCATTGTATCATACTGAGGCGATGAAAATAAATGAAGAATCTCTCTTAAGTAGGTACATACTTATAGAACTCCTTGATAATTGGAAGATTACGAATAATTGAACGAATCAAAAATCTAACAATCATGATAACTCGCCGGAGTTTTCCAAACTATTTTCATAAGTTAGATCACATAAGTTCACTAATTTTTTACAGATTATCAAACATAACAGTCAAATTAGGCAAAACTCATTCATCGAGCATTCTGAATCTGTTAAACTCTTTTGACTACTTCCCTGGTGGCGTCAGCCGTGAATTTCAATTATGTATGTATTATAAGGTGTAAACTTGTTGTATGTGTTATCAAATGTTACATATCTTTTCGCTGATGAATGTAGCTATTCCTGTGGAATTAAACGATATTATCAGGCTGGCATATGTGCAGATATTCAGATTAACAGTATATATGATCACCTACTGTGATATCAGTAGAGTGTAATATAATAATTTATGGATACGATGACACACACAACAAATGTTAACAGACTGTTCTATCCTGATGCCGATCTATTTTTCTTATTTCTATATTCTTCTGTGGAAACAATGATTGATTCCGATTTCCGATACTCGCCAAAGTTTTTGTATTCATTTTATACAGCAAAACGATTCATTCCTAGCGGGTGAATCTAGGGTGAATAGTTTACCTTTGAGTCTCATAACAACCGGGAGCTAACTCGAAACAAATATTATTTTTCTGGCAGTATCAGGCATCATTCCACCTCAGCAGTCAAAGACTTCATTGCCAATGTTATTACAAAGATGCCTCCAAATCAGTCCCTGAAGTATTATCTCATATATCATGTGAATATAACAAATGTTTGGTAAATTTCTGAGACAACAATGAGGCAGTTGCTCTCCCACTGATTTCTGGTTAGATATCATTTCTAGAGGAAATTCACTGTCATATAAAGAATACATATATTAATGATGACAATGTGGATGATGGATAAAACAAGTTTGGTTATCATCGTTCTTTCAAATCAAAGATTGAATATACCTATAGGCAATGAAGGTATATTCCACATAAACGTGTCAATCACATCATATACATTGTTTTTCACGATATAGGTGAACCAGGCAATCAACAAATCATCTGTAATGATGACCAGAAAGGCCTCTACCAGAAAGTTGAAGTTGAATGATATTTCAAAGTCTCTCTCACCATTGACATATCGTAAACTAGTAGAGATAGAGGGTAGGAAAAGTGACGGAATAATTTGAAAACTATAGTACCCAACTTCAATTTTTCCTATGGCGGCAATATTGGATTTTGGATTTTAGTGCCATTTTTATTTTTTTTTATCTGTGGACAACACGAAAGGAAAACCTATAATGTTCGGGGAACATCGTGTTAGCCAGCGGTGGAATTCTGGGAGAGAAGGAAGGTGTTGGAATTTTTCTTGAAAGTTTGGAGGTTGTAAAGAGCATCAGAACTAGTTGAAAATCATGACTCACATGTATATCAAATAATAACTGATTTTCATCTCAATTAACAGAAATGCGACAAAACAAAGAATCCCAAATAATATCATTCTGAGCTTGGATATAGATACATATAGAAAAAAAAATCAGCTAGAAGGAAACTTCTTGTAGAAACACGAAATTCAGTGTGATTGCGCAAGAATTGAGAAAGAACCTGAAAGAATACCTCAGGAAACCCGCCCCCGTATAGAAATATTCAGAAAAATACTCCTAGTGAATTTCCACATACATGTCGACTCAGCTCGTCGTGAAAGACCCTGTATACACGCAGGGATCAAATTTCGAACTGCATGTGATCAGATCGATCGATTTAATCTGAATAGAGATCTCACCTATAGCTGGAGTACCTATACTATAAATATGTTTGAAAACACGGCTTGGCCCCGCCGACAGCTATCAGATCTCGGTAATTAATGTCTCGAGCATGTTTGATTTGCCGAGTTAATATCGCTACTGCCAGATGGCGCCAAACAAATAACACATACGTCACCGGTCATTACGTATCCGCGCTAGATTCCGTTCTCGCTCAAGTCCACTGCCCGCAATCATCTATACTTGTATATTGTGATATACGATGTAATAATGTTGCAAACATATGTGCCTCTTTGCGCGATAACGAAATTAGTATTGATATCTTCTAATCAAGTCGCGCTAATGAAGAAACGCATATGTCGCCTGCATTCGAAACTAATAATAATTGATAATCATAATTTTGTACACACTCGTTATGGATTTGGTGTCGATTGCCCTGTTGCCTTGCCTGTGGGAATAAAAGTAAATAACGTGCAACCACACAATATCGACATCTTGCCAATAAGCGGTCAATGGGGGGCAGTCGCCGAATCAATCTTTCCATTTTTCATCAATTCGCTCCTGTTTTAACACAGTATATAAGGGGCGAAGGTAGCGATTTTGAGAAAACCATTACACATTCCCTAAAATGAAAGTCATATTTGTCAGACTTCTCACGTGTCAGGCGAAAATTCATGACGTTAGTTACACACTGATGTTATATTTGGTATATCTTCGTATGTGACGTTAGTATGCCAAACGATCTCTATTGTGGTATCTTCTTTAACTATGTCTGTAGCTATTTTCTCAGCTCTCTTCTCCTCAGGAATCTTTTTCGAACAAGTGTGCCCCTAGGTTCTCAGGTTCAGTACAAGTACAAATACTTGAGATGTTTTTTCGGCCGAATTGTTTTTCTCGTGGGTATACGGAGTTCGGTATTGCTACGACTGTGACATCTCTTTGACTTTTCTTCTACCAGAAGTATCTTCAGACATCCAAGGACAACTCTTTTTGACTTTTTCTTTGCTGATTTATTCTAGTAAATAGTACTGTTGCTGTCACCACAAAAGTTAGATGGACCTTTCCTCGGTTCATTCATTTCCTTCGGCGGACTGTGCCTAGTTTGTTCCCAAACTAAGTCCGCTATAGCGCTATAGTATTCTGCTTGAAAATCCACCAGTTGGGGTACTTCGTTAGTCTCCTGTTTCTTTCTGTTTACGAACTGACATCATGAGATATTCTTGAAGCCATTGGAGCGAAACCAGTGGACTCCAGATTGATAAACTCTTAAGAGTATACACCTGATTTATATAGATTAATTCTAAGTTGCACATATTGTATCCAAATTCAACCAGTTATAAAAAGTAACTACGCAGTAACACTGTATAGGCCTTGTCCTGCTGAATGCAGAAATGAAGTCAGTTTGTTTGTGAAAGAACTGCCAACGAAATGTCACATGAAATAAGTCCTCAAACATGTATTAATCGAGGAGGAATTGTTTATCTCTCGAGACCCGAGGACACTTTGTCTCTTATATGTTGTAATAAACACTATTCTCGAGTATACTCCGACTTTATGGAAGCACGGCAGACATGATGACCTTTCTGTTATAAGAGCCAACTTATCTAATTGAAGACCCAAGTATACTGAATTACTAGTTCATCCCAGCTACATTCAACGGTACGTCATGTTATAGTCTGCCCAATTCGGATGGCTTTTACTGCCTTTTGCAGCCGTGTGCAACCGCCAAGTTTACTCCGACCACTCAAGACTGCCATGTCCCCTCTGCCTATATACAATGTGTTGTGGCTAATGGGTCGTATATTTTCATGATTATGTACAGCTAATAAGTTGATCTATCGGATGAAAACGCTATTTTTATATGTTCCGGGAGCCATTGATATAAGTTATAATGACTTGGCCCATTTAACCCTAACTGGGTATAAGCTGGTGATTTTTTACTCTT
Organism: Gastrophysa polygoni; assembly: GCA_963576655.1. Classification (NCBI taxonomy): domain Eukaryota; kingdom Metazoa; phylum Arthropoda; class Insecta; order Coleoptera; family Chrysomelidae; genus Gastrophysa; species Gastrophysa polygoni. The sequence continues at coordinate 4,422,891 of OY755085.1, forward strand.
GAAGCGAGTTACTTATCCCGATGAGAATATATCTCTTGTTACCATTTGATGTATACAAATCGCAGACGTATCGATACGACAGTATACATATGTATATGTATATGTATATGTATATGTATATGTATATGTATATGTATAGGTTCTTCCCTATATAGGTTTCCTTGATATGGATATGGTTATTCATCCATATAATGCTTGTCCAAAAGCCTGTGTGCACAAGAAGAGTTTTGCATTGAAGGTCTCTTGTCAACTTTATGATAGAGTCCATGCAATAATGAACCACTCGTTAGTAGTTCTTTAGTTTAGTTTAGAGCATCGGAAACTTTCCTGTCTCAACTCAATTCAATTAAATTCATTTCCTTCTCAGTATTCCATGTACAATATATTCATCATTGAATTAATAGTTAAATTATATTCATTTCATTGTACTATTTGCTATTTGACAATTTTTCACTTACTGAGTGCCCAACAAAACATCGTCACGCTAGACTTGGAAGTCTGTCTCACAGTGGATTATTTTGATGTGGCAAATAATAAATGTCTATTCCATGAAATAGATTATAACTTATGACCTTCATCAGAATGCTGCGTACCTACTACCAACCCGAGTACAAACCATTTATTTTTTAGCTCACCAATGATCAATGTTCGAAAGCTGAGGTGAAGTCGTTCATGACAATGCATAATGCGAAACCCTCCTTTTATCTAGGAGGTGCCTAATAGAAATTCTGATGCATCCGTTTCTATGAATGCTTAAACAAACGTGACTTTCTGCTCCGTTCGAAGCTTCTGGCGAAGAACAACAATAAAAAAGATATTAAAACTCCAACGCAAAGGAAACTTCTTAATACACACTATATCTCTGTATTCCCTTCGGTGACTGAGCCACAACATAACGTAGATTAAGTTCTCCATATCCCGTAATCTCCTGAATAATAATTCTGGCGAAGAGGAAAAGTTAAGATTTCTTTCCAAACAGTTGACACCAGTTAATCATCTGAAGAACTGTTTCATATATTCATCGGAGTTAAAGCTTGAACTAATAAGGTATAACAATTAAATAAATGTAAAATTATGTTACTCCAAAAACAAAATGATAGTTTGAAGCAGATTCAATAACTGTGTTGTTGAACTTTGCTTACAAATTCGGAATGAACTATCTGAACACAGAACGTCGACAGACGTTATATATTTCCTAATGAAACTATCAACTCTATAATTGTTCACTATATATTCACTAAGTATTATTTTCTCCCCAAATCGCGAGAGCTAAAATTATAACAATTTCCACGAATTCTTAGCTGACAGAATTTGAAGTGAAAAATATGCCACCGATAATTATTTCGATCAAACCCCTCCTAAGGGTAGTTAGAAACTCGTATATATATATAATGAGATCCTAATGATCATCTGCGTATGTTGAAAATAATTTTTCTATCTATAAAAGCGGCCAATCAATTGAATATTATAATTCAATTCAACTTGTCGAATGACACGAAGCTACACGATATACAAGATAATGAATAATTCATGAAATTTCTGTCGAAATCGTTATATAGACTTATCAGTTTAATATTCAGAATTATGAGGATTATAAACATAAATTTCATTATTTTTATGGCGTGATTTATCGATACTAGATTGAAAATGTAAAATTGAAATTAGGAAGCAGCGTAAAACATGAAGGGCGGGATCATTTTATGGTTTCAATTAAAAGATACGCGAGTCAGATAGATATGCGATACCCAGTTTTGAATGGGGGTTTGATGCATAAACTGCTGATAGGGTGCGGGATTATACCGCATAAATAACAACCAATACTTATTTTCGGAATTTATTGAATACAAATGGTCTGCGAAACGGACAAAATAACATTCACTTCGATGAGATACAATCATCATTGAAGATTATTACACCAAGAAGTGAATTCATTCATGTACAGAATCTACATTTCACCAATGATGAAAAGTATTTATATACGTGAAATAAACATATTTGTCTGTTGAATTTATCTCAGGTGTTCATTTGTCGAGAAAAAAATATGTGATAAAATTATAACTCTTTGACAAAACCAACCTCAAGATGAAGAGAGGATATGTGAAGAATTATCCAAAAAAATCATATTGGTCGAGTTACAACTTGAGATTTGCTGTGTAGCGTCTTCCAAGATAATAACTGATTCAACTGTTTTCAAATGATTCTCACCCATTCTTCTTAATCGATCTCACCCCCAATGTCACATGTCGGTATGATGTATCTATAATTTATTAACGCTTTGAAAAAAAAAATAGTTACCAGAAACTATTGACATATCCATGGTTCTGTTATTTCATTGATAAAAGACATAGGTAAGTAGCTTTATATAAAGATATCATGTAGAATTAGCTTTTGGAGGAAACGATCAGTGTTAAATTGTTGGAAATTTTTCGCTCATTAATTACCCAAGAATCATATTTTTATAGAAACATGTGCTAAATATTTTCTTTTGATGTTTCTCTTCTACATTCCAATATAGTTTTCGAGCTTAACTTACTGTTCATCTATATACCAGGAACTCTGAGAATGAATCCGATCTATTTTAAAATGGAAAGTTCGGCACTGACGATCTCAAAATACGTATGAACTTGGCAACATTGCCATAACAAAAATACATACGTACAAAATACTATTGATGATAGTTAGGGCATTCCAGCCAAAAGTATGATGGTATACCCTTAGCTGTATCATTCCACACTTTACGCGTACACTGTATGAATTTACTTTGAGTAAGGTATTTCTGCAAGGTTCATAATATGAACGACGTTATAAAAATATAAAACTTTTCTGAAAGAAGAGAAAAATTCCACCAAGATTTTTTCTCAATTCTGGCTCCTGTCCTTCACTGCAGCTTCCTTATCGGTATCAAATCTTGGCTGGTGGTGATTTCATCTGATTTTATTGTTAACTGTTATAGTGTGGATATTTGCCGACCATTGTGCTATGTTTATAGGGTTCAATATTAACTTCCTAGTTTCTAGGCACTGCAGCTTCCTTATCGGTATCAGATCTTGATTGGTTAAGGGTCGCCAGATTTCGCTTCCAAAAGAGTTGAGAGAAAATGTAAATACGTGCGAGATAAAAGTGTCTGTAACTTCCCGGAAAGACTGTTATCATCTCAATTCATCTTCTATATCGGGAAGTGCTGTGCGTGTCGTGTTCTACAAGCATCACCATTGTAGCAGTGTTTCTGCGGTCCGCCGTAGAGGGGGGGGGGAGGCGGTAACCTAGCAACGGCAAACTCCGGAGGGGTGGGAACAGCCGCCTCGATCCGGCAAGCTGTTTTAAGCAAGACACCCTGTTAGAATAATTATATCTCTAGATAACAGGATCATGAGATTATCCACTTTGGTATCGCCTCATCTCGTTCATCTAAATGCTAACACACTCTTACAACCTACAATTATATCTGCTATTCATTCTCTACGAGTCGACGTTGTGCGAATGTTGTACCATCCATCACTCCACTTTTTGACTGAATTCCTTTTGAGTGATACGATGCATTAGCAGAGGTCATCTAGAATGACTCTATATCATCTATCAACTTGGGGACTAGTGTTTGGTAATGTTCACAGAGTTACAGAGAACTGGACCAGGGGTCTGCGAGTTGAACAATATTTCGATGAACGAAGTCTAAGATCAACTTCTAAATGACTCATGATCGCAGCACACTTTGATGAGGCAACTAGAAGGCAAAAATCACTCCTGATGGCAACATTTCTCTGAGGGAACCAAATGGTACATTTGCCTCGAAATATTTTGGATGATGACTCAGATATGATTCGAAATCTTCCAGAAACTTGATTGGAGAAGTTAATTCAGTCTGAGAGTTGAAAGGATAATAATTACCCATTCAACTAGCTATTGGTAAATATAGTTGCACATAAAACAACTAAGCTTATTGAAAAATATTTTCTCCTACTAATTTCTGATGAACATATGTCTGTCAGTAGAGTCCAGTTCTGCATACTTACACGACAGATTGAGCTTGATTGGATTTTTTTTGTTATGATATGGAAAGATCTTAATTAGATAGAGGGAAATTTATAAAACGGACATTATTTATAAAGGTGCAAAGCATCTCAATATGGGGGGTGGAAAGCTATTACCCTGTCTCGAAATATTCATCAATCATCATCATGAGGAGTCGAATAAGACTTGTTCTTGGAAGCAATGCTATCTGAGTATCAAATTTCAACAATAATATCTTCTGATTATTCGTTCACCATCATAGAATCTCATTTTTTCCCAATAGGATGCAGATAGGTTGAATAACCTATTTTCATTCGAACACCCAAGAATACATTTGAATACTCTCTTTCACAAATCAACGTTATTATACAAGAGTTTTAATCTTATAATATAAGACAAAACCTTTGCTTCATTTCCACATGTTATTTCGGAGTACCCTGTATGTTTTCTCATTCATGAGATTTTCCATGTTTTCCCAATATTCTGGGTGAAGCAATAAAAACTTTGTAATATGCAATAAAGGCAAACGGGAAGCCATGAGACTCTCAAATCTTCATCGATTTATATGATTTAGCAGGATGTGTTCACTATTCTCGCTCTAACAGAATATGGGAACATCATATCGCGTCGGACCGTGTTGCGCCGATATTCATTTGATATCGGCAGCTCCTCTTTCCCTGGAACCTGGAAAGACGAGCTCCGGGCGATGTATTATTGAATTTGTCCAGAGCTTATGTATCCCGCGGGAGTCGTGCCAAGCTACGTCCTGCATTGTCAGCATATATAGATTATTATATAGACATCTGGTCTGTTCACTGTGGAATCTTACAAATATAAAAGTATCGACTGGAGCACGATGGAGAAACCTATACCTTTTTCCTTTTGCTCCGAGCGCGATTTTCTCGGAACCATATGGCCGATATGGAGCGATATAAACCGATATGATGCCATATATGATGATGTTTACATGAAAAGGATTTTCATTGTCTCCACGAACGACAATGTCGATCTGACAGGCAGCAGGAATGTTCTGTTCGAATATACACTACGCTAACAAACTAGCTATGTACAACAAATCAACAAGAATAATCTATTGAAATACAAAACTCTCCAGGTACTTGTTCAGAAAAAAAATGCGAAACAAGTGCTTGAATTTATCGACAAACCAAGGGCTTCTGGTGAGGCTTCTGATCTCGGTTCTGTTCGACAGTTTGACAGATGGCAAACATGACCTTCCTATTAGATATCTCAGGCATTAGTTCTATATAGGTTTCGAAATGGAATAAGAAGTGAACCTACCATTCTTCTACTCAGGTTGCGCCATATTTGCTGCTTAACAGTTTGATGTTTCATTTTTTAACCTTATTTCAGATCTTTTGGCGGTAGAGGGAGCAACAATTTATTTGTCCAACAATATGAGTTCTCATCAACGAATTTGTCAGAAATACAAAGTATTTAATGAAAATTATAAAGTCATTCAGGGCTCAGAAGAATTTTGCAATTGATTTATTGAATTGCTGTTTTTATGCTTATTCGAACACTGAATGAATTATTCCAACTGAATCATTTCTAGCCTTAGATATACTGGATAGAAAGAGTGATTCAGCACATACATTCAGTAAAGTGAGTGAACATGATAACAAGTTACCCGGCTATGTTTTTCGGAGAAAGCATATTATTATATACATGGATTATAATGATCGTATGATGGATAAACAAACCATATTATAGTTTCACATATAATTTTCTACATGATGGATAAAATGAATGAATATAATTAAATACCATTGAGAGTACTGACTAACTAACGAATACAATTGAAGGGTTGGTGGCAAGTGGGACTGTTTTTCGGATCGTAGGCATTTAACTAAAATTTTTCGGAAAATTATTCGATTTTGGGTATTAAAATCCCGTTTTTAATCTTAACTTGAGAATTGAGAAAAAGGGAATGATAATGTGAAATCAATAGTACACAAGATATGCAAAATCTGCGTATTAGAGCACGGAATACATAATATCTCACAACTGGTAATGTAGATTTATAGAATTGTGTTGTCAAATAACAAAATTTACATCAATACACTGATCAAAACACACAAATACCGCGGAGCACTTGCACGAATGAGTAAGAATATAAATGCTACACGGCGCCGCCTTATTGGCCTTGGCTGCTTCGCCTTCCACTTTACCCCTACTTTGCTGCCTGCTGTAATGAGAATCTCGAACATATAGATTGGTAGATTTCAGATTCACAATCCGATAGGTGAGATTAACAGATCTAAAAAAATAGATAAATTTAGATTTCGTTGCTAGATTTTCAAAATTCAATATTTATCTATTGCCAGTTTGAGCGTGAATGCATTGACGTTTCCTCCGCACAAAGTATACAAGGTCAACAATTCATAACAGAAGAAAATTCTGTGAAACATTTCAAAAATACTGTTTCTATTCCATCAGCTAATATACGAATATTATTCATACATCAATATGGAGTATAGTAAATAAGTATTCATTGGGAGGTCCAAAAAGAGAGACTTTCAATTTTCCTCATTCATTTTTCAATCATTTTTTCAACTACTCTGAATTGAGAGCCGAAAGTAAAATTTTTAATTGGTTCCGAATCTCTAATTTGCACTTCTACTCAGGTTACCAATAGTATGGAAACTTCGAGTATATGAAGTCATTGAGATTGTCAATATTCCTGACAGTAGCACGTCATATTGCAGGAATTAATGATACGAAAATGTTCGGCCTCTCCTTCATTCAATTCCGAACTGGCAGGATATTCCGCACTAATTTAGTGTGGCGAATCGACGTAATCAAGAATTAAAATTGAAACCACCCTCCTAAAACGAACCCCTAGGGTATACGGAGCGTCATCTGTATATTAAAAGAACGTGTTATCGTTATGATTATGTTTCTAGATGACACAGCGACGGGCCTCACAACGGTTACACACACCCTCAGCTCCTGCTAAAGAGTGATGATAAAAGCAGTAATTGGAACTCAAATCGTATATGAACGAAAAAAAGAGAAGAATATTCTCATGGAATTGTCATAAATACAGAATAGGAACGAATAAATACAGCCTCCAATACATCCATATGGAATACAATTCTCATGAATGAATGAGTCAGCATCGACTCCTCAATAGAAAACTCGAAGGATCATCCAATACTGACCATTTCAAAACCGATATGGTTTTCCGTGTACAACTATGGGAAATTCCAGCTCAATTGATTCTAAAAAGTTTCGAGGGAAAAAGCCGATGACCATTGTCAACGTACTTCCAAAAGAGGTGATTCGTAATGAAATTGGAGTTCAGTGGAACCCATCAATCAAATATTCAGAACATGATAGGGGTTTCACGTTTGATTTCCCGCTGGAGACATGAAATCATAATGCAATCTTGCATTTGAATTATCGACCAACCTTAACAAACTGTTGAGCGCGGTCTAGATCAAGTATTAGTCTATGAAATCGATGGTGTCTAGTGTTTCCCCAGCCAAAATGACTTGCTTTATACCTACCCACCAGTGTGATTTTTACTGTAAATGTTACCTACTCTTAGTTGCAGAAGGAACCGCCTGAAGGCTGGTGCGAGAATCTAGAACGAGAATCTACAGTTCATAGTGGAATTAAAATCACTGTAGCATTTAGACTGATTCCATGGTCAGGACAAGGACAGATTGACTACTCATTCAGAAATCTGGACAAAATTCATCAATTTTATCAATGTAGGAGGACATTGAATATCACATTATGAAATGATTGATTCAGTCAGAATGACCAGCCATGGTTTCAGAGCCCAAACATTGCAGCCTTTTGGCTTATCATGTTCTTAGTCAAGCTGGTGGCCCAGGCTAACAAGTTTGTTACCTTTAGCAGGCCTAACAGCTTCCTCACCAAGTGGTTCCTTGGCCTCCTGAGAGTTGTATTCTTCCAGAGTTGTTTCCTCCTCTTCATGGCATAGCCTACGAATGGGTTCTTTCGTGTATATGCCCATCCGATGTAGGTTTTTTCTTAGGGTGCTTCGTACCGAAGCCTTCGGAATTCCGAGCACAGGCTCTGGCCCCATCAACTCCGTTCTTGATCCTTCTTTCGCCAAGGTACCTGCGACCTCGTTTCCCTCATTATCTTCGTGCTCTGGAATCCATTGTTACCTCACCTTGTAAAGGTTTGCCTTGACTTTCAGGCTTTATAGGCAGTCCCAGACACATGAATACTCCAGTGTGATCACAATCGTCCAATCGTCGTCATTCTTTATCATGTCCCTTGCAAATGGTGAATACCATAAATAGCAGCGTGATGCCTTATACGTGGACAATTCCTTCTAAAATCGATAAATTTGGCGTACAGCATATGCGGCATCAAAGGATTATCGCGAATATCGCATGAAATACGAAATTGCTAATAATTTTCATTTGACAGAAAACTGATCCTTTTGAGAGAGTGTGTTAATGCAAAATGTCATCCGTACAGACTGACGCATGGCAAGGCAATGTGTGCTCGAGGGTGAAATCACTGAAACTACACTATAACATGGTCTCGGCGGCCAGTCAGGTCTTGTAACATGTGTTGAGAGAGTGAGATAAAGAGATTTCCTCCCAGGAAATCATTCTCCACATTTTTGTTTCCGGAATCCGGGTTCGGTATTCCGTATTCAGGACACATATCCGCTTTCTTTGTGCTTCTATCGGTTAACTATCGAACTCCTTTTACAACCACTGTAACAATTGCTTTATAGAGAAACAACTATCAAATTTTATTGCTTTTTCTTCTCTGACAATATTCAGTGTCCCTTGAAATATTTTATGAGATTTGGACGTGACGGGGCTTCTCTCCTATCATAAAGCTCAAATTAGATCTGACTTCTTGATGACAACATATGTACAAGGTGACCTATAAGTGCCGCAAAATTAGTGACGATTAAGTGACTATTCAGTTAAATTTGTCTTCGTTTCAGTCTCGAAAAGTCTTCAGTCTTTGTCAAGGAATAATGCCATGACTATTCATACAGCTTCAATTTTAGGACTTTAACGAAGACACAACCTATAGAGATTCATGATTACAGATTACAGAATATAAAAAGAGTGGTCTTAGTGCTGAGCATGAAAGTTGAAAATTGGGAACTTCCAAATCCCGTTTTCTAGGACCGAGATTTGAGATCATGACAAAAGTCGTTGTATAAATGATGCTCTCATGTGAATATGTAGAATCAACTTGGTTTGAGGGTAAGATTCAGAATAATTATACTGGAACGAGAATGAGGTACAGAGAAACATTATATATTATAGTATGTACAGAGTGAGTCAGTTTTCAATTGCAGACATGTCAATGGAATGATACTCAACAAATATTAGCAATTATTATCAAAGATGCTTTTACTTCAGATGAAAAACTGCTATTTAAAACTGACTAGAATTATGATAAATCATTATTTTCAGTACATGAAATCTAAGCACTGAAATTAACCATGATGGTTTAAAATGAAAGTTCACCAATCGTGATGGGAATGAGTTTGTTTGATTTGCACTGTATATCATAATAACAAACCTCAATATTTTCGACATTTTTATGATTTCAACCTATAGAAATTATGATGGAATGGATATAAAGGTTTTAAAGCCAATTAAATGACGCTCTGTAGTTAAAAGTTTAGTGTTTATAAGTATCATATTTCTTTGGGCCCGTCATTATTTTTTCATGATTCATGGTGAAATGACGCAATTGACCTCAAGATGGTTTCAAATCATGACAGTAGTTTCAAATGGAACACCCAGTATCGGTTATTGTATTTGATATTCAGTGTAAAATTGAAATAATCATCATCAGACTGTCCAGAATTTCGAACAGACCCTGAAAATGTAATACTTGTAAAATATCATTGAAATATGAGTCACTGACAGCTGTCAAAGGCATGGCATTCTGAATGAGAATGAAATTGATAGCATATAGACTATCACTTGTTTTTGTCCTACAGCTGTGGAAAAAAATTTAAATGAGCTCATGATATTCTGATCTGGTAGCCTTCTGGTTCTTTTCACTTGATGACCTATTTTTGGTATTGTTTAAAATCGTTTTTTGATTCCAGTGAACCAGGGTAATATGGGCGGACTAGGAGGTGACAAAGATGCGAAAAAGAAGCACACGAGGCCTACTTTCTCCGGACAACAGATATTCGCCTTAGAAAAAACCTTCGAACAAACCAAATACCTAGCAGGTCCAGAACGAGCGAAACTGGCTTACGCTTTAGGAATGACCGAATCCCAAGTGAAAGTGAGTGAATATTTTTCTATATATACCAACAAGTACATGAATTTTTTTCGTTCGTTCAACCATGATTCATCGATGAGACAACCGTTTATCACATGTGAGGTGTTGACGGTTGAGATAACACCCTGTATAGCGTTGTGTTAATGATGACTCAACTCCTATAGAATGATAATCATCAACTGTATCAGATGATTATATGATCAATGATGGTATAATATGAAAAAAATAAGACGACGCGGGTCTATTAACTTGATTGACGTTCGGTGACGTTTTTTATCTGACAAGGTACATCCACATTGGAAAATCCTCGTAGAATTTTAATTCCACCGGTGTTCGACGATAACAGGATCTGATACACGGCTCGGATGGAAACGTAAAGGATATGCTAATTTTTCAATTATAAATCTAATACAAATATGTTAAATATGTTGGTTAGCGGTAAGTCGAGCGTATTGAAAACTGTCATCCAAGCGATTAGTAGAGGCACTGTGCAATATATCGGTTCGTTTCCGAATAAATCCGATTAAGTTTAAGTACATCGTGGGGTTAAAATGGGCCGGATGAAAATCCCCCATGAGTAATTCCGTGGTGACGCGTGTATCCACGATATGTTCGGAATTAATGAAAATGCGGAACGAAGCCTCGGAAAAACTCTCTCCATCTCTCCATTCTCTTTGACGAACGTTTTCGACAAGTGTAAATGCCCCCTTTTGTTACTCTGTAAATTTGCATTTTTATTGAATCTCTAGCCACCGAGATTTGAATATAAGCCCAGGATGTTGACAAAAAATGATAGGGCCTAATATTGAGATTCCGGACAACGCATCCTCCATAAAGCTAGCTGCCTGATTCAAATTTGTAATTCAATCTCCATGGGCGCGATTAAATCCTCATTTCGAGCAGCATCTATGGACTAACCCTAATCGATTCTCACATTTTTACATCACATAATCGTTATTTTCAAACACAGAAAGCTCTTGTTCATCGGCTGATGAATATTCCATAAAATCCCAATCCAGTAACGTAAAATCATCTGAATTTTTTTGATACCTTCAATGTCGATAGAGGTGGGTAATCCAAAATGAAAAAAATAACAAATATTACTTTATTGTTGAAATTTTTCTAACTCTTCGGGTTCGTAGATAGAAAAGAATACGTAGTTTCTTCATGCTCGGTATCACTATCAGCGCTCTCTCATGGGACGATCATGCGAAATACATTGCGAGAACTGCTTCTCAAAAACTTGGCTTCCTGCTCCGCCCAAGGAGATACTTTACATCCCAGCAACTGCTAACGATCTACATTCCACAAATTCGACCTGTCCTGGAGTACTCGGCGGTACTACACACGAAATAATTGACCTCTCTTGAACATCGTGAAAAAGTGGGTGATCTCTCCCTCTTTTATAGATATATCTACGGTCATCATTCATCAATAGAACGGCAAAGTCGTGGAATTCATTGCTTAGTGAAGTCTTTCCTGATGCTTACGACCTCCAAACTTTCGAAATTCCACCGCTGGCTAACTCGATGTTCCTCGAACATTATAGGTTTCCCTTTCGTGTTGGTCAACATATGAGAATACTGTTCATTCTTAGTATTCACAGTTCGCGAAAAAGCACTGATTCGGTTCTACTAATCACTTCACTCGACTACTAAGGACCGGTTGTTTGATCAAAGACGATCCAGTGCGATATGGACTAAGCAAAGTTTACCAATTTTTGTTACAGTTTCTTCACTAAGGGTTCATCTAGTTTAACAATGGTCGGCATGAGGTTTCAACGTATAGTTAAATAATCAGCGTTCAACTCCCATTGACCGACTTTCGCTACCTCCATGATTTTTCAAAAGTACCTGAACCCAGAATGCTCCATCCACTTCCTTATTTTCATTGCGAATTTACCAATTCCATTGTGTTACCCAAAACTGAAGAAACCACAACTTTTCACACACACGACAACTATTGCGTGTTAACCATTCCTAGATGTGTTATAATCGAAATGAAATCTTAGTCGGTACTTCATGAAAGGGTAGTTTCTTCATTATCAGTATCCCTATATAGCGGCTATACTGTCCCAGAACATCAACACTATGATTTAATGTTCCCATATCCAAGGATAAATTGGATGAATGATCATTATTTATTATTACCGTTGAGAAACAAATGATCTGCCAAACACAACTGGCGCACTTCATAGGGAGTTTTAATCCGATAATTTTTATTTTGATTATGCAAACATCAGTGTACATATAACATCGGCGTCTCGTAAAGGGTCGCTCAGTTCGTATTGACACTTCCGATAATCACTGTGATGATAATCCTTCATATTAAAATTAATTGCTGGAAAAACACTAACATCGTATTTCCATTGAAATATGTTGGATTTGCTGCTTCAGTTCTCTCTAGAGACTTTAACTCTCGTGAATGAATTTTCTATTGCTTTTCTCCAGATCCATAGGACTCATTAAGGAGAACAAATTGATTCGAACCTCCATTTTCCACTTGAAAGTATCGAGAAATATATGCTTGAGAACAATATTGGGTATAGTCGTTGAGATTGATTCCAGTGATCAATATTTCACATACTGATGTGATCGAAGAGTGAACACGAGACTGTCTCTCAATGTTATCAATGTGTGTTCCTATCTCTGAAATCAGATTCATGACCTAACAACCAGTAGTTTGCAATGGAAATATTGACTGTTCCTAGACATTTCTAGATACAATTTTCAATTTCGACTATTGGATCAATCATTAATGTCTGTTATTCGCTTGATCCATTATCGGACTTTCTTAGTACACACAAGAAAATCACCATGTGGCACCCAATGTAGCAGCTCTACAGAACAATAATACTGACATTAATTTATAGCATAATCTAAGGAACTATCACTAAATTCACAATTAATATATTATCACGGAATCATTTTGAGGCAATTATCATATATATAATAAGGAATAAAGATATCACCATTTATTTAGTACTTCTCCCGCGGTAGAAGAAATAGCCCTTCACTATCAGGTTCACTCTTGGAATATTGTATATGGGAATCCTCAGACGATGCTTCAGACATTTCGAATACAATTCGCAATAATTCACCAACAAATTTTCAAATGTGTTCATGAATGATCATACTTCCGATTATTATCCAAACGATAAACATTTCGCATCGATCAGTTGACCACATGAACATTGTCTGAAATAATGAAATAAATCTGGCATCGTCGACCAGGATTGCCAAATTGAAGAGAAACTGCTGAAGGCTGCTTTCGAATGTTACTAGTATATTTCGCAGTGCAATATTGGTGAGAATTATTCAACAATGATGATGTGGCCCAAACAAACTCTGGCACGGTAGAAAATCCCAATAATCTCTCTAAGAAAAAAGCTGATACCTTTTTTGTCACACTCGACGATGATCAATTGCATGGTAATAATGACATTCAAATTCAATTAATCGGTTCCACAGGTTTCGGTTTGAAAATTCGATTGCTGTAAGAGGTGTATGGAAACTCAGGTTCATGACAATATCCCTGATATTCTTCAACTATATAAAGACGACTCTAGGTGATATTTTCTATTTCGATGAGTTTGATGGAAATTTTTCTGAGCACGCCTATGAGTTTTCTGCAGATGAGCGCCTGACTTTGTGCCCGACTACGCCGTCAATGATACTGCGGGGCAACTGTACTCGGGCTATGATATATTGTCTAAGAGAGGGTGTGCGGCTATGCCGTATAATCTTCTGACAAATTGAATTAGGGCGTCGAGATACAGTGGGGGCGACACTTGTTTATAACAAACATCGTCATAGCTATTAGGATTTCCACATCTGATTGATATGGGATAAAAGACAGGAAAACTGAGCGTTTTACTCGGTATAAATCTTTTCTTTCTTTTGGGGATTCTCTCGAGGATCTCATAGACGTATCTTTATCGGTCAATGGCTGCATTGGCGTAGCACGAAGTTGAACCAGGGGAAGAAGAAAAATTTATTGAAATAGGTTTCCCTACTATACAATGATATTTAGATATATATCTTTCGAAACTAGGACTAAACAGTGAAGTAAGTAATTTATATCTGAAAATTATCTGAAATTATTACAACATAAAAAATCAAACCTAATTCAGTTCTCTAATATGTATAACGAGTAGGTGTAGATTTTTTACAAGGCACACTGGATTTTATATCCTGTGGTTACATTATTGAACTCTATCATTATAGACGATTTCACTCTTGACACACGAATGAAATATGAAGGTGCTCCATGAACATCCTCATTGAGAAAACAAGTCGTTTTGAAACTGAAAGCCGTTGTAATGTATTTAACATTATTCCTCAAATGATCCTCATGCTTCCATTTCGTGGTTGTGGTAGCTGTGCCATTTCATTCAAATTGAATCGGTGTGATGAAGTGACACAAAAGTCAAAATGACATGTATGATCGACCGGAAAACTCAGGATTCTTGTATAAATAGACAATGCAGCATGTGGATGGATGTGGACTAGTTGACATCTATGGATAGAATAGGCTTCTGGAAAGACCAAAAAAATTAGTAATTCATGATTGGGGATCACGAAACTGAATGACTGGATCTAGAGAAATTACCTTGAATCATGCAAGCAGTTTTAGTTATGTATTCAGAGAAATCTATAGTTTCTGCCATGATGTGCTAATCCACATAGAAAACTTAACCTAATTACCTGATAGGTACTCATTTGTCACGAAGCAGGGAATTTATTGAAGAAATATAATTATCAAACCAAATAAATACAAGCTGTACAAAACCGACGTAACAAAACTAATCCATCGATTTCTTTCTTCTTTCAAGTCGGAAATTTCTGACTTCGTCTTTCTCTTCCCAACAAAATGCAACCGAACAGGGTATTATCATTTCTCGGGAGAGCGGTTGTATTTTGCATTTTTATTTAATCTGAACGTAGTTGTATTAACATAAAAAGATTCCGCATTTTTTATGAATTGAATCCTTCATCTTACAGTGCACCTCTCGATGATGTCTGGAAATAAAAGACCGTGCACTCAGCTCGGATTCTTCGAGACATTGCCAGTGGTGCAGATGGAAGAACTCACTTTCAATGTTTCAGTATTGGGTTGAATATGATTTTTTGTTCTAGCATTTCTTATTTATCTCATTACATATTCATGTTGCGTTTTTCCATTTTTTGAGCTGAGACACATACATTTCATTTTGTGTTTTCAAGATGTGTGTTGGCTGAATTCTATTGGTGTGCCAGAATCATCCCAAGAATATCATTTTGGATTATCCAATATTATTACATCGTTTGTTGATAACCAATAGGTATGTGGGAAGTAATGAGTCAGCGTGGATCAAGATTATGTTTCCTTTCCACAGCTCTCCTTTTCATTGGCGAAAAATCAATCGAAGGTTTTGCTGAATGAGTCTAGAAAACTCATGTAGACTTTACGAATTTGTATGTATTCATGTATACTCCCACTTGACTTTGCAACATGGTTGACTAGATCGAAATATTGTCCACAATATAGACCTCAATAGAATGCCTATTTCGATCTATATGAAATTTTGTGGATAAGATTCCGAACTTTCCTCTACCGCTAACTATTTTAATCCACTTTGAGCTAACTTGGACTACCATAGAACATTTTTGGCTATACTAGACTAATGCGGCTTCCATTTGAAGGTTTTACACAAATGTTTTAGTTCCCTCATATCACGATGTATTGTTTCCCCAAACCCGTGAATATTACTGGATACTTTTGACAATGATTGAATTCGAAACATCCACTTTCTGGAAATGAAAAAGACGCGTACGGCACTGGCTAATTCGGTCCAGGGTGGCCGTTAAAGCGCCGTTGGTGTTGCGCTTCGTTAATCCAAGGGTGCCTTGGAGAATACAGTAAAAAAATAATCTGGACCGAACTCTCCCCAGGGCTGCAATTTTACCACCAAGAAAATCATTGTAAAGCTTAACTAAACATCCACTTTTTAGCATCTCCACCTTCATTACCTTAGCTGCACGAATTAAAAATTAATTTTATCTTTGTAACAAGTTTAATTAAATTAAAATATGAATGACTCTCGCAGCGGGTGACAAATTTGAGTTGAAATCTCTGAGATTATGCGCGACCGAACGACAAAAAATTATAATTAAAAACTTCTTTCAGATAATTCATCCTGGAAAATACGATGACTTGCATGCATGCACATGATGAGACATAATGATCGAAGTGTAATAAAGAATGAAATTCTTATGACACTCCTTCAACGTTTCCATGTGCTGAAGAATGTTCTGTACCGAAAATAAAAGCTGGTGACAAGGTATTTCCTGGCATCATCTTCTTCGATTCCTTCTGTCTTTATTTACTTCTTCTCGATATATTGCCGTTGCCACCCTCCGCTTTTTGTTCCTCTTTCCCTCGAACCATTGAACAATCCTTTTTATTTTATGGTTCTCATTTTCGCTTGTTCGCTGTATGAATTCGTCTTGCTCTCTGACAATCTTTGAAAATCGCCTAAAATCGAATGATTATCTGAAAATTGTGAGTTGAATGCATACGATTCAAAAAAAAGTTTCATATGTGTAGTGGTTTCATAAAACCACGCAATGTTTTTTCTCTCAATACTCCTATTTGAGATTTGATCGGATATTTTGAGGGAATAATTCGAACTCCGCTGTCATTATGATTTTCCCATGCATCATGCTTCTCAGGATAGAATTGCATTATATCTATTCGAAACGATCTACAAAATACTGAGATGACAAGATAAAAGTACGAGATGCTAGCTGAATGGCAGCAGGAATGATAATATCGTATACAAAAGTATTTCCAAAACGTATTTTTTGAATCCCCTTGCGAATGCTACGACGATACTCGGTCTTTTACATCTCATTTTTCTCGTCGAAAGCTGCATCAACGTAATGGCTTCTCATCCGCTTCATTTGTCCATGGAAACAACTGTGGATCATGGTATCGATTCCTGATTCCTGGGTTCCAGTGAGTCCAATATGTTTTCACGAAGCCAATCACATCATGAATATGGCAATCGACAAACGCGGCGTGCAATGTGACTGTGTATTTCAACTGTTTATAATGCACTAATCCTTCGGAAATAGACACTCTCATCGATCCCAATGCACAACAGCCATTATTCCGATTGAATTATAAGGGAAATATCACTTGTCACGTCATTCGCATATATTGTTGGCGCGACTGTCGCTTGCCGAATGTTTTCAATGATCGATTTTGCTCTTTTCTCTTTTCATGTTACATGGGTTATGGATTATGATACTTGCTGCACGGGAAACCAAGGTGGATATAGAAGGGTGAAACAGCTCTTCAATTTTTCGCAATAGCATTTTAGTTGTCAGGGGATGGGAAGGCTGGATCATTTCCATTATTGAACCTTTTTCGTTTCGACAATCTGACTGCTCTGACCTGTACATGGATTCTTTCGAAAACAGGCAAAATATTCCATGCCATCAGACAGAAATAGACAGTTGTCGAAAACAGCTCGGAGAACTAAGAATATGCACACAGTTAAGTTCAGCAAAGGAGTTATTTCAGACTCTCATTGTGTTGGAAGAAGCGAAACAGTTCCTTCCAAGCAACAATTTCAAATGAAATTGCATTCCAGAGATGAATCAAAACCACGATATCAACTCTCGATCTTG
This sequence comes from Gastrophysa polygoni, assembly GCA_963576655.1. Lineage (NCBI taxonomy): Eukaryota > Metazoa > Arthropoda > Insecta > Coleoptera > Chrysomelidae > Gastrophysa > Gastrophysa polygoni. The sequence goes on from OY755085.1 coordinate 4,440,851, forward strand.
ATCACTCTCCTCAAGGTAGTTGTAGTATTTTCCAAAAAGGTGCCATCAAGAGTAATATTCACTGAATTCTATAGAGTCATAAAGAATGAAAATTTTTCCAAAGGACATTGACATTCTGCTGAAAATGAAGTCGTCAATGCGTGGTATAACCACCAGCAGCTCTCTCTAATGGAAAAACCATGTGAGGTAGATTGGGTTTCCTGCTCCATGATCTAGAAAGTGCAATTGACCTCACATGGTCGTCACATGATTATTTTTTGATCACAGTGACGAATTTGGATATTCCATACCATGTTGAAAAAAAATATTCATCATCCCAAAGGATTGGATGAGGATTCTGAAAATGATATCACATGCAGGGTGTTCCATTTGAAATATCAACACTGCATCGTCGAAAATGATTTAAATGAATAGAGCATCATCTTTGGTACAAGCATACATATTTTTATGGAATTTGTTCGAGTGATTCTCGGTATACAGGAAGTGTAAGCTCGCAGTAACACACCCTGTATAAGTAGGCACACGCGCGCTGTCCTGCCGCTGGTTGTATAGACATCACAGACCCGAACGTCTCCTATCAGTCTCCGAATGTAGTGGGCTTTCCCCGATTGTTTCCACTGGCCTGTCGAACTATAATATATCGTGACGGTTCCGATCAGATCCTTCAAAACGTATACCTTTGTGAATTTCTGTTGCGCCAATGGTCATTCCAGACGCCCATTTCTGGCCACACCACTGATGGGGATCGCCAACGGCGTCTGTCGCGCCCCCTCCCCCCCCTAGTCATCCCCAATCCATCATCCATTTGACACATATATATAAATTTATTTTGCGGTATCGACGCATCCGGCTACGAGTGTCCCAGGGACCGGCTCTTCCCAAAATGACGCTTTGATTTATCGTCGACGTCGCTAATCTACGTGACATATATATGTTTTTATTGTTTGCGATCGCGGCCCGTCGCGTTCCAATAATTTCCGATGAAATCTGTATGAATAACACGCTGGCGCCGCGGCGCAGAATTGCCATCCAGATTTTTTTTTTTTTCGAATATGCAAGGTGATCCGAAATGGTCTCTCGATATTCTGTGGCTGATGAGTACATCCTAAGGACGAAAGCATTTTGTCATAAATATAGACTTCTCACCACATTGAAGGGGGATGATGTTGTTTATCAGTTTTTCAACACTATCATCTGATGGCCTCAAAATTATTGCGATGGTAAAATGATCATGCAACAGCGAATACCGATCTCGTGGAGTATGTGAAAATATGTTAGAAACATTCCTGGCAGGCGAAAAACACTGTTGTGCGGAACAGCGACTTGATCTGCAAAGAAGTCTGTTGTTTTCAAGAGTCAGTCCCTGGGCTACTATAGGTTTCGACCGCTCTATATTATTATGGATAGAGATATGGGCGGCACATTTCTAAAAATCATGAGTTTTTATATCCTTTCGATTGTTTTGTTTTTCCAAAATTCACCGTATTTCCACTCATTTTTGTTGGGACAACCCACTTAACAATTATCTATAACCTAAAGTAGATCACCCTGTATGTAGGTACGGAAATGTATGGATGTAGAAATGAATTGGTAGTTTGTACAACAAACTTGGATATGATGTCCATATCACACGAAGACAAAGCACGACGGCGTAGTCCAGGTTCATCAATCGTTCGAATGCGATATGGACAATCCACTCGAGTTGTACAGTATATTTTTTCTCCGAGTGGAATCAGGCATTTGCAAATTGCTGCTATTTCACATATGCAATGATGAATTTGGCTGATCAAAACAAATTAATCAAATGAAGTGAGTTGTATTTCGTATAGAAATATCTAATTCTGAAAGCCAAATAGGCGAAAGCCCTTTGCGCTTTCGGCTATTAGGTCATCATCAGTGCAATACCTGTAAGTAATTGATATTTGTTGGAATGAAATGTTACTGAGAATTGCAACTACTCACTCGTCGAGTATATGTAAATTCAGTCGACAAAACGATCAATGGTACAAACATGGAGATGTGAACATACATTAATTCAACATCAAACTGTCCAATAGTACTGTAATATTTGTAAATTCAACATTTTCGACTGAATTATTTCACTATTCCAAACCAACGATACATGTGTGACGAAAATGCTTTCTGGAAGCAAGTGACATTTGACAGTAGACATGACAGAAGAATTTGAAAAATGGTAACCAACGGAATAAATATCAAATTCAACATAAGAAGCGAACCGCTGAAAATTGAGTAGTATTTGGTTGTACTTACTAGTACTAGTAGTGTTCACTACTAAAAGTAGTAGTACTGCCTGTCACCTGGTGCAAACTTGTCGCCCAAGTGAAAAACGAAATAGAACCGGAAAGTATAAGCCCAAGTGAGAATCTAACCCCCGGTCCCTGAGAGTAGGAAACAGTAGTTTGGTTTGTACCTACCACAAGAGTAGATGATGTCCATGTCGCACGGAAACCAGGTTCGAGTACAACGCCGTTGGTTTTTGAGTACGAGAATCCACTCGGACTGTACGCTTTATTTTTTCTTCGACTGTAAAAACTTCTTTTCAATGATTTATTTCAGATGTTTGTTGTTACAAAATTAAACAGATTAAGGCACATCATAACCCACTGACTTTTATAACGAGAGGTAGTTACCATGAGAGGTAGAAGTATTGGTGGGTTTCGTATGTTACAGTGAACGGATTGGAATTGCCTACTTAACCCTTTTCCGTTATTCATAGTGTGTGAAGGAATTAGACGATATACACATTCTGAATAGTAGAACAAACAGTTTTAGAGAAATAGTTTATGAACTCAACTCTCATCAAATACTGTCTGTAAGTTATTCGAGGAGGTGGTACATTCATTTTTCCATCTTCAGTGAGAAAATCCCGAGCTGGAAAATCAACTCGTGTCCTTCTTTTCGGACCACCAGAGGGACGTTTCCGCATCTCCACTTCTCTCAAATATGTCCCTTCCCTCCCGAAAAACACCTTGTACACGCCACCCCTTCCGTCCCCGTTTGTCGGCGTTCCGGCCTCCGCTATGTAAATGCCGGGTCATTAGTGTGTCGTTAACCGTTAACGTAAGGCGACCGAATCGATTAACGCTAAGTGACTGCGTAATTAGCTGTACACGCTGCGGAACATCCCCGCCGGAATGTCGGACCCTCACCTCCTTCCAATCCCGGCAACCCTAACCGACCAAATTAAGGGACACTCTTTTCCAATTTGTTTCTGCGTAGGCCGCAAACCGCTCACTAATACCCCGCTCGAGTTTTTGCATTATTCACCGCTCAACCTTTCAAACCGATAGGCTTTTCCAATTCGATACTTTCAACGCCATGTCTTCGTTATCAGTCAGATACCTACAGTCGAATACTTCGTTCTCTGCGAAGGACCAGCACCATTTCTCAGCACAGTTATATCAGTTTGAATCGAAGAAGTTTTGTATTTTGTGCACTGCAAAAATATTAGTGAAATTTCACTCATATATCAACCCATAATGTCTCAATTTCTATCCTCACTCGACTGAGTTGATTTTTCATTCCACTGGAAGAAGTGAAGTTGAACTCAGTGACTTGAAACATGGTGATCACAACTGATGTACTTTCCATTCTCGATTTCTTCTTCAATAAAATTCACCTCACTAAGAACTTCATAATCGTGAAATCAGTGTTTCAATTTCCATTTATAACTGAATCCCGTTGAATCCACTGATTATTGATTTCATCTTTTCATCAAGAAGTTTTATTGAAGGACTCCTCCTCATTTTCGATTGGGTGATTGAATCAAATAATCATATTTGATACGTATCTACCCAGTTCAACTCTCTTGGCCATTTTGATCATAAACCATATTGCCTTATAGATCAAACATTTGCTTCTCTGTATTGATCCCTTGTACCTCAATTTGAAAATTATATCAGATACCACTTTGAAAGCATGCAAATTGAAGTGTATTGACTCCGACACTATCGAAATACTTTCGATCAACGGATAGAGTAGGAGTAATTGAGAAAGAGTCAACCAGCTTCTTTTGAACTGTATTTGAGTGAAATGAGTTTGTTTTTAATATGGCTGTAAAAGGGAGAGATTATGAATATACTCGATTCTGATTGAACTCAAGCCAAACAATTCATTCACTATCAACAGTGCAGTCACTCAGAAGCTGTTTCATCATCAGTCTTACCTGTAAGTGAACGAAGCCGATACAAATTCAAGTAAAGAGTATCGAGGTAGCAGAAAGATCCTGTCGTCGGTCCATCACCAGAATCCGTCACCCAAATATCCTCTACACAAATCTTCCAATTATATCATCTGAAATTAAAACAAAATTGAGCCTATCCTCAGAAGACTCAAGCAACCTTTTCTCAAATCTTGCGAAAACGATACCAATCTACAATTAATTGAGCCCTTTCTGAGGTTCACCGAAGACAGAAGAATTTCCGAAAAAAAAAACATATAATCCATCATTCTGTCCAACTGAGAACAATGATTCAACTGCTGCCACTAATCACTATGACCATGAACATCTTCCAACATTTCAATTGTCAGCAGTCAGTATCAGTGAAGCTGCAACCTCTGATGAATTTAGTACCTGATTTGTTTGGACCACTCAACTTGAAAAATTGAAGGAGGGAATATGTTAAATGTTTCTTCTGCACTGATCTCGGACCTATGTCGCGTTCGACTTTGAATTGTCGACTGCTCTAGACGATCTACGATTTGTTTGTGGAAAATTCTCTAGCGCTTCATCTGGAAACAAGCAATTAACGTTTATTCGTCGACAAAGTGAAAATCTCACACAACAAAAGATGACACGGTTTGAGAAAATACACAAAATAAAACCATTCCGAAATACCTCGCTTATAATAATGGAAGATGAATGAATCGATAACGTGGTTGAAACAAAATGGGAAGATTATAGACGAGAAGAGCTCTTTTGGTGGACGATAATATTTGGGCAGGTCCTAATTGATGGGATTTTCTCTCTTGGTTCGGTAAGTTCGGTAAATATCGAGCCGAACAGCTCCGGCGTTGCTTACGCCTGCATTAACTCCGGGACCCTATTTGCATGATTTATCGTCGTACTATGGCTTTAAATACCGTGTAATTCGCAAATTTAATGTAAAATGGGCTTGTTGAACAGAAATCGCTGAAAATATACAATCAGGACAGCTTTCCATTATTCCCAAAATATGATGGTACGAAATGTACATGGAGATGAGGTATGAACGGGCAGGTCGTGATTTACACGACCAGGAAATAACAGGAAATAACTATTGAGGTCAAGGACTTGGAAAAATTTGGGGCATGTTTAGAACAACCCCTTCTTCATCTTCAGAAGAAATAAATACGGAATGAAATGAGGACCATTTTGTTTCCTGGCTCCACCCATGCCATGCATCTCATAATTTCTATGAACCAGCCTATTTCAATCTCTATTCTCTTGTTTCTTGGTCATGGTTATTGTCCCTTCATATGCCACCAGGGATTTTCATTTTACTTTGATCATCTTTATGTCCTATCCTTGAATATGTATATTTGTTCCGCTGAATGGTGTAGCTTGTTGACAAATCGTTCTTATTAGAAACCTCCTTCAGCTTGGTGATAGTATCTAATTTTGAGACTGTCTAACGTGTTAGTACTATCCGCCTTATTTGCAGTTTAAATAATCATATTTTTTATATTTTGTTTCATTTCATGATAAACTTATATTTTCCACCACATTCAAATGGTTTTTCAATTCTGTACCTAATAGTTGTACACAATTTTTCAACATTGTTTTTCCTGTCATAATTTTGCTAAACGAAGGATTGATCCTTAGATCCATGTCCCAAGCTTTTCGACTATTTGATAATTAGAGTTACTTTTCGGTCGAAAGATACTGAGTAACTAACACCTTCTTATTTATACCTAAGTTATACTAACTATACTGGAGCACAGATTTTTCAAAATATGAAGTGCAAGGTATCTCTATATTCAAGAACTTAATTGAATGGGGATTCTACTTCACATTAAATTTCCATCTTTCCACCATATTCTGGGAAGCAACCCGATTTTCCTTTCAGGTCTTCCATCAGATTTGCAATATTAGTGTTGTTACTTTGTTCAACAATCACTATCGACGACAACTATCTATTGTCCGTTTCAGGATAAGCAACGACTGTTAGTCTTTTTCTGCAAATAATATAGTAATAATACTGTTATATTATAAGTAACTTCAATGAGTGCTATAACTATAACTTCTGAATCATTCGAGATCGGAATTTCAAATTTCCTAGGTAGCAAGTATACCATATTGTCCATTTATTGACAAAAAACACACGTTCAATCACTTCCGGTCCAACCGGAAGTGACCCTACCTTAGAAAATACTGACACGAATATGTGGGAAACACCACATATCTCGATCTGGAGAAGAGAGCCAATGGTGTGGAAATTGTTCTTATGGACGAAGATTCTATCGAGAACCCCTCGGTAACGGTTATGCCTTTGCACTCATTTGGAGAAGTTAATTTATTTGCACTTCTTCATTCTCTCCGGAAGAGAACTCCGCCCTTTTCCTCCCCTTAAATGGATGTTTACGACTACAAATAATTAAAGATTCCTCTGCGCCATCAACTCATCCTGATAAACTTTCATTAATGACTCTTCAGTGTGAAACATGGCTGCTTTATGTGTATTACAAAGTCTGACTGAATTATGAAAGTAGATATCATTATCATTATCAGCTGTGAATGAGAGGCAACAGAGGCAACCCTTGTCGATTTTTCTTTGGTATCGAATTTTTCACCTCTTTGCATTCCGCTTCTCCGAAAGAAGTGAAAAATAATGGAATGATCGGCATTGACACCATCTTCTTCGATAATTTCATCGGAATGTCTGTAGAAAGCTTCCTTGATGATATATTCATATCATTCATAATATGATCTTTCACCTCAAACGCAGAGACCTATTACTGTCATTCAAAGACTCAATGCTACATGCTCATCCCTTTGACATCCTAGAAATATTTTGTCATGCACATGGTGCAGATGCTATTTTGAACCTTATTTAAATTAGTAATACTGTCAGAATCAAGTCAAAATTGTGTTGATCTAGAGTCAAAGATTTATGCAAGTAACTAAATGACATTCAACACAAAAATATATCCACCATCAATCATACAATGCATTTGTGGTTCATTCAGTATTTTGTTTCAGGTCTGGTTTCAGAATCGACGGACAAAATGGCGGAAAAAGCACGCAGCTGAAATGGCGACAGCCAAGCGAAAACAAGAGGTGTTGGATAATCAGACTGACGAAAATAGCGACATTATATCAGACAATGAAGACGAGCATGTATCGAAAAGGCAGAATTTACAATGAGACAATCCGAATACGGCAGAGGACTCGTGTAAATAAAAATTTAGTGATCTCATCAGTGTTCGTGAGTTGTGCGCAGGCAGGACATTTCTATGGCTCGTGCGCATATTGTAAAAATGTTATATATAGCTGACGCAAATCTAGGAAGGACTATTAGATATTTTGCCTTCAGTTGAGTGCTCGATTATACAATTCTCGAAGCGGTGAAACATAGCAAACCTCTCCGAAACGAAATGTATTGGTGTTCTCTAGGCGAATTCATAGTCATTGTCGAGCTGCGATAGTAGATTCTGATATGATTGAGTGGCGCTTGAAGTTGAGGCAACTGTTTTAACAGGGTTTATGACTCGAAAGAAACCAATTTACGAATTGACGTACTTTTTACCAAATTCGACTTTGAGAATCTTTCTCATGGCTTCACGTGAACCAAAAATGAAATTCATAAGTGCTTAGCGAATACCCATATTATAAATCCAACTTGATTGGTCTGGAGTGCACCCCAGTCAGAGAGGTTTGCTATGTATCATGTCTTTTTATATGCCAACCAGTAATATGCATTTCGAACATTGTTTCAAATATGCGATCTGTAATCAGGTTTTTATGAATGTAAGTTGTGAGATAATGTTGATTACTGAAACATACACTCTGTTATAGAATGCACTTGTGTTTCCTCACATGTTTATTTATTTATTTATTTATTTTGTTGTCTCTTGTTCGGGTGATAATTTGAAAGAAAACTTGTATATTTTCTGATTATTCTGAATAATCATTTCCTATAAAATTTACTCTGATGTATTGATTAGGAATTAATAATGAATAACTAATAAGCATAAATTTAGTTGTTTCATTTTTATATAAAATGCCGCTCTTAACGAGTTGCAACATTAGATTCGTGTAAAATATCGTGCAATCTTTATTATATAGTTCGCGGCAATTTTGCAGCTACTGAATATTATAAATTGAGAATTATTGTATTGTATTATTCGAATAAATATGATTCAATGATTTTGGCAACCAAACAAAGTTTCATTTCCACCCCAACTCAAGAAATCATGATGAGCAAAAGACAGGAGCAAGTTCGCCAGATAATATTTGATTACCAATATTGGAAGGCGTGAGGGAATTGTCTGTAAGTTAATCGAGAAGGTGGTATATTAATGTTCTTAGTTTTTATGGGATTTTCTCTCCTCGTTGTTTCTAAAAGATAAAAAAAAGGAATTATAACAATTATTTCAATATATTTGCAGAAAGGACAGATTTGTTTTCTGCCCCAAAATGCCACTGTCATGTTGAATGAACATATCACAAGAACATTTTTTCGTCGTTATTAAATATCTAATTGCAAGATTATTCTGTCAGTTGAGCTATTTGCAAGGTTTATCTTGCAATGAGGGCTTGATTGATGATGTATCTTGCATTTCAGCTAACTGTGAGATTATACTTGCAATGAGAGATCAATTGACAGATTTATCTAGCATTTGACTTATCTGCTTGCGATTAGCTTGAATGCAAGGTACACTTGTCAATTCCAATTGTACTCTAATTTCAAAACAGATATATCAAATGAGCCCTGCATCATGAAATTAGTTCAAATGAAAGCTAAATCATTCACTCAGCTCAACTGACAGAATAATCTTCCAAATATCTTGAATGCACGGTACATCTTTCAATCAAGCTCTAATTGCAAGAATTATTTAGCTCAAATGCAAGATAAATTTGTCAATCAAGTTCCAATTGCAAGATTCATCTTGCAACCAGCTCAACTGACAGAATAATCTCACAATCATATAAAAACGACAATATATTGAATGCCCGTTTAGCGTCTTCCTAGTCACCGGTGTTGACGCACTAAAACTTTCAAATTTCTAGTTCAGCATGAAAAGTTAGTAGAGAGTATTTATCTCCAGAGGCAACCCTTCAAGTTTTCTTCTCATTCAACATCCTCTGACATATTCGCTCACCCTGTGTATACATGCACCTCATTAGCGAGACGTTGTTGGGGAAGCTAAAGCGAAAAGGTAAGGTTTTCGGAAACGCCACCGTCGGCTTTTTGATACCTGATAAGGCTGAATGTTTCCGTGAATAAAACAAAACGTGTGAAGCCATCTCTGTCATGTTGAATGCATATGTAAATCCGTCGTTTTTCGTGTAAGATATGTCGCTGATTTATCTGGAATGTAAAGAGGGAGGGAGAAATAGGTGGCCAGGCGCCAGACAGTTGCCTTGACGACGGAATTCGGGGTGATTCGAGTCGCACAAATGACGGCGGAAAAGTGTGGAAATACACGATTTTCAACCGTGACGTACCGCGCACAACGTATAGTTCTCGACAAGATAACTTGCACTCGAAAAACACAAAGAAACGCCGCTTATTGATTAACGTATTGAAGAAGTCTGAAACGTGTACCAATATTGTTCTGAAAAGAAGTTGTTGGGGTTAGGTCCCCTATTAAAACCTGTATTGACCAGTTGGATAACTTCCCGTCAGGCCTTTGATATTGTCAATTCAAAAGCGAGCCGCAAACACGAGTTCAAGCGGCAAAATTGCTGTAGATACGGGATGATACAGCCTACGGTGAAGCAGATCGCGCGATAGTTTTTTAAATGATACTTTACAACTCGAATGTGTTATCGCCCTCTATATGTGTGGGTACCGAACGGTACCTGAGTGGTCTGAGGAGAGCGGTACAGATAGCTGATCACGTAGGCTAGAGTCGGACTACTGTTAGTATCCTGTATACTGCCTTTGAATACAGATGGGTTGTTACACCACTAAATTTATCGTATTCAGAATAATACTAGCACGCATTTCAGACTCTTTTATCGACATGTTCAATGAACGGCGTTTTCTTGTGTTTTTTTTTCATGTGTAGATTATCGTGTCTACTACTATACCCGTTAACGGCCTCATTGTCGATTCTTACACGAATTTCTGCCGATGATGTAAACGACTTCTGGGCATGCTCCCGATCCCTTTTACCGTCCCGAGTCGATGGAAAATGATAATTGCTTCGCTGATATTTATCGACGTTTCGATTCGTATTCATGCTGAAGATGGATCCTTTATAGTATACCGGCTGTTCAAAAATTCGACCACAACATATGAGACAGAACAGCAAAGTTGTGGAATTGTTTACCTAGTGAAGTAACGACTTCCAAACTCTCAAGAAAAATTCCAATACCTTCCTTCTTTCCAAAATTCCATCTCTCGATATTTCTCGAACCTGAATAGTCTCATAAACATCTCTCAAGTAAGTGCCGTTTTCTCACTATACTTTTTCTAAGTTGAAATACTACTCGTTCTCCATATTCTAAATGAGAAGAAAATTTTTGAAAATCTCGTGATGAAGTTTTATAGGTTATGGGTTTCGTAGTTGAAATAGATTTCGACGTCATTTTATCTGGAGGTGATAAGGGAATCGGAAGACTTTTTTTCAGAAGTTCAGGAATCTGATGAGATCAGTTAGAAAAGCATTCTTCGTTATTTTTGGTTGCCTCCAAAGCATTTTGACTCCAAACTCCAGTCATTTACGATGTTCGATTCGACCACTGTAGCAGATGCCCAATGCAATTTATCTCATTTTCAACTAAGTTGAACTCGCGGATACATAAAACGCCTGGATGATTCTTACAGCAATTTGATGCATCAGAAGATATCACCATTTCCACCTTTTGATGTTGTAGCTTGAAAACTATCGAAAAAAAACAGGTATTTTTTGAGGCAGTCCCAACATTCGAAATATGCAAAATCAGATGCTTTTCCAGTTACGAGAACAAAAAGTCCATTTTCTTTGCTCCGTTATTGGTATAGAGAACCCATTCTATAGGGTGAATGATGACATGGCTTCATTCCATGTCATCATATGAATACCTTTTAGGTTGCTCGATGACAACTACATAAGGTTCATTCATGCAAAATGCATTAGTTCACTGGTCATATAAAAATAGCAAATTAATCGTTGAAAAGCAACGTCATTTCCTATTTCTCTGGACTATATATATTTGTTAATTGAATATACACGAGATTCACACAAACCTTTTTTTGTGATATTGTTGATTAGCATAATGCATAAACTTCGCCTAGTTGGTAATTAATTCTTCATTTTCTGATTTTCTATCATACCAGAATCTGTATCTCGTGCAGCTTCCCATATATTTCCAGGTATTCCCATGCTGGCCCTTCTTATCTTGGTCCTATTTATGAACATATAAAAACAACAATGAATGACAAATGACAAACCAAGAAGCTGTCACTCATTTTATTGCTTGATGTTCGGGCACAGTTCAGTTCGAAAGATTAATCACTCCAAGATTACTGAAATTACGCAGATCACTAAGACACCATTTGAAAAGAGGACAGGTATAGACTCTGTTATGATGGACATATACAACGATATAAACACTTAGATCTACTCTATGGGGTGGTAGACGGAGTCTCATCTAATCCAATGACTATCAATGCTGGCAATGGCAAACCATCGCTCTCTGGTTTTCTTCATATGGTATCTCAGAGGGCAGTGTCCAGTGAGGAGTCCCGTTGTCAATCTCAAGTCCTTTTTGTCCAACTCGTGAAGCTGTTTAGCTTTCCTTGGCGATAGACTCACTAGCCTTTTTGCTTGTCTTCGTCCTAGCTCTCAACTCCAGTGACATTTCATTCCATCGATTCCACAGCGTCGAAATTCTTCTTTCAAATAAGCTTCGAATGAGAAACCACATCGGTGACCTGGCACCCACATCAAAGTGACCTGGATATCTGCTTGGCAGTTGTCTTAGGGTTTCTATGCAGTCTCAAGAGCTTAGACTCGCAAGTGTATGAGTCTCGAGGTATCAATGCTGCTTGGCTGGCAGTATTTAGATGTCTATCCTCCGGTTACCTCTTTCGAGGCACTCCTGGGCACGTATTTCTATAAAATGCACTTCTGCTTGAAATATGGTGAAATATGGGTGTTACCAAGGGGTGTTGAAAGCTTGATATTGGCTGTGACGCCCACTCTTAGTTTCTACTCCTGTACTTCCGTGTACCTATAACAGGCATGATATCTGTCGGCTTAGACATGGATTATGAGGAAATATGTTCCAGACTCTTCAAATGTACTATCAGGTTTCCTGTTTTCAAGTTTACTGCCTGGTTCAGTTAAAGGCACTGATTGCTGCTTCTTTCATTACACATAGGTCTGATGGCGGTAGATTCAGCATTACCTCTAAAGCTGCTGTAGGTAAATATTGCCCCTGTTATACCCAGTGAGAGGAATCTCAACAATAGGTATATATTATTAAAAACCATAAGGTATGTAAAAATAGGCGCATCTTAGATGAATATAGTATATATTTCAGTATCTACATTCCTTCTCTCCCAAAATTCCACCGCAGGCTGTTAGGATGTTCCTCGAACAAAATATGTTTTTCTTTCTTGTTGTCAAAAGATAACGAGAAAAAAAACATAATTATGTAACAGATCTGAATCAATATTCTGTTCATTCACACCTCTTTCAGTAAAAAGTGAAAAAGAAATCATTTCCAGTTGTGAATATATCGACCTCGTCGGCATGCATAATTTTTTTGAGTCCTCTCCTGTAATTTCAGCACTATAAATCATCAAAAAATTAATGTAGGATAGGTATAGTATAGAATCTTGATTTTATTTGAATTTTATGGGTGCTTAATTTCTTATGGAAGTGATTTCAAAAAGATAAAAGTTTTCGATTCGACCATGACAGATCACATTACAGTTATTATATGATAATAAACATATTTCAAAAGTGACGTTCATAAATAAGATCGTCATGAAATAAAAATAAAAATACATTACTGAGGTATGAGAGTTTAGTCTCGGACTTCACACAACAAGAATTGCGCAGAGGCAAATTTTGTTCAGTAGACCAATTAAAAAAATCGAACTGTGAAACTTGATGTTTAGAGATAAACAACCACTCAAGATCTTCGGAAAGATATTCCATAAGGAATATGTGAAGTTGTAAGAGGGTATAGATCTGAACCATGATGACATATCTCTTCTTGTCGGCATTTTCTATACATTTATTTTCTATACATTTCCCCTCACCATACCATGATTGGTCCATACCTCTTCCATACCTATGCATAATATACATGATTTCTATACGTATGTGTTCGATGATCATTACAATTGTTTTTTTCTGAAGAATACTTATCAATATAATTCCATCATCAATATTATTTCCAAAGTATTTGATGATACAGTCCAGAAGCTGTAAAATGTTTTGTACATAGAATGGACCCTGAGTTTGTTGAAATTTTTTGTTATTCAAAAATGTATCAAATATGTATCAAATATATGTAACAGTTTAGTAAAGGAAGTAAAATATGAGATGTTCAAAATGAATACTACTGTTATTTCACATGTTCAATGGAGAGAGTCAACATTACCTATCAAATGACGTATCATAAGGCGGATCATTCCATTTGGAAATCCTGGGGGTTGGTGTGTTGGGATGCGGGGGTGAGTGATACGCATCCCAGAACGTCAAAAGATATACTCTTCTCGATAAAGACGTGTTTCTGAATTCTTTCCCCAAATTCAATTTAGGAAATATTCAGGATGGGTCTTTAAAAAAATCACCCTATATAGAAGGTAGCTTCCTACTTGGTCAATCTCTTTTACTTCATTATCCTGGTTGGATTCTCATACTTACTTTTGAAACGCCCTGTACAAAAAATTCTTATCTCCCCCATGTTAATGTATTCGTATTGGATACTTCCGAAGCTTTTTAAAATTTCCTGTATAATTCTATGGAAGCGAGTGTATAAATCTGCTTTTATCTGCGATGCGAATCAGGACAATAATAATGCCCGCAGTGTAATTTGGCGTTATAATTCGCTATTGAAACGGATCTATTTATTTCAAACGGTCCTTATCTTCGATCTCAAAAACCCCGACTCACATTAAATTCGAATGTTATCACAACCTATGCTGAATTACAAACGATTGGCATAACCCATTTATCTTCCATATCAATTATTTCACACCCTTAATCCACATTCCAGTGCTCGTTTCAGTGACTACCTATTGCATATCATAATGGAGATGGAAAATAATCCAATTTTGCTGGTGGATACGTATTTAGTTTTCTCTAGTAATTGAAAATATACCTATACTCATGCTGGATATTATTATGCACTATATAAACACTATCCGCCATCAATCTGCAACCAGTGCTTCTCACTCAGCATCGACAAATGACACACCTGGTGATAATGCCGGTTGAGAGAAATCTGAAATTGCAATTACTTTCGTCACCAAGATATACCCAACGTGCGTGATGTCGAGAATTGATCCTACCATTGGGTAACACCTAGATACTCAGAGTTATGAAACATTTTAATACTTATTTCAAAAACAGTTCTGATCAATTCAGACAATAATACACACTGAATATTTTTTATCGTCGATGTATGAATAAACCTTATTGGGCATGCTTAGCAAAAAAAATTCATTTTATCATTTGATAGTACTCACTCAAACTAGCTGCCTGGCACAAGCTGTTGTTCTCCGAGTACTTCCTACGTTTTTTGAATATTTTTCAAATAATTATTGAAATTCGCGATTTTCATAGTAGCAGAAAAGAAACAAATCTAGTGACGTCAATAGCCGTGACATTCGGCTACCACCCCCGAACAGAGATGTACTGATATATCATATTAACCACTCAAAATTATTGTGAAAGTTCCTCATTTATTACGACATGCGTTTCGACTATATATGTATGTCATACTCATAGTTTCTGACAGAGATACCAAATACTCCTGTATGAACACGGCTGGCTAGAAACGTCACGAAGCTTGACAAGCGACATGAGTCTAGCGTCTAGTGGTAATACTTGAAGAGGAACGACCCACAACATGATATTTATGTCATCAGTTTGAATGGGATTTCAGATAGGGCTGTGATTTGAATTCGAAAATAAAGCATGTCAGTTAACCTCAAGAATGAACATACATGATGTTCAAGTATGAGAACTTCATTACAAAGGTGGTTCCGGTTGGAAATTCGATAGGTGTGTACACGCCCATTATCGTAGGTGATGGACAGAGATACCGACAGATTTTTAGACGATTATTCGCGATGTTATAACTAGTTGTCTATCCACTGGTAACAAAGTATGGAAACATATGAATTCCTTTGAACCCACAGGAATGCAACCTAATCCACAAAGGAATTGAACTAATTCAGATGTAGGTGTAGTACCTACCTGTGCTACATGCCTAACTTATTCAGTGCATTTTATTTTTATACCTTTGAATTTTGCATCTACTCACCCAGCTGAATACAATAACTTGATTACAGTTAATTCACTTCTAAACTTCATCACATCTAGTCACAACTATTTTTCAACTACATTGAAGAAAGTATCATTATTATTACCTACATCACTATAATCGAAGTAGGCAGGTATTGAATCCAGATCTGTTGCCATCTAACCGTCACTTAACCTTGATTTAATAATAAAAAAGATGATGAGCCAATGGCTATGCTTGTTCATTCCGAATCACATCGTTTTGGTGATCATTGATTGTGTTTGTGCGTGAAACAGTTGCACGGTCTTGCAAAAAATGGATTTCGCAATATTTGTACGCTTTTATAAGTAAGTGAACTATTGATATCATTCGATGTGAGTGTTACAACTGGTATCCCCTCGAAAAAATCTCATTTGTGTGAGTAGCCATTTCACCCTACGTTATTCCCCTATTCTGATGAATTATATGAAATTGTGAATACAAATTGACTCCTTTCAAAAGTTAAACGATAGGGTCTATCTATTATGAAATGTGTTTGTGATTTTTATATTTATAACCATACAATAACGACCCAAGTATTGTGTTCCCATAGGTTACAGAATGGATAGGAAGTGCGTTGAGCACATTCATTTTCATTTAATGAGTATTTTTCGCTATTTCATTACGTAATGGATGTTGCATATGACAGTGACAACTCACTCTCTATTGAAATCATGATGTAAATAAAAGACTGGTGTCTCAACTCCCTATACCCAGCCACTAGAAAAAGTTGTAGACCTTCGCCTACTTGATTTTGTCGGATTTCAATACCTTACTAAGGCTTCCCAAGATCGAAACTAGGTGGCGTCACCTATGCCGATCTCGAAGGTTATCTTGGAAATGCTGGAAACACGATGTGGATTTGAAATTCAACATAAATGTAAAAACTGAACTGTTAGCTATCCATCACTGTCAGGTATCCGTCATTATCAGTAAAAGCGGATTTGACTTCACCGGATCGACGATCGTATCGCCATCTATACTCAAGTGGTGCGGCCTTAGTGAGGTCGTTTGACAGGTCTACATGTTTTGGAAAGAAACAATTGAAGAGTTATTTCACCATCCTATATCCACCTTGATTGAAATATACGGAGTGACCAAAACAAATGCACTCACTCAGTATTTTCACAGGTTGGAAAATTATTCCATAACAGTTCCGACACTCGCCGCGAGTAGGCGAACCTCATGTATTGATATGTCACACCGTGGACTCAGAGCACACATATTTTTCTCGAATTCCCAGTTCAATTAAGTGAAAAAAAGGCCCTTTTGTGAAATTTTGATTTGAGGCATCGTTTACGAAGATAATTGTATGGTTGAAAGTTTCCAAAATAGACAGCAGAACAGTTCGTAAATCGTGTACAAAATGTTTGTTGAGTTGGAATTCGTTATAAAAACGTTGATATCATCATTTGAATAGAATCATCTGCAATAATTGATTCGACTTTGGCGTAGTCGAACATCTACTAGCCCATTCTCCAAATTCAAAAAAAAACAAGTTGTCACTGATTGCTAGAAAGGAATTTCTCTTTTAGGTATCTGAAAGTTGACGCAGTGACATCTTGGGATAGTATATTCATTTCCTTTTCACATTTTCAATTTTTATTTTCGGAATCTATGGAAGAGAATCCCCGAAAAAAAATCAGAAGAATGTTAGTGGTCCCTGGGGTGTTTCCATTAATCATTTTCTCGCGAACAATCTATGTGAATTTTTCAATGATGGAGGAGATTAAACTGAAACTCTGAATCATGAAATTTGGTGTTGAACAGCCACTCAAACTGTAGTGATTAAGTAAATGGGTTTGTGAGGAGCGGCACCATAAATGACCATTTGTATAAAGTACCTATATATATTTAGGGCGAACGTGCTAAGTTAATTTATATGGGTCATTTCTTTCGGGATGAGTTCCTACAGGGTTCCAATTTACAAACGGTCATGTTAAATTAAATGCTCACCATTGCGCCCATGTCGGTTTGGACCCTACGATTTATCCGACCAAACTTTTATTTGCATAGATTCAGAGCCCTAATGAACTTTAATTACAGTAAGTTATCTCCAGTTGTTCTCTCATAAATCACAAATATAATTAAATAGTTGGTCGCTAAGGCATTACGTAACAGTGTCTCACTTCAATTATATACTCGTGCGATCCATAGGCGGCGCAAAGGTGAGAAAATTCATTGAATTTAATAATCCGGAGCATGCAGTGAGTTCCGAATAAGGTGCTCACTTATTCAGTTAGCAGTGAACTATAATATGGGTTCATCCATTATCTTTACCAATCATACTTGTATCCGTAACCTTGTATATCTACCATGAGAGGAAATGGAAATTTTCTTCAATCTATTCTAACGATTCTTGACCAAATCTTGCCATTTTGAAACGGCTATGTATTAAATGAACAAATAATTTTATAGTGACGATTGTCAAACTGGTAATTGTGAGAAATACTTCACTAGGTTCTCAGCTTTTCATGAAATGAGAATTTCGTAGTATCTATACAGGGAATATCACTTGAAACAAAAAATTATGTCAAGAACTGGTACAAAACATAATCTACCGATAATCAAAAGAGAATGCATTGACATCGAACTATCCCGTTTCGGTGGCATATGGGCTGACTTTTTATCATCGACCCCTCCAGGAATTACCCTGACAAAATGATGGGTTGGATTAAATATCATTAAATTTGAATATTTATTTTATTCTTCATTTATGAAGGTCCAACCCCGAAGAATTGAACCGGTTTTTCAACTCAATTATTGTGTGGTATAAAGGGGAGGATATATGCTTCATTGGAAAATGGAGTCCTAGAAGGGTAATGGATGGGTTCCAAAGGATGGCATTGATCGTATAGAAGAATAATTTTAAAATTTGAAAGGCACCTTTACATAATGGAAATGGATGATCTCATTTGTATCATTATCAACAAATGGCAATGCATTGGCAACAATTTCACACTCGACATTACACAGGGTATGAGTTTGGATCCTTCGTTGTTTTTTTTTCAAATATGAATCAATCAATCAACTTCTACTTTGATGCTTTTAGTTAGTAGACCCGCCGAACTTTCCTCTACCAAGCATCGTTCTTCAATAGAACGGAAAATTTATGGAATTTTCCACAATACCTCCATCCAAAGTCCAATATCTTCCTCCTCTCTTAACATTCCACCACTAGCTAGAACGATAAACTTCGAAAATTTCAAGATTTTTCTATCGTTTCATCAAAAGATATAAGAGAAAACGAGGAACAAAGCTTTCATGATCAAACCTGCAATTGAAAACTGCCGAGGTGCAATTGAATTTCTCTCACTCTTCAGTTGAAAATCATCGTCAGTGAATATTTTGTGTCGAAATTCACTACGAAAGATATTAAAGAAACATTATCAGTCATGAATATCTATGAAATGTATAAGAACACAAGTATTTTGATTACTAAATACTGGTTCCAAGATGGTAAACCTATAATCCATTTCAGTAATATAATACATTAATACTCAAAAAGTGCCGGCCCACTGCCAAAAATATATCCAAATGTTTGATGTTACTTTGTTTCTGAATAACATGCTCGATCTGTATTATTTTCTCATGTAATATATTTGTATCTTCTAGAACGTTATTGAGTATTAAGTATTTGTGATCTTTCAAAAGAATAAATAGGAAAATCAACAAAAAGATATGATCCACTATGAGTTCGTGATGAGTATATCATCCATTATGAGTTCGTGATAACAATTGTTTAAATTAAGTCGATAATTTCAATGTAATTATTAATTATTCATCAATCAATTTACAGTGTAATTTCACAGTGAATGAATTAAGATGACAGGAAAATCAGTTTTGAATTCTCCTGGCAATTTGGTAATTGTGGTAAACAGATGTTTTCCAAAATGAGATTTTGATTTTATTAAGCGGAAACAAATAAGAATAGATTTGCTATTTTTGAGTTCCATCCATAAAATTATTCAGTATTTAATCAAAACATTTTTTTATAATTTCAAGATCGATTTGCAATTGATGTCCAATTTACAAATCGATCTTGCATTCACAGATCGGTTTTGCAGTGTATAACAGAGCGATCCTGCAATTGAGCTTATTAACAGATCAATCTTGTAATTGGCCCCTAATAACAAGATCGATCTGACAATTAGCTCAATTAATGCTCGATTGGTAGATAGATCTTGCAATTGATCCAATGACAGATCGATCTTGCAAGATCGGTCTTATAATCAGCACAACTGGATAATCGATCTTTCAATTAGCTGAATCGCAAGAACGATCTTAGTTCATCCTAAATCGACAGATCGATCTAGCAATAATGGAAGAAAATATCTTTATAACCATTCAGCGCCTTCGTAGGAAACAGAAAACATTTTTCATTGACCTATAGTGTTTATTCAATGACATCATCAAATTAATTCTCGTGACTCTTAAGGCTTTATCCATGCCGCATCATTTGTTCATTTTTAAACAATAAATTGAAGTTAATGGCTGCATGGTCGAGGGGTTGCCGGAGCTAATTATAATAATGAGACAGATTTCCGAGGCATACAATAGCCCGATATTTGTGTCGCGTTCAAGTTAACGATGCAGAAAATAAGCTGGGGTCGTGCATCTATCCATAAAGGTGTAAAGTTGATTCTGCAAGAGGCCTTTTAGCAGCCGGCATTACACCTGGGCAAGAATTCGTGTGTATACCTCGCCTCGAATCTGATGGTCTATGCGCCAGACCGGACTAGCCCAAAATGAACCGAATATGAGATTTCAACCCAATTATGCCCGAAGAATTATTTGACAATTTCAAAAAGTGATTTCACTGAATTTGGAGCTCATATGCAATTGGAAAGGAATACAAATGTTCAAAAAAAATATTTCCGATATCTAGACCCAAATTATTGCTATACCTATACAGTGTGTAAAAGACAAACGAAAAGGATTCATTATTTCGGTTACTGTACATATTCATAAGAAATCCCGAAACACTTCAAATTTAAATTATAAATAGACATTCTTCAACGTCAAAAATTCGATCCCTACCTTCAACCACCTCCGACTAAGAGGTACAACCCCTGATCTTTTGAATGAGTGGTATAGGCTTGTGATATCTGCATGATA
This sequence comes from Gastrophysa polygoni, assembly GCA_963576655.1. NCBI lineage: Eukaryota > Metazoa > Arthropoda > Insecta > Coleoptera > Chrysomelidae > Gastrophysa > Gastrophysa polygoni. The sequence continues at coordinate 4,461,645 of OY755085.1, forward strand.
GCTGTCACTGTCCATCGGAAATATCGTCTGTCATTCCACTAAGTGCGATTTGAGGCAAACAAATTAGACGAACTCTGGAAGTTGATCGAGATCGTCGAACTTAGTCCTACCATAAGCATAGAAATTTTTCATGATGAAGGCAATATGATGATAATTGGGGCCAGTCAGGTCCTGTCCTGGTGCAGCATGAATGGGGATTATAGGGCCTCCTCAGTACAAGAATAAAATGCATTGTGGACGAGTCCAAAGCGGCTGAAGTCACCTTTTAGATGGATGGTTTTTACACCAACTTCCTGTTTTTGATGCAATTTGTCGTACTGAATGAGTGTATTAACAATGACCTTTGAAAAGTGACTTTTACAGCCACTATTAGATTTAATATGAGATTTCTTTTGTGTTGCTTTTCGGGGGATATGGATACCTGGCACTGAACCAGATCATTTCGAACGTTAAACTATTTATTTTCATGCTCTCCAGAATATTATTGGGATAATATTGAACACATCCTGCTCTCACAATGATGAGATTCCTTTGTTGAGAATAATGACATTCATCCCCAGGATTTAATATACTTTTGGGAAGATGTTACTCAAAAAAACATTTGGAAAATGATGCTTGCGTTGCACTCAGCTTTTCTTCAACACATAATATCTCATATGAACAATTTATTTTCAACTATTATTTTCACATTGATGAGGAGTTGAATTTCATAGCTTCAATAAGATCTGTATTCTAAACCTCAGCTCTTCGTAGATTCAGATCATGAACTCTTGAATTATCATAAACACTATTTTCGTGGAATTATTTTGTGGTCACCCTTATTTCATCTCTACTTCATCTCAAAAAATAATTCGGGTTCTTCGTATTATTTTGTGACTGTTTTCCTTTTGAACAATGGATCAAGATCTGGTCAGGATATAGCGAAATCAAAAAAAAAGTTCAATTGTCTTTTTCATCAATAATACTGAAAAAAATCATCACCCTCTATGTCGATCGCGATAGTTCATGACATGGTTTTCTGGTTCAGCGATATCTGTGAGTCAAAAGAGGAACATATTTGAAACACACACACACACACACACACACACACACACACACACACACACACACACACACACAGTGTTACAAAATGAATGTATTCTAGTCATAATATTTTCTATTGTCATATACAATATAAAAAAATCATTGATTACATTCGCAGAGACAAAATATTCAAGGATGTTAGTGAATTCCTACAATTCTTGTTCCTGAGATCTATCAAGATTATTTGGCATTTGGTCCTAAATCTGAACAACCCTGTATAATATGAAAATCATGAATTCAAAGAAACACGAGGAAAAACATGGCTTTTGTGGTAGATAACTGGATTGCTTCGATACCGAAATTCGCCAGAAACAAGGCCCTTTGCGAGTATTTTCAAGTCGTAAGCAGGGGCAGAAAGAAATCCACCAAAAGCTGCGACTTGCGCCTTCGCACCCCTGGCTTCATTCCTTGAATAAATACTTTCATAGAAAGAAATATCGATTCAATTTATCATGCAAATTGGCTTGAAGTCATGTCATTTGTATCTCTGTCGCCCCGTTATATGATCAGTCGAGATTTAGACGGTATGACAGCTCATCAGGAGCTCACATCTAAATATTTGTTAATGAGATGCAACTGTAATTTTCATAGTTTAATCGAATTCTCCCTCGGATTATGCACCTGCGGCTCGTTGGATTCTTTCCGGTGATTTACGACTACCCAAATTGGGCAATATGATGAGAATCGGGTGAATATAACTGATTTCATAACGAGATAAGTTACTTTCATCAGCCGCATCGCGGAAGGTAAAAGATATCTCACAAGTTTTCTCACAAAATTAACGCATGAACAACATGTATTGAATAAAATCATTTTATCTTTTTTTTCATTATTATTTTTCATTCACCGACACCAAACCTTACAATAAGCGTACCATTCACAATTCATAGAATTACTCTGCCCTATGGACTTATAAAACACCACTCTTCTTGACCTAAGTAAAGCTTTTGACAACCTGTCTCACACACCATGTTATTTTATGAGAGGCACTGCACTATCATTCATCAAATCATATCTTACTGAACGAACACAGTACGTTCAGAACGGTAGAGATGCGTCATCAGTCAGATCATAAGCCTTTGGTGTAACTCAACTGTAATTTATCATGTGACCAACACATCAGACCATAATGATCACAAAGGTGTTATATTCGCTGATGCTACAACGTTGATAGAACCGTGTGAAGCTGGTGTAGACATTATTTCATTATCGGAAGTTATGATTTCTCAATCTAAGAGTTATTCCAGCTGAATTTAGCTCTTCGGATAGAGAAAAAACGACGATACTAAATTGCATCTTGAATCCAATAAATTCCTACATCTCTGAATAGCTTTGTGAAATATCTAGGAATTCACATGGACAATACATTTAGACAAACTCTTGCTGACCCTTGTTTAGGGATCTTAACATCTTCAAATATTCATTTTTCAGCTTTTCGTGGGATTTTCTCTCCTCGTTTCTAAAAAATAGAGTAGAAGTTATTAAAAATTATTTCAATATATTTGTAGTAAGGACAGATTTGGGATCTGCCCCAAAATGTCACTGCGCTTGAAATTAAACCTTTAGATACCTAAAAGAAAAATTCTCTATTGGTCAGTGACACCTTGATTTTGAAAAATATGGAAATACAAATATATTTAATAAGAATAAAACCTATACTTATCTTGGTGGACTTTTCAGGAACGAATCTGCTCCCGTTCTCAACCCAATTAAAATATTTTTCTCTTCGCAAAAATTTCCAATATGTTTTCGGTTTTGACACTGAAAAGTGACACTTCAAAACCGAGGAGAGAAAATCCCACGAAAAGCTGAAAAAAAAATGAATGTACCACCTCCTCGAAGAACTTACAGTACAGTACAGTACAGAACAGACAGTATTTAACAAATATCTTCAAATATATTCTCGAGGCTCCAAAATATGCAAAATGAAATCAGCATTTCATTGAAATAAGACATCGACCATTGACATTGACATTGACATTGACATTGACATTGACATTGACATTGACAGTGACATTGACCGCCTTTTAGACTTGATAACAATAATAAATCTTACTAATTTTGATATTTCAATTTAATCAAATTATCGTGTGGTATAGGGATTCCAAATGAGCTTACAGCTTACAGAAGTCATTTTACAATTGCACTTCCTGGGAGTCCTGAGATACCTGCGTCTTGTGGGTCATCCTAATAACGTAGGGTAGGTACCTTTGTCTGTGTACTACGCCAAACGGTGCCAGTCTGTCTAGCGTAAGATTCTTGATGTGGTACCCAGATTGTATGTATACCTGATCCACCGTCGTTCTTTTTGTACCATTTCCTTCTGTTAGTTCCATTCATGTTAACCGAACTGACTCACGATGACTTAGTGTACAGGGACGTCTTGACCATAAACATTCTTCGAAACTGGTCAATACGTTTTTAAATTCGTCAGTATATTATGATACTGTTGCGCAATGGCTTTTATGATAAAATACTCCAAAGACTTGCCTTCCAACCCCACTCGTCTTGGAGTGATCCTCACGCTATCTTTACGGTCGCTCTTAGTGCTGCTATTGCGTCTGGATGGTTTTGGAACAAACAATAACTGTAAACAGTTATTGCCTGTCTGTGTATAGTCGCACTATGATTTTTCATGGGACATACCTTGTTTCCTAGGAGTACCATAAGTAGGGTATAGTGCTAAAGTGTGTAGTGTCAGTGTGGGGCTTTTCAGGGGATAACCCTATGTGCGTGATCAATGCAATTTTATCGGTCCTCCAGGAGTTGCGCCTCTGGTCGTTTGAATCTCTCTCTAACATTTTCTACAGTAAGGTTTCATATTGTGGATAATTGTAAATCATGTTCATCGTCCACTTTTCAGTATATCAGTAGTAGTATAATTAGGCGGCCAGGTGGTCGAGATGGTCAAGCGACCTCATTGTAATCATGAGGTCATGGGTTCGATTCCTGGCTGGCCGTTGGATTTGGTTTCATTTTTGCGCTGTACAATGTATATCATAAAGTTCTATACATATAACCATCTCAGATGCCACAGTGGTTTGGATTCCACTTGTATAAACTGTAGATCCCGTCTCCTCCACTCGCACAAGCCCTTCGAGGCTTCTGAGGGTTGCTTCTGCAACTATAAGGAGATGAGTAACAATTACAATAACAAAATAACAAATAACCCGCCAGGCAAACTAAGCAAGTATTGGGCAGGACCTCCGAACAACAAACCCACTAGAAGGGTCACAAAACAAATATTCTGATGCTAACATGAATTCCCAGAATTATCATAATATTAGTACCCAACCATCGCCAGTGTTGTCATATCCAATCATCAAAAAGTGATAAATAGTTCATAATATTTAAAGTCCTTCATGAATTCATGTAGTTCAATGCACAAATATAATAATAAATTTGGGTCATGACGATTATGAATCAGTTCTGATTAATAGAAGATTACTACATTATTCTGAGACTTAGCAATTTTTCTTTCTTGGGGGCTCGAGAACCAGCTTAGGTATCATGAATACTTTTTGCTCAACGTTGCAACACCGCAATTTGATATTGACAGTCAACGGCGATTATTGCTTTGTTTGGTATCTGTCACTATTTACGTTTTGATTTATCGATATTATTCAACTTGTGTTCAGTTTTGTGTACTCAGAATTCATCAGAAACTCAGTTTATTTTCTGTTTTGGTGATTTGATATAATGGTGAGACGTTGTGAGGTGTGTTAAAGACACTTTGAACCGGCGATCAAAACACGTCATTTCATAGGTGAGTTACCATTGTCGTATCATTCGAGATTTTGAAGCATTTTACCAAATGGAATGGATAAAAATGAATTTAAATTGAATTGATTAGATTATATTGATTATACCCATAGGTCAGCTGCGACAGTGTCTTGTGGTGAAATATGTATCACTGATAAATGCTTCCTTATTTGTAGTCAAAATATGCGAAGCTGCTGAAAAATCACTGAGAATAATAATGGACTCAATTAATATGTTTGATAAAAATAAGGATATTTCTATACTTCTTGTACACACAACAATGAGAAATTTACCGTTGACTGTTTTTGGAACTAGTCAAACTAATTTGGAGAAATATTCCACTGTAAGACTCCATCATGAGACAAATAAATTGAAAGATTCAACGGAAGTTAGAGTAAGAAGTATGTTAACAAAAACAATCCTATTCAAAAATCAATAAATTATTTGTGTGATTATCCATGGTTATTTTTCATTTCAGTCCTGTTTTGAATAAGAAACACTGCTATTTGCTACATCCTCAAATGAGTCATGATTTTATTGTTTATATAACATTCCGTCATAATACTTGTCAACACATATTCATTATCGATTTTCATCTATCTACCTGAAATGAAATAATCAGACATCATTTTTTTGCGTCAAAATATATGAATTCTGCTAAAGATTAAACCTCCTTCATTTTTGACGATATCGTGAAATGATATAAAAAAGTTTCATCTTCAGATTTGAAAATTACATTCAAATATGCAATCATATCTATTTGCCTTGAAAACGAGTTTTTCACTTTTTTGAAAATTATTTCCACTAGTAGGTACTGAACTTTGAAATCGTAAATATACTTACATGCACTGTCACTGATCACCAAAGATATAAATGTTCATTATTGAAATTGAACGTTATTCATGATAAAGTATAAGTAGATAACTGTATACTGAATAGTAAGTATATTGTCTCATATGGCGTTGAGAATTGAACTTTTCTTGTGACGTGGTCATAATAAGTTTATTGATAACAAGCAAGTTACAAAAATCACCATAGGATTGTATGTATTCGAATTTTTCGTAACAATGTGAAGGAAGTATAGGGATGTTCATTTTCCCACCAAGAAATGCTGAAAAGTACCACTGAAATTGTTACGGATTTTCAATTCGGTTTCATCATGAATTAATAATAAATTCGACCTCCTCTGACAACACGGCACTGGTGCTGGGAGAATCAGCTGCTGCTATCCTTGTTTTGACAAAGATAGATACTATAGATGTTGCTTCCAAACAAACTGTATTGCCAGGGCTGTGGATTACTTATCTAGTCTGTTCAATGATCGAAGGGCAGGACGGTCCTGTCTCGAAATATCCTCGTTAACATCATTTTACGGCCAAAGTAGCCTTTAAGACGGCTCCTTCGGTTTATAAACTATATCCTGTTGATTGTGTTATTTTCTCGCACCTGCTATGCGGGGTGAGTTGTCGAGTTCCTCCATCATTATTCGATACTTTCCTCACAATTTCGGCTGGCCAAGTGGCATGACAATAATGTCTAGTTCGGTTGGACAAGATGATGGTGTTAATTGGTTCCATTATGATGTCATAAATAAACGACCATAAAAGATTGAGAAGTTTATGGAAGTTACCATCAAATTAGCTTTGGGGCCGAAGATACGAGGTCACCAGCAGCACCGGCACGGAAAGATGAGCCACCATTTCTCAAGCGATGTCATTCCAGTTCAATAAATACCTATTAATCCTGCAGTTTTCCGTCGAATAGTGGGCTACATTACATGTGTCTACCAAATTCATTTCATTTGGTAATAAATATAACGTTTTTGTCATTATCAAGTCTCCAAAACGAAACCAAATCATGTCCATAACATGAATTTTGAAGCTAGTTGGTTGAAATTGGAATCAAAAACTGCTCCATAAATTCATCATGAGTTAGGTGATCATTTGTACTGGTTTTACCAGTACAGTCCTGGTAACTCCTGACAAGCTGGTGCTTGTACACAAAATGTACTGGATTGGATGGAGTACAATTGTCAAAACAATTGTGAACTTTCAACGAACGAATGAAGAACCATCAGTCGATTTTGGAACATTTTATTTTACCGTATTGCCTTGATTTACTAACAGACCTAACATTGAACAACATGTAGACAAGTGATGAATCTGATCTGATAGAATCACAGCACACGACTTTGAATCATTCTACAAATTCCATTTCCTTTGGTAATCATAGCCATATTGGTCTCCTTAATCGTAAGTGTTAGATATTATCCACGTAGTATTTACTTTACGCACATCCTTTGTTAGCTCAATGAAAACTTGTATAATTGAATTTTGAGTGTTTCTCGATACAAAGAGTGATTCAAATTCGACCCCCATCGTTGGGATCTCGGAAACTACGAGAGATTCGACATTCGAGTTGTACATTTTGGAACACATTGCAAATGTGTCCCAAACTTTGCGTACATGGCAAAGTTGCACACATTGATTTCTCCGAGTACCTCCGGAGATTTCGGAAGAAAAACTAGAAATCCATCATTTTGTTTAAATTTTTGATGTAGCATTATTTCACAAGACAACTCGAAAACATATTTCTGCATGAGATCAATTTTATTTCTCATCATGTGCTTCATATGGTTTCCAATAGATGAAAATAATGCTTTTCATTCTGATGTTAAACCGAGTGTCAAACGGGATTAGATTAGTGTGCGCAGCTTTTAAATGAAAATTTCTTTCTCAAATGATGAAAAAAAACGGGATACGTCCAAACTTGATTGAACATTCGAATAGAATAGACCGAAACAAATCTCACAGTTGTACAAATTAGTACTGTCATCTGATATTTATCAAAAAAAAATACGTTCGATGGGAAGTCTGAAGAACTCAAGAGTTAACTCACATGCTTTATTCTCTAATTTCATCACAGCACTATCCAAAACTACTCATTCAAACTGGTGACGTAATTATCCTGTCTAGGTATTTGACAGGTCGGAGGTTAAGTCACTTCTAACGACGCTTCTAGCCAGTTGTTCAAACAACAGTATTGTTATCTCAGTCAGAGACTATGAGTATCACATTTAGAAAAAACGTATGTCCTGATAAATGAGGAATTTCCACATTATAGTAGTACATGTCTGCTTGAGTATGGCAGCCGAATGGCACGGATTTTGACGTCACTAGATCTGTTCGTTTTCTGCTGATATGAAAATCGCGGGTTTCAATAGTTATTTAAAAAACGTTCCCTGGAGAAAAAACGGTTTCTGCCAGAAAGCTATATAGTTTAAGTGAGTACTATCAGATGAAGAAATATTTTCTTTTGCTAAACATGCCCATTGTAATTATACATTTGTAATTGCAAAGAATTTCAGGGCCAAGCCTCAAGAAATGTTTCTCTGTTTACCATGAATTTTCTCCCTGTGGACACTGACAGATGAAACGATTGACGAAACGATTGGTCAACGATTTCTTGTGTGCTGTTCAACGGAATCAATTGAACCGGATACTATCAATAGTTCGTAAGAGCCTGATAGGCCGTACGGATTCAGGCCCGTAAGTTTAACAAATTGGGGTCGAGTGGACATCGGTCCGTGATAACACAATAGAAAAGCCTTTTAGACGATTTCGAAACGTCAGGAAGGCGAAGAGATTTATAACGACCGGAAATTTACGTGGTCGTTCGCTACAACCCTGTTGCTGGTATACAAGTTTGCTGAAAAAAATCTTGAAATTGGAAATCGAAAAATTTCCGAGTTCTAAAAGGTGTGTAAAAGTCATATTGACTACCAAGATTTTTTCTATCAATTGACAACGCGAAAGGAAAACCTATGCTACTGGTGGAACAACGTGTTACCCAGTGGTGGAATTTTGGGAGAGGAGAAAGACATTGGAATATTGTGAGGGATAAATCACGAGCCAAAATTGGGTACAATTCCCAAAGTACCTAGAAATTCCCAAAAACTACCCGGATTCCCCAAAGAATTCCAAGACTTCTCAAAGAATTCCCGGACTTTCCAAATAATTCCCGGACTTCCCAAAGAGTTTCCGGACTTCTCAAAGAATTCTCGGACTTTCCAAAGGACTCTTGGTCTTCCTTCCTGTCTTGGGTACACCGGAATTCACACGTGATTCGCAACTTGGAATTTTGTAAGCATCAGAAAATACACTATAGCCTACCAATGGAACGCCTGGGAAACCAGGTACGTTCCATGCAAAGCCATATAGTGCGACTACACTGTTTACAGTTATTGCTTGTTCCAAAACCATTCCATACCATAGGATGGTAAGTCTTTGGAAATTTTATCCTGCTCGATGGATATAATTCAAAGATGGGACTCACGAGAGGGAAAGAAACCAGGTGGTCCGCCATAAAAACTTTGGAGTATACGACGAGATAACCGGCGAGTGCGTGTTTTATAGTTTTTTTGTTACATCAAGTAATGAAAGACAAACACAAGTCGGGAGAATCTCATGGGTTACCTTGTATACTCAAAATTGGAAGCAGTGCTACAATATTGAACTCATTTATTCAGTAATCACGAAATTAGAAACTTCTGATCCCACCTCTATTCTGCCCCGATATGAAGATAATCTGGACTAAATTGAATCAAAAGCATATAATGCTCATTGCGAGATTCCAGCAATGGCGCGTAAATCGTTAGTGCCATCATATTGTACAATTATACAATAGCTCTTCAGCATAACCCTTCCTAATCCTCGTTCAACCCTTATACACCAACCTAATCTAAAGGAGACTACAATTAATTCTGTCCGAATAACTTATTATCTTGGACATAACCAATATTATTTGCTTTAGTGAGTACAAGTTCAATAAATTTGTTAGGTTTTCAACAAATTCGTATTCTGGTGAAATAATCTTCAATTACCATTCTACGTATTCGAAGTATGTACTTATGCTGAATAAATATGAGTTATTGTCTTTAGGAAAATTGCATTCGTTGGAAATGCTGCTGAATAATGATACTCTGTGAATAGGTATGAAAAAGAATACTTTGTACATAAATACATGGAAACTTTAACATGTTATCGAATGGCTAAACTCTGAATTCCTTCCAAAGTAATTTCTAGATTTATTGTTTTTCTTGTCCAACATCCTTCATGACTTTCATTGCTCTAGACTAGCTGTTAAACATTGTAATAAAAAAAACGTATTCCGTTCAGAAACCACCCAATCACCAGCTATAACTTTTCAATCCCAATTTGCTTCGAAATAAAATATGCTCTGTTACAACGAAACTAATCTCTACTTCATTATTTGCGTCATCTCTCGTCAGAATTTAGAACTGATCATGATATCATCATAGTCATCATATCATCGATTCCGACATGAAACGAAATTTGTCGGATTGATAGGCGCCGCACTTCCGTTTCATCAACAAATCATATAAATCATACTATCAATACCTCAACAATCGATTTAATCGAAGATATTATTGATTATATCAAGACCACAGAGAATTTGAACATGATATCTTGGGCATTACAGTGGCCTTATGCAAAGCCACTGTATCGATCATCCCATACAGGACATCTATCGGAACAGACTCTCATTTTAGTTTGATTTATAATAGGAAGCAGTCCCCTCGGTCAAAGATTATATCACAGAAAAGGGGTCTTGTCCTCTTTGATAATATTACCTCGGTCAATTGAATTTGGGTGTGCTGTGACATCTACTGAAACTGTCTGGAACTATAAGTGGAAGCTTTCTCACTTCATTAAAGTTTTCTGTTTGATCCAATACTGATTCCTTCTTTTCGGGGGATTGAAAAAGCTCTGCAAATATTGATAGGAAGATAGCCAACTGGGCGTAAAGTTATCGATCGTAATTGGTATTCGCAGAGATTATATCGTGGACAACTATACTGGTACAGTTGTCTATGGATTTGATGATCACATGACAAATCTCTGGTATTTGCAAACATTAATTCAGAAATCGACAATACGTTACAGGGAACTGTTATATTCAACTGATAGTTCACAGCTTCGACAGTAGATGGCGTATCTATTCAAAATCACTCGATAACACGAAAAAATCGATCTAATGGAAAGCAATTCTTAGTGTATATATACATGCCAATGCCAAAGAGAGTTGATAATTTTCCTGTTATTCTAATACAGGGAACTGTAATATTCACTACTATCTAATAGTTTACAACATGTGCAGTAGATGACATATCTACACAAATTCATCATAAATAATGAAAAACTCAGTCTAATGGAAAGCAATTTTCTAAATTAAATCATAATATCATACTGGTTTGAAATAGAAACGGGTGATATCAATTGAGTGAACTCAATGTCAAAACCAGTTGATAATAATTTTTCTTCTTCAGTCAGTACCGGAACTATTCAACTGTGGAAATTGTGGAAATTCATGGGAGGTTTCCATGGTTATTTTCATATTGTTAGGAAAACGATAGATTATTGCCTTTTACTTCCAGATAAGGAGGCAATAGGAGGAGGGATAGTCAAATAAGCATTTTTTATGATCAAGTTCTTGTTATTCTTCCATCTTCCAGATATATAGGTACCCATCATTTGTTGTTCGAAGGTTTATAGTGGCCTGTTATCAGTTATTCTTCTTTTTGATGACAGGAATATTTCCGAAGTATCAAACAATCCAACGAAGTTGAAAACAAAAATCATTTTACACTTATAAAACACTTATTAATATTATGTTTATTCCGGAGTTGTACCGTGCTGAATGAATTTTACAATGTCAACACATTTGAGGTTTTCTCAGAATCTGTTAAGTGTAATATTAGTTGACAGCACTTGGCATATATTGTCGTTATCTAATATTCATCAGTCAATGAACTGTGGAACGAAATCATTTAAAAGCAAACATCAGGTATTAAAGAAACGATTTTTTTATTCATATTACACGAACAGGCAGATATGAACATACATATAAAATATAATATTTCATAAATCATTAAGTATCGAAAGGTAGATTACATCTAATAATTTTTTTTATTAAAAATATCTTCAATTTTTTCATCGTATAGTGCAACTAGAGAAATTGTACTCTCGTGATTACACCGATGTGAGTGCATGTTTTGATGTTTCCCAGGAAAAGGATGATTTTTTCGAAATCATAAATCGAAGAAAAAACGTTCGGTGAATCAGTTTCCAAAATTCAGGAAATATCACAGCCAATATTTTTTCAAGTTCAATCAATTTTTATACAGAATGTTCCATTGTTATTATAAAAAATAGGATAGATTCTTTGCGAATATAAAAAAATATAGTTTTCATTAACTTTTTTGCAGTTTTCAAAATACAGGTAGAAGTTTACGGAAAGGGAGGGTTGTTATCAATTCCCGAAGAAATCCGTTCGTCGATTGTCTTCAATTTTTGAAGATTTATTCGCAGTGGTAATATCAATGAAAACATTATGGTTAGTCTTAGATCACTTTTGTTTAGACGGCGCGCGACGAAATAGTTCCAATTTTTCTAAAACAGTACAATATACGAAAAGATCCAGAGCACAAAAATGTAGTACTTTGAATTGTTCAAATCAGCTTAGTTCTGCTCCAGGACGCCACTGAAATAATCGAACAGATGCTGAATGCCAGTAGGAAAAGTATTAAGTTATTGCAAACTACTATTTAATTCAAAAATCGAAGTTTTGTTGAAATGTTGATGAAACCCGCCTTTTTCGAAAACTCCGACACCCTCTATTTAGATACTACGGACCTCGATATATGAAAACTACTCATTCTTTTAAGGAATCTACCCATAAACTTTTCAGAATAGGTATGAATGAAACACCCATAGCAAATGAAAACTGGAAACATGTCGAATATCTGAACCTGTGCTGTGGAAACATCGAATTCGACTCTATCGACACAAACAGGACATTGAATCTATACGGTTCCGTTAAATACTATCACTTTTTCAACATTTCTCCTGATCGAAAGATAAATTCAATAATACATCTTTGGCTGTGTTTATTTGGCTTTGTAAATGTTTTTTTGGCGAAACTGGTGGGACAGAAGACAGGCTCGTCTGCAATATGTTCTTGAAGCTCTTGTCTTGTAAATCGGCAATGGCAGAAGCCACTGAGCTCCTCGTATCGCTCTCGATACTGGAATTCGAACTCTGGCTGTGGTTGTTAGAGTGTTTCGTTCTCGTCCGCCCATCCTCAGACGACTTAGAGCTCGTATTCTTGTGCTCGGATGCCTCTGTGTTGGATACGTTGTCGATCTTCTTCCACTTGGTGCGTCTGTTTTGGAACCATATTTTCACCTGAGAACCAGAGAAACAGATGATGATCAACATGTTATCGTCAATGCTAGAACAGAGAAGTGAGGTTCATCATTTAATATCTCAGATCTGTATTAGTCTTGCACTTCTGGCCTCTTCAGTATACAGGGTGCGTCAATGGAAACTTTCCACCCTAATTTAAAATCAAAATTTTGGAAAACGCTCGAACACTTAGATTTTTGATTTGAGGGAACTAATTTTCAGATTGTTCCACTCCCTCAGCGTTAATAATGTAACTGGGGGGTGAACAACCCTCGACATTCACATACGGAGAAGGGGTCGTGCCATACCTCTTTTTAAAGGCAACACACTCATTTTATTCTTCAATACTACATTTGAAATTTAAGGATTTCAAATTCATACATACAAATGAGTAAGGAATATTTCATAACTATTCAGCTTACTTAACTTACAGCCAACGTTATGCTCATCACTGCAGGCATTTTTCGTTTTGTTTGTTGAAATCCAAGAAACTGGTTCTACAAAATTGCTTCGTACAAAACTTGTATAATATTAAATGAACTATTTCGATACATAATGCAGTGAACTGTGATTCAAATAAGTCTTATTTTTGTTTTGTTCAACGGTTTTCTCATTATCATGAGCAGTAGGACCTTATCTTGTATGTTCACTTTGTTTTTGTTGAATACAACAAATAATCCAATGCAGGAAATCTATTCACGCTAGGACAACATTTTTTTTTCTTTGCCAAATAATCGGCAATGTCATTCATGTCATTCTATGCCAAATAAAATGTGGGAAATATCGTGCAAATGAAAATCGGAAAATGAATGCAATGAAACGGTAACGGATGTAATCGTTGAGGAAGAGTCTTGTTGAGTGTTCTCAGATCTTCGGAATGATTGAATAAAACGCCTAGCGAGATACTCAGTAGACTATTTTAATCCAGGTAATTATTGGAGTTTATGAACGAAGAACGAAAATAACATCAGCTGAAGTTATGAAGCGATAGAAGAGCACTTTCCTTAATTAGAATCCATCAGTTGGAATTGAAAACAAATGCAACATGAAAGAAATATCATCTACAGGCTAATTTGGATGTTTAGCTGCCTTTGATTACTTTTGTCACCGTACATGTACGGCGCTTTTGTTCTTGTCGCAATGTGGACAAGGCAGTTAACATCTAGTATCGCAAATTTTACTGAACGTTATGACCGTAATAGAACAATATAATGAATAATTATACAGAGTGTCCTGAAAAGATATTTTTCGGGATACCCTGTATATCAATTTCATTGTATTCGACATATCACACCAATTATGAGGCGAATAAAATATAAAATTACAGAAATCAGATCGAATTTTGTTGTTTGACTATTATGGTCATCTGGTAAATCGATGAACTTTTATTTGGATGGTAACAGAACAATAGTAAATGTATATGGGAATTCAATAACAAGGTCAAAAAAAAAGTGATGCATCAAGTCAACTAGACCAAACTGATTTTTGTACATGCAACAACTTTCTGTTCTGAAAGTTACCTAACATTATCATTTCACAACCCTGTAGTATTGTGTGTCAATTCAATATTAATTTCCATCCTTCATAACCATGGCTTCATAATCTATGCTGATGATTTATCGAATCCGATATGATATAAAAAAAATAGCGATATCCTATTAAAATCCGATTTGCATTGTACCTACAAATGGTTGGAATGTTCGAGACAGATTATCTATCATTGTATCAAAGGTCTGTACGTCAAACTGCCAAACAGATACCGTGCTCAAACAGCATCAATTCCGTATAAAGGATATACCTACCATTCGAGTAATTAATTTCCCTGAATTGCTATTTAATAAACAAACATCTAGAATAGGCTCATGAATCAAATCAATACCTAAACGCTATTAGTAATGCAAGCGATGCATAACGCGTGATAAACACTCCAAGGGTCGCTCAAAACTGGCATCCCTTGATGATGCGCTATTGATCAATTACCGCCCTCCCCCCTTTCACATGCCTCACAACACATTCCGGCATAGGCAGCTCCAATTATTAAACCAACTCACTACCAAATCTGTTCCCTGAAGGAGGGCTTTTTCGTTCTATTCGAATTCGGTCGAATCACTCTCACCAGAAATTATCGAGATATCCACGAACTCGTTAGTAGTTCTTTATAAAGGCAGTGGGGAACAAAAACAACAATACCGAGGGAATGCCAGCTCTTCGGTTGGTAAATGTCAAGTTCTTAAAACTTACTGTTTTGTTGGACAGCCACAATAGATGTTCAACGATAGATCAACCAGTGCAGTTGCAACTGAGATCACTTCTTGACTGTGAGACCCTGTTGCATGTTGAAGGTATACAGTAACAGATCCAGACAAACTTTTTGAAGATGTTCTTCCAATGCAAGTTCTGGTGAAGTAGTTATTAGACTCTATAAAGCATGAAAACATGTTCGAAATATTGAAGACCTTGTATGTTGAAAATACAAACTAATGGGGCCAGATGGACCTGTAGAGGATATCTCATAAATCAAGATCTGTTGAAGAGGTTACTAAACATCTTGAATCTGTGGACCCCTTGGAAGTTTTGGGACTGAGGAGACAGTCTTTGATGGCTCTCGCATGTTGAGGATACAGACGGATAGTGTCGGACAAACCTCAAAGATATTATCTTCTAGAGCAAAATTTTGTGAGAAGACTCTGATAAACTTCCTAGAGTCTGTAAACGTCTTCGAAGTGTTGGGACTGAGACCATTCTTTGACTGTCGCATGTTGAGGATACAAACAAATCGGACGAGTTTGGATCATCTTCACAAGATCTGGCGAAGAGGTTATGAACCTAAAGTAACCCCATGAAGGCTATAAACCTCTTGGAAGAATTGGAACTTGGACCACTCTTTGGCTGAGTCTCTGCACAAGTCAGATTAGACTGGTGACGGGTTCAATAACAGGTCACTACCCTCAGAGGAAACACCTAAATCGAATGGGCATATACATAGAAGAACCTCTTTGTATGCTATGCAATGAAGAAGAACAGCCTCTCATATCATACTGGAGTGCGAGGCACTATCACGCCGGAGATTTAGCCTTCTGGGAGAATATAACTCACAGGATGCTTTTCCAAGAAAACAACGGTGAGGAGGATGCTGAGACTGATAAAGGTAACACATCTCTTCACCTAAGCCAGCAGCATGCCTATATACACAATAAGCACAATATGGACAAGAAGATACAATGAGCCTGATACTACATTGTGTAGATAACCAGTATGGATGGAAATGTGCAATATGTGCCTCATATAGTCAGCCTTACAGGTTGCATCCTTCTCCCTTCATGAAGGTAATTAAGCTCGAGCCATTAAACTCAAGGTTGCATCTGCTAGTTCAACTTCATCTGAATGCTTCAGCTGTTGAGTATGTCATCCATAGCCAGATCATTCATGGATCCATTGTATTCCACGTATTCTCAACTGTAGGAGCTCTCTAGTACCTAAACCAAAATATTTGCTAAAGGAACTGTCTCTGTCTTCTTCGACACAGCAGACTCAATCGTGGAAACGTTCCACATTCAGAATAAAATGTATTGATGTCCTTGTGTTATTGGATCGTTACCTAACTTTCGAATAACTTGGAGTGTTACGAACTGCTTGTGGTTCAGGTGAGATTGGGTGTTGGACACTGTGGAATGAAACACTAATCATTGTGTGCTCCAAAGTCTACACCGCCATTTAACATACATTTGATGTGTTGTGAAATATTCATTGGTATGTTGATAATGCAGCAGCGGAAGGAAACAATCGGAAACTGGAAGCCATCAGTTTTAGAACTCTCGAAGAATTTAAAATTAGCAACACCAACAATACCATAATGTTTATATGGTTTCATTGCAATGTGGGATTTGTAAAGTCAAAGTCAAAGTGGATTTCTGAGACTCATTCGGCAAACACATCGATGTTGTTTCCGTAATATGAAATGAATCATTGGATAGTGAACAAAGTTTTATTCCACGTGACTGTTTGTTCTCCAAGCACCTACTGGTTACTAAAACACAATAGTGCACTGTGATTGAATTTACCGTGATGAATTTCTCTGTCATTCGATGCAAAAGCATTGAATGATGTTCATGGAATTATTTCATTTTTCAGTCGATCAATGCCACTCGTGCATCAAAATCGTCATACATCGTGAAAACCTCTACGCAAATGTCAGTACAGCAGGAACTTTTTTGTGGAGCCACCAATATCGAAGAAATATATACTGTCTATTTATTCAAAACAGTGGAATAGGAATTCAACACGCATACTGGCGAAGGAGCCAATGTGTCCTCTCAACCTCAACATTATCTCATGTGTTGACTGAAATCCTGAATAGAAAAGACACAACTTTTCGTTTGATTTCAGTACTGTACAAGAACATGTGAGACTCTTGCTAAACACGTCTTTTACATGATCAAATGAAGAAATCCATAGAAGTTGGATAGGGAGATCGCGGTGGCCATATAATTGATGATCAACTTTATTTTATTCGTCATTGTGTCGATAGATATGAATATACAGACTATGTTTTTGTACACACAAAGTCACAGTGACAATTCGATGATCGAAGCGGGTGAATCAAGTTCCGACGTTGAGTTTCCTAGTGTTTTTCTCTCTCATTCAGTGTATGATGAACGAAAAGAGAGAGATTTTGACTTGGTGTATTTCCAGGACTTTATCATCTTTGAGTCATTCGCACAAGAAAAAATCATTGAACGCTAACCATCGACCGTATGAAATCGATTCCCGTTCTATGAAGGCAGCGATTGTCTTAACCCTCTTGGCGTAATTTTACTTGTTAACATAACGTTGTGGGTTTTCAGCTTTCATAAAGCTATCGATGCATGAGCCGCAAGTCTCTAACAGATGCCGGGCCATCCACAACCCCATCCCAACCGAAAACGAGGCCTCTATGGCGTCCATCGCAAATTACCTTGTTTACCGATTAATTACTCTGCCCTCCCCAATAAAAACAGAAGGGGAAATTTGCGGAATATGAAAGCGATATGACTCAACTCGTCATCACCCGAATTGTTCTTGTCTGTTGCATCGCTTCACGTACAAAATCGATATGAACACCCCATTTCGTCGTGATCCATCTCGATCACTACGGTGAGCAGAGAATATAAGAGCTTCATCTGCCCGTAGTCACCGTGGATCTTAAAGTATAAGGGTTGTAACTCGTAACTCTGCAGATTTATTGATTCGTTAAACTACACTGCGCAAAAAAGTTCGTGGTATCCACAGCTTCATTATTCACGTTTCCATTCGGTGTTCTCACGATTTCGAAACATAAAGTCCCTTTGATTCTGCACTTTGCCAGCAAAAACCGAAATTGTGTCTTTGGAGATAACACCATCAAACGGAGTATCATTGAATTTCTTTACGATGTGGGGATTATTATTACAACAAAGATATATCATTTTTGTTGTATGTCATGTTTGATATCATGATGTATTTCAAGAAGTGGATGCTGATGGAACCTTGTGTCTTGTAGAGTGGACGCCAAACAACATAAGGAAGTTTCAGGAAAATCTCAGTGTAACCTTTATGTTCGGTATAGTACCTTTTCATCAATATTCATCAAGACCTATTGGAATTGACGAAATATTTGTCATTTGCTACTCATGTGCGTTTCATCGGGTGCACCAATCAACTTTAGATGTATCAAAATTTTGGAACGGTCGTGGAGTCATGGATAATACATGAACCAGACCGTTTTGAGTGACAGAATTCATACTACACATATGACATCTCAGGGACTCTTTAATGTCAAATTCATATTGGATAAGTTTCATATCTCCATTGTCATTCGTCTCATTTCTTTGTTTATCTCTCTTGTTTTTTCTTTGTACTGTTGCACGAGCTGTCGTTGTCATCTCAATATCTTCGTTCTATATTATTGAGTTTCGATTCATCGTTTATTTTTTTTTTATTTGATGAGTGTGCCTGTGCTATCCTGGCAATCATATTATTCTAAACATCGTGTGTCAGTACGTACGTACGAATTTCAATTATTCCTACTATCTTTTCCAGTTCATAGTATTTTCAATTGAGACTTTTTTCAACCGCGAATCTTCCCAATATCGTGAATGGTTAATGTGAAAACCTATTCCAAGAGCGTTGATTGAAATATTATCATAGGCTGACGTGATGTGGTGAAAAACAGTTATCCTAAACTTCACCAACGCAGTGGCGTATAATGAACGAACAAAAAATTGATGAATTATCCAAATTTCGAATTCTCAAATCTACTCATAAAAGAACATCGCACGAATTTGAATCATCAAACCGTTCCCGCATTTCCTATCATTGTCAAGATATTCGCGGTAAACACGAATAGTATCTTGAATTCCCTAAAAGGAGAATGTTCTCCAGCCAATACCTCGTACATCACCATTCAACAATCTCCAATGAGAAATGAAATTTCCATTTATAGGAAACGAACCGTTTAGCCGACATAAATACTGTAATTATATCTGGCGCTCTGACAAGCACGGAGTGAATTAATTTTATCTCTAATAGTGAACAAAATAGCGAGGAAAGCGGAGTGGGAAAGCGATGGTCGTGTTCCGCTTTTCTGCGATGATGATACATGCATAGCTTGCTAAGTGGTCTGTTCGTATTGTGTCAACGCAGTTACTCGTTTGGCCGTCAGAGTGCACAATTTATCGCTCAATAAATTATGGAAACCCGTCCTTGTCTCGCACACGGCCGTTTCACCTCCGCTATTATTCCGGGGGCGGCACCAAGTAATATACAAATCATTGACGTTACTCTACTCTCTCACCCACAGTTGCATTGTCGTCGAGTCGTTCCCAAATCGCTCTGATGGTCGTAAACTACCCCACATCGATTAGGAACCTCGACAGAAACTTCAACTGATTCAACCGTTGCTTCCCACTAATCTTCCACCGTACCATACCCATCCAATGGCCCATGGTTCGGAGTCATATCCAAATAAACTTCCAAAAAACCGTAAGAAAACCGTTCCTAACAACTAAACACCGGTCGGACTACCATCTATGGAAAAGCAATAAACATCTACCTCATTCATTATCTAGAAATCTCAACTGCCGTGAAGGACCACCAATATGCCCCCTGATATAGCCCCATTTTCAGTTTCCTCCTTCCCAACTCAAACCACCCTTTTCCGTCTTAAGAATAAATCTAGATGATGAATCATCCTCCCAAAGTGAAACACTCCGGAAGTGAAATAGCTCTCCAATGGGATTTGTGGACGTGGGGTGCTCGAGGTGGTTCATCAGCGCATCGGCTTCACTGGCATTAACCAAGACGAAGGTCAACTCATGAACTAACACGACCAATTTGCTCTGTCCTGGCTGTAAGCTCCATGCTCACTTCAAATTCAGAAGTGATATGTGTCTCTCCTCTTCTAGAATTAGAACCAGAAGAATTCGATCGAAAACCACAAACAGAAAAAGAATATCTGTTGACTTTATCACCAAACGAACCAACTCCTGGCGGTCCACCAGCTTGCTCGAATTCTCAAACGAAACGGATGACGCAGGACGTCAGGCTGAGGCCTTCGCTATCACCTATGGTCTGAGCAACTAATAAATGAACCCATTCGGATCCCTGATATCAACAATCATCATGCCAATACGCTCGACTTATTCCTCGTTAACAATACGGAACCGTGCACCACTAGGAAACTCATACCACACACTCATCTCCACGATATGTCCCTATATCACTCCGTGAACCAGTCCAACACCTCCACGCACTGATTGGCATTACGATTCAGCCGACTGGGATGGACTCGTTCGATGGCATGTTTTCTAGAAGAAGAATGCGTTTGAAGAGACTCCCTACGGAACGTGCTGTAGAGATTCCAGAGAATGGAAACTTCACAGTTCCAAACTTTCACACACGTTCCACGCAACAGTTCTTCACTTTCAGCTTTTCTGCAACAGAGGATGATAGTGCATTGGCATACAACACCGCAAGCAAAAGCCAACACCTCTGCAAAATGTGCAGAAAATCCTACACGATAGATGGATAGACGAGGCCAAGACCTTTATGATATCACTACCATCGAAACCATATGCCAGAAAGTGTCTTCCGTCAATGCACAATTCGACACCGTCTATATGACATGATTTGGTTCACAAGAAATTCCAGAACTGATGCTAAGGTTACAATAGCCCAAATTTCTCTGAAGACCCTGACTCTTTCATCAGGATAATAAGTCTATGATATAGGGTTTTTTTAAGGAACTACGGTTCAATGATCATGGCTAGACGAAGAAACGAATACAGTTGAGGAAACATTTGGGTTATGCAATGGTATACACTGAATTTGTTTATGATAATTGATCTTTTATCCAATTTTGCTGTTATCTATTATCATATAAATGATCCTCCGCGGTGGAAGAAACAATGTTACATTGTTCGCTGATAATGGACTTGGGAAACTCGTTCTCTTTAATTGGGTCGTTTTCAAATAATATTTGCAAGAAGTATAAAATATCATTGTTAGATATAACGATTATTATCCACATCATATCCTTGTGTCTAACTTATGTGTAGTAGTTCAACCACTACACCTAATTGCTAGTGGAACATGTATACTCCCCTTCTGCTAATATACAGTTTTTCATGGGGTTACTCAATCTATCTCAAACATAAAATGTAATTTGATGAACGATACTTAGTTTACACGAGCTTTACGGGTCTCATTAATGAAGCACTCACCGATGGCTTTTATTTCGTCGGAATGTCTATAATTCGCTGGCAGAGCGCGAAGTATTAACTGAGGCCATCAATTATACTATAATTTTGGTGAAAATGTTTATGAAAAAGGGTAGTTAGAGAGGTGGATCGTAAATAGTGTTTTTTGTAACTTTGTCAGTAATGAGTTCCAAGGGATCCCTTTCAATATCTATACGTTGAGTTTCCTTCTTTACCAAAATAATAAAGTTTGTTGGAAATCTTCACTTTGGACTCCTATCACAGAGAAGAGCTCGCCGTTATCAATCCTTTAGAGGCTTCTTTGAGTCTTAGAGTTATTTTGTTCAATTGTGATTACTCAGATAGTAAAGAGAATATAATCCTTCAATTATTAATCTTTTCCGTCGTATTCTTACTAGGTATTGAATAAAACTTCATGTCTATAGCGTGAGTCCACATCGCCATGCAGGAAGCAACACAATTCAATTAAAAAGTGCTGATCAGCGGAAAATAGTGATCACGAACTAATCTGCCCGAAGCTTCTGTTGGATCAAAATTGCCGAGTCATTAGTGCATTCTATCATCGTGGATTCGAAGTAATCGATGAATAACAAATGAATCACGAATGAAAGAGAATCGGTCGCTCTCGATCGCTCGATAAAAGCTCTATCGGTCTCGAAACGATTCTTTGAGCTGGCCAGCTGATTCAATTTGAGGATGGGCAAAATATATCGATGTTTCCTAACATCGTTCATCATCTCGAAACATCGATTTGAAGGCTTACAAAACTCATGGAAACCATCTCATGGTGCTGCCTATAGCCACCTTCTCACAGCCAATAGCTTTCCATCAAAGCCGATTTCTATTTGCTCAAATGAGTAGTTTTTTTTTCAGAAATGTTTGCTGTTTTCTAAACTTTCAGAGATAGAAAATATTTCAATGGGTTGAATCGCTGAAATAAGTCTACTCAACCATATTTTGTTCGGGAGGTAAGGGGGATTCATATAATGTTATGAACATTTGTATCGGACGGTTTCGAAACCAGAGTGATCTAATAGCAATTATAGTTTTTCAATCCTGTACTTTTCTGTATTTTGAAGCTCTAGGAGATAACAAAAGAGGGAATCCCTATATCGTTCACTCGATATATGATATCATCATATATAATATGTATATATCATCATATACGAATGTTCCATGTTTTACCGCCGAAATATTACATGTACCTTATATATTATTATTATATTTGTAATATCCTACCCCTAAATGTAAAACATATTAAAAATCATAAAACCTCCTTGAAAGAATCAAAAAAGTTCATATTCGCAAATTACTTCGAATTTATCAAAATACTGGAACATCAATAGTTACACTAACATGATATGAAACCACTATTTAATTCTTTACTTTCTGTACACAACTGTAAATTTAGATCAATTAACATTACATTTGTAGCACAACACAAGTGTTAAGTCACTTAGGTGCTTTCTGTACACAATTTGTACCCTGTCCCTTATATATTGTATCAACTTTCATTTATTTTATCTACTGACTGCATATGTAATATATAAAGTAATATTTCTTGGGATAATGAACAAAACAATATGTTTTTTGAGAAATTAATCACTTACTTATTAAAAATCTTTGATGTAACTGGTTGAGGAATTATTTATTTTATTCCAGACTTTCGGGCAACCCGGTATGAATACCCGATTATCGATGCATGTGAACATCGATGTTTTCCGTTCGAATCTCCCATCTCTAGCCGAAACGTTTCTGTGAGCTGGCCAGCTGGTCCAAATCTCAGAGAGAGCCAGCGATTGAGGACTTTAGATGGCCAACAAAAATACGGCAGGATATTCGAATTTCAAACGATTAGTACCGATCCAACCGGAAACGACTAATTACATTTGACGTTAACCACTCATCTGACACTAGAGACGTGTGCCCAGTATCCATAGGCGCGCCATGTTATCCCATCTCTCCGAGCCGAGAGCCGGTGTCATACTCTGTCTGGTAAGGAAATAGTTACTGCTGCATGATAAGTAACTCTGATTCATTTAGGCAGTGTTATGGAAATTAAAAATTAGTAACCGCTAGCAATTCATCTCCCGTACTATTATTTTTCGTAAAGCTTGGCTACTATTTGGTATTCATAATTCAAGAAACTGTAGTATCCATGGAAAGTGAATATTTGTGCAAGGGTGCTCTGATCAGTGAACGGAAATGCTTCAAAATAGTGTCTGCAAAGATTCGACAGAAATCATATTGACTGCTTAATTTTGAATGAATTCTGACTAGCTCTTTTCTCAATGAAGTTGAATGTATAATTGAGCCATCTCTGGACGTACTTCCGCGAAAACCCCTATAGTCCTAGAGACAAAAAATACTGAATAAGTTCTCATTCACACATTTGTTCCATAGTTTTTTCGTCAAAAAATCGCTAAAATATTACCAATGATGCCTAGATCCAAAGAGATCAAATCAGATAGGTGTTTTTTTTTTAATCACTCAAAAGATCTCCGAGTAACATGATCTTTGAGGTGGGCGACCTCTCCGCCTTCTAATATAGAGCCACTCTACCATCCACTGAGCGAGAAGACTATAAATGAAAGTCTGGCAAGAATTTGGAAATGGAGGTATGAAAATCTAGTAGAGTTCAATGCAGTATGTTGATGTCAGCTACCATTGTTTCTATGAAGTCGTCAATATCTTCTGTGAGAAGAGCTACTTCACAATGTAGCAGCTCCTCATGATCTTTCTCGCCTAGGTTCCCAAATGAAGATATATTAATGCTTCGACCCATCGAAGATATGAATTCGACGAACATGCATAAACAGAAAGAATAAATAATGACAAGCATATGATTATGTCGGTACTTATAGGTAGTTTGTTTTTACATTCAGACAGTATTTCTATCCACCCCATGTGAATGTGAATACTGTCAGTAGAGACAAGGAAACCCTCGTATATATTAGGTTATCTACACCAATGACTTCGAAACAGTAGCGCTCTTCGAAAGTGTATAAATATTTATAAAAGGGAAGTAAATGGCTTGTTGAACGCATTTCCAGTATGGGACTAGCTCTATTTTCAGATCCAAAAGGGAAATTTTCCTGAGAGATGGTTTTTCTGGAAAGTGATGGTTCGGTTGGACCGAATATCATTTTTTTGTGCTGCAGAACTCTAAACCAAAGAATGCACCCTGTATGAAAATCTAATAATAACAACTAATGTTGATGGAGAATAAGCAGCGACGTACGGAAAATATTAGAAACCTTGGTTCATCGGTGGACCAGTCCTTCCCTGTATCCTCACTGGGATTAAACTCTGCGGCACGAATAAACCGATGACGAAATAGGTCATTCAATTATGGTAATAAAAGTGTTTCCAGATACAAAAATCACACAAGAGTGGTGTGTATCGGAGAGTTAATGTTGATGGACTCGTTAATAGGAGGACGTCTCCTCTTTGCCTACACAGGGTGCTCTCTAAAAAGACGCCGAATGGACATCGATTATTTTTTTTATAAATACATTGATCGATTATATCGATCTAGCAATTAGGAATTCATTGAAAGATTGATCTTCCAATTTAGGAAATTCCATGATCCATCATGCAGTTGATGATGATCCGAACTGACAGATCGATCTGTCAATTATCAAGAGATTACTCGACAGATTCATCTTGCAATGAAGTTATGACAGAATCGATCTTTCAGTTGAAGATCAACTGTGAGATCGATCTTGCAGTAGTGGCCATAGACAGATCGATCTATTGAGCTATATATAATAATTGCAATCTGTCAATTGGTCTAACTGGGTGTTTTATTACTCAATTAGTCTAATCAAATTAGTCGATTAGCCATATTACAAGATCGGTCTTCGATCGACTGACAGCTTGTAAGTTCTTCGAGGAGGTGGTACATTCATTTTCCAGCTTTTCGTGGGATTTTCTCCTTTCTCCTCGTTTCTAAAGAATAGAGTAGAAGTTATTGAAAATTATTCCAAGATATTTGTAGTAAGGACAGATTTTGTGATCTGCCCCAATATTAATCAAAATTAGCTGAACATATCCTTACTGAAAATGGACAACATATGGCCGATTGGAGTAATATTAAGATCATAGGAAAAGAAGACAACAACCAAAAACGGAAAATCAAAGTGTCTGCTTGCATTCTCCTGAACGGAAACAATAATATTGCTTCTTGTTCAGTTGATATAGATAGAACTTGGCATCCACTTCTGAAAATTGAATATGAAAATGAAAAATTCGATATCAATTAATGAAAACACCTTGTAACCAGAATTCGTCTATCAAACTGTCACTTTTCAGTGTCAAAACCGAAAACATATTGAAAAATTTTGCGAAGACAAAAATATTTTAATTGTGTTGAGAACGGGAGCAGCACCATAAGTAGAGGTTTTATTGTTATTAAATATATTTGTATTTCCAAATTTTTCAAAAACAAGGTGTCACTGACCAATAGAGAATTTCTCTTTTAGGTATCTAAAGGTTTAATTTCGAGCGCAGTGACATTTTAGGGCAGATCACAAAATCTGTCCTTACTACAAATATATTGGAATAATTTTTAATAACTTCTACTATACTTCTATTTTTTAGAAACGAGGAGAAAAAATCCCACGAAAAGCTGGAATATTAATCATATTACTTATTTCTCTTGCCACTATATAGTAGCAAAGTTCTCGTAGAGGATGGGATGGTCCAAGGGTTGGTCCTATATAACTTTTAAACGATATTCCTAATGGAATTACATCGAGGAGAATGTTCGGATTTCGGATACGTGAACGATAGTAAAAATCTATAACTTGCGTAAGCGTTGCGTGATGAACCATTGTTCCGAACATTTTCCTCTTGGTATAAATGAATGAGAACTCCTGAGTGGCTGCCAGTTTTGAGTAATTTTAGTTTTACCGACTTTTTCAACAGATGCATGCCTGAAAAAAATCATTTGATATCCATATTTTTGTTGAGGTGATTACAATAAGACCTAGACTTAGATGGGAAAATGAGAATCAAAATTTCAAAAATATCAAAATTTCTGGAAGAAAAAAAGAATATAGGTATTTTGGTTTTTGGTGAATTTTAAAATATTTCAGCTGAATCGTGTTCTGCGGAAAACTGCATGCGAAAGAAATCCATACATTATCGATCCAGCTCGTCGCGAAAGACCCTGTATAAGAGCGATGTCTGAAAGTCAATGTTTGCTTGCGACTATATGTGCTTCTGAACTCGTGCCTCAAGCAAGAAAAACAGTGGTAATTAGAGAGGGATATATGCCAGCTGTGCAAGCAGCCTTGATCATGGAATGCGACGCTCTTGAAACTGTTCTTCCTAATTGCTAATTATTATTCATCATTCACTAATAACTCAATGTTCTCACTAACATGTTACACACACTGTGTTCATTTGAGGATGGAATGAGGTATGAGGCACGAGGTGAGGTATAGTCCTGCAAGTACACCAAGTCACAAAATAAAATACTGTCGATTGTTTTGTTACTATTCGTATGTGATGTATTCTTGAACACTTTTTCACAGATTTTTGAAATTATGATAATCATGGTGTAGTTTTTCAACATACGTCGAACAATTTTTCGTAAAGCATGTAGAACAGTGGAATTTACTTCATTTTTTGTGCCTTCGGCATTTCTCAAAACTATTTCCGGAACTATT
Organism: Gastrophysa polygoni; assembly: GCA_963576655.1. Lineage (NCBI taxonomy): Eukaryota > Metazoa > Arthropoda > Insecta > Coleoptera > Chrysomelidae > Gastrophysa > Gastrophysa polygoni. The sequence goes on from OY755085.1 coordinate 4,489,167, forward strand.
TCTGCACAGACTATATGGCTGAGATTGTTGGTGGATTTTTGATTCGACACTTTCTGACATGAAGGCTTCGACTATTGCGCTAACATTCGTTCTATGAACTTGACAGAAATCATCGTGTGTTTTTTCAAATAAGCGACTACACTCAGCATAAAATTTTAAGATTGGTCATTGAATCATTCATCAATATGAGAATTTGGAATAGTACATGATGAAGAACAATCAGTGATAATTGTTTGACATTATTTTTTTTTATCTGTGGACAACACGAAAGGGAAACCTATAATGTTCGAGGAACATCGTGACATTTCAGTGATCTCGTACATTGAAACATTCATTTTCTCGTTTCTTTACTATCATTATGGCACCCAAATGCATGTCAAAACATTTTTTCTTTCAATATGCAACGTGGATGCTCTTAACATTGGCACGCCAACCATGTAACATCCTGTATACCACCGTACTGCTTTGTCTTTGTCAATGCAATAATTCCACTTATTCAACAATGCATTCTAAAATCACACAAATCAATTCATTCAGAGTTTCGAAGCTTTACCAAAATTTCTGTGAATATATTCAGTACTACTTCCACCATTCAGTAGGTTTAAATTGATGCAAGCCCGAAAACATAGTGAATTAAACTTTTCTTATGAGATAGTATCAGTATTCTCTTACAAATATTTTTCAATAGTATTCAGAGATCTACTTTGCATTACATGGACAAAAGATAAAGATACAAAACTGCAGAAGTCAATTAGTAGTAATTTTTGAGAAACTTTATTTTATCAAGAGAATTGTAATTCATTATCATGGAGTCGTCTTGAAACAATTATGAGACCTATCCTGATGTTTTCCTCTCGTATAAATTCTCAAATTGATAAACTAATGTGATTTTTGTTACAGATCCTTCAGTCATGCATTCAGTGAATGTCAGTTTTTCTTCTGCGATGATTTTATGATGATAACAATCTTTTCCAGCAAAATCTAGGATAAATTCAAATATTCAAATATTCATTGAGTTGGTTAATGTATCATTAACCCCTGAAAAATACGAAGTGCAACACACTGTGTATATACTGTTATAATTTCTTGCCATTTGAGCAGAGCTGTAGGAATTTTAGTAGGTGGCCATTCCTCCGAATATCTCTAGCTCTAGAACATTCTTCACTGTCATGTATCAAAACGTTTCGTGAGAGGAGGTAATTATATTCGGGGTGGATTCTTATCCATTAGTTCGGTGGCATCCACCAAAAATTCTACTTGTTCGTTATTTCAGAAACATCCACCAAAATTTCTTGTCGAACCTGACATCCTGAAATTGAGTTATAATATCATTCAAACTGATAGCACGATTTTCCTTTCATGTTGTCAAAAGGTGAAAAAACTAATCTGATTAATTGTCAAGGTTTGACTTGACCATCGCGTGTTAACTTTTAGTTGATATTTTGGACTATTTTGCAATTAGCTTGAATGATACAGTACCTGAATGCGGATTACTCTGCTGCTGATGTGGTCTTGTTCTCGTTTCATAGAGAAACATATGCATGCATCAACATTCTACTGCTGGAATGAAGTTACTGGCGAATCCGCCAAATTATATAATTGCCGTTCAACTGGTAGTTACTTCAGTTTTGCTGATGCAGAAAACAACTTATCGCGCCAGTGTTAGGGATAATCCAATGACCTGTGTAATTAAGCGTTACCATGACGTCATCGTTCACATAACACCGACAAGTTACACATAATAGTCGAGTCGGGGGGGCATTTAATCTACGGAAGTGCGACTCATGTTACTTTTATCTGGAAACGGTTTCTTCTTACATTGCACTGCTTTGTGAGAAAACCTGCTAGGTGTATAATCTCGATGCATGCAATGTGCCAATTGTCACGCGTTTTTCATCGTTCCGTGGTGTCCAACTAGTAGGATTTTGCGTTGCACACAGTTGGTCACAGAGTGGTTGATTGACCCTACGTCTCCGAAATATTACAAAATGAGAAAAATGTATACCTAGTAGATACTACCAGAAATATGTTATATTGTGAGCACAAACATCATTTATTGTGAAGAATATGCAAATATTGGATATTGTATATATTTTTGTTTTTGTCCAACATACTTTATCGCATCAGTCTCTAATAGAATCGAATGTTTGAGACATGCATATATTTTCTTATCTGCCAGCATGCATTTTGCAACAGAAGAATCTTGTTCGTAGCTTATGGAACGATTCATCAGCAATCAGATCAGGTATCATCAAGTCCAAAACATTGGCTAAAATAAATTTGAGACTGATAATAGGTTACAATATTTCGAATGTATTCAGAAATTATCCTGATTCACTGGATCACTGATTGTTGATAACTTTATCATATATACCAATATCTGTAAGAAACTTGTGAGATACTCTAAAACCCTAAACACCCTAAAAACCCTACACAACATTTTTGTCAACCCTTGCATACAAACTGTGCTATTGAGAGAGAATGTCAGTTAGTCCAACAGGTGGATGTTTATTTGTCATATATTTTTTGGTTGACAAACGAATATCATTTCGTCAGATATATAATATCGTCACATTGCATATCATCATTGTGAAGAGTGTATTAGAGACTGCTCATACAATACATTCAGAACAATTATATTATGTTCGATCTATTTCAAGTGATCAGTCTTGAAATGTTAGGTTATTATCTTTTGTATAGAGCCTTATGTTGAATCTTCGAAAATCTACACCTGCCAACTAAAACCGCTGGTTAACGAACTGATTTGTTGGATAATAGTATCACATGGCTTCTTACAGAGCGTGGAGAAGGTAGGGAACGTTTATTTTTTCAAAACACGAGAGAGCACTTAACTGTTCTATTTATTATCTGTAAATTTGACGCTAACAAGGTAATCTATAGTTTGGCGGAGTTTCCACGAATGAAATCAGGCCGAACCGTTCAGATTTTAGTTAAGCATTCAGGAAAACCACTGTCTATTTCTGCGGCAGTAGTAAAAATAACTACAAATATGTGAATGATTTGAAATCGATGAAAAATTTGTCTCTCCTATCCGAAGTACTCGGCGAATAATCAGAACGGCAGGTATATACAGGATGTTCTTAATGACTAATCGAAGTAATAGGTAGGTATTGATAATTATTTATCTCCAAGGAATGAAGAATAATAAACGATTTCTACATTTTGTGGAAATGATTTATTTTACTGTTATTTTGAATAATCATATCCTGTAGAACGGATTTTCCATGTATCGAAGAATGAACGTTTAAGACGGACAGTTAATGCATTCTTAAAATGAATGTTGAGTAATGATACCTAAGACCTACCATTTCGAATGAATGGATATGTGTTTGTGCGGATTGTAGTGGATTTTATCGATTCATCTGAGGTTTGTTGGGCGTCACCATTTCGCGTGAATCACCCATAAATTATTAGCAGACTGAGTTGATAATTAATTGAACAAGTTCAATACATTCGAAATGAGATTATATTAGCGAATGTTGCTGATTTATTGAATAATTGACACAGCCATATGCCATCATGTAATAGCGTTGACAAGTTGAATGTTCAACGTTCATCGTGAGTATCCAGTTTGCAGCAGTGAGCAGTTCCATCCAATGAATGAATTTTTCAGAATTTCTCACAGTCTCACGCACTTTCTGTCAGTATACCTGTGCCACTATAATTTCACAGCCATTTCGAGAGACAAATTTGGAATTCTGAACTTCGAAATTGAACTATTTATTTTGTATACAAGGAAGGATAATCTTCAGATCATCACGCTAAACACATGAAGCCAATAATGCCAAATACTGGGAAGATCTGTGAGGAAAGATTCCTCTGGGAACCTAGAAGAGATATTAGAGAACAATTATCCAACCTCACTTTGATTATTGCTCTTCAGTGTTATACTTATTCAAGCTAAATAAATTGTCTTAACTACAAAAACTGCATAACCGAGGGATGAGAATGATCCTCAAGTTAAATCGATATGCTCCTATTGATATAATATTAAATTCTCTACATTAGCTTTCTGTAAGACAAAGACTAATATATCTCACCATGATATTTATATATAAGATAATAAATGATCTTGCTCCATCCTATTTCCGAGAGTATATAACATTAAATTCTGAGGTACATCAATACAACACAAGAAGTAATACGAATATATTTATTAGAAAAACAAACATGCAAAACTCAATGAGTTCATTGTTTTTCAAGGGTTTTAACGACTTCAACAAACTTCCAAATGAAATCAAATGTAGTCCAACTCTAGCAATTTTCAGGAAGAAAATTAGTGACCATGCCATCAATAATTATATTAGATAAAATATTAAATATTGTCTCGATCAGTATTTCATTCCTCAGTTTGAAGCCAGTTGATGTAACTTTCATTGATAAAATTGTAATGGTATATTATTTTATATTTTATATTAATTGTAATGGTATATTATTTTTGATGATTTATTCAATCTTGGATATGTTATTATTTGAAATTGATTAATCTTATGTTTATATTAGGGTGAACCTATTTAAATAAACTTCTTCTTCTTCTTCTTCGAGATATACCGAGTGTATCAACCTAATCAAACACAAAATGATGACACCTGAAGAAACTTGGTATAGAAGAGGTAGCAGAGTGCAGATTCTGCGAGGAGAAGAACGAATCCTCCATCCAAATCCTTTCCAGTTGTATAGCTAGTGTGTCTAGTAACCTGTGACATAGAAGAGGAAGATCTTCCTATCCGAAAACCATTCAACCCCCACAACTTTCCGAGCCAGCTAAAACTCGACCGAGGATGTATAGCAAAAAGAGGGGGCACAATAGATCCTAGAGGTCGCGGTGCACACATCACCCTATACATTCACATACATACACAAGCCAATGAATACACTCGTAATCACATGAGTGGGTGTTTGATCAAATTTTAATTCAGCGCGATCGTCTCTGATAGTTCGGATGGATCGAAATGGACGTTGCTCCTTTATGATCATTGAACTGTGCACTGCATAATGATATTCAAAGAGTGACAGATTCGCTGTCGAACGTCTGTGATGTCCCAGTTGGTGTCTAATTGAGATTGAAGACAAATAATTTTAATTGCTAGAGGTCTGCTCATAGTTAAGCTATTTTGATAACGGCAAATCACAAATGTCAGTTCTCTATACACCCAGCAAACCGATCAATACTCATTGTAATACCCATTAAAGCGTCTGCTAATTGTGCTGCTCAACATATCTCTATTCATATTCGTTCCCCACGAATTTCTGCACTGGAACAACGATTAGTAAAATTATAGTGATAATTGGAGATAACTCGATTTGTGAGCAAGATCACTTTGGTTTGAAAATTTTATAGATCATTCAAGATTGCACTGTAGTACTTTTTTCTACAACCACTCAACGAATTAGCCTTACTTGTTTCTCATCTTCGTAACATATATTCGAAAATGAGGACAAATCGTGAATAACAGTCCTACAAGAAAACCAAGGAATACATATGGGCTGCATTATGATAGGTTTATAGTTTGGTGCATATGTGAAAATGTTTATTGGCTTCTTTTGGAGAAAACTATTTCGTCAAACCTTTTGTCAACATATCCGATGATATGCTTGAGGGTTAAAAATGATATCGATAATGGCAAGTTCTCCAAACTTGTCGCATTTCTCAAAGAACAATCTGTTGAATACAAAAGCTGGAAAAGTGAGTGTACCACCTCCTCGAATAACTTACAGCCAGTATGAAAAGATGAATATAAATATCTTCCAGACAATATATACACAAATTTCTACGAGAAGCTTCTATGAAGGTGAAATATTCCAATTGAAGGGAATCCCATAATGTTCATCAGGAAATACTACACTAGGCAGAAATTCCACAAATTTGCCATTCTATAAAGGAATGATGCGTGTTGAGCGAAGTTCTGAGCTCGTCTAGTTTGTCTACCTAGTCTTCCACTCGTGATGGAATAATTGAGAGAGATTTCCGATGAGCACCGACCATGGAAATATACGGAAATATCTATAAAAAAAAAAGAAAGATCGCTCACCTGTCGTGTTGAGCCGAAACCATCCGTGTCAAAAAAAGGGCTCTCGGAAATCACTCTGAGCAAGTCATCAAAAAAACGTATAGATCAGGATATTGAAAATTTTCGGAAGGAATGAGAAAATGCTTTTGAGATTATATTTCACGTTGTTAGATAGAATTTAGATTATGCATCAATAGTTTGGGCACCTTGTTATCAGATATATATCCAATTTAGAAAATATCCAACTGAAAATTTTCAAGCATCTATCTTTCGAATTCTCAATGAGGTTTTCAGTGGATTCACTGGAATCTCGTCGGAATAGATCACATTTCATATCCATTTTCAATCACATTATTTATTATTCACATTATTATTGGATTGCAGCTGCATTATGAAGATGCTAAACTTTCATATTCGTAGGCTCACATCCCAAAGAATTGAAACTTTCCATCTTCCGCTTTGTCACACATATGTTAAATCACATATAAAAAGTTGATTGAAACCGTTCAAATTTTTCGCAGAAATTTGGCTTCCATAACAATCTGAAGTGTTTCTCTGGTCGTGAATCATTATGTGTGGTATTCCTATTCTTTACTTGCATCCTGTATCTGTTGAATAGTGTAATAAATTAATATATAAGCTCTAGAGAAGAAGATTAAGGTAGAGAAGAACCGTGAAGCTATGGACTGGCCGGGTGGTCCTCCAACAGACCGTTGATATGGAGCAAAAACTAAGGTGGTGCAACACCAGCATTGATAGTAATCCCATTGAATCATGAATTGCATCAAAAATGTTTTGTCATCCGGTATATACCTATGAGAGAGAGAGAGAGAGAGAGCACATAATTCATCAAATAGTTCAAGGCATATTTACAGATTTTATATCTTCCACATGAATATTGCATTCCATGTATATTGGTATTGCTGGTTGAGCGTATCTCGAACAACAGTCGACTGAAATATAATCTCAATCGATTCGGTTCAGAGATGCACACAGATGTAGTGATTTCTCATTCGCAAACAAGAACTTTTAGGGCAGCTTCAACATCGGATTCATCACTTTGTGATATTGCGAATAGAGCGCGAAGTTCTGTCTTCTGACCTTTGAATTCAATTATTTTATCTGAATCAAGAACATTCTCTCTACGTAGATGGAATGGTTTATTCGAGTGAATTTACTATTGATAGCTAGGAGCCGTTTCTCCATATAGGGTAATTACATATTGCTATTTCCACTGGAACCCTGGATATTTTTAAAATAGTTGAGTAGAGCTTGAAAATCGTAGGTCGTAATATATTTCATTGAAATCAATAATTATTCATTATTTTCTCTATACCAATGTACCTGATAGAATGTACATGAAACAACACATCTATGCGAACACTTTTTTTTTATCAGTTGATAACACGAAAGGAAAATGTTCGAGGAAAATCGCATTAGCCAGTGCCAGATTTTGGGAGAGAAGGAAGATGTTGGAATTTTTTTGGGGTTTGGAGGTTGTGAGCATCGGGAAAGACTTCAATAGGCAATGAATTCCATGACATTGATGAATGATGACTGTAGAAATATCTTTAAAAGAGGGAGAGATCGCCTACTTTTTCACGAGTGCCACAACTGATGATTTTATTACTATAATAATTATTTTTCTATTCTATTCTAATTATCGTATGTGGATTTCTCTCCAATATATCTATTTGTTGAAAGCCTTTCTATCTTATGCTCTTCACTACGATGTACAAACCATTACGGGCAAATTGGCTTTGACATTGATTCAATCTGAGTGGCTGTCAATGTGAATTTAGAGTTCAAGAGTTGCAGAGTAAATTTTCTTGTGCTAATCATAGACTTATCACCTTGGATACGTCTATGGTGTTGATGCACTTTGATTTTAGTATTTAATCCTATCAAAAATTCTGGCTGACCCCATTTAGTGACAAATTGAAACATTCTCAATTTTCAGTGTAAACTAATAGGAAATCACTCAATCGTTCCTCACTGTAGAGAAGATTTGCTTGATGAAAGTGTTGCTAATCTTACAGCTCAGTACTATCGTGTACGATTTTCTCGCAACAATGAATACTCCTGCTGTTGCAAAATGGTATTACAAAATAGTCCTTACGCAGATGTTATCATGAATAATTGATAGATCTTCTCACCATCCTGAATAATGTCTAATATGCTAACATTACTGTGTCAAACATAAATCGTGATCAATTTTGATACATGGCAAACTACTGTTCCCTTCGATGATTAACTGAATACATATTATGTCCAATGATACCAGACCGATATTCAATTATTCACAGAATATCTAACGGGTTATCGAGCTCAAAACCTGCCCCATAGAATCGTTTATGCAATCTGTCTCCGAGCTCACTAGTAATAGACCCCTCATGAATAATTTTCACTCTCAATTTCTGCATTATTTCGAGCTCTATCTTCTGGAATTGGGTACGCGACCATTGGTATAGTTAGATCTTCATCGTGGAAGGAAAGTTTGGTTTTTTTTTAAAGAAAGGAGCATTAGGTTTTTCAGCTATACAGAGTGTGCCAAATTTTTGAACATAAACGAGAAGATAGTGAATGCTAAAAGAGTATTACTTCACCGGATTGTATTTTAATTATCTATTCTCTGTTCTCTATTCTAGAACATCTCCGACATAATAAATAATAAATATCTGAGGATATTGTACTACGCTTTGGTCGAAAGCCACATTTCCTACGGACTCATAGCATGGGGTGCCGCCTCAACAACACTGATCGAAAACTTACAGAAAATTCAAAAGTGCATCCTCAAAATGATCTACAGAAAACCGAGGATGTATCAATCTGATAGACTCTACCAAGAAACGGCATTGATGAATGTTTACCAACTTTATGCAAAAACGATCCTTTTAAGACAGTACAAAAATAAATCGTCCCTGGTACACATTCAACACTCTTACGATACAAGATACAGAAACAAATTCGTGATACCCAGAGCAGAAAAAACAATAGGTCAAAGATGTCACACCTTTCTAGGACCGAAACTTTTCAATGAGCTGCCATTGGAATTTAAAAGAATCAATTCATTTCAAATGTTCAAGAATAAAATTAAAACTTGGCTCTTCACCATTCCCTTGAGCACACTACAAAATTTCATATCTACAAACAGAACATGTTATAGTCTAGCACCATCCAATTCAACACCTTAGTTGTAGTTATAATTAAAGTTTATTATTGTTATTATTATATATATACGTTAATGTGTGTGTGTCTATGTGTGTGATTATTGTGTGTATGTATGTACTGAGTATAATTTTAATAGTTATGGGATTATCGAGGCGATTTAATAGACACAGATAGTGCACCACGCGCGGAATCGTTTCCTTGTGGTTGTCTGTGTTTATTCACCGCGTCGGTGTTCACATATCTTTTGTACATAGTAATCAATTATTTTTTTTACTGAACCCCTAATACATCACACACAAGCTATTGTAGCTTCTGTGATATATTTTTTTTTTCTTCTTCTACGTTTATTTTAAATCTTCATACTTCTGTTTTCATGTCTCATTTTATTGTATTTGGAAAATTTATGAAATAAAAATTATTATATGTTTGTCCAAATCATAAAGAATACACATTTGTTCCATGTTATACACCACTTGTTATTATGATTATAATCTTTAATTATTAGTTATTAAGTATTTATCTTGTACCTTAGTATATGTTTGTTTGAATATTTTATTACTTTTTAAAATTATTGATTACATTCAATCTAGCTACTTGCACTCAAGCCCTACGCACAGACTTGTTCTACTGTAGGGTTTTCAATTTATTCCCTCCTCCTTTTATTGTATTTCACTTATGTGTAATGTAATTCAAGAGGCGTTGTGTGAATAAATTATTATTATTATTATTATTATTATTATTATTCTAGAATAGTGCTTGTGTGCTCCTTTTGCATGTTTCAATGATGTCTAAAGAAAAACATAAATTTCTACCTTCTACTTTGAAAAGCATCAATTGGCAAGACGATGAGAAAATATTATAAATGGATTTTCTATTTTCTGTTTGTTAGCAGTAACAGGGGACTCAGTTTCATCAATCGGAAGGTGATATGAAAATTACAGTGGCGTCGCAGAGGATTATCAGATTGATATTTATGGGTGAATATCATTGTACGCCACTTTTTAGGACAAGTTTGATATTTTGAACAGAATACTACCACGAGTTTCTTGTTGCATACGCCAGGGCCTAAATTTATTCTTTAGTCTTTTCGAAACTGTAATAACATTAGAACTAAAAGAAACGCTCAGGTAACCTTTTTTCTAGAGTACTTATCTCACGATCAACGGGGTAATTGATATTTGACATCTTGTTACTCGAAAACGAAGCATAAGTTGGGTGACACGTTTGTGAACTTTTTTCCATAAAATGTGACAAGGAATCACCTAAAATTATCATTACAGATACAGCCGTATTATTTTATTTTTTTTGAGAGAGAAAATCACAAATCTAGAAAAAAGGAAAGCAATGGAAAAATGTTTTTCAATAGCACTCACTTGAAGCAAATTGGATTGGATGGTTGTTAAGTTTCAATTATGAATGTGCGTATAGCGAGCAGAAAAAAAATGTAGATAAGTGTCAGTACCTGGAACATCTGTTTCCGTAACGGACTCATTGAATAAATATGAAATGGATTCCAGTCTACACAACTATCATTATTATACGACGAACTCGTTGAAGTATAAACACTACGTTTCTCAATGAAATCGACTCAGTCTACGATTGATTTAATAGCTTATTTCACGTCATTGGGTATTGATTATCCTGGAAACGAAGAATGCAATAAGAAGGAAGATCAGATTTTTTGGGTGGATGCAAAATAATCACATTGAATTTGCAATACGTTTTTTGATTCTGTAAAAACAAGTTGATCAAATCTTAATCAACATTGCATCAATATGGCTGTATGAAAGAGTTGAACAAGAGGAATGAGGTTGTTATAGAAATGTATAGTATAACAGCAAGCATCAGGAGTGGTAATTATACCTTATAACACCCTAAAGGCCATAATGAGTGTGTTGATAGTAACCGTACTCAAGGTATAACGATCAAATAATATGCAAGTAAAAAGTAAATGTTTTTGAAATCTCATTGAATCGACTCAAAGAATGACTGAAATTTCAATTATCTGATATATACAGATTGATTTGAAAGTGAGCGGCCTCCTTTCGGGGTGTAATCCGTGCGAAAAAATGAAGGAACGACTATACTCAAAGATGATATGCACCATAATCTTTGATACACCTAAAAGGTGATTGGAAGTGGGGTGGATTAGGTACTTGTTTTCGAAAATTTCGGGAATTACTCGAAACTTTGTACTGTTAATATGTGGGTTCAGAAAAGTTGGAGCTATTTCGAGAAATCTAGGAAGATCATTGATCATTATTCTGTCGTTTCCGTTTGTCTATACCGGAGAAAGCGTTCTCGACCACTTCGATCGGATTGTGCAGATTTTCACGTTTCCACAAACTAATTAATAGCTTATATTCTTTATCAATTTTCTGGTAAAACAGTTCCCAATATATCCATCACGAAGCATCAAAATGAGTTATTATTGTTGGATTATTCGGGAAACAATAATATTTCAGACATTTATTGTTATAATTTATGTTTTGGCAAATACATAGGGGAATTTCATACGCCGTTGAACTGAATGACATTTCAGATTTAGGTACAAGAAACACATGTGTCAGTCTTGAAAGGTATAACCATCTAAAAATAATATTGAAGTCAACATTTCAGTAATAAAAAATTAATTTGGGAACGTGCATCTATCTATATTCCTGATACAAAGAGATCGGTAATATAATAGCCAAGAAACAATAAATTTGACTATATCAAAGTTACACTCAGAGGAGGTCTAATTGTAATTCTCTCAGGAGACATCAACATAAAATGAATTTCAATGTGACGTTGTACTACCAAAGACGGTATTATTGTAACACGACGCACTAGGTCTCCAAAATTCTAACTTCATAAGGGTGTATTGAGCTAATCAGGGCCTAGTATTAATCACTTAGATGTTTTGAAATTTTCAAAACATCTTTGAAGTTCAGGACACAAATTTTATGTATCGGGAAAAATAAATGTACAAGCGTCTCAATATCCTATACCAAGATGAAGCAAATACAATTTCATCTCATCGTTCCCAGCAGATTCATTGGTATATTGTGTGAAAATTATATTTTGGGAGACCAGAGAGCGAGGAATATTCATTAGCACAGAATCAGCCAGTCCCTTTGTGGCTAAAACGGCTTTCATCTTGGCCAACTATTAAGAACAACAAAGTAAACTAAATGTAAGGCACAGTGAAACGTTCCCGCATCTGAAATGTGCCAAGTTAGTGTTAGTTATTCTGGGTAGGGCACTTAGTAGCTTCCTGATTTGAAGTTTTACGATATCGTAAATGAAAACTACACATCATTAAAGATATACGACATGAGAGTGCGTAAAACTGTGTGATCTATCAATTTATCTCTCGGTAAACTGTTCGCCGCCTATTTTTAATTGGAATTCTTCCATGTGGATTTTCGAGATTAATCTGGGATCAGAATCAGTTTTATGACCCCCATCTGGGTTGATTTTTTTTAAGCAGCTGAATGAAGGAATTCTAGATTGAATAGAGTTCGGTTCCTTGTGAGGTTCACCAAACCTTCACCTAATGTGATCGTAATAGAGCCTATAGGTAGTTTGTTGTCTATGATCGTCTATATATACACGATATTTCAACAACACGAAAAGAAAACCTATGATTTTCGACGAATATCGTGTGAACCAGCAATGGAATGTTTTTAACTTTGGAGGTCGTAAGCTTCAGGAAAAACTTCACTAGGCAAGAAAATTCAATTACTCTGCCGTTCTACTCATGAATGATGCTTGGTAGATGTTCATGCAGCAGGTCTCGAACTGACAATATAGAAGTGACCAGCCTCAGCTCGTCTACTTTCTGAGATATTCTAAAGAGGCGAATGAATTCGCGAGTGTAGTATCACCGACTAGGCGAAGAGCTCTCTTCTGATCAGAATCTGAGATCTTCAACTTATTTTTGGGAGTTGGACTTCAAACATGTGAACAGTGTTTCAGTACAGATCGAATTTGATCTTTCTAGATCACTAGCAGATGCTGCGGTGTGAAGTACCTCTTTGCACGGAAATATTATCGACTTCATAGGAACAGTGGTTCCTGACATCGTCATATTGGGCATTGTGGTGAAGATCCTCATTTCAAAATTTTTGAAATTCTTGACTCTCAGTCACGCAGGGGATTTTTGGTCCATTTCGCGATGGATAAAAGGTCTTGAAGGCAGTCCCTTTTTGGTTTAAATTGATGAAATAAAATGATTCGAATGATACTCCTTTTTTCGCACCCAATCCTTCCAGTATAACCTTTCTGGATCCTATTGTGCCTGTAGGTAAATAAACACATTGATTTCCATAGTCAATATTACCCTAGTGTGAAGAATAATTCGTTCACAGGGATGGCGGTTCTTCAATGTAGACCTAATAATATAGACATCAAACATTCCAGCCTCTGCAACCTCGAGAACCGAATCATACAAAAGGAGAGATTGTCGCTAATCCTAAGCAGGAGTCAGGAACTGGGCTCTCAGAAATTGGTAGTATAGAAACTACACAAGTTTTCAGTTCGTTGGTAAATGTCCAAATATTTTTTATTCACCATGAAGTTCGCCACTTCCTTGCTAAAATTGAGGCTCAAAATTATTGTCGTAGATGTTGTCCAAATTCCTCTTAAGAAAATTCTTACATCAGTTGAAACATTATTTGCGACCTCTGTAAACTAATAACAATTTGAGATCCTGCTGAAGAAATTCTTTGGCATTTATCATCGTAAAACTCTTCTCGTCGCCTTGTTGATGGAGTTATGATAATGTCTTCGCGTGTTACTAAGTACTTACTAACAATATATCAAGATGCCTAGTGCACCCGTTATAGAGCTATTAAAACCAAAAACAAACTGGAGGTAATTAACTTCTTTCATTCATGATTTATTGCACTTCTCGATGGAAATCCGAATTGCTAGTGTACATACAGCCGGGCTTATCTGATGGTGGGACTGTGTTATCCAAAATGGATCTTCTGTAATGAAATCCGAAGACTTATTGAATTGATTTCGCTCAACAAAGTTTCGCTGTTCCATTCTTATATCTAGACCAGGGTTGTCCATCATGAGGCTCGCGAACAAATATTTTGCAAATATAGAAATTTCCTCAAAAAAACGATGAAATAAAAATAAAGTAACACATCATGTGATGCCAGATTCTCATTTTCCTCGAAAGTGAAGTCCGATACTACGGAACTGGAAAATCAAATGGTGGATGCAGAATTACCATCACACCCTTGCATTTTTTAACAGACCTGACATCTCTCCCCAACGAATTGAATTTGAAGCTATAAGAAAAGCAGCAGAACTAATTTATAAGACTTCTTAAGAAAACCATGATATTTTTTTCCAAGCTGTAGAGATCACGAATAAATGAAGGATTTTGGAAAAGTTTCATATTCAACCCATATAAACACGATTTTGGTACCTATCACAAATCACTGAGAAATCAATCACTGAGAATCAATATTATATCATACGGTTCTTCAATTTTGGGAAAATCTTGAAGATGTTCTCCTAAACTCCAGGAATATTGGCAAAAATCACGAATCTTTGTAAAATTACACGGATTTTGATAAAACTTCTGGAATCTCTCAAACATCATTTTCATACATCTTGAAAATCTTCGAAATGGTTTGTCTACAAGGAATCGCTCGTGGTGGCATGATAGACGAGATTTCTGTCAAGCATCGACCAACAACTGGAAATTATTTTCAGTTTTGTTTCGGTTATTTCAAACAATTGGACATTTTCACGAGACATAATGATTTCATTATGAGAGTTTTTATAGGCTTAAGGGCACAAAATAGGTGGTTTTTGGGCACAGTGTATCAACTATTATCCTAACCAATGATACACTGAAGCACTTGTGTCAGTAGCAACTACTCACCTGAGTTTCTGTTACATTCAGCAGCTTGGCCATTTCGGATCTCTCGCTGCTACTCAGATACTTCTTGATCTCGAACTGTTTTTCCAATTCGAAGATCTGTCGGCCTGTGAAGGTGGTCCTCGCCTTTTTCTTCTTGTTCTTACCGTCCGCCTCGTCGGCTATGGCTTCCATGTCTGCTTGACTTTGGCTGAGCAGGGGAATAATGGTTACAGGTTGTTTGGAATCTGGGGTGTCCTTGATGGTCTTTTTTTTCTTACGGGTTGGTTCTGGAAAAATGCATTAGATCATCTATGGAACATCACGTGTCACATGCCTCATTTGAGTTTGAAGAGCTGAGGGTGAACCGCGGTGGAATTCTGGTGTACAAATAACTGGAATTCCCTGGAATTCCTGGGGGTTATCTGGTTTTTCTTGGGGTTCTCAATTTCTTCAAGTTTTTGGAATTCTTTGAAATTCTTCGGAAATTTTTGAATTTCAGATTCCTTATGAAATTGTCATTTGGTATACACAATTCGGAACGTGGTTTACGCCTCGTCTTATATTAATATTTCTCATTTTGATTGATATACGAATTCTCAATGAGAACTATGCATCTTACAACAATGAAAACCTGGGAGAATGCTTCGTCTATCTTCAGCTCTAATTCACACTTTCAACAGTAGATTGGAGCTAATCGAATTGGGGCTAATTTACAGTTGCAATTGTAAATTAGGATGCAAATGCAAGTGGCAGTTGCGAGTGAGGGATAATTTTTATAGTAAATCGGTAATTTTTATACAAAAACAAATATGTTTCAGGATAGCAGTTCAAAGCCTTGTTGTACTGCTCAGCTAGTGTATTGGGATTCTTTTCAGGTCATATCCTGAAAGCAAAAGTCATTTCTTCAAAGTTACAATCGTACGCCTCTGTCTGAACCTGATGGAACTTGTGGAATCAAGCGGTACCATTTTACTCAACGATAATTCTTTATCGACCTTCTGATAAGGGTTTACCTTCGACTTGGAATCATAATTGATTTGTTGTTGTGAAGGATGAGAAAATTGAGGATGCAATAACAGGAAACGGTTATTATTTTGCGGTGTTAGGACATGTATAGGTCGATTTGACACGAATAATATTGGTGAAGGATGGTTTGTGAATGTTCTAACTTTCTTCCAGTGTCGTAGCTGGAGGTGGTTCGGAAACCAGAGACTAGTATTTTCATTTAAAAAAATTATCAACTTTCAAAATTGAAAATTGAGATGGATAGAAGTTTAGTCTATCGTCCTTTGACAAGTTCAAAGATGATCGACATATATTTCCATTGAAAAAAATACAAAATTTATTCACAAGTAAAAGTGGTCGTGAAGAAAATAGATAAGATGGCAATGTGTAGATAATATATGTTCACCTTCCCAATTGTCACAAAGAAATTCTACTTAATTATCACCTCGTCTCGTAAGAATTTCCGGAAATTGTTCTGCTGCCATGCATGGTCACGAATCAAACTGAAGGTGTTTTATTGGTTTTGAAGTAGATGTGTGAAATTTTCGATGAAATTTCAAGGACTCGTGATACTCAACCTGGAAAATGAATGCTGCTAGTCTGCACGACTTTTGTATTCTATTGGTCAATTTTTTTATCGATGCAATTAACCAGTTAACCATGTCGTTGAATTATTCATTTGAGATATGATGAAATAGTTGCTATTTTCGCTAATCATCATGGAATTCCCTGGACTTTGTTAGCTGCTCCATTGAGCTGTTATATCCCAATACTATCATCGACTCCAAGAATTCAATTTCATTGGTGAAAATTCTCGAGGGTCAGTTGAGGATTCCTCTTGATCCTTAAGGTGCTGTGAACGACCAATCATTTTGTTTTTTCAGCACATCTTCTTCTGGTGTTGGACAACCCCACGTGAGGAGTGTCATTTCCAGTTTCCTCGTCCATTTATAGATAGGTAGATGACAATTCTCGGAATTGTTTTGATCATCGGTTTCCTATTTTCAGTACAAGTCCGAGCTACATTTCATTATCGTGTAGGTTTTTGTTGACTCAATATAGAACCAGTAAGGTTTATACCGAGATTTATACAAACTTAGTAAATAATAAATAAACATTTGGTCATTATATGGAGGAGATCTTATGTGTACAATACAAGAAATAAATATTATTTACGAAATGACAAGACGAGGCATGATGAAGTTTTTGAATTTAGTTAAATTTATTTCTAAAGGTTACATAATTGGACCATTCGGAGATGGTGGTCAAAGTGAGCAACTTTGGCATGTTTTTCCATTCTCCTCTTTCACCTCATGGTGACAGCTGTAAATAGTACATGGTAGGACAAAGATTTGATGTAACAAACATGATATGAGAAATTTGGTACAACAAGAACAGTGGTTTTGCATCGATATATAATATATTATATAATATAATAATCCATTTCGGGAAAAACTGATTCGTATATTAATAAAAAAAGTTACCATTAGTTTCAGACTATGAATTGAGGGATCAAAAAATAACTCAAATCGTTCTTGTATGAATACTTCTATGCATATATATCTTTCTATACATCTATCTTTATATTGGACAGACATCTCTAGACTATAATGAAGAAAGGGGGAACATATCATTCACCTCATAATTTTTTCACCATCTCTCAATCAATTCTGTCGGAATTTACTTCATTGAATTTATTTCACCTGCTATATTTTCATCATTCCACTCCAGTCAACTATATTTTCATGTTACGGAAATTATCATATTTAATCAACATTTATAAAATATTTTCAGCTTCGGTTAGCCCAGAATTGGAATACTAACCTATCATGTACATGAATGTAAATTAAATGACAAAATTAATTTTCAGCCATTGGAATCAGAATGATTAATATCATTTTTGTGTATGCTTCACATACCTTTTGGTTCAATTCGTTTTTCCAAAATGAATATTCATGTAATCGGGTTGTTGAGAATTTCTGTTTGGTGGAAACTACTGACATAATTGAGTCGAACCAGGTGCAATTTGCTGTATATTATGGTACTGGTTGGATAAAAATTTCGCATTTCAATAATTCCGACATGAGATCGAATATATAATAGGATAATTCACAAGGTAACTGATCTTCCGACATTATCTCAATAAGTGATTGTCGATATTGTTTATATTAACATCATTGTGAGAGCCTTGCATAGGGCTTATATTTTCTGTTTCTGAGAACGATGTTGACAGGTTTGGAAAAGAAAGCTTGAATTATACAACTACAAAACTCAGGTTTTAACAGTAACTTTAGGTCTCGCTTTATAGGTGTCAACCAACAATATGTATTCAGACATCTCGCCGGATATTTGCAGATTCCTAAATATTTCATCTCGTATTCAGTTTTTCACGTCTTAGTTTTCATAGAATTCCACAAGTGAGAAAAATAACTTCATTAGAATAAGAATGTCCAGAGGACTAACCTAATAATTGAGGGATATGGGTGTAAGGGCCGAATTCGATTTTTTTCTTTGAAAAATGATATATTCATTTGAAAAAGATATATTCTGAAGGCTCATGGGGCGATTATGTGAGGTCCATTGCTTGAACTGCTGCACAAAAAATTGGTTCTGTGTTCCGTGCGAAGATGTACTTCACACCCCAACAACTGCTCACGAACATACGCTGAAGCTCTCTATTCAGAAGAGAGCTATTCACCTAGTTGGTGATGCTATACTCACGTATTCATTGACCACTCTAGAACATCGCAGAAGGGTGAGCGATATCTCCTCCTTTTATAGATATTTCCATGCTCGGTGTTCAACGGAAATCTCGTCTATTACTACACCACGTTCCTGGTAAACAAACCAGATGAACCCCTACACTGTCATCAGGCTCGAGACCTATCGAACCTCGCTCTACCAAGAATCATTCATCAAGAGAACGGCAAAGTTATGGAATTCTTTGCCTTGTGAAGTATTTTCTGATACGTACAACCTCCAAACTTTCAAGGAAAATTCCAACACCTTCCTTATCTCCTAAAATACCATCGCTGGCTAACTTGATGAACCTCGAACATTATAGGTTTCCCTTTCGTGTTGTTAACAAATAAAAACATCCAGGAAACAGGATATTGTTTACAGTCCCGTTGTTTCCCACCCTGTTCCATTGGTGAATTGTACCTCAAACGCCTTTACTGTGCTAAAAACATCTACGACTGGAGAAATTCCATCAATGGATCATTAAAGAACTCCATATGACATGAACCATGGAAAATAAGTCGTTACATCATTCATTTGAGATATGACGAAATGGTTGCTCTTTTCGTTAATCATCGTGGAATTCCATGGACTTTGATCTTGGAAATGAAAGATGACATGATCCATAGAGCTCCCAGATCCCAATATTTTCATCGACTACAAGAATTAAATTGTATTGGGGAGAATCCTCGATGGCCAGTTATAAGGATTCCTCTTCATGCTAAACAGGTGCTGTGAACGATCGAACATTTTGTTTTTGCAACACATCTTCTTCTGGTGTTCGACAACCCCACGTGAGGAGTGTCATTTCCAGTTTCCTCGTCCATTTATAGATAGGTAGATGACAATTCTCGGAATTGTTTTAATCATCGGTTTTCTATTTTGAGTCTGAGACCAAGCTACAATTCATTATCGTGTAGGTATTTTGTTGACTCAATATAGAACCAGTAAGATTTATACCGAGGTTTGTACATACTTTAATTAATAATATGCAGTTGGTCATTGTACGGGAATGAACTTATGTGTACGATACAAGGAATAAATATTATTTTCGAAATGGCAACAAGAGGCATGAGCAGATTTTTCAGTTTAGTTCAGTTTATTTCGGAAGGTTACTAATCGCCTTTGGCCTGTTCTTTTATTCCCATCATCTCTCACGTCATGGTGACACCTGTTAATCGTGCATGGTAGGACTATTATAATAGTATTCAGATATATAATATACCACAAAGATATATATATATATGATGTAACAAATATACTTCATACTTCAAGTGAGAGAGGATTATGAATTTGATTATCAAAATATTGATATCAGGGGGCAAACCGAGGTGGAATTGTAGTGTACAAACAACTGGAATTCCTCGAAATTATTTGGAATTGCTTGGAATTCCTTGGGTAAACCAGGGTTTGATTCAAATAACAGACAACTGAAATTTCTTGGATTCCTCACAACTCTCAAGAATTCGCTGGAATTCTTTGGTTCCTTGTAAAATCAGAGTTTGACACACACAATTTTGATTGCTGTTTGCATCTTGTAATTCTGGTGTACAAACAACTGGAATTCGGTGGGTAAACCCCTGTAAAATACTGGTTTTCAAACAACTGAATTCGCTGGATCTCTTCGGTATTCGTTGAAATTCTTTGAAATGTCTTAGAATTCTTTGGATTCCTTCAGAATTCCTAGTAAAAAGGTGTACACCAAAGTTGTACACCAAACTTCGAACAATTTTGTGCATCAAACTCGAGAAACTATAAAAAATTCAAAATTATTATCCGTTCGGAGCCTCATCATGCAGAAATGTCAATTTCACACTTGCATTCCCTTTTCTTACCAGACCCTTCAATTGTTGTCACTTTCAGTGATCGAACGTCACATAACTTGATGGGTTCAATTGAGTATAACTATCGGAAATCGGAGGTTCTCAGAAGAGAATCTCATCGGGTCTCAGACAAAGATCAATTCTGATGCGATATTTCATTGTTTTCCGCTGGTGTTGTTCACTTGAGCTTCTCTGGAAAATCCGGATTTTCCACGGTTTGCTGACAGTGCCTGTTCATAAACAGAAATCGATATAAGAATGCACTGAAAGTATCCTGTATCATTCGGAAAGAAAAGAAAATTAATTTCATATCTCCATTTATGTAAGGATAACAGAGAGAAAGAGAACGAGCGATTACAAGACGACGAAAATAATTTTAAAATTGGTTCCCCAAGAATATGTACGAGGTATTCCGAACAGTGACGGCTCGTGCCTTCAGAACCTGGGCACCGAACGTAACTTTTTGTATTTAATGCAAGTAACAAATGTGGAGGTGTGAAAATCAAATCGTCCAGCAACAACCACGAGGAGGTAAGAACATTCTTGCCAAGAAAATGGAAAAAGAATTGATAAGAGTCAGTCAGTGAAAAAAACAATAATAAAAACATGAACAAATCAAAAGTTGCTGCAAATATATTTCTCTGAGAATATTTTCTGTGGTTGAGAAAATAGTTTGGAAATTTTGCATTTTTTTGTTATCAATTGATACATTTCAAATTAACAGAAAAACACAAATATATGAATAAGAATCATGAATGAATTGTATTGACACAAATGTAAATCAAGAGACGAGAAGCACCGGCCTGAATCATTTCGAGATTGTCAAAACAAAATCGGCAGGCCAACTTAAAGTGGCGTTCTAACTATGGGGAAACCAGATGAAGTAAGTACCTACTGAATAAGTTCGTGATTTTCGGTGCATGTTTGCTCGACTGGCTGACCCAAATGGATGAAATTTAATGGGGCATCTAACCTGATGTGATCAATTTTAAATGATTTTTATTCCATCGAATGATACAGCTTTCTTTCCGATAAATAATCTGGTACGGGCCCGGCCGACCCTGCCGCCCCTGACGAGCCGAAACTGAAACTGAGCCGGAAGGAGGCGAGGAAATCCATGAAACAAAAGATCAGATTTCCTTTATGTAACTGTCGTCGGTCATTCCCTAACGGTTACACATTTTCAACCATTAATATGATGTATCCAAAATTTCGTTTCGTGACAAAAATTTAGTTGTTTGACTGCTGTAAAATTTCTTTTTTTATTTTTTAGAAACGAGGAGAGAAAATCACACATAACTAAAAAAATGAATAAAGAAATATCTTCAAATTTCACCAGAGTGAGATAAATCAACGCATAACAATCATAAAATGACAGTTAACGAGGTCCTGAGTTTTGGTGTCATATTATACTTTTGCGTCGCCGGCAATTATATTGTGGCGGAATGTCATTCTGGATGATCTGGCTCTTCCCCAGACTCATAAAATGGACATTATCTCGGACATTATCATCAAAGAAATGAAACGGACAGAGATAAATGTGATGACTGACCATTGAGTGTTTCAATCGAATGGTAGTGGCTTGTCGAAATTATATAGAATTGTTGTAGGATGCTAGACACAACTCATTGTTTTTTTATATATAAACAGATCGAATTATGCTGAAGTGGTTGTAACAAATCATCGATAAGTGTTATTTTCGATACACGATGCCTGCTTATCGTTTGTGGTGTGTTGAATTATGGTATTAATGAATTGATAGTCATATCTTCTGGAAAAATGCGAATCGAAAAGATCTGAACATTAGGTTATTATAGGTACCTAGTTATGCGCAAAAGGCATTTTTTTTCGATAGTATATAACTCGTGGCAGATATACATTAAGAGTGATTCACTTTCAATGATTTCTGGTATATCTGTTGCTTCGTGATTTTCTTCTGTTTATCGATTAACGTATGACAAATGATGAGGCATTGTTTTTTTTTTCGACTGCGACTCAATCTCTGACTTTCTCGAGGACGTTTCACATTTTTGTCTGGATTGAATAAAATGAAGAAATAGAAATGGCTCGAGAAATACCAACGAAAATCAAGGTGTTTCTATTTCCTAGTTACGTGATATGATAACAGTTTCTGTCCTTTGAATCTATTCGTCTAAGAATATCACCCAAGTGGGAACTAGGAACTTCCCTAAAAGGTCTTTACGAGAACCTTCCAGCCCAAAACGATTCAATTACCTCACTGCACGGCTCTGAATTTACAATTTTCAAATCGTTTTTGCCTTATAACTTTGAAACGGCTCATGAGATTCTACTCAAATTTGATGCATTGGCATAGCTTCATGGGGCAATAAAACCCACA
This sequence comes from Gastrophysa polygoni, assembly GCA_963576655.1. Taxonomy (NCBI): domain Eukaryota; kingdom Metazoa; phylum Arthropoda; class Insecta; order Coleoptera; family Chrysomelidae; genus Gastrophysa; species Gastrophysa polygoni. The sequence continues at coordinate 4,512,162 of OY755085.1, forward strand.
TCTCAATCATGATAAATATCAATCCATGGGCGTAGAACTTGGTTTTACACAGTGGTGGATCTATGATTACTGGAGCCCTACGCTTGATATCTTTTGGGGTCCCTATCTTCTTTTTTTATTTTTCCCACCAATTTTGCAATCATCAATAACAACAAGGTACTTTTTTGTAATACAACCAAAATCAGAACTGTACATTTATTGATAAAAATAAAATGGAAGTACAAAATACTGAATTTTGAAGATTCAAATGGCACATTGGGTCGTGCAATAGCTCTTTCGACAGCATTTTTGATTTAGAAAACGCCTGTGAGATTCAAATTTAGAGAAAATCAAAATGGCGGCCCTTTCAAATAAACATTCCATGACAATTTGTTACTTTCGAGTCATCATACATATGGTGTGATGACTCGGGACCCTAAAAGTATGAGCACACTAAGCATATTTTATACTGATAAGTCCACTACTGGTTTTACACACCAAATTCGAGTAAAGTCTCATGAGCCGTTTTGAAACGATTTGGAAATTGTAACTTCAGAGCGCAACTGAGCAACTTTGTACTTAGATAAGATTGTTCAAATCGAATTTTGGTCTGAGGAATATGTAACACGCTTTTCTGAAGAGATTTTTATCACGCCTTAAAAATATCCAGAGGGTATAGATCCTGTGATCTAGTGGGCCATGTATGGTATCATTCATTTCATATTCCTGAAACACATCAATAGTGGATTGCATTTTGAAAGCATAATTTGATGCTTTCTTCTTCAATCCTCTTGGAGTGACAGCAAACCCTTCTGAACCTTCATAATATATGTTCCATAGGAAATTTAAGTGCTTTCGAAACTTGCTCGTCACACTGAGAAAATATCTCTGAAATGATGTAACATAGAGCATAGAATATCAATTATTGTATCGATATAATGAAATCAATTTTGCGTTCATCTCATAATCCGTCTTCATAATAGGTACTTACACCTACTATACATAAAAAAAGATTGTGTTCTCGCTCATATTATACACTTCTTCAATTCTTTGTAGCGGAAAAATATCCTCACTCTCTCACACTTGCGACTCAGATTAATATGGGTCGATCTTGCAATTGGAAATGCGATGATATTTTGACGATGCTTCTCGTAATCATTGGGTTTATTTCACAATATATCGTCAGTGTCAGAGTATGTTTTCTGTACCATATAACTGACTGAGATTTTTTCGAAAACAGATTCAAAATCGCAATAGCATTTCCCACAACTTATCTCTAAAGAATAATATCTCGGTGGTGATAATCGAATTCGGGAAATATACCTTTAGCAATTCTTGTTCGACCTTTGTGATGACTTTTAATCGACAAATTCAGGGGTTCGTTAACAATTTCAGCAGGAACAGCGGTCATCGCGAGGTCCTCGCGCGTATCCTCTTGGCATCCCCCGGCACCTATATTCGGCAAATCAAGAATGTTATCAATGTAATGAGGCGTAGGTTTGGTGGAAAGTCTTCTGTAAACGTGCTCGTGCCAAGACAGCCTGTCAAAACTAACACTACAACTCTCCGAACTAGCACAACACTCGGTATCGTTCGCGGGAATGGTTGACGTGTTGATCTGGATGTTTTCTGGGAGGTGAGAGGACGAGATGAGGTATTCTTCGTTATACTCCGAGGACATGTCGAACGACCAAGGGTGGTTCAGGTAAAACATGAGTTTACAACATCAGAAACGTTGATTTCGAATGAATGCCGCGTGCGGTACGCGCCGAATCACACCACAGAGCACGGTCTCTGGATACCGACACTGCGACGCGAGCTTCTGGCTGCAATGCTATAACAAAAGCGTTTCCGAAAGCTCGCGCTAAATGGTTGGTGATGGGGGTGCGCCACTCATTCGGCGCAAATACTTCGTCCAGCTTGAGCTGCTCATTCACGAAGTCGTCACTACATAGGATAAATGATGAATTGTTGAATTATCGTTAGTAATGTCACGATGTTCTGAATGTCCGAGATAATCGTGACGGTTTGTTGTTCACGAAATAGTGTTGCGGAGCGACAGCACACGGGTCTGCCTGGACTGGAGTGATTCCTGTACGATCCAACACGATTCTACGAAAGCTCTGAAAGGACATTACAAAACTAAACTATAATTGTTAGTCTATACACACAAGTATACACCATTGTCAGTTGGAACTGACAATGATGTATAATCATTAATCATTAATCAGTTAGTTTGAATTGACAAACACCAAATCAAAAACACGCGGTCTATATCAAATATATCACACCGCAAAAGCAGTGTATAGAAATTCACTCCATTCACAGTTCGGCATAGTTGAACAAGAGATAAAGCTCAAATAAATATTTCTCCAACTTTGAAAATTTACCCACCCAATGGTTCCACTTGCCACGTTTATACCATGTGCGTGTGAATAATACGGAAATCTCAGTGTATTACAAAATTCAGATCAAAACCAGTTATCGCCCATTGTCATCATGTTTCACTTTCACCAACTCTGTTCGGACTTGTGTGTATGTAATAATCCAACCAGAAAGAAGATTCGAAATTCCATTATCTAATATCCAAAATGGCGCTGAGGCGCAAGTTTTTTTGGTATTTGAACTATGATTTCCGAGATAAGGAAATAGATGATCTCAATTCGGATACCCCGTACATCCAGTATAATACCCAAAACCTTTGAGGATTGCTGGAAGAGATTTATCCAGTTGTGAACAGGTCCGATGCTAGAGTATCACCCCGGCGCATTCGCCACGATGTATCAAGCGAAAGTCTAGCCACGATTTCAGTCTGCACATACGAGAATTGAAGCAGGGCATACCAACCTGTAGTTAATGAATAGATAATCTGTTTGACTCTCAGTATATCATGATCCAAAATATACAGGCGACAATATGGCTGACTAAACGTTTATCATACTCTATTTTTTCTATTGTTATTTTCAATCACCAAATAAGGTCTTCAACAGACATATTTTGATTAATTTTTGTTCTCATCATTCAAACAGGTAGATGAACACGAGACAAGATGAAATGCGTATTTTCATATATACTGGTGGTGGTGTGAAAAACGTATTCTTTGAGGGACTACGGTAATTTAACAATTTACCAAATGCCATCAAGGAGGCAAACACTCTTGACGCTCTAAATTCTAGAGCGTTAGTTGCTTGGGAAATGTGTATGTATTTTATCACATCAATGTATTTTTTTAATATTCGATCTCAAATTTATTTCTCTACTACCTTTCCATCTCTTTCATCTCCTTTCATCTCTATTACAGTTATTTATATTCAGATCTGAATTTTAATAAAATTTCTGGCACTGTGAAGAAGTTTGAATTGTTAGAATTAGAACTTACAGACAGTGTTATTATATCTATTATATTTTGTGTGAGATTAGGATATATCCTATAATAAAGATTAACACTATTGTTTTGCATCAATTTTTATTGAAAATTAAAAATCAAAATGGCTATTAAGTGTCCACCAAATCGCTTGCTGTTAGGAAAGTATCCCAAATGGTTATGGAAGATATGTATAACTCATTGTGCTTACGAAATCAAATTCAGTTATTTCTAAATATGACGCTGAACAAGAGAGTTTAGTGTATGAACGGAAAAAGTATGACGGCGTAGTATCTGCTGTGTTACTGTTAGCAATGTCAAAAAAAAAATATATCGTCATGAGAGATATTTCTTCTACAAAATTATTGAACTACTATTGAAAAGAAAATTGAACAATTCCGATGAAAAAATATATTACTCACTAGTGTTATATCAACTAGTAACGAAAAAACTCATAGCGCAATTGGTACAGAATAGAAAACAAATTGAAGTGTATCTTTACGTCAGAATCTTGAGTTAGGCAGTCGACCAAAAATGTTTGTCATTAGACTGAAATATAAACCAAACATGAAAAACAATAATGTAACCCAACACTAAGATCAATCAGACATATCGTCTCAAATGAGCGAATTTTTTCACTTGCGAGAGTTGGTCCTCTCTTAACATTTGTCTATTCCGTCTCACCATAGCAAGAACTACTTCGCTGCGGCAATCTACAAGAACAACATGAATGAGTACCTACTGACAGCTCTGAAATTTAAGTTCAAGTTATCTCTGCTGTTAATCATATGACTGTTAAGAAAAAATAACCGTAGAAAAAATATTGAGTAAAATTCACACGGAATGCTGCATTCGCCAAGGCTTGTGCCACATTTCATACTTGTGAAATTATACTATTGATACGCTCAGGGAGTCATGATGGACAAGAAATTTATCGATACATAAATACGATATCTCGAATGAAATACGAATAGTTTCACTTTTCTCCTGAACAAAATTTACTGAATTTAGAGTGGTCATGGTCAACAGGTCGATTTGTAGGAGTTCATCGACAGCAAAATATATATAAATATAATGAAACATGGCCCTACGTAATACAGAGCCACGAGGAACCCATTGTTTTGAATCAATTACAACACATTGATAATTCTGAATCGTCTTTTTATTCATCCCACAAAAATATAAATGAATGAGGACGTTAACAAAATCTCTTCATTCATACTCATTTGACGTACCCCTTTCAAACCTGATGGTATCGTTCAACCCGTAGTAATAATCCGCAACCAGATATGGAAAAACATACCAGGTGTTCTATTTGAAAATCACGATGTCATAAGTATCCGGACTTTTCACTAGCTTCATCCGATAGAACAAGACATTTTATAGTAACCCTGTGAATTTCAATTCGGTGTCCATCCGAACGATATGGAAACAGTTCATTTTTCGTTATATAAGAAGGGAACCAAAAAGCGTACACCTAGATCTCGAGGTTTCTGATAACTCACAGTCAGAAGCATTGGTCTTTCCAAATTCACGTTGCGTAAGGACCGCAACTTTTATATTGTTCTGAACCAGGAATTATGTACTAACCTCAAATTTGCCTAGGTCATTTTTGTTGCAAATCTCTAGCAATGTAGTGATTGTAAATAATTTAGTATTTGGTCCCCTGAAACCCTTTGGCCCAGGAGTTTGTGAACTTTCAGTCCACATGTCGAGTCCGACCCTGCCTTTGATAGAGAATGTCAAAGATAGATATGCTGACTCAATACTGACCATGGATGTGTTTGTAGGTCCATGAATTACTGGCAATAAAGAAATCGGCAAAATATCAATATAATGCTGGCCAAACTACAATACAAACCGTTTCATTACTTTACCGACTTTCATACTGACTGGTCATAATGAAACTACTGTCTAACGGAGTTCCGATAGATGGCAGTATTTTCTATATTGTTTCTGAAGTTATTCCTCGTAACTGTAGATGGAACTGTTCAAAATGCTATTGTAGATGTCCATCTAGAGGTTGTTAACCAGAGGTTTAACAACTTCACGATAAATAGTGGGTTAATCAATACAAGAAAAATGTTCGAGTTGATAATACGAATGAATATCTGGATACAAACCATCACTCGAGTACTGAATGAAAGCAACTCGAGGTGATTGCATGGTCGCCACTGTATTTTATAAAACTACTACTTATTTCTTTCCCAATCTATGATTAGGTCACGATCTGGACTGATATATTCCTGACTAAACTGACTGATGTCAAAAGTTTTCCTTAGTGTAGGAAAATCTTTGGGGTATTGAATAGACCCGGTTTGCAGATTCTGTTAGGTAATAATTGACGTCACGGTTAACTTGTCATTTTATAGCGTCTGAATTCATACATATGAAATGTATATAGCATTGTTGAATAAAAATTGGTTTGCGACGAAACCACAGAGTAACTTCTGTGACGAAACTATGCTTAGTCTGTAATGTATTGTACAGACATGGAAACACTTCAGGAAGGAATTTATGTTTCCAAATCCAAAATGTATGGAACAATATTTGTAATGGTAGGATAAAAAATTATGAAGATTCGAACATTTTTTAATTACTCTTGATATAATGAAGTGGAAACATAAGATGTAACACCGTCAAAAACATCAGTCTAATGGATAATCTAGATCTCACTTCAATGTTTTACAAAAAAATAGCACCAAAAGTAGTCAAAATTATTCGGGCGAACACACACTAACTTATATATATATATATATATTCACTGTGTTCATTAACTGTCAACAACTTAGTAGCTGTGGGAAAAGATCAGGTAGTCAAGTTAAAAAATACGTTATTGAAGGAATAACACCATTAAGTGATGTTGACAGTTTGAAAACATCTAATAAAAACAAAATAGAAGCAATAGAACTCAACTTTCAGGCCAAGTGAATGCGTAACATTAAAGCTATCGAATTATTAAAAAAATAATTCGGATTCCCGATGATTCGTTTCAATTTCATCGAATGGCCTTCCAAAAAAATGAGCAATAGTATTGTAGAGAGTAGCCTTTAGAATTGACCGACATTAAAAACTGGCTGAACTGCCAAGGAGAACTAATTAAAGGCACCTCTGTCACACCCACAGCTCACTTGGATCATCTACTGTGCAACTGAGTAAATAGTTTAATTCAATTTGAATAATTTTTGCTATCAACATTCTTACGAAATATTCAAAAAATCGGGCTTGTGATTCAAAATGAATTTTCGAAGTCAGGTTCTCTCAGAATAATTCGACAACTGTTCTCAAATGCTTGGGAATCTACATTCAGCCAAGAGCTCATTTTCATTGCTATACATTTTTGGATCAACAAATCTTCCACTATAAAAATATCCAAGAATAGCATGTACGAGAATCAATGTTACAAGATTGTTTTCACCAGGTCATGAATATCAGAGCTACTCATACATTTACTACTACCCATCGAAATGATGTGCAAATTAACATTCTTATAGTTCCAGTTACCCCTGTAACTAATAATCAGAAAGTACTTCACTAGCCCATATAGTTGAAAGCAATACAATCCAGAAAATGAACAACTGGAGGTCTCTCCGCAAACCTAACCAGAGTTAATTGGTTCCATCAGCAAATTAAAAGGTCGATCATCATTTCACAGAAAAGGTTTACCGAAGATCAAGCTGAACTTCAGTTAGGTTTCCGAAGGAGTCAATTGCCACTTTGACATGTACCAAACAGATACACGATCCAAAAGATTAAAATAAAAATTGATTTTTACAACAAAACATTTTATTGGGTATTCAAGATGTGTACCAAAACACTTTCAACTACTAGAAGATAACTGTTTATCGATAAATGGATTACAAATCAAAAACAAAAAAGTAAAAAAAAGCCAAATTTGTTAATCCTACGCATGTCAACCAACGCCAGTATTCGAGTTTTTGGAAGCAACCCACATAAATTTCAACTGATTCAAGAAGCTGCGACTGCTTATTCAATTCATGATCAATGCAAATTGAATACCTACCCGAAAATATAAAAATTCACTGCAAAATTGTGCAAATTGCTTCCGAAATCATATCCTGGCGATGATCCATCTATTGTTTGAATAATTCAATATTCAGTCAAATTATTAAAATTCAAGTAAAGCATACCTGAAAATCAGATAAGAATAGATACAAAAACATCAGTTTGTACCAAATGATCAACCTATAAAATAAATAAATAGGTAAAGTTGAAATGCAATTGTTAATAATTTTCGAGAAGACGATTTTTGAAGATGTTGACATGATGAGCAGCCACAAACTGTTAACAATGCAGCATAACACTGACTAGTAACCTCACCTTGTAGAGTGGCTCAGTCTACACTGAATTTGAATTGGAAAAACTTGCTAAGAAGTCTAAAGACATTGTTTTCTGTCTAGGATACAGATTTTGTACCAATGTAACAAAGTAGTTAAATTGTAATATACAGTTTTTTTTATTAATAATGTGATGATAATCACCTCCGTAGTCAACCATCAATAATCAATCCAACAAAAATCATGGTTGACTTCCGATGAATCATCTAACCGAGAGAGGGGAAGTCACGTTCATCATCAACTTTCGGAGCTTGGCGGGTTTCAATAATCTTTTCTTCAACCTGAAATAAAAACCAAGAATCATTCTAGTCCTCCCGATCGAATCCTAACATTTTTTGATTGTTCCAATCGTCTAAATTATACTATATATATAACACTTAATACATATACAAACCCCGATCTATTGGGGGAGATGCAATTTGGGCAAATGCCCAGAGCAGCATTGCGAATAAAGTACAGATGGCGTATTGTCAGAAAATTACATAAAGTACCATGCGAAGTGTGCTGCACTTTTGCTCTTAGCTATTTTCCCGTGTTGTCTCATATGAACTCATTCATCAGTTCACTAGGTGAATACAATGTATGAACAATAAAAAAGTGTCAGATTTGTGTGTCGTGTCCAAGAATCGTTCGAATTAATTTCATCAACGTGCAAGACGCTGTTGCAATGTTGTGTTGAACACACAAAAAATCCAAATTGCAAATGATTTGAGTACCAAAAGTTAGTATACCTAATTATGTCAATAAACGTTCTGAAACGAACTATGACCATTCATAATAATAAGGATGAATGCTGTAAGCTAATGTATGTTTCCCAATTTTCGGACTAAGATATCACTTTGAAACAAACTTCGAATATGCGACTTTGCTATGAACTTCTATCAGCTCTTGCACTGTGTTTGGAAATTCACCTGTTCATCTCCGCGGTAACGCCTGTCGCCGCCGTCCCGGTCCCTGCCGCCGTCTCTGCCCCCGCCTCGGCCCCCTCTGCCGCCCTCTCTTTCACCGTCTCTGCCGCCACCGTCTCTGTCGCCGTCCCTGCCACCGCCGCCACGCGGGCCACCGCGGGAGCCACCGCGCGGGCCGGCGCCCCGCCCTCTGCCGCGGCCTGCGCCGGGGCGCCACTTGTCGTTGAACTGGATGTCGATGTCGTAGAGGTGCTTCTGTCTGCCGACGCGCTGCGGGTATTCGGACGTGTCGAATTCTTCTTCCTCAGATTCCTGCGCGGAAAAATTAAACATTCAACCGTTGACGGTTACAATTAAAATAACGTTCATTTTATCTATTACATTTTTGTCTTACATCATTTGTGATTGTTCCATGAATAAAGGAGAAAGAACCCACAAAGGCTGAGGATTTTTGTTTTATGTTTTACAAAGTTAGAATTCAAGATGACAATTGAATTTGGAACTTATATTTAGATCTGATAAATATTGAATGTTACATGTATAATAACAGATTTAAAAACTAGATATTCAAAAAAATTTGTAAGGGAATCACCTGACGCGAGGCATCGAAATTTCATATCAATAATTCTAAAGGATATATATCATGGTTTGAGAAACTAGGTCACTTCAGGGCAGTAGATCAGCTATTATTTCTTGCTCAGTATGTAATATATATATATGTTTTGAATCTACTCCTAAATAACGCCGGTTGAATGAACAAGACTTACAGTAGAACAGATAAGACATTGGGTATATTATATAAAACACCCACAAATTGGCATTACTAACCACTGGTATTGTTATCAAAAATACTTCAGTTATTATATGTATCTGCCAAATTCAGATAGAACACAAAAAACAACAAGTTTCTGAACTTCTTGAAATACTTCACTTCAGTTGTTATAATATTTTGATTTGCTTGATTGATCAACCAAGAACCTGTTATAAGTTTGTGAAGATCTTATGAAAATATTACCTCTTCCTTTTCCTTCTTCATCAGAGCATACATCTTCTTCCATTGAGCGGGATCCTCTCCTTCGCCAGCCTTTCGTATGTTGAAATGAGGCTTAGGGCGACCAGCACGCTGAGCCTTCCATTCATCCAATGTCAATTCTTTAGGTTCCTCTTCAGTGGGAACAATTTCGACCTCAGTTTCCTCTCTTCAATAAAACAAAATTGGAAAATGATATGCCCTATTCTATAAATTATGATTTTGTTACTCAAAATTTACATAGTAGATGAACATAATGCTGCACCAGTCTATGAAGCAGATCCTATAGCAGTAGATCCTCGAAAATTGTGTGGTAGAATGGATTATAAAATGTCGAAAATCTGTTCATTATGAAAATAAAACATTTCCAAAGGTTTTGTTGTAAGATATTCCTTACACCAGCCCACAGGAATGAATAATGGTGTTATGAAGAACACAAAATTCCAAGTTATTGTTGACTTTGGAATTTTGGTCTGAAATAGATTTTCAGCAGTGTGGGGCAGTGTATAATAAATTCCAAAGTGAATTCGAATTCACTGATGGGTTTTTAATATAAAATTAGTGTTCACATTCAACCTGCCAAACTTTTTTTTCTCTGTGTGAACAAGCAAAATTCAAAATGTAGTCAGATGGTGTGAAAAATTCCTAAAAACATCAAGAAATAGGTTTCTTTTCACCACTATGAAAACCTACCAGTGTGGCAAATTCCAGGGCGAACACGAATTTCTAAATGAGTTTTTCATAATATGATTTTAGTATCAATTTTTCACTTTGGTGACACAGGTGAAGTGAACAGGAATTCTGAAATAGTTTTTCGTAATGAAAACCACTGTTCAGTCACCTGGTGAAAAATTTCTAATCACATAACACAGTGGAAAATAAATATTAGCAAAAAAAAAGGTAATAAGCGTTGTATTCTTGGATTTCAAGCGTGCTTTCGAAACTATTAATATAGATTTGTTGTTATTGAAACTCAATAGATATGGTATTACAGGCAATGTATTAAACTGGTTCGAAAGTTACCTACGACATAGAACACAAAAGGTAAAGTATAACAATGTTTTTTCTCAAAAATTGGAAACTCAGTATGGAGTTCCTCAAGGTTCAATCTTGGGGCCGATATTATTTATTTTGTTTATTAATGATATCAACAATCAAGTCAAAAAATGCAAACTGAAGTTATTCGCTGATGATACATTGTTGTACTTTGCTGGTCAACCAGAAGAAATAGAATCATTTTTGAAGGAAGACTTGAATCATATTTTCACATGGTTGTGTGATAATGGACTGATGCTAAATATTGAAAAGACCAAATGTATGTTGATAGCAAGCAGAAGCAGACTGAAAAAAATGAAAGATGATGATTTTCAAATGACATTGCTGATCAATAATAATAAAATTGAAACTGTGAAAACCTTCAAATACTTAGGAGTAATGATAGATGAGGAATTAAATATGAATGCACACTGTGATTATATAAAAAAAAGATTGCAAAAAAAAGTCAATTTCTTGTACAGGCTCAACGGTAAAGTTTCATTTTTTTCCAAGTTGACTATTTACAAATCTATAATAGCACCCCATTTTGATTATTGTGGAACACTATTATTTTTTTTAAAAAAAGACCAATTGAATATGATTCAAAAAACACAAAATCGAGCAATGAGAGCTATACTTATGTGTAACAAACATACTCCTATAAACACCATGCTAGATACATTGTCACTAATGTCCGTAAAACAAAGAGTACATTATGATATGTTGGTATTTGTTTTCAAGCTGAAAAATGATATGTTGCCGACCTACCTCAGTGATGAGCTCACCTACATAGATAATGTACACACTCATAACACTAGAACGCGAACTGTAAATGACTTTTACATAAGAACAGATAATATTATATGTGAAACAGTATTCAATAAGGGTTTAATTCTTTTTAATAATTTACCTTCTGATATCAAAAACACATCATCTTTGAGCCTATTCAAAAGTCAATGTAGAGACTATGTATTCAACCAATTTTAATATCTTGTAGTAAGTAGTTTTTAATCTGTTGTAGTAGTTTTAACCTTCAACTATTAGGAACTCTCACTACCTATAGTATTTTTAATGTGTGCCTTCTGATGGCGTATTTTATTTTGTTTCATTTTTATTATATCTGTACATTATTCTTCTTGTAAAGAGCAAATTAAGTGCTAATAAAGAGTTATATATATAACATATCTTGGAATATATTTATTTTGACAACAAAAAAAAATTGTGGAGAATGTATTTCATTTCTCAATGAAATGTTACTGAGAACCAAAAAAAATAATGAAATAATGAAGAATTAAACAAATAAATGTGATCAACCAATAAGTGAATCACGGAGAACTTACTTCTTTTCCGGCGATTCAACAGTAATAGTAGTAGTATCAGGCTTGACTTCATCCCCCCAACTCTGGTCAGCATCATTGTTAGGCCTGTCAGCTTCCCTTCAAGAGCAGAAAACAAAATAGATCGCTCAATACGAAACTGCTGATCATGACTTACTCAATTATGTCCTTGTGAGATCCCCAGTTATGGGCTCCAGCTCCATCACGTTTGTCGACTGGCTTAACTCCTCTGTAACCAGGGCTGCTTTCAGTATCGATATTAATCAAACTCAATTAATTCAGAATCAGAAGAATACGACTCTTAACTAGATGAGAACATAGTAAGGAATGAATTTTGATTGCATAAATGATCTGATGAATGAATAGTATCCTAGATCTGAAATGTTTCTCTCCAGAATGTTTCAATATGGTTCTGAATGAATTCAAGTTTCCACTTTTTGTGGGCACTTTTAGATTAGAAAACTGAGTCTACTCATCAGTTGATATATGAGCCTGATGATACTAATTATTCAAAAATGATAACTGCAGACAAACAATAAATAACATGGAAGATAAATTCAGCAGGAGAATAAATCAATGTCAAGAGACATACAACACCCTGTCAATGAAATGATATATGGAGTTAGCTATTTCAAACCAGATGTACCACATGTGGAACAGATTTAATAAATTTCTCTGCCATCCTACAAATTAACAATAGAACTACTTACGTTTTGTCGGATCCACTTTGTCTGTCAAATTCACGTTTGCCTCGCCTATCATCAAAAGTCCTTCTTGGTCCTCTTGGACCACCTGGTTTGTTGCCAATAGCTCGAGGATCACGACCGCCATCACGGTTATCACGACCTCCCTCACGATTATCACGTCCTCCCTCACGTGGCCCATCCCTTTCCCGCCGTTCACCTCTATCACGATTGCGGATTTCATAGTTGTCCCCAGTGGGTTCTCGCCTTGGCCTCTCTTCACGGTCCCTTATGAATGAAATGATAAGTCAAAGACCCAATTCAACCACAATCAATATACATTCATATGTGAACAGCAGCTTTGTAGGAGATATATGAAAATTTCATATTGGTATGGTACCAAAAGAAACCAATTTTCGATCTGGGGTTATATCACCATTATTTGAGAATGGACATGTGATGAAATGGTTTTCAGCTGAACAAAAATCATATCCAATGTTTGATTTCTACATGAGTGTTAGCGTACTATGCAATAATATTTACGCAAACAAACATAATAGTACATGTGCCAGTCTCACGTGTTTCTGTTATCACTAGAACTCACCGGTTTTCAGAAGGTCCATTGAACGGTCGGTCTTCACGGTTTCGCCTGTTATTTCTTTCCTCTCTATTCTCGTTAACCTTGTTGAAGGACTTCTCACGGTCCTGTTTACCATCAGCATTCGGTCTTGGCGATATTTTGGCGTCTGAAAATATCGTGATTATAACGCCAGTTGGTTAATTTTTACTGTATTGACATTCTAGAATCACATGTGCACTGTACCCTTTACTTGCAAGTAGAATGGCGGCTTTCAACTTGATGAAAATTAACTTACCTTCTCGTTTATTATCCAGAGGTTTGAAATTGGGGTCCTTTACCGGTTTTTTGGGGGCAGGTGCTGGTTTTCCTTTCGTTGCAGGCTCAGTTTTCACTTTGTTTTCCTTTTCGGCAACTTTGTTCTTCTTTTTCGACTCCTTTTCTTGTTCTTTCAAAGAAAGCGTTTCCAACGGATCGGATTCATCATCCAAAAAAAGAGCGTACCTATTCGCTACGCCGATTCCGTAGGAATTTTCCATGATGATTAATTAATAGGAAAGACTTCACAACCCAAAGATGTTGGAAGATTTGTTTATGGCTACTTTAGCCTTTTGTTATTCACGAACTCATTCAATGCAATATGGCCGGTTGCACGAGGTATATCACGCAACTGTAGTAACAATCTAGTTAGAGCGCATGTGTTTCAGTCAAAAGTGAATTCGATTGGCAGGCGAATGAAGTTTGAAGGAATTTCAGAGGGAAGGGATAATGCCCTTCTAGCGGGTAATTTAAATCAGAGAGGGTGAGGGTACCTCGGCTACAAACCTCAGCCTCAACCAAATGTCCATTAATCAGTTTGATTTGTTCAAATTTTTCTCCATCCATTAGTAATTCATCCGCATTCTCGAAATATTCATTGTTCACATTGAATATCTATTTTGTTTCAGTTCGCCTTATTTGGGTCTTGGCATCAGGATCATTTTAAAACTGATTGTTTTGAAATTTCAGAGGATACTGCGCATGTACAAGCGAGAACATTATTCTTTAGGTCCTTTCGTCTGCTTTCTCGTGTAGTGTAACCAACAGTACACTAGTGATTTTCATGTTTCAAATGAATGAAAAAAATAATTATAATCTACACTTAGAAAGTTTCTTATTTTTTCGACATCCATCTGCAAATTGATGAATTTATCGCAAATTTTACTGGAGGTTGAGGATATTTAAATCACTTTAAATTCAAAATTATATCGCTATAAACGAGCTTATAGACAGCTCAGTGACTAGGAAGTTAGTGAAGAAATGTTATACAGCGCTACCAACGTCTTCAATATAAGATTCAATTTCTAGAAGCCGCAGCCGAAATATGATATGATTTTTTCGGTTATTGACATTTTCACAGTCAGATTATTGTGAATAATGTATTTCCTCCTCAAATATCTTTTGTTTATTTCTGAAGATTGAAATAAAGGGTTGGCTATCGTGTTTGCACATTGCTGCTGAACTCCTTCAGCAGCAATCTTCCTAATGCCTAATCTCGGGTAATAGAAGATTGACCCTGACGGTTGACTGATCTCTAGCTCGCAGAACAATCTGATGACTGATGTGGGATGTGGGTGAAGACCATCCTAGAATGACACATGATCGTTGCCGTCTAGACTGAATCTTAAGCCAGAACTGAAACAAGCTAATCAAAAAAGACGCTTGTGTGAACTTATGTTCACACGAGAGATTTAGGTTTGACTCTTTACTGGTTCACATTCAGTGGTCCATACACCATTTCATATACATTTTAGGCAAATACATTTGCTTGTGGCCATGTTCAAAGAATGAGTGGCGTATAAAAGTAGAAGAAGTTGAAGCGTCGTACCACAACTACAGAAAATGAAGTCCCTGATTGACATTTGTGGATTTCGCTTTCGTTGACAAATGTTGGTATCAATGCGAATGTGATAAAAGTGATCAACAAAATAGTACACTTGCAGAAAATGCATTATGTCAATAAAAAGTAAAATTTTCATTGAATCGCAGTAAAAACGACATTTTCTTGTAGTAATCGAACTCCAGTGTGAAAACGGTGATGGTGATTGTTATATTCGAGATGGCTCTTCTGAGCGTTTCTGTGTGAACTGATGCTGAATTGACGTATTTTGTGATTCAATACATCATGCCCACATTGCCCACTTTAATTACGGTTTCTGATTTTGTCCAAGAAACTCGGGATGATTACAATTCTCCTATCACTTCGACATTTGTTTCGAAGATGCAGCAGTGCAGGACTACTATTACTACACTGGAAGAGGTAATGTATATAACTTTCGTCAATCGATACACTTTCCCTTTTATACCTAGGAAGGTACTTTGGTTTTTTGTTTCATTTTGACACTTGTATACGAACCTTTTTTATTTCTAATCTTCCACCATTTGATGGACCAGACTAATCTATCCTTCATTACTTATTTCATATCATTACAAATACTTTAAATGTGTTCCTGTTGATAAGTATTATTAATCACAGGATGCCTGAGGTTTCGGAATATAGTACTAATTTTGTACCAAGCATTCACTCAGGAAGTGATAAAATGAAAAATCTGAAGTTATTATTAGATTCAGGTACTTGAAATTTGAATTTGGGGTTGAGAGCATTTTGAGTGTATCCTGAAAAATACTCACTGATCATATCTTAGTTAGGTAGACAATCCAGTAGGTAGTACCTAATGCATGAATTCTTTCAAGATATTCATTTTATATCCTCTTATAAATAGGTATTTCAGATTGTGTAGGTTGGTATCAGGTATCCACCTAAATATCATAATGAACACTCATAATAATAGTAACTACATAGTGAACATGTTACCAAAGATAATACACAAATAATCTCTGATGTTACTAAGTCGATAAAATTACTTACCAATGTGCTTGAAGGAAAATATACTCAAAAATATCTAACATTCATACAATTGATAGGTAATTCCGAGGATAATTCATTTTTTGTGTTATTCAATCAAGGACTACTAGGTACCTTACTGAATTATATCCATCAAAACTAGTATTGATGATCACAACCTTCACATATTTCTTTTTTTCATAAATAATTAATAACAAGATGAAAAAACGTTTGAATGAACCGACAAACCAAGATCCATTTGCCACCAAGGTATATTGAAAAAAAAAAATTGAAATTCCTCGGATATAGTGAGACAAATCGGTTATCGATGGAACCTTCGCATTATCTCCATTACCATTTGCATCATGATTGTTCGTCAGCTATTTCAAGTACCTCCTACATTGTACCTACTGTTGTCAGTACGTCTTTACGAGAGTCTTTATCTCATTTTCTGATTGGTAGAAATTGGGAACACTCCATATTCAAAATGAGTTCAAATTTGAAGTACACGATGAGGTGAGAGCCTGGTTTAGAGAAATATTTCTCATTTGGTATAACTACTACTACACCTACTCCTCGACCTACTCGCTATCAGTACGCAGTTGGTACTGAACTTTCTAAATCAAATGTCAATGAATCTGACTATCAAAAATCTCTTTTAACGATATCGGCTGCGACAATTTCACGCAGATGGTTTCGCCGGAAGCGAATTATTAATGCGATAGGAGGCATATCCTCTTTGTTTTGGTACTGAATAGGAACAAAATTGGCGTAAAAACCAATTGGGATGATTGTGTGTTCGAATTTTCATAAATTATAATTCAAACCTTTGGCTGAACCTTGTTTTTGTTTCCAAATGGATAATGGATATCTACTCATACGTTGACGTCAATCGATTTTTTGAAATCCGAGTAAAAATCAGACTTCCAGTTCTAACTAATAGGGCAATTGAATTTTTAGCTTGAATGAATTATACTTGGAATTATGATACCACTGGTTCAACAATTCATTAATATAGATCTTTCGTTTTTCGATTCTATTGTTCGAATTCTAGTTCAATTATTTTCAATAAACAGGCGATTGACGTCATCAATCTGACGATTTTATAGGCCATGTGGTGCGGAATTTGGCAAAGACCACAACTTGTGAATGATTGTTTACCTCTTAAATATACAGACTGAGTATAATATAGGTGGGCATAGTCTTCTTCACAGAACATGTCTCAGTCGGACGATTTGAAAGCTATTATTCAAATGGGAAATGGTCTAGGTACATTTTTGTACGATATTATTTGAATTCAATTTGTATTCCCTTTTAATGATGACATTTTCTCTCGCATTCTCCAAAAGCTTGATAACTGAGATTTGAGTTATTCATGCGTTCCTCGTACTTCTCTTCGAAACGTTATTTTCACTCAATATTTACACAAAATAATCGATTGAAACTTATCAGTGTTTGGTTATCAGATATAGTTATGAATTGCACCTCATGACGAGGAGTTTCAATGCTATCATCACCTTATCGGGTAACGAACTTTTCTCAGAAATTTTAGAGAGAATTGAAGCACTGTTTCTGTGGTCGATGAGACAGATTTTTTTACTTTTTTTTTTCAAAAGACCAATATCAACACAATGAGTAAAAATCCATTGTGCGGTGCAAATAATCATCATTAGCATTCACCTGCAGATTCTATAGCGAGAAATATCAATTTTTTGCTTCAAAATGTGGGGTTGGTATTACATGAAGGCTACTTCGTTTATTCACAATCTCATCGAGATATTGACATTTCAGATAATCGTCATTCGATTTTTTCTCACGTCAAAAAACCTAATTTCATTGATGATTCTGTCGACTTCGGTAACAACATTGCTGAATTATTTTTTGAACTTTGACAGTGAGTTGAACAATCTCAGTAAGTAATCAAAGTATTGAGTAGAAAATTTATATTTAAAATAATAATTTGATGATAATAAAAAAGTAACTTTTTCCTGTCCTCTTTAACATTCGAGGAAGAATAAAGAAATAATCATATATTTTTTTTTAATTTTCGAGAGCATCTTTTCGACCCATTTCAAGTGTGTTAATCACATCCGAGATCGATATATTCAGAGATATTTACTACGAATGAGTCAGCCGAATCAAAGAAGTTCACGTTGCTGATTCTAAGAGCAGGTGTTTCGGTAAATCAGAATGCTCATATATATGTATGGGTAGGTATAGGTACCTTTTCTGCAAATAAAATGTGTTAGTTCTTCTTCCAGTCCAGCGTATACCGGGTGATCACTAAATCACTCTCTACGTACAGCGTGGGGTGAATGTGATATCTTGGATACTCTTTTCCAAAATGAGTTGTGATAGCAGTGCAGAGCTGAATGAGGTGCTCAAAAATCTTGTCAACGCTATATACCTATTCCTACGTGCTCCCTCGATGGCAGAATTTTTTTAACTGTTCTAAAATTCAATGTTCGAACATCGATACATGTGTAGCAATTAGTTTTCGAATTTGATATGAGGTGGGCGCACTCATGCATTCACTTGGAACAGTTCGGAATTTGAGGATAATACGAGGTGTCAACGAAATGCTTAACGTTGGTATTGAGATCAATGAGAATTTCTTGTTGATTGTTTTTGGGTGACTCTACGTGGAATTGATATGCCTCGTCTAAGGAAGAAAGTGTCAGTCATAATTCTTAGGTCTAGCGTGTTTGCAGTAAGGCACACTCATACAATATTTTGTGGAATACTTCGGATATTCTTTGTTTAATGAAAAAAAAGTTCAAAATAAGGGTTATGTTAATCGAAGACACATTTGGTACGATTGTAGGTTTCATAACATGGCATTTTGAAGATCTTGGTTTTGCGATGTTGATGACGAAATGAATGAGTTCTGCCGTGCTAGCTGAAGTTGTCCATGAAAAATATTTATTCGTGTGTTGCAAAAGGAATAAATGAGGAAATGATTAGTGAACTGATTAACTATGGTGTCGTTTTCAAGGTATATCAGGTCAAAGTATAGATATTTTATTTTCCAAACTTTGATTAGGGATACCCCTTTAAAGATCTCTGAGTCTATATATTCCTTCAAAATAATGTCTCGTGAAATTTCAAGTTGAGAACGAATTTTTTATACTGGTTTTGTCTTTATATTTTCGAGTATGAACATAAGGGGGGGAGGGAAGGTGAATGTTTTCATATAATCAGTGATAGTTTTTGTTATATTTCTGAAATGGGATAATTTTCTGATTCCAATGAGAAGAACAAACGTTTCGAACTCGGTTTAGCAGTAAAGAAGCTACCCACTAAGAAAGCTGTTCGAATAGTGTTCTTTTTTTTTCAACACCACATTTTCATGTTTCATAGATAGGTAGATTGGGTTTGAGCACTTTCTCACAGGCGTATCGAAATAGATTCTTTCGGAGGAAAATAAAGTTGGAGTTGTTTATTAATAGTATGGAAGTAGAGCTGGGCAATATCAGAAATCAAATATTGAGTAATCGAATATTCAATATATCGAAATTCATAGATTTACTGCCGAAATTTGTGATATTATAGACTTTGAACTGTGCTGGTAAATTTTATTCATATCTAACAAATGTTTGGAGCTCAGTCCCCAAACATACGCTTAAGCTCTTAGATTCAATTCAGATATATAGATATAGATTATAGATACTTCTACGGTCGGTGCTCAACGGAAATATCATCTATTATGCCAGCACGCGCGATTCCTAGTAGACAAACCAGACGAGCTCAAGCTGGTCACCCCTGCACTGTCAGGTTCGAGACCTGTCGAACATCGCTATACCAAGCATCATTCATCAATAGAACGGCAAAGTTGTGGAATTCTTTGCCTAGTGAAGTCTTTCCTGATGCTTACAACCTCCAAACATTCAAGAAAAATTCCAACACCTTCCTTCTTTCCCAAAATTCCACCGCTGGCTAACACGATGTTCCTCGAACATCATAGGTTTCCCTTTCGTGTTGTCCACAGATAAAAAAAAAAAATTAATAATAACCCAGAGTTCAATTCAATTCGGTATTTCTTTCAACATTCAAAAATCAGATATATCATGTTACACGCCCTTTTCTCCTATGTTTTTATAGTATTTACCATTTCAGAAAATTGGAACATCAAATATGCTCACTAGAGGACACTTTTTGAATTATTCCGATTTTTTTTTCAACTCTTGGTTTTTCCGGTGCATTGACAAATTTTCGATTTTCAAATGCAATACGCATTATAAACTTTTAAAAACGCTTTTTGAAACTTTGTGAATCCAGTGAGAAGTTTTCAAAAATGTAATAATATACAAGGTGTTTCATTTGAAAATCGTAAGATGATGTCATTTCCGGAAAAACCGGAAGTTGAAAAAATGTTCTGAATATGTCTAAATGTGTCCCTTAGTGGACACATTTGAAATTTCATATATCAGAAATGTAGTTTTGAGAACAAAGCAGAAAAGGGCGTGAACCATGAGTCTGTGGCACCGGGTATAGAAATGAATTCCCAGCTCATAGCTCACAGGTCTGTAGATGGAAGAATGATACCTAGTAGGCATATAGGGGAGAGATTTTTTTCATGGAATTACTTAGTTATTTTGGTATACTCATATCAGTAATATTTGATGCACTATTTGGTATAATGGTACATTTTGAAATATCGTGAAATAGTCACATATTTTCATATTTATAGGAAATATAACCTGATTCTCAACAAATATATTTCATAAAAGAGACAGAGAGATAAGGTTCTTGATTTCATTGTGGCAGATGGCTGTCCTTGCCCACGATATTTCTTCACATATTATTACGCCCATTATATTTGCGCCCACCTGAAATAAAACTAGTAGTGAGATATTCTTGTGCGATGATTTGTCTTCTTATCATCTTGAAAAATGAGGCTACTTGTTTATAAGAACTGAGAATAGTGAGTAAGCTCTGGTTTACATTTTTGAATTCCTTTCGAATGAATAATTATTACCTTGATTGACTTTCTCTGAAACTCAACGGGGGCTTAATAAAAACTTTGCTATGAATGATAAAATGGGTCGATTGTATGAAATATTTTCTTATCACAAAATTACGGAAGAATGTATTTATCGGAGCAACCGCATTTTCTTGTGCTCATAAATTACTTTCGAAAGCAGATTTTAAAAATGATGATCTACCTATTTATAGAATTGAAAAATCAATGTACTACAATTGCACAGTCTTTTTTTTCTGCTGACAACACGAAAGGAAAACCTATAATGTTCGAGGAACATCGTGTCAGCCATTCAGGAAATATTGGTAGATGCGCACATATGGATTTATGATCAACGTATGGAATAACAGAGTGCTCAGAGCAGAATAGAATTCGTCTGAGGTTGTTAGTTATACCTAGGTATACCTAGTCGGATTTGAATGTGCTCATCTTAAAGTCATCTTAAATGAATACTTGAAGGCATTGTTTATTCATTTTGATGATACATTTCGATGATTGTACCATGAAATATGTATAAATCATACGGTGAACATGATTTCAAATTCGTTTCGATGGTTCTCATTACGTTAGGCAATCAATCTCATATATATCCATGCTTGCGTCACCGAACATATCTTGCGTATTCCTCGAGATATTTTGCGTCGTACCTTCCTCCTTTCCTCCTGGCAACTATGAACAGACCGGTTCTTTATTTTTCTTGGCTCAATAGTTCATATACTATATTTTGACAATGCAAAAAACATTACTTATGTTGTCGAGTGTTCATATCAAACGTCTAATCTCTATACGATAACACGATAGCGAAATTTCAGACGAAAATGTTTATCCAAAAGAAAATGACGGTGAATGGTTAGGAATCTCATATAGCAGAATCCTTTCGACTAGATGGCTATCGAATTATTAAAATTCAACTGACACACATCTTCCACTTTCCAGTCAGTCTCAGCGAAATTGAGAAAATATTCATTCAGAATGAAGAAGCAATTTCAATTTGACATGTTCATTCTCATGTCTATGTTTCTGCTAACGTATAGATAATTGAAAATGAGGCATCACTTGACCCTCATGTCATTTGGAAAAAATCTAATTGGGGTCAAAATGTAGTTACCATTGAAGCAAAAAAAACTGTTCGCTTCGAAATTCACCTGGGCTGTATGTGACACAGTGTTTATGTTACTCATTATTGAGCTAGCAAAGTTCAATTCAAAATGCAATTTAGTAATTTAATTACATTACAAGTCGAGCCGCGAAATGTTGCTTGCCTCTCGTCAATGTGAAACTTCGAATCCTCTTCCTAATTTTGCATTTCTGTTCGACTTGATTTGTTATGAAATATATAATATTTTCATTGTCACATCAGATTCATTTATAAATAAACGTTATTCCAGTAATTTTGTTTTTCTGAATGAATTACCTCGTCTGACTAGAGTTCTAACAGCTGAGTCACCTCCCCATTGCACAGGTACTGATTTTCAATCCCACTGAACCGATAAGACTTTAGCAGGTTTTATCATGAATATGCAGGCTGTGTTGTTCAACAACCATACATTTATTTGTTTACTGACTGATGGATGAGTTGTTGGAGAGATTATTCTAATCGAATCATTGTTAGACAGGTTTGTTTTTGAAATGAACAGCTAAAATGACGGAAATGTGCATGTGCTTTCCTAAGGTATGTCATCAAGAGGAGATTGATTAGGATAGATATATTTTTTCAGTTCTTTGATATCAGAGTTGCATTATAGGTCCTGATACATATGTTCGATTTTTGAAATACAAAACTACTACGACGGATGACATACCGCTATAATACATAAAACCATAAATAATGGTACGTTAATAGAAGTGGTATCTATAGATATAGATATGTCTCGATAAAGATAACCTTCACGTTAAAAAATTAGTTTTGACCTATAACCATTTATTTGACTTAGTTGTTTATATCCATTTAATGAAAAAAAATATGATATGTCTTTTATGAATCTCGGATTGAATGCTCCCATTATATTTTCTGTACAATTTATCATAATTTATTGGTATTCTTATTGATTATTGTTGTTACAGACGCTGGATTACGACAGGGATGGGCTGACCAAAATGAAAAAAGCTATAAAAGCTATCCATACATCTGGAAACTGTGAGTGTTCAGAAGTTAAATCCTGAAATCCATATTCCATTATCTTATATATATATATATCAAATATTCAGGTAGTCTTTTGGAAGAAATCATTCATCATCATCATTCAGAAAGAATTTTCAAGAAATTTCATTTTCAATGTTGAAATGTCATTACAATAACTGAAAACATGATGAGAATGTTATAAAATGAACTACATTGGGGCTCTGGATTTAGACTAGCTCTAGACTGACACATGAAAATTTCACTTTCAGCTGTCTGAAGGTTGAATTCCAAGCGCAGTGACATTTTGGGATCATAAATCTGACCTTACTTCAAGTATATTGAGATAATTATTATAATTTCAATTTTCATTTCTTAGAAACGAGCAGAGAACATCCCACAAAAACTAGAAAAATGAATATACCACCTCCTCGAATATTTTAGAGACAGTAAAATTGTTGTCTTCGAATTCAAACTTCATTCTTCAATTCAGATTTTTTTCTGTAATTTTAGACTTGTTCTTTGGATTTAGACACATCATTTGTCATCATTTCTGTAACCAAAAGTCTGAACACTAAAGCAAAATGATTGAAGGGATGGCAATCTGCATCTGTTGCCCAAACTACTAGATCCCACCGAAAGAATATTTTAGGGGAAAATCGATTCCTGAGTCAGTCTAGCCGCTCAGTCTTCAGAATATTGCGAAATAGGAATTTCTCGCGAGATGGGAGATGACAAATTCAATTCAAGGAAACGAAAATTCTTGACGCACTCCGGGAGGAGAGATATTCTGAATTAGGACAGATAAAATAATGACCTCGAGAAGATTCTCAGCCCAGACAAGTTTCTGATGATATGATGCCAATATAATAACTCGGTGGTGCATTCAACATGAAACCCATGTATTTTAGAGACAAAAAAATCACTGAAATTGAGTTTTTCCTATTTGGAGATTGGAGCGGATGTTGCAACTGAGTTTCGACTTTGTAAACTAGAATTGAAGAGAAATTTTCCGTTTTCAATGAAATGAAATAACTTGAGTTTGAAACATCTTTCTGAATTATATGGTTCTCAACGTATAAGTCTCAACTTGAGTGGACCACCCGGTAGTTATAATAATGATAATTTCACTTGCACAAGCCAGTAATTTGACAATTACAATGAAATACATACATATCAAAAATATTTAAAAATCGTCTACGGAGCCCTGGAAGAACATCCGAAGTCGGAAGTTCATAATTCCGAGTCAAAACGATAAACATTTTCAATTTTAATAGGAAGAGAGTTTTCGTTTCAAAATTACAAGTCAAAACGATGAACATTTACAATGTTAATAGGAAGTTTTCGTTTTCGAGAGGACGATCGAATTTCCTACCTTTTTTCACCAATTATCGCATGTATTATTGAGTAGAGATCATTCCTCATGAGTAAGCTGTTATTTCCCAGTCAGCGAAACTGTGACTGTTCGAGTTGATCCATCAAGAATCGTTACCGACTGGATCACGTTCCGATCGTTTCGTTAAAGAGAACGGTGGTTTCGTATTACTGCTTCAGACATTTAAAACAATATTGCTGTGTGATTTTTCAAATATGAACAAACTAACAGGTCTATTTCGCATGATTTTGTGTACCTGGGGCAGTTTAGGACTTGTCATGAACTGCATTTCCGTTCTCAGCCCTGTTTCCTGTAAAATGTTTGAGTCTTGGCTTGGTTTGGATTGAATCATGGATGGAAGAGATGAACTTCTACAATATTTTTCCAAATTGATAACCTGGTTGAAATTATCAAGTTGGAAACACTATCGAAGAATTTTAGCGTCCAAATGCATACGGAATCAAGTCTTTTGTTCAGGTACATGGGTTCTTATAAATAATTTATATCACGAAATTGATAAATATTCATTTGACAGAGCCACTCCACCATAAAAATGAATAAAAAGACATGGAATATCAAGTCGACTACAAATCTGCTGCTGTCTTCCATGCAATGAATTTCATGTTGCATATTGCTTATCAGTAAAAGAAAATTATTCACAATTTCTACTGTTATCTATCGTCACTTCGTTTGTTTCGTATGTTGCTATTATCTCCATATCTTGACTAATAATACCAGGTGAAATATAGAATCGTTCATTTTGTGCTCTAAAAGAAACACGTCTCAAGGTTTCTTTACACGTTTTTATACTGCTCAAATAATTGCAGTATTTGTACATATCATATAACTTGTCTGTTTCTAGTACTCATTTTCATCGATTGGAGGAAATGCTTCTTTGTTCTATCTTTTGATTTTCTCAGCCTCATTGTCAATAGTCATGTAACTTTTGAGGTAATGCTGATGTTAAGTAAATCAAAACCGCAGTTATACATGTGTTGTCAGAGTTAGGTTTTTGGAATCCTTCACACTTTTTCAACACCGTAGTAGAATAGTTGGTAGGAAAACCCAGAACGTTAGTATGTAGCTTATTGTGAAAACTTGTCATCATGAGACTTATACCTTTGAATGGTTTTTTTTATTAGGGAGTTGAAACAATAATTCGTTCTGTTTGTTTCAAAACCAGTTTTCTATATGGAAGAAAGTATACTGCTCATATGGTAACCAAAAGTCTCCTCACTTCTTTTTATTAACGGTTGAACTCGATCAAATGAAATTTGGAATGCCAACTAGAGCAAATGTCAACTCCTTCATTAGTGCGATTCAGTAACCAACATAGATGATGTGATCAATATTATTGAATATAACCCAATGACACCTCGATTGGAAGTTTCTTCAATATTTGAGTTTGAGGTAGTTTCGATAGATTAAATAGATAAATATAATAGATGAATATGATGTTGAACGGTATGAGAAATAAATAAATGTTCTCTCCAGGTCACGTCGATAACGAATCGTACCTAGTGAAGGCCCTAGAGAAAATCGGACAGAACGCGACGTCCAAAGAGCACGAGGAAATAATAGGGAACGCTTTCTTGAAATTCGCCGTTGTCACTCAAG
This sequence comes from Gastrophysa polygoni, assembly GCA_963576655.1. NCBI lineage: Eukaryota > Metazoa > Arthropoda > Insecta > Coleoptera > Chrysomelidae > Gastrophysa > Gastrophysa polygoni. Next base: position 4,538,409 of record OY755085.1, read on the forward strand.
AGCTATCGGCGCTGATGAAAACCCTGATGCAGAATCTGAACAACATCGTGATGTTCCCGCTGGACAGCCTGCTGAAAGGCGACCTGCGCGGCGTGAAGGGCGACCTGAAGAGGCCCTTCGACAAGGCGTGGAAAGACTACGAGAGCAAGTACGCCAAGATCGAGAAGGAGAAGAAGCAGCAGGCGAAAGATGCGGGGCTGATCAGGTCGGAGGTGACCGCTCCGGAAATCGCCGACGAGATGGAGAAGGAGAGAAAACTGTTCCAATTGCAGATGTGCGAGGTGAGTTCATGGGTTGATGCTATGATCGTCAGACAGCGCTGCGATGAGAGTGTCAGCGTTTTGATTGGCTGACGCCATTAGGAGGCAAAGTTCCCCTGAGTTTATATCAAACTCCTGATTAATCATTCAAGTATATCGTGTTTTTACTATATTCTTGGACTTTCTTTATTAAATGAGTCATTTTATATCATATAGAGTTGCTTTCATTCAGAAATCGAGTGGTATGTGTGCATTTCGCATATGTGCATATTGTTTCATATCGTATTTTTCGTCCCTCACCTCACCAGCCTTTGAAGCTATTATATACAAAAGTTCAAAAAAATTGATGGAAACTGGAGAGAAAACACTTGTATAATCAACACAAAATACGATATATCATGAATAATTGATATCACGTTGTCAATCAATACACAATGTAAGCACAAGGGAAATTTGCCTCCTGATGGCTGGCGTGACGTTGCCAATTAAAACATTGACAGCGCATCGTTTCCACTGTCATGTATAAAGCCACTGTAAACTGATATGAAAGGTTAATTCATCTTAGAACAATTCTGATATTTTTTGCGATTTCGCAAATTTGTTTCATCTCAGAAAACCTCATTTATGTTGAAGCGGATAATCACTGAAGATCTTTGTGAGGTCTTTATACAGTTGTGACAGGAAATGATTTGTAATGTATCCTTATAAATATATATTTGGTCTAATCTATGAAACCTGATTCATTCGCCATATCAACAACTATGCATGTAGAGATTCTGAGTAGTTTGCGGAAAAAAAACTTTGCGTTGAACACTATCCCAAGGGCATTTTATTATTATTATTATTATTATTATTATTATTATTATTATTATTATTATTATTATTATTATTATTATTATTATTATTATTATTGTCTGGATGTTGCATGCCAATTTTCCATACTCGTTCAAGTCCCTGTGTGCCTCGCTAACAAATCCAATCCCATTTCAATCTGATGGATAATATTATACTGCTTGAAGATGCAGATTCAAAGGGGTCTTGAAATTCAATAAAGCTTTGTATATTCTGATACAAAAACTTGACGATAAATATGAATCTGTGAACTCAATTGATCTGAAATGAGAATATTCTTCAGTTTAATTGAACTTGGCACTATGATAATGGCATCACTAACAGATCTGTCATCACAACAAAAATATCATTTTTACACCTTTTGTACGACAAGTCAGTGTTGTTGATTACTATACTCGAATCAAAAAATATATTTTCACAATCTGATTATACAGGGAACAGGAAGTTGTTTTTGAATGCCTATAGGAATAAAAAAGCTATGGAGGATTGATGACATTCAACCCAATATAATTCTCGTCATTTACTTCCACCCATGATATAAGTAATCAGAAAATTGTGAAAAAATACACTATGTAATATTTGTTTTTCCATAAAATTGACCCATACTTTTTTCTCTTTGCAGTATCTCATAAAATATAACGAAATTAAAACAAAGAAGGGTATCGATTTGCTTCAAAGTTTAGTAGAATATTACCATGCTCAAACGAAGTAAGTGCACTCCTGTATAATGGATACGGCCTCATCATCCTACCTCATATTCCAGTTATTTTCAAGATGGACTGAAGACAATAGAACACTTCGGGAATTATGTAGCAGATTTAAGCATTAGATTACAAAAAATTCGCCAAGCTCAGGACGAAGAAAAAAGGAAATTATGCGATTTACGGAACCTCATAAAGTCTACTCCTAGTTTGGAAAAGGAAGTAAGTGGAGGTTTTGTCAATACAGAGGCTGTCACTCGAAACTAAACACCATGAATAACTGTTGTTCCCTACAAACCGATAGAATGTGCTGTTATCGGTATGATGCATTGTGGATTTTCAGTCTATAGAATTTAGATGGCTGTATGCAATGATTTGTGCAATTCGTGGTTATACGTATCAATTTAGATGGGCAGCACCGAAGATTAATTTCAAACTACTACAAGAAGGATATGGAAAGTAATGCCCATCTCAATAGAACTATCGGGATATTTTTTATTTTCTGTACTGACAACATCCCAAAGAACTGACAATTCTCCATTCTCTATAAATATGTTCCTTTATTTCATTGTTATTTCGAGTTCGTTCACACAAATTGCAGTTCTAAGACTCTTTAGTATGATTTAATGGTCACTGGTCATTGTTGTTTCAATAGTCATCATAGTTTTTCTGTCATATAAATATATGTTGTATAGCTGAACACAATCGGATTTACATGGTAACAATAACAGTATAATCGTTCCAAATTTGAATGAAACATTGTTTTTACTTGCTAATGAGACAATTCCATGAATAATAATAATCCTAATGGTGATTCATAAACTGATGGAACTATTTCAAAGTTATTCAGATCTTCCAATGGACAATCTTGTAAAATGAAACTCCTCAACTAGGTAGGGTCTCAAATAGACAAAGGAGCAGCGGGTTATTCACTCCATCAACTACAGGGTGACAAACACCATGGAGTGACAAGGACCGGTCATCTTCTGAAGAAATCCGAAGGCAAAATGAGAAGAGTTTGGCAGAAACGGAAGTGCCGAGTACAGGCAGAAGGGTACCTGGATATTTGCCATGCGGACGAAAATAAACCTCCCACTCGAGTTAACTTGCTCACTTGCCAGATCAAACTCGTGCCAGACGATAAGAGAAGTTTTGATTTGATATCTTGTGAGTTTTGCTTGGTTATTTTGAAGTAATTTGGAAAAAATCACGGTGGCTTCCGGTGGTTGTTATGATTTTCTGTATTGCAGATAACAGAACGTACCATTTCCAAGCAGAAGATGAGACTGATCAACGGGCTTGGATGTCAGTATTAATAAATTGTAAAGAAATGGCTTTGATGAAGGCGTTCGATGATAGTACCAAAACTGGTGGTGATAAAGTCAATCATAGTTTTATAGAATTACAACAAGCTATTATAAAATACATACAAAAAATTCCGGGCAATGATAGATGTTGTGATTGTAATTCTCAAAATGGTAGGATACAAATTTTATGTGATAATCGTTGGTTCTGATTTATTTTCTTTCTAGATGCAACGTGGCTATCAACGAATTTTGGAATTATTGTATGTATAGAATGTTCAGGTATACACAGGGACTTAGGTGTTCACATAAGTAGAATACAATCGTTAACTCTAGATAACGTTGGAACTAGTCAGTTAGTCCTTGCTAGGTTTATGACAAATCATCTTTTCAATGATACCATGGAAGCACAGCTGTCTCCAAATGAAAAGTTGGATCCTTCCAGTTCAATGTAAACTATATTGCTTTTTTAATATCGCCGATCTCGATTGATATGATTCTTTTTAGGGAGGAACGACTCAATTTCATCAGAGCAAAATATGTGGAAAAGAGGTATTCCGTGAAAACGAGTGAATCTGAGAGAGAAAAATTGTATGAATTGGAAGATGCTGTCAATAGGGGCGATCTACAGTTGCTTCTTGAAACATTTGCAGAAAATGTGGATTTTAGTGCACCATTACCTTCATCTGTAAGTATAATTTGAAACCGTAATTCTTCTGCAGCTTCAGTTGAAAAAATCATAACTATGCTGTACATACACACTGAGGGGGTACTGTGTCCACCTTCGCAGTATCGCCAAGAGCTTTCAAACGTTTGTGGGAAATATCTATCAAATTTGTATACACAGTATAATCACACATACATCACAATATTTGAATAATTGAAGAGTCTGGAGGGGATAGACCCGTTCAGGTTTTCATGTCTCAATTCCAAATATTAATGGATATTTGGAGGTTATTCAACTCATATGAATTGAAATTATTATGGGTACAATTGAAATTTGGGCATGACAGAAGGTTTAATTTTATGAGATAAACATATGGCCTAATACATATTATATCTTCAGATATGGAATTTTTATGAATTATTTCCGAACATTCCGTTCAGTTCTACATAATTATGATTGGAATTTCTTTATTGATTCGTACAAAATCTGGTGAATATCGAGTAATGACCTTTCGTCTTTCAGGCAAAAATATCTCCTTGCTATCAGCACTGGCTCGAGCACTAATTGAAGATCCATTTTGTTGTAGAAAATAGGAGAGACTGCGCTTCACAGAGCAATCATCAACGAAGCAGGGAGGACTTTGCATATCGTAGATTTCCTGATCCAAAACATGTCGAACTCGGCGATAGACAAGCAGACCAATCCTCCTTCTATTCCTGAAATGAGCGGCTCGAATACCGCTCTGCATTTATGTGCCCTCTACGACAGAGTCGAATGCATGAAGCTACTCCTTCGGAGCGGGGCCGATGCGAATATCCGCAATTCGCACAACAAGACTGCCATGGACATTGCTCAAGAGATGAGTAATAACACTTGTCAAGAATTGGTAAGGGTGGGGAAGAGCAAATGACTTTCTGACTACAGCAGTTTTGATTTATGTTTCAGTTGCAAAATGCTGCCAATCGGTTGAAGAACTACTTCGATAATATCAATATTGATTGGAACTTGTCTCACGATGATGGCTCAACAGACTTCTCAGATGATGAAACTATCATTGAGGATAGGGTGAGTTTTTCCAATATTTTGAATATTCTAATTTGTGTTCATGGACATTTATGACAGAAATCTCAATATATCTCATCAACTCAACTGTTTTTTTGTATATATAATTGTGTAGACAGGGCTGTGTAGTTCTTCTGGAACTCAGAATACTCGTGGCGTCAGAATTGAACTTCGAAATTTCAAAATAACACATGGAACCAAATAATTTTATGAGATCATCGAAAATATCCATATGATTCTTGGAAAAATTGAAAGAGGATGTTGAAAAACTTCTAGACATTATTGAATGAATCTAGAATGTTTTATATGCTCCGTTTACAAGTCCTTTGAGGGGTGATTGATGTCTAATGATAAATTACAAGCTCTAGAAATATTTGAATACTCAACACGAGTTTTACTTTTTCTTTATAATTTTCGACCATGGTGTAATTCTTTCTGTTGATAGTATTTACAGAGCAGCCTTCAAATTATTAATATGATTGATATAGTGGAGCAAGCTTCGTTATCAATAATACAAAGAAAAATTTTCAACAAAAGAATAAAAAATATTCAAGAGCAGTATGTTGTTTGATGGAAATTATTTTCTTGCTGATGTTTCAGAATGGCTCTCTAACACCTGAGAAGAAGAACCGTTCGAGACCACCGAGTTACACAGGTGGGGATTCACCCATAACATTACGCTCGCGTTCATCCACATGCGATAGTTTACAGTTAGGAAGTAGTCCTAATAACATTAACAGACAAATGCCTCCTACCCCTCCCACACAATTCAAAAAGCCAGGTAACACTATTATCGATAGATGTGAGTGTGGTACTTGTAACATTGTTGTCAACTGTTTATCTTAGCTGGTTCAGTTTTTTTTTTTTCACAGAGGCTTTTTACAATATTCATTGATATATTTAGCAACAAAGTGGTAAATTATGCAGGTATAAACGTATCTATTATTCAATCATGAGTTTTTGGCTACAAAACGAATAACTTGAAAGTGAAATATGATTGAATGTCATCTGTGTTGAGTTGAACTTCTTTGAAAATGAAATTTTGAGAACTCATTCTTTTCTTGTTGGCAAAAGAATTATTTCCTTGTTAGGGGTATGGGGCATTTTCTCACAATATTGCATTCCAGTTTTTGCAGATTGGATAACTAACAATCATCCATTAACTTTCTCATCAGACAGAAAATAACAATCATCCCTACCCTTTTCACATTTATTCAATAAGTGAGCAAGCACTGAATATTTTGTATAGGTAAGGTTGCATGCTTCAAGGTTGATTAAATTATGCATATCATTTGTTTTTGGTTCCATTTGTCTTCAGTCTTGTGAAAAGTCTCTGAGGTCTTTTATGTTCTGCTCAATTGCAATGTTCTTTGTGTGACGCATGCGGCTTCTATAATACCTATATCTTGTGAATATGTATAATTCAGATCCAATTCTGTAGTAAGTCATCGTTACTTTCTGTATTCCTTATTGAGTTATCTCGTCATTTAACATGATTCTATTACTTTAATTTTTTTGACGGTTTTTCAAAATATACTCTGATATCCATGAATTGATTTGCTACAAGAATTCATTCAAATAAGTAATTCACTTGTGTGAATTTTATGGGGATTCAACAGGCGGTTAGCGCCACCAATACAACTTTTCATTTTACTTGACGAGCATGTGCCAAGTTGTTGAAATCATTGGCTACTTATCTGAATATGTATAATGGCTAGTGATGCTAAGTATGTTACATCGTTGATAAGTAAACTCGCGAACTCAGTAGTCTATCGCTGCCAACGATGGTTGAATTGAAAAAAAAACAGGCCTACGGATTTGACACAAATACGTAGCAATATATTGTCGTGGAAGTGGTGTAATTTTACAATAGACTAGGTAGGGTGAAGCATGAGTAGATCTAATACAAAAAAGAACGAGTAACAGTTCATTCTATGAATCTCTCTGCAGGATTCAATAACATATATGAAAAAAACTGAATCGTTTCACTCTGAATTTTCATGAACACTCAACAAATATATAACGACCAAGAAAACGGCCAAAAGAACTTCGACATTCGTCATCTAACAGCTAGAATTTCAATGTGTTTTCTGATAATCCTAATACCGGTTTGTTATTCTTCAAACATGATATTCATGTTGAAAAGTTGGTTGGTGATGATAATATTTGAATTTAAATAATAATTGGCCAAAGTTATCGGATAGAAAACTCGGTTGCTGTACTGGGTGTGAGAAACTCAGGTGGTGCTAGCCGTTTCAAGGTTTTCATGAAACTATGGAATATTTTATTTAACCAAACTCTACCAATTTTTCTCTGGCAGTTATGATGCACAATAACAAAAAAAGGGCGGCTCCAATGCCACCGCCGAGCAGTTCCATGCAGTACGGAACATTGCCCAGTAGCCACAGTAGGACACCGTCCGATCCAATGTCATTCGGGTACCATACTCTAAGTCATACTCATAAACGTTCACCGAGCAGTGATTCTAGTTCGAGTAGATCTGTGATACCAATTGGTGAGTATCTATTATTGTGAACTAATTATTTTCTCATCAGTCATCAGCAAATGTTTCCTCTCTCTCATTTTTTTTATAAACCATATAAAAACTATTCGGAAAATAAATCGGCCTGCTCAGAAAACGTGAGAAATTTGAACAGTTGTGTAAAAACCACGTAATATTGATGAAGCATCCTGTATATTTCAACACTATTGAATAACCGTTGACTTATCTGAGTACGCATTCAGTGAGCCTGTGTAATTATTCGAGGTGTTAGTTGCTATTGTTATGAATTGAACTTTTCATGACTCAGTTCTGTCTCATGCAGAGTGCTTTTGGTTGTCAGCAAAAAAACATGGATTTACTTTATATATCATTATCAACTCGAACGTGTTTCACTGAAATATTTGAATAATTCACGTACTCATCACTCACTAAATTTAGATTCTCAATTTAGTATTATTTATTCACAACGAAAAAGAATTACTAGTTTGGTGGACACGCTGAACAGTGTTAGTTGCAAAGCTGTCAGTTGCAATTCTTAGGACAGTGTACATTGCTGAGAGGTAATGTAGCAAGATGTGTTTATTTTCTAATTGACTCACTTGATTATGGATGAATAGAGATATAATTTTTTATTTCATTCTCGACATTTCTTAGTGTGAGACTTTTGAAAACTCATAGAGCTGATTTTTAAAGCTGACCTCTACATTTTGGTTAGTAATTATTGTTTTTCGGAGCTTTTCTTGCCTTTTATCAATGATGATTGGTGCCAGTGAACATTTCAGATTGATTGATCAAAGATTGACTTGCGAAAAGAGTCCAGCGGAACAAATGTTAGTCCGGAACACCATATAAAAGTTATGGTCCTTACTCAATATCAATGATAAACTATCTAAAACCTCGACATTTCAAGCGCTAGCTAATGGTTGTACAGTCAGTCAGTCATATCATTCATCACATGTTGAAAGCGACGTAATTTTAAAATCAGATCGATTAGCTTCTTCAAACTTCAGAGAATTGAACTCATAAAATTTGAAACAGAGGTGTCGTATGGATAAGTTATCAATCAGATATTGTTTCTTAAATTTGTGATTTGTATTTCTGTTTCAGTACTGTGTTTATAACTGTGATCTGTGATAGCGAAGAAATAATGATTTTCTTTGTATTAGAAATATATCTTTATCATTACAAGTATACTGTACTCTGACTTCCTCTTCCTGTCGTCCCCAGACTTCTTTCGCGAATCAACCTATATGTTATAGTATATATAGTATATTTGAAATGAATTATCAAATCAATTATAGGAACCAAACTAGTCATGGCAGACTGCAAGAATTCTGATAAATTCGCATCTGTGAGAAGACCTTTGAATCCTCCTCCTCCCGCACCTTCTAGTAGACTGTCAAATGGAAGATCAACAGAAAGTATAACATCCATGACATCTGATATTGATGTCACAGGAATCACACATAATCCCATCCCCCCACCAAGAAGGGTGAGTATCTTTTTTCTTTCTATGGGCGTGGCAGTATTGACATGTTGAAAGTCCATATCTATGGAGGAAAAAAATGATTAGTTAGTAATGATGGAAAAAATCAAAATTATTGAATTGAGACATGTTAGGGATTCAACATATAATTGGAATTATTATTCTAATTTGAGAGGTTATTATTCATATGGGGAAGGGAATATAACGTTCACTTCAGCATTTCTGTTATCTTACCGAATTTCTCAATCTTTGTTGTTTTGTATTTGTTTGTTTTCTTCTATAAACTAGGAAGCTAATTCTGAAAATATAATAAACATGAATTTATGAGGTGTCAGCAAACTGGGATTAATATTTTCAGAAATAGTAAAAACCTAGGCACTGAAAAGTATTGTCCTGTATTTTGTGATTGATTTGCAGAAACGGAGGTATCGTTTAACTGGGGATAGTGATTTTAACAATCTGGTAAAAAAGCTATTTTTGACTATAAGCTTTATATAATACTCACCTGCAAAGTGTGTTTTAGTTTGATAACATCATTACTTTGATAATCATAACAGACTGAACATTGTTTGAATATCAACTAGCCTGCAGACATACTATGCTTATATTAATTCGTGAAGAAAAATATTTCATAATTTCTATATAAATGAATTCTTAGTGAATCGTGAATGTTGTGATAATCAACAAAACCTACGTATCGATAAGCGAATGATAATCCATGTAATATCATTTGTTTGAATATTATTCTTCATTTTTGCATTCCTTGGCCTAATTGTCGAGTTAGCTATCATCTCTTGAAATAAATTGAAAGAATCCAGAAGCATATCTATATAGCATAGCATATCAGTTTCTTCCATTCAACAAGCTGAAGTTGTTTGAAATTGCATAGATCATTGAAACAAAATATTTTTCACATAAATGCTTGAATAAAAAAATACTTACCTATAATATATAATATAATTTCATTTGTTAATAAATTTATATATGAAGTGACATTTGACATTCACCAGTGCACAAATTGTTGTTTTCTCTGACATATACCCCTGCAGGAACAATATTTCAGTACAGTTTCCCTTCCGTTTATTTTAGTTTTGTGAGCTTTGGTCATTTTCAAATTTTTGTAATAGCTGCAATATACCGGATGACCCGGAACCAATTCATCCTTTATATCTCAGTTGTTATTCTGGTGAAATATTTCAAATTCGATACATCGATTTCTTGTCATAAATCTACAATTCAGCCTGTTCAAGACTGAATATTTCTGACTGGCAGTACACCCAACTTTTTTATTTCGAATGCAAATTGTTTTGAGAACTTCTCAACGGTGCATCACATCATCACAATCCATAAACTAGCGATGCGATTCTATTGAATTTTAACTTTCTGCATCCTTCGTAGTAGAACATTTCCAGTGTGTCATGGGATATTGAACAGTAGCATATAAGTCAGCGTACATACATAGACAAATGAGTGCAAAGTTTGATCTTCGTGCAAATAATCTGTAATGAAAAAGATGTCGCGATATCTTCATAACTTCATAATTGATGATTTTATAATGAGAACATGCATTATGAAACTCTATCGAATTGATGTTTATTTTTTTTGAAGATGCCATTTTTTTTTCACCCGTGAATCGGAAAATTCGTTCCAGCAGAAAAACGCAAGCTTGAAATGCTCGTTAATCTGTCAACAGTGTATTAGGTCGTGATACCCATATATCTAATAATTATTATATTGATTGTTCTGCCGCACTTTGATTCAGCCCCTTGTATTTTTTTGCATACAGTTGCACTGCATAGAAGAATATTTCTGTTACACAGTTGTACTGAATTGAAATGAAATTCAAGAAACGAGCAGATTTGGTACGTTCGAGTGTTTGAGAATAGTTTATTAAAACGTAAGGTACAGAAGGCAACATTCTAGCACGAGTCCGAAATTCGGAAATGACCTGCGCAGCATGCATACCAATCTGAAAAATCCAAAACAAAAAAAACACCTGAAAATCGTGTATCAATGGAGCTCAATTAATGAGTCTATTGAAGTGTCGAGACAGAGAAAACATTCAATACAACGAATGATTTTGGTTTGTATAATGTATAACGTTTTCTCCTTGTTAAAAACCGACCAAAAGTTTAGTTGCCAATTCAAACCCTGATAGTTGAACCAATACCAATATCAGCTATTCCGAACTCTAGGGGGGAGGCATGGGGCCATGCGTCTCCACCAGTGGATCTAGAGCATCTGAAACACATTGCGAGAAAGATCAAAATAACAACGGAGATATAGGGGGGATGGATGGAATTGTTGGTAGCAATAATTGGCGTTTCAACAGGATTTCTTTTCCTCAGTCGTCCGACTCTCCGCCACACAGAACGTCATCTAGTCCTATATCGACGACTTCGTTGTGTTCCCCCCGTTGCATGCCCGCCGGCAGGCTGTCGTACACCTCCAACGGCAACAACGGGCTGCGCAGGTGCAAGGCTCTGTACGATTGCGCGGCCGACAACGACGATGAGCTGTCGTTCAACGAAGGCGAAATAATCATCGTCGTCAACGAGCACACGGACGACGACAATTGGATGGAGGGGATGGTGGAAAACGAGCCGGACAGAATCGGCATGTTCCCCATCAGCTTTGTCCACATGCTGCCAGATTAGTTGGTGGGTAGCTCGCGGCAATTGGTGTAAAAGCAAAATATAGTATATTTTTGATGTAAAAAGTCCGAGGACTGGATGTAATAGAGAATAGACGATATTCTATAAGATGACTCACTGGTAATTTCTTATGTGTAGTTTGCTGGATAGACAGTTTGGTAACGTTGTTGAGAAATTTGGGCAGTTTCGTCTGGGTTGAAATTGGTTTTATATCAACACCAGTGCTTCGCACAATCGATGTATAGTATCGAAAAATAAACATTCTATGGTGCATTTCAAATCCATGAAAAGTTTGATAATCAATTTTTTTTTCAATCTAGAAATATTCGCATGGTGGGTGGAGCGCAGTTTTTGAGTAGGTATTCAGTGTTGAATTTGATTTGGTACAGCTGCAGTAGCGTAACTAAAATTTTTTGGCCCCGACGAAGAAGCCCCCCCCCCCCCCCCCTCATTATTCAACGCTAAAATGGTTTTGGCAGAGTTATTAATTAACTCTTCAAGAACTAATTTTTTGTCAGCTTCACTCTCGATGAATTTGATTCCTCGAATAACTTTTCATTAGTTTCAATTCATTAAAACATCTTTCAGCTGACGTAGATGTAATTGGCTTGGTAAAAAATATAAATAGGACAATGTAAACTCGTGCAGAGTCAAATAGTTATATTTAGTTAACAATAAATAGGCAAAACAGAATTTCTGGATTCAACTCTGCTTCCAACAATGTAAGCTTGTTTATTAATTGTAATTGGTTATCAATTGTTTATTGATTGTATTGATTTTTTTGGATATAGTCACAGCTCTATGCTCGCTGAAACATGACTTTGAAATATTCTTATATTTCAGTTTTGTTTTTTTTAAAGGATAAAGTAGTCCGACGAGTGGGCCCCCCAGCTTGGGGGCCCCGACGCATTGCGCTTACTTGTCTCATGCTAGTTATGCCACTGTTCAGCTGCAATCCAAAAATTCAATACCACCTATACATCAGCAGTTTTCTCCACGATCAACGGTTTTATTTCATGATTGATTCAGTATGCAGTAAATTCCGAAATTATTTTTTATTTACTTCTGATATGGTTTGATATATTCATTTTTCCAGTTCTCAAGATTTACATTATCTCCTCATTGTTGTACTGGTGAAATTTAATGTTATAATGTTCTTGTGCTTGCTTCTGAGTAAATTGATTGAATATTGGATTTGAATAGACTCCTAGAATATGGTTGATATTAGGACTTTCTATGTATCAATACTTTTACTATCAACTCTTTCGATTACGAGTGTTATCCCTTCAATGTCCTTCGTATTGTGTTCTTCGCTCAGTTGTATGTTGATCAAATATACTGAATAATAATAGCCTTAAAAGTATTAACTGAATCGTACCAAGAATTTATCTGTTTACTATGTAGAACATTATGTAGTATTTAATTTGTATATTTGTGTTATGTATATTTTGAATGCTGGTCGCCATAAATATTTATTGATATCTATTGGGTGGTTTTAGAAAAAAATCCACACTACAGTCGATGGCAGTATCGTAGTAGCTTCATAATTTTGGTTTTTCTAATGGACTTCATTAGCAGGGTAAAGTGAACAGCAAATTGAATTTGGCATTTCTAGAATGAATTGGAATAGTATCAATTCATCTACAATATTGATTAGAGTATGTGTTTTTAAGCCATTGATTTGTTCTGATTCTGTTCTGTGAATTAATTATGAAAGGATTAGGAATCAGTCGGGATTCATTTTTCAATTTTGTACTTTGTCAAACATTATCATCAACTACAAACATTAATTAAAAAAAATGGCGGCTGATAATATTGACAATTCCATAGCAGAATCCTCTGGTTTAGATGGCGAAACGAGCTCTCGTGAAGTCTTTTTTCTTGACATCCACGAGAGTTCTCAACCCTTCAAATTGGCCAAAAAAAATTGAGGCAGTTTTCATCAGAGTTGATATGATCAAATAGCTATATCGAATTCTTCATTCGACTTGAAATAGTTCTATTTAAGTATAATATCACCGATTTTAACTATCATTCCTGATTAAACATTTCGAAACCTCCTATTCAAGGATATCGCCTGGTACTGTCACGTATTTGACAATCGATAGAATCCCGACAACATGTCATCATGTTAAGTGCTGTGATTTCTGTTGACTTTGTCATCCCAAGGTCATGATCTAATCGTTTCAGAAAGAAATACAGATTTTAGGATTCCCCAGACTATTACCAACTTAGTTTGCTTCAAGTTCAATCTTACCAATGCCATACTTATTTCACTCTTCATTTCCATTTTGTAAATACAACTTCTTTCATTCTGTAAAACAAGATTTCTCCATGTTCATGTATTTTAAAAAAACATGTTTGTGTAATTGTATATTTTTGTAGAGATCTATTTATATATGAATCGTGTGTTGAATATTGTGAAACCAAAGAAAAAGTATTTATCACTTCTAAACATATATGAATTCAACTGTAATAATTGCCACTGTGTATCAGTTTTAAGGGTATCTGTTGATGATTTTGAAATTTTCGAAAATTCAAACCAAGAATTTGCCAGTTATAGGAGTGGGCAAACTAGTAGAAGTATTTTTCTAAAATATGAATATTTTTTGTGGAAATCTAGAAAAAGTAGATGTAAAATTGAAATGAAAGGATTTTAAAGGCCAACATTGATGGAGAGATGCGTTCTAACTGAAAAATCAACAATGATACTCATTTCATGACAAAATTTGAATACGTTGTTCAACCTGCGAATCTGGAGTTTGGTAAATTTAATTACCTTTGCTGTTTTTGTATCTCGTTTCCATTCCACGTTTCAATTTGTTTCAACTTTTCATCATCAATCCATCCGTAGACAGACAAAAAGGCATATTAGGTTGAAGTGGAAAACGTTTTGCTGTGAAAATCTTTCGAGAAACAATTTCTAGCTTAAATACACAACTGGAAAGTTTTTTTTCTGTTTCGACTTGATATCATAATTGACTTTTGACCTTTGGACTTCCGCGATGGGTCGCTGCCAAACTTCAGAACGCTCACAATTGAATTGTACTTTCTTCCGAGGATTTCTGTAGTGAACCCCAACTGTCAGTACCGAAATTGTGAAATTTTCATTATTTTTGATAGATTCATCCACGTTTTGTGCACGCTGACTATTGAGTGTACCAACAATTTATGTTCAATCATAGAAGTCAAAAATTTGGTCGGTGTGCAAACACACTGTTGATCGTTACTTATCATGGCTTTTGATGTATGTAATTTATTAAAGATAGCCATCAGATGTATTTTACTGTCGAGTATTGATGCTGTTGATTTTTGAAATACTCAATAAAAAATGTCTTTGAAGTCTCGCCGTTTTTATTCTTTCGTTTTACACCATTCACCATCCCATCAGTTCACGTTTCAATAGACTGTCATGGATCTCTCGAATAAGTTCGTAAGGTCCTCTTCAGATTGCTCTTTCGGTGCCATCTTAGTAATCCTTTCCTGAAAAAAAAATTTTAGAAAACTGACAACTTATGTATGTATGTTATGGGGGTGCGCGTATTTCAAAGTCAATGCAATTGTTTTATATTTTAGACGCGCCGCGACGCTCAGCTTATATTTCTTTATGGAATTATAAGTGAAAAACCCTCTGTATATGTGAGTTTTATATTTGTATATTTGATTAAATAATGATGAAATGAGTGCCATCGATAGCTGTAGAAGAGCGTATCAATGCATTCACCATTCGTATTTCATCATGACTACGATGTAGGGAACAAATGTTGAAGCTTCTCTACTCAAATGCCATCTTATTTATTCTGCCAAAACGGAACGGACAGCCAGCTTGATGATAACAGGATTTTCTTCATCATAGCAGAAAATCAATCTTATGTGAACCGTTAGATGGCAACACAAAAAATCCCAGAAAGAACAGTATTATTGATAATTGTACAATCACCCGACATTGATTCAGAAGTAATTATGTTCGTAATTATATATGTGTTGAAAACACCAACCGCAGTTGGACCGAAATCTACAAAAATGTCGCCATCTTCTGGGGAGTTTCATAACTATCAGGCCTTTATAGCGGTAAAAGCCGTTAGCGTTTTGGCAAAACAAATCACCATCATCTGACTTTACCATTCTTATGTACATTGTTATCATGACTGAAACAGCGTACATAATGTATGTACGCTGACTTAAACATTGGCAAGAGGCATTCAAGAGGCAATATGAATGATAGTACATGGGGCGTCATTTTATTTACCTGTAAACTGTAAGTCTTCATGGATTTATAATTTTTTGATGAATATTCGAATAACCTCCGTTGGGTTGGAGCAAAAGAGCAAAAATTCAACAAATTATGAATCCATCAAAACTTATATTTAATAGGTGAATAGCTACAATGGAGCTGGGTCCTGTCATTCCCATTGCCTCTTGAGCATTATGATGTTCTTAGTGCACTTTGATTTAAATATCTTGAAATATTTGAACGCTTTCATTTCGATGATACGGATGAATGAAATATTTGTATATATTTTCGTAATCAGAAGAAACAGCTATTTCAAGATATGAGATAATATACAGGGTGTTCCATTGAAAAATATTGACAACATGTCAGAATATGACATTCGCCAAAATAATGTTGAGAATAATGGCCAATAAAAGCTCTGAAAATTGAGAAATAAAATGTGAAACGTTTTTATTCGGAATAAACCCCTGTAGGTGGGGTGCAATAATACGGGAAAACTCTATACGTACAGTTTCATTCAACTTGATACGGCTATGCACGTCAAACACCAAACAATTTGGGAACGATAGTCCAATTGACTTCAAGATGGATATGGACTACATAGCATATGATAAAGAATACAAAAAGTAATCAGAGTAAAGTGTAGTAGATGGTAAAATGTCAGACACTTTATACAACACACCTGTGGAAGAGTTCCTTCGACCAGCTGAGGAATGTCATCTTTCGAGTAGCCCAATGCGGTTAGACCATTCTCAATTTTCATGATACTCATGTAATTTCTCACAGTGTCAGCCAAGATCTTTCCTGCATCAGCTTTCTTCGCGTTTCTTATATCAGTACCCAACATCTCTGCTGCTTCCAGATGCCTCTCAGGACACGTTGGTGCAATGAATTCGAAAACAGCAGGAGCTGTCATCACCACTGACAGGCCATGTGGAATTATCGGGTGATCGACACTGAACGAAAAAAAAAAAACATCACATAGACAATCTAGTTCACTAGACTCGAAGTTACAGATTTCAGCATAAATTTCTTCGGCTATTATAAAAAATGAAATAAAAAAAATAAGTCATAATGATAAGTAATAAAATATCTCTCAAGTTCTGGAAATATACATGATAGATATATATTCCCAACGAGATATTACCTATAATCATTTGGCAGAAAACTTCGGACGTTTCCGGATATTGGGTAAGAAAGTCCATGAGGTAAATGTACTCCTGCATTTCCAAATCCTACACCGGCCATAGTCGAAGCCAAAAGCATTTGTGACCTTGCTTCTAAGTCATCAGCATGGAAAACTGCCCTGAAAAATAACATTTTCTGCATAATGTTTCACACATTTCATGCACTGTGGAAACCGGAATTAATTGATTTTTCTTTCATTCAGTCATGACGCATTTTTCAATTATATTAGAAATATGCATGCAGGATGAAACGTTTTTGAGTAAAAACGAAGATGACAGATCGAATAGAAACCCCTCTAATCTATTCCATATTTGGATAGGGATTTCAACGTTACCACATACACGATCTCTGCCTTTTTTTATAGATACTTCCACAGTCGATGTTCCGCGAACATCATAGGTTTCCCTTTCATGTTGTTAACAGATGAACACAAAAAGTATACTGAAATATATTTTAATATGCAACACAAGAACATTCAAGAACATTGAACTTAATAATGCTCTATGATTGCATTAATTCGAAATCGAATTGAAAACTTTATATTCGGACTTTTCAGGCTTTGTGAGAAGGCGAGGAGCGAAATTAGAAATGAATCATAATGTAAAGCTGTCTTGCTATAGAATATTCTATAGGTAAGATCGCTGAATCTGATGTTCTCTGTTGGTCAATCGTTAATGGTAATCAATATTTGGACAAGTTTCCAAAAAAGGAAAATTACTCAATGCTTGGAACAAAAAATCTAATGATGATTCTCCAGGAAAAATCTCATTGCCTTGATATTATGAGTATATGGTTTATTTTTGCTCACAGTTCAAAGTTCTACAGGTTTCATATCATTTTTATATTCAAAGGCTAAATCCACTGCGTTATTCTCATTTTAGACCATGGCGGAGAAAAATGTTACGGCGGGTCAACACCAAGGCCAACTCAACCCCTCTGTCAGATTTATTGGGCACATTTGTGAAAGAATCTTCAAACTCCATAACAGTGTCCCACACTGTATGTGTGTTTGTCATTACGTGTTCTGTAGGTTATCTGAAAAGTTCATCGTTTGTTTCTGATGATCAATATTATTTCAGATTTCTACATTAGACTTTGATAAAAGTGACACTTCGCCTTTTCATTAACATGAATAAAGTCGATTATAATTATTATTATTATTATATACTTTCCGAATGTATCAGGATAATTTGTTTGGTAGTTATACCTTCGCAGTTTTCCTGACGTCTTACCTTTCAAAAAATTGTCTTATGGTATTCAAAGAAAATCTGGCCCAAACATCCGATACAGGATTCCTCCCCTGATAGCCAGGCCTGGATTTGGGATTATCTGGACAAGGAGAACGCTCATCATAGGGAATAGCAGTGAACGATTCCAGAGCATGGCAAAACACATCGAATCCTGAATAGGCAGCCACTCTTTCTGGCAAGGTCAGAGTGTGAAGTGGATCGATCATACCGAGAGAAGGTCTCAAGGATCTATGAGATATACCAGTTTTGGCTTTGAGAGGCAGGTAGTCGAATACACTCACACCCGTAGTTTCACTGCCCGTTCCAGATGTTGTTGGGACTGGAAATATAACAAATTTGATTGCAGGTGCCTTAGAATACATATGTGAGCCATTTTCGGATATCTCCAGAAGTATTTGGAATTTTTCCTACTACAAAATCATTATTTTTTCTATCTCATCATTTCATCTGTGATATTATTATTGAAGGGAGATAGTGAAGTACTGATGACATCAAAATTGAGGTTCAGTAAGTACACAAAATGTTGCAGACTGATTCTATATACTCTTCAATTCATTTCAGTGGATTTACAAAATGTAAAGCATACATATATTCAGTGTGTCATTTGGTTTAAGTCCGGAAGTGATTCCTGATCTTGTTATCCAACTCTAACAACAACATATATGTAGTTCAGGAATATATTTACTATTTATTTTGTAATTTGATCTGAGCCTGATTCCTAGGGTTGAAAGGAAGAGCAGAATTCTGTATTCTTCGAATGTGTGTGGCTAAATTCCGCCCTTTTGTACCAATGGTATAAATAAAAACATATAATTATTATTATTGATATTATCATTAATACATGAACACAGTATCCATGAATAAAACTTAAAAACACTACTACTGAACTTACTAGCAATTAACTGCTTCAGTGTGACATCAACAAGTTTTCCTTTTCCAATAGGAGCATTAACGTAATCCAGGAACTCTGCTTCTGGATCACACGAAAATAAATTAGCTACCTTGGCAGTATCCATGACTGAACCACCTCCAACAGCAATAAAGGAATCGAAATTTTGAGACTTGGCAAATTGTATTGCTTCCATCATACTTGAAATACATGAGAAATGAAAGCTAAGTTATGAAATTAAATCAGAATTTACCTTTTCTCAGTGGGTTCAACACGGCATTTGTCATAGACTTCGAATTTCACACCATTTCTAGTCAAAGAGTCGATGGTGGTTTTGACTGGTTGGAGATTGACCAAATATGGGTCCGTCATCACACAAACTTTCATTGCTTTCATATTGACCATATCCATTCCAACTTCTCTGGTGACCCCTTTTCCATATCGTACCGTCGAACATATCATCTAAAATTCATACATTCAAAAATAAATTTGTGACCACGAGACTTCACGTCACTTCAAAGGCATAGTCTTTGGAAGGCAATGGGGCATTGGAGCTGACACATATCCTTCCGACATTCGAATGAGCTGGGCACTTACACCTACAAGAAAAGCGGAAGGAATTTACACTTCATATTGGGTACTCACAATTATCATTCCATACAAGCATAAGATGGGTTATTTGTACATACGTATTCGAAGCTACTGCCGACAGGAGATCAAAAATTTTTGACCGTGTATTCATATTCGGAGACTGAAATAAGAAAACACAATCACACTATGAGCATAGATTAAACATACATCATCTACTATACGAGTAACTCGAGAATGAAATGTTCCCGACATTTCGGATGCTGAACCTGATTAAATTAATCACTACGAATACACAAACATCTATGTTTGTTTTGTTATCTAGTGATGAAATACGTTCATCAACAACCGAATTCATTTAGTGAATTGAAATAAGCAAGATTTTGGAGTAGGTATATACTCCACTTGCCCTTATCCCTCACCGATTCTTCTC
This sequence comes from Gastrophysa polygoni, assembly GCA_963576655.1. Lineage (NCBI taxonomy): Eukaryota > Metazoa > Arthropoda > Insecta > Coleoptera > Chrysomelidae > Gastrophysa > Gastrophysa polygoni. The sequence goes on from OY755085.1 coordinate 4,558,480, forward strand.
ATCAGCTACTCATATAATTATTCAGCATATACAGTGCGTCAAATTAATGAGCTACCAGTGGAAACATCTTGGAGATGAAAATGGATATAAAGAAAGATTCTAAGTCACAAGAAGTACAGTTTGGGTTTTCTTTCTAGTGCCCGAAAGTAGGAAGCGGATTGTCAAAATCTGATTCGTTCTATTTTCTTCCCGATGTCAGACTGAATAGCAAGTATGAAAGAAATATTCATGTTATCTATACCTACATACTCAAAGTAGACTGATAAAGTTCGTACGTCAAACATGCAAATTTGAAAATTGAATAATGGGTTTATCGTTGAAATTTAGTTAAAGTGAGATTTGGTAACATATTCAACAGTCGCGACTGATCAGAAGATTGCAAGTGATGGATGATAAAAAATAACAATAGAATCTACATCGTTTTCGTTTGCATAAATTAGATATCATGTGATCATTGGAATGTGAGAATTGATTTCATCTCAGTGACGTAGGTATATACAGTGTGTAAAAGCCAAATGGAATAAATTCATTATTTCGGTTACTGTACATATTTATAAAAAATCCCGAAACACGTCAAATTTAAATTATAACTTGACATTCTTTAACGTGAAAATGCAACCCCTTCAACCCCCTTAGAATGACAGGTACAACCCCCAATTTTTTAAATGGGAAGTATAGGCTTGTGATATATCATTTGAAAGGTCTCTTCATTCTCTATTCAAAAATGTTATTGTTTTTAAATTTAATGCAAAAATTAACATAAAAAAAATTAATATCATGTTGTTACCGAAATTCGCTACAATACAATCAAAAACTAAAATGTAATGCAAAACGTAATAAAATGTAGAACACGAAAAAGAACTATGAATGTTAATGAAGTAGATGTTCAAAATGTTCTCCGCGAACGTCTTGGCAACATCCTAATCTCAAATAAAACTGTCTTCTAACATTATTTAACATATCAGGCGTGATCGACCTAATCGCAAGCGTTATTCGTTCTTTTAAGTCATTTAAATCAGAAGGTTTAGTTTTGTACACATGGCTCTTCACATATCCCCATAAAAAGAAATCTAATAATGTAAGATCAGGTGATCGCGCTGGCCATTCAATCGATCCTCGCCTCCCTATCCACCGATTGGGAAATATTGTATCGAGGTACTGCCGGACATTAAGTTGGTAATGTGGTGGTGCTCCATCCTGCTGAAACCATATCGTATTCGCTGGAACTTGAGGATTACCTGGATCAGGATATAAATTTGCCAACGTTGGAATGACATCATTTTGAAGTAGTGCCAAATAATTGTTGCCATTCAAGTTGCCCTCAATAAAAAAGGGACCAATTATATTGTTCCCTACAATCCCTGCCCAAACATTAACCTTTTGAGGGTATTGAGTGTGTTCTTCTCTCATCCAGTGAGGATTTTCCGTGGACCAGTAGCGGCAATTTTGCCGATTAGCATGACCGTTAAGTAAAAAAGTACACTCATCAGAAAACATAACGTCTTCTAATTGGATAATATTGTTATCCAACATGTCCATCATTTGCTCACAAAAAGAAGTTCTCCTATCAAAATCGTCTTCCATGAGCTCCTGAGTAGGTATCATCTTATACGGATGCAATTTATTTTCTTTTAATATGTTTGCTATCGATGTATGGCTAGCATTGAATGTAGTGGATGCCTGTCTACTCGATGTATGTGGGTTTTCCTGAAACTCAAGCAACACATCTAATTTGAGTTCATCACTCAGTGCATTAGCAGCTGCTTTTTTTATCTGCCTTACATGACCAAACTCGCGAAACTGCTTTTCTATTTTACTTATTGTTCCTTGGGATATAGGCGGTAAATTAGGAAATTTCTCATGAAATAGGCGAGTTACTTCCCGTTGTGTTCGGATGTTATCTCCGTAACCAATCATTTGTAAAACTGTTATTTTATGCATTTCCGTTAATCTAACCATTTTTCAGAATTGAAATGAACAAACTCTATACTCAAATTACAACAATGACAACTTAAATAAAACAATTTACTACTGCTTGTTAAAATAGCGTTGCCACGGAAATTCTTTAAAGTTTTTTAATGGTTACCATCTAAAAACCACATTGCTACGGTTTTTGTTCACTTTCTCATTATCAAGACCTGAACGGGAAATAAGTTGTAAGTAATATTGTAATAAGTTCCGAGTATATTTTAGCGAATTTCGGTAACAACATGATATTAATTTTTTTATGTTAATTTTTGCATTAAATTTAAAAACAATAACATTTTTGAATAGAGAATGAAGAGACCTTTCAAATGATATATCACAAGCCTATACTTCCCATTTAAAAAATTGGGGGTTGTACCTGTCATTCTAAGGGGGTTGAAGGTAGGGGTTGCATTTTCACGTTAAAGAATGTCAAGTTATAATTTAAATTTGACGTGTTTCGGGATTTTTTATAAATATGTACAGTAACCGAAATAATGAATTTATTCCATTTGGCTTTTACACACTGTATTTGAAGCGTAAGACTATATTCTTCACACAGTTCACATGTGGTTCATGTGTTTATTTTCTTTTTTGACTATAGCGAATGGCGATTTTTGACAGAACAAATTCAAACACAAACACATTTTTGGAACTAATTATAATTATTTTAAACTATAAGCGCAATAACATTATCAATATAAATAATAAAACTTAAACACTAGCTATCTTTCTATCGAATGGTTTGTAGTAGGTAATGATAGTTGTATTCAAATAGAATCAAGCATTCAGGCATCAAAATGAATATTCTCATCATATGAGAAAAATAATGCGGGAAGCTATGTCTGGGACACATATGCAGCTATCAACGTAGTTTCGAATAGGTATATTTTAATATGAGTCGGTCAAGAGATATTTACAATTTGCGTTAACAAATGATACCATTTCGTAGCCCTAAAAAACAATTACACTACAGTTATGGAATAATAATATTAATATTATAGATACGCTCAAGTTTTAAGTGGAATGGACGGTAGGAGTCGCAGCAAATTCATAGCGACTGAATGTTGGAGTTTTAGGTCCAGAAAGGTCTTCGGACAGAGGTCTATACACAGATCCACTGTGTTTCTTCTCCCCATGGCCAGTAGTCCATAGAGGGATCTTCAACCTAGGAAGATTAGCTTTATGCATCTCAAAGCCGTTGTTCCTCCTGAGTATGCAAAGAGTTGCTGTTACTGCTACGGTAAGAACAACCAATGCACTGAGAACGAACACCGAAGTGATCGAGAGAATGTATGAAGCTCTTGCCAAAGTCTCTTCATGCATATCTTTGGCTAATGGTTGTTCTTCAACGTTTTCGTTCTCGTATTCGTCATCATAATCTTCGTCATCTTCGCCATCCTCCTCGTAATCATCATTAGAAAAGTCAATGATTGAATCCGTTGTGATTCCATCTACCATTTCGGGTAGCATCGGAACGTATTTGGAAGTTATGATTTCTGGACATACGTTATTATGGAATTCCCTCCATTCCATGGTACTAAATCCATCGATGTCCTCGCCGAAGGTTCTTTCAGAGCCGGTGTAAAGATTTTTGGTGTATTCTATTGGGGAGACACCTCTCAGTTCCAACTTGTGGATGAGGTGGCAAAGCTTATCATCGAAAATCAGAGGATTGTTGTTCAAATCGATAACTTCCAGACCAGGCATGACATCGATCTCGTCTTCATTGAGTGTTGCGAGTTGGTTTCCTCCAAGCAAGATTTTACGCAATGATGCAAGAACAGTGTTGTTGTTTGCCCAAAGTTTCGTCAGTGAAGCATTCCTTGCATCGATTCCTCTAAGAACTCCATTAGCAGCGAATACCTCAGGATTGAGAACCATTAGAGGATTGCCAGCTATGTTCAGAGTTTCGATGTTCTTGTTATTTTTGAAGGTAGCTGGACTTAGATAGGCTATTTGATTGTAGGAAATGTCCAAAAGCTTCAAGCTACTGATAGGATCGAAAATGTTATCAACGTTCCTAAATCCATTATGGGACAGTTCCAAATTGATCATTCCTGCCATATTTTGGAATACAGAACTATGCAAATTCTTCAAACCACAGTTGTTACATGAGAAAGTGTACGTGGTGAATACCTTGCCATTTTTGAGGAAAAAGCGTGGCAATGTTTCGAGACTGTTGCCATCCAATGTAATTTTGATGAGATTCTGATTGTCTGAAAATACGTCATCGTCGAGCTTGGTCAACTTATTGTAGGAAAGGTTGATAACAGACAGTTCCTTCATGTGCCCTAGAGTTTTGTGCGAAATATTCGCGATGTGATTATGACTGAGGATGAGTTCATTGAGGGTTGACAGTTTCACAGCAGACTCTTCGTCAAACGTTTCCAGCTGGCAATTCTTCAGAGACAAAGTTTCGAGATTCTCAGAAGTATTCAAACGGAAATGTTTGATTGGATTATTATCGAGATACAAACTGTTGAGTTCCTGATTGTTGATGAAAATAGTAGCTGGTAGCTTGAAGATTTCGTTGCTCGATAAGTATAGTTCTTCCAATTCGAACAGCTCGGCAAATGTTTCGATTTCAACATTCTTGATGAAGTTGCCAGTAAGGTTGAGGAAAGTTAGTTTCAACAAGTTGTTCAAATTCGGAATTTGTTCCAAGCCGCATTCGCCGAAGTGAAGTTCTTCCAGCGTTCCAGACGAAAGGTCTGGACTATCTTCAAAGCGACACCCGTGGAATTTCACCCTTTTGGTATTGTTGAACACCTTGGCATCAATCGACCCGATTCTGGAATTGATGAATAGGATGTCGTCCAGGTTCTTGAAGCCACTGAAGGCTGACTCTTGGATCTGATAGATATTAACGTTTTCGAGACTGATCACGTTGACCATGGTCTTGCTGATGTAGTGGAACGTGGTCGCATTGAGAACTAGAGGTCGGTCGCAGTCGATGATCTGCAGGCGGCTGGGCAGCTTGCTGAATTTGCATTTGCACTGGTCGATGCAGAATCGCGAATTCGTCGGTAGCGGCGGCACTGCAGACGCCGCCGCAAAGGCGGCCAATACAAGTGTCCAGATTTTCATTTATCTGCAAGGAACACACAATGATTATTCTGATTTTCTTCACGAATTATGAATGATTATTCATACAAGATTTCTTGGCATATCATTCATTCCTTAGGTAATGCGTAGGCTTTGCAATCATATTCGCTTCATTCTAATGTTCCGGGATGTCGAGTGAATATAGAGGTTACTTTCGGCAGGATGTGGCAAGAAAGGTCTTGACAAGGCAATTCAACGATTTTGCGGTTACTTCCAAGGAACAGCAAACCCACTCGAAGTTACCACTCGAACACATATTTCACATTATCCTTACTATCTTTCGTCTCGACTATTCCCCGTCCTAACTGTCACACTGACAAAAAATAAATAAGAACTGGCGAAGAGAGTAGTATAATGGATTTTTTTTTTAATAGTAGAGGCAGGCAAAATTTTCCATAATATTTATCAAAGTTCACAATTCCAAACCGAGAAGGTGCAAGGTGAAGCACAAGTATATGCTATTACTCCGTCATGAATACCGAACGTTGAACGGATCACTCACCATCTTCCCTACCACTGAATAATTCAGTGGGTGCGCAAAAAAGTGGGTCCAGAAAGTGAATTGCGAAATATTAAAAATCTGCACAGTCTGCAAGTTATTTTTTAAGTGGGATATCCTCTCATCTAGAGGTTAAGGGCATATGTTTATGAGAACTTTTCTTCTTAAAATGAGCTAAGGGACCATATCCTATAATTTTAGCCATCGATTAAATAACACCCTGCACAACTTGGATTCAAAATGCAATTCGTGCTTGTTACAGAAAAGTATCACCGACATCAAATTGATTCATCACAAGCGACAGCTTATGATCAGTATCATTTCTTATTTAAGGTACGTCATCCAAGACGTACCAAAAAATATTGGTTGAAGAATTTCATCACAAGAGGTAAACAGTGTTTCAGTGCCATATGCATTTCGAAACTAATGGCTTATGATTCATTTTTTCAAAAAAAAGTCCGATCGTGAAGTTTCTAGAATTGGAGTGATCTATATATTTATATATATATATTTATATATATTGTTTTGACATTCCATCTATGCTTTTCCGACCCCAGCAACCGATCTATTATTCTTTCCGCTCCAGTACAGTTCAACGAGGACATTCATCCAGGTTGTAACTTCGATTAGAGCATTCCAGCGTCCTAAAACATAGAGCATTCCGAATGCTCTGAGTGTGTTGACATAGCTGAGAACTTTTCTGTAAACCTTATTCGAGAATAATAGATGAGGATATTGTTTCAATGTTTTCTCGGAAATCTAAAAACATTAAAAAACGATTGGAAAATTACTTATCTAAAATATGTTTGTGACTTAACATAAGAAGTTCCTCCTTCTTTCAATATACATGTCAACATTTCTTCGAATTGCCATTATGAAAATGAAAATGTATGTGCGATGTGTATATGCAGATCGATTGAATTCAGTTACTCTTACGTAAACCAGAAAAATATGACAAACATGATCTTTACTAGAAAGCAACGCTATTGTACTTTTGCATGATGCAGGTTGCTCTATGATAATGTTCAGTTCACCAGAATCAGGAATGAATACTGAAACTCCTGACTACCACTGTATTCTTGTGCAAGGAAATAAGAAAACTAGACCTGCAACAAGGATATCCGTAAGCGTTTCTTGCTATATTATCTCGTTTATATAATAACCTCTTGAATCATATAATAATTATTGTTAGTTCAAGTTCATTTGGTCAAGTAGTATGGGAAACCACTATTATGGCAGGGTGCATGGTTCCCATTGGTCGATGAGGTATTCCACACAAAGAATACTCTCGAAATACGAGGTGTTAAAAGGAGATGTACTCGTATCATCTCGAAAATCTCAAATAGAAACTCGAAAAAAACGCGATCGATAACTAACAGGTGTTAGGCTCAGTGATGACCAGTATATAAATCGGTAGGTATTTTTCCGACTTGCCTGGTCAGTGGCATCTCCAGAAACATTTATTGCTTTTGTTCCCACAAGTTATTGGCATTGTTATTGTGCAGTAAAACTGCAACAGGCGATTCGAAATGATTCCTGGTAGTGGGTTGAAAGCTCGTATCAAGTTACTCTTTCCGATTGAAGTCATTAACTGTCGTCGATAAATCATTCAAATACGTTTTTTGTGTTTAGTTTCAGTTGATTATTCACTTGAAGCCGATCATTCAAAGGAAGGAATGACGATCAACATTGGTTATCGGATTGAATTAAAATGTTGAGAGCATACACCGCGACTTTCTCATTTGCATATTTGCTGCTCAATGTAAATAAAGAATGAAAGGCACTCACATGATGAACATGAATGGAACAACAACGAACATTGAAGATTGGTGAAGGTTGTCTATCAACAAAGTCGATTAAAATATGTTGATTAATCTTCTGCGCTAAATTTCAATAATCTCCATAATGAATTTCTAAATTCAGAAAAATCAGAAGCATGCAGACATCATAAAGAATCCTATAGGTTTTTCAATGGCAATACATGCACAACAGTTTGCTCTGCTCAGAATATGTGAGATATTTCCACATTATTCCCTTAGGCTCCGCTATACGCTGTTGTCACTAAAAAGAGTAGCACTGAATCGTACAAGTCATTTCCCAAATTTCATTCATCGGTGGAGTCGAATCTTTTCTTGGCTGAACCATTTTTTCAATTCATAAATTCACTACGATATGTTGATTTCTGTTGAGATGAGAATAACATACATTCCAATATTCAGACAACAAATGTGCGATGTTACACAATACATGTGCAAATGAAATGGATTGTGATTATTAGTTCATAAGTGTGAGATTATTGTTTGTCCAGGGTCATAGTTCAATTCAAACAAATCAGCGCCTGCTCTTCATCGAGGTGATAGGTGAATCAACGACATCAGACTTTGATAATTGGACCAGTGGGTGAATTCCACTACCGATCTGAGAACAGATTGATTGAGACTATTGTAGAATAGGGGGTGCTCAATGTGATAGATATCGAATAACAAAACAAAACGTGCGAGATTGATAACACCTTTTGACATTTATGGTTCATGCTTATCTTAAATAAACATTGCAGCAAATATTTCGACTTCAGGCGTCTGTATTCTACATTGCACCACAGCCCTAAAAGGCTAATGATACCTACTGCCTCCGTATGCAGATGTCTTTTCGTTGGTTACATAGGAATGCAGATGCCCCACGCTTACGCCACTTATAACAACAAGCCGAATGAACGTTTGTAGAAAATGGAGACAGGTGTTAAATTTTTTATGAAGATAAAATGACTAATTCAAAGTCAACAGCTTATAAATGTTGATTTCTGAAGGTTTCAGCTATACACCTATCGAGACATTCAGAGATAATTTAGTTGATCGTCTGATGTCTCAACATATCATTCAGAAACTTTCAAGTGACGTGTATCATTGGAAGGAAGTAGCAGAACAATCAGGAATGAAAATTTTGCATCTCTAAATGACATGCATTCTGACTGGTACTGTATGATCCGCTGATAGTATATTATCGATACCTATATTGGGTAACTACCTCTATGAAATTTTCCTCGGAAAACAAATTTTTTACTGAATCAAGTGAAAATTAACCTCCTAATAACCTCTCATGAAGTGAATTCACTGCTTCTTTTACTGGCAATGCACTCATTTACGCAGAAATAAGGTGTTTACAATATCAATATTGGGAAATAATTAGAAGGCTAGAAAGTTTTTCTTCAGAAATGAGAAATCTGAGAAACCATATTCTGAGTAATTAGGTAAATGTTATTGTTCGTTTTGTACAATTACCCATATATACACCTATCCATCAAATTCAAAGTAGGTACGTAGCACAGTGTGCACATCAAAATATATTATAGAGACAACCTTGGATACCACCCGATAGAATATTCAATGAATTAATGCCGTTTCGAATGAATAAATCACTATTAGTTACCTACTCCAAATTATAATTTATTTCCAAATGATAACAATGGCGGCACTCGAAGCCAAGAACGTCTTGTGACAATTATAATATTAGTTTTATCAAATCATGATATAAATCATCACGTTCGAAAGAGTATATAGTGCTATGAGTCATTTGACCACTATTTGATGTCACACATGAAAGAACAATAGTTATTATAATACCAATGATTCTCAATGTCGAACAATAAAACACAAGCATAACGAATAGTTCATTGATTCCAATATTGATTAGAAAATGCTGATGGATATTTATCTATAGTAAACGCTATTAAGTAGGTAGGTAGGTACCGTCACAGATGTACAGTGAAGACAACAAAATATGTTTACCGTAACGTATGCGTAACGTAACAAACGTTATGGAATGATCATGTCTTCAGGCAGACTATTGGTCGACAGACGACATTCCAAGAGTGAATCAAAATTAGGCAACAGAGAGCACATTTCAAACTCATTCAATGAATGGTGTAGGTATATACCTATTCACTATTACCCTATGAAATTTCAACAAGCATTTTGTCGTTTAAATAGCTTCCGTTTATTGCAAGTCTTATTTTTTATTAATTCTCCCAATCCAACGTATTCACTGATCAATGAGAAATTTCAAAGTAATCCTAGCATGAATCGATTAGATAAAAATCAATCAATATTCAATTGAACAATTTTTTTCATACACCATTGAGGAAAGAGGTACCTAGTGCTAGATTTTTTGAACCCCATAAACGAAACATAGCTCGTTTTTTATCCATATATCTACGCCACTGTTTACAATTTACAAACTTGACCAAGTGAGTCAACGTCTACTTGGACATTTTTGAAAAGGGTAGGTGCCTCATTCCTGGAAAATCCTCTCCGTTAGGAGTAAAAATAAAGGGTGTCTTGCATTGATATGAGATGTTTTTTTTTTCATACACAATGATGCCACTTCGTCATCACGTATCTACTTATATAGTACCAACATTCTGAATATATTTTTGTATTTTATATAACAGGGTTCAACTTGAACCACAGATAAACCAATAACTAGACTGTCGAGAGTGTATTGACTGCATAATATAAGTACGGAAAGACTTCTTTGTTTGAACAGGTACACTGGTTGACCTAGAGTTCCATTAATATTTCACATTGTAACTCATTAAAAACGATGTAGATAAGAGGTATGATAATGAAATGACGCCGAATATAACATAACATAAGAGGCTTGTCTGGATGCACAAAAGGAGTTTGAAATGACGGCGGAAATTGCAGAATTATTGATAAACCTATCGGCCTGATCGGGTGTATGTTATTACACTGTCGAGTCAAAGCTAAGCAACAAGTTGTCGCGCACCTTACTTAAGTTTAGGTAACTTTGTCTAACGAGACAATATGTACTCACTTCAATCAATAAACGATAATTAATAACTGAACGAAACTTACCAAGGTTATTTATCGCCTTCAAACACAATTTTGATGAAAATACACAGTGCAGGTACGTCCTACACAATTATCAAACAATAATGGGCACAAAATATACCTACCTGTGAAGAGGCACAGGTAATACCCCCACCACCATCAGGCGCCTGACATTGTGTTTGTCATTCGTCGCTGTGAGTGTAGAGGCAGCACCGTTCACGTTTCGAGAAAACCATCTGACCTCTTTCCGACTGCGCCCACCCATTGGTTAGAATGGAAAGGATATCGGCGCCATCGTTTTCTGCTTAAAATTTCATGCGATTGTGAAGCTGCCTTAAGTTCAATAAGTCGTTTGTTTCGTTCTCGTGGAACGTGGGGAATCCGATTTCGTGATGAGTACGTTGGTTGAGCTGTAGCTGTGGTCTTGGACAAAAAACGCCATAGCCTGCATGATTATTAATAGGAATGCGCTCATGATTTCGGTGGTCTCATTCTTGATCATTCCCTGAATTTTCCTTCATAACATGAACGGTTTACAAGATATCGCGTGGCCAAATCATCGTAGGACACCCTGTATAGGTAGGTAGGTAGAAATCTAATAGAGATAACAGGTGGTTGGAAAATATACGTAATATGCCTATTCGGGTGCAACTGACAGAATGAATTTTTTGGCTCTGTTCAAAATGCACGTCGATGAATGCAATCAATAAAAGTAGGATATAATTAACAAAAAAAACATTGGTACTCCTAGGAACTAGATCAAAAATCTAAGATCCTTGATCTCATCCCTCATCGCATACAAACATCATTAGATTGAGTGGAAGTTGTCTCAACGGAAATCATAATAATGATGCATTTCCAAAAACTTTTAACATCAATAGTTATCCATGAGAGGGATATTTGAATAACATTTTATAACCTCGATGTACTATCGAGGAAGTAATTAATAATACTCCATCACTACGCTTTGTTTATACAAACAGAAATGCTTGTTTTGATTTCTCCTAATCACGGCTTTTGCAGTTTGTCGGTATCTTTTCGGGACACCCTGTATATATGGATTTAAAAACCTACCAATCAACGAACTATCATCGAATTCGAGTAACATCCAGCTCGGTGTATTTCAACAAAATTCAATTTAACAGGTAATCAAGAAGCGAATATCAATTGGTGATACATGGTTGAATAGAGAATTTCAAGGCAAATAAGATAGGCTAGAGAACTATACAGGGAGATATTTGAAAAAAGTATGGGTAACTTCCGGTCCAAGAAGGGGGATCTGGTTGAAACAAATTGTCACAAGGTTCAAAGAAAGAGCTTTCATTGATAACGTCTTCGTGTGAATTCAAAATTTCAAGCTCTTCAAATGAGAAAACTACATGCTACTTCATGTCTCCCGGTATATTCGCCGTCTCCAGGGCGAATATTCATGGTTCAGTAGGATTTATATGATCGACTTAGATCATGAAAGAAATCCTCATCTAAGATGGTCGAGGTGTGATTTCAAGATAATTCATATTCGATTTTCTTCACTATACTATTTCAATTGGTAGATTTCTGCATTTCCGATGGTATATTTTATCGACCGTATTATATGACGATGTACTTCTGGTGGTCTACCTCGATTTCATAGAGACTAACGGTTCCTAAATATTTGACTAGATGGCAGCAAAGTCTTCTTCAATAGATTCTGAAGATATTGAATGAATATGCACAGCATTGGGATCTCGGAAACGGTAGGAGATCAAAATAGGCTTTGAACATTTTCATTATCAATTATTTTTAATTAAAATTATTTATAATTTTTCAGTTTTATCCAGAACAGTGTATTTTTTAAAAATTTATTTTATACTTTTTACCGATATGCTCCAACGTGGTGATATTGATATTTTTCTACGACGTTTCGTATTCATTAATCCATCATCAAAAATTTTTTTTTCAAATAAGATTCTGATTATGTTATCACAGATTTTGAAAGTTTTCTTCATTCTGGATGTACCCATGTTTTATATATAATAGTTTGAATGCGTTTCAACCTAGTTGTAGATATCATCTTTTTTTCTCAAAACTCTCAATCAGAACTGACATCAATTTCACTTGTAATGGAGAAAGATGAGTACGCGCAATCTTTCAGTGTCAAACTGACTAGTAAGTTGATATAGAAGAGTAAAGGAACTTATTAGGTAGGTAGTAGTAGGTGAACTAATCAATGGCGCACCGCTTCAAATAATTTCTTGTTAATGAATACTTGCCGAAAAATCTCAGATAACTGAACTTTGACAAAATGAACGGTAATTGAAAGCAACATTTATAATAAATGTTCAATTGAAAACTGAATTATTCCCTGAACGAAGATATCCTTTTCTCAAAGTTGCCTCTTACAGATGTCTAATCATTTCTGGGGCAATACTGATGAATGCTGCTGTACCACTTGCTCCTAATCCTTCTCCATTATAAAAATTATTCGCGTAGATGAAGTTTATGATATATCCAGAACGAAAAAATCTAGTGGTGTCAAATCAGGTGATCGCGTTGGCCAAGGGACTGTAGAATAGGTACCAATCCACTTTTAAGATAAGTGGAATTAATGACATTTTTGATTATTGAGTTTTTGGAAAGAATGATGATGTGTAAAACCGTAGCTCCATAAATATTCAAACTATTTTATATGTTGTATGGTTGTATCATGAAGAAGCTTTCAGAATCTGTGAAAACTTAATCAGTACCCTATTTGAATAAATTAAGTTGCTGATAGTTTCACGCATACGAAACTTCGGAGGAAGAAATCCATATGACCACGTTGGTTCATATCAAAAGGTTCTATTAGGGAGTATTTTAATTCAATCTATATCTAAAATCAACGTAATAAAATCATAAGATAGATTTCTCAAAAATTCACTTGTTTTCGATGTAACTCAAATATTATGAAAAATTTTGAAAATTTCCAGGAACTGTTAGAATGGCCCTCTGAATGCAAAAGTTTTTCCCTCCTTTAACCGAATATGTATCTCCCACTGAGATACCCAATTGGACACAGTATGTATAACCTTTGAGGTAAATCGTTTTCTCTTTTCAAAACAAAGGTTGGTGAATGCATGCAATGATAATGTATATATAATTATTCACTAATATTTCTATAATTATTAGTATAGATAAGACAGAAAGAAAAGGATTATGAGAAGACCTATTCAATTGATATTAAATCTCAGCTTAAATGTCATTACGCTCCTAATGTTACTATTTTACAAATTACTATATTGAACAATTCTACAGTTCGAGTATAATAAACTGTGGTCATTTCTTGTCTTATTGTTCCTTTATTCATCAGAAATCACCTCTAGCGAACCATGCGAATCAAGTTTTGTGTTGACATTTCCACTGAATTTTCTCAACCGTGAAGATAATTCGTAGCAGAATTTCATGTGCTAACCATATCTTGTGTTTAGTTTATGCCTCTATGATTGTCTGATTGTCGTCCACCCTAATACACTAGATTCTCACGAAAATACATATCGTTCCTATTTCACTTTCCATTATAGCTCACATGGCATTTGCTATACATTTACACAAATAGCTCAATGAGTGTTAGAATAGACGATTTAGGAATGGTTTTACAACAGTTCTCGAAATTTATTTCAAATTTCATGATATTGTCAGAATCTTAAAAAATTCTGTTCGTAAATTGAGTGAAAATTAAAATCTTAAAAATTGAATAAGAGATTAGTTGAAATCAGTAAACAGAACACAACAACTCCAAACGAAATGTACCCACTAATAAATCAAAAGTTGACGATTGAATATCGGATGCAATATTAACACTGTATATCATTTGGAAATTTATTGTAACAACTTTTTCAAAATATATGGAAAAATCACCATGTTTTGCCTTTCTAGCAGTATCACAAGTCGTATTTATTTCATAGATAAGTAATATTACAGTGTCCACCTCAGAAAGATTCTTGGGATATTACGAAAAAAAAAATCAATATGATGTTCTTTTCAACTTCAGTTTTATTGTTCTCTGACTGACTCACAGACATCTCCCAGTAGAAGTTGGAGTGGAATGATACCATGGAACTTCGTATCTGAGTATTCGATGTGTTCCTTCATCGACCCTCCCATTTCACTGGTAATAAACTCCTTAGATTTTGATACAGGGTGAATCGAAGAAGTAAAAATTTTTAAGTTTGCCAGTAGATAATTAATTTCCTATCTATGAGATATTGCGTTCAAATTCAGCATCGGGTATATCATCTATGCCGGAATCAAACAGGCTGCCATTTTTTTTGGAAAATAATTGCCCAATAGCCGTTTTTGAAATGGCCACTCTTTCGGCAAGAAAATAGTAGACCATTAAATTAAAATGTGGATATTCCAGAGTTGTCCTCATTTTCGTAGAAAGCTCGTGGAAAACTATATTAGAGATCTGAAAAAAAAACAGTCAACGGGTTTTAATTCGCTCACATTGTACATATGTACCATCGTTTAGAGCCTTGACAAAGCGGATAAAACGCGAGCTTCGGCAACGCCGCTTTTGGATCTCGGAAAAACTGAAAAGAAAATACCTCAAGACAATCGGCCTCCCACCCCTCCCTCGAAAACCATTCAGTGCCAGTCGTATATGATTGCGTAACGCAGTTTCCATGGGCATTCGGGTCCCATTACCGGCGCAGAAGAGGTTGCCGTCGATCTGCGCTTCGCACTTAGTTCAGTACACGGTGCGCGCGTCCAAGTCGCATTTCGAATTCGAATTCGAAACGCCGCTTTGCGTGGACCATTCATCATCGCAAACTCATAGAAAACGAGTAGACCTGATAAGAATCGTCACACTTCACGGAATCGCCTTACAATGGGAATACTATCAGAGACGGGTGTCGTGGGGTTGCGGTGGTAATGGACATTCGACGTTCGACGTGTTGAGTGACTTCAGTCGTGCGATATTTTATTTGGTGTGCGGTGGATAGTGCCGAAATCACTAGGAGCAACAGCCACTGGGTACCCAACCTAACATTTTTTATCGGAAAAGTAAGTATCTTGTCGGTTTGCGAGAATTATATGCGGTGTCCTTTCATCACGAAAAATAATGAAGACGCTTGTTTTGTGACATGACTTTCTGTGGATATTATCAAAAATTTATCTACAGTCAAAATTCCCAAGTGTTCAATCAGACGAACATTCGTCATAGCTTTTGACTTTACTCTTTAACCCATCGTACTTTGAATTGTATTGTAGATTATCATTCATATTTTTAATAAGACGCGATATTCAGGTTTTATGAGTTTCGACATTGAACTTGATCACGATTTCTAAATTTACTCGTACAACAGAAAAACACTTTCGCGCTCTGCCCATATGATGTACAGCGTGTGCCATGACGATTTGGCCACGCGACCTGCTGATGATATGAAAACTAAATTTGAGGAGTGAGTTCGAATGGTAACATTGAACAATCAGTCTCGCATTTACTCTTCAGTGTCTAGTCACATGACAACTAAAATGAAATTCTGAATGACAGCTGGTAAATTATCACATTTTTCAAAGCCATCGACAAATCGATCACAATGGTGTATCTTCGGGTGCATCATTTTTGAATTTAATGAAGTACCTACAGGTCATAGAATTGAAATATTTCACCAAATCTACAATCGGGCGAAATGAGATTTTGATGAATATTTTGTTCAGCATTGAAAAAAAATCCTCCCTGATTGTTTCCAACTGTGAAGTTGAGTAGGTATAACAATAAAGGAGACATCTCAGTGATCAAACCGCTCAGTATAACATTTCATTCCATTGAATATGCTTTTATCGAATTCGTCTTTCGTTGATGACTTTCGAAATGTATAGTAATATACCTGGTGTACGATTTGAAATTTCCGGAATTTTCATAATCGTTTTCACGTTATCGGAAACTAATAAATTTCATTCCTCTTTGTAAATATAGGAATGAAAGGTAGTAGTCCTAGTCGTAATCATCCCCTAAACTTGCTTCCTTCCAAACATCGATGGTTTTCGAGATATCACCTATGGCCGAATCGTCGTGAGACACCCTATATTTTCCTATTTCCATTTCGTGATACCACGCTAAAAAAATAATTTGAATATTTTTAAAATTGAAATGATTCATGCGTTGTAACGATAAAAGATTATTGATCAATATTTCCATGACCAACCAAAACCAATGCCAGTTCAGTTTTCTACTCATGAGCCAGGTTATCTTATCTTTGTGGGCCAATATTTCATCCGTCATCGATATTATTTTGAATAAGTGAAAATACGGCAAAACCCAGTATCCAGCAAAAACGTTTTCTAGAATAGGTAGGTATCTTTGGTTTATCCACCGGTTTATCTTATCTGTATGTACTATTGAAAGCAGTGTAACACACTCCCCATCTTCTAGGAAAGTTTGAAATACACAGACATTGATTGAACAGGAAAAACCCTTTAGGCAGCTGCCTATGTTATACCCTATAATGTTAATATCGGGTGATATCAACCGCAGTGGAGATCCTATGAACTGTTGTTTGTCAGAATGATAGAGACACTATGGTATTATAACTGAAATATATATACTGTGATTGTTTCGATTTGTCGGAGGGGTGAGTCCATAGATAAACTTCAGTGAAGCCTCTGACTGATTACTTCTCATTGTTAATAAAAATGTTCACGCACAATAAATGTGATGCATTCATCTCAATCAATACATACAAAATCAAACCAAAACCAGAACCACTTCAAATCCTGAACATTACCAAGTTAATAACTGATTGAGCTTCGTGGGCTATGATAATATATGTCAATTTTGTTTAGAAATAACCGTGAGTCTAGCGTATTACA
This sequence comes from Gastrophysa polygoni, assembly GCA_963576655.1. Classification (NCBI taxonomy): domain Eukaryota; kingdom Metazoa; phylum Arthropoda; class Insecta; order Coleoptera; family Chrysomelidae; genus Gastrophysa; species Gastrophysa polygoni. The sequence continues at coordinate 4,575,736 of OY755085.1, forward strand.
AAAATATTTCAAAAAAAAACGTTTCTTACCTAGATTACGATAGAACTGATATCTGATGTTAACGTTCACTTTGGTGCGTTGAGGGTGGTGTCATGTTTTGGCTGTTCTATATTGAGTATTTTTGTTTCGTACTGATCCCTCTCAACATCTCATAATTCATAGAGGGTGTCCCACAATTTGCCTGACAAACTTCAGCAGCAACTTCTACGACCAAAAATAGAGGAAAAAAAACAACAAATCGTCAGAAGAACTGTACATTGAACAGTATTTCTTATTCCTTATATCACATGGCGTTTGGGAAATATATAAGAAATACCATTCTCAAGAGCCCCTTATAGGTGCCTTTGGAGTAATTTCACGACCCATGTTAATTCGAACTATTTTCCCTAAATTAATTTTCAAAGGATGTATGTTCGAGAACTGTCATTTCAATAAGTTACTTCGTGAAAATAACTGAATATAACAAACCAAATTCTATAGGAATCGAGAAAAAAGTAAGCTAGTTACATGGTAGGAATGAGATATTTCCTATTCTATGATTTCTATTTTTAAGATTGAAAAATGGATTCCTAAACACCCAAACATTGTTTCAATGAAAAACCCTTAGATGTGGTATATTTATTTGTGTGTGTGGTGCATTCTTCTCGGCGTGAAACAATATTGTAGCTGGTATGATAATGACCCTGTTTCAATAACTGCACGCCAAATCATTTCAATCCGGTATTACCGAATTAGTGCAGCGGCGAGCGGCGACCGAGGCTTTCTCAATCGAGATTGGCCAGAAAATCACGTATGATTCATTCTCGAAATTACGCTAGAGCATGCAGGTAGCCTGACATAACGGGTCCTCCGCGAAATTTACTGTTTCCGACCAAAAATATGAGCGTGACCGTGAAATCACAAGAACTCCGTCAGGTATGAAAAAGCGAATAGATTTTTTAATTGAGATGGTGGAGTAGAAGTCTATTATTAGGAACCGCAGCAGATGACGAGAATACACTTCGTGATCTCGAAGAAAGTGAGACTAGCTCTAGACCAGTCTGAATTGAACTTGCTGTTATGTACAGTTATAATTGAATGCAATTATATATAACTACCAATGGCATCGAATAACTTTGTTAAGTTATGGAGGAATTCAAGAGAATTTAACTATAGACGCACTCCATTCCAATATCACTACCTATAGGTATATTTCACCCACAGATTCCACCCGAGCACCGAAATATAAACAGAGGATTTAGCGGTATTGTCCAAAACCGGATGCTTCTGAAAAGGCAGTCCAACTTTATGGTTGAATAAATGAATTCGAATGGCTTTCAGGTAATAAAAATCAGTAAGAACCTATGAGAACTTTTTCCAGATATCAAATTCGGAATGTTATTCTAGCAAATACACGAAAAATATTTCACTACTTCATAGATAAAAGTATGGAGCTGACTCAGAAACTGATCAAGTATAGAAATTGACGAGCCAACAGTTGTGAACTGAAAGATGTGCTACTCTCGGTGCTGCTACATTCGACACAAATAGACGCAACTCAAATCGAATCAGAAAAACAGTATAGCATCATTTTTCCAAGGTATCAAGTTCCATATCATTTGCATGACTGTTCAATTTTTCATACAATTTTTCTGAATGAAAAATATGAAATAGATTGCGTTTGGTGAAACCCCATCCGAACATTCGAAGGAATGCCATCAAAACCTACTATTGGTTCATGAGCAGATTATACCAAGGACAGCAGACAAGGTCCTCATTATTTTCAGCAAATTACAATTATTCAATACTCAATATCATCTAGGAGTCGTTTCAGATCACGCACTCCTCTTCTCAATCTCAATGCCGAGTTTACAAGATCTCAACTGAAATTTGTGTATTCTCAAGTTGTAATATTGTCAATATTCGAACAAGTTGCTTTGTGATCTTGGACTTTTACTTCGGATATTGAAATGTAGAGGAAAATTAAATGCTATGTCCCGTATGTGTATATATTCAGTAACTTTTTCGGTATCAACTATGCGTGAATCCTTGTGATTTTCAGATGAATCTTCAGTTTCCGCAAAATACAGTTTGAGAACGGCTGATCTAGAGCATACTGTATACGAGGTATTTCTGGCCATAGGCATTCGAGAGAGTAGATTGTCTTGTTCTTGTACATCGGATTTCGCGGAACTGTTATATGAAAAAACTAATTATTCATTACAATCAAGTAACTTGTGCATGAGTAGGTAGAACATTTCTGTAATACGAGCCGACCACCAGGGCATTCTTAGTTTATTGCGCACAGTTACATTATGAGTTATTGCAGTCTTATCTTTATGCCAAGTTTATTATCACGCTTTCTCTTTTCAAAATCAGAAGTCGCCTATAGGCATTATGAACCGGAAGCAGACAATGCGTTTTCGTCCCTTGTCTCCGTTGATTACAGTCAACTGTCCGGACACACAGATAACCGAATCGACGAATTGAACCTGGAATTTTATCTTTTTCTTCTTGGAAAGATCGGCCTTCTTATGAACCTAATACTGCACCAGACTTTATAGTTCCAAAAAATCACTCTCAGAATTTTTAACATCATTAATTACAATTCATTGCAACTCATTCGAATTTCATAACAGTGGTATCGCGGGAATGAGCTGCACCACGCCGTCCATATTTTCAAAAATACCCGCCGTCGACATATTTCACATTTCACACAAAAATTTCCTACGCATTTATAACAACTATTTGGGGTGGAAAACAACCGATAAATCAACCCCCAAATGATTATAATCTGAAGAAGATGAAATTCAAACACTGTATTTCCACATTTCTTCAGGTTTAATGCGATTATGAATTTCTGACATGAGTGTTTATCGATAGTTCTTGTACAATTTGGAATTTATTACACTGCTCCACACTGCCGAAAAGAATACAAGAACTTGCTCTTCGAGAAAAGAAACATTATTCAAAAACTTGTTGAAAACTTATTATCGAATTATTCGAAAAACAAATTATCCGTTTGAGGCCTCTAGTTGCCTTATTTGCATTTGCGGACACTTTGTGGCGTCATATCATCGAATGATATCATCGGGAATATCATGTTGTCAAATGTCATGTGTTTGAATGGATAAATTTTTCTGAATGCAATATCATAAAATCATATTTCATTGAATATCCTCCTACTCATATCTGAACAAAAATACTCACTATCCAGCAAATTATATTCCTTGGCCTGATGGTGATTCGGAGTTGTTAACTCTGTGGATTTGATATAAGTAATACATTTATTGATTATTTTATTTCGTTCAATTCAGCAAACTAATCAATCGATTCGAATTAGAAATATAGTTTTCATACGAAGAATATTATTTAGTCAACTGAAATCATTTATTTTTGGATTAGTACTGCCTTCTGTACCTGGGCAGACTTGGAAATTATTAATTCATCATTTATTTATTCGAGCATATTCTTGGAATGATGAAGCTAATCGTACCTGATTTGGAATTCAAGTACGATGTTTGATGGAACCGTTATTGCAAGGAATTTAGTTCCGACTAAGTTTTTCGTCATACCTCTACAAGAAATCTTATCTTTAGTTCCAATCTTGCCTTCCCAAATTGGTTTCGGAATACCTTGCTAGCCGCAAACGAGCGTTTCAACTTGCTACTCATTCTGGCATTATCTATTTACCTCCAAATAGAACTGACGCCGGTGTAATAATTGTAAATTGTCGAGATAACAATCGTAAATAAATGGATTAGAACGATTTGCAAATACAAGTGGCGTCAGACTAGGTATTTAGAAGAAGCACAATAGGTAGTTATCGAAATATATGAAAATTGATCATAGAGACATAACCAATTCTTTTTCGGTGGGCAGATATCTCAGTCTAACAAGACAACTTATTTTTAGCCCCCATGGACATTTGGAACCGTTAGACGGATGCACAGAGATGTCACGGTCATCTCACTTGGTAATTTAGGACATCTTATATTGACATAGGACATTGGCGGAGAAACCAATTTCGCAAAATCATTTACTATTCTCGATGAGAGGAAATCAACCAACCGTTCGTCGAATTATGACAGTATTCCACCAGAAATCATTTGGAGATGTTGCTAGATTTCAAGCCCCATTGTGCATCTCCAAAAAGAGGCATTCGAACATGCTTTTCGTTATGATAATCATGATAGGTTGTGTTGTTCTGGAAAGACATTCCGACAAAGTACTGATAACGTTGGACAAGCCATGATAGTTCAAGCAAAAACTGACGAATTCAGTAAATTTTAATAAGCAACAATGGATCCGCCTCCCTGTATATCACTTCCTGGCAACTGTCAAGACGTTTTCCTGATGATTCAATCCCAATATTAGCTATAACTAGATTACCCTTCACAGTATTCCAATACACCTCTGCCACTGATGGAGTGGGCAGTGTCCTACAACAAAAATCTTGCGACTCTCCCATGCAAATGTCGATTGCTCAATGGGCATTTTCGATTCACATCCTTGTGCATTCGTACAGAATGCGTTGAATTATTGCGGAAGTTTGGCATTACACTCATGTCTTTTGGCATCGTTTGAGCATTAAGCATCAGCAATAACCATAAGTCGAGATATAAGTAATCGCTTTGAGACAAAGGAAGGCCATATGCGTATCTCAAATAGATGCTAAAAGTATCTCCACATAATTCAATCCACATGGACAACACCATGAGTTAGTTTTGAACTCTGTGAAAGATCGTTGCATCACAATCATTCGAATATGTTGAAGAAACCATCAATGGAATACCTATTCTTGAATAAACTCCTTATTAGGTGACTTTTCAATTTTTTTATAGACAGTGACTCAATACCAGTTATATAAATAGGTATTTTAACGATTATTATGGTAGTCTCGAGGCTCTGGACTGTATTGTTGTGAATAATATGAATTTCAGTCGGGCCGAGTTAGCAAATGGAGATGAAAACAACTATCTGAGTCATCCCATCTAATTTTCATTGAGAAATAAATGTTAATATTTCCTCACTTGTTGTTCTGAACAGTGATTTTTGTTCCAGGTTGACTAGAATGTGGAAAAACACCCTCTTAGTGCTTGCAGTCCTAGGGACAACTCTTGGAGCAACTATACATCACTGTTCTGATGCATCATGTCTCGAAGAGCAGCTAGAAACTACCACCTTCGAATTCTTAGAGAAGTTCACACAGAAGCAATTTCGCTCCATAGTCAATTTGACCATGGTCAATGCGTCGGTGAACAAAGTTGACCCAAAACTAAAGTATCTGAAGAATTTGAGATACCTAGATTTGTCGTACAACAATATTCAGATCACTTCACTCCCTACATTGTACAAACTGAAGACATTGGTCCTCAAAGCGAATAGCCTCAAGAATATCAACATGACTGCCCTTCCTCTGAACATAGAGGTTCTAGATATATCTCAAAATTTGCTCACAAGTATACCAAAAGACTGGAGATCACTCAAATCGCTGAAGACTCTACATTTGTACAAGAATCCCATAGACTGTAATTGCGATAACGGTAATGTCGTATACTATCAGCAACTGATGAATAGTAGTGTTGAAGTACCAGGATCTGTCAACTGCCAATCACCTATTGAATTCAAAGGAAAAGACGTGAGCAGCGTCAGCTGCTCGTTTGCAGACATGATGTTCAACGATCAACCAGAGGAAGGGTCGGGAAGTTCTGACATTTTCGAGTCCATCACAGAAGAAGGTAGGAATATACCATTGGTGGAAGATGAAGAAGACGAGGATGTGGTAGAAGAGAACACCATCATAGATGACAAAGTAGAGGATGAGATTTTGGATGTCACTACTACGATTAACTCTGTGACTGACGATGTTACGCTTGGAGATGAAGGAAGTGGTGATGAAGGTAGCGGCGATATTGTGATGATTGGGTGCATCGTTAATTGTACACCACCAGGACCTGTCGGAGCAGATGACAGTGAATTCGATTCCCCACCGCCCAGTATGATCGACCAAGCTCGGATCATATTCAATGACATTAATCCATTCAAAGAAGAGGAAACCACAGCTTCGACCACTACAACAACTACCGATTCTACTACGTCATCTCTAACCACTAGTACCACTACAGTTGCGACAAGTGAAGCTACACCAGTCGAAGAACCTAGGATACTGAAGGAAACGGAAAGCAAACTCGAGAAAAGTTCCGATAAAAATGAAGAAGTTGAAATAATATCAAACAGTACCAACACGGCAGAGTTGGAGAATGCGTCGGTTGCACCCAAAGATTCAACAGCTGTGTATGCCATCATAGGCGCCGGCTTGTTCCTTGGAGTTCTGTTCTTGTTCGCTTTTCTCAAGAACCGCAAGTCCAAGAGGAGGCAGAACAAAAACGACATACCGAACGCACATGGTGAGGAAATGAAACCTCTGAGCAAGCTGCCTATCACAACTATCAACGAGAAGCCAAGCAGGAAATCGAACATCCCAGAAAACGTCCCGCTGATCAATGGCCAGAATGGAAAAACCAAAGACGATACCCCAAAGCTGACGTCGTTCACTCCTTTAGCGCATCCTGAGCTGCCCAGAAACGGCAAGAGTAACGCGGAAGAGCCAACCGTGGAGAACGGTCACATCAACGATGCGGACGAAGTCGAGATCCGACCGAAGACTCAAACGGAATTGCTCACTCCTCAAAGAGAAAGGGTCACCATAAGGGAGTCCGAGATACCAGATTCCATTCCCAAGACGCCTATACTGATCCAACGGCAGAAAAATAGTGATGGTGAAATAATCACTACGGTGGTTCCTTGAGAAGACTGGTGATGTTTATACCTCAGTATTTATTACCTGTCAATACATTTGTGATACAATTATATAACTTATTCCGCGGTCGTTCCTATAATTTAAGAAACGTTTTCGAACGAGTGCGAGTTCGCTTCCAGTCGACTGTTACAGACTTATGATGTATACTTATTTCTGTGTTTATATTATTTATAATCGTTGCCAAAGTAATTTCATACTGATATTGCAAATATTGTGGAAAACCGTTTTGGTGCGAACAGCTAATGTGTACCGGTAATAACGGAAGATTCATGTTTGTATAATTCGAAGTGTGTAGCAAATCGATTCTTTGGATGTGAATGAAATCATCTATTCAGACTGAAAATCACTCACCTTGGAGCCATCGGAGATATCGATGCCTAATTTGGGTAGCTTCAATGGGACAGGAGTAACACCTCTCTAACCTGTAATGACATGGTAAGGGGTGGAATTCGGTGCCATTGAAAATTGAGAGAAAACAAAAGGAAATCTATTCATACCAACATATATCCGAAAAAATGTGAAACGAAAATTGTTGGAAACGTTCAAGTAGATTTACATATCCCAATGAGACGATGAGAGCAAAATTGACCTAAGTCATAAATATTCATTTTGGAAAAATAGGCGAACGAAAATTGTGCGTGCCAGAAAAAGTTGTTTCTTTCGTCCTATTAGAGCTACTCAAATTTAGCACCATAAATGGGACTTTATCAACTCATTGTATGCATCTGAGTGAAGTTCCATTCACATCCTAGTATATCATGGAGATTTTGAAAATCACGAAATTCATTGGCTGTACAAGATGTGAAATTTCTAGATCTGGGAATCTCAATGTGCCTCTTATGTAGACCACTCAGCTGTCGAAACCAAAGAAACTAAGATTCATGATGGACTAAGCCAAGTGAACTCTATACCAGTATTTCAAAATCACCTTGTATATAGTTTCGAAACCTAAGGGCGCTTTCGTCCCGATATGTATATGATTAGCCCGTCCTCACAAGTTGAAGTAATAGGGTTGTGAGTTTTTAGCTGACCTGGGTGATACAGGTTGAGGAGATAACCTTGTCTTGAAGTTATTGAATGCTTGATTGTTTCTTGCGAATTCGCTGATTCATAGATTTGCAATAGACTATGATATTTTTTGCGAATTCAGTATATTCGCAGTAGAATGGAAGGATTTTTCAGTTCGGTTATTTGTTGAACAGTACATTTTTAGTCATAGTCCTTGAACGATTGTTAAATGTTTTCTCTACCAATCATAGGAGAATCATATATCTGTACATGGTGATCGTTTTGAATTTTATGATAGAATGAATTTCGGGATCTTTGATGTTATTCATCAACTCATACTGATAGATAGGAATTTGGAATCGGTGGAGTTCATTTCTGACAAAAAACATGTTTGAGATCAAGGAATTCATCAATTTTATTTATGAAAAATATATAGATGTTCGGGATAGTTTTAATCGCATTTCAAGTGGTTATCATTCGGTCGGAATATGAGGGGAGTATTGGGAGGGTATTTGATCGAAACGATCACCTTGTAGAAGTAGAAAAGAATATAATGATGTTTTATGATGATGTTATTATGTAGTTGATCGATCATTTATCCGTTTTGTTTTCTATTGCATACAATTTCTAAATAAATTATGTACCTATTAAAATTCATGAGCTCCGAGTTTTTTTTTTTTGATTTTCGCTGAACTATAATTGGAAATGGGCAATGAATCGTTCAACATATGGAAGATATTGTTTTTCGTCTTCAATTTGCTCAATGTTTCGGTTCATTTCAAAGAATTTATAATTTTGAAATTAATAATGCAAAATGTTATAAAATTACTCATTCTATCTATCTCTATCACAGTTTGTCTTAGATTTTCGGATGTAAAAATACATGAGAAAAGTGATGGAAGACAAATAAATTATTCATCCACTGCACTGACTGAGAAAATTCTTACATTATCGACGACGAATATTCAGACGCAATTGTTTCGTCTCTTCAACACTACTGGTGAAATAATATATAATGAAACTGAACTTGGTTTTTACTAAAATATAAATATGATCGTGTATATTTGAAAAATACGTTATCATAAAACGCTAATATGCTCAATAATAAAAATATCAAATTTATTTAATTACAGTGTTGCACATTGCGTAAGGCATGATGTTACGTCACAAACTGCTATAACTTTGAAACTGTATAAATGCATGCACAAAATCATTTCGCAATATGAGAGAATATTAAATCTTAGATGATAACAAGATAACTAAACAGCCGTTTCAAAATCCGGTCATATTTGGAAACAATTCTGTTATTTGTTCTCAGAACTGAACTATTTGTTCACTAGAACACACAAGAACTTATTAGAATGTTCATTAGATGATTCTCTCATTTTACAGTAATGATGACGCATATTCTGAAAATCTCCTCAAATATTGTTGAACGAAAGAGAATCAAACGCCTATAAGAACCAACTTCCCTTCTGCTACTCAACAATAAATAGAAACATCTATCTCTAATTATCTAATTTCAGCTTACACCGAGTTGAAATTCATCTGCAAGGTTTCGAAGCTGATGGTGGATATGAATACTTGAGAAAATATGCAGAAACCCATTCAAGAACAATAATTTCCATCGTTCAAACTTCAGTGATTTATAAACACTTTAAATTTCTACTACGTTTCTCTTCAAGACCGATAGTTTCTTATTCAGTCACACAAATGATAAATTATTTCTTGAAGTGAATAAATTCATATGGGATTTCACAACCTTGTGTCATGGTCGAATGTGGCACGATAGAAACTGAACATTGTAATTTCCTCGAAATTGGATGTAAATCGTATACCTATATTAGGTGTCATTGAAATGTTTCTAGTTTTTGTTATTGCTTGAAGCATTGGATATCCATCATGTGATGGATTGGATGTATCTTGATTAGATAAGGAATACTGTTATTCGTAACACGTATTACGTAACAAATCTCTAATGGCACCATTTTATCCTGAGAATACCAAGTTGCTAGAACAAAAATTTGAAATACGGAATCTGATCAAAATTCCACTCAACTTTGCCTACGCAAATAACAACAATAATACTGATAGTAATAGGTGAAAACAGCATCTTATTCGAATAAATAGTGAGTGTATACGCTCTCTCTATGTTGAAGATTAGTCAATCAAACAGTCGGTACATTTAATTATTTTATCCTCAGAAGTAAAGAGAAACGACAAAACAGTACCTACAGGTGATGATTATATACAAAATAAAAGATGATAATCCTTTTGGAACAGCACACTGCACCTAAGCAATGGCATGGTGGAGTTATGATAATCACGGGGTCTGCAGATTCATATGTTGTACAAACTTTGATAGCGTGAATAGGTAAGTATTATCAATCACCAGAATCGTGTCTTCCATTATAATAGTGAATGATGAAAAAAGATAATCTGAATAAACCTACAATGTCATTCAAGAAGTTGGCATTATAAGGAAACAACTTCCAGTCATAATATATTTCGAAATTCTACTTGGCCGTCGAGTTTTCGTTGGAGAATAAGAAAAAATGCGACTTTTATCACCTGTCAAAAGTTACATTCTTTCATGAGTGAAAGCTTAAAATAGGCTGATTTGTTCGAATTTCGTTAATATTTACGAAATTACAGAGATATGTGAGAAATCGACTTCGACAAAACTGTTTCCTTACTAGTAGCACCTTGATGCTCACTTTCACTCACTAAATATAGATAAAAATATGCATTTCTTGAAAGTTGCACCAGATATCTCGAATTAGGGACACATGTGTAGAATGTGAATGTAGAATTGGAATGAAAACTGTAGCGAAGTCAAAGCCTAATTTCAAAAAAAATATTAATGAAAGTTTTCCCCATATGATGCCAACTTTCTGAGAAACACTGTGAAATATGGATGCATAGAGGAATAGTTTTTGTAGGAATATAGAAATATAGACGGTATAGGTACGTGTTTTCATTCGAACACGATCAAGTATGGGACTCGTGAACGAAAAATTCTCTTCGCATACACTTCAAGTTCCGTATCGTCCTTTGTGATAACTTCAATAGCGACATTATTTGTTCTGAACACCATTAACCGACTGGCTATACAAATAATTATTCATGTCAATGCTCATATAGTTGAAGGCTAATAATTATAGTTTTCGGTTCATATCGTGAAACTGAACATGCATATTGAATAAGTGCCGTGCAGCGAGTATCAATCTTCGAAATTATCCAACCCTGTTCAACACCGAATCATTGACAAAAGCAACATATACTGGATGTGAAGAAAAACTGTTCCATACATCCCATACGCGTCTCCTAGGCAAGCCTTAAGGGATCTTAAATATATACAGTGTGTATATATAAAAATTTTTGAAGCAATATCTCATGTAGGGTATTAGTAGTAGTATTAGTTTTTTTTTCTAAAAATATCAAGAGAAGTATTTGTTGAATGAAGGGAATTTTCAGAATATAACATAAATAGAATTGGAGATGTCAGAAAATTTAGAGTCTGACTTCTAGAAGTTATCATCAGAGAACCTATATATAAAGAAACGAGAGGACGTCATCCGATCATTTCAATTCATTAGAATTCCCAAGGAACCAATTATTTATAATTGATAGTAAACATGAACAATAAACAATAATTCTCACTTCCAAGATCCCTATGTCACACGTAGTTTAGTACTGATAGATTGAAAGAAATATCTTGCTAATCAATGATCAAATAGAGATGAAAACATAGGATCAAAGGTTGATTGATTGAATTCACCGGTTTAGAAATGATGATGGTTGATTCCTCTTCAAACACTAGTCCATGTCTCTGCAAGTAGAGTTTGATGATACTGAAGAAAGTTTACCTGGAGTTTTTCTTTTCACTATATCACTTCATCATACTAGTTTCCAAATCTAGACTCCGCAGACAGAAAACATCAAATGAGTAGATAAATTGTATATGAGATAGATTACTCTTTGTGGTGTTAGAGGGAGTCCAATCTAATACAATTACTATCAATGATTTATTTTTATCTGTTGCTCTCACTTCACATCAACTCCTGCTTAATCCATAGTACATTTCATATCACCTCCTCACTAAAACTCCTATATACAGGGTGATACCTACAATCTTAAAGGGGAGATAGGGGACATCGAAACAAGCATTTTTGTTTACATAAACATGTGCTCGCAAATGAGCCATAATTTGTTGGTATCTTTTCGGAACACCGTGTATATAATCATCTAATAAGGACTGAGGTATAAGACGGATACTTCCTATGTATGACAGTGGAACATATAAATTGAGTGATTCCATTGGTTTCATTGGTTTTCCCTGTATTGAGTCAGATTAGCCATGTTAGCCAGAAACGGAGACATCAATTCACAATTATTGAATACATTGATGGGTGAAGAAACTGTACCATGAACTGTGGAACGCATTCTAGAATCCCTGAATTCGAGAACACTCAGTTTATCGTCTTTCGAAGAACGTGCACGCTTGCACACGTCATAACCGATTCGATAATTTGTTTATTCCAATAACGTCCCATGCATGTAATATGTAAATGTTGAGAGACATCCGGATATCCTAAGTCGAACCATTGGATCCTTTGTATATTGTCAAACAAATGTATGAATTATGCGAGTTGGATAGTAATGAATACGACCATTATTAATTTTGTTATTGTCGGTGGTTCATATGGAAGAAACATCTACTGAAGATGTCAGTTGAAAAATGATAGCTATAGGTGGTTAGTGGTTATCCTTATCGATCAATGATTTTACGGTATCCATTAAGAATTGAATTTTTTTTTTTCATCCACACAGTAGAATATTTCAACATCAAATCAACACATACGCAATGTCTATTATCAATAAGCAGTGCGAAAAATGATTCACTGATGATTCACTGATGGCAGATTCAATTCTGTGCACATCGAAAACACGTTGATTCACTTATTCAATAATCACTTTTTTCATCCTTGTTCTCACTGTATGTCCACTAACACTTATCCTCAAATTTTGTTGTCTAAAGCACCAAGACATGTTCCGAAAACACTTCCTTGTTGCTTCTTGGATATCTCCTAGATGGGCACTTTGAAAATGTGCTTTCACAATAATCCATACCAGCATACTAACAATCAAAATGTGAAAAACTTTATAGAGACAAGTTGTAGGAACCTCGTTTTTTCTGTCAATGATTTCTGTATATTTAGTTCCATTATTGAGATTCAAATGCAAAGCAATGGCACTGTTACCTATTTATTATAACATGTGTGTTACCTGAATATTCATTCGAAAGGCTATTTGAATGAGAGAAGAATTGCACAGAAGACCAGATATGCTATCATAATTCTTGTGATTTGTCAAAAATAATTTTCAGAGACTATCTATAGATTGTAATCCCGGGATACCTATTAATTTTGTTGTGAAAATACTTAATTTCATGAATACTTCGAACTGACAATCTTATCATGGTGTGGGACAAATTTCATTTTGATAAAAAAATGCACATTTCTCCAATTTACATTTGTAAATACAAGATCATGAATGCATAGGAAATTTTATAAAATGTATGTAGATTTTACTGATATTGCAGATTGACGCCTTTGGAACCTAATTTCCTCTGAGGAATGACTGATTTACAAATACTAATTTGACATGTCTAATGGTATCAGTAGTACGCCACTGATAGTGATAATTATTAGTCAAGAGCACCAGAAATGTCTGAAAAGATAATTAGATAATAATAGGTACTAGTTCCCATTCAATAGGTTTAATGTCGTGAGTTTTTGTTTTCCTTCAACCAAATTACGCAATTTAACGACATCTTCTACGTAAATGTGACGGCCATAAACAATCAGGTGGAGAGAAAAACATCAAAATTGATTCAGGTAATTTGTTATAGGGATCCATTGATAAATTCACCATAGTGAGTGTTTGATGCTCTAGACTCTAGAATGCGAGGAGAACATTCATAAAGTGCATTTTTTGCAATACACTCACCTTGAGGAAATGAGGCAAAGGACATGTATAATTAATTCATTAATTCTTGATGATTCCATACGATTTCAATATCAGTTTCCTATAGACAGCAGGCATATTTCTAAGTCCATATTATGTTATTAAGTGAAATCTTGAATACGAATCGTACAAATGATTCGCAATGAATATCATTCTTTATCTATCATATTATCATATATATTATCTATCAGTTAGTGAGGTATATTTCTGTGACAGTGATCAGACTAAATCTTGATCGAAAGACGTGAATTTGAATTTTCAAATCCATCTAGTAACTACATACTTTTTTCATACGACCACTATCGTCACACGAGTGTGATGTGAAGCCTTGACTCAGCAAGAAAAATGATCAAATGAATAGTCATGCAAAAATAATTCAGACTGATTGTATTACTGAACGAATTGGTCAACGACCTTGCTATTAGATAACACCATCAGTTCAATAATATCCAAGTTTTCCCGTTCCTTGATCATCCGGTTAGATGTTTTTCAACTACATTCTTCAGAATGAGAGATACTACGAATTCAATAAACACCTTAGAATTGAAGAAAACGTGACAAAGAAATACTACTTTATATGAAGTATAACTTTGCGTGTGTTTGCCTGTTCTTAAAATAAAAGCATTTAAAATAGAAGGATTTAATAGATTCAATTATGGAAATGATTTAGTTTTGATTATGAATAACACTGGATAATAATAAAAAGTCATGAAACTCACTAGAAACTCACTAGAATTTTAGTAGTCGTCAGTGGAATGCGAAATTGATTCGTCAATATTAAATTCATGAATGGATTGTACACTGTACATAGCGATACCAAACTGTTGAAACATAACCAACAGTGAAAATGAAATACGCATAGATATCATCATGACATGGTGAAACTTATTCCTATCTTATTTTCTCGTCGGAATGAGCAATGGAAACTAAGCATATTCATGATTCAATTGAATGTTGTGTTCATTTTATGTACATGTTGATTTTACACTAGAGCATTCTTACAGAACATTTCTGGTAGCAATTTTGAACTTTGAGCATAAAAAGGAAGTGGTGATGAAAGGATCCTCTACATTCACATTCACGTTACACAGTGCGTTTGAAAGACCATCAAGAGAGACAGAGAGAGAGAGAGAGAAAGCGTGTTTCTGCATCGATAATAAACGCATGCATATCAATCTTATGTCAGTTCGCACTAATGGTGTGCGAACGTCTCATTCGATTCCATATATATTTGTCGCTCGCAAATCATCAAATATAATAATTCACCCATATTATATCAATGGATCAAGATGGCCTTGACTGACTTAACTCTCAATGAGTAATCAATTATTGCCTCTACATTCAACTATACTGTTACATCGATTCTAATATGACATGGAAATATAAATCAAGAAGTGGAGCCAGATTTTACTCTCGATTATACTGCATCAGAATTGGATAAATTTCTATTATGCTTGCCTACTAGATACATAAGATGTCCCCAAAGTTTTGTAATTGGAATTTCCATCTCTCTTCACTTGAATTCCAGTCCAACATCGAAAAATGAAATAGCAGCTGACTGTCCGGACATCCTGTACAATAGGTATCGACTCACTAACATCTGCGAATGAGGCATATATTATTCCATTATAACGTAAAGGCTCAATTACCTCTACAAGGTGGTCTGGATGTGTTGACCGTTTTATCAATTTCAAACACCAGTCAAGTGAATTGATTGCAAATTGCTAATTACATTGGTTGGTTGATGAATCTGATTATTCCAATTCAAAGAACTCGAGTACATACCGCGTGTAATACTAATACCGCGAATATGATAATTCGTCAAGCAATAATAGTATGATTCTCTATTGAATTATGTATATAAATGAATCTATTTGGCCTTTATAGAACGTACAATCTGAGCAGATTAATGGAACGTTCAAAACGGTATTCCCGTAACTTTTTACTCTTTGATTTAATTCACCACAACTCCCAAAATATGCTTGATCAATCCTCGAATTGATCCTATCATGTAGTTGACTGTCTAATTCTTTGCGTCACTTCAGAGGTTAAACAGACTTGATCTGTATGGCAAGGGTTTTCCAAGAAAACACCTGAACAAATTGATCCCATTGAAATCAATATCTTGCGACGCGGATTGGTGAAAATGAAATATATATTGTGGAGTGTACAGGATGTCCGAAATGAGAGCGTACCTTGAAAAAAATACCAGACAAAGATAAATCGATTCATCTTAAACTTTGGACAACCAGTATCTAGATGTATTCCTGCTTTGTTTTTGAAATTATGAGTATTTTCAACATTTCGTTTCCCAGATATTTGCTTTCTCGTGTTTCAGTGGTGTCACCACGCAGTCCTATGTGGTGGTAGACAAAGTCTCATCTGATACAATTACCAATAACTTCGTTTTTGCTCCACATCAATGATCTGTTGATCTCCTCTCAGTTCATGGCTTTGCGAATGATATACATTATATACCGTATTCTCTTTCAGATCCTCTAAATCATCTGATGAAGCCAGAAGTTCAAGACGAAGACAGGTCGATACTATGAGTGGAGATATGGTCAACAACGCGCAAATCTGACCTGTCCTGGAGTACTGTTCCATTGTTCGGAGTTCCCAAATGAAGACTCTGAAGCTCTCAGGTCCTGTATTCATAAGAGAGCTATTCGCCTAGTTGGTGATACTACAATAAGGAATTCATTGACATTCCTTGCACCTAGTAGGATCTATTCTTTTTTCTATAGATATTTTCATGGTCGGTACCCATCAGAAACCTCTATTATTACTCCATTATTATTCCAGGTAGACAAACTAGACGAGTCCAGGCTGGTCACCCCTACATTTCAGTCTCGAGACCTGTCGAACTTCGCTCTGTCATGCAAGCAATGTCAACATTCCATCGCTGACCCACACGATGTTTCTTTCACATTATACGTCTTTCTTGCGTGTTGCTGAAAGATAAGAAAGAAAAATTGCATGGGATAATTCCCTAAAGAGGAACCATCTGGAAAAAGACGAATATTTCAAATGAGACACGCTGAATATTATTTGTTTTTCAAAATATCATTCGATTTGAGTACTAGTTTATCAATGATTGTGTGAAATTCCGAACAACAAACCAACTAGAAGGATAACAAAACAAATATGTGTTCTGATGCTAACTTGAATTCACAGAATTATCATAAGTACCCAATCGTCGCTAGTATTGTCATACCGCATCATCAAAAATTTATAAATAGTCCATCATATTTATATTCCATTATGACTTCATGTAGTGGAATATACAATTATATCAATTGATTTCGGTTATGATATGATTCTCAATATGCTCTGATCTCGTTCTGATCGATAGAGAATTACTACATATTATTCTGTGACTCAGCAATGTTGATTTCTTGGGAGTTCGTGGACCAGCATGCTTCAATACATTTTGGTTAACTTGACGATACCGCAATTTGGTATTGACACATTGACAGTCGACGTCGATCAATGCTTTGTTTGGTGTCGGCCATTGTTTACGTTTCGATTTATCGGTATTCAACTTGTGTTCAGTTTTGTATATTTGTTATCAATCAGAAAGTTGGTTTATTTCCTGTTGTGGTGATTTGTTACAATGGTCAGACGTTTTGAGGTGTGTAAAAGACAATTTCAACCTGGTGATCAATACATGCCATTTCCTAGGTAAGTTACCATTGTGTCATTCGAGTTTCAAATCATTCTCTCAAATGGAATGTATGAGAATAAATTGACGTTTCCTTTTGGCGTGGTCCTTGGTTTAATAATCACAAGCAATTCTTTTTGAAAAAAATATAATTTTCCGCCAAGAAAAGCTGATGAGTACCACTGAATTTGTAACGGATTTTCAATTTGTTGCCATCATGAATTAATAATAAATTCAACTCCTCTCGAAAACACGGCACTGGTGCTGAGAGAATCAGCTCTTGCTATCCTTGTTTAGATTGAAATAGATACTATAGATGTTGCTTCCAAACTGTATTGCCAGGGCTATGGATCACTTATCTAGTCTGTTCAATTATCGAAGGTCCGAACTCATCGTTATAGTAACTGAGAAACTCTTGATTGCATAAATGATATTTTCTTATTTATTTATTTCCCAAAGATGCATTATAATACAACTGAAGGTAGCAGGTATACCTATACAGACAGCTTATATAAAAATATAAAATGCTATTCTCAATACGCATACACCGATTTTTGGATGCTGTCTTGATACATCGATTCCTCCAGGAAAATTAATTCAGGAAAAATAGTTCAGAGATTATGACAAAAATAGGTACATCTATTTACTGTGTCAAATTCAGGCAACGCTTCATGTGATGGAAAAGCCCCATCATTTGAAAACTTTCTAAAAATGGCTGTGGTTGTACCAATTTTTGTAAGAGATTTCCAATGCTATATCACACTTGGGGGGTTACCATTTGAACTCCTGAAGTAGGGGTCAATGGGTATGGGCCTTTCTTTTTATCTTCTTTCATTTCCGAGATATCCCATTGGCAACTTTGACGCAGTAGCAAATAGAACAGATAGTATTATTTTTACGAATACAAGCCTGATCAAATTGAACTGATACAATAACATTAATAATCTCGCCTATGCATTATTATCTAATTAACTCACCCGATGAATACAAAAATAGAAACCTAGTTGAATGAAATGTCAGAGCCTCAGATTTCGACCTTATTAGCGAGTGATATAAATACATGCATTATACATGGAGGTATCATTCATAGAGTCACATAATGATCCGGATGAATCTATTATAGAATCTGAAAACATGGCGTTCTTGAATAAATTCTCCGGAATAAGTCAATACAACCAGATGAGTGAATTTTGTTGTGATTACGTTCGACTGGTTCAAGGTTGTAATAAATTAAAAACCGTGGATCTGAAAATAGCAATAAATTGAAAGATAGCAGTAGTATGATACCACGAAATACTACTGGACCTTGATGGAACGACAGGTATGACCACTTTTTTCTTTCAGGAAATATGTCTACGAGACATGAGAACAATAATTATCTATGACACAGTTGAGTAGTGGCAAAACCATGCATAACTGAGATTCTTCGGGCATATTGAAAAATTATATGATCAAGAAACATATTATTGTCATGATCCCCAACTGATTTGGAGAATGGCTGAAAATACTCATCTGATACAAGATATTCACCTAAACACCACACCAATATTCGGAAATGCCTGAATACGTATTTAGGCATCTAAGATGCCAGCTCCAGTAGGTTTCTTGAGAAGTAAATACGGTGAGCTGACCAACAGGCGACGTATCCAACAGGCGACGAATAATCTTACAGGCGATGAAGAAGTTATGCAAAGAGTACATTTCAACTTTTTGCGTCGTATAAATCTTTGTATACGTGAAAATGGTGAACATTTTGAACAATTTTTATGAAATATCTGTTAATCGTTTTATTATTAATTATGCTCTAAATCACTAAAATTAAAATTTTGTCGAAACCATGAGAGGAATCGACTTTTGTCAAGAGTACCTTTTTTGTAGTGAATGAGTTGAATAATTTAGATTTCATATTGAAACTAATTTTTTTCCATTGGCGTAGGAGTTTTAGATGTTTATTTACTGAAAAAATCAAGTTCTACGCCCATGGAATGATATTCATTATGATTATGATATGAGTTTCATTGCCCGATGAGTCTATGCCAACGTACCAAATTTGAAAAAAATCTCATGAGCCGTTCAAAAGTTATGAAGCAAAATCGATTTGAAAATTTCAACTTCAGAGCCGTCTAGCGCCCAAACTAAGCAACTTTTTACTGAGGTAAGTTTGCTTGTATCGAATTGTTTTGGTCTGAAGAATATGTGGTAGCTTTTTGTAAAGACCTTTCAAGGACACCCTGTATATTCTTAATATCTCTCAGATGCAGAGAAATAAACATTAGCATTTTGAACAGTACTGATTTTTTTCTCATTCATAAGGTAGTGTTATCATGGACTCAAAGATTGCATAGTAAAGTATAATTGAATATCTTTGATATTCTCTAGCGAATCCTGACACCCGCATATTCGGAAACCCACATAGGTGAGCGAAAACAACTGAATCTGAATTATTATATGGGAAGGTTCATATCTATTCAGTGAATAGGTTAGAACATTAATGCTCAACTTGAGAACATCGTGATTTGGCTCTGGCCGAAAGAAATGAGACCAAGTGAAATCTCGGTATTTGCACAAGTATCAATGTCACGAACTGTTGTAATATTATACAACCGGCATTTTGCTTACATAACTCTTAAAAGAATTTCTTCCGCTAGAATATAATATAGAGGAACAGAACAGAATAAGGAGTATTTCGAAGTCGACGCATCTCTCGTGACACAATTACTTACATCTGGCTGTTCAATTATTCTATTATCAACGAAAATGGATCGAATAAATATGCAACAAATACGTACTTGACATCTATGTTTTCTGAAGAGCATCATCAATCGAAAGCAATGAATCTGTTTGGAAACTTATTAATTACCAGATTGATGCATATGTGATAAATAGAACGGCTGTTGCCAGAGCGGACGGTGGTGTATACAATTATTATGAAAACTACTGATTCATAGTGGATTAACCACATACCTATAGTGTATGCTTTTTTCATCATGCTACAACGCTGCACATGTATTAGTTCGAATAATGATCAATCAATGATTCAGTTTGGAAACTGTAAATATGACTGCAAGCGTAAGGAGTCCTCCTGAAAATTCTAATCGAAATGAACTTCGATAATCAAAAAGAAACTGCCTGTATTTTTTTTCCGGGCATCGGCTGTAATTAATATCATTTTTGATGTTCGAACAATTCATATTACATATCGTATCTACTAATTTTCAATCTATTTCAAATTATTACAAATTTCATGATGAATCTCGACTATATTAGGTATTTCAATATATATTCATCTTCTTGAGTTTCAGCAAAAGCTTTCGAATTTTTCTCCTTGGAATGAGCATTATCCATTTTCTTCTACATTCTGGCATTTTATGGGATCATGACAGTGGTTACTTCTTGATTCTGTTCAATTCTGGATACCTTTCCTGGTCTACTTTCTGGATAATGATACAACTGAAACGCTTCCATTACAAATACTTTATACCTTAGGAACCTCTAGGGGTGGCTATAGACAACTCTGTAGAGTGTTGCAATGCTTATTCAAAAATACTAGTGCATATCGAAAGTGCATCTGAAATATCTAAGTTCAGAATGTGTAAGGCCAAAAATTCAAAAAGTTTTGTCTCCTCTAGTTTCCAATGCGTCTGATAGGACACTGAGTCTAGCAAACCCTGTATATGGTGCCATCTGTGAACCGATAGACAAACTAAGAATCTATCATTCAAACTATATTCATCATATTTGCTCAATATGCTTATAAGCATATCTGCCTACAAATCCATCCAAGTCCAAAATTGGGTATTCCTCTCCAAATAACTAATATAAATCTGAAGGCTAAAATCATTTAAGTTTAGAAATTACATCTTCACAGGACGCGTAGGTGTAGTACCAGAAGTTTTAGTGAGTTTTACACCTCTTATGTTGTATTTCTATGTTCACCTCTCTGTAAATGAAATATTTGTAATAAGCCATGTGAAGAAGTACTTTCCAGCAATAAAAAAGGATTTTCAAGACGAACAAATGTTGGCAATATGGAAAGAAATGTATTCAACCTATAAGTTGTCCAATAGAACTTTTTAATACTAGAAAATACACATTCGTAACATCATAATGAAACATTTATACGAAATAGAATTAACTTTTTCAGGTTCACCTTGTGCTCTCATCGTCCCGATCTTCATTCATATAGTTATGCATCTATTCATTTTATCATATATATATTTTTTAATACTATGTGAATACTTACTATATGAAAGACCGATGAAGGACATATCATCATTGTATGTTTGAAATAGAGGAATATCAAGAAGTGAACTACATTTATTTGATGTTATACACAATGCAATATGGCCGAGATCCATCATTTATCAAAAATTTCAGGCAGTCACTCGATAACCTCATCACATGCAATGATAATTTATAATAGAAATTTCCATCCCTCCTTCAGTACGACTAATACGAGCATATCATATACGATGTTCAATAAACTATCAAGTCTTCAATTAACTTCCTGAAACTCAGTTCGATAAAGTACTACGAGGTCTATTATATGTACAATGAACTATTTTCCATTCAATCAACTTCTTAAGATAGTTATGTCAAATAGAGAATCCATCTATCAAGAATAGACATGCATGCACTTTTAGATGTGAGAGTATGTGTACTGAGACATCAGTTATAGATATAAGCTATTATATTAAAACCGAGTGAATTCAAAAATATCCAGCATATAATTACATTACATATGAATTGCATATGCAGAAATTTCTTGATATGCATTCACAGAGACGATACTTATCAAATACCTACAATGAAGATGTCCACACTCAAAAACTTATGTACACCGAAAACCACTCTATATTTCAGAGTTCAAAAACCAAGAAGAAATCATCTTGCTTCTAGCTACCCTAATATGCGTAAATATTGGTTCCCTAGATGGAAAATGATCGATGTACTAGTGTTCCACTCGGTATAGTATTGCAATTGGACCAGACATATGAGAGACTGTGTACGAAACAAAATTAACGTAGGGGCATGTTTTACTATTGGAAATTTACCAATTCAGTTTCATTAATGTCAATCAAATTTAAGTCAAGGTCGAAATTAAATTCAGTCCTAATGATAATACATCAATTGAACCTCCAAACAGACATTCGTTAGAAAGGCTGGCATTCAGAAATCGCTCTCTAGAGGCCTAGGGTGCACTTCTTGCTCAGTATCGGTGTCATCGATACTAGCTCTGGACTGCCCTCTTAGCCTCAGAACTGTCCCGACTTTCTCCTCCTCCGTTTCCCGTCTCTTGTTTTTTTTTGTTGATTTTCTGGGTTACTACCGTGAAAGACTGCCTCGAGAAGCCAAAACTATGCATACTACCTGATATACTAGGATCAGGCTTGGGCAGTAATAGTGCATCTGAGTATGAGGGTGGGCCTTGGGTTTCCCTAGGAATCCGGGGCGTTTCGATTTGCTCCCTCTCTGAGCTCCCTTTGAATTCTCAGCATCCTCTCTTCGGTTTTTCTCTCGCTTCTCTCTCTTCATTTCGCAGACGTTCGTCACGCTCTCGCCACCGTTTTCTCTTTGATATCGTTCATTTTACGTAATACCATCACCACCACCAGCAATAAGGTCATTGATATTATGAGGCCCATGGAGTAATACCATAACTGTCCTTTCTTAGTTTTATTCCACTCCTCGTAACACGCAGAAAGCCCATGTTTCACCCTCAACTCTTTCAGGTGAGTCACAAAGGAGGCCATCTACTTCTTGATCCGAATAAATCAACCAGTCGAACATTTCCTTGAGTTGAGCGCAATCGCAAATCCACTGGTTATCCTCTAGTCTCAGATATATCACACTTCCTGGTAAGAAGCTAGGAAGTATTTGTGCTAGACGATTACCAGATATATCGAGACTTATGAGGGAAGTCATCTGGCTGAATGTCTTGTTGTTCAAACTCTTGATTCTACAACCTTTCAGATTCAAGGATATAAGATGGTTTCCATCCCAAGCATCTGGTAGTGAAGATATGAAGTTTCTTCGAAGGGAGAGGTGTCTCAGCTTGGGAAGACTCGAGAGACTGAACTTGTGGACACTGTAAATCTCGCAGAAACTCGCATCCAATATATTCAATGACATACTATGGAACCCGTCCAAAGAATTGATGTAATTGTGAGATATATCCAATTGTAAAAGAGCTATAGTAGGTAACAACGTTTTTTCACTTATGGTGGACAATTTATTGAGAGACAAATCAAGCACTGACAGCATATCCAAATTTCTGAATGCATTTTCTTCAATCTTTTCTATGGCATTGAAGGACAGATTCAAATACATCAAGTTGGATAAATTACGAAAACTATTGTCGGGAACACTTTTGAAGAAATTTCCACGTAGGTTCAAAATTTTGAGAGCTTTCAAGCTGCCAGTTGGAATTCTCTCTAGACTACTGTCAGAAAGATCCAACAGAATCAAACTATCGGAATGTATCTGTAGTGATCTCAAATTGATATTGTTACTCATTATGAGAGTTTCTAATGTAGTTAAGTTAGAGAATACGTTATCTGATATGTGAGCCAATGAGCAGTAACTCAAGTCCATGTATTTCAGAGTATTCGATCCAAACGTTGCATTGAGTTTTCTTACGGGGTTATGAGCTGCATGTAACTCTCGGATATTTTCTAAATTATCGAATAGTGTTCCTGGTAAAAACACCATAGAGCAGTTGTTGACCTTAAGTATTTCTAGAGATCTTATCGAAAACTGGTTGAAAGAATTTGGTAGATTTCTAAGTGGGTTATTGGAGAAATCTAAATAGATCAGCTTTTCCAGTTTGGCGAATGCTTGAGAATGCACGTCCTTCCAGTCATGGAATGAGTTGGAGGACAGATCCACTTTCTCCAAATTATCCAAACCTTCGAAATCTGAGTGACCAATTGTTGCAATCTTGTTGGTAGACAAATTGAGAGATTTCAAGTTGACGAATTCTCTGATTCCCGGTGATATATTCCTGTAGTTATTGATGGCCAGATCGAGATTGGTTACCTGAAAACGACAAGTTCTATTAAGGAAATACGCATCGTATTTGGGGATCCATATTTTGTATTCACGGTGGTGACAGATCCGCAACGGTGTATGAAACAAGAGGTATTGAAAAGTGAACGTCCGTCGAAATTGTCGATGAGAAAAAAGAATAATAAGCAGCAGATATTGTTCTCATCCTGTTTCACCTGGCATTTATGCATGCGTCAACGAATATAACTTATTATGAAAGGAAGTGGTGGCAATGATTTACAATGCATCAAATAGCATACAGTGATTCACCTAATAACTTATACTATATACTATACACAACCAAAACGGATAGCTCATTGTTTTCGTATGGCATGTAGTTAATTCCTGAATACTAAAATAGTTTTCCATTTTCACCGAGCAAAGCCGCTCTATGATCTTTCAGCATATTCAAAACAATATGCTCTATTTATCAATATCAGTGTCGCCTCCGTGTTCATTAAGTTTTTCATTGATTCTAACGACTCCTTTGATTTCAGGAAATTAATATTGAAAAGGATATACTTGCCATGAAAACATAATTCGATTTTATCGAAACATATTCGCGATATCTATCGATGATATTCATAAATTCCATCACCTCACGAGTAATTTGTTCATTATACTCACATTTATATCGATCTCATTCGGTAGTTCTGTCAAATTGTTATTTTGGCAACTGGTGATGGAGGTTTCGCACCAACAAATATTAGGACACCTGGTTAATCCATCAATAGAAAATGCATTCAATATCGGTATTATACAGAATATACACCACCAATACTCCATTACTCCTGAATAATGTCACATTCATCGAAAATACACCGAATACAAATGAATACACATTGAAACAAACTTCCACAGTGTCAAGAATACTGTCATTTATGTTACGAGACCTAGTTTTTGATTATTGTAATGAATAACACTGGAATCTCACTATGATGCTCACCATCCTAACTGAGTCAACACGATTACATTGAGATAACAGGTTAACTGATAAGAGAGAGGCGTTCTATTCTCATGGAATTGTTATACCCGGAATATATTCGTATCTATTTTGTATTTGGTGTCACCTATCCAAAAGGGCGAAGTTTTTCTTAGTTTGGTTCAATGTATTCATTTTTGCCGGTATCGTGAACTTTTCAAACAGAAAGAATGACTGCATCGCAGAAATTGTGTGAAACAAATCGTAGCATCCGTATAAATTGATATTCTTGTATTTTGAGGGATAAAACCGACCTAAGCCACTGTTCTCAATATGAAATATTGGATAGAGCCAAGTAATGAAAATTGAATTGTTAAATCATCCGCTCCACCGAATGACTTCCGTTTTAAGGAAAAGGTTCGATCTTAGCCGATTGGTCAATATGGGATTTGGAGAATTTAAATTTGCTGATACTGAAATACTGTAAATGGCTTGGACGGTCATCCGATGTATCTTCTGTATGGAGAGTATATCTATGAATAATATAATTGATCTTGGGATCATGCCCCAAAGAATTTATGACTGCAATTCCAAAAGTTATCTATCGAAACATGTGAAACACTTCGTCGGATACGAATAAATATCATGATAATAATGATAATAATAACGAATTCATCACTGGATTCCGTAAGAAGATAATAAATGCGCAGGAGTGATCATGAAGAATAATTCACGAATAATGATTCGAACGGGACAAATTGAGGTGCATGAAACATTTCAATTCTAATTTGAGAAGGAAATTTTGGGGCCGTACAAGAAAAATCATATCACATAGCTTGGTCGTAATTCAAACAAGAAATGAGAATTTGGCTTTGAGGTAACAACTACTTCTTAGAAGTGAGAAGAAATTTTGAAATTAGATATATATCTATGTATATATGCATTGAGAAGTAGGAACTAAGAATCAATTCGGTTGTCGATACTTGATGTCTTAGAATATAGGTCGGATCATCGATTCAAATATTGTTGAAGATACCAGGATGATCAATCCAATTATTCATCACAAGAAGTTTGCTATCATAGTAGTAGTAGTAGTAGTAGTAGTAGTAGTAGTAGTAGTAGTAGTAGTAGTAGTAGTAGTAGTAGTAGTAGTAGTAGTAGTAGTAGTAGTAGTAGTAGTAGTAGTAGTAGTAGTAGTAGTAGTAGTAGTAGTAGTAGTAGTAGTAGTAGTAGTAGTAGTAGTAGTAGTAGTAGTAGTAGTAGTAGTAGTAGTAGTAGTAGTAGTAGTAGTAGTAGTAGTAGTAGTAGTAGTAGTAGTAGTAGTAGTAGTAGTAGTAGTAGTAGTAGTAGTAGTAGTAGTAGTAGTAGTAGTAGTAGTAGTAGTAGTAGTAGTAGTAGTAGTAGTAGTAGTAGTAGTAGTAGTAGTAGTAGTAGTAGTAGTAGTAGTAGTAGTAGTAGTAGTAGTAGTAGTAGTAGTAGTAGTAGTAGTAGTAGTAGTAGTAGTAGTAGTAGTAGTAGTAGTAGTAGTAGTAGTAGTAGTAGTAGTAGTAGTAGTAGTAGTAGTAGTAGACCGAGCTGGAAGAATCATTCTTACAGAAGGAGTTTAATCAACAGTGACAGAAATATTGAACGAGAGAATAGAAGGATGAGTGAAAGAAGAAAGTGTTCATTTGATGACGGAAAAAATCAGTGGGGAGATGAGAAATATCCGAAGACGTGAAAATAGAATTTATCACGTCGTCTATCCATCGCTTCCATGATTTTGTTTGTCAGTTCCTTCAACTCCTACAATCAGTATCCATCCTTCATAAGACATCCCTCTCTCTTCTTTTCCTTTAAGATTCTCGCTTCATCTTCAAGAAATGACATACCAGCTTCTTCAAACATCTTCTACAAGGAATGCATTCTATCTCTGCGGGTGCAAAATAAATTTGTGTTCAGAGGTGGCGGATTCTTCAACTACCAACGTGATAGCTGAGTGCGTGAAGCTCAAAACGAAGCAGGGTTTGAATTGAAGTGGAGTTCATTTGTTTCGAAGGCAGTACCAACGGGACAACGGGAAATGCACGAAAGGTTTCCGCATGTTGAATTTTCGCGAGTACATCTGATGGTCATGAAATGTGTCCATAATCGAGCAAGTAACCTCATCTCACAATCGATATGGACGCTTACGTTGTTGAAGTTAGGCGAGAGCGATCGTTTTTCGCGCCCGTCTGTCGTCTCAGCTGCTCGCCAGGGACACGCCAAACTTTAAGCCGGGCTTACTACTTACGGCCCTAGCTTCACACTTGATCATATTTATGCGATGTCCGGATTATCGGAAGCTGACTACCTCTTACGCTTCCAAGACGCCTTATATCGATTTATGGGACATGTAGTAGTTGAACGTTTCTATAAATCCTCATTAGACACTAATTAGCTTTATTAGAGGAGTGGAACTTACTTCCGAGACGTGCTCCCGGATTATTCGTTTTTCGGCCAAGCGGGATGACGATAGCACTCTGATTTCATCATTGCACTCCTCGCCATGTGAGATCTCAGATTGCCGATTAACGATCACCCAATAGAGCATTTATGATTGCATGGGATAGGTACATAGAACCATTATGATGACGTTTATTAGAATAGTGATAATCAATACAAATATAAAATATCTTCACAAAATCTTCAGTAGGTAATGCTAATAAACGGAAAAGGAAATACGACAGAAGGAATATTTACAAAAAAATCCCTTTTGCGTGGTGAGATGTAAGTGGTATAGGTAGCATGGTAAATGGAGCATAAAGTTAATAAATTATGAAGTAAAGTAAATGATGCAAAATCGAGCGGCTAGTACAATGATCGATGAAATTGTCTGTATTGGGTTATTTTTCATCGCGTATATGTACAACCCACATATTTACATACATAAATACATGTCATACGTACACCCTATAGATATAAACTATATTTATGATGATATTTTGACAAAAAATAAATTTGAGTGTTTCAGTATTTACTTCTGGTTTATTATATCATGAATTGTTTTTCTTGTTTGGTTATTGAGTCAGTACCTCAAGAAGCGTTTAAAGGTGGACTGGGCTTTATTTTTCCGCACTTCTTCGGTTATAATATTATAGATTCTAGGTGCCAGATATGATAACGATCTACAACCTTCAGATTTGTTTCTTCTTGGTAAGTAGTAGTTTTTTGATATATTCCTAGTTTTATACGAGCGAGCATTTCTTTGTAATTTAATCTTTTGTTTGAATACATTCATCAGTGATATTTTCCAGAAAAACAATTGTCTAGTATAAAAGACTCCACTGGTCTGGTAGATCATATCACTGGAATATCCGCTGTTTTTATTATATATAATTTTTGGGATCAATTTTTGAATAATTTCCAAATTGTTCAGGTGAGTGTCATACACACCTCCATATCCTAATATACCATAGCCGATTTGGGACTGAATTAAAGAATAATATGATGTTTTCAGTTGTTTGGTTTCAAGTTAATTCAGAAACTGATGAGGATTCTTGAGGCTTGGTTAACCACAATAGATGATAAGAATGATGATTTCATCAGTTGGAAGTTCAGCATGAAATAATTCACACACATTTCAACTAGGAAAGAAATGAGATGAATCTGGAGTAGCAAACTACGATGAGGGTAGGTTCAAATTTTTGTGGAAATTCATGATGATATGAGGGTTTATTAATGTTCATTCTCATATTCTATGGAAGAAGATTATATTCTATCCATATTCTATGGACACTCAATGGAATTTTTACTTCAGATATGCGAATTATTGAAAGTATGTGGAGCTCTACTGAGAAATCAAATCTGGGTGTGAGCTGGTTAGATATATGTTATGCCATACTGTGATTTCAACGGACCATGAGCGTTCAGAGAATCTCAGAAAAACTGAATCTAGACCAAGGTTCCTATCAGTCTTGGTGAGTAATGGAAGCTGTATTGAAAACTTTTTTATCCATTACTTTTCCAATTTAGATTCATTTCTGAAAGCATGATCAATGGTTCTTTTGCACTGATATGCATATTATATTTTCCCAAGAATATCACGATTTGATATGAATCAGTAAGATGCCTTATCAGCCTGATCAAAGTCACACGTCGTCAGTTCAAAAATACCTCGTTATCACAAGGTTTACGTCCTTCATTAGGCTGGGGCGTTGTTAATTGTTCTTGAGAGAGGAGATATGCATGGCCATTAAACTGAATCAGAAGTCCGGAAACAAATCAACTTGATTAGTTGGATAATCGATTAAATAGGAAATTAATTGAATAGGAAACGATACTTCGTCTTCATTATCTCAATGGAACAAATTTCATCTGAGCATTCAAATTCTGTGGTCAACCGAATGACAAATTTCAATATAACAGGTGGCCAGTATCAGAAACTGTGTCAACATTTCGGAAAAGCAAAAAAAGCAAAAATGATGAACGGGGGGGAAACACATAAAGTGTAACAATCACCCCCAAACAATTCCATCATCTGTTGGGTTCTGATTGATTGATACCTATTAATTTTTCCATGGCTACAAGTTCATGCGTTCAGGATTCTCATTTTTCTAGACATGAAATGGAATCGTTGGTAATATAGGTAATAGTTTTCTTATCACAACCGGAAAAAAAGTCGGGAAAACGTTTCTAGTGGTCAACGTTTTTTCATTGTAGAACTTGAATAGAAACAAATTTCCTTGAATTCTTGAAATTCGAAAAATAAACCTATTTTAAGTGACATTCATGAAAAAATGAACTTTTGACAGGTAGCGAACGTCACTTAACCCCTTCGGAGTAGGCCATTTTTCTCAATTTTCAAAGCAATAATCAACGTTAACGTTGGAATTTGGAATGAATCGACTGAAATTGATTGAATTTTCGTTCTCAAGGCTCTGTTTACTTTTTCCCTGGCCATCCAATTATTGTTTGTATACCCAACAACTGATTCAGCTGTTCACGATTTTTCTCAAGAAATTATACCTCGAAGCAGCTGCTTGTCTTTCGCCTTGCACTGACTGAACGAGAGTATCAATTTCATTTTCAACGAACGTCCGCGAATGGAACAGACATTCTTCGGGAGAGTTTCTCTCAGAGGATTTCCAAGAAAAAATCGCGCACCCGTTCGATTTTATAGTCGCGGAGGTACGTGTTGAACAGTTATTTATACATATCAAGGTAATAATCCTTCGCAAAAATGTCAGTTTCAACTTTCTATCACGGTAACACGACTGCGAAGTGGCTATAAATTAAAACAAGTCATAATAAACACTCTGTATGGGCACACGCTCGAGGTTTCATCCTGTAGCTAGCTGGGAAGGTTCGTGGAATCAGATCAGTAAATATTTATCGAGTGAAAAATCCTATTGACCAGTAGCAGTATTCACTTTCCCTACAGGGTTGTCTGTCGGTAGCAGTCAAGGTCAGATGTTAGCAGTTGATGAATCCTATCTTGAAAATAGTTATGATTATCTCGAATCTATATACTTTTTAAAAGGGGATCTGAAGTAGAGCTCAATGCAACACAAGCACAAGCTTGTATCTTCACCAGGAAGGTGGATTGAAAATCGCCCAATATGACCCCCTTCCTTCCATCCGATCCTTGAAGAATTCAATTCATCGAGCTGGATGAAACTCCCCAAAAACTTCCACCAACTCCTCTTGGAGTGGTGAACCTAGATGTAGGAGCAGAGCTTTTCGACCTTCACGGTCGCACTTTCTGCTACTGATGCGCTCAGCCTGAGGAGCTTACGTGGTTTTGGAACAAGCAATAACTGTAAACAGTTAACTTTCTTCGTTTGGGCGGATTATTGCTCACCTGGTGAATCTTAATGGTCAATCCTGAACCTCTCTCTGGCCCAATATGATGATGTTAGGTACCATACCATTATTCCTAAGTCATCAATATCACCACCAACAGCGCTCTCTCATGGGACGATCATGTGAGGTCCACTGCGAGAACTGCTTTCCAAAAACTTGGCAAATACGACCTGGCCTGGTGTTCATACGTTTGGAGTTCAGCTTCCAAACATACGCTAGAGCTCTTATCATATTCTATCCACCTAGTCACTGATACCACACTCTTGAATTCATTGACATCTATTTGACATGGTAGGAAGATGGTTATCTTTCCCTTCTCCATCGATATTTCCATGATCGATGCTCATCGAAAATCTCCTTTGTCATTTCACCACGAGCGCCAATATGAGAAGATCTTATGGAATATTCCTACTACTTCCTAGTGGCCTAATAAACTAAGTATCTGAGAGAATTTCCACCAAATCTTCACTGACCTTAGAGTGTGGCATCATCTAAAACATTCGAAAGAATGGAAATATCAGACCAACAACATGTGAATCCAACACTGTAGTGTCTTTCATATCTCAGAATATTCAATGAGCCTTAGATGATTTTGACTGGGTAATATTTGGAATCATTTGAAGTTCAAAGAACGATAGATATTCAACAACAAAGTATATTGGTGAGTCAGTTTCCAGAAGGCAAATAATAACAATGTTTTCCATTCATTATCCACAGATATGTTAATTCAAGATTTTATTTCTCAATGAAGTTCTGATGAAAATCGAGGAGCCAATTAGCCTTTGTCTACAAAAATAATTGTTATTCTACCAACTGAAACACTTAAAATTTCATTTAAGCTGCGTAATCTCGAAATTATCGCTCACATTTACATATTTTTCGAATGCATTTCAGACAAAAGATACAATGAGTTAAATGTCATGGAGGAATGGCGATAATATGATGGATGAAACATTGGAGTAAGAATGCATGCTTTGTCGTGTTGAATAGTATGTTATCATTTTGCTGTGTACTCATGAATCACTTCAATTTCAATTACTTCAGGTCATTAGCCTCATGAGTCAGGTAATATCGATATTAGCATCTAGCTAGGGTTCGAGGAAGGAAAATCTTGTGAAAGCTCTCAGGTAAAATGATTTCAATTATAGGTCCCAAGCGAAGATTTTGAATCATATTGATTACGCTCGCTGATGCACAAATAGAACCCATTCTGAATGAAGTATAGTGATATGTGTGTAAATATTAAACAAACAACAAAATGAGCCAATTGAGATTTCTTATAATTTCTCACTCACTCTGTACTATGCATTAACCGCTTATTGAAACAACATTACAGAGTTCCAAATATACTTCAGCGGTGTATTTCGTACTGAATTTTAGCTGTTTCCTATCGGAACTCAAAATCACCCAATTTTTGGATGTCCATGTTCCTTGTGTATTTTTGCCTAGTGTATTCCTTGTTATCTGTCTTCTCCATTGTATTACTTTCGAAACTTGTTTGATTTCTGCCATTTAGTCTACCGCATCTATTTCAATTTCAATTGATGAAATGAACGAATGTTTTCATTTCCAAAACTCTTCTATTCCGTGATTCATCAATTGGGTACTTTCGCCATCACTTATTTCCTCTGTCTATGATTTCAATTCTTGGCAATAAAGGTCCATTGGGGCCTGATTGCCTGGCAGTATATTTTCCTCATCATTATTTTGAATTATTTTTTCTTCATTTCCTTGCCATTGACATTATGAGTGTCCTAGTTTATTCCCTTATTTTATTTTCCTATTGATAATTGCATGCAAATGGACATACCATGTGAAAATATAAATCCAAATAGTTGATTATGAATACAATGATTACAATGATTCACCTCGGTAATAAACATCAAATTAGATCACGATAGGAAATTCTCTCGATTGGGTAAAAATGTCCACCTACATCATTACTTCCTTGTATAGGTGATATAATAGGTTTTTGCTAACTTCATATTAGCCTCGCCAATCAATCTATTGCGGATGGAGAATTACTTTTTGCTTGCCTTCCAGTTGTTTTACGATTGAGAAAATCAGACTTGCAAGAACTCATTATAGTTCAATAGAAATTGAACGTTCTTCAAGTTCTAAAAAGTTATACATATACATTTTATTATCGAGAATAATAATTCTTTCCCAAAGTTTCGAAGGCTTCTATCAGCCCAGGTTACTGCGCTGAAGATCTTGGAGAAGATATCAAGAGAAAGTGGTTTATTGATAGTCCAGCTGTCAACTTGGGCGTGGTTGAATGTAATTTTTGTCCTTTTGTTTTATGCATGAAGTTTTCGATAAAATCGAGGATAGAGTATGTTGAGTTATTCATGACAAATATTCGGGATCCATGAGGCATGCACCAGTAATCCAACGTAAACAGATCATATGAATATCCGTTGTTCCACCTCATAGAATAGTTTTTGCCACGGAAAATATACGTATAATACATGTTCAATTTCGATGATTGACTTCTGTTCAAGGGACTTCTTAACGAGAATAGAAGTGACTGCACGTGTAATCCGTTGTTTCGATGATACTTCATGAACTTTATCTGGTTTGATCTTCGGTGGAAAACTGTGTTCAGACCGTCCCCTCACTTTCGTCGGAGATGACAACTGGAGTGGCTTTTCGAATGATTTCAATCGAAGCGCAAATAGGGCGTACAGGAGATCGAAATATACGAGGGAGCGTTCATTCGGAACCAGGATAAAGCCCAATGTACTGAACAGATTTTTTATTCGTGGCTGAACAGATCTGCGCTTCAATGAGTTGAATTAGGAATATTTTTGAGTGGATATCCTGAAACATCAATGCGTAATGATGTATATTAAAATGATAGGGACGAGGGATTTCAGTTGCAGTTGCTATAGTATAGTATAGCCTGTGCGCACCTGGTGAAAAGAAACTGCATTTTACATCAAGTTGTTGGTTTGTTGGGCTAGTTGTAGTCTCAAGAATACTGCACGTTTCACTGAAGACATACTAACCGGTACAGAAATGGTATGAAGGTGGAAAGCACGGGAAAATTTGTCCCTCGTAGCAGGATACATTTCGTCGGTCGAATGGCTCAGTTTGTCGATTGGCATTATCTTTTGTGCCCTCGGATGAAGATCTGCAGGGGAGATTTGGGTCAAAGGCCGAGTCTGGGAAATCTAATTCCATAAGAAGTTCGTCGATGCCACTACCAATGGCGAATGGCGAAATCTAATTGATCCTGCCGCATTGAGATATATACACACACAGGTATTCGCTGTTTATATATTAATGCAAGGAATAACAGTTAACTCTCACAGCAGGACTGACTGTGCGGTCATTCAAGATGGCATTAGTGCCCGTGCATCAATAGATCTTTAACATGGCCCGAAAGCAAACTACGCTTTCCGCTTTCCACTAATTATAACCGCCGAAGTATAGGGACCGGTTACTTAGAAGTTACGTTAAAGGAGCAAGGGGTAGCTATCTGACCACATACACACCACCCAGAGCGATGCGACGAGCATAAAATTACCCGTAATGGCCAATTACACGTTCTCAAAACGTTATTCCGGAGATCACCGACATTTTCCTGGAAATTAATCTTTTCCGCAAAGTTGATCCCGGATCTCGTGCTCCCTAGGATAACCTGTTGCTGGCTCATCCAAATTTAAAATCACCTCGGCTTCAGCTCGGATATCAGATACACGGTCTCGCCCTTATACCGGCGACGTGACTGATTTGTTTTCACTTATCCAGGAAAACTTGACAATCTCAAAGACAGATTCCAGTGGGATAGTTTGAATTGTTAGCAGGTCATATTTATACTCAGTGAAAGCATTTTCATTGATCGACTGTCAGTGATGTGGTGTTTCAATTTGCTTCACATCACGAAAGGAGACTCAAAACAACTTCTCTCATCGATTGAGGCATCTAATTGTTCCTCTCAGTTCATGTTTGAATTTCAAAATATGAGGGAGGATGAAATGTTTCGAATCGAATAAATAGTACCAAAATTTTGCGGTATAAAAGGGTTGAGTTGAGCAGCAACAGCTGAGTAGGTATACGAGCTAGATGAGCTCAGGCTGGTCGACCCTACATTGACAGGCTCTAGACCTGCCGAACATTCATCAATAGAATGGCAAACTTGTGGAATTCTTCGATTAGTGAGTTATTTCCTGACGCTTACGATCGCCAAACTTTCAAGAAGAATTCCAATACCATCCTCTCCTCCCAACATTTCACCGCTGGCTCACACAATGTTCCTCGAACATCATTGGTTTCCGTCAAATTATTGAAACTATTAGTTTTTGACAAAGCAAACTTTGCAGTTTTGGTGAAACCAGTGCGAACATAGCTGATGAGATAGATATACAGAAATATGTTTCATAGTGGAACATTTTTGAATGGAAATGCTAATTTATCAATACTTGGAGGAAGTGAAGGTAATTTAGTGGCCATTTTCATATAATTCTTCATTAAGTTGGCTACAACATTTCGTAGATCGGACACAAGGAATAACACATCTTAATGTAAATATAACCTAAATTTCACCCTGTTCTTTGGTTACATGTAAAATATTCTAGATATCAAAAAACATCCGAGATATTCTTCATGTGCTAATATACTCGTATATAAAAAATATTCTCGGTTCTATGTCCTGAATGGAGGAATCACAGGGTAGTAGTTGATGTTCCTAAATGGAAGTCTCTGTATTTTATTCCATGATTGGTTAGAGATTTTCATAAAGCTAAATTAAGTATTATAGAAGCAAGAACTTTCTTCATTCATCGACTACATACATGTCTCCATTTCTTTTGTCATGGAATAGGCGATATATTATTACACCACTGCTAGAGAAGTTTGAATGAAAGATTTGATACGAAAATCAGTGCTAAGGAAATCGATATGTCTAGACGATAACTGGATTTTGACCTTTTTATGAGGCTCGAGGTAAATATATTTTTCGTAGATTACATGAGAATAGGTCGAAACGTGACGAACATAACAGTCGTAGTTCAAGAGAAACTGACGGCGGAATCATCAACTTTCGTACAAAAAAATGACCTCAAATAATTCACTGAAACAATACGGAGTAACGTAATGAGTACAATTGACGACGGAGATAATGCGAACTCTTCAAGTGACCTGAATGACAAATGAATGAGCAATATACGTGCATAATACTGTAATGTGAACCAGTGAACTCAGAATGAAAAATATAGAAAGTCAATTACATGTTTCTGGAAGTTGCAATATTAGTGCTCATTCAATGTCTATTATGACGGGAGAGAAAAACATCGTTTACAAGACCAGCAGTGAATGCTCTGTAGTTCTGTCTTCAGTTGATCAGGAGGAATGGGCGTGTATAAAAGAAAACAAACTACGATGAAAGGTTACATCATTATCGATGGAAGCATAGCGAAATGTGGACAAGCCGACTACCACACCACTCCATTGTATCAATTATTGGATCGGTGATAAGTTTGGATCTAGCCATCTGATTAGGATATGTTGTGATGTTCTGAATTCATTAGAGAAATTAGAAAAGAGAAATTCGATAGTGTCTCATTAGTATTTGTTGATTCTTCGATAACTCTAGAAGAATTATCAATAGAGTTGAATAATATAATTTCATCTTTTGTCGCTAGCTGTAACCGGGGACATAAAAACATGCGTGAAGCAACAAATATATTACCTCCGCTATTTTGAGATTTTTTCAAGATAATTACCAGTATTTCAAGGTGAAATGAATTAACACTTGTTATGTGAAGAACTTTTTTAATCATATAATTCCTCATGAATATGGGAATTAGAGTGCAAGGTAACAGTTACTAGAATCTCCGTTAATAAAAAACGTCAGTTGAGATATCGCCTCGTATAATCCTGATCCATGGTGAAATAACGGCAACGTCGCAAGGCAGGCAACTGGTGGTGCTATTCATTACCGTCCTGTGCAAGTCCAGATATGTGACAATGCCTTGTGATGAATTTCAGGAAAATAACAAAATTTTCATGAGTTTTGATAGCCAAATCAATCGAAAGTTCTAGATTCTTTGGATGGGATGAAATATTTTCATGAGATATTGATAGAGCTTCTTCCAGATAGGTATATCATGCTTTCATCTATGAAATTATCGAATGAGTTTACAGTGTACTCATCAATATGATCTGTGCGACTTCTCAATTGCTAGAATATTTTCAAGCTGTCACACCTACTCAATTCCAAATTCGGTATATTCGTAATGATGGAAAGTTGTTGAATATGAAGTTGAACACCGAACCTCCATGTTTAGTTAACCTCACTTCACACAATTTCACTTCAACACTATTCTTATTGGCTTTCAGACATACGTCCGCTTGAAACACGATCACCGGTTTATTGCTGTCACTTTTCACTCACATTATTTCACATGAATCACGTCGAACTGTCATTGAAAAAACTGCCAAAACCGATATTCCACAATGACGAGTAAAAAAACGAAATATGACGGACGGTATGGCATGCTTTGTTGCCTATTCTCTATGCTATGGCTAGGACTTGAGGAGGCTATGTTTCAAATATATTTTCCTCTCTTCTTTTCATTACCAGACTCGGTTATTCGCTAGTTGTGATGGAAACCACTATCTCATTCATGATTCTATGAGGTTTGATTCGTATCGATATAATTATTATTCAAACCGTTTATCTCAATGATAAACGATTATTGAGTCGAATAAATAGTCCGCGCAAGAGAAGCTCGTAACTTATAAATATCTATCCTGTTTTCCTTACAGGACTTAGTCATGATATATAGCGGTGTAGCTATAAGGATTATACACCTACTCCTTTTCTTCATAAGTTTCGCGAAAGCGCGGGGCTCGCTCTGGAGCGCATAACTCCGTATCGTTGGGTGTTACGGATATCTTAATAAGATTCATGAAAGGACGCCATATTTTATATCCTCCCTATCTAGCGTAATGCCTCGTGACTGCCCCGTCCCGACGCCGATAAGCTTCGTCTGCCCCAGCATGCACGCCAATGTCGCGAACCAGGCAGTGGCATCTCGCTCATAAAAGAATTTTTCGCTAATTTTTCGACGTGAGAAGAAGCGTGGTTGAGAAACTCAGATCGGACAACATGAACCGTACCCACTGAAGAATCTCACAAGGCACTGTAAGCTGGAACGACACTTAGAGAACCTCAGCTCAAATGGAGAATGAAGATTTTGTGGTGGAGAGTATGAAATCTCAATAAAAAAATTGTAAGATGAATCATGAATTGATGTAAGCTCAAATTTCAGGAGAATTACTTTTCGATAATATGACAGTGATATCAAGAAATCCATCAACCTTGCTCGGTGCTCGCTCCAATACTGGAAGAGCCAGTATCGATAATTGACCTGCCATAATACAATCTGAAAAAAAATCTTGAGGTTCGGGAGAATACTTCGAAATATTTCGAAAAATACACAATGTAGCTCTGATGATGTTCCTCCATGAAATCCGTTCAATTGATAAAGTACAGTTGTGCATTTTGTCCAATATTTCTCATGGAATCCTTGATCTATTCAAAACATTGCAGTCACAACGAGTGATGAATATTCATATTTCATTTCCGTCTCACTATTTTGAGACATGTTAATGTGACACAAACAACAACTTTAATTATGCAGTCCATTCTTTGTTGCCCTGGGTTTGCCCAATAGAATAATACTCACATTCATTCCATCCCAAACGGATTTCACTGATAGTTTATACTTTCCTTATTCATAGGAAGTGATTATTCTTATATATGGGTGATGCTATTCCACTGATACACTTCACTTCTGAACCTTCTACTGTAGCTAGAATGAGGAATTGAAATCTATCTTCTTCAGCTATTTCTGTACCATCGTGTATTTCCCATGAAAAATCTTGAATTCCAATTTTGGGAGGTTGTATTTTCTTGCAGAAGCAGAAC